>CM060963.1:179967617-181325117 GCA_030765045.1 Tenodera sinensis | reverse complement strand
TTGGAAACTGATAGTTTTAGGTTCACAAAATAAATAGCAACGCTTCGAAAAAGTGAAAAGTGTAATTTATCCGGTACATGGGTATTTCAAGGGTATTATAAACTAAAACTAAACCCTAGCGTAAGAGCCCATGAAGGGCCATGGCTTGCGCCCAGCCGCTGCGTCCTCCACTTCTGCCCACTACGGGCGACATTGTTGGGGTGCATGCCGGAAGGTGGGACGTGGTCAGCACCCCGATTCCTCGCGGCCAGTTATACGGCCTTCTTGGAATGGGGTCGCTACAAGTAGGTCCTGAGCTGGTCCCACCTAAAGGAAATGAAATTCTGATAGAGGAAAAACCACCAATATTTGACTATATACCAGGGTAGACCACGAGAGTGGTTGAACCTAGGACCTCCGGCATATTAGCCTCGCACTTTACTGCGAATCCACCTCACTTGATATCAAAGTGTGCCACGTGTGAAACTGGTATTTGCTTAGTGTTTGAATAAAAATGGTGTATTGTGCGACTCAGTTTGAGTTGAGGGCGAGCTTATCTGTGGAAGCAGTAGGTATCAGTCAGCATGCGGCACAGAATGATCTCCACTCAGGTAGTAAAGCCCCGTTTCATATGCAAATGGATGCGCATGCTAATCAACAGGCTGATGAGAGATCATGTTGTTGGAAAGCTTAATGCTTCAGGAGTGCTTAACTTAAGGCTTAACGCGTTAATTCACAAGGATTACGGTTGGTATGAACCACAGAGCGCAATTTCCCGCTGAAAGATATAGAGAATCCAGAAATTTCGAGACTAAACGAATCACAGATCAGAACAACTTGGCATTGATGTGTTTTCAATGAAAATTAAATATGCAACACCCAAAGTCCTTTTTACTTTGTCTACTCGTATGCTAACTTATTTAGGCATTTCTAAAAGAACCGTAACCCAAAAATATTTTTTTAATAAAAACAAACTGATGTGTTGCAAGGAACATCTCCGAAATGGGTCAGAACAACAAAATACATTTGGACATAACTTAAGTGTTTTAACGACATCTACATTTTTCTCTTATGGTTAACCAGTCACACAAAAATCATCAATAGCAAACAGTTCTACATGGGCTATAGCCAGAAAATTGAAAATATACGTTTCGTTGGCCGTAAAAATATCTTAAACATCTGGTATTTTAATAAAAATCGTTAGAAAATCAAAATTTTCGAAAAATTTTCCATGTAAGGGGTAGTTTAGGGTGGAAAAATGTTCTTCAAAATTGTCATAGAGGAACTATTCACCACCCATCATGAAGAACCTTAGTTCTGATATAATATTTGAAGCTTTCACGACGATAATTATTAATTAGAGCTTCTCGGGTTACCAGCCCTGTAATATATATGGAATTGTTCAATATTTAGGACATATTAAACGGAATTAAGACCGAAAGTTTCAAAAATTTTATAGATAACGTCTGATCCAAAATACTTCGAACCGGCTGCGCTGTGTTTTGCCTGTACGCGTCCTTGGCGCTCGTCGCCGACTGCCGGTGTCGTAGAACAGCGCGGATGAAACTAAACAACTTTTTAAAAACTACTTTTAAAGGCTTTACTTACCAATGTTATTAAAGGACATACTGAAACTGGCCACCGTCATTGTCTATACATTTTGGCGCCTCTTTAGGAAACTATCCATCGCTCGCCGTAGTTCACATTGAGAAATGCTGGCAATTTCCTGGCGGATATTTTGTTTTAATTCTCCAGGGTGTGTGGGTTTGTCTTGCACACTTTATGCTTTAAGTTACCCCAGAGATAGAAATCTCAGTTTCACCTGGAAATCTTTCTGCAAATCGCACTTTCACTTGACGAGCTGGCTGAGTTAACATATACGAATCATAAATAAATACACCCTGTGCAGTGGAAAACAATTTCATATTGAAAAACGAACACCCTTCCGGAATTCAGTGATAAGTTGAGTGCATTGTCTTCGAGTTCTGATGACACTTGAAGTAATTTGCTTCCCAACCACTCTCACCACTTCTCATTGGTGCTCTCTTGCGCATATGGAGACATTTTACGCAAGCTGTACACTTTAGCAATACAACAATCAAAGGATTACGTCAGAACGTGGGCCCTGACGGACGCATTTTTCCTTACATTACATTCCTTGCTTTTAATCAATGCCTGTGCATTTCTGTACCTCTACTCGCAACCAAAGCTTAGACCACCGTATGTAGGAATACTATATTTTCGAATTGGGAGTAGATTTGTGAACAGACTGCAAAGTTAGCATGGTAACACAGGAAAACATTTGCAAGGTAAACTCCCGCGGTACGAGTCCCCGATTCCCATGCTGTACAGTTCACATTTGCTACTGTGTGCTTGTGGGAAATGACTTTTATGTGGACCTCCGCCCATTCAGCATTGTGAAGAATTCAACAGTTACAACAGGCAAAGTAAAACCGCGTTGGGTTGAACGCATGTCATCTGTCAAGTGTCTTTCATTGCATCCTCACTTTCATGTGAGTTTACTGTTTAATTGCAATATTAGGGTTACTGATTATCTTTAGAGATGCCACAGCAGTTTTAAATAACCGATAAATAGTCGAGTCCAATGTGACGAGAGCAATTTAACTAGATGATTTGGAAATGACAATTTCAGGAACAAGAGCAAGATATTTATGATTTATGATGATTATTATAATTAAGTCATAAATATTTATTTGCAATGTAAGTGACAAAATGAGTTCTGTCTTAGGACAGCATATTGTCCATAAAATTTTGTTTATATAACCATCACGTATGTGCTTAGAAAGTCGTTGCCTGTCGTTGCCTGTCGTTGCCTCTCGTCGCCTCTCGTCGCCTCTCGTCGCCTCTCGTCGCCTCTCGTCGCCTCTCGTCGCCTCTCGTCGCCTTTCGTTGCCTCTCGTCGCCTTTCGTTGCCTCTCGTCGTCTTTCGTTACCTGTCGTTGCCTCTCGTTGCCTCTCGTTGCCTCTCGTCGTCTTTCGTTACCTGTCGTTGCCTCTCGTCGTCTTTCGTTACCTGTCGTTGCCTCTCGTCGCCTTTCGTTGCCTCTCGTCGTCTTTCGTTACCTGTCGTTGCCTCTCGTTGCCTCTCGTTGCCTCACGTCGCCTCTCGTCGCCTCTCGTTGCATTTCTGGGGAACCACTTAGGCATGGAAATTTCTCGCGCAACTTGGGAAATGCTTCCCTAGTTCTGTCCATTGCCTTAGCAAGGTTTTTATTAGGCTCAATTTTATATGAAGAATAGGGAGAATTATGTTCTTGGATTTGACAAGTACTTCGTCCATAATATTGTGAGATCCTGGTTCAAGTGATTGACCTGAGGCCAATTTTTCTTTCTTCCAGTACACGACAGACTGAACGCTTAAATTAAACATGCTCCGCCTCTCCCCTCCTCTTCTCCTTCCCCTTGTTGGTACGAGCCCAGGCTAAAAATAGCGAAGAAATACACACAGCTATTGTTGCCTGAAACTTCATCATAAGCAGGACATCGAAGCCTATATGGGAAGGGATTGTCAATGAATGCTAATAAAATATAATTAAGTGCACATTTTTAACTTCGAAACGAGAGCTAATTCGAGTTTTTGACTGTCGTATTCGTTATCAGCGTTATCGATATATTTCATAAATATTTATTTTATCTGTTACATTTTCACTGTTGGCTAGTGTTATTCATCATCGCCTTCCTTGTTTACGGACATTCTACACTGATGTTCTTCTGTTTTTCTGATTACATCTGCTAACATGCTCTGGACTCAGACTTTCGCAACTTCTGCGGACGTCAGTATTTTAAAACCTATAGAAATAAAAGAAAATCTCTTTGATAAGTTTGACACATTCTAATGGCGTAACTCTTGACAGCATATCAAACAGCATTCGTATCCAGTATGAATACATAATAAGAACAGCGCAAAGCCAACATTCTCTGTGGGGATATTAATTTCAGTTGTACAATAGGAGGGAAAGTAAGCGGGAAAAGTGCCTTCGGCTATTGCCATGTCCCGGGCTTGCGGGGGAATTGTAGCTCCTTTGTTTGTGATAATGAGAATGGAATAATTAACTCAGCTAATCCTCCTTCAAATAGAATGGCGAACATCCAGGATTTCGGTTGTATCACTGTGAGGTATACTGGCAATTGAATATTACATTCGAACAAGCAAAGAGAGCTCTGCAACTGACAGATGGAGGGCGAACAATAAAGAGAAACCATTTCACGGCTGCTGCCTAATTGTCAAATAAGTAGTTGCATTCAGCTTTTACACAAGTTGTTAAACTGGTAGCTATAAATCCAGATAATAATTCCCAGCTATGCTGCAGTGAATTAGCTCCTTATCTTATCTCACACTCCCATTGCTATGTGGTGTGTTGGGTTTTACGTGCACTTTTTTGCATAAGGTAACACACTGAATTAACCAGGGTAAAAGCAACGGAATAATACACTAGAATAACACCGACACAATCAAATTTTTACTTTCTCTACTGGTAAGTAGGGGAAGTATTGTATTCCACCCAAAAATTTTATGTCGAGATTTCACCGGAAATATATGTTTTGAGGCCCCCTGAATCCAAAAAAAAGCATTTTTAGAAAAAGGTCCGTGTGTGTCTGTGTGTCAGTCTGTGGACAGCATAACTCGAAAACGAAAAGTCGGTTAAAAACCAAAGTTGGTATTTAAGTTTAATGTCTCTCAAGGATGCGACACAAAGATTTTGAAGAAAATATCCCCACGCTAAACTACCCTTTACACGGAACATTTTTAGAAAATTTTGATTTTCTTGAAAATTGCTCTAACGATTTTTATTAAAATGTCATATATTTCAGATATTTTGATGACAAATGAAATGTATATCTTGAATTCTCTGGCTATAGCCCCTGTAGTCGTGTTTACTCTGGACGACTTTTTCATAACTGGTAAACCGTTAGAGATAGACCAAATTATACTCTACAAAAAAATGTAGATCTTGCTAAAATACACAATTTATGTCTGAATAAATTTTCTTGTAGGGTGAACCATTTCGGAGATATTCCTTGCTATGTGTGTGAGTTTCGGAAAACTTAGAACTTTCTTGAAAAGGATCATCGTTGATCATTTTTTATATGTTAAGTAGTCAAAGGCAACAGAATCCCAAAGCTTTAAAACATTTGACTATCGCACAAAGCCTACTGTATTCTAATATTCCCCTTGCACCTACAAGGAAATAAGCAATAAGATAAGTTATACAAATGTTTATCTTAACACGAAGAAGATATAGGAATAAGAGTTTGTTAGAATGGTTAGTACAAGAGTAGAGAAAGTCATGTGAGTGCAATACATCAGACTTTTTGTAACATTGTGCAAAGAAATGATCAACATATTGAGTATGTGAGTGACCACTGCATTGAAATTTTTACCCCACGTTATTCCATATCACACTGGTCCATTTTATATTTGTATCTTCTCAGGGAAACAAAATCCGATATCACTTTCTGTTTATTTTCAGCATTTTCATATTCAGTGCAAGAGTTTTCAGACACTTCAACAGAATCACGTTTACGATTTCTCTGTAGCAGATTCACTTTCACTTCGCTATCCACGCGGATCTGAATTGAAACTTTTAAGCACTTTAATTTTAAAATCAGAGTCTGACCGTCACTCCGCTGGATGGAATGGCATAATTTGACGTTGTAAACAATACTGTTTCTGATAGAAAAATCACGCAACTAGTGACGTGACGTCTGTCAGACATTGCTATTCTTTTGGATACTAAACCACCAAGGCCTATCCACCGAAACTTACTCCAATATCTAGAGTATGTTGGTTTGTTTTATTTTGCTTAAAATGAGTGATATTATAGTGCTATAGTGTCTATAACAATTCGTCATATCCTCACACCTCTATACCATTCACTATTTTGGCTTTCACTATTGTCTTATACACTCTTTAATATCTGGAGTAAGCAAAGATAAGAAAGCACTGTAAGCAACATAGGTCAACCTCACATAAACAATGGTTATAGTATTTCTTAACCTACACAATATCTGAGAGTCACCAGTTGAGGGCCACTTATGATTGAGTATGGTATTAGAATGAGAAATCAATAAAAACTTCTAATTTGTTAAATCGGATTAATGCAGGCAGAAACACAACCAATGCACAGTGTCACATAATTTCGGGTAACGTATTTTAAGTCTCTCTGAACAAACATAAATATTTAATAAGGGAGTAAAACGTTTCTCTGCTAGGCCCTGCAGGTTCACCCTAACTCGAAGTGATTAAACATTTATAAGAAGCTAATGAGGACATAATGGTTCAACTCATTTTGAACCTGCATTCAAGAAAGCAGTGGTTGGAGGTTATAACGCTTTTGCTCTCTATCTATGCAAAATTTCGTAAACCATGCATATACTAATAAAAACAAAAATTCTTATATCATGTACGCCTTTTGCCGTATTATAAGTGTGGTATAATCACACATAAAAAATGTATTTATACATAAGTTGAGTGTTTTAGCAAAATCAACATTTTGTTTTGTATAGTAAGATTTGGTCTGTCTCTTACAGTTTACTAGTTATGCAAAAGTCATCCAGAGTAAACTGAAAACTACATGGGATATAGCCAGAAAATATACATTTCATTTGTAATACAAGTATCTTAAACGTATTGCATTTTAATCAAAATCGTTAAAGTCAATAAAATGTTTCGAAACATTTTCTATCTAAAGGGTAGTTCAGGGTGGAGGAATTTTTTTTCACAATCTGCGCGTCGTACCCTTAAAAGATGTTACTCTTAAATAACATCCTTGGATTTTAACCGACTTTTCGTTCAATGTTACTTGCCATTAAAGTAACCATGTGTGATAAGTATTTGCATAAGACTTAACAATGGTTTATGTTGGCAGTTGTCACAATCATTGCAAACTAAATATTGTGACAAATGACTCTTTTTTTTTCTGTCACTTTATTTCTGTTGTAAAACCGATACATAAAACACAGTTTTTTCTTATCGTTAACAAATCTAGAATTCGTTGTAACCTTTCATCTCAGAGCTGTTCTGTCTTATCTTAGTTTTGAAACGTAATTCAGTCTACTCCCCCTGTCTCACAAGCGGCTCTTCACTAAAACTTCTGCAACACTTCAAGACTAACTCCAACGCGATAATTAAATATCCCAGAACTGTTGACGATGACTAACAACTGTCTGTTTGACACTCATGACTACGTCAGAAAAACTTGGTCCTCTCGCGGTCTCGTCCCGCTTATATAGGCGAGAATGACGTAGCACAGATATTCCTTGAAGTCCTCATTTTCTCGAAGCTCTCAAAAACAAGCCGGCAGTCACCACCTTCTGGAAAAATCTGAAAACACTTTGTTCTGTCGCGCTCATGTTGTCTTTGTTCTGACTGCTCCATTGTCGTCGTGTCACGTATTTTCAAGCAGTATTGTGAGGTAGCTTGATCTTGGCTCTGTTCTTCGGCGGTCACCCTAAAGGGTACCGACTTTTATTTAATTTCAACTTTCTTACGTTCCCTAAATTAAAATATAGCAGTTTATTAGTTTATGGCGTTTGTTAATTATGAAAGAATACAGTTGCATATTTTAGTTTGTCCTTCATAGCGTAAAACAAAATAAAAACTGGAAAATCACAATGTCACTTTATCATTATCGTGCGCAGATTATGGGAAGGAACTGGTAGAAATTCTTTAACTTGATTTCGATCAGAATGCTCATGCAAAGTGAGGTCTTCCTTTCTGCAGAGATTAAAACAAACTTCCTTTTAATCGCATTACATGGCAACGTAAACCACAAGGAGGTACTGTCGCGAGCAACATCGGTCTGTTCTCTCTGGAATTTGGTTGTTACAGGTTTAAACCGTAAACAACATGGGAGGGAAATAGAAACAAAAGATAAATGGTAATTGTTCTTTCACTAGACGCGTTAGGTTAAAATTAAGAAGGTAAAATTACACACAAAAAATGTGTAACATTGATATGACTTTCTCTAATCATTCTTAATCTATTCTTACAAGTATTTATTATTCTATCTACTTCATTTTAATCAGGGTAAAGAATTGTAGAAGAGGTTTCATTGGTATTTCCTTGTAAAAAGTAGATCCAGGTCCACATTAACAAACACGAATTTAGTTTGTGATCTACGGCCTTTGAAAGAAAAGTAATTCAAATCATCTACAGAAATGAGGTTCATTTTTACAGTTACAATTTGTCGTGTATTACACAACAGTGTACTGAGGGTGAATTTACAGTTTCGACCTTGAACATCCTATGTTGCTCCGGAATGTTCTGTGGAAGCAACTGTTAATCTCCCCTTTTCGTTATTAATACACCTGAGGTAGATAGCAATAAAGAACATTTATACTCAAGATGAACCTTTAATATAATGTGTAAGCTCAATTAACGGTGTTCTTACCGAGGTAATAGACCATTTGATTCAGGTTAAACGTGATGTTTACCACTTTCCAATGAATGGGGAATTAACTGCCTCGGTATGTTGCAGTAATGAGGTTAATTTAGCACTCAGCACGGCTGGTTTGATGGTGGAACGCAGTCGTGTCCTGGCACTACAACTGTCACTCCTGTAATTTGACGAAAGGAAATGTTCGATTAGTTCTCCAAAGTTCATTGCCACTGTCTAGCACGTGGAAACAACTTCTATTGGAGGTTATTTATCTATGCCGGGGGAATGCTCCCAAAATACCAGATCATCCTAATATGTTTCTTTGTAACATTTTGGAAACTTATGCTGTGGCTGGATACATTTGAAAAACACTATCACTATTTTTAATTTCTCTAATACCTATAGTTTGTGGGTGAAGTATTGTAATCGACCTAAAAATTCGATATCAAGATTTCACCGGAAATATTTGTTTTGAAGCCCCCTGAATCTAAATATTTAGAAAGTGTGTGTGAACAGCATAACTAAAAAATGAAAAGTCGGTTAAAACCAAAGTTAGTATTTAAGTTTAAATATTTCAAGGATATTACACGAAGATTTTGAAGGAAATTCCTCCAACGTATAAGTTGAAAATGTTTCGAAAATATTTATTTTCTCACAAATCGATCTATTTTAATTAAAATACCGTATGTTTCAGAACTTTTTATGGCAAACCAAATGTATATTTTGATTTCTCTGGCTATATTCCATATACGCCTATTTACTCTTGATGACTTTTGCATAAACCGTAAGGGATAGACCGAACCTTACTGTAAAAAATTTTGTTAAAATCATTTCGGAGATATTCCGTGGTGTTTGCCTTAGTTTTGGAATAATATTTTTCTCAAATGGAAGGTCGTTATTCACTTTGATCTCTTGGCTTTGCAAAGGGAGCGGAATTTCGACGCCTTCATTTAGCGACCAGCTTTAAAAGATTTCACCATCATTCAAAGCCTACTGTATTCCCATATTCCCCTTGTACCTACAAGAACATTAGCAATAATTTCTACAAATAATTCTATCGACTAACATGAAGGTAGAATAAACAGAGTATTTGTAATACTAGTTACTACGAAAGTTATGTGAGTGCAATACATCTGGTTTTTAATTTGTGCATTCGTTGGTCGTTGTATGGCAAGCCTTTTGCTGCAAAAGTTGAATGATTATATAGATAGCACCTGGGTCGTATGTTGCAGGGGTGATTAGTTTGGCAATCGAGTTCTACCCTTGAGTTCACGAAGCTTTCCCTAAAGCACACAACACTAGTTTCTTATGGTTGCTTACTCGAAGGCTTTCTGACAGCAAAATGAAATAAACTTATATTAGTGCGGTGACTTGGCCGTCGGTGAAGTCGTAAAAACTTTTAGTGCAGTAAAGTCTGCAGAGATTTCAATGAATATGCATTACACAGAATACTTAATGAATTAGACTTATTTAGATAAAATAGAACCTGACACAAATACATTAAAAACTGCAACACAGTTTATAAGGGAGTGCTTTAAATTAAGCATTTAGTGTTCCTCTACACTGAGACATATTTTGAAAGCAAGGAATGGACCTATTTGTGGTTAGGCTTCTCAAAGATACAAAATAGCTGTGTGCATACCTCTGTCATTTAAGTAGCCGTGCCATAATCGTCGTTACTGCTTAACACTTATCTCAGAATTCTGCGAGGTGCCTCTAGGAATTCCCCATACATATCCAGAAAATCACCAATGCAGCGGTTCATATCGTACTGTCAGTCCCTGCATTCAGCAGTCCGGTTCAAAAAATCTGATATGTTGTACTCACATGACTTTCTCTACTCCTGTACTAACAATTCTTACAAACTCTTATTCCTAGATATTCTTCGTGTTAGTTGAGATAAACATTAGCAGAAATTATCTCATTACTTATTTCCTTGTGGGTTTAAGCTGGGAATACAGTAGGCTTTGAGCGACAGTCAAATATTTTAAAGCTTTCCAATTCCGTTCTCTTTGCACACTTAACAAATAAAAGAACGAACAAGGATGTTCCATTTGACGAAAGTTTAAGTTATCCACAACTCTCACAAATAGCAAGAATATTTCTGAAATGGTTGTTATTCGATTGTACTTGCGAGAATCGATAGTTGCGTCTTCAAGTACGAAATAATTGATTTTATTATGTTGTCCTTGACACAAAAGAGCATATGCACAGCAATGGAAAAAATCTGATGTGTTGCACTCACATGACTTTCTCTACTCTTGTACTAACCATTCTTACAAACTCTTATTCCTATATCTTCTTCGTGTTAGTTGAGATAAACATTTGTACAAATTATCTTATTGCTTATTTCCTTGTAGGTGCAAGGGGAATATTAGAATACAGTAGGGTTTGTGCGATAGTCAAATCTTTTAAAGCTTTGAGATTCTCTTCTTTTTGTACACTTAACATAAAAAACAACGATGGCCCATTTCACGAAAGTTTTAAGTTTTCCGAAACTCACACACATAACAAGGAATATCTCCGAAATGGTTCACCCTAGAAGAAAATTTATTCAGACATAAATTGTATATTTTAGCAAGATCTACACTTTTGTCTAGTGTGATTTGGTCTATCTCTAACGGTTTACCAGTTATGCAAAAGTCGTCCAGAGTAAATACCATTATAGGGGCTATAGCCAGAAAATTCAAAATGTGCATTTCATTTGTCATAAAAATATCTCAAACGTATGACATTTTAATCAAAATCATTAGAGCCATTTTCAAGAAAATAAAAATTTTCTAAAACTTTTCCATGTATAGGGTAGTTTAGGGTGGGGTTACTTTCTTCAAAATCCTCGTGTCGCATCCTTGAAAGACATTAAACTTAAATACTAACTTTGGTTTTTAACCGACTTTTCCTTTTTTAGTTATACTGTCCACACACTGACAGACACAGACAGACACGCACCCACATAGAACTTTTTCTAAAATTACTTTTTTTTTTTTTTTTTGGATTCAGGGGGTCTAAAAACACATCTCGACATCTAATTTTTGGGTGGAATACAATACTTCCTCTACTTACCAGTAGAGAAAGTAAAAACTGGACTTTCAAAATCGTAAAATGAAATTTATTAGAATATTATTTGGAATATTAAAACAATAACTGTAAAATAAAGCTTTTTTCACAAACGAGAATCACTTGCAGCCACGTGGGAGTGTGCGCAGAGGCAAAGCATTGATTTCTATATGCGGAGCCTTTGATTGGTGCTTAGAACTGTCGTTACGAAAAGGTGCACCTTTGATTGGTGTATAGTGGTATCGTTATGAAGAGGGCGATATAATGGGTCCATTACAGTGCCGTATGAGCACTACATTATGGAATAGTCGAACATAAATAATTTTATGAAGCACTGATAGAGAGAAATAATTCACAAGAAATAATTTCCATGCGTTAAAATGAATGCATTATGTAACCTCAGCAAAGGTTTGCCACTTAGTTGAAGTCATGTAATCCAGCAAGAAGCTGTCAAGCACTCCGCAACTTCCTTCAAATAACTCCTTATTAATACACCTTCTACTGAGTTTTTATCCATTTATTTACTAATTTCAAAAATAAAGATTTTGGTGGTTTCTTATCATATAGCCAGTTTCTTGTTGCGTTTTCATCTTTCTTCTGGTAGGATTTCCGTGACATGTTGGTTTCACATTTTCATAGATGTTATTTTTCTTTGCTTTCCATCTTGAGGTTCTGGATTTAATTTACCGCTTGCGGCAACTGCAATTTTCCATCCCTCTTAGCCGGCTGTGCAGAGTAAAATTGTTACAGTTTTTCATTATTTTTCCCCCCTAAAATGTGGAAATACCAACAAATCTAAACTCTGGGTGCTCAAACTTAAGATGTACCTCTTAACGTACACACTGATCCTCGCTAATGATCTATACTCGTTAAAGAAAGCTTTTGTGTTAATGTTTAGTGCAAGTGATTCATTTCTTTTACTTTCTCTCTTGCATAACTTTGGGAACTATATGAAGTAGTGCTTTTTACCCAGAAATTCGATACCCATATTTCATGGATGTGGTTTGCTTCTCTCGGAATACAAAAAATACAAATAAACACATAAATAAATAAACTGCAATAGATAAAAAATTAAAATTCACTAGGCACTTTAGGGCGTAGCGCCTGTGGCCTGTATTCGGGAGGTTGAGGGTTCGATTTCCTGGCTACCTTGGGATTTTTGGGAGGGGGGGGGGGGTTCCCCGGGTTGGTAGGCGAATGCTAGGAACAATACTTACATCCCCCAATTTCCTTTCCCTCCATTTCACCTCGCTTCCCATTTCATTTCACCTTTCATCCTGGTTGGCCCCTTCATTGTTGGCGCGTATTTCGGCGTTAATGGCAATTGCAGTCCTCATCCTCCGTATTGGGAGAGGTCCCCGAGTCGGATCCCCCGCAGGTTAGGAGAAAAACATATTTTTTCAGACTGTTTGAGAAAACTGTTCAAATGCCGGACTAGTTTATGGAAAGGTCGATTTCGCGAAAAATCCGCACCACCTCATTCTCGCCTATGTAAGTGAATGTGGTGATGAGTGTGTGTTGAACGCGATATCTGTTAGCAGTTAGTTTTAAATGTTACTCAGTGTTAAGAGTATCGTCAGCCATTTGTGGAAATCTAATCCTGTCTTGAAATACAGTAGTTTCAGCGATTATTGAGTGAGTGTGTTGTCAAAGCCACCTGTTTGTGAGTAAACAGACTCGGTGAAGTTTGTGTCAAGGTTACCTTCGGACAGAAGAGCTGAGTTGGAAGGTCACGTTATTGTAGATTGTGTTAACGACATAAAGAGGACTTTGTTTTTTGGATCAGTTTTAGAAGTGAAATAAAATGACACAAAAAGTAAATAAACGTGTCATTTCGTTACAATATTCACAACAAAAGAAGTGAAATGCACATTCTTAATTTTCTGGGAATGATCTCCCAAGTCGTGCTCAATCTCTATGTATAATCGGTAAAACATTTTTGTGTATGTGTGGAGGTGAAAAATCTTGTTATTGAGACCACAAAGGGTACATGGCCTACCCATTAAAATATCCCTCAACTTGTCAGTGTGTATTGCATACCAGCGCGTCGAATGTTACCCTGGATTGCATATGGCAAGCGCCCTGAGTAATTCCGGGTGGTTAATCGCCTAAATTGTCTTGCAATTGTTACTGCAAATGTCTGCTAATGGTCATTGAAGCGTGTGTTGCAGCTAATGGAAACGTCTACATTAATAACTACGATAGTGCATGCCTTAGCTTCGGTAGTAGAGGTTAGGCGGTGGTTATTGCAGCCACTCATCATTTCCAAACGTTGTGTTTTATCTTTGAATGGTCGGGATGTCATGTTTGATGATTTTTCCAGCTGAAAAATACCGTGGAAGTCTGGATTATTCTTGGATTCCTCGCTCGTCAAATCTTGGCTCGTTTTCTTGTGCTCCAACAGACAAATAGCCCACAAATCGTGGCGTAGTTGTACGAGCGGAGCTTGGGAACTCTCCAACTGCCACGACTCTGGATAACTCAAGATCTTCGAAGGCTACTGAAGGGACAGGTAATTTGTTGCTTGTTCTGTAGTTCATGCATCAGTTGGTTGTGATGTCTCTTAGAATTTTTCCATAAGTTTAGGGCCATACGTTCGATTTTCACTTTCTCCACTACGTGTCGTTAAGTAGAGGATGTATTGTATTCCAACCAAAAATTTGATGTTGAGATTTCTCCGGAAATATGTTTTGAGGCCCCCTGAACGCAAAAAAGCATTTTTAGAATGTGTGTGTGTGTGTGTGTGTGTGTGTGTGTGTGTGTGTGTGTTTGTGAGTCAGGCTGTGGACAGCATAACTCTAAAACAAAAAGTCGATTAAAAACCAAAGTTGGTATTAAGTTTAATGTCTTTCAAGGATGTCATCCAAAGATTTTGAAGAAAGTTGCTCCTCCCTAACCTACCCTTTATATAGAGAATTTTTCGACGAATTTTTTTAACGATTTTGATTAAAATGACACATGTTTAAGACATTTTTATGACAAATGAAATGTATGCCTGGCTGGCCCCATAGCACAGTTGGCTGACCACCTGCTTCCAGGTCTTCACTCTGTCTGGTCCAGAAGTCTCTCTGCTCCCTGACAGGCGTCTGACTCTAGGTTCGATTGTAAGTCCTAGGGGGTGTAATTCCTATATAAAGGGAAAGAAGGAGAAATGTATATCTTGAATTTTCTGGCTATAGCCTATGTAGTCCTGTTTACTCTGGATGACTTTTGAATAACTCGTAAACCGTAAGAGATAGACAAAATCTTACAATAAAAATTTAGATCTCGCTAAAACACACACGCTTTATATCTCAATAAATTGTTTGAGGAGTTTTATTTGTGTCAGTTTCGGAAAACAAACTTTCGTCAAATGCAACATCGTTATTCATTTTTTTATGTTAACTATGCGAATAGAACGGAATCTCAAAGCTTTCAAGGATTTGACTATGGCTCAAAACCTACTGTATTCACATATTCCACTTGTACCTACAAGGAAATAAGCAATAAGATAATTTCTTCAAATGTTTATCTCAAGTAACACGAAGAAGATATAGGAATAAAAATTTGTAAGATCGGTTAGTACAAGAGTAGAGAAAGTCATGTGAGTGCAACACATCAGATTTTTTTCGCATGACTGTATGTAATGTTTAGTGTTTATGGCTGTTGGCGTTTATGTATATTGGACAGAATCAACCCCAAAACCTATACTTCTTTGGGGACCTCCTGTTTTGTTAAACATATCACTCCATATTTTCCTTTTGTAACTAGTACTCTAAATACACTCTAAATATCTATTAAGAATCAACAAATCCCCCCAAAATAAGCGTTTTCATTATCCCTACTAATATGCAACCGACAATGCGTAACAGTGGAGCGATAAAGCTAAATTGGCCAAGTTGATGAATTTAGTTTAGTCAACAGCCAGCGTAAGGTATTGTTTGCAGGAGGCAAACAGCGGAGCATAAGATTACAGTTTTTAAACATTTTGTAATGATACCAAGAAACTCTAACGTTGCAGATGAGGTTTAACTAATTAAAATAACACACACAAAGCCTAAAATTGCGAGTAAACATGGCAAGCTAATCTATGGTTCTAGATTTCAATTTTGTAATCTGGTTTCTAGGAATCATTAACGCCAGGCATTTTGTTACGGTAAACACAGGCCTGTGAAGGGCGAGTACACGAATGGAAGAAGGGTGGAACAGAATGGGAGTGGAAGGTATACTAGGCAGCTCTTCCTGATGCATTGTGAGTATATGCCAGGGTAGAAAAAAACGAAAGTCGAATCGTCTCTGTAAACTACGGCCAAGGTCATACTGGAATAGCATGAAGTGAACATAAAGGATTTTCTGGTTTTTCGCTCGAACAGTAGCACAAAAAACAATGGTAGAAAATTGAAACGCCTCTGTTGTGAAATTCTGATCCTTCGGACCAACGGTGTTCAACCGCAGGCAAGTTAGGTTAGGTTGAAATTACCTCCTTCCATCCGCTGGGATAGAGTGACGCATTTATCTGTGGTTACTGAGTTCCAGTGGCGGCACAATCTTACCTACAGGAAATCAAAAGCGTACACATTCATATTCTACTCCTGATTAGCCCACGGTGTTTCTGAGGATACTGTTTTTTTATTTACATTTCAGGTTTTCAATATTTGGTGCAAAAATGAGGTGCACAGTCTCAAAGGATAGGAAAGTCATTTTTCGCTTATTTTGCTGCGATACTCACTTTTAATGTAGCTCATTATTGAAAATGTTTCACCATGTTCTTCCCACTTTTATTTGAAATTTTTTAACCTTTCATTCACATTGAATGTTCCTAACTCTTCTCTTATTCTTTTATTTGTTATTAGGTCTCTCTTCGTACATCACTTCACACTTCTTAAGAATTTCATTTCTCAAAACCTGTATTTTAGTCTCTTGCTTTTTGGTTAATGTCCAAGTCTCACACCCGTATGCTAGTACTGAAATAACCATAACTGTGTAAAACTTTGATTTTGTTTCTTTACGTCATTTGTTTATAAATATTCTGTTGCTTGTTTCACACAGTCTTTAAAATTTAGGTATTTTATTGTCGACGTCGTATTCCTTATCATAACCAACATCACTTCCCAAGTGCTTAAAATGGTTCTGCACAGCGGTTGTTTAGAACTATTTTTTATTTGGTCGGTTCTTTCCCTATGAATGCCATTACCTTTGTTTTTATAAAAAGTAAGTAAAATTGGTCGAATGTTTGATTATCAATATGTAACCACTTATTTATCGTTTGCTTCTGCAATTAGCATAAAATGATAGAGCTTCAAAAGATGCGTTATTCATGTATTTTCTTTGTGTTGCTAAAATGGGCCATTCAGCCAAAAAATGGTATTAAATAATTGGATTACAGCTTTTTATTGTAGATACATCTTTGGGTAGAGTGCAAAGCGGAAGGTCGGGAATGTTGCTACTAGTCAGGTGTCATAAATGCTACTCGGAAAGCTTGAAAGCATTAAGTAGCTGACTACTAAAGATGAAACAATTCCTTCAATGAGTGCGAAGTTGGCTACACACAAACCATACACTGTAGCTGACTCTGAACTTTGCTTTCGGTCGGAGGTTATTAAGAGCAGGTTCCAGATGTACAGGACAATACAGAGGACTCCTCCCAATGACGTAATATTTATATAGTGCACGTTGACGTTATGCTGATATCCTGGTTATGAAGGAGTTGTTTCATCTTTGCTGGTAGTAACCATGCAGAAACGTGGCGAAACCAGTTTTGTAGGGCTGCCTTGGTTTGGACTTTCACTCGTCGAGGATGTAAACGCGTGAATGACACCAGTAATCGCATTAGTAAACAACACATTCACTTTTTCAGGCCTACTTTGCTCCAGATGATGTTCAACTATCTCGTTCCCTTTTTGGATAAATAAATTTATTTGACTTTTTATTCGTCATAATTGAACCTTCCATCACGTGAAATCTGCATACATGAACCCCTAGCACCTGTAAAATATAGCAAGTTTTCGTGTTCCCATTTCCAATTAATTCATTTCCTAATGTTTCAGGGCGAAAGATCAGGCCAGTTAATGACATGCAAAGCTTGTGGTGGCAAAGTATGCCTTGAACTGTCATTTCTTGGCATCTTGTGTGAGACTAATTCTCAGTCAGCATTCTGATTAGATTAGATTAGATTAGATTAGATTGCGTTCTGTAGGTTCAATGATGGTCAGTCAGACCTTGAACATAGAACATGTCAAAAGCATTTACAATTAAATGCATAAAAAACATGCAAAACATGTATAGGTTTCATGTTTTGCTGTTAAGTACGAGATGAAGATAATACTTCTAGTGCATTGACACTTACATAGTTATTATACATGTACAAAATCATGTTACTTGGCTTTTACAGACTGTGTCATTGCTTCAATGTTTACATTTTTGCTTGTATGAAAAAGCAGTCCAAATTTATAGCTAAGTAATACATTCTAACAGGTTACACATGTACATTTAGCTTATTAGTAAACAGTATTCTTACTCATGTGTTAAGTGTGTCAAATTTAAGATAAGCGACCTCAAAATATTAACTGTGCACATTAATCATAGCATACCTATTTTAATTCTTACATAGTATGTAATGTACAGAGTAGACAACATTTCAATTATGTTCATATATACAGAATATCTATTTACATCCTTACTTTTACATAAAGCGTGTCCAACATGATTGTTCAAATATACATTTTCAAAATATCAACAAACATATTAACACTGTTACTTAATATTGGCACTTAAATTGTAATCAATTAGTTGGCTTTTTGTAGCCTGCACGTCATTATTGTATTTTCAGCTACCCTTGTTATACTAAATTCCCTAATTGGTACCTATCGAACAATACAACTGATCTGACATTAGGCTGATTATTGATTTAAATATTCCTCTACAGAATAAAATGACTTATCACAGAGATACTCTTTGAGCGAAGCTTTAAAAACTCTGAAATTGCTAACATTTTCCTTTAGATTACTGGGGAGAGCATTAAATATTTTAATTGTTTCACAATAAACACCTTTCTGGAAGCAAGAGAGTTTGGCATTGGGACGATGTATATTTCTTTTTTGCCTAGTGTTAAACGTATGAATTTCCATGTTAGTTGTAAAGCAATTCTGGTTATTAGCATAAAATTTTAAAATAGATAGTATATATACGCAAGGTAAGGTTAATATACCTAGTTTCCGAAATAGATCTCTACATGACTGCCTTCTATGGGTGTTGCATATTATTCGTATAACCTTCTTTTGTATTAGGAATATGTTCTTACTATACACTGAATTTCCCCAGGACATTATTCCATATTCCATAATGGAGTTAAAATAAGCGAAATAAACTAACTTCAGTGTGTCAATTGTGTGGAAGTTAACCAGAGATCGGATGGCATAACATGCTGCATTAAGCTTAGGTGTAATGTAATTAATATGTGACTTCCAATCGAGGTGGTTGTCTACTTGGAGACCTAGAAATTTTACCTCATTAGGTTGTTCCAGTAAAATATCATTGATTCCTATTTCTATATGGGTATGTGGTGAACGATTAGTTATGAATTTAATGAATTTTGTTTTTTCAAGGTTTACTGACAGTTTGTTTGCTTTAAACCAATTTGACATGCAGTTTAGTACATAATTTAATTTGATAACGCACTCACTTAAATTTTTGCTTTTGACGAGGACACTGGTATCATCTGCAAATAGATAGATACTAGCAATGTTATTTATGTATAGTGGGAGGTCATTTATGTAGATTAAAAATAATAGAGGCCCCAATATCGATCCCTGGGGAACGCCATGTTTAATTGATTTCCAATCCGATGTGTTGTTGTTATACTGGTTGGGATTGCTGATTTCGACCCTTTGTTTTCTTCCTTTTAAGTATGATATAAACCAATTTAGATTTTCATTTTTTATCCCATAGAACTGTAGTTTTCCTATCAAAATTTCATGGTTTACACAATCAAATGCTTTTGCTAGATCACAAAAAATGCCACCCACATGCATACTATCATTTAACGCTGTCAACACTTCATGAGAGAGTTTGTAGATAGCATTATTGGTTGATATTCGTTTTCTAAATCCAAACTGCTCTCGGACAAACAGATTATTAATTTCCATATGATTATACAGTCTGTTAAACATTACTTTCTCAAATACTTTCGAGAATATTGGTAAGAGGGATATTGGTCTGTAATTTGAGACATCATTTTGTTTGCCTTTTTTGAAAAGGGGTTTGACAGTTGAGTATTTCATTCTGTCAGGAAATATTCCAGTCTTTAGTGATTCATTACATAAATAACTGAGAGGAATGCTTATTTCATGTGAACATGCTTTTAGCATTTTGCTTGTTACTTCATCATATCCAGACGAGTTTTTAGACTTAAGGGAATTTATTACACTGTTAATTTCAAATGCAGTTGTCATATCCATGTTAAATTTAGGGATTTCATCAGTTAATGAAGTTCTTAAAAAGTTTAGGGACGGTTCCTTGTTTCCAACTTTGATGTTTAATTTGTCTGTTACATTCAGAAAGAAATTGTTAAAAGTATCTGCTACCATCTGAGGATCACTAATTACTAGATTATCAGTGTTCAGTATTATTGGGGGGGTTTCTTGGGTGCACCTTCCTGTTTCTCTCTTTATTATATTCCAAATTGTTTTTATTTTATTTCCAGAATTACATATCTGTTTTTATCAGCACTATTTTAGCGGCTTTTATTGTTTCTTTGAGGATTTTGCAATATCTTTTATAGTAAATTTCTAAATTTTTGTTGTTATTATATTTTATTTCCTGATATAATTCTTTTTTCCGCCTACATGAAGTTTTAATGCCTAATGTAATCCAGGGGTTATTTTGCTTGCGATTGTGTACTTTAGCATATTTAATTGGGAAGCATGCTTCAAAATTAATTTTGAACAGCTGCAAAAATTTATTAAACTTGTTGTTTAGTCCCTCCGTTACATAAATTTCATTCCAAGATTCTTGTTTTAGTGCTTGCTTAAAACTTTTTATGTTACTTTCATCTATTATCCTGGATCTTTTATGCTTGTATTTTGATTTTAACTTTAGATTTATTTCTTTCAAGTGTAATATTTGTGCCTCGTGATCTGATAGGCCATTTGCGAATGGTTCAATGGTGTGTGATTTTATTCTATCTATACTTATAAACATATTATCTATTGCTGTGGATGAAGTATTTTGTATTCTTGTGGGAAAGTTTACCGTGTGGGACATGTTATGTGTTGCAAATATAGAACTGACTTGATCCCTCCGAGAATTAGGAGTTAAGTAGTCAATGTTTATATCACCGCATATAATTAATTCTCGTTTAGGTTTAAAAAGAAGCTTTAGGGAACCTTCTAATTGCTTTTTGAACACCTCGTAGTTACCTAATGGTGACCGGTATAAAGCTATAATTATTAAATTTACTTCATTTATATTTAACTGTACTGCGCACATCTCTATGTCCTGTTCAATGCAAAACTTAGAAACATTTATAACCTTATAAGGGACATCATCTCTTACAAATATGCAAACCCCTCCTTTTTGTAAGTTTTGTCTTGAAAACGTCGTCCCCAAAGAGTACCCATGTAATGAAATCGGTAAGAATTCCTGTTGTGTTAAATGATGTTCAGATAGACATATTACATGTGGCCGTAGTTTTTCAGAAGTAAGGCTAAGGGAAAGTTCATCTGTCTTGTTTCTTAAACCTCTTATGTTTTGGTGAAATATACAAAAAGAGTTTTTAGTATTATTTGAATTTTGTACATTAATATTGTTTATGGTTATCCCTTTATGTACATCTTTTTTCATTATATTGTTTTTATGGTTATATTTGGGGACCTCATCTAACCTAAAAAAAGCTCATTACGCCTGACAACAGGAATTCTATCCCTAATTCTATTGGCAATTAGCTGCGAAAGCTGCTTTTTGCCTCCAGAGTTAAGGTGAAGACCATGAGATGTGTAACCATCTCTGCCTATCCCTTTAGCATCTATCATTTCAATGTGGGAAGTGATAGGACTCAACAGGGCACTTTCAAGTCGCAGATTCATATCCCTCACCCTCCAATGAAACTGCGGCTTGTCATGCCTCTGAAGAAGTCCAACAAATTCCACATTGGTATGGCTACTGGTCTTACTGATGTCATATAGATCCCTCTCAATAATATAATTACGTTCTCTATCCAGGCTATTTCCTGGCCCACCCACTATCACAACATGATCCCTTTTAGTAAAACCTTGAGTAAGTTTTACCAGATCTTCAGTGACATCAGAAAGCCCAGCACTGGGTTTAACTATACCTACTACATCAAAATCGTTCCCCAAATCCTCTTTTAGCAGGGATGCTATGCCCCTCCCATGACTACTCCCAAGTAACAAAACTTTGCTTTTCCTACACCTCTCATCCATAACCTGCTCAGGAGGATTTGAGGGTTGTTCAACAGTTCCAAGGGCACTGAATCTATTGCACAGTTTGATCTGCTGTTGGTCATCAGCAGAGAAACGCCTTTTCTTCCCTAGATGTCGTCTAGAGGGCACCTTAAACTCTGGTGATTTAATTTCCAAATGGTTTGAAACTACACTCATGTTTCTAGATTCTTTTTTGACAAACTCTAACTCTCTTCTAAGGTTAGAAATGGTTTCCTCCTGCTGCTTGACCAAAGCCTTATACCTACAAAGCTCACAGTTCCACTCAGCACAATCTCTCACATCACCACTCACAATACCGCCACACGCCCAGTGAAACCAAAACTTACATCCTTCACAGTACACACCTTGACTAACCTTTCGGCGACACGCACCACAATTACCACTAAGGTCACAAGCCTTCATACTCATTATTATAAAATCCTGATTACACTGATAAACTTTCTCAATACTATTACTTAGATTCTTCCGGTCACTTCACACTTAACTATTTAAACTAGAGCACTTTCGTAAACACTACCACGCTTTAACTTCAGAAAGCCTCACTTCACACTTAACTATTTAAACTAAAGCACTTTTGTAAACACTACCACATTTAACTTCAAAAAGCTTCACTTCACTTCACTTCACACTTAACTATTTCAACTAAAGCACTTCCGTAAAACCCTATCACACTTTAACTTCAAAAAGCTTCACTTCACTTCACACTTATTTAAATTAAAGCACTTCTACAAACACAACACTTTAACTTCAAAAGGCACAGAATTACATACAATTCCTTAAAGATACAAATACAAATATAATTTACTACAACTTTAACTTCAGTCAATCCACCGAGAATAAAGAGCCGGTTTGTTTACAACGTGAGATAGATTCAATATGGCGGGCACTAACAGCTGAGTCTACCTGTTGACAAAAAATGCTAAAATTTCCACAATTTTAATTTAAAAGAAAAGGATTTATATTTCAAATGCTTTCAAAAACACTTATATTGGGCTGTTTAGCAGCTTTTACACTTATTTGATGATTTTCCTACTGAAAAAGAAAATAATACGGGAGCACAATGATCTTCCGTCTTCACAACCTCGACACTAGCGCCTCACATGCGCTGACTGTGGGACTCAATTGTGTTGCATTCGCGGGTTTGGTTACATGTACGTTGCGTTTGATTCATGAAATCTCTTTCAAATCGTATGTGATAAGCATCTGCTCATTAGTGACTGTTTGATACTGCTTACATTTAAGAAGTCTATCAATATTTGGTGATGAAGTTCAGTCTTAGGAGATCAATCACGTGATCGTCGTGTAAGCTATTGCGATACAAATCTTTAATATAGTTCAATTTGGAGAAACTTGTTCGCAAATATGTAGAGATATACTCACTGTTATTACATTATTCTTGCAAATGTTTATTTCTCTATCTTCTGTATTTTATTTTCAGAAATTAACTTATGGCTAATCTTCTTGTAGGTGAATATGCGAATATGTAGGGTTTAAACGATAGTGGGGTATTTTAAGAGCTGGTTGCTATGCTTGCCTTTGAAATTCCAAGAGTAAAATTACTTGTAAGTTCAAGAAATAAAAAAACCGAATAGTATACCCTTATTTGAGAAAAGTATAAGTATGGGCATATCCAAACAAGTGAAGATTTTATCTCGGAAATGGTTCACACAAAAGGAAAAAAAAAAAAAAAAAAAACGGTATTTGACATAGCTTGTGTGTTTAAAAGCTGCCATGAAATAGTATTTTTGTGTCGGACACTAGGTACTAACTGTCTGGTCGTGATCTGATTATCCCTCCAACTGAAGAAGGAGGTGGGGAATGGCAGCTAATTACGAAAATGTCTCCAAAGAGAAAAGTTTGACATCAGTGGATTGCATGATCGACCACTTCTGCCCGCTCCAGTCTCATTGTTATTTTCCCGCCGTTTTAACAATGCTATCGCTCAAAGTGCTGATGGTAAACGGCATTAGTATTGGAGTTCGAAAATGAAATAAAATATTGCCTATCCTCTCTTTATGACGTTACATTGGATACCTTTATCCAGTGATTGATGTAGTGAAACTGAAAGCTGTTGTTTCTGTCCACGCGGGCATTGCAGTATCTTGTTTCAACAAGTATAAACTTTCCGGGAAAATGAACAAAATAGTAAGCAAATAATTGGAAATGATAACCATGCGTTAAACTACCAATAGCTTTATTTTGAAAATGAAGCATAAACTTCGGATTATATTTCACAAAGTGAACCACATCTGAAACCACGGTGTCTGTAAAAATTTAGTGTAGAATAATTATCTACTCTGTTGTACTCATAATTATCTTGTATCTGATTAGGGAAAACATTGTGACAAAATAAAAGCAGTCCACTTACTTTTCAATAACTTTATATTTCTTCTAAACTTTTGCCCAAAAGTTCTCTTCTACTGACGTTGCACAGTCTACAGTCTGATATTACAACTCTCAACTGTTTTCTTTTAGTAACCTTCGCTCATTCCCTTCACTGTCTTTGTTCACTTTCTCAATCTCTCATACACTAACTCTGAGGATACAATCACTCAACACTTATTAAGACTTCTTCAGTTCGAAGCGACGTATCTTTCAATACGACGGTACCACACACACACACACAGCTGCCTCGCACCCACTGACACACTGACCGACTCATTCCGGCCGCCCTTCGAATCCTTTCGCGTCATCCATCCTTCCGGGGGTGCCCCTTAGGGACATAGGCACAAAAGATTGCCTTTCGGTCCTTATGGTCCATTACCATAGTACTTGGCACGATTTGCTTCAGCTGTTACTTTCTTGGGATTTACAGAGATAATCGTTCAAATGGCACATGTGGTAAGATAGCAAACAGTTCCAGACATTTTTATGAAGAAAGACTTAATCAAATTTTTGTCTGGTTCCGACATTTCGATGTCCCATGTTCCTCCTTAACAGAAGTTTAGCAACCTAATGGAACCGAGAACAAAAACCTAATATTTTGCGCTCACATGACTTTCTGTGCTCTTGCACTATTCTTACAAACTTTATCTTCTTCATGTAGTTAAAATAATCTTTTGCAGAAATTATCTTATTGCTTATTTCCGTGTATGTACAAGGGGAATAAAGGAATAGAATAGGCTTAAGCGATAGTCAACTCTTTTAAAGCTCTGGGATATCCTTCTCTTTGTTTCTTCTTCTTCTTTACCTGTTTACTCTCCCCTTATGTAGGACCTACACCCCCTAGGAGCAGAAAAATCTATGGGGCTCACAGAGTGAAGACCTGAAAGTGGGTGGTCACTCAAGCACCAGGTATGAGAGAGTGAGGAAGAGTATGATATGAAATGTAGGTGTAATGGACGAAGGGAAAGGTGATGATGGAGCAACTGTGGAATGAGTGGCGGGGGATACCGGAGACCCCGGAGAAAACCCACCCAGACGCCGCCTCGTCCACCAAGAATACCACATGTGGCTCTCTGGAATCGAACCCGGGCCACAAACTCTTGTTCCTCTATCTGCTTTATATTAGTCGAGTTAAACATTTACAGAAATTATGTTATTGCTCATTTTCTTTTAAGTCCAAAGCGAATATGGGAATACAGTAAGTTTTTAGCGATAGTCAACTCTTTTAAATCTTTGAAATTCCGATTTCTTTGCAAGGCTAAGGTATAAAGTGAATAAGGTCCTCCCATTTGAGAAAAGTTTAAGTATGCAGAACTCACACAAATAATATCTCCGAAATGGTTCACGCCCCCAAAATGAGCATTTGGATACAGCTGTGTGTCTTAACGAGGTCTACATTTTTTGTATAGTAGGATTTCGTCTGTCTTACGGTTTACCAGTTATGAAAGTTATCAAGAGTAAACAGGACTATATAGGTATGGCAAGAAGATCCAAAATATACATTTAATTTGCTACAAAATATCTTAAACATATGGCATGTTAATTAAAATCGTTAGAGCCATTTCTGAAAAACTAAACACTTTCGGAAAATGTTCCATGTAAAGGGTAGCTTAGAGAAATGTTCTCCAAAATCTTCGTGTCACATCATTGAAAGATATTAAACTTAAATAACAACTTTGGTTTTTAACCCACCTTTTTTGAGTTATGGTGTTTAGACACACACACACACACACACACACACACACACACACACACACACACACACACACACACACACACATACACACACACACATCTTTTTCTAAAAATGTTTTTTGGGGGGATTTGGGCCTCAAAACATTTCTGGTGAAATCTTGACACCGAAATTTTAGTCCTCCTCTAATTTAAGGAATTATCCCTATTACTAACTCAATTTAAATGCTACATGTATAGTATTTTCCATTATTGGCTGTCATTGAGGGGGCATGATTTACAATACTATGTATCGAACTAGAAAATCACAATTTGCATGTGGGTGCTTATTTTTTCCTTAAATTCTAATGCCTTTGGCGACTGTTCTCAGATACTTTCTGTACTGAGTTTGAACCGTTGCAGGTCTTTACAACTCTTTAAGTGGTTTCTCCTGATTGACTGGTGTCCTTTAATTATTTGTTCCCTCTCTCTCTCTCTCTCTGCATTTCTTTTACTTCCCTTTAACATCATTGGCATATCGCGACGATCTTTTAGGAGATACTCGTAGATCGGTCTGTGGCAGACGACTAGCCCTCAAGGTCTCACCCAAGTTAACTAGAGAAAGGGTCTCACCCTTATATATAGACATAAAGTATAGGTTGCGCGTTTGTTCTTGACGAATGACCTTGAGCAGAAATCCAATGAGTGAGCCTACCCTTAATAAACAGGTCAGCAAATGTTTATGCTACGATAACAGACACCTCTGTTTTCCTCTGTCGCGTTTGTGTATACAGTCCACTGCAGAAGTTTTGTGCGGTACGGATGTATGTATGCATGCAACAAAAATAGCAATTCAGACGAGGGAGAGATGTCGGGAATAGAATAAATGCAAGAAAGTTAAGTGGAAACAGTTATAGAGATATAGTGTATAATACGTGTGGCTGATATTACTGCAAGTGTCATAAATTGATTTGTAGTGTTGTACTACTTCAGCTCAGAAGCATGCGCGTCATCTCACTGCAGACTGTACCTCCTCTCTCTCGTTCCCGCAAAAGCTGAGTAGAGACTCGCATTCAACCTTTCATATAAAATTTTCATTCGTCAAGAAGTAACGCGCGACCTATACTACACAATCTTGCTTCGTCACGAATCTATAGGTGATCAGTGCAGGGCAACTCCACCTAGTGACGCACAGATGGCATTAAGGTGCCATCCAGCAGGACCTTCTAGATTAACGGACCTGACACTGCCATCTAAGTTGTACAAAAATGGCGTCGGCTGGTGGGATTTATTTCTGAGGTGTTTCCACACGCTGTTTTTCGTATTATTTTCTATGTCTTCGAGTTATTGTTTCTTATAATAATTCCTATGTAAGTTTGTCTTCATATCAGCAAAGCGAGTGTTTCAAAAGTTTTATTTGGGCAGTATAGGAACAGGAATAAATGTAATAACGTTTTGACTGTGCCGTGTGCTATCCACGTGTTCATGTTTATTGTGTTCCCTCTAGGACTATGGCTACATTAGCCGTATAGTGTGGTTAATTTATCTGTTTGCAAGTACAATTTGTGTCACGATTACAGTGGTGAGAGGTTGTTGAAGAAAAACTGTTCCAGTAGTGTATATTAATGTTGCCATACTACAACCTAACCTCAAACACGACAATGCACCGTAACTGTTGCATTCCCGGATGCAAATTAAAAATCAGAAACTTTCAGTTAAAACAAAAGGTAAATTACAACATAAAGCTTCTAAATTCAGTATTTAATTACAATAAATTGCAGCGTTATGTGTATTAGTTGCCGGTGTGTATATAACATGGTGAATAGTGTGAATAGTGAAAGACAATAATTTCGAGTGAATTCAATTAGTGGCATCTGCAACACCAACAGTTTGTTTCATGTAAGTAGTATGCTGCTCATATTTGTACATTATCTTTTGTCTTTGTAATTTAAATGTGTAGCTGTAGTTTAGAAGAAATGTGTTATGTTGCTGCATGTAAAACTGTAGACTATAGCAAAGTTTGGTAAATATTTACAAAATCGTCCGCTCGAGAAAACGAATGAAACATAGTGCAATGGATGCAGTTTTTATTGCTGATTACGATCTTGTAAGTTTTATTGTGCGCTCAAGCTTCGTGTTTTATTTATGAGAAAATTTCGTACGGTCGATGAAGTGGTTTTATTTCGCTTATGCGGCGGATATTTAGCTAATAAATGTGCATAAACGAGTGTAATATATGCTACAATGATTGATTAATGCATTTACGTTGAAATGATTGCATAAACACTACCCAAATTGTAAATATTTCGATAACACAGGACCCTGTCACCCCACTCATATGCAAAACTAACCTAACCTAAGCTAACACAATGTTGCTTTACAATACTGATTTAAGATTGCGTATTTCATGTATTTCATTTACAGTGCTGTTTTACGGTTATTATTTTTAATATTTCATCTGCTTTTGTGGATTCCCCCTGTAAAATAAAGTGTCCTGAAGTGCTGAGTATAATATGTTGTTGCAAACTGAGTAATCAAGTTCTCAGTAACAGTAAAAGCAAAATTTCACCCTAAAGGTTTTGAATTCAGTAGGTAGCTTTAGGTCATTCTAAATAGCAGCATTTGTATATCAGCCATCCAGTATAGTATGTTTTGTGTAGGTATATAACATTATGCACATTGTACAAATGTGAAAAACAGTGTAAACAATGATTAATAATTGAGTCAACTCAATGTCAACACTTCTGTTTTATTTAAGTAACATGCTGCTTGCAGTTTTGTCTATCTTCTTTGTAATTTGAGTGTGTAATGCAGTTACATAATGGCATGTAAACCTGTAGATAGCATGAATGATATTTGAGGTTATATATTTCATTGCCCATGGTTTATCGTTTAATATTAAATGTCATTCTTTTTTGTTTACTTGAGTTTATGTTTAAGACAGTGTTTTTGTGTTTAACACAGCCCATATTCACAAAATAGGCGTGTTATTACACCACATTTTTATTTTACTGCGTTGAAATCGTAGCCTGTAGACGAGTTGTTTACAAGTAGTTCCCACCACTTTGGCCGCCATCTTGAATTACAGTGTCAGGTCCGGTATTTAGGAGGTCCTGCATCCAGTCTATCTGTTTTTATTATCTGCGGACAGATGGCGCAGCATTCACTATAACTATCCAGTTTTTAGTTACACTATTGTTTTAGACATAAGGTGTAACTTTGGGTCGTGGTATCAACTATCCAATCCGGCATTTAAATTGGCGACTTAGGGAATCCACGAGATTCAAACCTGGGACCTCCCGAATGCGGACCATAGACGTTCCTTCTTAGCCATCCGGTTTGGGTCCTTCTGCTCTTGCCTCCTAGGTTATTATTGGTAATCTATTCTACTGTATTCTCTTAAAATGAACACTATGTATCCATGTGTTAGTCTGTAGACAGCATAACTCAAAAATGAAAAATAGGTTAAAAACCAAAGTTAGTATTTAAGTTTAGTGTCTTCTAAGGATGCGACACGAAGATTTTGAAGAAAATTAACCACACCATAAACTACCCTTTAGATAGAAAATTTTTATTTTCTTAAAAATGGCTCTAACGACTTTCATTAAAATGTCATATATTTTGAGATATTTTTGTGACAAATGAAATGTATATTTTGAATCTTCTGGCTATAGTCTCTGTGGTCGTATTTACTCTGGACGACTTTTACATAACTGGTAAACCGTTAGAGATAAACCAAATCATACTCTACAGAAAATGTAGATCTTGCTAAAACACACAATTTATGTCGAAAAATTTTCTTGTAGGGTGAACCATTTCGGAGATATTCCTTGTTATGGGTGTGAGTTTCGAAAAACTTAAAACATCATCGTTGTTCATTTTTTTATATGTTAAGTGTTCAAAGAGAACTGAATCTCAAAGCTTTAAAAGATTTGACTATTGCACAAAGTCTACTGTATTCCCCAGCACCTACAAGGAGATAAGCAATGAAATAACTTGTACAAATCTTTATCTCAACTAACACGAACAATATTGTATAGAAATAAGAGTTTGTAAGTGGTTAGTACAAGAGTAGCGAAAATCATGTGACTGCAACATATCAGATTTTTAATTTACATATTGTGCGTTTACACCTACTTTAGAACGCTTCCTTCCTCTAGATCTGTTAAATGTTAATATCTTACCATAACATAAATTGAATCAAAGGGAATGGGTATTTATATAACAGCCATTGGTGACGTTACTGCTTTGGTGAGAACAGATTTTGTCGCCAGCAATTGTTTCTTGTGACGTCGATGAACTTGCTTGTTTATAAGTTCATCTGTTTGTTCCTGTTTTACTGTATTAAAATACGCTTCCAGAGTATTAAATTCCTGAATGGCAGCCAAAACCGCCAAGTATTGATATTTTAGAGCATAGTTACTTTTACACTGCTACTGTAAATTAGCTTTACGTGGGTGTTAGCTTATGAACTACAATGTTTTTAATATTTTAGTTGTTTTAGTATAGTTTCACCATAGCGGATAGAAAAGATAGCTCTTCGGGAGTTACTATGGTTTGCTCGCAAGATGGCACTGGTGTCGCGGTCGCTTGACTTTAGTTCACGAATGCATGGTGAAAATGGGTTTCATATTATCAGTTAGCATTTTAAATACCTAAAATCGTAAGCAGGAATATTGGAAATACTGTTTTGAAACATCGTCTTTCCTTGACACATAACATAGGATGGTATTTTACAATAATGGGTATTATAATTAACGAAGAACAGTGGGAAATATCTGCTTACATGATTTTACGCTGAAAAATTAAACCATAATGCAAATTATGTAATTTTTAAGCATTGTATCTAGAACCAGCTTTTTTTACTTAAATAATTTAAATTGCGTTTATGTTCGCAACAATTAGTAGCGAAATTCTTTTCTACTATTTTTAATTTAGCCCTCCTTTTAGATAGCAGGATTTTAGTTCTAACTAAATTTCTATTGAGGTTTCTAACTCTTTTCTTCAGTGTAGCAATTTCATTATTGACACTTGTGTTTGTGACCTTGGAGGAATTAGAACAGTTTTCTGTGAATTCCTCATTGTTGAAGGACGGCGCGTTTGAAATAAGAACTGTTTGACTGGATCCTGCATCTGGTAATTTACTGATTGTTGAATATTGCTTTTTCAGTAATTTTTTGTCTCTGTTTTGTGGAGATTTTCGGGATTTATGCACTGTAGTTAAGTACCTGGGTAAATTAGGAAATGTACAGGGAATTGCCCCTGGCTTTAACCGCCATTTAATTCTGGGGATTTCAACTAGTTTTCCATGCACAACGAATGAATCAACTTTCACTAAAAAGTCCTCTGGAAAATGTTTGTCACAAATACTAGATTTAACAGATAATTTAGTGTCTTTCCTAGGAATAGACTTTTCCCATTTGTAAAACAGATTTTTATCTTTAGGAGGAGTAAAAAAATGTCTAGCTTCTGAGCAGTTTGTGTTTCCTGAACGACACCCGGGTACAAAACAAGTTGGCATTTTTAATCAATTATTGATGTTGCTTGAAACTTACGTTTTGAAGAACACACACATTTATGCACAAAATTAGAAGCAATTTCACAAGTTATGTACCTAATTACTCACAACACACAACGCATACGTATAAAATTGTCTGTACTTCCGAATCACATACTAGGCAGTTCGGCCGCATTTTAAGGCGACTGCGATCGCCACGCCGCAGTTTCGGTCAGTTGCCACGGGACCACGGATCATGCAGTGAACTAGCGGGAGAGCTCACACTTTCTCTTCTATCCGCTATGGTTTCACTACAGGAAACTCGATAAACATCTACTCACTTATAGGGAACCATGTTGTACTACAACTCTTAAGTTACTCTCGCCGGCACCGTGGCCCAGTGGTTAGACCAGGGGTCTCCAAACTTTCCAGCCTTAGGGCCGTATTGATTACTCCAGAAAGTTACGAGGGCCAGAACCGTTTTAATTTTAAATTTTAATTTTTCCTGCCATTATCTGTAATTTCTACACTAGTCAAATTGTGTATTATTGTTAGGATCGTGACACTTGACGACATCTGTTTGTCAAAAGCAGAAATAGGCAGTGATAGAACCCTCTATCGCTAACAGATGGTGCTAGTAGTACGTTCTGGTATATTCCACTCACTTGGAGATGGCTAGCAGGCGGCAGCGAGATCCCCCAGTCAGTCTGCCTTGGGAAGGCAGAAACTATCGTGAACTAAAGTACAAGTAGTGTGTAATCCCGTTTAAAAGACATTTTCGAAACGACCAACGCCCATACTTAACACTATTTTGATTTGACTTGTTTTAGTGTGTGATTTACTAGAATGGAAAAGAAAAGTACATAGTGAATGCAGAACATTCAAAGATCAATGGAATTATCAAGTACTTCGTGATTGGGTCCTGTAATAAGACGCTATGTTTGATTTGTAATGAAACCATGGCCGTTTTCAAAGGATATAACATTAAACGTCATTATGAAACGAAACGTTCGAAAAATTACTCAAAATATACAGAAAGTTTGCGGACTGAAAAATTTGAAACTTTGGAGCGCGGATTGAAATCGCAGTAATCCTTCTTAACGAAAGTCAAACCTGAATAAGAGGCTGCAGTCGTGCTAGCTTTCGTGTGGCTCTTGAAATTGCAAGACCAATGAAGAAGTGGTCAAAGAATGCGTAATTGCAGCAGCCGAAGAAATGTGTCCCGAACAGGTAAACTTATTTAAAACTGTCAGTTTGTCAGCAAACACCGTGGCTCGGAGGGTACAAGACATCGCAGAAAATATTTTATCATGTCAACTGTGTGACAAAAATGGACATCTTGAGTAGTTTTCTCTGGCCTTGGATGAGTCAACGGATGTGACAGATACTGCTCAGGTGTTGACTTTTATTCGAGTAGCAGATAAAAGTTATGCAGTGTATGGAGAACTTCTTGATATTGATAGTATTCACGGCACGACTACTGGGGAAGATAATTTCAAGGGCGTTGAAAATGCCATTAATACTAAGAACCTTCGATAGAAAAACTTGAAATTTATTACAACTGATGTAGGCAAAAACATGTATGGTAAAAGTAAAGGAGTAATTGCACTTATGTCAAAGACTGTAGAAAATGACAATGGTTCAAAACCATTAGTCTTACATTGTATCATTCATCAGCAGTCCTTGTGCGGAAAACGTTTGGATATGTCTGAGGTTATATATCCAGTCATATGAGTTGTTAGTTTCATCAGATCCACTGGGCTGAATCACCGACAATTCCGTGAGTTTATTCAAGAGATTGGAGAAAATTACTTACCATATACTGCTGGCTTAGTTGCGGAAAAGTCCTTCAGCGCTTTTTTGAACAACGAACAGAGATTGAAATTTTTTTGAATGGAAAGCATTGCCCTCTTACTGAATTACAAAATAGCGAATAGCTGTGGATGTTAGCATTCTATGTAGATTTGATAAAACATGAACGAACTGAATATAAGATTGCAAGGGGTAAACCAGCTTCTCCCTGTTGTACACACTAATATCAAATCGTTTCGGCAGAAAATAGTACTGTTTCAATCACAGTTACGGAAAAAAAATGTTTGACACATTTTAAAAGTGTGAAATGTTCAGTCACACTACTGAGACTTGAGTTTCCTGTCCATTTTGCAATCGACGCTTTGGGTGCTTTGATGATAAATTTTAATACCCGTTTCTCATGTCATGTTTGATGACATTGCGAAAACTCCTTATGATACTGACATTGAAACCCCAGCCCCGGAACTTCAAATGGAAAGTGTTGATTTACAGTGCACTGATATAATTTTATTATGAACAAATATCAAAACTCATCTTTGTTGGAATTTTATAAAAGTCTTCCACTGGTACAATTTGATAATTTGCATAAATTTGCTCGTGGGCTGTTTTCTGTTTTTGGTACGACTCACTTGGGTGGGAAAATATTCTCCAAAATGAAGTACACAAAGAATGTTTACAGATCTAAGTTAACCGATGAGCATCTTAAATCTCTCTTAGTAATTGGTACAAGTAAAATAATTGGTCCACAACTGCAAAATATTGCCGGTGGTAAATTGCAGTTACATAAATCTCATCACAATTTTTTCAGAAGGGGACATCCCGCAGTTTCATTCGCGTTAATTTAGATTTTCTGTTCCTGAGGGATTTTCAGGATAAAAATGTGTGATATTTAGGATATATATGCACATTCCAAACTACGGTTTACATACATATACGATACTCTTTATCCCAACATAACTACCGATGGTGAAACTGCGGCATGTTCACTAATGTAAACGAAATGCATTTCAATTATTTGTTAGTTATAATGTTTAGATGTAATTAACTGATTATTATACTTTTCATTAAACTTTACCTAGCAAGTAAATAAAACAGACCAAATAAAACAAACATCAAGGGTCTTTTTTTCAACCTAACTTATCAAAGCAACAGAATTATTGTAACCAAATACTATTGTATTATATGTGTGTTAATATTTACGTTGATTTGTAACAATATGCAACTGACTCAAATAGTATTGTAATAATTTATTTTGTAATTAATTTATACATTAAAATTAAATAAATAAATTTGTGATTCATGACTAGAGCGAGGACATATATCCACTGAAGAAGAAATCAGGTTGACTGCACGGGGAATTGCTTGCTTGACGTCATCGCTGCTACCTCGGACTGAGGGGTGAACAGCGTGCTGTGGTTCAGTATAACAGCTGTACCGTACAGATAGGGAGTGTTATTTTCTGTGCGATCCGTGTTTACAGACGAGGTGAATAATGTCTTCAGCTTTAGGTGATGGTAAATTAAATAAGTTATTGGAAGAATTTGGAAGAAATAATTTCGTATTCAATGGCGATACGATACACTGTAAGTTATGTTATTCACAAATTAGAGATTCCAAGGAGAAACGGCAATTGTTGAAGCAACATTGTAATACCAAAAACATAAAGTACTTGTTGCAGCATCAAAGAATAAAGAACACGACCATTTGTCACTTCAATCGGAGTTTTTTTAAGACATGTGCAAAATAGATCATGTAAAATCATGTAATGGTCCTGGCTACGCTACAATGGTTCATTTAAAATTATTTTACAACAGCTAGACAAAATGTCATCTACGTATGACGAACACAATGCGAAATATCTTACGTTTGCTCCCGTTACATCATGTGACGTTGAGAGAAGTTTCTCGCTGTATAAACATTGTTTAGATGACAAGTTTTACTTTTGAACAATTTAAAAATGCATTATTGTTCACTACAGTGTTTTTGAGGAACGAATAGATGACGATTTGAACTGATGTAAATGGACTAGAGCTTCTTACACAGCCCTGCCCTTTTGTTTATATGTTCTGAACTCCTGTGCTACGCCGTCTGCCAGTCACCACGGAGCGTGTATAGTACGAGCGCGCGAACATTGTAAGCGATGGGATATTTATCCTCGCTCTATTCATGACACAGTTAACTTAAAAAAAACAACAATAACAAACCATAAGCAGTCGCGGGCCGGATTGAAGACACTGAGGGGCCGGATTTGGCCCGCGGGCCGTAGTTTGTAGACCCCGGGGTTAGACCATTTGCTTCTCACCAAAGCGGCCCGGGTTCCATCTCAGGCAACCATATGTAGGATTCGTCGTCGTTGTAGTGTTTAACGCCCGCTTTTACTACTACGGCACCGCAGGCGGTGACACTGATGATACATGAAGATGGAGCACCGGTGGAATGAGATGGCGGGGGAAACCGGAGTACCCGGAGAAAACCCGCCCTGACGCCGCTTCGTCCACCACGAATACCACATGCGGGTCCCTGGGATCGAACCCGGGCCGCCTAGGTGGTAGGCGAGCATAGGATTCGTGGTGGACAAAGCTGTGCTGGGGCGGGTTTCCTCCGGGTTCTCCGGTTTCCCCCGCCATCTGATTCCACCGGTGCTCCATCTTCATTCCATGTATCATCAGTGTTACCGCCTGCGGTGCCGTAGCAGTAAAAGCGGGCGTTAAACGCTAAAAAAAAGGTACTTTCCAAACTAACATTTCAGTTTTGTTCTACACAGTTATTCAGTAGTTTTGTGGAAATTAGCAAGTCTAATGGGTATAAATAATGACGAGAATCATTCTCTATTAAAGTCGCTCCCACAAGCCTACGCTGCCACATCCTTTGGTAATGTGACATCCCACGCTCACCTACGCTCTGACAACAAATCCCGGCAGCGATGCTGCTAACATGTCGAATCCAAATAGAAACTGACGCAAAAACAATGTATTGTATAAATACCTCAGTTAGATTACCATTTTATATTAAACAGTTCAAAGGTCATTGAATGTCATTGCCCTTTTTTGCTCTTGTTGTTAATACAGATCTGCATAAAAGCGGAACATCCATGGTGTTTGTAATGACTAGTGGCATTTTTATAGCCATTATCTTTACATGTTGATTCTGTAAGGCTTGGGTGCTGTAGTGCTCTAGAGATAAAAAGGAATTCTTAATTAGGTGACTTCTTAACGTTAAGTGAAACATGACTTCCTCTACCATTTTCCCTCTATAGCGATTTGTTGCATAAGTACAAAATAAATTTGGTGTAATTTTTTATTGTCAAAGCGAAGATTTTCATGCACAATTAAACCTAAAAATGCGCAAGCTTTCATGTACTAAGTATATTCAAATATACACAAGAAAAGGCAAAACATGTACCACCAGAAGTTCAGATTGTCCTGTAATTATATTTTGTTCAGATTCTTTTGAGAAAGCGGAAGGGCCTCGCGTAGCCGGCGCGTGTACAAGAACCAAAACAACCCAGACAGAGTTGCAAGATATAAGCAATCATTTAGACAGGTAACGCACCTGCTGCCTATAAAGCAAATTCTTCACCCATAGGACGTGGAAAATCAGTACACGTAATACCTCCGTAGTATCTCAACCCTAATAAATTCATTTGGTTAGAACTAAAAGCAAAGTTTCCTCAGAAAATGACATTGTAAGGAAGCACATACAGGGATTTCAAGCACTGATGGAAAAGGTTGTGCTGGAAATTAATACGTAACAACCACTGGCCAAACTACGTCAGCCACATTGAAAAGAAGGAAAAGTAATACCATAGCCCCCTGGACAGCACACCGTTCGTTCAAAATGTAAATGATTTCTTCGTCGTCTTTGGAGGATGAAGAAGAAAAATAAATTATAGAATATACTAAGATTGAGTAAATGCCAATGTACATATCTATGTCAATGTAAATAATGTTTCTTTTTTTACTTGTATTTCCTTTCCTTCTTTTCTTGCGGGTCGTATCCTATGTAGTACCAACTGTGTTGATATATACGTATATTTATATAATTAATAAAGGAATGAAAGTAATTTACTCCAAGTAAATATACTCATGTACCCTAGTTTTTTATATGAAATGCATTTATTGTCCCAGCGTGAGAATAAACTGTTGAAGTAGTGCCAATTAAATGTATAAGTAAACAAATAAAGAATAAATATGTAAACAATGCAACAGAAGTATAAAAGGGACGCCAATGTTGCAACAGCGCAATGTGCTAACGCAGTGTGCCGGCACGCGTAAGTGACGTTTAGCACGAGCAACCTGCTGCCTACCTGTCCCTCCCACTGTCTCAAAAGACTAGAGAGCTATTCATAAAATGTAGAGTCATGCACTGGAACATGATATTCAGCACTAACTTTCTGTACATTAAAAGGTCTAAATATGCTAACAAAATCGAAAACTTGCATTGTGCATGGATGTTGTCTCAGAAAGACCAAAATACGCAAACCTGCACCGAAAAAGTAGTGTTATTTGGAGTCCAAAGGTCACGAAGTGTAACCAAACCACATAAAAACATGCATTCACGTTTATCACTTAGTGGGGAGGGGAGAGATAGACTTCTTTCAAGCTTTCCCAGCATTATCCATCTGTCTCTGGATCCAGATCTGAGAAGAGTCATCAACTAGTCGACTATTTCTCTCTTCCAATCACTTACTAATGTGTTGCTCCGGACTCGCCACCTCTCACTTAGGCAACTGCTACTTGTCCGCTTATTTCACAAACTCACGAGGGAATATCAGAGCAGAACTAAATTAAACCCAGAGCTTTATAATCGCAAGCAGCATGCTTGAAATATTCAAAAGAGTTGAGAAGGAAGAGAAATTTTGAACATTTTGACCCGCATTTCTAAAGAACTGGACAAGTTTGAGAATGGTCTGACGGAGGCCGAAACTCCCCTCCTATAATCAGTGAAAGGCGATTCCAGAAATTCCGCTAGTAATCCATCTGGCCTAAAGAAATCGGGTCGACTAGGGAAGCCATTTTTGAGCGAGGCTTAAGGTGTTTAACAAGACAGCAGTTAACTTAGCTTGCAGGTGTTAAAGTACTTTCCGAATTGAGTGTTGCTGTTTAGTGAGTGTATCGTCGAAGCCAACTGTTAAGACGGACATAGTAGAAAGTGTGAGAGTGAAGTGTGTGTCAAGGTTACGAGAGGATAGAACCCCTGTGAGGTTAAGACGAATTGTAATTGTGTTAACGATAAAGTACATGTCTTTTTAATATTGGGTTTGGAAGGGAAGTAAGGTGACAGAAAAAGTAGCTAAGTAGTGTCACTTGTCACATTATTGTTATTGTTATTATTGTGATTGCTCTTATTGTTATTGCTATTATTATTGTTATTATTGTTGTTGTTGTTTGCGGCGTTGGAAGAAACAAAAATATTTACAGATCATTTGTTTCCCTCCCTCTCTCTATCTCTCTCTCTCACTTTCTCATGCACTCGTATAAAAATAGAAACAAACTTAGAATCCCTAAGAGAAAGCAGAGAAGCGTTATTGCGTGACATGACGACGTGAAGCAATACAAGAGATTACACCGTTGAGAGAGTTATAATCTGTGTCTGAGCTGCTACAGAGGGAGGAGAGTCGATAAGTGAGGTAGGTAGGCATCAAGTCCGTTACAAGAGGCATCTGGTCGACACACAGTCATGCCCTACATCTCTTTTCCTTCTTTTCCAATACTAAAGCGAGAACTTTTACCAAGCATGGCACATTAAAAATACTTCAACTTCAAAATTTAATCTACAACCTCTGAGGTCCATCGAACATTCCTTCATGGCACTGCAAAGTGCTTCCTCCTTGTTGCATTTTTAATTGCACTAGTCCTCTTTTTGCTTCTCTTTTCTTGTTTTTTAGCTACCAACCATCGACTAGCAATTATACGGGGTCATCGAGATATCGTGTCTCCGTAGTTCAAGCGAGGCGCGTTCGGCAGATGAGCTATCGCTTAAGGAGGGTTTTCCTACTGCCGCACGTATTATGTCGTGTAATTTAAAGCGCCAGTTTTGAACGTATCGCGTTATGTGCTGCAAATTGTTTTCTTATAAACGATAAAACCTTGTTTGCAGCAGAAACTCTCTAGTTGTGAAGGCATTAAAAAATGAACTGTGTCAATACAGAAAAAAAAAATATTCTTTCCAAATCTTATTCTTCCGCCTACTATATATTAATTGATATCCCTTCAGAAATGGTGTTATTACACATTTTCTTGTGGGTATATATAATGCGCTTAAACAGTATTCATACACTCTAGAAATTTGTCGCTATATGAGGGCTTTGAAATTATAACAAAAGAAAATATATTTGGTATTTATTGGGCTTATATTCTGTCTTATCTCCTGTCATTTAAGAGTAAAGCCGGTGTCTCACGGTCCAACTTTTTTGACTAAACATTTTGTATCCAATGGAATTGTACACAAAAGAAAGAGTGTCTGTCACACTATGATTCATTTTGGTCCAATACAAATGACAGTTCACGTAGCAAGCGTGAGAAATAAACATGGCGGACGCAAATATTAATTTAGTAATTGCTATATTAAGTATAGATTTGGGATATATTTCCACGAGTCTCGTTAGGAAGAGAAAATGGATTAGAAGTAAAAGACGTCATGGTTACAGATAAGAGAGGGCCTAGGTATATTGGGTCTACTACAAAACGAATTGAGGTTAGAGGACTTGAAAAATATCGCAATTTTCTACAAATTGGCCAAGATTTATTTCTCAACCTTTTACATCATATTGTAGGCAAAATTATACACCAGGATACAAATATGAGACAAGCGTGAAAGAGATAAGGAACAATTCTAATGGTTTTAACTTAGTATTGATGGTCAGGAGATTTGAACTCCTTCGATACCATAAAATTTAAACAAAGTGTTAACTGAATTACTTATTATTTATGAAACATAGCTATGTAATAACCACTTTCGGACCAAAAAGTTGGACCGTGGGACATTGGCATAATGCAAAAATCATTCAGATAATAAGGAGGACTTCAGAGAATTTTCCCAAAGAATTCAAGATATGTAATTCATTTCTCATAAAATTAAGCACCTGGTATTTGAATCAAAATAATTAGAGCCGTTTCCTAGAAATTCAAAGCTTGAAAATGTTTCACGTAAAATATACTTTGGGGTGGGACGATTTTCTTGTACATTTTCGTGTTGTTTTCTTGGAAGATGCCGAAATTAAATACCAAAGTTGACACAGACGCATGAAAACGCATTCACGGACGTTTTTCCTAACAAACGCATATTTCCAATTAAATCTTGCCTTGGAATTTTTTAGTGAAATAAAATACCCTCTCTTCTACCATGTAATGGTAGAGAAAATAAGACTGTTTAATAGATAGAGAATGACATTGGGAGGAAATGAGGATATTTGAAGTAGTAAAATCTACTAGATCTTTACGATTACCTTTTTCTTTACGTATCTTCTTAATTACTATTACGTTCTTTATTGCTGAAATTTGCTTTATTTTACCTAAAACTGTTATCCCTTTTAGATAAAATAAAACCAGTTGACCAATTACAAGAATACTAACTTATTGTGACGCCAGGCTCGGCGCACAACAGTGGATGGACGGGGGCCTGGCTGCTACACTCCACTGTGGGGCCGGCAAGAACAAAAGAAAAGCGTGCAGATCAGGCTACATCGCGCAACTGTGTGTACGTGACTGTAACAAGGGAAGCCGCAGAAACAAGAGGAACTTTTCTAGCGCCTTCTCGAGACTTCTAGTTGAGTCATTTCAGGTGTGTGTGTGTGTGTGTGTGTGTGTATCTCGAAAAGATTGATGTGATGTCATTCTCCTTATATAAGCACAATAGGCAGCAATACAATCAATTTAGTTTCAGAGTTAGAGCAACGGCCATGAGTCGATCAGTGTGTCAGTGAAAGTGAGCCAGCTGTGCGCGTGTGTCGTGGAAGTTACGCCGGTGCGTTGAAAGATCAACGTGCGTCAAGTACTTGTAACGCCGTAGTTTAGTGTATTAGTAACACAGGAAGTGAAGAAAGATACTGAAAAGGCAGAGCAAAGTTATGAGAAGAATATGATTTTGTCACCTTTGTTAATTCTAACAGTTGATTTATATCTTGAATTGATTCAAGGATCTGCACTTATGTCATAATAGAGTGACAAGATCACCAATAGTTTTTGTAACACTGAGAAATTCGTTTAACCCCTCAGGCACAAAAGATTCCTTTTTAGTATTAAACCTCAAAAGCAGGTATGGGCAAAATCGGTTGAACTCCACTGAAACATGTGCTTGCCTCACACCATGGCTATTTCTCCCCTACACCGCTGTTGAGGTTCCGAGACGCCTCATTCAGTTGTTTACTTCTTTGTAGTTGCAAGGGGAATATGGGAACACAGTAGGCTTTGAGTGATAGTCAAATCTTTTAAAGCCTTTAAATTCTGTTCTCTTAGAATAGTTAACAAAAAAAATGAATAACGAGGTTCCATTTGACAGAAGTATAAGTTCTCCAAAACTCACACAAATAACAAGCACTATCTCCAAAATGGTTCACTCCCCCCCCCCCAAAAAAAAAATTGTTCACACATAAATTGTGTCTTTTAATAAGATCTGCATTTTTTGTATAGCAAGATTTGGTCTATCTGTTACCGTGTACCAGTTATGCAAAAGTCATTGAGAGTAAATAATACTTCATGGGCTGCAGCCAGAAAATTCAAGATATACATTTCATTTGTTATAAAAATATCTCAAACATACGGAATTTTAATAAAAATCGTAGGCCATTTTCAAGAAAATGAAAATTTGGGAAAAATTTTCCATGTAAAGGGTAGTTTAGGGTGGAGTAGCTTTCTTCAAAATCTTCGTGTCGCATCCTCGAAAGCATTAAACTTAAATAACAACTTTGGTTTTGAAGCGACTTTTCTGTTTTGTGTTATGCTGTCCACAGAATGACACACACACACACACGCGCGCGCGCGCGCGCACGAACATTTGGGTTACAATTGAAACTACTGTGCCTGAAAGAGATAATAGAACATTGTGAATTAAGAGAATATGCGTTATGCTGTTTATTCCCGCAGGAAGTATAGTTTAAAAGAAATTGGTATATATTATACCGTTCATCAAGTAAATGCTTCATTAGAAACCACCAAGTATTTTGTGCTCTTTTGCTGATGTTAAAGCTCGTGTTCTCTGAGGTTACAATGGTTTAGTCGATAAAGCGTTAGTAAGCATGGCGAAGCGTGGTTTTTGGATCCTTACCTACCTCATTTACTCTTCCGACCACTGCCTGCTCCTGGCTTACCAGAAGCAACGTTTAACTTGGTATCATTAATAATAACCTTCGTTAAGGGCATAGCTGGATGCGGATGCCATACCACACCCTACCTAAATGAACTTCGTGGGGAAAAACAGCTCACATTATGCATATGGCCAGGAAATCAACCAGTGAGAGTAGTTTTATTTATTCATTGTATCTACTGTTTCACTGGTGGAGTCCCTATTTCAGCATTTTTGACTCGTAAAGTGAATTCTAATATTATAAAAAGCTTTTATGTATGCATATTCTGTTTTTACTCTGTAAAAAATTTGCATCAGTTGTTTCGAAAAACAATTGAGTTAGTATTTTTTAGTAAAGTTGGTTATGCGTTCGAGGGGTTTATTGTTTTCCATTAAAATTACATAATATCACTTGCTGCGCGATATAAGAACGCTTCTATTAAGGGGCAGGTCTTGAATGGCATTAAATGAACCCCCGACGTCCCCGAAGCATTCTGTGGTTCATTTTTCAACTAAGAAAGCTGATGAAGGAGCATTTTCACCAACGTCAAAAAGTTGAGGACTATAGAAGCTGAGTTTCTGCATTCGTAATAACTTGATTGTCGTGGAAATTTGAAATTTAAGCCAAGGAAACTATTTGGAGTATTTGAGAAAGGGGTTTTAAAATTTAATCGAGCAAAACTAAATAGCTGGCAATAGGTGGAAAGATTAAATTAGCTCATGGAATAATTGAACCAGTGAAACCGTTTAAATATTTGGGGTCAGTTCTTCAGGAGTTTAGAAACTGTAAAGCGATATAGAGTACAGTATGATGCAGGGCAGAGGAACAATAAACATGTTCAATGGGGTAGGAAACAACGAAAACAAAAAATACAATTCTTTAGATCATTGTAGAAGGTATACTGACAATCGGGGAATAATGCTGGAGTCTGTTGGAGGGTCGAAAATGCAGGATAGACAGTTGAATTGGATGGAATGGGGCGGGTGGCTAGAATACCCAGGTTAGAGCATAGCAGGAACGAGGATTTTAGAACAATAATGGATATGGAAGAATCAGTTTCCGGTTCTCAGAACCGAAAACTTCAGCTGTATGATCACATAAGAAGTGTGGATGAGGAGAGATGGCCAAACATCCTGTTACAATAGTCTCCGGTGGGCAGAAGGAAGCGGGGACAACCAAGAACGTCCTGGAAGTTCGGAATATAGCAGATGCCACCTGAAGTGTTAGGAATGACATATATGGAATCAAGTATACTACGAGAGATCGCCTTGCAACAAGTGGCATACACTAGTATAAAAATCTCTTACAGTCGTTCTATAAAAACGTCAAGCTTTCGTACAAGAAGCAGTTCCCTATGTCTTTAACGTTCCGTGTGTCGTCACATTGTCAGGAGGCGTAGAAACGGGATGATGCAAAAGTGAGTTGGTGTTACGAATCCTGGTGTTGAGTAGATTATTTTGTGTAAAGCAATGAAAAATAAGTGTATTTGTGGTGTTTGTATGATTGAGGCCAGAGCACGAATGTAAACAGAGAAACAAAAAAGGAAATTGATAAAAAGAAACCTAACGAAAAACTTGTGACGCAGTGGCTAACGCCCAGGGTGTCGACAGTTCGTCGCATGGCATTTGGAACGGCAAAGTGTTAACCAGCGCACTAGCTCACTATAAACGTCGTAAACGCCACCGTTAGATAACTAGAATCTTATGGAAGTTTCTCCATATTTAACGTTCTGGAATTCCGTGGAAATTTCCAAGCGAGCAATCTCACAAGTGAGCAAATCAGGCAGGTGAATGAATGATACCGTCTTTGTTGCGACAAAAGGTGCCGTTCTCAGTGGCAGTTTGACTGTGGTGACGTGTACTGAACTGGGCTCAAAGAAGATGCTACATCATGCTGTTTGTCACTCGCGATAAAAGTGAGGTTATAGTGACAATTGCAAAGAGTTTGCATTGGTGAATTGAGCTAAGACAAGTCCCAAAGGAAATTGAACTAGATTAAGAGACCGTGAAAATAAAGTTGAGATGGAAGCTTAAAAACTGGACAGTGTCACAAAACAGAAACCAGGGTGCACGACCCTCACGTCAAAATGAACTACTCATAAGCCACCTGAGGGGCGTCTTCTTGTAGCTCCCCAGCCGCTCTTTGGGTACAATCATCTGATCCGTTTAACCCGGGGCCTGAGTATAATATCCGAACCAGCGTGATCAGTGCGGAATCCCCTCCGCTGCGTAATCAGTCAAATAAGTTACAGTCCTCATTCACGTTTTGTATATAAATGCTGAAAAAAATGTGGGCTATTTCAAACGCAATGCAGAGTTGAGATCACTGCCACTATTACTTCTTTGGGTAGGGCGCAGAAACAACTGGATGTGAACCGAAACGATAAAAACCACATTCAAAAAAGTAGCAATGCATATTGCCATCAGAGACTAATAAGAACCATTCCCTAATGTCCTGTTTTATGTAACATTCTAATATTTGTTTGTTGATAGCACTTTAGCAAGTCAATTACCTGACTTTCATACGGCAATGTAGTTATATCGCTTCCTCAGAATTATTCGGCTTTTACCACCAGTTAGTTTAAATGAATGACGTCATTAGTTGCGCGAGTCCTTTGTGTCAAATGGGAGGGGCAGAACTGAACCTTAGACTGCACGGGTTTCCGACTTCATAAACAGGTTGAAGAACTACCGCGGTGAAAAAAACAATTTTTTATTAGAACACGTTGTGCGTTCTTTGCACACGAGATGGAATAAAACTACCAATCACGAGGGGATCCTATCGTTACGTTCTTTGCCGTTGTGTGAATGATTTTCTCCATTGTTGCCCAGAATTTAATCAAGTTCAGAGACAAAACGTGATAAAGAGGACTTAAAAGATTAAACATAACTAAGATCAATAATTGTCGTTAGATTTTCATTGATATCGAGATTTCACCGTTTTGAGGTCCTTCGAATCCAAAAAATCATTTCTAGAATAAGGTCGTGTGTGTGTGTGTGTGTGTGTGTGTGTGTGTGTGTGTGTGTGTGTGTGTGTGTGTGTGTGTGTGTGTGTGTGTGTGTGTGTGTCAACTCAAAAACGAAATGTCGGTTAAAAACCGTAGTCGGTATAAGTAACTCATAGCATTGGCAACATCTCAAAAACAAATTTCAAATCTTAAATTAAACGAAGGTTTTTAAGGAGATGCTCCTCACAGAATCAAGGTTAAGTGCGTCAGCCGTTGCGAGCACAGAAAACGAAACGCGCCTCCAACTCAGGTCTAAAGAAAACGGAGTTAAGTCCATGGCACTGAAATAGAAATGCTTTGTAAAGCTGTAGTACCAGTTTATCTTTGGAAGAATTGCCCATTAGTAAGGCTAGGATTTTTATGTAATATCAATGGGAAGACTATACACATATTTAAGTAGGTGAAATATATATTAGATGAAATAAATATTAGATAAAATATGCAATATTAATTTAATTTTTATGTAAACGTTGTATTAACATTATACATATTACCTGAAGATTCCGCGTTTTATTAATTATATTTTTATGAAATGTAGTACAATGATTAATTAATTAAGCATGTCCATGTTACAGCAAACGTAAATACCGCCACTGAAAGGAGTGATTCAAGGTTACGAGAAGAAAACAGTTGAGCTGTAATAACAGAAAGAATAAAGACTTAACTTCAAAGATAACTGAGAAAAAAAGTAATTGGACTGCACTTTGTTTCTGTAACACTGGTGTCAGAAGTAAGATTTATCAAAATTTTTATTTATCAACAGGTTTACAAGTGAGATCACATCTTCCTGTATCCAACGTGTTTAAGTACGTATCTTCTTCCTCCATTCTTCTCTTATTTCCCAATCCTGCTCTTCTAAATTCTCCTCCTTCATACTACTCCTTATATCATCTATCCAGGTTTTCCGCGGTCTTCCCCTCTTTCCTCTCCTTGGTGGAATCCATTCCAAAACTTGTCTCGGCAATCTTGTTTCCATCATTCTACGTGTATGGCCATACCATTCCAATTGTTTGTATTTTACAAAATCATACTGAATATCTCCATATTTATTCGCTATTCCCTGAACATTCCATGTACCTAGTCGAATTATCCGTTTCCTTAGCTTATGTCGTGTATTTTCTGATCCAACCGGCTTAATCACTTTGGACTTTTTAGCATTGATTTTTTTTACAATGAATAGGGAGCTGGCCTAATGCATCAACCCCCAACCTGGAGGACCAGGAATTTTTTATTGAGGTGTTCTTCCTCTAGCCTGACGAACCAACGCCTCACTGCAAGGTAGCAGCTGCTAGTTTTGGTCTGCCCCGGGTATTTTATTTCCCCGGTACCCTCCATATCTGGCGAGCATTCCCCTATCCGCCACCTGGGGAGGCACCCGATGGGAGACTAGCAACTCCTCACGGGCAATTATTATTTTATTACAATAATAATCTTGTGTTTCTCTTAAAAGTTTATAGTTTCTACCATGCTTCTGATTTGGTGAATTTTAAATGTATTGTTTTGTATATTTTCATATCCAGTTACTGAATATCCTTCTCTTTGGTGCTGTTTCTGTCTGCTGCATGCTAAGCATAGGGTTAATTAGGTATTTGTATACATTTATGAATGTTGTATCTGTCCATTTACATCCTGATGCAGACTTAACAGGCTTGAGTTTCATAACCATTGTGAGATCAAATTATGTAGAATGGTGAATTTCTCATTCTGGAAGCAATAAACATTGCCTTGATTTATGCTTCAGTGAAATTTTAGAATGGAATAGGCGAAAATACCGCACACATCCTACACACCTGTTGAACTGTTTCACCGTCTCTGTGATTCACCATCAATCCAATGACCTGTATCTAACACCCCAGGGCCCGACGGAAATGAAACTTTGTATTTGTTGTTTCACAAGAGATGAATAATCTGATCAGCCTTATGTGGGTCAACTTTGAAACCTATTTTAACCCTCTAATGCATAGTGTTGCCATTCGGCAACAAACGTGTTCAGTTAAGGTTTTGGAATATTGTAACGTGTTATTTGTTGTTTTTAATTTGATATTGGTATTTAACAATAATATATGTGTTGATAACTACTTATACGAGATTCCAGTAATACAGTTGTTTCTTTTATTACTTTTTAAAAAATGAAAATTCATGTAATCATTGTAACCCCCACGTATAGCATTTCACTGGTTATTTTACGTGGGTCCTCCCCATCCTCTGCTACAGCCACATTTGATTGCAATCCCTGGGATTCAACTCATGACGTTCTGCTTTGAATTGATCGACAGTCAATTTTGTCTGCCCTTTAACAATCATGCGAATTATAATTACTTCTTTTAAAGTTTATGTTGCAGGAATACCTAAACCAATTCAGGAATTATAAGAAAAGTGGCATATATAGCAAAGTAATTCATATGATAGAGGGTTAATAAAATCTGGAGACGAGTTAGGAAACAGTTTAGAACTTAAATAATGATATTTCCTTAATTCTTTGTCGGAAAGTAGTCAAAATAACACAGGCTGACATACAAGTATTATTTTAGCTATCTAATGTTTCCGAGCAAGCCCCCGTTTTGGGTCACAGAGACAGCGGACTGAAGTTGGGAACGCACGAATTGGTGTAGAGTAGCCTGAAATAAATAAATAAATAGATAGACAGACAGACAGATAGACAGATAGACAGAGATAGACAGATAGATGAATGAGTAACTGATTGAGCGAGTGAGTGAGTGAGTGGGTGAGTGGGTGAGTGGGGGAGCGAGTGAGCAAATAAGTAAGTAAATAAGTAAATAAATAAGTAAGTAAATAAGTAAGTAAATAATTAAATAATTTTCAACTATCACAATAATAAATGAAAAGACAAACTCTTGCTACGCAAAACTAAATACTGTAGGTTCACAAAATGTTTGTGGTACGTCTACATAATTGGAAAATGTAATTGTTATTAGTTCAATTGTTCAATGATTTTGTTGTACTTAACTGATCACTATCCAATTGTTTCTCGCGATGTCGTGGAAAGATAATGGAGTACTGAGATATAACTATCCCTTTCCCTCTTGCAGCCCCTTCGTACCTGTAATGAACTGTGTAAAAAAGAATTTCCGCAAAAGTTTATCTCAATTCACAAGAAGACGAAAAAACACTTGGTAATTTACGATTAACGACACAATAGCGTTGTAGGTCGGTCTGGCAACTCATTTGAGAGGCAAACAGGCTCTTTAGCGCGAAACAAACCTATGAATGCGTTTTTGCAATCCAATATGTGTTACATGGCAGCTAATTGTGGTTCGTACATTATCGTACAGGCGGCAATGAACTTATGGATCGAACAACTCGCAGTGTTTCTTAGAGGTGCTGCAGAGATCCACTCGAGACTCTTCTACAGTGTTGCCAAGCGTTTTTCTTAGCCTCCATAGCGATACGCTTTAATTAAGATGTGGAACCAGAGCGGAAACATTTTGGCTGGTTTGATTTACTAAATAGGGAAGACGACTCAATTAAGACGGAAACCCTCCTCGTTACCAGCATATTCAAGCTGTGCTACTGTTGTATGTGGATTGTTTTGTATCTCAGTGACGAATATACATTTAATATATAATGATCCTTCAAAATGCTAAATCGAAATTAAGCACTGCCTTTAAAAAGGAAATTTTACTCCATCCATAAAATTAATAATGGAAGCTCTATCTATAAGATGAATGAAGCTGGGATATTTAAAGGCATTTCAATTCCATGGTAAATCAGGGTTAGCAGAGCGTAATAAAACAATCTGTGTTGTACTCGCATTATTTTCACTACTCACTCTTGTATAAACTATTGTTTTCAAACAGCTATTCTTCTATCTACTTCGTCTTAAGATAACAATTTCCATAAACTCTTTTAATGCATATTTCCTTTTAGGTTAGGGTTATGGAAATGTAGGACACAACGATAAAAATCTGATGTGTTGCACTCACATGACTTTCTCTACTCTTGTTCTAACCATTCTTACAAACTCTTAATCCTCTATCTTCTTTGATGTTCTTCCGATAATCTTTCTCGGTCTTTCAATGTCTTTCTCCACTTTCACTGTCTCTTCACTATTACGATACAATCACTCGACGACACGTAAGTACTCACTGACAGGCTGGCCCACTCACTCACCTAACTGTACAGAATGACTTGCACACTAAACAAGTCACTCAGCTGAACTCACACGGACTGTGCCTGTCCTATTTATAGTGAAGCCGGCGTCACGTGACCTTCGAGAGCTCTCCATACACACGTGCAATGATGACTCAGAGGAATTAACTAGAAGCCTCTGAACAGTACGGTGTTATCGCGCTGTTCGATCACATACGCAGTCACTAGCTAGTGGTAATTTAAGTCATTAAGGGGTAATTTCTGTATACGCTGTATATTTTGAATACACTAGGTGCATTAATACCGTTTTCAAAAAGTTAAACTAGTGCTAAGTCAATGAGGAAGAGATACATTTACGTTTTCCTTATACTTTCCTGTATAATATTTTGTGTTTCATCTTGTGTCCATACTAAAGTAGAGATTGCAGAAAGAAAACCGGCAGGGCGTAAAACTAAATGATTACGCGAAGCTAAGTAGCAAAACCGCGCTTTGCTATAAAGGAAACTGTGGATAAATTGAAGCTAGTGCTGTAATTTACCGCTTGACTTTCTCCCATTCGTCGGCAAACAATAATTCTTAGAAATGCTTCTTCTATCTTTTCCCCGTTACCTGAGATCAACATTTCTAGAAATCCTTTTATTACGTATTTCCTTGTAGCTGCAAAGAAAATACACATAGTACGCTTAAACCATGATTAAAGAGAGGTTTTAATCAAGTTGAAATTGAAACCAATAAGAAGGAATATCTCAGAAATGGTTACCACCAACGCAAATGTGTTTCATCTATGACGTATTTTTAAAGAGGTCTACATTTTGTGAAGTAAGGTTTTGTGTATCTCTTCTGTTTTACCAGTTAACCAAAAGCTCTGAGGCAACACCCAGATAATTCAAGATATACATTTCATTTGCCATGCTAAATATATGGCACATTAATAAAGATTGCTAGATACATTTTTAAGAAAATCGAAATTTTCGAAAAATGTTCCTGTAAGGGGTATTTGGGGTAAGGAAATATTTTCAATGTTTTTGTATCATTATTGGAAAGTCGTAATATTAAATACCAAGTTTGGTATATAACTTGAATTTTCGGTTTTGATTTATGCTGTTCAAAGACAGGCTCGCAGAAACACAGACTTTTTTAAATTTCTCTTATACGTATAGCAAGTAAGGAAAGTATTGTATTTGACCCAAAAATTCAATGTCAAGATTTCACCAGAAATGTTTTGAGGACCCCTGAATCCAAAAAAGTGTTTTTAGAAAATTATCCGTGGGTGTGCGTGTGCGTTTGTGTGTATGTATGTGTGTGTGTGTGTGTGTTTATCACAGCATAGCTCAAAAACCAAAAGTCGGTTACCAACCAAAGTTGGTATTTCAGTTTAATATCTTTTAAAGATGCGAAACAAAGATTTTGAAGAAAATTACGCCACCCTAAACTACCCTTTGCGTGGAAAATATTTATAAAATTTTTATTTACTCAAATGGCCCTGACAATTTTGATTAAAATGCCATATGTTTGAGATATTTTTATGATAAATGAACTTATATCTTGAATTTTCTGGCTATAGCTCCTGTAGTAGTATTTACTCTGGATGACCTTTGCATAACTGGTAAACCGTAAGAGATAGACCAAATCTTACTATACAACAAATGTAGATCTTGCTAAAACACAGAATAATTTTTTTTTGTTGGTTGAACAAGATATTCCTTGTTATTTGTGTAAGTTTTGGAGAACTTACACTTGTGCCAAATGGAGCATCGCTATTAATTTTTTATATGTTAACCATGCAAAAAGAATGGAATTTGAAAGCTTGAAACGTTTTGACTATCGCCTGCTGTATTCCCATATTCCCGTTGCAAGTGCAAGAAAACAAGCAATAAAATAATTTCTACAAACGTTTATCTCAACTAACATGAAGAAGATAAAAGAATAAGAGTTTGTAAGAATGGTTAGTACAAGAGTAGAGAAAGTCATGTGAGTGCAATACATGAGATTTTTCTTTTAAGAGGTTAGTATTTATAATATTGAATTTAAATAACATTTCATAGGCTATACCAACCTTTAATTCACGAAATAGTTTCAGTAAATGCAACTGGTGATACTCAAGTTCTGTAGATAAACTGACAATCACTTATGGCATTACTTATGAATGAATAACGACAGGTAGGGAGAGAAAAAAAAGAGCTATGTTTGATGCCACAAAGTTGTATGTTGATGGTTGTATGTAATTCATGCTGACGTTGTGCTGGATATGGTTAAACCAACCACATAATCAATACCGCAGGAGTTCAATCAGTGACGAATTGTTTTAACACGTCATAACAAAAGCGCAGCAATTTCGTGCAATTTCCCTAAAATACCTTTACTGGAAAGTACTCATTTTGTTCTTTTACAATTATTGCGTTTCTACATCGTTGCCTAATTTTCACGTAATATGTACAAAGACTATCCAATTTAAGTCCTTGTTCTCCGTAACAGACCAAATGTGATAGTAAACTATTACTGGTTCCGCAGTGAGAACTTTAGGTAGAAGATATCAAGCGCTCTTAATGTAGATGCAAAGGCGAAATACAGGACATTGGGGTATGAGTGCACAAATTTCCGTGATGGTAGATTCAGACATGAGAAATAAAAATCTTATGTGTTGTACTCACATGACTTTCTCTCTTGTTCTAACCATTCTTACAAACTCTTAATCCTCTATTTTCTTTGTGTTAGTTGAGATAAAAATATGTACAAATTATGTTATTGCTTATTTCCTTTTGGTACAAGGGGAACATTAGAATACAGCAGACTTTGAGCGATAGTCAAATGTTTTAAAGCTTTGAGATTCCGTTCTCTTTGCACACTTAACATATAAAAAAATGAACAACGATGTTCCATTTCACGAAAATTTGAAGTATTTCGAAACTGTCACAAATAACAAGGACATTTCCGAAATGCTTCATTCTACAAGAAATTTATTGAGATATAAATTGTGTCTTTTAGCGGTATCTACATTTTTGCATAGTAAGATCTTGTATATCTTTTACGGTTTATGAGTTATTCAAAAGTCATAAAGAGTAAACAGGTCTACATGGGCTATAGCCAGAAAATTCAAAATATGCATTTCATCTGTCATAAAAATATCTTAAGTATATGGCATTTTAATAAAAATCGTTAATCTAAAGTTTTTAAAAATTTTCCATGTAAAGGGTAGTTTAGGGTGGAGGAATTTTCTTCAAAATCTTCGTGTTGTATCCTAGAAAGGCATTAAACTTAAATACCAATTTTGGTTCTTAACCGAGTTTTCGTTTTTGAGTTATACTGTCCACAGTTTGACAGACACACACAGACACGCGGACCTTTTTCTAAAAATTCTCTTTTGGATTCAGGGGGCCTCAAAATTTCCGCTGAAATCTCAACATCGAATTTGTGGTGGGTAGAGATAATTAACATTATTGAATATATTATCTGCACAGTGTGGCAATAGAGCAGAACCGTGTTCACACCTACGAGTCCAAAGTTGGCCAGGGCTAAAAACTGGTTTCGCCATATAAATTTCGTATTTTTGTTTCAAAAGTATAAAACATATACTGCCTCCAAACGTTTTTATTCCTTAAATATAAATAAGCACAAAGGACAAAATGTGACACATATTTAGCTATCAGTTGACTAACGCAGTGCAGAAGCGCTTCATTCTGAAGAAAAAATGCGCAGGGAAATATATTCACTGCAATGACAGAGAGAGGAATATTGCGTGCTCCTTTAGTAGCAAAAGCAAACAGAACTGTTGAAAAACCAAGAAACCGAAGTCAAGTAGCGATATAAAATGTAAAAATAACCAATTTCAAGAAGACTTCTGAGGGCTCCAGGACTTTCTTTTTCCGAATATTTTTGAAAGAGTTATTAGATGTTCACTTAATGTGAACATAATGTACCTGTTTTCCAGGTTCCACAAATATTGCTATTGGAGAAAGTGAATTGAATTTTTAGGAATGAATTTCCTTCCTTCGAAACCGGGAAAAAAATATCCACCGCTCACATTTTTACCTCACGGTTTTTTCTTTATATGCCTGTGACTAATAAATTAACTTGCTAGATTATTTCCCTGTATACCTTAAAGAAGGTTCCCCTTTGTAAGAAAATGTAACAAACTTCCTCGGTCCTTCCGCAGAAGGTATGAATATAATTATTAACCCTTAGCTTGTGGGCTCTTTTATTGGGACACAGTTTGTGAGGCGAGTCCATCAGACCGCTTTATCAATTTTTTCTCTAATTTAAATCCGATGTTCTGGTTATAGGGGCTATCACCTTATTGTCCTCTAAATTTTATTAAAAATGCATAATTTCCTTCTCGTTGTTAACATCGTTTATAGAGTTCTCTGTTTTAGCGGCATCATTGTGGTCACGGACCACAGCCACTCGCCGTGACCAAGATCACCCGGCCCCCTCTCGTCCGTATATTGTTGTACGACCAATATTACAACGTTTTAGTGAAGAGTAGTAACTAGTAAAATGTTATCTGTTGACAAAACTCTCTACATGAACCTTTATGAACTTGTGTTAATTCAACCAAAAGAATTAAAAGAAAATTACAGACAGTGGTTCCAAGTATTGTTGCACCTGCTAAGGAAAGTAAGCAAAAACATATGCATTTATTTTTCACAGCTGTCATGTGTGTTTTTGAGTTCAGCTTCTTATGATTAAAGATCAGTTTCTAGAGTCGTGGGAAGTATTGCTTCCCACTTCTGTTGTTACAAAGGCCGCGGCAAGCTTGCTGACCACCTCTAGTGTGTGCAGGCGTCTAGCGGAAATTTAATCAAAACCACGAGAAAATTGAACGCATCGCTTCTACGAGGACTCAGAGAAAAAAGTAAATGACAGAAGTTTAAAGAGGCGTGGCTATTGCTTACTTTGTACAATTTGGTCGCTGCCGCTTTTGTACCGCCAAGAGTAAACGAACGTGTTCGCCCGTGGTCAAAGGAGGAAAAAAAAAAACTATACTTTCATACATGCCTACATAAATACAGGCAGACATACATACACAATACATGGCAGTCAGACGTACCTATTTTTTGAAAACTCCTACTTATCTGGTACTCGTGGAGTTGTTTTCTGCCGTTAGAGTAGCCTGGCGTTCCAAGAATGACTTTTTTTTTTTTTTTTTTTTTTTTTTTTTTTTTTTTTGTCCACGGAGATACACGTAATTCTCCATTATGTGCTGATCCTTGTTTTAGAAAGTTCTATGGAAAATATACCTAACTGAAGGGATGAAATGAGGGAGAGAATTTATGGAAGAGTTCAATTCAAATTATAACAAAATGTCTAATTTTACTTTTTGTAGTTTTATTATATAAACTACTTATATATAGCTTAAGACACGTCTATTCCGTAAATATTTGGTGCAACTTAAGACTTTTCCTTTGCATATTATGTACCCCAAGGTCAAAAAAAAGTCTGGGGGCGGGCACACACACACACACACACACACACACACACACACACACACACACACACACACACACACACACACACACACACACACAGTAACAAACTTCTTCACCCATACAGTAAAACGGACAATGAAAGGATTAATTCAACTAAGAAATTAAGATAAAATTACGGACACTGATTCCAACTGTTGTTAGATCTGCTCAAATGCGATGTTTGGGAAGAAAACAAAAGCGTACGTTTATTATTCACAGCTGTGAAGTAGGGGAAGTATTGTATTCCACTCAAAAATTCGATGTCGAGATTTCACCGGAAATATGTTTTGAGACTCCCTGAATCTTAAAAAAAAAAAAAAAAAAAAAAAAAAAATTAGAAAAATTAGAAAAAGGTCCGTCTGTGTGTGTGTTTGTGTGTGTGTGTGTGTGTGTGTGTGTGTGGACAGCGTAAACTACGTCTCGCACGTCTCAAATAACATGCATAATAGCTTTTGCCATTTATGTAATAGTATTAAAACGTAGAGAAAATGGTTAAAACTGTCTTAAAAGGCTAAATTAAGTACAAAAAGTCGCGAAGTGGCAATGGCATAGCATCTGGCCTGCAGGTATTACGGTAAGACTCCATACATGTTTTCAGTCAAATGTCCAAACAGCTGGATAGAATTATAACTGTGTCCTGTTCGCTAACCTTAAGGACACGGGTTCGCATCTTGACGTTGTGCGATTTTATTTCTGCTCATCAAAGATTGGAAACCGAATTCACAATAATGTAATTTTGAAGTCCTTGATGGTTTAGGATGTTATAATTTAAATCGTTTGTGGTTGTCTGCATTTTGTAATAGAATAGGTATAATGACTTCGGCCACATTGGACTGTCCTGATGCAGTGTGTTATTATGAACGCTGACTTCATTCTCCACGCGTTCCTATCACACGATATTGTATTTGATCCCTTCACGATGTATTCGACAGACGAGTACATCGATATGCTTTTGATCCATGGAGAAGCAAGAGTCAAGCACATGCAGCTCGGCATCTATACCAGGAGAGATATCCTCGTATACAACAATACCATAAAATGGGACTAAAGCAATTAAGAATCAAAATAATAACAGCTTTAAACACAATAATTGTTCAACAAATGTTATTAGTGAATATTGCAGGGTTAAAAAAATAGTACATGCAACGTATTCGAACCACCTCTATAGCAAACGGATTACCTACGAATCGTGTGCTCGTTCCAACTGAGTTATTTAGAACTTTAGAAACAAACATTCCGTTTAACAGGTACATATATGTTGAATACTTGGATAGAACCTAACATAGCGGCTGATGTTTTCAAGTGAAAGTATAAAAAACGGAGTGCATAAAACTGAAAAATAAGGCGCAGCTGGTATAAAATAATAGAATAATTTAGCATCTCGGAATGCAACACGTAACAGAAAACATAATTTAAGTACGGCATGTAATATTTTAAAGCAATTAAATAAGAACCAGAAAGGACAAAACTGGGAACTTTATAATTTATTTATGAAAGCTATGCTTCAACAGATACAAATAGTTTTGAATATTGCTTAAATTTTAATATGTAAACATTGGTATGTGTATATTTCCTTGAAGTTGGTCATTATCAAGTTAACGCGTTGTAACTAATTTTATATAATTGTAATTTTCTATAAAAATGTTAATTATCAACTTATACTTCGTCTTCTTGACAGCGTACGAATGAGGAAAGTACATTAAATGCATAGCAATGAGAATAAAAACCATCGTACTGAAACAAGCTAAACTTTCAAGTGTTCCAAACTATTTACCACTGTGCACATGTAAGCATATCTGGATATCATGTATTTCGCGTAAAGTTAGAATTTGGAAATACACAACAGAACACAATATCCCAATGAGAGGCATTTAAATTGTTTTGGTGAGAAAATTATCCAATACATTACCAAGGAATGATATTGCATTCCATTACTAGCTTGGCTCTCGAGTATAAGGGGAGAAGGAGCTGGCAGTTTTCCCTGAGGTAATTTCGCGCCGCTCTGTAGACAGGATTGCAGCGTTGGAAGGACGAGAAAGCTGACGTCACTGTTTACCATGTCCTACGTTAACAAATACCAACTTAACCCTGTTATTCATAGTGTTTATTCAAGGTTTAACAATATTGAACCAGTGTTTTTTGTTATTTTCACGTTGTATTAGCACTTAGCAATAATATAAAGCCATTTATAGCTATTTATATGAGAAATGCACTAATTTATTGCTTATTTATTAATTATTGTAGCTTCTTGTGTTTATGCTTCTTTTTCAAAAACCAAAATCCATGCAGTTGTGGTCTAATGTATCCCGCTTGTCAACTCACTGTTTATTTTACGTGCGACCTCCCCATCACATTTGATTGCAGTCGCTGGGACGTTCCGCTTTGAGTGGATGGCCTTATTGGTTAACTAGTTACTTTGTATTCGTTACAGTTGTAAGCGTTACATTAACGTAACTGTTGCAAAAGTTATCTTTAAGTATTTTCTGCCCATCCTTAGTAAAAAGGCAGTGTTCCAGTTTTACTCCCGTGTGTACATTTTATGATGCAAAGTTTAAAGTATTCCATATAACTGACAAATGCCGGGGAGATCCGTTTTTTACCAAAGTTCCTTTCCCAAGGTATTACGGTGCCGTATGTAGTAAGAATGGATGTTAAATGCATAAATAGAAGCATATGTTAAGAAATAATTCATTTTAGTCTCCTGGTACTGAATAGAAATAGCAGCAATTGAAAATAGGGTTCCTTTGTGTCATAATACCTGACAATGATACATCTATTATATAAGATTTGGAACAGACATCCTCTATTTGATAAGTTGCTAAAGCAGTAAAACCTGCAGATAAGTTATTTTATCGTAAAAGAAAAAAGATTTCAGACAAACTTTTCAAGATAAGGAAAATTTTAAAGAAAAAGATATTAACAAAAGACAAAAGATTGTTACATAACAATAGAATACTATTATGGAATATAACTATTCAGTTATTATTCTGGAAAGCGCATCTCAGATGCAAAACTAATCTGGAAACCTCTATCCCCCTGTTTTGTAACTAACCAGAAAGGTTTCTGGGCTTCGTATGATTTGTTACCAATGCAAGTAAATGCAGAGAATAAGTTACACAATGCAAACTAGCAATGTATAGTAATTCTTTCCTATATTCATTTCATTAATCATGGACTTTTGTTTTTTTCTAGGTAATCTTCAACATGATTGGTTATAAATTATTACGTGAGTAATCATAAGTATTTATGCATGATTTCTACATTACTGTATTACTGAGGAAGGCCAAATTAATGCATTTATTTTAAGGTATACTTTTGTGGTATCACTACATTTTTCTGAAAGATGTCTATCATTTGATCCTTTAATTCACTCAAGGTTGCTCTGAGGAATTATATTACTATGAGAATGTAAATTATGTAAAATAATCGCATCTATAATTTTCGGGTGGCATGTTTTAAACTATACGTTACGTGCAGAATCAAAGAATTGCAATAAGAATGGTAATTATCTGTATTCTTATATTAAGTTAATATTTTAGAAACAGTAATATAATATACGTTTTCAGAGACATAAATACCAATACATTTATTGGGAAACAGATGTTGTAGCCATAGAAAAGGGTGCCAGCCAAAAAAGCTCATGCCAAGAGAAATTAGGATTCTATGAGAAAAATTAAGGTTTTGGGAACGTGTGAGTTATCTTAATTCGATATGTTTCTGTTCTGTATTGGTGGCTGTTTTTCAAGTGTTTAAATGCAAAATTTTCTTAACGAGATTTATCTTTTAATAGCAATAGTTCCTATGGGAAGGCTTATGTACCAGATTCACATAAGACAGTTAAATGGGGAATTGCTGTATTATTTGTACATCAGTAAGAATATTATACCTTCTTCTTCAGCGGTTTACCCTCCTCTTAGTAGGACTTACACTCTCAAAGACTGATCAACCCAATCAGGGTGATCAACCCAATGTGTGGTGTAGTGGTGACGAAGGCAATTAAATGTAGGGATGATGGGGCAGTTAACAGATCAACTTAATCAAAGCAGAATTCTCTTATCGACAGAGGAAAACCGCGAAAAATCTTCGATCAGTAAATTCACACGAGACTTCCCGAATCCAAGTTGCACACCATACTAGGGTGACACTTTGCTTAATAGGAAAATTAAGCTTACTATAAGGAAGTTCTGTCAACGAACAGTATTATTATCACGATTACTTGTCAGAAAAAACACAAATGTCGCACACATACTAAAATGAAAAATGTGATTTTATAAAGTATTGATATATTAAATAATTTATATGAGTTTTAATGGTGTACTGAAAATCTATCTGCTCCAACAGATGTTGAACTACAAAGTTTACTTTTTAAAATTGTATCTCTTGTTACCTTTGTAACAGATTAAAGGAAGGAGATTTTGATATACTGAATTGTTTTTCTTTACAAACTTTTTACATAACGCATTATTATGTTAATTATTTTTTTTAAAAAGGTATCAGGAAAATCAGAATTCCAAACGGAAATTTTATTACGCACATTCTGAGCTAAAAAAAAATGTTTAAATCTCTAGCTATATTTTTGTGGGAGAAGATAGATTTTGAATATGAGAAAGTAACTGAAAAATGAGTTTAAAGTTGAAATGGAAGGTCTGATTATACCCAATTAAAAGACAGAGGCGCACCACTTTAAAAATGGCGTCCAAAATGTGCAGGAAATGCCAGAATATATGCACGTACCCCTAACACTATATATCAGTGATTATCGCTCTTGTTCTTTTTCCTGAGTATCAGCAACAATAAATGTCGCGGACAAATTAAAGCACTATATCTACACCTCACGCAGAATTTTAGTATCACTGTTTATTTTCGTTGCGTATTTATGGCAATGTACGTACTAAGTGTTATGTAGGTCAGCGATTGCATCGTCTCAAACTCGGGGTCGCAGTGAAATACATCCTGCAGCGTGGAGATCTCTCCAGTGAGCGCCTTTTATCTCTTCTGAAAGAGAGCTAGCTATCCTGCTATGCCTCCGGAAGGGCCATAGACTTCCGCAGTTCCAGTAACACGTTTCCTGGCAGATGCAGTTTTATTGAAGGGGGACATGCCACATACAAACACACATTCTGATGGTTTCTGAGACATTATTTCTGCCCGTTTTAGCGTTGAACTAGGGCAATATACTCTCGCCATAAATAGTAGCCTTAATTACAAGCTGGGTAGTTTCTGAGTGCTGTTCTAAGACCGACTTTGAAGTTTCTCAAAAGCTGTTCAACATAATGAAATTGAACTTTGAATACAGTAATCCTTTTCAAACGTAATCTGTGTAAAATTACCCATGCACACTAAAAATTAATACTGTCAGATATCGTAAATACAATTAATTTTTTTTAAATAATCAGTGTTATCAGAGAATTCAAGTGCATTTTTCTTTAAAGTTATTTATTATTTTTAGTACATTTTTCGTATGTTTTAATACCTTCACTACTCGACAATTTTGATCTAAATTTTCCTTTTATATATGATCACATCTACCCCAAACAATGTTTCACGCTGTAATTTAAAACATTTATACTTTTGATAAACTGATTAGCAATGTAACGAATATTGTTAAGTATTGGTTTAACTATTGTAAAAAATGGGGTGGCGCCCCATCATGTATAAACTACATGCGTCGTCTTTCCAGAAGCACAACTGCTCCAAAAGCACGAGTAACTCATTGCACAGGAATCTGTTAATCTGTTCGGTAAAATGATGGTCCTAGGAGTCTGTCACCCACAATTCCTGCCCTCACATTGGGACTAAACCGATCCTGATACTTAAACCAAAGCATTAATGGACGATGGATTGGTCGAGGTGGTGCAGTAGCATGGTCTCCGCATTCGCCGGACCTCAATCCATTGGATTTCTGGCTATGGCGACATTTAAAGACATTGGTGTATGCCAAATCCATCAAATATGTTGCAAATTTTTATAAAATGTCGCATATCTCAACATGTATTTGCTTCCAAACATATGTTTATAGGAACATTTATTCTAGTTTTGGCCAATCCCAACTCTTGTTGCAATATCGGACACTTTTTAAACACTTTTATGTTGTTTCTTGCAGCCCACATTGGTGGGAACTGCAATAAATAAAAGGTAAATTATATTATAATGGTTATCTCATAGATAATTTATTTTAAGCAAAAAGTGAGTTTAAACCTATTTGACTAATACGTACTTGCCAACCCTAATCGTGAGGGCAAATTGGAAAATCAAAAGAAAGTAAGCAAGATAACTGACCTAAAATATTATTTCATATTAAGCTTCCTAGTAGCTGCAATATTAGGGTACGTTTGCTCACAACGTGCACGTTTAGGAGATATATTAATTTAACTCTTGTAAAGCTATCATGAATCATCATAATTATTTTAAAAAATGGGTATATGACTAGGAAAATGTACTTTATTTTTTAAGACAGAGAATCTCTAAGCACTGATGAAAAGATAGGACATATTTTAATCTCTCATACCCTTTCTTCCATTTTGAGATCTAAACATAGATATCTTTGTGTGAAAAATACAAATCAGAGCTCCTACTTAACCCTTAAACGCTCTTAATGTTAATTTGAAGTTTAAAGTGGAAGATACTGAAACTGGAGCTAAGTCAAACATTAATTTCATACCATGGCTTAGAACATACTAATTGTTTCATTAGTTAAGTGAAGCTGTTAATTACTTAACGTTGCGGTGAAGTGTGCACTTATCACAAGTAATATCTTAATATGTCTGAACTAACCGATAAATTCTCGAGCGAAGCGAGCAAAGTTATCTGGGAAGGTCGAACCGTCGAATGACGTTTAACTGCACTATTTGATTAATAAAATATGAAGTTAAATACTGTCGAAACTTTGACAAGAAAATATTAAATGTTATAAAAATAATCTGATGTATTGCACTTAAATGACTTTCTCTACTCTTGCACCAACCATTCTTACAAACTCCTATTACAATATCTTCTTCGTGTTAGTTGAGATAAACATTTGTACAAATATCTTTTTGCTTATTTCCTTGTAAGTACAAGGGGAATATTAGAATACAGTAGGCTTTGTGCGATAGTCAAATCTTTTAAAGTATTGATATCTCGTTCTCTTTGCACCTTAACATATAAAAAATGAACAATGATGTTCCATTTCACGAAAACTTTAAATTTTCCGAAACTGACCCAAAATAACATGGAATATCTCCGAAATGATTCATTCTAAAAAAAAATTATTTAGGCATAAATTGTGTGTTTTAGCGAGATCTACATTGTTTCCACAGTAAGATTTTGTCTATCTCTTGCGGTTTACGAGTTATTCAAAAGTCATCCAGAGTAAACAGGACTACATAAGCTATAGCCAGAAAATTCAATAATTATATACATTTCATTTGTCATACAAATATCTTAAACATATGACATTTTGATCACAATCGTTAGAGCAATTTTCAAGAAAATCAAAATTTTCGAAACATTTTGCATATTAAGGTTAGTTTAGACCTTCAAGGTTGACGTGCCGAATTCCCCCCATGACATCCTATCCTATTTGAGGTCATAACGATTCAGCTGGTTGACAGTATTTTAACTACCAGCCAAGTTCTCGGAAATTGTCCTTACATTTTCGAAATACCTAACCCTAAATTAAATATTATGAAAGAAATAAGTCAAAATTATTTGCGCCTTTCTCAGAAAAGCGGTGATTTTGTATTATTTCACCATTTCATGTTCATTTAACCGACTTAAGAGCATTTTGGTGTCAGTAGTGTGTAAAAATCTATTTCAGATATGTTACATGCCAATAAAAATACTGAGAGTGTTTCATTTAAGGAGGAATATTTGTCCTGAGTCGGAATACAATCCACCAACTGCATCGTATATGAGGAACTACAGCTATTTCGCTGCGACCTTTGCTTCCCAGGTAAAACGTGGGAGGAAGCCAAATAAAAACTCTAATTAGCTATAAAATGTTGTATGTAATTAATGAACGAATGTTTACAAACGTTGCAAGAACTAAAATGGGAATTATTAATTTCAAAATTAATTATTTAGTTTGAAATGACATTTCTCATAAATTTACCTGTATCCTTTCTGCTATTTATATCTTCGGACATAGATATATTTGCAGGGGATGGTTTAGCTGTTTCTAAATGCATTAAACGGGTGTGCAAACTTTAAATTTGTTTCATTAAGCTCTCTTAATGGTGAACATAGCTGCTAAGCTATAGAAGTGTTATGGACGAATGCAACCTGCATATTACGTTCATTTACGTTGTTATTACATCATTCTAATTGAGAGAGGTACCGAGTAAATGCATATGTATAGTCATTTGAGTGTGTCCGTGTGTGTCTATGCAGGATTATGTACGGAAACAACCAGACTTTTGGTACCATTCACTCCAAAGTGGAATTTTCTGGAAAATACCCTGTTAGAGATAAAATTAGATTGATAATGCACCTGTAAAACAAGTCATAAATTTAAAGTATTTGGGAGTTTTCATTGGCAAGGATAGAACAAAAGACATAAACAGAAAACTAAATACATTTCAACAGACATGTGGAACAAGTAGAGGAGTTCTATCAAAGAAAGCCGCCAAGAAACATTATGGAAATTTTATAATACTCATACCTTTACACGGGTAAGTCCAAAGAGAATGTAATTCCAACACTTATCTTACACTGTTCGTAAGAAAGTAATCTCAATGTAAGGAAAACAACATTAAAGTTATAAATCCAGAATGTTTTGTAAGAATAGTAAGATTTGGTCTATCTCTTACGGTTTACCAATTAAGCAAAAGTCATCCAGTACTGCATGGGCTATAGCCAGAAAATTCAAAATATATGTACATTTCATTTGTCATAAAAATATGTTAAACATATGCCATTTTAATCAAAATGGTTAGAGCCATTTTAAAAAAACATTTTTGAAAAATTTTCCGTATAAAAGATACTGATACAGTGACAGACTGACAGATCCGGGGGCCTCATAACATATATTTCCGGTGATATCTCTACATCGATTTTTTTTTTTTTTTTTTTTTTTTTTTTTTTTTTTTTTTTTTTGTGGAATGCAATACTGTTGTAAACCTACTAATTATACTTCGACTAGCGGCGATAACATCAGTGGCAAAGCTAACATTGGTACTAGGAATTACTGGAGAGGATTACATTCTATTATTCAATTAAACTCGGAAATTTACTAACAACCCAAAAACGAAACATTTTAATTTGGATTGAATAAACATATCGTCGTAAACCTACTAATTAGGCTTCGACTACGGGCGATAACATCAGAGGTAAAGCTAACTTTGGTACTAGGAAGAATTACATCCAATTATTCAATTAAACTCGGAAATGTACTAACAACCCAAAAACGAAGCATTTTAATTTAGATTGAATAAACATATAACATTAATTACATAGTTTTAGACAGTTTACATACCAAATAACTTCCCCCACCGCTGGCCTTGTTATTGCCGCCCTAACGACACTTAATTTTTTCCTCTGTGACGCCAGAGATAAGGGAACACCACATCACTTCTAGTAGAACAAGTAAATATACACACTAGGGAGTAATTATTAACTTCACGGAACCTAACACGAGTCATGATCTGAACAACTTCAGTGAAGTGTGCTGTTGCGGATATTACAAATTCAGGGAGCTTTTGAATGTTACAGTTCACTGTGTTATATACGAAATAATTGCTTGTACCTTTCCAGGGATTTTAACGAGGACAAACTTTCTGAAAATAAACTGATACCTGTTATCAAGCTTTTTTGCTGACGTACTCGCTTTTGTTGCGAATATAACAATTGATGCTTACCGGCGTTTTCCTCTGCTTAAATTAACTGGCACTGCTATCCCAGACAAAGGCCGAGAGTCAGAAATGTTGAAAATCACCGTTTTGCTCGTATGTCCTGGAAATTCACAAATAGAATGGCAGCAAATGATACACCAATTAGTCGGCTTTTGGGGACTGTTAAACCAAAATATGTCTTTGGCGTGGTTGATGCCACCGAAGAACTACGTCAACCAGTCTTCAGTTCACTTATGACGTCTTCACAAGTCAAAATATACCAACCCGAGGATACATGAGTGCAGTGTCTGTGGTTCAATCCCCATCAGGGCTGTTCTCCGACTGATTTTTGCCCCCAGTTTTTGCTCAGTCGTCTAGCTGACAAATGCCGGGAACTGAAACGTTTTCTTTCCAAATTTCCATCCACAGTAGCATCATATTTCATGAAACACGAGTGCCAGCACCTCAAGTAAGAGCAGGAATTCAACACTATTTTGAAAAATATTATGGTAACATTCTCTACTCTTGTACAAACTATTCTTAAAAACGCTTATCCCTCTATCCTCTTAATATTAGTCGGGATAAACACTTGCAGAATTTATTTTATAGTAATAAAATGTATATGCAGAAATAAAGATCAAGATAAATAACCGAGAACCAACACTGATTTCAAAAGGGATTAGACAAGGTTGCCCAATGTCAATCGCTCTTTTTAATTTATATATTTATATATGTATAATTTATGCATAGATATTGAACAAATTAAATAAATCCAGGTACACAACAGGCACAATAAAAGGAACCTTAAAGAATAAAGGACGCAATATATAATAAACTATAAAGATGTCCCAAAATTAGACTGACCTACTTTGGGAGCTAATAGATAATGTTTTCAACACTTTTTGTTAAGGGACATGTTTTGCTGCGGTGCTTTGTTTAAGCACTAGACGAGTTGACGTTATTACTGCCTCCCACCAATTTAAGTATTTACGTCAAAATCAACAATGCAAATTAATATCCAAAATTAGGCCGAGAAATTTTTAAACCAGAGAAATAACTGGTGTCTTCGCGAGAGTGCTGCAGAATAGGGCACACCGATGCACTCTTTGTGTTAATCACAATGGGCGTGCGTTCCAAAATTTTCTTTGATTAGTAAAGCTGTGATTAACTGTAAATAATGAAATGCTTGTGTTTTGTTTGTCTTCTGTGTTTCTTGGATTAAGATTGTGTGCCCTACCAAGATAAATGCAATACTAATTTGCATTGTTGATTTTGTGGGAGGCAGTAATGCGTCTAGCACTTAAACGAAGCACCGCAACAAAAAACCTTCTTTAACAAAGTGTTTAAAATAATATATTATCTATCAGCTCCGAAAGTTTGTCGGTCTAACCTTGGTACATCCTGTATAAAACAACGGCTGTCCCAATTTTAACCTACGGCTCTGAAACATCGATAATGGTGGCACAATATAAAATAAATAATGATATAAACAGCACAAGTGAAGTTCCTTAGAGCCATAACAAGATATACAAGACTAGAGGAAACAAAACGATCAAATAATTCTTGTTTATCTGATTACCTTCCCCTTATGTAGGACTTACTACATAAGAACATAGGACTTATAAGCCAGTGCCTAGAGTCAGACGCCTGTCGGGGAGCACAGGAACGACAGTTAAAAATTAAACAAAAGAAAAATAGAATAATAAGTTGTCTTAAGTCGTGTTGAACAAGAAGGAGATGGCGATTATTTTATTGCTGAAGGTGCAAGGGAAATATAGGAATGCAGTAGGCTTTAAGCAATATTGAAATCTTTTAAAACTAGTCAAGTGATGGCCTTAAAATTTCATTCTCTTGACATGATCAGGAGATGAAAAACCTGATTACGAAATAATAAAAAACCTGATATTTGTGTATGTTATAGCCATAGAAAGAAGTAGAATGCTGCTTAATATTTGAAACAAATGAGGTAGTAGACGAGTTTGAATTAAGAAATTGTTCACGACGTGTGCATGAATATGCAGTGATGCATATCTGTTAATTACCTAGCACCTGTACATAACGTGCATTTCAATTACATCAACGCTTTGTATGGCGTATTTCTGTTTGATTACACTTGGTGTATGCCTGATTCCCCACTAGGTCATAAAACGTAAGGGATCAAGTATTCTTTATTCCTTTTACTTTTTAACTTATTTTTTATCTCTACTATGAACACAGGGAACACAGGAACACTGGAAATAAAAATTTTAGCTCTCATTTCGTTAAAAAAAATCACTTTTAGAAATATCCCCTGGTCCATTTGTCTGTGTACGTGTGTCTGCAAGTAAGATAACTAAAGGTCGGTTAAACATTAAATTTGATGTGTTCAAGATCTTTCAAGGATGTGACTCAATTTTAAAGAAAATTCCTTATCCCATACTACCATTTATATGAAACTTTTTTTTTAATTTTGATTTTTCAAAAATGACTGTAACAATTGTCGTTTAAACACCATATGCTGAAGATAGTTTCATAAAATGTATATCTTAAATGAAATATGTATTTTGAATTTTCTAGTAATGACCTCTCAAGTGCCCTTCATTCTGGAAAACTTTTGCGTTTTTTTTTCTTCTTCTTCTTCTTCTTCTTGTGGAGGGGAAAAATCTAGTTCCGAGACCCCATGGTACTGTAGGAGTCGACATTGAAAATGACTGTATTCACTAAAGAAACCCTTGTAAACTTTAAGAGACGAGAGGAGTATAGTTGGTTAGTTTTTAAATGTTGAAGCAGTTAACAAGTTTAGTGTTGAGAAAGTTTTAGTGAGTGTATCGTCGAAGCCAGTTGTTTGTGATTCAGAGAGAGTAGAAATACAGAGAAGTTTGTGTCAAGGTTACGAGAGGACAGAATAGCTGCGAGTTGCAAGGTCGCGACAAATAATTGTAGATTGTGTTAATGATAAACACAGAACAGGTTGTATGATATTTTTATCTGCAATACAATACTTACTCTAATTAGTTACCATGCATAGTAAAGAACGTTATATAGCGTTGGATTAATTACTCGTACTCACTCTGTATAATACATGTAGAAGATGAGAACGATTGAGAAAGATGGAGAGTACTAAAGAAAACAACCAAACATTCATACAGGAGAAAAGGTTCATTTGTTTGAGAAAACCATACCTTGCAATTATCGGGACCAACAACAAGCTCTACTCGACGCGTCAACACTTCCAATGAAGCCACTGGCAGATTCCACCGCGGAATGTCTCTTGGGGCTCGAGAAATTCGCTAACCAGGAAATTAGGTTAATTGCATTAGCGAGTACAAAAGGGAGAGAAATTCCTAACAACCACATCTCCAAAAGCCAAAGAGAATGCTTAAGACCTGCAAGAATCCTCCTAATATTCTACATGAGAATACTCGGGCTTGCCTGCAGAAATTCTGAAGGAATTAACCTCCAAGTAATCCATCCATTTTGTGCAAATAAGTACTACAATTGAGTACATTGGCATCAAAATGTTCTGAACATACTTCGTAAAAAGTTCTGCATCAACTGAAAATTAACTCCAAGAAATTGCAAATTGCCAACACATGCAGTTAAGGACTAAATTGAGTAGCATTAACCCTCTATTGCATAGTATTACCATTTGACAACAAAGTTCTGAATGTTGGAATATGTAACTGTGCTTTGCATATTATACTGGTATTTAACAATAAAATAAACGTATTGGTAGACTTTATACTGTCACTAACTGACAAAATCCCTCTGGTTATTTTTCTATCTCTTTATCTATACCAGGTGGCCCACTTTATCCGGCATCGGCGTAAGTAGATGACCCTTCGCGTTAAAACAGTTGCAGAACTCCACGGCGCATGAGGCGGCAATAGCGTGTTTTACCTCTCAGTGAAGACGTGAGGTGACAGGCAGTTGAACTGGCGTGTGTAGTTGGGGATAATAAACAATTACGGTATTACAACCAAAAAGTCTCACTTTACTTATAAGATCTTCATGTTTCAGGGAATGAACTCAATCCTGTATATGCTGCTACTGTCTAAAATTTGAATTGCATGCATGAGGGCACGTAACGTTGGCATTCGTTCATTCCTTATTAATGTCATTGTTGTTTTTGTTGTTGTTATTAATTATTATTATTATTATTATTATTATTATTATTATTATTATTATTATTATTATTATTATTATTATTATTATTATTATTATTATTATTATTATTATTATTATTATTATTATTATTATTATTATTATTATTATTATTATTATTATTATTATTATTATTATTATTATTATTATTATTATTATCATTATCATCATCACACTCATCACCTTCGTGTTAGTTGTGATAAATATTTACAAAACTTCTTGCGTATTTCCTTGCATGTTGAACGGGGACATGGAAATACAACGAGCTTTGAGCGATAGTCAAATGTTTTAAGGCTTTGAGATTTCGTGCTCTTTGTAGGGCTAAGATATAAAATAATGAATAACGATCTTCCATTGGACGAAAGTTTTAAGTATTCCAAAACTCTCACAAATAACAAGGTATATCTGCAAAATTGTTCACTAAAAAGTTGGCTGGGCATAAATTGTCTTTTAGCATGATCTACATTTTTTGTATACTAAGATTTGGTCCATCTCTTACAGTTTACCAGTTATACAAAAGTCATCCAGAGTAAACTGGACTGCATGAGCTATAGCCAGAAAATTCGAAATATACGTTTAATTTGTCATAAAAATATATTATAGCATTTTAATCAAAATCTTTAGAGCCATTTTGGAGAGTATCAATACTTTCGAAAAATGTTCCCCGTAATTGGTCATTTGGGCTGGAGAATTTTCTTCAAAATCTTCGTCACATTCTTAGAAGATGTTAAACTGAAACCAACTTTGATTTTTAATATATGTAGTAGAGAACGTAATGTAACCGCGCCCGCCGCATCTGATTGCCGCACTGGAGAGGGGGGACCCAGCCAGTCGCCTACCTGGCCTAACGACCAGCCTTGAGGAGGGAGCAGTGTCGCCCATCGCATTATTGTCGGCACTACCGCAAAAGAGAGAAAGGGATAGAGACTTCTGGAATTGTCTGCTTTGTATTTGACCGCAATAATAACTGAACTTTCCTGAAGTTTCCAGAACAGTGCCTGGGAGATATAAATAGCGGTAAAGTGTGAGAAGGGACAGTTCTTTGTGTTACGAATTCGGAGCCGTGCTGTTGGTGAATCGGAAAAGACTTTCTTGCTGTTGCAACGAGTGTACAAAGTGACTGTTTACGGAAATAAAAGTGTTTCTTTATCTCGACTACATCTGTCTTCTTTACTTTACACCCACCAAAAAGTCACACTGGTGTCAGAAGTGGGATTAGACGATGGAGGCTCCATTGGTGAGCTTTTTACAAGAGCTGAAAGCAGAGATGAAGACGCCAAACGACAACCTCGCTGCCGAGCTGAAAGAGATGAAGACGGAGCTATCGGCGAAGATTGACGGGGGACTCGTCTTCGTGACGGAAGGCGCGAAAGTACTCGGCGAACTGGTTGATGTGAGGGAAGACGTGGAACAACTCGGCGAACTGATTGGCGTGACGGAAGACGTGGAAGAACTCGGCGAAAAGGTGGAAGACCTCTGCCAGCATGTGGACGTCGTGGAGGACGACGGGGAACGTCTTGGCGCCCTGGTAGTAAGAGTTGACGAGAGCCTCAAAGTACTGGATGCCAGGGGCAGACGGAATAGCGCGGACCCGGGGAGGGAGCACCTAGTGGCCGAGGCGACAGTTGCGCCCGTTTCAGATAACGAAAGTGTACGTCTCGGGGAAGACAAAGGGGCAGTTCAGGGACGTCGTCGAGGATCCCCTGGAGTAGTGTGTCGGGTACCTAACCAACCAGGATATGACGTGGAGGACGATCAGCAGGGAAGCGCACAAGCAAACGAGCAACACGCGAGAACCGACTCGGCGTGGGACATGGGGGACCGTCGGAGCCATCCAATCACCTGACGCATAGTGCCGTGAACGGAAGAATGGCGGACATCGTCGTGGACGGCAGGATACAGGAGAGGCCGTGCCGACCACGAGTGAACACGAGTGCAGCGGTGGACGCGACTCGCGCGGATGTGGCGGGGGTTGTTGCCGGACCCATCGGAAGCAAGGTGGCTGCGAAGGTGCGCCAGAGAGGTCGGCGGACATGGTACTCAGTGAGCCGTTTCCAAGTGCGCAGGATGGCCCGTCAACACACCAGGAAGAAGGGCAACTGGACGAGGGACCGTCAAGACCGGCGGTACTGTTGCAGAATTTCGAAGCAGGATGGCATACATCGTCCTACCCGGACCAAGGGACACCATCCAACAGCGATACCTAGGATCGCGCCTCCTGGAGAAGAGGTCCGATGGGTTAGTCCACCGGTGCGCAAGGGAGATGCCGCGGTGAAAGGCTGGTCGGGACGACCAGCTCTGAGGAGGGAGCAGTGTCACCGCGCCCGCCGCATCAGATTGCCGCACTGGGGAGGGGGGACCCAGCCAGTCGCCTACCTGGCCTAACGACCAGCCTTGAGGAGGGAGCAGTGTCGCCCATCGCATTATTGTCGGCACTACCGCAAAAGAGAGAAAGGGATAGAGACTTCTGGAATTCTCTGCTTTGTATTTGACCGCAATAATAACTGAACATTCCTGAAGTTTCCGGAACAGTGCCTGGGAGATATAAATAGCGGTAAAGTGTGAGAAGGGACAGTTCTTTGTGTTACGAATTCGGAGCCGTGCTGTTGGTGAATCGGAAAAGACTTTCTTGCAGTTGCAACGAGTGTACAAAGTGACTGTTTACGGAAATAAAAGTGTTTCTTTATCTCGACTACATCTGTCTTCTTTACTTTACACCCACCAAAGTCACAGTAATAATAAACAAACACCTACCCTGTCAAAAATTATCAAATATAGCCAAATTATGTTTATCTGGAATATTGTTTATACACTTTATATCTACACAGTACCTCGGTTTTGAAGCAGCAGCTTGACACTTTGTTGGCATTGAATGATCATTTTTGTACGTTTCCAGCTTGCATACATTCCCAATGCATTACCTATGTACATAACATGTTTTATTCCCATGGTTATGAAAATGGAAGTTTGACAATCCTGTTCAAATAATTAAGGTAAATGATTGTGTTAAATACGAAGCTAGTTAGTATTGTATTGCAAACTACACTTCGATTCCGAAAATATAGATTTTTACTAAATTTAGTAATATGCATTAAGTTTATTGAGACATCTTTTAACTATCATACATTATATACTTCAAACTAAATCTGTAACACGATGTAAATACATTCTACAGGTAATATGATATTAAATATACCTCCATCTAACGACATTTAATATGCTGGTTATGTGAAATATTAATAAAAGTGTCGTACATTTGTATACATTTAACTCCAAAAACATGCAATTTCAGAGCAGAATTAAAGAAAGCACCATAAGGTAAATGCAGCGCATTCCAACTAGACTGCAGTACTTGGCATCTTGCTTAGGAATCCTTCCACCAGATGTCTCTAGTTTTGTTCCATCCTGTTCATTCCGATGTTTCTGCTTTAGTTCCACTTAATAACCAAAGAAACAGAATTGGTAAGTTATGAGATAAATTATTAATTCACCAATTGTAAGGCCAATGAAATTTTGCAGTCTCATTTTAAGGGACAGCTATTCTTAAAGTAAAGTAAAGTAAACTAGGTTTTCTTTTCTAGTTCACAGAAAAGCAGAAAGAAACATCTCCAAGAAAACGAGTCATTCAATGAAGAATGGCTATGTAATAGGAAATTGCAATTCGTTTGTCATAAAAGTGCTGGAACATTTTGAAAAAGCAACAATTGGATATGTTCAGTTTGAGATACAAATGTGGCCGGAAAAGTGTTGCCAGTCCACTGATGTGCAGGATAGTTAAGGTTATGCCAAACAGAACAGAAAAGCAGATGGATCTGGGATTAATAGTATCTTGCCAGACAATTTTAAGACGCCCTATACATATAAATGTTAGACAAAACACACAAAAAGAAGCTACATCTGGCAGGAAACATTTCGCAGTAATACGTGAGAGTTGGGCAGCTAAGTGTTGCAGCAGGGTTACTTTCTCAGAAGAAAATATATTCAATTTGTCTAGTAATGATAGTGGTCTAAACCTATGGATAAAACCAAGAGAGGAATTAAACAAGGACTCTATAGTTGAAACAAAGAAGTTCAGTGAAAGTATATCTTAAACATGGGGTACACATTATTTATTTATGCCAAAAAACTTACTGTTGGTGTTTTTAAACACACAAGCTATTCTGGCAGTTTGCCACAATAGCTCAGTGGTTAGAGCAGCCGCCCGGTAAGCGGAAGGTCTGTGGTTCAAATCCCAGTTGCGGCATTGAATTTTTAAGTTCCAGTTGTACCTCTCAAATGGGGTAGACATTCCTGAGAGAATCAAAACTTTCTAAAAGCTTTCCATGAGTGAGCGAGTTTGGGGTGCGATAATGTTGTTCGTTTCGCATCTTTGGAAGATGAATAAGCTAACTAGTAAGTTTCTTATTTAATCATATTTACGTTTTTGGGTTATACTATCCACATGCACATACGATATTCTACAACTGCTTTTGGAGTGGTGTTTAAGGGCCTCAAAATATATTTCAGGTGAGATCTCGAAATATAATTTTTGGGTGGAATAAAATACTAACCCTGCTTGTTACAGGCATTACACAAGGTGAAAATAACCAATATTTCTTAGTTTTACTTTGCCGGCCTGCGTACAGAAGGATTTTAGTTTTGTACTTTTGAGATACGTTGCTAGTCTTTGCAATAGACTGCTGTGAATGAGTAATAGTGAAAATGATATTTCGTGTCTCTTGAGCAGCCTCTTGTACCAACCCAAAATGGGCTATCGATTGCAAGTCGAGAGGTTCTTCCTCTCGAGGCATCGACCAGTTGGCTCGCCATGTGGTTGGCTGCTCTGCTCCTCTAAGTAAAGGCTATGTACATAAACAGCCTTCTTTCAACGCCCATATGACCTAAAACTCCATCTTCCCTATCAATGTCTCTTTATAATCACAACAGTTTTATACATACTAAATGCAGAATTAATGCTTTCAGATGCCCACTGTGGTTTCTCAAAATCAAAATGATATCAGCTTTTGTGTTTTGCAAAGCTTTCTTCCTCCGCTAATGAGTTTACCTATACCTTAATTTCAATCACAATAATAGTAATAATAATTAATAATAGTAGTAATAACAACAATTGGATTTGAATATAGGAACATTTACATCTTGGACTGCCCTTGAACTTGGACCGTGACCCTTGTGTCATTGGACAGCCTCCACGATTCTCAACCTCAACTTTGAAAGCTTCGTTCAAGGTCAGGTGGAAATACACTGAATAAACTAGAAATTATTGTGTACGACGAAAAGGAACCGTTGTATAAGGATTCAAGTATTACCTATGTGGTTAGAATGGGACAGAAGGCGACTGAACAGAAAATACACGCACGTATGTGGAGTTATAATATTTTGTGAAAGTGGATATCAGATAGTAAAAGCGTGTTAATATATAGGAAACCAAACAAAAGAGAACAAAATATATCCCCATATTGTGTGACAAGGAAGAACAATGATTACGTAGGCAGGAATGGTAGGAAGCATGGAAGCAAACGTTTAGGGCTAAACTCAAGTAGGAGTTATAAAAGCGCAATTTAAGTGAGGAAATGGAGTGGAAACAATTACAGAGATAAGAACAAAGTAGCTCACTGAGATATGGGAAATTAGTAGCAAATGGCTAAGAAGCAGAAAGGAAACCTTTCTCGACTTCTACACACACGCAGCTGGATCTTTCTCGAAGGTTCCTGCGTAAGCCGCTTTATAGCCACTTCGGTAGTTAGTTATGTCAACAAACAGACGCTCGAGACAGCCCGACCTTGAGCTCCTTTTCCTGCTCGGCGGCCCGGTAGTGGTGTGAAGTAGCTTGAACCCGCCCGTCCTTTGTTATGTGCCTACCACAATACGTTACACTTGATCTATGTCTGTAGCAATTTCTATCACTGCTTATTCCAGTCCTGGTTAATTGATGAGCGCTATCTGATCAGACATCGTAAATCTGAGTATTTGGTCTGCGCAACAGACAAAAGCCAGCAACAGTAGAACAGAAATAACTGCGTTTGTGAAAGTCGTTCTATCGATCCAAAATATTTGCCTTCTGTTTAGATACCGCCTTTTTGTTACCATTTTTATTTTCTAAATCGTATTCTAATGACATTTGGTACAGTTGGGGAAATTACGTTTATGAACGAAAGATATTGCACATCATGTTAACAACCCACTATACCTGTTCACATTCTGAAGAAGCTAAGAAAGCAAACTGAATCCGCACCAAGCAATCCTGTTTCGTAGGAGCAGGCTGATATTAATCCTTTCCTGCACACACACTGCACATATTCAAAACTACGTAATTTGGCGCCCAACATGGGGTACAGAAAAACAGATAAAGAATATAATTATGAAATAAGAATAAAAAATCGTTCTTCATTCAACGCGATATCTTAAAACGCTATAGCAGACATTGCGACCGAGTTTGACATGCTTCCTACTGACCACCAAAAGAAGGCAAGAGGGGACTGAGGTACGAGAGGTGGTTTAACGCTTAATCTGCTCTCATAGCCGATTTATTTACTAGAACATATGTGTATGTATGTATCTGAATCACCATATATTGTATGTAAATTGTGATATATGAGTGTAACTCCTGTGATAGGTATTATGTGTCTATATTAACTTGCGTATTGCACATAAAGTTGGTGGTAGAAAATGTTTGCATATTACACACGTACCATTTAGTTGCTTTGTTCTAGTCGTCAGGCAGTATCTTCAACGATAAAATACCGCGAGTGGCGACTGTGACACCATGACAAAGGTAGTCTTAGTCCGTTTCTTCCCTTGTGGTCTTCGAATGGTATCTCTAAAATCACGTTATTGGCAGCAAAGAGGAAAGTAAATTTCAGGAAACTCCGATAATTGAGCTGCAGTTAAAAAACTTCGTTGTCGGAAAGCAAAATGTTGATCATTGATTGGACGGCTCGTTTTCAATCCTATGAAGCAACAGGAAGACTGTTCTTCCCTCCATATCAAAGCTAACCTAGATGCAATTAGCGAGGTATTCCCTCACGCACATATTCCCACGGGAAACCGTAGACGGCCGAAGTACAGTGCCGAAAACGCTAATTTCTCTCTTGAGTCTTCATCAAGAAACTGCAGCCAGTTACTATATAATCTCCTGGGCTATCTGTTTCACCTCCACTCTAGCACCACTTCTTCATTGATTTAGGCAAGGCACGATATAATACAGAACATCCACGAACCTTATATTAGATCATGTTTGAAATTATTCTGCACACGAAATTTGCCTTAAATATCTTGTCCCCCTCCGTTAACACCACTGACCTAAAGGAATTTCCAATAAAAATCAAATACATACTATTTGATTAGCTTCAACCCCTACAACCAACACATATCTGCACTGTAATGCCATAGTTACACACTACATAGAAAGCTGGGAGGCTTACACTACCCATTCCGTCAGTTCCAACTACCCAATTTTCTCTGGCTACACGTCAGCGCCGAATAAAATACGTAAAACAGAAATCACAAAAAATGAAAACATAAAACACAAAAAGTACCCTCCAGCGTTCGATATACCGAAAGTCCAGGAAAAAAAATTGACACATGTTAGCGCTTTTTGATGAAGGAATAAGCGGTTAAATATGAAAATAAAACGGTATAAATATGCAAACTTACTTTATGTGTTTATTCAAAATTCAGTATATTATCGGGAAAAATGTGTGGCACTCACATCAATTTTTCTACTCGTTCTTCCACTGACTATTCTTTCAAAAGCATGCTTTTCTAATTATTTTAATCGACATGAACTTCCCTTAAACATTTGGAAATAACGATAAAGTTGCCTAAAGTGACAACAGATTTTTAAAAAGCCTTTCACTGTGTTAATGACCTTCATATTCCATTTTCTTTGCATGCCCACTGGAAAAAAAAACAAATAGCTTTAAAGAAGATGCAATATCTCGCAAATGATAAATTCTACAAGAAGTATTATTAACATAAATTGTTTGTTCACCTAGAGGCGCTAGTTTATCATATAGGATTCACTACATAGTCAGACTTTTGGTTTCTACCATTTATCACTATACTTTAAACTGCAATGTAAACAACTCCTATTTGAGTAACTCTTCATTGAACTACACAGAGCAGACGCGAATGAAAATGTAGCCGTTAACTAACATGAAAAATAGCATTAAGGTTAAAATAACTACAAGAATTATTTGCAAAAACAGTTTGAAAAACAATAACAATAAGTGGAATACATCAATATGCAAATACGTTATTATTACCAACGATACGAAATGCACGTGGAGGAATACAGTTTTGCACTTTGTTTACATTACAGTTTAAAGTAAGGCCGGAAAGAATATGGGTCATTCTTTAATTAGTGACGCCATCTGTATTACCATAAACCGCAGAAAAACACTATTCTAGTTTCAGATCTACATTTGGAAACTCATATCTCCATTTATATTCAAGATGCTCTCGGGCTTCGAGCCAGGTGTAGTGATGAAGAGCCATCGACGTTTCGGGAGTGTACATCTCTCCCATCCTCAGGATGATGAATGGCTAAGCTCCTGGGTGATGGTCATTAAGGGGTTATCCTCCCTATGGGAGGCGCCCTTGACCTAGGACCATTCCGAAATTAGATCCCTTACTGGTTAATGATGGTAGAATTTAAAGAAGACGGTGGTTAGATGGTGGAGTTTAAGTTATGAATGAAGAATTAAAATATGGTATGAAAGTGTATTGTGTTGGGATGATGATTTTTTTTTTTTTTTTTTTTTTTTTTTTTTTAATGGATATGGTATACTGTTGATTATGGGGATGGTGATTTGTCAGAGTCAGTTATTGGTAAGTACCAGTCTGGGTCGCTTGTACGTCTCGCCGGGGTCTAAGTCGTACTCCCCGAGACCTCTTATAAGTTCGTTAAAACTGCCTGGTAGTCTGGCGTAGAAGGTGTTGGCAAGGCTCTTGATGTAGTCGATGAGCGTTGGGAGGTTGAGGTCTTTATGTATGTTCTCGTTGGGGATGTACCAGTCAGCGGCTACTGAAGCTCTTAGGTAGCGGTTCTGCAGTACCTGTAGTGGGTAGAGATTGGTCCTCGCTGCAGCACCATGGCTAACAATTTGTTCTCGTTAGGGGGGTCGTTAAGGGGTTATCCTCCCTATGGGAGGCGCCCTTGACTGTTTCCATTCCGGGTTATAAACCCTTACTGGTACAGAGATTGTTGTGGTAGAAAGATGGTGGTTAGATGGTGGGGTTTTTTATTATGATGGGGTTATAATGAATAATGAATGAATGTTGTTGTTTGTTTGTTATTATTATTTTTTTTTTTTTTTTTTGTCATGGTTTTGGGCCGATTTTAATCGGTCAGGGATTTGTCAATACAAGTCTGGGGCGTTTGTATGTTTCACCGGGGTCTATGTCGTACTCCCCAAGTCCACGTATTAGCTCATTGAAGCTGCCTGGAAGTTGAGCATAGAAGCTGTTAGCGAGGCTCTTGATGCGTTCTAAGAGCGTTGGGATTTTCAGGTCAGCGTGGATGTTTGCATTGGGGATGTACCAGTCGGCTCCTACTGATGTTCTCAGGTATCTGTTCTGTAACACCTGTAGCGGGTATAGGTTGGTCTTTGCTGAGGCGCCCCAGACTTGGCAGGCATATGTTAGTGCAGGCCTGATCACTTGCTTATAGATGAGGATTTTGTTCCTCAATGACATGGGTGACTTCCCATTATATAATGGGTACAGCATCCCCATTCTTTTGTTGACTTTGTTGGCTAATGTTGAGATATGCGCCTTCCAAAGGCTAACAAGAGTGAAGGGACCAGTATATGTACTGTCCGCTAGTAAGGGCTGAGCAGAAAACACCCAGTCTAATGTGGAGGTGGTTCAACGCTCCGTTGGGATCTGTGTTTTCTGAGCAGGTCGACCTCCAACTTCAAGGCTAGTTTCAAGGAGGGACTAAACTGCAATCCGGCGTCCCGGTTCAGTGTGCTCTTCTTGGAGGAGATGGACACAGCCTCCTTAACCCTACGTTTCCAGAAACCGCTAAATTTTGCCACAATGGTCGTTTCTTTGAAGTTAGCTCTGTGGTCTTTTTCAAAGCAGTGTTCCGCCAGCCCTGACTTTTCAGGCTGTTTTAAGCGTATGGACCGTTCATGCTCCTTGACTCTGGTGGAAATGGTCCTGCCGGTTTGCCCTATGTACGGCTATCACAGGGAATGCGGAATACCTCTGGTACATTAAGGTTCAGTTTGACCTTTACCGGCCTCACTAGGTGTTTAATCTTCAAAGGCGGTTTGTGGATAGTTCTGATATTGTGTTTGGCGAGAATTCTACTGATTCTGTCGGATAGATTGCCAGCATATGGGATGCAAGATGGTTTTCCATGGAAGACCACAATCGCAACAAACATCAGCCAAGCCGACCGCCACTGCCTGCATCTCGACATCGAATTTTTGGGTGGAATACAATACTTCCCAGTTAGGAAAGTGAAAAGCGACAGGGGTAGACCGAGAAGAAGATAGACGGAACATTTTGATACGAAACCGTAACAAGGCCAATGTTGTGGTTGTTGCTGATAAGGATAAAGGTAATGGTGATGGTGAGGATGATAAAAACGCACACTATTTGTGTTTTATCCAATATTTGTTGGAATTGTACTGAATAGCACTATTACACTACATAATCTTTTAATTAAGATTTGTTTGTTTCCTTTCAAATAAGATGATTATGTAGTCGAAAGTGCTTATGAGGAGGTGTAGCAGTGTTTCATTTCCAAATTGTGTACATTTGTAATGAAGCAGTCGCTGTCAAGTCTGACAAAATATTCCTGTGTACGCTTTACAAGATATTCTGTGTCTGCTCTCGAGTTATTTTCTTCTTTTCCTTCTTTCATCTGATTCATTTCATCATTTTACATTCTAAAAAACTAAAAGTTTCCGAGAAAAATATCCGGTCGAAGTTCCATCATCTCGTGCTTCTTCTTTTGATTTCATTCATAGCCGTTGCATGTTTACGCCAGCGCGGCTTTAATACAGCGATGGATGGATGGATGCTGCACATTTGTGTGTCTGGCATGTAAAACGTGCTCCTCCCATACAGTCGGCCGGCCGGCGGGCCGGCGAGATGAGTATTTGAAACGAGATACTTATCTACATGGAGATACTCTACCAGGTCAAGTATTTTCCGGCAAGCCCCTTTTGTTGCACAGTTGGTAGCCCTGGAGTAACGCTGAGATTCGATCTTCTGTTGTTTATCTTACTACTCTTCCGCCATTGTTCCCCGCGGTTCTAAGTTTCATTAATTTAAGAATCTTTTATCTTTTAGAGCCGTTCCTCCAGCGCCAGTAAAAAATTCAAAGTTATGGAATACTATTAAATACATTAATGTTAGTTCTACGGAAACGTAATACTTAAAATTGTTAATGTGTTAGGAATAGCAATTTTGTACCTAAAATTCAAAGCTACTTCATTGACTTAAATCAACTTCTAACATTTGTGGGTTGTCAAATTTGAAAAAGTACAAAAAAGAGAGAAAGAAGCATAAATAAAAATATTATTAGCCACTAGACAAAAGTTTGAGTTTCCATTTTACAGTTTACAGAAAGTATTCTTAATATTACGGCTTCATGCAACTCAAACTTTTAAATACAGGTCATATAACAAAAATATGTTGTTTGCACTTCCAAGGTCCAAATAAGTGACATCTAAGAATGTTTACAGAGCCACGTATTGACCTTAACAATTTTGCTTGTATTGGTAGTTGGAAATTTGAATTCTTTCTATTAATTTTGATGCAATCCAGCTGTATTTGTTTTTATAAAATGATATGGTAGGTGCGTCGATTGTTTTTCGAGATGCACTTCCATAGGTTGACTTAGTTGATGTTCAGCCTTATGATTGGATCGATAATAAAGTCCATTTTGCTGTCTTTTTAGAATGTTATAATACCGATTCCAGAAAATACGTTTCTACAGAAAGACCATACTGGCATAGTCTACTGGCACACTTTTGGATGAGTATTTCGAATAATGTGTAGCCATCCTTCTTTGTTTCCTTTGGTAGCCAAAATAGATCTACGCAGACCACAGTGTCTTGTATAACGTTCGTATAACCTTTATCTCCAACAGAATGTTCAATTGAAAAATGTTTCAATTTTTGTTCTTATAATTACTGGTTGGTTTCGTTACGGATCTGCACTACTTAACTCGCAGATTCTATTATATTAAATGTCCCAGACTTCATAAATACAGTTTCATCATTCTCCTACCGTCTCACAAATAGGATTTTAAGCCACTGCTGAATAAACGTTTTCCCGTTTCGCTAATTATAACTTTGTCTACCTTCATTACCTCCACAGATGTAAGTCGTAGCAAAACATACGGACTATAAGTTACTTAGCTCTTTGTGTGGCCCATTCTGACATTAAAGCTGATGTACAGGTTGGGCTGGGAGAATTGCCTCACAAGCACGGTTGGGTCAGTTTTAGGATTGCCAGAAGCTTATAAACTTCCCCTCCCAATTTGAGAAGATTTAAAACTTCGCAGCAACATGAGGGCGAGTTTCAGATATTTTCTTTAAGGACAGTAATTTCGTATACATAAGTCTATACCACTGACGTTGAATATACTCCTGTGAAAATAGACATAAAACTCTGATGTGTTGCACTCACATGACTTTCTCTATTCTGGTACTGACCATTCTTGTAAACTCTTATTCCTATATCTTCTTCGTTTTGGTTGAGCTAAACATTTGCAGAAATTATCTTATTGTATATATCCTTGTACATTAGACTTTGAACGATAGTCAAATCTTTTAAATCTTTCAAATTCCGTTCTCATTGCACGGTTAACATATTAAATATTAATAACATTCCATTTGACAGAAGTAGAAGTTCTCCAAAATTCACACAAATAACAAGGACTACTCTGAAATGGTTCAGTCTACGAAAAACAATATATTTAGATATAAAGTGTGTGTTTTGGCGAGATCTACATTCTTGTAGAGTAAGATTTGGTCCATCTCTTACGCAAAATTCATCCAGGGTAAATAGGACTACATGGAAAGCTCAAGTTATACATTTCATTTGTCATAAAAATACCTCAAACATAATGGCAATTTAACCAAAATCGTTAGAGCCATTTTCAATCAAATCAAAATTTTGTTCAATATCTTCATGTCCCATTCTTAAGAGATGTAAAACTTAAATACCAACTTTGGTGTTTAACCGACTTTTTGTTTTTAAGTTATCCCGTCCACAACTGACAAATTCACACGGACCTTTTTCTAAAAATGCTTTTATATTCAGGAGGCCTCAAAACGTGCACTTCCGGTGAAATCTTGACATTCCATTGCTGGGTAGAATACAGTAGTTCATGTACTTTCTATACGCTGTAGAGAATAAAGTAATAAATATAGGAATCAATTTTAAGGAAATTACAATCTTGACCACGAAGCTAGGAAGCTCTAAATTACATTAGGAGTTATAGGTACTTGATTTTTGAGAACTAAAATGCTAACATCTCGAGAACTGACTCATTCTCAAGAGCATTTCCAAATAGATACTTGGACGTAATGGGGTATGGTGCAAAGTCAGCGTTCCCGTCCTCCAAGCCGTCTATGCGGTCTTCTTAATCAATTAGCTCTAGCTCGCCAACTAGCCCCTCAGGACTGAGTATACCCTGGAGCAGGTCTCCCAGTGGGAGAAGATCCCCACTCTGCTACCAGGTCTTGTAGGCAGACATCCCTCACGTGTACCTATCGTAATCAACTAACAGGTTGAGAAAACTAGCATAGGTATGCTTCCTGGCCCGATACACTTCACAAGGCAAGTTAGCACATACTGGACCAGCCAATGAAATGAAGTCGTAAATTCCTCAAGTACCCCAGAAACGACAAGATATGTGGGGTTTCTAGAGAACCCGTGTCCAGCTGTTCCTCTGCTTTCTGTACCAGTACGGATCGACTTCATTTAAATAAAGCTAAAATATTGTCATTTGTAATAATTCATATCTTCTGAAGTCACCTAAATAAAAAAAGCATTTTAGAAAAAGGTTCGCGTTCACGCGCGCGGGTGTGTGTGTGTGTGTGTGTGTGTGCGCGTGTGCGTGTGTGTGTGTGTGTGTGTGTGTGTGTGTGTGTGTGTGTGTGTGTGTCAGACTGTGGACAACATAACTCAAAAACGAAAAGTCGGTTAAAAAGCAAAGTGGCTATTTAACTTTAATGTCTTTCAAGGATGCGACACAAAGATTTTGAAGAAAATTACTCCACCCTAAACTACCCTTTACGTGGCAAATTTTTCGAAAATGTTTATTTTATTTAAAATTATTGTGATTAGAACGACATATACTTAAGATATTTTTATGACAAATGAAACGTATATTTTGAATTTTCTGGCTATACCCTATGTAGTCCTGTTTACTCTGGATAAATTATGAGTACTTCGTAAACCGTAAGAGATAGACAAAATCTTAATGTAGATGTAGATCTCGCTAAAATACACAAATTATGTCCCAATAAAATTGTTTGTAGAGTGAACCATTTTGGAGATATTATTTGTTATTTGTGTCAGTTTCGGAAAATAAGCTTTCGTCTAATGCAACATCGTTGTTTATTTCTTTACATGTGCAAAGAGAGCGGATTTAAGAGATTTCACTATCGCACAAAGCCTACTGCATTCTCGTATTCCCCTTGCACCTGCAAGGAAATAAGCAATAAGATAATTTGTACAAAGGTGTATCTCAAATAGCACGAAAGATCTAGGAATAAGTTTGTAAGAATGTTTAGTACAAGAGTAGAGAAAGTCATGTGAGTGCAACACATGAGACTTTGTGTATAACTGTTTAACTACATTTTGTAAAACAAATGCCTAAAAAAAAAAAAAAACAGAAAACCCGCAAGGCTACTGGCTATAGTGCAACCTAAGGCTAAATCATGGATAAACTGTCAACTGTAAACGCAGCGCAATTAACCAAATGAATCTCATTTGAATAAATTTCTATAGGGCACCAAATAAACCACATTTTGATATTCATGAATTCGGGACCTCATAGGAAGCCAAGTAAAACTAACACATAACACCGGTATACATTCTGGTTATATAAAAGCCACTGACTGATTGAGAATCAAATTTGGGTTGATTAAACTTCTTTTATTTATTTCTCTTTTGCTTTCTCTACCATGTGCGTGTATCTAGAGGAGGTATTTCATTCATCCAAAAGTTGGATACCCAGATTTCACCGCAAATATACGTTTTCAGGAACCTTAATCCGAAAAAAAAGCATTTAGTCAACCAACTTAAAGATAAGCATTACGAAATAAAATATCGCCTTACAAGAAGAGTCTTCTTAGACCAGTTAGAAATAACTGAGCACCTTAGACTTAAAGTTTTGCAAGATTTTACAACAATATTACATTAAGTACTTATACCACCCCCTACGGAGCATATGCATGTAATAACACACCCTTTGGCAAGGAGCTTAACGCTTCTTAATGCATTATGTTAGCTTAGAAGAGTGCTTACAGCTATTCGAGTTGGCAGCACTTGATATTTCCGTAGATCTAACTAGAATATCTCTTGAATGCAGTATAGGAAAACTTATAATAAGAAAACGCGAAATTTAAATTACGCATGCTTATAAGGAACTTTTAAGACAATTTTGCTTTTATATTTTATATTTCTGTGTCTCTACACACAAAACGTGGGATTTATAGCTGATAAAAATTTTATTATACATGAATACTTGGAGAAGTCTTTTATTCCTTCATAATAGCAAATTATCAAAAATGTTCGACCAAGCGTATAAATTCTGTAATGGAGCGAGACAATTCATCTGAGAAGGTTAGACCCTGGAATGATACTTATCTGTTCACATTTCATAAATAAAATACGAACTTGCATACTAAATCGCCAACATTTCACCATAAAATGTTAAATTTTCTAGAAGGATAACTGAAATTCTATAAATTACAATTAGTGCTGTCAAATCTTCGCATTCTTCTCCATTACTTTGTGTTATGTTCAATACCCTATCTTTTAGAATAGAAACATCTTCAATAATTAATATTTATTTATGCCAACAAACTTACTGTTGGTGTTTTTAAACACACAAGCCGTGTGTGGGCAAAGTTTGAGAGGTAGAACCGAAACTTAAAAATTCAATGCCACAACTGGGATTTGAACCACAGACCTTACGCTTACCAGGGGGCTGCTCTAACCATTGAGCTATTGTGACAAACTGCCAGAATGGCATTAAATTCTCAAACCAGTTCGTATTTCTCCTGGTAAACCACAAAGGCAGTCTCACATCAGAGACAAATTACCCCAATGGTGACTTACTATTGTATGTCCCAGGATTAAATAACCTTCAGATGGTAATTATTATTTATTTATGCCAACAAATCTTCAATTAAATTCGTATCCTCCTTCATTACAGAAATCATTGAATTGATTCCACACAGTTGTCCTATTTTTACTTTCTCTACTGGTAATTAGGGGAAGTATTGTATTCCACCCAAAAATTCAATATCGAGATTTCACCGGAAATATATGTTTTGAGGCCCCCTGAATCCAAAAAAAGCATTTTTAGAAAAAGGTCCGTGTGTGTGTCTGTGTGTCAGTCTGTGTGTCAGTCTGTCTGTCTGTCAGTCTGTCAGTCTGTGGACAGCATAACTCAAGAACGAAAACTAGGTTAAAAACCAAAGTTGGATATAAGTTTAATGTCGTTCAAGGATGTGGTACGAAGATTTTGAAGAAAAGGGCCCCACCCTAAACTACCCTTTACATGGAAATTTTTCGAAAATTTAATATTCTTGAAAATGCCTCTAACGATTTTGATTAAAATGCTATATGTTTGAGATATTTTTATGAAAAATGAAATGTATATCTTGAATTTTCTGGCTATAGCCCCTGTAGTCGTATTTACTCTGGACGAATTTTGTATAACTGGTAAACCGTTAGAGATACACCAAATCATATTATACAAAAAATGCAGATCCTGGTAAAATACACAATTTATGTCTCAATAAATTTTCTTGTACGGTGAACCATTTCGGAGATATTCCTTGTTATGTGTGTGAGTTTCGGAAAACTTAGAACTTTAGCGAAATGCAACAACGTTGTTCATTTTTTATATGTTAATCGTGCAAAGAGAACGGAATCTCAAAGGTCAAAAAGATTTGACTGTCGCACAAAGCCTTCTGTATTCTAATATTTCCCTTGCACCTACAAGGACATAAGCAGTAAGATAATTTGTACGAATGTTTATCTTAACTAACATGGAGATATAGGAATAGGAGTTTATTAGAATGGTTAGTACAAGACTAGAGAAAGTCATGTGAGTGCCACACATCAGATTTTTACTTTCTCAACTACGTATAGTAAAGTAGAGGAAGTAATGTATTCCAGCCAAGAGATTTCATCGGAAATATATGTTTTGAGGTCCCCTGAATCCAAAAAAGCACTTTCAGAAAAAGGTCCATGTGTGTGTATGTCTGTGTGTCTGTCAATCTGTAGACAGCATAGCTCAAAGAAAAAAGAAAGAAAAAAAATCGGTTAAAAACCAAAGTTCGTATTTAATATTAATGTCTATCAAGGATGCGACACGAAGATTTGGAAGAAAATAGCCCCACCCTAAACTACCCTTTACATGGAAAATTTTTCGAAACTTTTGATTTTCTTGAAAATGGCTCTAACGATTTTGATTAAAATGTCATATGTTTGAGATATTTTTATGAAAAATGAAATGTATATCTTGAATTTTCTGGCTATAGCCCATGAAGTTCTATTTACTCTGGATGACTTTTGCATAACTGGTAAACCGTAAGAGATAGACCAAATCTTACTGTACAAAAATGTAGATCTTGCTAAAATGCACAATCTTTATATATTTGACCGATTTTTATGAAGTCTTGCGAGTGTGATAAAGGTGATTCGAGAATGGTTCAATATGACCAGATCGAACATGTTCTTTTTAATTAACTAACCTATGTGTTGTTTACAGAACATTGTAATATGACCTTTGGATGGTTTAGGTTCACAATTGGATCCGTCAACAGCGCTGCAATCGCATTTGAGAATTTCTGGTATTTGATATGCTGAGCCTGGATTCTAGGAAGTTTTGGTCACAACTGAGCGTTAATATTACATTAATTGTGCGCGCTTAATGAGAACATGTAATTAAAGGTGTAATTAACCGGTATATATAATGCAAATTTGTAAGGTGCACTATTGAACTTAGTATTCATGATGTGTAAACGTGGATCCTCTAACTTTCAGCTTAACATACAAATGTAATGTACTAACATTTGTTGAAGTACATAAGGTGTTAAAGTATAATTAAAAAATACATATATATTGTATAAATGTGTAGGTTGGAGTATAGAGGTGAGTATTTTACATGATTTCAGATGATTTCCAATTATATATATATATATATTCAGAGAATCGAAATCGTCCGAGCCATTTTTGAAAATTCGAAGGCTATTTTTGAGAAATCAAAAATTTTGAATATTTTCTATCGTCCTAGAAATTTTTGAGAAAACAAATTTTTGCAAATTTTCTGTAGTCCAAGTCATTATTGAGAAAACCGAAAATTTTGACATTTTTTTTCGTCCAAACCATTTTTGAGAAAAACGAAATTTTTGAACATTTTCTGTACGAGTCATTTTTGACAAAATAAAAAATGTTCAAAATTTTCTATCGTCCGAGACATTTTTGAAAACAACGAAATTATTGAACATTTTCTGTCGTCCGCACATTTTTGAGAAAATTGAAATTATTGATAGTTTTCAATCGTCCTAGCCACTTCTGAGAAACCTAAAATGTTTGAAACTTTTTGTCGTGTTGTATTTTGAGAAAATTCAAATTTTTAAAAAACTTCTATCGTGCGAGATATTTCTGAAAAATACAAAAAGAATTGAAAATTTTCTTCCGTCCGTGCCATTATTGAGAAAATCGAAACTTTTGAAGATTTTCTATCGTCCGAGAAATTTTTGAGAAAATCGAAATTTTTGAAAATGTTCTGACGTCCCGTCATTTTTAAGAAAATCGACCTTTTTAAAATTTTCCTTGGTCCGAAGTATATTTGAGAAAATCGAAATTTTTGAAAATTTTCTATTGTCCCAGCTATTTTTGAGAAAATGTGTATTTTTGAAAATTTTCCGTAGTCAGAGCTATATTTGAGAAAATCCAAAATGTTGAATTTTTTTTTCTGCTCTATTTTTTGATAAAACAGAAATGTTTGAAAATTATCAATTGTCTGACCGGTTTGAGAAAATTTGTTTTCTTCCTTGGAATTTTTTATAATATCCATATTTTTGAAAATTTTCTGTCGTCATTGCCATTTTTGAGAAAATTGAAATGTTTGATAATTTTCTATCGTCAGATCAATTTGTTACAAAATAAATATTTTTTAAATTTTCCATCGTATTGCCATTTTTTACAAAATCAGTATTTTTAAAATTTTTTTATTGGCTGTCATGTTTGAAAATATCGATATTTCTCAGTTATTGCCAGTGTCATTTTTAAACCGAAAAATTCGAAAATTTTCTATCGTAGTGCCATTTTTTGGAAAACCGATTTTTTTTTTCAAAATGTTCTATCTTCGGAGCTATTGAAAGTTTTGAAAATGTTCTATCCTCAGGACAATTTCTGAGAAAGTGAACATTACCCGTAACCCTGTGATACGACAGCCCTTGTGGGGTGTTGTACTGGGGCGTGGTCCGTACTTAAGGAGTTTGAGTTTACCCTGGACCAAGTCTCTCAGCAATAGAAAATTACCATGCCGGTACCGGGTATACAACCTGGGTTCCTCGCTTGTTAAGCAGGAGCACTAACGTCACTCTAAGGACACGATCTGAGAAAATAAACATTTTCGAAGTTGTTTTAATGTTTATGGCAGAAGAATTTTGATAAAAACCTTCGTGTGATAAACTTGGAATTTGTTTTATTACTTTCTCTACTACGTTTAGTAAAGTAGAGGAAGTATTGTATTTCATCCAAAAATTCGATATGCTTTTTGAGGCCCCCTGAATCCAAAAAAGCATTTTTAGAAAAAGGTCCCTTGTATGTGTCTGTGTGTCTGTATGTCAGTCTATGTGCAGCATAACTCAAAATCGAAAATTTGGTTAAAAACCGAAGTTGGCATTTAAGTTTAATGTCCTTCAAGGATGCGACACAAAGATTTTGAAGAAATGGCAAATTTTTCGAAAATTTTGATTTTCTTGAAAATCACTAACGACTTTGATTAAAATGCCATTCAGTCTGGCCTGCAGAAATCTATTTTTGAACTTAATTATAGTATGAAAATTTCTTTTATAAAAACAAAGGTAATGACATTCATGGAGAAAGAACCGATTAGAACAAAAATAGTTGTAAATTACCATTATGTAGAACAGGTGAGGCATTTTAATTACTTCGGAGGTGATGTTGGTTATGATAAGGAATATCACGTGGACAAATAGAATGTGCAAATTCCAAAAAGTGTGTGGAACAATTAATTGAATATTTAGAAACAAAACATGTAAAGAAACTAAATTAAAGTTTTCCGAAGTTATGGCTGTAACTATACTAGCATACAGGGGTAAGACTTGGATATTAACTAAAAAGTAAGAGAGTAAAATACAGGCTTCAGAAATGAAGTTCTTAAAAAGTGTGAAGGGATGTACGAAGAGCGACTAATAACAAATTAAAGTATAAGAAAAGAGTGAAATTTGTTAACCTTTCATTGATATTAACAATTTCTAACAAACAATACGTTGAAATATGTTGAAAGAATGCCAGATTCCACACTTAGGAAACAAATAATGCAATATTATCCTAAGGAAGAAGATCGGTGAGCAGACCCAGAAGACGGCGGAGGAAAACGGTGTGTGTGTATGTGTGTGAGAGAGAGAGAGAGAGAGGGGGGAGGGAGAGGGAGAGAGAGAGGGAGAGGGAGAGAGAGAGAGAGAGGAATGGCTTTTGCAGGAAGTTCAAGAGAATGTTGCCCTGTTTAATACCTCAGGCTGGAAGGTCAGTATTCAATTAGTGACAAAATAAATTGCAACCTATAAACAAACCAAATTTGATACTGTTGCTTGCTGTCAATATTGCACTGGGCAATACAGTTCCGTGAATGACCAGCGGTTTATACTCAAATAATTTTTTCTCTTATTGCTGCATTTATGCGGTTACATGAATTCACAGAACTGTTGACATGAGAGTTCATATCAGTTACATCAACAGCCCCTGGTGTGTAATTAGTGTAACACGAATTACTGGAGCGATAATTTTCCCACAAAACCATAACTTATAATGGAGCGAACAACATTCTGGAATGTATTTTCATAGAACTAACACCTAACAAAAATGTGGTTAATTTGAGCACGATAGTGTAACAACACACACGGAAAATGTGATGAGAGGATATCTGATTTTTCACCTCATCCTACACATATAAATATATCTGATTTTATCTTTGAGGATCAACTGCCATATGCTTCAAGTATTAGAAAACGGTATTCGCTGTATGATTGCCCAATTTCGGCCCAGAAATTCGAGTGGTTTGTGACATGTTCAGAAGGTGAAAGATTGATCCTCTACTAAATGTTATATTGTGACAAAGGGCGCTGCACAAAACAAAAGACTGGTGGGCCGGCGAGCGTGAAAAGGCGTTTAAGGCCTTGTGCGTCTGTTTGTGTGTGGATGACTAGCAATCGAAGTGGCTACGCAAAAAAGGTTTTCTCCAGAGCCTTCAAGAAAGATCCAGCTGCGTGTTTGTGGAGATCGAGAAAGGTTCGTGTGTCGTCAGCCCCGCTATATACGGAGGCGAGATAGCAGCGGTGAGTCAGAGTTTACAGTTACAGAGCTGTAGGATGGTCACTAAGGGGTTATCCTCCCTATGGGAGGCGCCCTTGACCTAGAACCATTCCGGGATTAAATCCCTAACTGGCTAATGATGGAAGAATATGCAGAAGACGGTGGTTAAATGGTGGAGATTTAGTTATGGATGAAGAATTAAAATGATGGTATGAAAGTGTATTGTGTTAGGATGATTTGATTTTTTTTTTCAGTTACAGAGATGAGTCAGCGCGTTATTGAGTGCGAGACAGCTGTGCGTGTGTGTCGTCTCGAAAGATACGTTGGTCGTCGTAAACACTATTCTAACGGCGTTGAGTGATTGTATCGTATTGTATGAAACACAGAGAAAGTGAAGAAAGATAGTCAACGCACTGAACAAGGTTATGACAAATAAAACTTGTGATTTATGGTAGACCGAAGAACTGTGGCTGTAGACTGAGTTATGGACGAGAAGAAAACTGTGTATTTGTGATAAAATTTTAAAAGGCAATGAAGTAACCGTACTGGTTTTTGTCGTTTTGTTGAAATATTGAGCACCTGATGTAAGAAACGGTAAGCTTAATTGAATGCCAGTACGTCTTAGTACCTATATGCACAAATACACGCCAAGCCGTGAAGCGACAACTGCATTATTTAGACAGTATGCCATAGACATGCCAATTGAAATAGGACCGAGGTTGCATTGCATTTGAGAAACTTGTATTAAGCACGGTTTAAAATAAATTGGTCAAGTGCTCAAGTAAATGATTACTGCGAATTAAATTACCGTGTCAAAATTCTGTGTAAATGCATACGTATAAGAGTGCGAGTTCCCTGTAAAGTAAACAAAAAAAGGGGGGAAACAACGTCACATGACTTTCTCTACTCTATCTACTTCCTGTTAGTCGAGTGCAATGCAAGGAGAATATGGGGATACAGTAGGCTTTGAGTGATAGTAAAATCTTTTAAAGCTTTGACATTTTATTGTCTTTGCACGAACAAGAGGTAAAAAAGTGCATAACCACCTTCCATTTCAGCATTGCAAAGCTCACACAAATGAAAATGAACATCTCCAAAATGTTTCGCTACAAAAAAGGTGCATTTGGACTTGTATTTTTTAACGAGAGGTACCTTTTACTTTCTCTACTAGTAAGTAGGGGAAGTATTGTAATCGACCCAAAAATTCGATGTCGAGATATCACCTGAAATAAAAAACACATTTTCAGAAAAACGTCCGTGTGCGTATGCGTGTGTGTGTGTGTCTGTGTGTCTGTCTGTCTGTCTGTGGACAGCACAACTTAAAAACAAAAAGTCGGTTAGAAGCCAAAGTTGTTATTTAAGTGTAACATCTTTCAAGGATGAGACACGAAGATTTTGAAGAAAATTTCTCCACCCTAAACTACCCTTTACATGGAAAATGTTTCAAAAATTTTGATTTTCTTGAAAATGGCTCTAACGATTTTGATCAATATGACACGTTTAAGACATTTTTATGACAAATGAAATGTATATTTTGAATTTCCTGGCTATAGCCTACGTCTTCCTGTTTACCGTGGATGACTTTTGAATAACTCCTAAACCGTAAGAGATAGACAAAATCTTATTATACAAAAAAGTAGATCTCGCTTAAGCACACAATGTATGTCTGAATACATTTTTTGCGGAGGTATTCCTTGTAGTTTGCGTAAGTTTTGGAGAACTTGTATTTCTGTCAAATGAAACATGGTTATTCATTTTTTATGTTAAGCGTGCATAGAGAACTGAATTTGAAAGCTTTAAGTGATTTAGCTATCGCTCAAAGCCTACTGTATTCCCATATTTCACTTGCACCTACAAGGAAATAAACACTAAGATAATTTCCGCAAATGTTTATCTCAACTAACACGAAGAAGATATAGGAATGAATTGAGTAAGAGTTGAGAAAGTCATGTGAATGCAACACTATTTTGACCTACATTTTTATCAAATGTCTTACATTTTTTTACCATTGTGTTCTACATTTTCAAAAAATAATCTGGCAACCCCAAGGTTGTTGTTGTTGTGTTTAACGCCCGCTTTTACTACTACGGCACCGCAGGCGGTGACACTGATGATACATGAAGATGGAGCACCGGTGGAATGAGATGGCGGGGGAAACCGGAGTACCCGGAGAAAACCCGCCCTGACGCCGCTTCGTCCACCACGAATACCACATGCGGGTCCCTGGGATCGAACCCGGGCCGCCTAGGTGGTAGGCGAGCGCGCTAACCGCTCGGCCACGGCGCCGCCCCTAACAACCCCAAGGTAACCAAACTTAATCTTTTCCTATACGCCAGTTTTTACAGTGCACATGAGATAGTTTATAGAATGAGACCAGAGTATACGTCGACTTTTCATTATCAGTCAGGATCTTCGTGACATGACAGAATTCTCCAAATGCCTATGAAATAGACATTGCTATTTTATTTATAATACAGTGACAAAGTGATAAAATCAGTCCAGTTGCTTTTCTATCACTTTATGTTATTACAAATACAGTTTTCCTCCCGTCGTTAGTAGTTTATAGTTTTTCGTGTTAGCACAACTCATACCTTGTAGTTCTCGTAACCTTGATGAGTCCTTTCAGTGTTTTCTTCAGTTCCTCTGTTTCTCACGCACCAATTACAAAGATTTGATGCTCGATGAATCTTCTTATGATGTACTAACATGACGACACACACGCACAGCTGTCTTGCACTCACTGACAGACTCATGTCTGTAACTGTGACTCTTAATTCTCCTGCTTCCTGGCCTGCTTGTGTGGAGGGAACTTTTGCGAACTCCTTCAAACACGCCGGTAAGACGTAACTTGAACCTTCTCGAAGGCACCGGAAAAAATCTGTTGTGTAGCCGCCTCGATTGTTGATAGGCACATGCTGACTTGGCATGTGGCGTGAAGAATCTTATTTCCGTACGTTCTTTGTTATGCGCCAAGCCCGGCGTCACAATACGTTTCTTTTTTTCCGGTGAAAAGAAAACGATTTGTGTAACATAGATTAAAGCAGTAGTCTTCATGTTTGTTTTTGCCCTATTAGCTGTTATTAAATTGTTATTGTTTTTGTTATTATTAATATTGTAATTTTATTGCTTTCATTATTATTATTATTATTATTATTATTATTATTATTATTATTATTATTATTATTATTATTATTATTATTATCATCATCATCATCATCATCATCATCATCATCATCATCATCATCATCATCATCATCATCATCATCATCATCATCATCATCATCATCATCATCATCATCATCATCATTATTATCATTATTATTATCATTATCATTATTATTATTATTATTATTATTATTATTATTATTATTATTATTATTATTATTATTATTATTATTATTATTATTATTATTATTATTATTATTATTATTATTATTATTATTATTATTATTATTATTATTATTATTATTATTATTATTATTATTATTATTATTATTATTATTATTACTCATACAATAGCACCAACCCTCCTTTATATGGAATATATTTTAAGTGCTGTATTTTCTTAAAAATATTCTAACGCTTTTGAGTAAAAGACCATACAGACCGGATTTTTGTTGCTAGAACCCTATTGAGAAGGAAACCTAGAAAAACGGAAAGAAAAGGTGCCGGAATAATCGTGTTTTGTTTAAGCCAGGTTTCATTGTGTTACTGTAATGATAAAATGGAAAACATAAGCTCTTCATTATAAGAGAGTTTACTCTGTTTCTTAAGTCCCTTTAATTTGGTGTGAATGTGGCATTGTTAGTTTAACAGCAGCACTGGGAATGTTTTTCATGTTTTATTTGGCTCGATCGCTGCATATGCTGGATGCCAGCGAGATTTGAAGCAATTAAAGTGATGAAACACGGGCGCTATTTTGCAGTCTAAATTAATTGCATGTGCATGGAACGTTCAGTCAAGTCTCAGTGCTTTGGTAGGGAACATATAAATATGAATTTAGTTATGAAAACGATAAAATACTCCCGATTTAATTTCAAATGTATAGTGGTATTCTATTGCTATTGGGTGTTTCGTATTACTCTGGTCGTTTGCTTTTTTTAGCAGTGAGCACATATTAGTTGGATGGTGAATACCAGATAGAAGTTGCAAATGGCAACTCAGGTCATGTCAGACCCCGGGTAACCTTGAGTAGACCAATCAAAACTTGTCACAGTGATGGCGTGATGTCATGACAAAACTCCGCCCGTCAGGTGCTGCTCTCACCTGCAAGGGCGGGAAACTACGGAAGCACGTGGTCCGTATGAAAGACCATTGCTTATTATGACTTCAGTGACGTACAACGGTCACACTTTGAAACAGCATACAGTCTTTCGTGCTGTCACAACTTGAAGCTTTTGCTTCTAATAACCTTTACTCAGTCCTTTCACTGTCTTCCTTCACGTTCTCTCTGTCTCATACACTAAGACGTTAAAATCACTCGTTGAATCTTCTTTACGGCGCACAGCTGTCTCGCGCTCACCGACGCACACTAATGTATATAGCACTCTGGACAAAAATATTTGACAGAGTTCAATTTGTGCTTAATTATGGTGTTTGCAGCCTCATTCTAAGAGAGTTTGTTTTTCCTTTCTTGCGGTATTTATTTGCATTTGTTATTACTTCAGTTTAAACGTTGTTACACGGAATATCAAAGGAACATTTGGAACAGTTATAAAATCCCTGTTCACTTTCTGAAGCATTCTCACTGTTCCAAATACCGCTTTAAGGATAAACCAATTAAATGGCTTAGATTAGACATCTGATATATAGAATCTGTCAAAGGTCAGTGATTCTAGGAAAAAGTCACAACTGCTATTGCATTGGGTGCTGCTTTCTGTCATGGAATAATACTTTGATACCATCAGACAAGTAATCTCCGGAGTGCTCTAGTTCTTTCTAGAAGGAAAAGGACCAGAAAGGAAGTGTAAAGGAATGTGATAATGGGAGAACGTGCAGTGTCCCACTGGACTGAAAGTATCACCAGGGAATGTGCAAACTTTTATCGTTGAATGGACAGAATTGAGCTGAGAAATGCATACAATTTAATAATAGTAATAATAATAACAATAATAGTAATAATAATAACAATAATAGTAATAATAATAATAATAATAATAATAATAATAATAATAATAATAATAGTAATAGTAATAGTAATAGTAATAGTAATAGTAATAGTAATAATAGTAATAGTAATAATAATAGTAATAATAATAGTAATAATAATAGTAATAATAATAGTAATAATAATAGTAATAATAATAGTAATAGTAATAATAATAGTAATAATAATAGTAATAGTTGATGCCAATAATAAGCATAATTATAAATGAATTCAAAATATAACAGTCAGCGATCATACTCGTTAGATGTGCTACAGATTCATACTCTTAGAAAGTGATTGTTAATTAACTGCCAAGGATGAATAAAATATTCAATACTGTTTTAGTCTGCGAACGCTTATTTTAACAGGAAAAGGTTTCCGTAATTTTTGACATATTATATTCACCAACTCAGCCATTAAATTACTAATATTGCAGACTAACAACTAATCTATATTTTAAGTGATCTTCACGTTTATCCTTAAGCCTATTGGTTCACCACAATTTATGATTTTTTGCTGCTAGTGTTACAGCATTGCAGCAAGGCTGCGTAACTCGATGCACACATACATTTTTTTTATTTTGTGTCGTTGAGTAGCCTAATGTGGAAGAACTCGAACAAGTATTTATAACTCCTACATTTTCTAACTTATAAATATCTGAAATTTGGTGTGACAATTTCTAATGCTGATTCACATAATTTTAATTTTTAAAATTTTTTATGTCTAAGCGTTGTAACATGCTTTTCGCTATCTAAAAGCAATAAGGCACATTTTAGCAAAAAAATACTCCAGATATTTAATTGAACATCTCAATGCGTTATCTAGAATACACAACACATAACTCTGTGCAACACAGTTTCTATATACCGTTTTCGAGATGAAAAATATATTGTCACTTTTACATAATTCGTGAAAATTCATTCCAGTAAAATATAACTGTACATGCAATAGCTTTGGAGAAAATACACCTTCAAGATGAGAAAATGTGAACTGTGGGAAGGTTGAATTAAAGATTTACTTTGATTTTCATTGTTGCAGATGTGTTTCAAAAGTAAATACTTCAAAACAAAGCGGCCTCAATAAACGCATTTCGCCATCTTATTCCAGCCTTCTAAAAGCACTCAAAATACTTGGAAACTGAGTAAAAAGTACAAAAATGTCAAACTCTTCAAGACTCCAAAAACATAAAACTGCAGCATGCCCCTCTCATTGTGGTTAATAGGAAATGAGAAGGCAAAAGGAGTTACATAGATACTGCAATTCACACAAAATGAACTCCCATATCAATCAGCAAAAATCATAATCAACAGAAAGATTAAGGAAGAAATAATGGAACACAGTAGCTAGTAAAACAAAACCTGGACTATCCTGATATCAAAGATACAATTCCTGATTCACCCAGACAAGGAGCACTGGCTGTATTCGGCGCAGTAACAGGACAGGATTATTTGGCAGCACATTTGTGTCCTACGCAACGATGAAAACACATGACAGCAGAATATCTATGTGCCCTAGCTGGATTAAATTTAACATCAACATCACAGCTATTTTGGGAGCCAAAAAGGAAGTGGAGCTTATCCAAGTTCCTGGGCGTTAAACTACTATTACTTAATGACCTCAGCTACACTGACTCAAGCCGATGTACTTTTTGACGAATCTTTTTGCATCCAATGGAATTTCACACAAAAGAAATGGTGTGTATCACACTATGGTTCTATTTTGTTTCGAAAACAAATGACAGTTCACGTAGCAAGCCTGAAAAATAGAGATGGCGAATACAAACATGGCTACTAGTATAGATTTAGGTTATGTTTACATGACTTTCGTTAGAATAAAGGCTGTAGTAGGAGTAAAAGAAATTGGTAGACCCTGTCACGGTCACAAAGAAGATGTCTCTTTTGTTATTAGGTATACAATGTATTTTATAAAAAAGTTGGACCTTGGGATATGGGCGTTACACTAATGTATTTTCCTTCATACCAAAGTTTGCTTGCTAACGATTCTTCTCACTGACAAAATTGTAACTCGTGCTTCTAACATTATGCATTGATTTTAACATATGGAGGTATTACTCATCACTTCTTTATAAAATTATTAATCTTCAGTCAATAATATCGTGTCAAAATCTAACAGAGGACAAGGGAAATCTAATTAATTCCTTCATGACAATGTCTACATTATTAGAGAGTACACTACTCAAGAACTTTTTATCGAACGACAGTAAGTAGAAAGTTTTGCAACTCCAGTTTGTCAAACATGCGCAAGCTTGTGTTGTTTTTGCTCTTGAAAATGTCATTGTAGAAGTGTCGTATTCACAGTGATGAATTAAAACTTAGACAATTAAGACTTCTGGCTTTGCATTAAGTCACTCTCACCAGCAACGCTGTGCGCTAACGCAGACGTTGAGACTTGTGAATATTACATAAATTCCTTAATGCACTCGTACCTGTTCTTACAGTTGCAACTAATGCTAATGGTAAGGCTGCTGAGTAATGAATATTCATAAACATGGCTGATTGTCGCTTCTTGCATCGTGTTTAGGGTCTGTTGTATTTCACAAAGTGTTTCAGCTGTTACAAACAAACTCTTCTTAAAAACACTTATTTTTCTATTCATATACTTCATGTTAATGCATATAAGCGTTTATAGAAAGGACTTTTTCACATAATTTTGTAAGTTCAATGGGAATAGCAGAATACAGCAAGCTTAAGCGACAGTCAATTTTTTAAGAGCACATCGCTGTGTGATGACATTCCATTCTATTGCATGGCCAGGGCATAAACAAAGAAATAACGACTTCATATTTGAGAAAAGTGTGCGTTTGAGAATTTCAAAACAGCAACAAATATCTCGGAAATAGTTAATGTATTTGATACAAATCGTATCCTTTGAGATCAACTTTTTTTCTGTACTGTGTATCTCTTACGGTTTAGCAGTTATATAGAAGTCACCCAAACAAAGAGAACTTGTAGGACCATACCCAACAAATTCAAAATATACGTTTCATTTGTTATGAAAATATTGTAACAAAATTGCATTTTGACAAATTGTACTCCTGACACTAGTGTGACAAGATGACAAAAGTCCAGTCCAGCTATTTTTCCCCACTATATTTTCTTCTATGAATGCACAACACAGTTCTTTTACTGCCTTAGCACAGTCTACAGCCCTTGGTGATACTGCAAACCCAAACTATTTTCCTCTCGTAACCTTGAATCACTCCTTTCGCTGCCTATTTTACTTTCTCTGTTCCTCAAACAATAATTCTGACGACACAATCGCTCAGCACTGTTTAACTGCTTCGTTATCTTCTGTAGACCGTCGATTATCTCACGCCAACCACACACACGCACACACGCTCGCGCGCACGCACGCACACACGCACACACACACACACACACACTTAAAACTGTCTGCTGCGAAGACTCATGCCTGTAACTAACCAGTAACTCCTCTCGCCTCGCCTCGCCTCCTTGAATAGCGAGGATGACGTAATATGGACCTTTCTAAAACTTCATCTTTCCCGGAACTTTTACAAATACACCGCCCGCCTGACACTTCGCGAATAATCTTGATGAGACTTTGTGCTGCCGCTCTGATTGTTGTCACATATTTACAAACAGCGCGTGAGGTAGCCTGACCTTGAGGTCTTTGTTGCGCATGGTCTGAGGCAGCCTGGCTCCAAGCTTCCTTTGATGTGCGGCGCCGCGATCGGCCGGCCGGCGTCACAATATCTTCAATATATGGCATTTGAATGAAAATAATTTGAGGTATTTTTGAGAAAATAAATACTTTTTCCATGACAAATTATTTTCCGTGTAAAGGATAGTTTCGAAAGGCAGTAATTTTTTGAAAATCTTGATGTTGCATTCTTGAGTTGCTGAACTTAAATACAGAGTTTGGTATGTAAGCGGCGACGTTTCGTTACGCAGTTTACAAAACATACAAACACGTGCACACACTCTCTCTAAAAATTGTTACTTCAGGGAGCTCAAAACGTGTATTTGCATTGAATTCTTGGTATTGAATTTTTATGTAAATGCATGTGGGTAAAGAGCGAATAAGAACTGTTACGCCTCCTTTTAGCGTTTTACTTACACCTACTACCTTTCCCTTTCCCGTTTCCTTAATAACGTATTCCGCAGGATCGTGACAGGATACTACCAAGTAACACAACAAACTACAGCATAACATAACATTTATTATAATGAACAGTGTTAAACATTAACAAGCAATTATTAAAGACAACAATAATTTTAAAAAATGGACTCCGTTACATAGTAATCTATAAATATTAAAATGAAACAACAAATTTGATAAAGAACTCTGTTAAATATTAACAAGAAAAATTTAAGATGAAAACAAGCAACTTTCCTATATTTGAAATCAAGAAAATTACAAAGAAAATACTATCTAACTGGAAATCTTGCTTACAGTCTGTGACAGTCTCCACCTATACCGAGTTGCTCTCCGGTTTACTGCTTAAGGGCCTCATACAGAGTAATCCCCCTTTGTTAACTGTCCCTCTGGAGTTTTCCCACTCCTACAAAGTATTATTAACTAAACTGATACTCATCCCGATGTTGGCACCCGAAGATATAGGATGTCCGGAGAACTTTCAGCCTGGAACAGCCACGCCCTGGTCGACAGTGTACAACTGTGTCCTCCGGTTTCACAGCCACTCATGGAATCCTCCTTTCCACATAAGCGACGTCTCTTACCAGCCTTAACTGGCACAATCACCTCCGAAGTCCATACCGCTCCTTTCCCAAAGGCACCACATGCACCAAGTCGAATTACGTGTAACTAGCAGGCTTAGGCTTATGCGCCTGTCCTGTATTCACCACGGCTGATCGCCGTGCCAACCACTTGCCCGGATGCCCGGGTTCTACTTCCCCTTACTGATGGCTGACCCACACCTGGTCACATCTCACGGTAGACTTCTAACCACACACTCACCACGCAGTAGAATCCCACAGGCAACCGGCTTTTGTCTCTGACGTCATTTCAAGCTGTTCCATCTTTTGCCGGCCCCCCTCTCTTTTTGGCTCTTCGAACTGCCGTTCGTGCTCCCCCCAATTAATCCGTTACAGAACTTACCTGTCGAGGAAAGTGTAAATTTGAAAAATTCAGCAACAAGGAATATCTCGGAAATGGTTAATCTTACAAAAATGCATTTGACATAAATTGTATGCTTTAACAGGATCTCCTTGGGTTAACTTGATAAGATAAGTAAATAAGATAAGCAAGATTTTACCTACACAGTGAAAGGAACTCTTGAGTCTATTTCATTTTTCATGGAAACATCTTAAACACACGGTAATTTAATAAAAATCTTAAGTCACTTTAGAAAATATTAAAATTTCCAGAACGTTTTCTATGTAAACGGAAATTTGGGTTAGAAGGATTCCATTTGGATATCAATAATGAAATTAGAAAGACTTGTCCACTCTCACCATTGCTTTCTAATATATATTTGGACGATGCCATAAGAAAATGGCGAAATGTTTTAGATGGAAAGTTTATAATAGACGAATTGAAAATCAACTGTATATTAGTTGCAGATGACCAAGTTTTAATAGCCTCTTCACAAAATCAATTACATAAGGCAATTCATGAATGTTTAAAATAATAAAAGAACACGGCTTAAAAAATATCAAGGCCAAAGCAAAACCTATGGCTTTTCTTGGATCTTATCACAAAAGAACAAAGATTGTAATTGGATCAGAAATAGTTGAACAAGTGAGCTGTTTTAAATACTTAGGAAGTGTGATCACATACAGGCTTAACATGGAAATAGAAAATAAATTAGAAAAATGTAAAATCTTAGTATGTCTGTAGTACAATAAATATATGTTTAGGAAATAAAACAAAAAGGAAACAAAATTAAAATTTCATAAAACAATCGCAGTACCAATGTTGATTTATGGGTCAGAAACATTGGAGGAGAGAAAAATAGAAACATCTGAAATGTGGTTTTTCAAAAGAGTTGGAGTATTGTTAAGAGACCAAAAGAGGAGTGAAAATATAAGGAACGAGTTAAACATTTTCAGATTAAATGATAATATAAAAGCAAATAAATATAAATTGTTTCAACATGTAACAAGAATGAACGGACCTGGTCCGGTATTCATTCGGCGTCATTAGGTCCCCGAAGGATCCAATGAGACCCGCTGGATTAAGCAGTAGTGGCCCCTGGTTGCGAAGACACAGACTGGGGGGGAGTGAAATAATCCGTCAGACTGAACGAGGTGTGAGAGATGCTCAGTTGATTAGACGCTGGCCTACTTATCCCAAGGTCGCGGGTTCAAATCCGGCCCAGTTTTTAAGTTTTAAGGAGCCAATTATTAAAATACCTGCACTTATAACCTAACGTCCTTTATAGAATAAGCAAGAATTTGTGTCAAATGAACCAAGGTCACCTCCTTTTCAAGATGAACCGAATTATTCAGAAAACTCGAGACAAGTCACCCAAACTAAGAATCGAATCGCCTCTTTAAACCTACTTACATACGGATACAGACCAATAAATCGATGTGGTAATGGAAATTGGATGATTACAATACACATACAGAAGACCATTTCAGCAAAATATTATTTTAGTAATAAAATTTTAACAATAAGCTGTTTTTATAATGCAATAGCTCATTGGTCATTCAAAGGTTTAATCAATCCGCTATTGAAATTATTACTAAAATATGAACAGCAATTACGCTAGCCCCTCTATGTATAAATTGCGTTCTATTTGTCTATACCAATGATAATAATCAATGCAGGGAATATTGGTGTATGTGTGTATGGGGTAAACTCGGAAACTACTAAACCGATTATGATAATCCTTTCGCTACTGAAAAGCGTTGATTTTCCTTGAGGTTTTAGGCAATAAGATATTTTACACACATTTTTTTGAGGGATAGGATTGGGGAGCCGTTCTTATTCGTGTCAGATAACGCTGCTGTAATATCGTTTAGATAGTAACACCAGAGGACATGGGTCCTTTAATGCAAATCTGGGTACTACAATCTAAGGCCAAAAGAAACAATTATGTTTAACATTTGTAATTTTCATGCACATTAAAGTTTCAGAATCTATCTTTTAAGCCCACTTTTAATCAATTAGAGATGATTTTAGTTACTCTGTCTTACGATGATCACCAAAAGTTACAGGCTTTCTTACGACTTTATCATTTATTCATGTATCAGCTCCGAACTAAGGCAGAAATATAGAATTATTCATTTAAAGCCCAATGGGCGCACAGCATTTCGCTTGTACGCGATTGGGCGTGCCATAGTAGGCTTTGATCCTACGTAAAGCATGCTTAATACTCTTACCTTATGGAAGATGGTGGAAATGTCGTCCACCCTCGGCTAAACAAGTATTATATCGGTAGAACACATTCTGATTCACAGGATTAAGTTGGGCCACTGTAAAGTTTGAGATTTCATTTCTAACATTTTGTTTTCATTGTTCCAATATATGAGGATTTGTCTCGTAAACTTTGTCTTTCAGGTTACCCCACATGTAAAAATCAACACTGTTAGATCGAGAAAGTCGTACACCAGCACTAATCACTCTATCTTCAAACACTTCCCTAATTTGATTAATGAACTCCTCTGCTGTATGGGCAGCAGCAGAGTCTTGTTGAAGCCACCCATATGATTTCTCTTCTGCCAGTTCACGATAGATAAAATGGGGACAAAACCTAATTTCGGTGCCCCTCTGCATTTACAGTCTGCTCATAGAATATTGGACCAATTATTATGCATTTTGCGCTAGCAGCATACCGAACCCCAACTCACCGATCATAATGAGTGATTTCTTGAACACGATGTGGATTTTCAGAGGCCCGGTACCGACTGTTATGAATGTTGCGTTGTGCAATTGTTTTAACGCACGAAGGGATATCTGCTTACTTTCGGAGAATTGGCCAGTAATGTATAGACTATATGTAGAAGCAGTCGATACAGACAAACGAGTTAGTCACTTGTGTATTCCGAACAGTTGAGTTAGTTGTCTTGTACGAGGATTATGTTACCGTAGCAGTGTCAAGGACAGCTGGAAGCAAGAGCTGTGAGTTACAAGATCATGAATTGGGAATTCTGTAGTACGACAGTTGTTTTTTAATAAGAAGTAAAGTGATATAAAAATCCAAATAGATTTTTCACACTATAAATACTGTGACAAAATGACAAAAGTCCAGTCCAGTTATTTTTTTCACCTTAAAAATCTTCCAAAACTGAATGTACAAAAACACAATTTTCTCTTACCAATGTTAACGCAGTCTTCAGCCCTTCATGATATTACGACACACATCTGTTTTCTACCCGCAACCTTCACGTACTCCTTTTTTTCCCCCATTCTCTGTCTCTTAAAAAGCTGACCTCGACGATACTATCACTCAACACTACGAGGACATAAACATATACGGACAATATACCTGTCTTGGTATATCAAACCAAGCTACTTAGACTAATGCTATCTGAATGTTTGAGGTAACGAGGTCATATAAATTGCCAATACAATCGTTTCCTCGCCCCGCTTTGAAATAAAGGCACAATTTATAGAATATAAGGCTAATGAGGAGGAAAAATTAGTATTCATTAGCTTTTAAATAGCATGCTCTCGATTATCGTTTGCATTCGTCATTTGAATACCAGTGAGCCAGTTAATTGCGCTCTATTTATGGAATTTTAATTAATTGGGGATCTTCTATGCTGAAGAAGGCTGCATTCTCTGTTTCGGCGATGGGGAAAGAGAACCAATACACAGGGCGTTTGAACTTGAGTTTCGGGGTCTCTTGTGCTGTCGTTTATTTGTGAACCAGTGTGTAAATTAGTACCTATTCTCAGTCAGGGTGTGCAGACATTACACTGCTGTCATATAGCATTCTCATAATACATTTTGGAACCTGTTTATCCACCGCAAGCATAAATGACGCAAAACCATTTCGTAGTGCATTTCAGAATAAGAGAAACCTGAAAAAAAAACTCCATGATGCAATCTAGCATTAAAACTGCTTATTACGACGACATAAATCCTGCGAAATGAAAATGAGTTACAGTGGCAACAAGATAGCAGTGACGTCATTACCACTACAATGTAGTTCGTCACTCTCGTAAGTGCAGTAACAACTGGCAACACACACTAAAAAACTACTGCTCATTACTCAACTCTGAAAACCAGCTCGCTCACTTGCTTTTAGAGTCCTGGAGAGGTCCCGCCGGGCGGCGCCGTGACCGAGCAGTTACACATACCACCTAGGTGGCCCGGGTTCAATCCCACGGACCCGCATGTGGTATTCGCGGTGAACGAAGCGGCTTCTGGATGGGTTTTCTCTAGGTTCTCTGGTTTCCCCCGCCACTCTTTCCACCAATTCCTCCATCTTTCCAATCATCGATTTCGTGTTCATTTCATATCATCCTCTTTTCACTATCATATCTGGCGTTTGGCTGACCACCCGTTTCCGGGTCTTCACTGTGTTCGATACATAGGTTCATCTGCTCCGCGACAGGCGTCTGACCCTAGGTAATGGCTTATAAGTCCTAGAGGGTGTAAATCCTACATCAGGGGAGGGTAATAAGGTAAAGAAGAACGAATGGTTACATTTCCTGTCACTGCATTTCTCTTTTGAAACCAGTTCTCTGTTTTATCGTCAACACAATTTACAATTATCATGACCTTGCAACTCACAACTGTTCTGTCCTATCGTAACCATGACACCAGTGCTGCTCACAGTTCTACTATTCTCTCGGTCTCGCAAACAAATAGCTCCGACGATACACTCACTCAAAACTGCTTCAGATACTCAATGGCTCAACACACTAAAAGCTTTCTTCTCCCAACACTGACTCACTTATATAGCCGAAAATGACCTAGCATAGATTTTTCTCGAAATCCAACTTTTCTCGAAACTTCTCGCAAACAAGCAAGTGAATAACTGCTAGATCTGCGGGCAATCGGGCCTTTATATTTTACGACACTGTCTCCAACATTTTACTAGGTTAAGTAGATTAGAACTGTCCTTGACCTTGGTGGTGCGTATTACGTGCGCGACAACAAAGACTCAACTCCCTCCCTTATGTTTACGTTTGAAGTAGGTGGAACCTCATCATAACTAATTGCTTGTAATGTTTTTGTGGCTAACCCCCTAGGGCTTAATACTGAGTAATATCTCCCTTAGCTGTTCCATTCCAATAATAATTCTCAGCAATCTCTTTACTTTATGCTAGAAGCTTAGATGGAGTGGTGTCCTCAATATCCTTATAATAACAATTCTATAGAAAGTTAAAAATGCATCCAATAAAATAGTTGAGCCACCGAATATCATACCGCATTTTAATGTTTACAAACAAAATATCTGTCTCTTCGCGGGCAAATTCCTTACAGCCTTGCAGCTTTTCTGGCACCAAACGTTTTATGGAGCTAACAATTACTTTAAAATAAGCACTTTGAATACGAAATTGAATTTGAACAAAAGAAAATGTTTTACACCACAAAAACGTAATGGTGATATAAGATAAAATTCTCCATTTTTCCAAAGGTTCCAAAACTAAATTAACTTAAATGCCCAAAGGGCGACTTTAATCATAAGTAGATACATTAAATCCCGTATATGTAATTAAATATTCTTAATTGGTATATTTAGGATACGGTCAATCAATTAAAACAATTTTAATTGAAAAATGGCTCTTCTGCAAGAAATCTGTTCGCATTTATTATTGAAATGGAGAAACAATGGACATCATATTATACGCTGACGACGCAGAATCAGATATTCAAAGGATGCCGTACAAATGGAAGTGCATACATTAAGTAAAATATTTGAATCTTATGTTTAAAAATCTGATGTGTTGCGCTTACATGACTTTCTTCAATTCTTGTACTACCCATTCTTACAAATTCTTATTCCTATATCTTCTTCATGTTAGTTGAAATAAACATTTGCAGAAATTATCTTATTGCTTATTTCCTTGTAGCAGCAAGGGGAATATGTGAATACAGTAGGCTTTGAGCGATAGTCAAATCTTTTAAGGTTTTCAAATTTCGTTCTCTTTGAACGGTTAACATATAAAAAATGAATAACGATGTTGCATTTGACGAAAGTTTGTTTTTCGAAACTAGCCCAAATAAGAAAGAATTTCTCCGAAATGGTTCACTCTACAAAATTATTTATTTGGACATAAATTGCATGTTTTAGCGAGATTTACATTTTTTGAATAGTAAGATTTTGTCTGTCCCTTAAGGTTTACAAGTTCTTCAAAACTCATCCACAGTAAACAGGACTATATAGGCTATAGCCAGAAAATTCAAAATATACATTTCATTTGTCATAAAAATATCTTAAACATATTTGATTTAATCAAAATCGTTAGCCATTTTCAAGACAATAAAAAATATTCGATGCAAAGGGTGGTTTAGGGTGGAGGAATCTTCTTCAAAATCTTCGTGTCGCATCCTTGAGGGATATTAAACTTAAATGCCAACTTTGGTTTTTAACCGACTGTTGGTTTTTGAGTTATGCTGCTCACAAACTGAGAGACAGATAGACGCGGGCTCACACACACACAAACACACACACACACACACACACACACACACGCACGCACACACTCACACACAACACACCAGGATCTTTTTCTAATTTTTTTTTTTATTCAGGGGTCCTCAAAACATACATTTCCTGTGAAATCTCGACATGGAATTTTTGTATTGAATATAATACTTCCTCTACTTACCCATAGAGAAAGTAAAAATATATTTTAATAAAACCGGAGCTTTAGCATTTAAGGAAAAGGAGCATGTTAGAAGCAAGTTGTAATAAATAAGAAAAGTACACAACTATATAACCTTTAACTACTTGGGATCAGAATTAACCGATGTATTGGCAGTCTCATTCGCAGCACAATAAAAAACTGGAAGAGAAACTTAAATTAAATTTTATAAGGCAAAGGCAGTTCCTGCACTACTTTATTCAAGTGAAACATGGCCATTAAACAGAAAACAGAAAATAAAAATTGAATCGGCAGAAATTTGATTTTTAAGATCAGTGGCTACTTTTTCCTATAGTATAAAACAAATGAAGCAATAAGAGAAGGCATTGAACACATTTAACTTATTAGAAAGGGTTAAACAGAGTAAATAAAACTGGAGACGTGTACAAAGGATGAACAAGGGCATATTCCTTAGGACAGAGACCAACTACGTTCCAATCGGTAAAAGAAACAGGAAGACGGAGGAAGAAATGGAGAGATTATATTGATTGATAGGGACGGAACGGATCCATAGGTTCCTACCTTGAATGGTAATGATTTATGACTGAAACCATGAAACAAATAAGGCATAAAATTGCATTTGGTAAAAAATATTAATTATATGTGATGTTTCCTTACGAGCCCTTTAAAACATTTCATTAGCAAATAGTGAGTGACGGCTTGTGATGAAAGATAAGTGGGTATTTCCTTGTTGAGTGAAAATAAAAATATTCTTTTGAAAATATGCCAGCCTCAGAGATATAAAATGAACGAGATGGAACAATTTTCCTCTTCGTTTCTTGTGACATGGAGTGATACATATAAAGACACCAGTCCTGTCTTCCAGCCATATTCCATGTCATGAATACGTGAGTGCTTCCATTAAGAAAACTCGTCTTATGGAAGTCGACTTTCTGCTTACGTTTTCCATTACCTTACCTCATCCAGAAAAGAAATGAACTTCTAATAATAACAATAATCATGGTTAAATACATATACATATGACTACTTATATGGGTATGAACTCTAGTGTCACTATTGCTGTATATTTTACTATTTTTAGATAGTAAAAACGTTGTTATACTTTCACATTTCGAACACTGTTTCACTCTTGACGCAAACGTTCCTCTCCGTCGAAGACGTCGCCTTTAAGATCTATAAGATCTCGTGTTTGGTGTCCGGACTAGCTCTAGCAAGAGGTCTTAATCTCAGGGTATGCGCGAGTTATGGTAGGAATGGAACCAAACGAAGAATTAACCAACAGACCACTTTATTTGTAAATTTCCAGATTTGTAGAGAACTGCCGTCGATATCTAAATAGAATGTAACTTTGTAACTTCAACTACAACGTTATAACACTTTAACTTTGTCACCTTTAGCGACCGCTGAATTATGTATCCTACGCTCTAGCTTACGTATAACTCCCAAGTTGCACGTGTACTCTCGGCTCGATTCAAGACGAGTGTGTCTTACGTTGCATTTGTTTTTGCGCGGGCAACAAGAAGGAAGCGATTTCCATTGGCTAACTTTAGAGCACGTCATGGTAAGATAGGAATCAGCCCGCTAAATCGTTAGTTTTGTGCATACAACAATTGTAACCTTATCACTCTTTTAAATCTGCCTAGGCTTCCATTCTTGAGACTTTAACATATTAGCTTTATTACGTCTTCCCCTTCACTATTGACTAGAATCTCCTTTTATTTCTTTCCATTATCAAATATATATTGACATTATAATTTCGGTTTCACTCTATTGCCATGTTATTAAAACATGTGACTTACGATATGGAAGGAGGTTTGAGTACGCCTTGAGCGATACTCTCATATCCGCTGTTACTCTATTTTGTGCAACCTATTCTTCTCTGTGTCCCTTGTTTTCTCTCCTTTTTACTCTCTCTCTCTCTCTCTCTTCTTAACCATTTTTCTTTTACCTTCACCAAGGTTTTCCTATTTCTGTAAGCTTCCTCTTTACCTTCCCATTCAACATTTTATCACTATTTCTCCTCTATCCCATTTGTGTTCCCAAATTTGTTTCTTCCAATTTATCTCTTTACATTTAATTAACCACTGACCAATACTGTGTTGCTCCCCGCTCATAATACATCCTTCTAGTTCATTACCTCAAATTTCTTTCAACAGTAATGCTCCTGTCTTCATCCCTCTCGTTTTTATAACACAAATCTACATACTCCCATTTTATTCATTTCTTCTTTTGTTTTCTGAATAAGCAAAGCTACTATTTGTTTTCTATTTTCTAGTTCACACCAGGTTTACTCTTTATATGTCTTTTGTTCTGTTTCTCACTGATTTCCAGAGCAATTTTTCATTTTTATGAGGAAAGCAAAACAACTACGATATCGTAAGTAACCTTTTATTATCACCATCGAGCCCTTGCATGAAGAAAAAATAATCGTGTAAGATGTTTTATAAATGCAATAAGGAATATAACCACCCCTTCAATCCCTCGACGTTTTCTGTTCTGTTGTGCGCAGTCATAGTATAGAGCTGAAAGCGTGGCTTGTATATCAGGCGTGTACAAAGTCTATTATATGTAATTTTCAAGAAGCTTGAAAGCGTGAAAAGGCATTGAATCATATGGATCATCGTATGATGAAAACTTTTCCATGTTACGTGATTTCGCAGCACGAATGATGTCAGTATTTTCCTCTACTTACATCTGTGAAAGTATTATTTTTTAAAACTTAAATCAGGTTAACAATACCGTGGGTACTCGTCTCACAGATAACCATCATCTTCTTTCAGCTTTACGTCTCTATATGAACAGTATGGTAGAAAATAATGCAAATTCTACAACATCTGTTGGCTAACAAGAATGTGGTACACCATGTATATCACTGCTACGAGTATTATTTATCCAAACTTACTTAATACAACTACTATTTTGCGTTAAGTTTCGAATTAGACATTATAGGCATGTTCAGTAGTGTCAGGCCGTCATTAGTTTTGTGCAGGTGAACACAAAGCATGTCAACTTCCTCTCAAAGCCAACACTCACAGTCTGATCCACAAGAGGTTATGTGGGTGAACTTTATCTTTTCCACCCTTGAATCTCCCCATGGCTGTTCTAGTTCGGACCCTTAAAATGTTATGAGGACCATATCCACCAAACATTCCTGGAAAGTGGTCCAACTTCTCTGACACTACGGTCGTCAGATTTAACCTCTCGACATTTTCCTTTGGGGCCATATAAAGAATCTTCTTTATGAGACACCTGTAGAGTGAGAAGAAGTTCTGGGGCAGCAGAAATTATTCAGCACATACCGGGTCTCGGGGGAACGTGTATGAAAACATGCTTAGCAGGTACACTTTGTGCAATGAACATCAGGATCACCACGTGGAATCATTCTAGTAGTGCACATTAGCAGGAATCCTCTCTAAGAAACTAGGCGACGTGAAAACTCTTTGTTCTTCAACTTATTTTCCATCGAAACGATAATTTCCGGATAAGAGTTCCTAATCAAAATATTATTTGTACTTGTTCAGAGGAAGATAGTTTCAAGCAGAGTAGCGTATTGGAATGAAGAGTGTGATGTCAGATCAGAGCTGTGTAATACCATATTGCCTAGATAAACGGTGCTGTGAGTGCGGAACTGGGGGGTTCAGTCAGGTGTAGCGCTCTCAATGACAATACCATGGCCAGTACAAGTAATAAAGTTCCGGAGTACGTTGTCAGACTACTACATAAGTCCTCGATTACAAATTTCCCATACATTATGAACCAACAGCGATGCACTAGCTAAAGAAAAGCAAAACAAAGTGTCAAATGTCCACGTAATTTTGTTCTGCATAGCATCTGTGTGCATAGCTATCTTCTACTCTGGTGAGAAGAGGCATTTTATTTACTTTGTAACAGGACTGTCCTTAGTTCTTAGTTCTTAGTTTATTTTAAAAGTATTGGCCTGGTGCCGGTACAATGGGCCCGGCTTACAGGCTATATTTACATTGATTTACAGTTGACTTTGTTCATATTTACAGTTTTCGCTATATACAAAAACCCATACGGTGACCATCTGTAGGTCACCGAGAATAGTTTTCTTTTGTCTTTTGTCTGTTTCGTCTTTGGGTTATATATACATATGTACATATTTACAAATTATATACAGACACATACACGCACGCATTCACCCACACACACACTCGTACACACATACACACACATCTTCACTGGGCACACCAGAAATATGCGTCCCAGCGCACTACACTATTTACAGTTTTGACACTATATACACTGTCCCGCGGTGGCAGCTCCTGAATATTTTCCGAGGCGAGGGCCTCTGCCGGAACATGTATGTGGCTTAGGGACGAGGTTGCGTGGACGCGCATTAGTCGGCGAGCCGAGCCGCTTCTAGAACATTTTTATCCTAGTATGTTTGCGGTGCTTCGGCTCGCCTTTGCCGATGTTAGCGATCACGTCATTTTCGTGGTTCCTAATGCGCGTCCATGCCGCCATTGCTCTTTTGTCTATTGCCTCCGGGATGAACGGGATATGAGTTTCGAGGTGAAGAGTTTGGGTGGTGGTGAGGAGTGGAGCAGAGAGGATTTTTCTGAGGGAGAGGTTTTGGAGGGTTTGGAGTTGTTTGAGGGCAGTTTTGGAGGCATTAGCCCAGGCCACACATGCATACAGGACCACCGAGAGAATAAATGACCTATATAGTATAAGTTTTGACTTTAGTCGCAACTGTTTACTACGGAAGATGGGGGCGCACAGCTTTAGCCGCTGTCTGCCTTTATTGGCGCTATTTTTTATGTGGGTGGACCAACACATTGTTCGGTCCAAGGTGACACCTAAGTATTTAACTTGCTGACGGCAGTGCAATATTTGACCATCGACCGTTAGGTCCGTTGCCAAAGTGTGACGCCGCTTAGAAAAATGAATCAGCTGGCATTTGTCGGGATTAATTTTGATTTTCCAGTCATGTTGCCATGAGAGGAAATTGTTCACATAACGTTGCATTTCTGCAAGGCCGAAACGTGGATTTCTATGGTGGTTGTATATTGCAGTGTCGTCAGCATACATGGCGACCTTGCATCTGGCGTCCACTGGGAAATCATTGGTGAACAATATATACAGAAAAGGGGACATTATTGCCCCTTGTGGGACGCCAGCCCGCATCACTCGCTCCCGTGAGGAGGAGCGGCCCACTTGGACGTAAAACTGCCGATTTTCTAGAAAATTGTGCAGCAAGTATAGATAATTTTGAAGAGCCGGGAAATTGTGGTGCAGTTTATAAATAAGGCCATTGTGCCAGCACCGGTCAAATGCAGCTTCTACGTCCAGAAATAGCGCCAACGTTGAAGCCCCATTGTTAAATTGCTCTGTTACGTCATCAGTTAGTCTGAGGAGCTGAAGTTCAGTGGAATGTCCTTTTCTAAAGCCAAACTGTGAATTTGAGAGTTCATGTGTTGCGGAGACTTGTTTTTGAAGCCGAGAAAGGATACATTTTTCGAGCAGTTTACCAATAGTAGACAAAAGACTAATGGGACGGTAGTTTTGCGGTTGTCTGGTGCTTTTCCCTTGCTTTGGGAGCATGATAACCTTAGCTCGTTTCCAAGTAGAGGGGAAATAGCCTTGCTGCAAACAGGCGTTAAATATCTTTGTTAGTTGCACCAGAGCTTTTCTCGGGAGATGCTTAAGTTCCTCATTAGTCACTTTGTCTGGACCGGCAGCTTTCCCATTAGGCAATTTCCTAATGAGCTTGTAAATTTCCTGCGGTGTTATGGTGGGTAGTTGTTGCTCTTGCTTCTGCGCCACCCAGGTTTGTACCCATGTCTGGACCTCCCGTTCTATTTCACAGTTGGTCACTGGGTTTTCGGTGAATCTGTCTTGGAGACAGTCAGCGAAGACCTCGGCTTTCTCCTCTGCGGAGAAGTGCAAGCCGCTTTGAGTGTGCAGCGCCTCAGTTGCGGAGTTGACGCTCGTGGAAACTTTGAAAGCCTTGAGTAATTTCCACAAAGAAGAGTCCGAATGTGTGGTACTCAGCATTTTGTTTTCCCATTGTTCAGTTTTATTGATTTTAATTTGTTGCCGAATGATGTTGCGTAGCCATTTTGCTAGCACTTTATATTCAGGCTGACGGGTGTATCGCCACAGTTTTGTCAAGCGTCGTCTCCGCGCAATGAGTTGCTCTACCTCGGGGTACGTGCAAAAACCGGGTGGTCTTGTGGTGTATGTGGTAGCATTTCTCTTGGCTGTGTGTAGCGAGGCAGTAAAGTTTTCAATGGCGACATCTATGTCTGCCTCGCTATAGTATAACAGTCTGGGTTGCGCCATCCCGTGCATTTCAGTGGTGAACTTATTCCAGTCGGTCTCAGCTCTACTTTGAGGGCCAGAGGCACTGGCTGAAATGCCACCCTGTATGTCGAAATGCACAGGAAGATGGTCGGAGTCCAGGCTGTGATAAACAGTAAAGTTATTTAACAGTGTCGCATTTTTTGTTAGTACGATGTCCAAAATCTCAGCGTCAAAGTGCCCTGATCGATGCCAAAAAGTGGGTTCTGGGGGAAGATGTACCTCAATGTCATCATTATCAGTTATAAATTCAACCAGGAGATTTCCCGCCGCGTTTGCCAGGCGTGAAAACCACCAGGGGTGCCGGGCATTGAAATCTCCTGCAATTATAACGTGCTCCTCTAAAGCGAGGATCTGCTCGAGGTCTTGTGTAAAGTCTGGGGAGTTAGGGGGCCGATAAAGTGCTACCAGCATAACCGTTTTACTATTTACACGTGTTTTAAGTGCTGTGCACTCTAACGCTGCCATTACAGGCAACGTAACAGAAGCATGAGCAATAGTATTTCTAAGCAAAATAGCAGTCCCTCCCCCTTGTCTGCCAATTCTGTCGTTCCGAAAGATTTGATACCCCTGGAGCTTAAAAGTGTGCTCGTGCTTTAATTTTGTTTCGCAGATGAATGCGACGTCAATTTTGTTACGCCGTAGGTAGTTTTCAAGTTCGTGTTGCTTCCTGTGGATGCCATCTGCATTCCACAGTAGTGCGCGAGTTAAAGTTGTGCCTCCCCTTACGTGGGCCATTTATTCTAAAAGGGCTGAGAGGAGACATATGATGGTCTCTATTTTCTCCCAAGTGTTGCTGCAGCTTTTGAATTTGTCCAGGAAAGGCTGCGCCTTCATCAATAGTGATGGTAAATTTAGGTCTCTGAACATGTTTAATATATCTTTTATCCCACTCAGGTCACCCGTGGGCGCCTGTTGGGGTAGTGGAGGGGGACCATTCTGTGGTGGCACTGGTGCGTTTTGCCCTCCGGTAGTTCCCGCATAGGAGATACCTGTTTGAACCAGGGCCGGGTGTATGATGGGTTTTGGCCCTGGCTGAGCACTGGGAGAGCTCCTGGCTATGGATGCCAGTTGACGGCGGTGACGTTCGTTGCGAAACGTCTCGCACCCCCTGTAGCTGGCAGGATGCGTTTCCCCACAATTAGCACAGTGGGGTACAACGCCCTGCTTGGCCTTTTTCGGGCAATCAGCCAGGCGGTGGAGGTCACCGCAAAGGACACACCGGGAGGTCATATTGCAGTTCCTAAAAGTGTGCCCCAACTGCTGGCAGTTGTAACATTGCGTTATGTTTTGGTTTGTTTTCAGGACCTCCACGGTGACCATCATATGGCACACCTCTCGTTCCTGTAGAAGTTTTTGGTTTTCGGTGGTCCTGTCAAGACTAACCTGAAAATTTGGCAGAGGCCTCCCACGTGAAATCATCTGTCGTACTTGGACGCCGGTGTAGCCTTTTAGGACCAGGTCCTCTTTCACGTAATCTTCCTCTAAGTCAGCTGGAAGACGTTTGATTACGTAGCGAAGAGGTTGATCCCCACGTGGAGTAAAACTGTAGTTTTCTACTCCGGCGTCCTTCAGGAGCTGCATTGTCGGGTTCAGGACTGTCCTACACATAAACTGGAATTGTTATGTATTTCCTCATAGCATACAGACTAAATGTAATTGTTTATAACGTGTGACCAATTCTGTAATAAAAACACCTTGTCAAAGGTATTGTCCACCATCGAAAACAAACATTTTAATTACTATTTGCTCTCATGACACAACTTTCTATATATTCCTGTACTATTGTGCATGATCAGGTATGCCTCGTCATTATGACTGACAGTCCTGTGGAGCCATCTGTGAGAATGAACTTAAATTAAATGAAGATGGATGCAGCCATGCCGGCTAGTTCAAGCAATGTTCCTGGTAAGGCTCCTCTTTTTAATTTTTGAACAAATATTGGCATACAAATAGAATTAATTAGTTTATATGGTTAAAATACATAACCATAGGTAAAAAACCGTTCTCCATGATGAAGGACAAGTGTATTTAAGGACCACATGCGCTGACAGCAATATAACCTCTATTCTGCACTTAATAGTTCCTTTGTCACCTAAAGAATTATTTTTGAGGTTATTGTAGCCCTAAGCTTACTTCAGTGTAGGATACAGGTGAATCTTTTGCTGCTTTTGTCCTAGACTGTTTCCAAAATGGAGATCTGAGTTGGAAAAATTTAGTGATGATGAGGATGAAGATAAAAATGAAATAGATATTTCGTTGGCTAAATGTCGCAGATATGGCATATTGTTGGTTTCTGTTATGGAGAGGACATAATTGATGTAATAGATAACATGAATTGCACAACGTAGTGAAAATGTATGTCTAAGCCATAGATAGGAAGAACCGACACATTGTGTCATTTCCCTTACATCGTATTTTAACCCCGTCCACTCTCCTACACATCGCTTAGCTATCAGGATGCGCCCTCGTGTTATCTGCCTCAGAGAACCGGCCAGTTCCTTAAATCGTGTCAGTTGTGGAATCATGTCACATAAGAAGATAAAAAGATACTTCAAAGTCGAATGGAAATATAAGCACCTTGTGTTCCTAGTAAAAATAAAGCATTGTATTTGCTATGACAAAAGGAAATGTATGTAAACTAACACATTACCTTCCTATTCGTTTTCACCTTGAAACTTATGTACCTTGTTTGTTAGGACAAGTGTATACGTAAACACAGAACCGAAAACGTGAGACGGTCTGAATTTTGTTATGGGGTATGTGGAGAGGGTAAACACTTGATTTCATTCCTGTCAACACTCTTCCCTATGTCTGGCCTAGGGTTTCAGCTGAACTATCAAAATTCAATTTCGTATTTTTGCAGTTGCAAATAAAATTGCACAGCAGGACCCAGAAGAGGAAGAAGCAATGGAAGCGAATGTCCAGCAAGAACTATATGATGTAAATTCCTCTTCAGTTTCCAATTTAACAGACCGTACCGATATAAGCTGGCGACATAGGCTGCTTGCAGCTACTAATGCTATTCGGGTGCCTCTTCCAGATGATCAAGATGGCTTAATTGATGTTTTAGCGTCATTAGATTGTCTATAACGTTATGTAACAAAGCAACTGTTTTACAAAATCTGTTGTGTTGCACTCACATGGCTTTCTCTATTCTTGTACTAAGTATTCTTACAAAGTCTTATTCCTACATCTTCTTCGTGTTAGTTAAAATAAGTATTTGCAGTAATTAACATACTGTTCATTTCCTTGTAGGTGCAAAGGGAATATGGGAATACAGTGGGCTCTGAGCTATAGTCAAATCTTCTAAAGTTTTGAGATTCCATTCTGTTCGCGCGGCTAAGATATAAAAAATGAATAACGATTTTCCATTTGACAAAAGTTTAAGTACCTATTTCAAAACTCATGCAAGTGGAGAAATTTTCTTCAAAATCTTCCTGTGGATCCTTAAAGGATGTTGAACTTAAATACCAACTTTGGTTTTTAACCGACTTTTCGTTTTTTAGTTATGCTGACCAAAGACTGACACACAGACTGGTACACACACGCGCGCGCGCCCGCACACGCACACACATACACACATGGGTATTTTTCTAAAAATGCTCTTTTTTAAAATTCAGGGGGCCTCAAAACATTTATCCGGTGAAATCTCCACATCGAATTTTTGGGTGATATACAATACTTTCTCTACTTACCATACGTGATAGAGAAAGTAACAATGCCTGAACTTACAAATATATATGCAGTGCAGAAAGGTATGCAGCATAAACGTTTCCAGCATTACTTCCCAAGAAATCGAGGTATTACTTGGTCTACTGATAACGGGTGCTCTGTAATCTCCCCTGGTGCACTTTCATTGGGATAAGGCTTTTGTTCTTTATTGTTTTCATCAATAACGTGATAAATCATATAGATTTAGTCAATAATTTACAGGGAGAAGTTTCATCTACAGACAGAATGCTCAAAGTACTTGTGATCTACGACGCTATTAGAAGAAGATGCAGGGAATCGAACCTTGAAGAGAAATGTGTGCCTGAAAAGATGGTTCCATTTATAGGAACACTCTCCATAAAGCAGTATTGAAAGGAAAGCCTTGTAAATGGGGTGTGAAGATCGTCGTACTTTGTGGAGAAAGTGGATTATGTTATGACTTCACTCTATATCAGGGCAGAACGACGGAAATTGAGGAAGACCTACAGAAATTATTTGGTCTAGGAGGTGCAGTAGTACTTCAATTAAGTAAACGAATTTCAGAAGCAGTGCAAAAACCCATCGATTGTATTTTTAACTATTTGACAACTTACAAGACACTCCAAGCCCTCAAGCATAAATAGATTCTGGCTGTTGGTATAGCACAATTAAACAGATTTTATAAACCTTCTCTTCCTTCAGACAAACATATGCTGAAAAGTTTGATGTGTTGCACGCATATAGCTTTCTAATATTCTTGTAGATGCAAGGCTAATACAGTGGGCTTTGAACGATAGTCAAATCTTTTAAAGTTGGTCGCTCTATCAGGCTTTGAAATTGCGTAAATTATATTCATGTTCATACTATTCCCAGTTGCGAAAGTATAAGTATAGCATACTCAATACTAAATGAATAGGTAATATTAATTTTATTGTTGCATTTTTAATTTACTTAATTGCTCAACCCTGAGTTAACCCTCAGCTCTGCACAGAATGAAATAAATCTCGCATTTTGAAGACAGACCAGAAAGAAGAATTACAATAACAAATAACACACAGCTTGCACTCCAAATCCGCGGAAACAACGATCACTTTAAACTGCTAAAAATAAAAATAAATCAAATTGAGTAATATTTCCTACCATTATCTCAGCTAATGGAAACCAGCAGCAACTCCAACCGGAAACCAGCTTTAATTTACATACCTTAGCTACAGGAAACCAACAGTCATTCCTTTAACCTACTAAAACTTATTTGAAACATTCCCACCTCTTGGAGTTGCTTATATGCATTACTTTCCTTTATATTTTATATTTTGTTTTACATATAATGGGGAAGTTTATTACGGCCACTAATTACTTTTACCCTTCATTTCCCTTTTCCCTTTTCCCTAATTCCTCACAGTCCCTTTAACCACTTCAACCCCCTTTTTCCTAAATACCTTCCCGCTTTCACTATGATTCGTCTGATTTTAAATTAAAAATGTTCCTAACTTTTAAGTCTAATGGGAAATCATTCGATTATTTTGGGTAGATTCTCTGTGCCTTTATCCGTTCCATTCCAATCCAAATTATAGTGCCAATTATCATACAATCTACCGCATATGGTGCATTTCTCCCCCACTTTTATCCATATCATGCCACGTAGGTTCATTAACCCCGCCCTAGCCCATGCATAACTCATTCTGGCGTCTTTGATGCATACTTCGATGTCCCCCCCACCCCCGCTATTCCATTACCACGTATAGTAAGTAGAGGAAGTATTCTATTCCATGCAAAACTTCGATGTCAAGATTTCAGCGGAAATATATGTTTTGAGGTGCCCTGAATTAAGAAGAAGCATTTTTAGAAAAAAAAAGATATGTGTGTTTTTGTTTGTGTTTATGTGTGTTTTGTGTGTGTGTGTGTGTAAACAGCGTAACTCAAAAACAAAAGTCAATTAAAAACCAAAGTTGGTATTTAAGTTGAATATTTTTCAAGATTGGACACGAAGATTTTAAGAAAATTCCTCCACCCGTAGCTACCCTTTATATGAAAAATTGTTATTAAAATACCATATGATTAAGATATTTTTATGGCAAATAACATGCATATTTTGAATCTTCTGGCTCTAGCTCATGTAGTCCGCATAGCTGCCAAACCGTAAGGGATAGGCAAATCTTGCTATACAAAAAATGTAGAACTCGTTAAAACACGCGATTATGTCCAAATGAATTTTTTTGTAAAGTGAACCATTTCGGAGATATTCCTTGTTATTTGTGTCAGCTTTGCATTTGTCTCAAATGGAAGGTCGTAATTCACTTTTTATGCTGTTAAAGGATACGATTATCGCTCAAAGTCTACTGTAGGTCATGACGCATTTAATTTTCACGTTAGTGCTATAAGGATCAGTACACCTGTTGACATATATACATATTTCTTGATGGCTTAATTTTAGAGCATACATATCAGTTTGTGGAAATATTGGTAGGAAGGAATAATTAATTACGATTTATTGTAACGTATACATTATGATGGTTTCAAAATAACGATATTTTCTAACCTAATTTTTATGAAAAAACAGACGTAATTGTGATTGACAGGCAACAAAATGTGGGCTAATTATTGACCCTACAATCCAATTTGGAAAAAACCTTACACCAAATTGAGCACGTTGATAAGGGAAAAAACTACAATATAAGCATTGCATTCCTTATTTAAGAGACAGATACAAAATTTTAAATTGGGAAGTGATCGGTGGTGCTCAAGGAGTGATTACTAAGTTTACTGTTAACTTGTCCCGATGTTTTGAATTGCAATTAAGTGTTTTAGAACATATTGGTTTACAAATTATCCGTATATTTTACACAATCAGCTGTACACTACACTAAATTAAGTAAATAAGTAATTGTAAAATGGATAACTGTCCCATTTCCAAATATTGTTATAATTTTTGTGCAGTATTACACTATAGTAAGGGGTAGTAAGGGGTAGTGATGCGCCTCCTATAGCCTCTCCTACCCAATTCCCATCCTCATCCTGCCCGTGGTGCACCCTGCTTTTAACAGATGAGGCTCTGGGGACCGAATCACAGCGGTATAACTGTTTCATCTAAAATGGAGGAAATGTCATTTACATATGTGCTGGCCATCACAGCACAACAGCGTCCCTCAGAGGCACATGAGGGGAAGGTCGGTGGATCTAAATATCATCTATTTAGTCCTCCCGGCTAGGTCCGATGGACCCGTTGACCAACGATAGGTGTGGTCCCCCTTGCAAAATGGGGGTTTAAGTCGGGTGATGTAACTGCCACATTGTAAAACTGGTGCCCGTTAAGAAAACAGTTACATGAAAGCCACATACATGAATATGAGTCCTAAAGATAAATATTCCGGAGTTAAAACTGTCCCCCAATCGGATCTCCGGGTGGGGACATCTTTAGGCAAATTTCATCACAACAATTCCAATACTTTAAGAATTCTACAATGGAATGCAGGAGGCATGTCCCAGCCTAAAAAACAAGAGCTAATGAAAATATTAAAAGACCAAGATATAGATGTCTTCACAGTACAAGAAGCCAATATATCACAAGAACAGGAAATATACTTTGAAATGAATCAGTACACTACACATATACTTCCAAAGGCTCGTCAAATAGCAAGTGGTATTCTTACAGGAATTAAAAGAAATATGAAAGCTACTATCCAAATCCAAAAAACAATGGAAGAACAAGATAAATCAGAAATAGTTAAAATTGAAGTATGGAAAAGTAACTACCACTATAGAATTTACAGTATCTACAATCCTCCAGACAATACACTAGATCTAAATTCTATTCCCATAGAACCCAAAAGTATTTTAATAGGTGATTTTAATGCACACTCTCCTAGGTGGGGCTACAGAGATATAAATTCAGCAGGAAGAGTCATAGAAGACCTATTAAACTCGTCAACAATGGAATTAATATTTAATCCAAATGATCCACCCACTTACCTTCATTATAATGGTTCGGGTACAAATCCTGACCTTCTGATGGTGTCATCTGACATAATTGACAATACAAAAAGAGAAATAATAGAAGACCCAGGTTCAGGCCACAGAATCACCATAAACTCCATAAGAGGTCTAATAAATAAAAGTAACAAACCAAAAGTTAAAACTTCTTGGAATTTTAAAAAAGCAGATTGGTCCAGTTTCCAAAATGAGATAGAAGGGAAGTGTAATATACTGTTAGAATCAGAGTTCAAGTCAACAGATGAAATGAATAAAAAAATTTGTGAAATATTATTGACAGCAGCCAAAACACATATCCCCAAAGGAAAGTTAAAGAAATATAGCTACTTTTGGTCTCCATCTTTATCTAAGTTAAAACACGAAAGAAATATAACAAGAGTCAAAGCCGAAAGAACCAAGTGTCCAGAAGATGTACAAAACTGGAGAAGAAAAGCAGCCATTTTTAAGAAAGAATTAATTACAGCAAAAAGGGCCAGTTTCACAAATTTTGTAGAACATATGGACTATAGGAAAGATGGAAATAAAATATACAAATTCCTTAATAAAACAAAATTCTCAAAAAATACAACTGAACCATTAAAATATAATAACAAAAGCTTAACTACAGATAGGGAAATAGCAGAATCCCTTAACAAGTTTTATGCTCAGTCACAAAGAATACCCCAAGTGTATAAAAAACAAGATAAGGCTATCCAAAAAACTATCAGAGAAACTAGTAAGCCAAAAGGTATACAAAATTATATTTTTATTCAGGATTTTAATGAAACAGAATTGGATTTAGCAATAGAACAATTACAGAACAAAAAATCTCCTGGACCTGACAAGATCCACCAGAGTTTATTAAACACCTTGGCAGGAAAGGAAAAGAAATCCTACTTAAACTGTATAACACGTGTTGGAGAATGACTGTACCTTCCGACTGGAAAAAAGCCATTATCATCCCGATTTTAAAGAAAAACAAACCCTCAAACAATATTAATAGTTTCAGACCAATATCTTTGACCAGTGTTATTGCAAAAGTGATGGAAAGAATGGTGGCATCTAGACTTAACTGGTTCCTAGAATATTACAACTTAATTAATAGTTCACAGACCGGCTTCAGACAGAATCATAGTACAAGTGAAAATGTACTCCTACTAAGCCAAGACATCAAGGAAGCTTTCAATAGAAAGGAGGATACCTTGGCAGTATTCATTGATTTTAAATCAGCATATGACTCAGTCTGGAGAAATAAATTAGTTGAGAAGTTGCAATCAATAGGTGTGAAAAGTAACATGCTTAAGTGGATAACTCAGTTTATTTCACAAAGATTTTGTGCCACAAAATATAATACATACATTTCCAAATATAAACAAACACACCGAGGACTTCCACAAGGTGCTGTTCTGAGCACAACACTCTTTAACATATATATAAATGACCTTCCATCAATAATAAAAACTTTAGAAACCAAAATTGCTTTATTTGCTGACGATGTAGTCATTTGGACCTCAGGCTCTTCAAAAAAACCTGAATTAATTAAAGACAGAATAGAAACAGCCCTAAACAAAGTACATGAATGGAGCTCCAAAAACCTCATGACTATCAATGTGGAAAAAACAAATTATGAATTATTTACACTAAAATACAAACCAGTTAATATTAGCATAAATTATAATGGTAAACCACTCAAAGCAGTTGATGATGCCAAATACTTAGGCATCACTTTCGACAGAAAGCTAAGTTGGAAAAAACATATAACAAACATCTCAGAAAAGGTTGAAAAGAAATTGCAAATCCTGAAAAGGTTAGCTGGTGCTAAATGGGGCTGCTCAAGGAGAGTCCTTAACACAACATACAAAATGTATATTAAACCAAACCTCTTGTACTGTTCTGAAGCTTTAATAACAGCAGCAAATGCTAACATCAATAAACTTGAACAAATACAAAATCAGGCTCTTCGCCTAATCACTGGAGCAGTTAAATCCACACCTATTGATGCCATGCTTGCCTTAACTCGGACCCCATCAATAACAACAAAAATAGAAGAACAAGCATTGCTCCAACACGAGAAAATGTTACGACTGCCAAACTCTAAATGGACAGAAGAGAACCTCCCCCCTTCAATCCTTAAAACTCATAGTAGTTTCCTAGAAAAGGTAACACAGATTAAATCCAAATTGAACATTCCTAACACCAGAGAAAATCTACTTATAAGAGAAAATCCATTGGAATTATTGCAACCTACCTTCAATTTGGAATTAATAGAAGAAATAAGTAAATCAGACACACCAAAAGAAATACAAAAACTTCTAGCTCTGGAAACAATCAATACTAGGTATCCCACAGAAGAATGGCTGCACATATATACTGATGGATCCTCGAAGGAAAACCTTACTGGAGCTGGAGTTACATGTTCACATTTTTCCTTTTATCATTCTGTTGGCAGAGACACAACAAATTATGATGGAGAAATAGAGGCTATATACATTGCTCTCCGACAATTATTAAATCTTCCCTTAAATAAATTTAACAAGGCAGTAATTCTTTCAGATTCTAAAGCTGCAATTCAGGGAATATGTTCAAATACTACAAAGAAGTCAACAAAAATTAGAGAATGCTACAAAATGTTAACACAACTCCAAAAAGTTAATAAGACTGTTCATCTCCAATGGATTCCAGCACACTGTGGAGTCATGGGGAACGAAGCTGCAGACTCACTTGCAAAGAAAGGCACAACAATAAAACAAAATTCTAAATTCAATTTCTCATATTCCTCAATAAAACGCTTGATCATTAAAAATTTTTGTCATTCATACCTACAAGAAATAGAAACAAATGCCAAAGATAAAAAATGGATTACACTACTTTCCAATCCAGATATAATCCCCCAGAGACCAAGGAAAACAGCGGTTGCAGCCTTCCGACTATTGACAAATCATGACTGCTTGGCAAGTCATCTCTACAGAATAGGTATCTCAGCCTCACCAATATGTGTCTTGTGTAACGATCCAGCAGAAATGAAGAACACTTGAAGACCTGTGAAGCATTAAGATCAGAAGAAACTACAGTTCAAAAGTATTGGAAAGCACGAATGCTAATGGCTTCATTGCCAGATGCAAGGCACTAGAAAACAACAACAACACTATATTTATCAAATATTCTACATTCTACCATTTTTATGCTTTATCATTCATATTTAAAATTGCCTTTTTCTGCAGATGTATTAACAGGCGTGTTTTTATGACAATTCTAACATAAGACAGCTATCCAGGCCCTGGAATTTCTCTCACCTTGCACCTACAAGAATACTAGCAATAATTTCTGCAAATGTTTATCTCGACTGACATGAAGATTGGGGAATTAGGGTTTGTAGGAATAGTTAGTACAAGAGTAGAGTGAGTGTAACAAATCAGATTTTTAAAGTAGATTTTCAATATAATATTAATTTAAACAGCGTTACACTTTTGAAGGTTTCTAAAAGGCATCGAAATATTTTAGGTCTTATATTTTATTGTTATATTTTCTAATTTTTCCGATCATAAGTGCTTGAATATTTCTAACATTTTAAGTCACAAATGTCCGATTATGAGGAGTAAGGATAATTTGGAGCACCCCAGCGGCATTTTAACTGTGGACCTCCCACGAACTTCCTACGTTACCACAAATTGCCGTCAACAAAGATCTCTGTCTACAGTTTAATGAAAACTTAATAAAACGTGTAATGGCTCTCGTTGGCAGAAAATTCGGTTCTATTTCAAAATTAATTTACCTAGTGAGTTTTCTCGCTTGTCATGTGTGCTGCAGGAAGAGTTATTTCCGCAGAATGGTCTGTAAACTGTGAACGTGTTTGCAGAAGAGACGTGTACCTACGGGTCATTCTAGACCACACAAGCAAGCTAGTCAGTCAGGCAAATATTCCACGCGACATCTCCACCAACAATGTTCCTTTGCTCTCTGTTTATCTTCACTGTCGCAATTACACGCCACAAGCACAAGTTGGGTAACTAGCTAACGGTTCTCCACCTCTCCGAATATTTTCATTTATCCGACTGATTTCCTTACAAACATTATGCGTTTATTTTCTTTATAAATCAACATTTTTATTAGTGGTTTGTATTGAAAAAATAAACAAGCAGTAAATGGGCATAAATAAGTAATAAAAAACAATTTTAGCCAAAATATTCCACAACGACTTTGAATTTGGGATAGTAGATTCTCTTAGTGCACTTAATGCTAAACTTTAAAAGTAAAAACCTTGATATCTTGCATTCACATGGCCTTCTCTTTCTGAAATGTATGTAGATTTTGAAATCACAAACAATTAAATATGTTCCTTTAGAACGGCTTTTGGTTTATCCAATTTGAAGCCACACAGAAATTCAAAACAACGAGAAATTCCAAAAACAGAATTTAAAATGTATTTTCTTCTGAACTAAGTATGTAAAGCGTATGACAGATTTATGCGTTATAATTGGGTAAATGGCATAGAATTTTAAAACACGGTTTATTCCAAAATTGTATGCAACATTTGGTATAGTATAATCAAATTTAGCATTAAAATTTATTATTTTGAAAACTAAAAGACATAGCACACGGAAGTTGTCACCTGATTTTATAAAAGACGACCGTTTTAAAAATGTCTAATTTGACTGAAAACGTTAGAAAATTATTTTTTCAGTGCAGCTTTCCTTTAACATTTTCCTAAATTTCCCAACACAGGAAAGACCTGGAAAGTAACAGTTTGAGGGAAATTGAATGGTGCAAAAGTTCATAAATACGAAGGTAGGTTTAAAGATCCCAAAGATTCAGTACATTGTTTACACCATTAATTTCAACTTTTACGTCTCCATTAGGAGGGTTAGGTAATTAGACCGTGAAAAATTCAATTTCTTAGTTCTGAATTAAATTGGAAATATGCACTTCAGAATGTATCGTAAAGTTGGTTTCCCGTCGATATGATGATAATTATTAAAATTACAAGTATTTAAAATCTATAGATTTCATACACGTGACAGGTACGCTCTTTTAATGCTTATTTTTTCGGCTGTTAATTTTTCTTCACATAAAAACCTTTCATCTCAAAATTAGTTGGCAGAGTCTCATGAAAGAAATTGCTTCTAGTGTAACTTATACATAATATGTATAAATCTTTTGTAAAAAAAGAGTAAAAGAAAAAAAAATAAATGGGTGGATGGGTGGATGGATGGGTGGATGGGTGGATGGGTGGATGGGTGGATGGGTGGATGGGTGGATGGGTGGATGGGTGGATGGGTGGATGGATGGATGGATGGATGGATGGATGGGTGGATGGGTGGATGGGTGGACGGACGGACGGACGGACGGAGGGACGGACGGACGGAGGGACGGAGGGACGGAGGGACGGAGGGACGGAGGGACGGAGGGACGGAGGGACGGAGGGACGGGTGGGTGGGTGGATAAAATGAAAAAGATTAAATTTGCTAAAATCTTTTATATTTTAAATTTGTATGCATAACATTTTAATTTAAAGGCAGCTGACTCCACAAAATAAATTGGTGGTTCAGATTAATTCTGGGAGTGTTTTTAATAGGTTGCACAATTATGAACTCTAACATGACGGCATTAAGTGAGAACGGTAATTAAAATCACAAAACATTTATAATTATAACAAGTAATAGATATAGCTATTTATGAATGAAATAATTATATGCAGACGACATAATATTGATAACAGAAAATGAGGAAAAACTACAGAAGTGTGTGACAGAATGGGGTGAAGAGCTTGGAAGAAAGGGGATGTAATAGATGTGAAGAAAAGTAAAGTTATTTTATTTCAAAAGAACATGTGCAGGAAAGGTCTATCACACCTAAGAATGAAAAAATAGAACAAGTAGATATGCACGAATATCAAGTAACATTCATAACAAACGATGGCAGATGGGACAAAGGAAACTAAATAGGAAAAAAAAGTAAATAAAATGTATTATCAGTTTATCAAAGCTATTCTTGGAAAGAAAGAAGTGTATATGAAAACAAAGATGCAATTATATCGAGTACTGGTACCAGAGCTTATAATATGGAATGGAAAGTATACCATTACAAGATAAGCAAATAAATAAAATTCAGTCCAGAGAGAAGAAATATTTAAGAAAACCAGTAGATAAAACTAAGGAATGACTGAATTAGAGAGGAAGTAGCTCAAAGATCATCCCGAGTGGTAGAGGATAGAAAAGTTAAAGAGATATTAAAAAATCTGATGTATTGCACTCACATGACTTTCTCTACTCTTGTGCTAACCATTCTTACAAACTCTTATTCCTATATCTTCTTTCTTGATAGTTGAGATACACATTTGTACAAATTATCTTATTGCTTATTTCCTTGTAGGTGCAAGGGGAATGTTAGAATACAGTAGGCTTTGTGTGATAGTCAAATGTTTGAGATTCTGTTGTCTTTGCACATTTAACATATAAAAAAATCAACAACGATGATCCATTTCACGAAAGTTCTAAGTTTTCCGAAACTCCCACACATAACAAGGAATATCTCCGAAATGGTTCACCCTACAAGAAACTTTATTGAGACATAAATTGTGTATTTTAGCAAGATCTACCTTTTTTGTATAGTATAATTTGGTCTATCTCTAACGGTTTACCAGTTATGCAAAAGTCGTCCAGAGTAAATACGACTACAGATGCTATAGCCAGAAAATTCAAGATATACAGTTCATTTGTCATCAAAATATCTCAAAGATATGACATTTTAATCAAAATCGTTAGAGCCATTTTCAAGAAAATTAAAATTTTCGAAAATTTTTCCATGTAAAGGGTGGTTTAGCGTGGGGCTATTTTCTTCAAAATCTTCGTGTCGTATCCTTGAAAGACATTAAACTTAAATACCAACTTTGGTTTTTAACCGACTTTTCGTTTTGGAGTTATGCTGTCCACAGACTGAGTGACACACAGACACACACATGGACCTTTTTCTAAAAATGCTTTTTTTGGATTCAAGGGGCCCCAAAACATGTATTTCCGGTGAAATCTCGACATCGAATTTTTGGGTGGAATACAATACTTTCCCTACTTACCCGTAGAGAAAGTAAAAAAAATAGATTGGGTGGGGGGGGGGGGAGGAGGATAGGAAGACCCCGAATAATGTGATGTGGGAAGAAACAATGGGAAAGATTGGGAGACATAGGAAGGAATAAGACGGTAGGGGAATTGAGGAGAATGATGGAGAATAGGAAGGAATGGAGAAAGTGGATTGCTCTAAAGGTAGAAGAGAAAAAGGAAGAAGGAGAAAAAGAAGAAGGGTTAATTCAGCTAGTAATGACAAATAAATAAAAAAAAAGTGAAATTTAAACACAACTATTTTTCAGATTGATGGACTTCATACTATGTCAATTTTCATAAATATTACTTAAATAATTTAGAAGCTCGTACAAATTTTAGAAGCAGTGCTTGTTAATATAGGAAATTTGATTTCAGTTTGTGTGTGAATCCTGCAGTTATACCATGGAACAAACAAACTTGCGGAGTGTCTACTGGTGCAGTTCAAGAACCACATTCCAGTTTTCTCATGCAATAGGACCAAAGCTGGTATGAAACAACGAACACTAAGCAACGTGAAAGCAATACCATTATCAAGTTTACATTGATTACCTCATAATTGTCACGTTGGAGGTATTTTCGACCGTGGCCAGTGAAAGCCAGGATGTCGTTAAATCTCGCAATAAAGACCGGGAAGTGCGCCATTCCCCCTTCGTTCATTTGGAGGGGAAGGGTTGGGGGAACAACGGCATCACATTGTCGGGTCAACAGATCTCTGACCATTATCTCTGTGCTGTGTAAAGTCAGAGCAACCTGGCGTCTATCAAGTACTGTGCTCTATCAGTAAGTCTGCTGGACTTGTGACATTGCAGAGCATCACTCATAAATATCTAATGTGGCTTTCTCTACTCGTTTTTCTAATCACTGGTGTTAAGACAGCTACTTCTAGATCAGTACTGTACAACTTTCTTATGTACTCGGACACATTTAACCCATCCCTAAGGAGGCGCGGGTGCCATCACAACCAGCGTTTTGAGAGCAAAGAAACAAACGCACTGGCTTGGGAAGTAAGGTGTACCAAAACTTAGTTCATGGGTGTATGCTGGGAAGATATTCACAAGAAAATAGTTTTGCCTTGAAGCTTGAATTGAATTAGTATTAGAAATCGTGGGAGTAAAAATTTGCTGATGAAGGGCGCAAGAAAAATACATCACGTGACAGCGCTGATCTAGATAAATTTTCGTTCAATATTTAAAAATTTCGTATTCGATATAAGGATACCATAGGTAAAACGATACATTTAAAAAGAAACAACGTATCAATATCTGATGCCTTTAAAATCCTGTTTGTATGAGCACAAGAAAAAACAATAGCAAAGTGTCAATGACAAAAGTAGAAGTATTGCAAAATTAAAACACAATATTCCGAAACAACGCATCAAAGAATTTGACATAAATTGTGCACTCTATTTCCATTGGCTAAAATTTTGTCTATCTCTTATGGTTTACCATTTACCTATTCTAAACGAAGAGGACTTGGCTAATTCTAGAAAATTCAACATACACATTTTTTTAAAAATTTAACTGAGGTCACTTAATCCGGAGGTCCTATACGACTACATCGTTTGTTTGAATAACAATAAACATGGAACGTTTCATTATTGATAAATGTTATAAATAGGGCTCGGAGTATAGGTGCTAAAACCTTGGGAAACATTTATTTTTATGTGTTGAAAATGCCAAAACAAATAAAATATTTTATTTAAGATGTCAATGGCTGAGCTTATATAAATGTGCGTGGTACTGACTAGACTGCTGGAAGTGATCACCAAGTACTCTAGAGTTACAGTACACGACCATATAGTCACGAAGAAGTATTTTGAATTTCGAAAATGATCACTCCACGACACAAGAAGTGAGTCGAGCATAATTATAACATAAAACGTCACTCACACTCACATAAAAAATTTCGTGCTACCCATCCAGTATATTCAATGTCTATACATTTTGTTATATTCGCTGTCATTTTCGAACAATTCCTTACATTGTTTTTAGTTTTGTGCTATAGGACCAGAAAGAACATTCAGTTCCTTTTTTTACTTTCTTACTTCGTATAGTAAATAGAAGTATTATATTCCACTGAAAGTTCGATGTCGAGGTTTCACCGGAAATATGTTTTGAGGCCCCTGAATCCAAAAAAGCATTTTTAGATAAAGGTCCGTGTAGGTATGTGTGATTATGTGTCTGTGAACAGCGTAACTCAAAAACGAAAATTTGATTAAAAATCAAAGTTCCTATTTAAGTTTAATATCCTTCAAGGATACGACATGAAGATTTGGAAGTAAAGTCCTCCAAAATTTTCGAAAATATTTATTTCATCGAAAATGTCTATAACGATTTTGATTAAAATGTCAGATGTTTAAGATATTTTATAGCAAATGAAATGTATATTTTGAATTTTCTTGCTATAGACCAGGTATTCCTATTTACTCTTGACCACTTTTGAATAACAGGTAAACGGTAGGTGCTATAAAAACATATATATCTTGCTAAAATACACAATGTATGTCCAAATAAATTTTTTTGTAGTGTGAACCATTTCGGACATATTCCTTGTTATTTGTGTGATTTTTGTAATAGGTACTTAAGCTTTCGTGAAATAGAAGATCGTTATTTATTTTTTTATATCTTAACCGTGCAAAGAGAACGGAGTCTCAGAGATTTAAAGGATTTGACTGTCGCTCGCAGCCTACTGCATTCCCATATTTTCCTTGAACCTGCAAGGAAATAAGCAATAAAATGATCTCTGCAAATGTTTATCTCAACTAACACGAAGAGGAGTTTGTAAGAGTGTTTAGTACAAGAGTAGAGAATGCCATGTGAGTGCAACACATATGTTTTTTTTTTTTAAATTTTGGATATTTAAAGGACGGAAACAAAATATGTATTTACCTAAAAATCCGAGCTCAAATTATAAAACATTGTACAACTGAATTTGTTTATAAATTTGAGAACATTGTAGATGTGTGGGTTATTATGGTCTTCTGAGGGTTGTTCGGAATTGAGTAACGAATTCTTTGTCTGCAACATCTAGGGCAATGTATGATTAAATATTAAACAGTGAGAGTGCCATATATTTCTTATTTGTCATGCAAATTCACATAAATTGATAAGATAAAAAATAGCGACTAGTTTTTTATGTTAAGTGTAGTTTTCGTTAGTGGAACTTTCTTGAAAATATTTGTGTTGTTTTCTTCGAAGACCTGAACATTAATAACAGCATAACATGAAGTTATGCTGCTCAAAGGCATACGCAAGTGTTATCTTCTGTTTTTTTTTTTTTTTTTTTTTTTTTTTTTTTTTTTTTTCTAAAATGCTTTCTTTCTTTCTTTCACATACTTTATTATGTGACGTTTACTACACGACTGTGACTGCGCCGGGAAATGTACGACGCCTTTCAGATAGACTGCACGCTTTGCTTCCACGTGATCACGCTTCGGTACCTGACCTGTTGGCCCATGTCTGCGGTGATTAGGACGCCTCTGTTTTGGGTCACGGAGGCGGCGGACTGAAGTTGAGAACGTATGGGGTTGAGCTGATAGCCTGACCCGTAGGTCAAACGAACGGGTTGTTGCGTAGTGCTGCTCTATAAGTCATGGACTTAGTAAATACACTTCACACAGAGGTATGTAGTGCAGTGAATATTGTAAAATATATCGTTTTGGAACGATTAATGGAGTCCTTTATATTCATTAAAGCACGTTTTTGCAACACTTGATACGTAAGTTAATCATTGCGATTGCATGGGTAACATGTAAACATTTTAAATTTAAGACAAGTCTTCGTGACAATCGTGAATCTTTCCGGATGGAAAATTTGGACAATCATGTGGTCGTATACTGTAATTCTTCACTATTTGATGACCCCTTACAAGAATAATGTCTGATAAGTACCACATACTTTTATATTAGTTCAGCCATTCAGATCTTAAACACAGTTTATTTGTTTTAGTATATATTTTTGACATTTTAGTACATAATTCTGACATTTTTAGCATATAACTATTTTCCAAGTTTTAACCCTACTAATCAAGATTAACTTTCGAACAAGTTTCTCGATAAATGTTTACACGTAAACTGCTATGTTTAGTGTTTCTATAAAGCAGGTAGTTTTGGAAAGTTTGCTATATTACAGATATTTAACTATGTTTGTCCTTTTTCGTGGGCTTCATATAATAATCTAAGACATTACTTATGCACCCAGTTCGATATATACTGCTTTAAGTTAAAATTGAATCCTTGTCGTATGGCAGAAGTTCCTGTCACTTTGAACAGAGCTGTTGACTGAGTGAGAGTGAGTGAGTGAATAGGGTTTAAAGGCCCGTTCACAACTAGATCATTTGGGTCCGACTATCCGTTGACTGCAGAAGGAATGTCGTCTCTCTGAAAATATGCGAATTTTTCGGAGTGTTCGGAGTGTGTAGTTGGCGACACTGAGTTGGCGTTCTCCGCCCGATTTTAACAGTTGCGTGGTTGAAGCTAAGGTGTACAGCTAATATAGTTCTCAGGCGTGGCTTGAAAGATCAAAAGAACAGCGTGAGTTATTTAGGTTTTTTAACCTAATTAAAGAAAGGACTAGTATTGCTTAAAAAGAAAGAAGAAACACGTGCGGCAATTGCTTCGTAAGATTTGTTATTTCAAATAAATCAGTTTAACTTACCTATTTGCTTTTCGTCAATTGCCTTTACCCACTGAAAATCTTAAAATAGTTAAGAGTTAGGTAGATGCCTTGGATTCATTCAGTTCTGCCGAGATAGATGAGGAGATAATTATGAGGAAGCCTGAAGAGATACAACGATGCAAACGGTACGAGGCATTCCCGCTGCAGGAGTTTACTGTTTTTCGGGGATTTAACAATGTTTCACGTATTCTGTAAGATGCATATGAAAAAGAAAGGGCGTATCGTAAAGACACGATAGAAATGAAATGTTTGTATTACAGGGAAACATTTTAATTATTCATCAATCACTTTTGAACAGCATTGACTGTGTTTATCATTCATTTATTTACATAAAATTATACTTCAAACCAAATGGATTATTTACAAAACCTCGATTGAAAATATTGTGTGGAGTCTTGAATTTGTTAAGATCAGAATATTGTAAATTATCACTGAGGAGGTGGCTGAGCCAAGGTGCCAGATGCTGGTTCATTGGCTTCATTATTTACACCGTCCAAACTAGCACGTATTCTACTCCTTTCTCTACTATCTCGTTCAATTTCATGTCTACTTTTTCTTTTTTTCACATTCTGAACTTTCACTTCGCCCGCAAATTTCCTCTCACACCATGCTTTTGTTTTTCTGCGCCTGACAGACATATTCACAACAAAATAAGATATTTAATGAAGAAAATAAATTATAAACACTAAACAATACTCGAAATAGTTGGTTATACATACGTGTTTCAACGGATGCTCTGTTGACAACCAACAGCTGTACTCAGTGATCGCCACGCCGCCTGAACGCAGTACACGTAAGTACACTACGAGTATGAAAGAGTGTTTCTCACTCTTCTCTGATACCCGAAGGCAAGCGAGACACTGCTCCCATTCGACACGGTACAGTGTTTACCCCCACCACTTTTCGTCACACAAAAAGGTTGCGATCAGAATTTCAAAGCCCCCCATAAGAAGCTTCACTTCAATAATTTAACCCATTATTTATACACGTAGCTCTATATGTAATTGTATTCCTGATAAAACTGTCTATGTTGGCAGACAGCAATTCCTTACCAACCTCTGCTTGGTTACATACTTCATCTAAGTTGAATTTTTCTCCGAAATACAAACACTTTGGTGAAGCAAACCAAAGCTAGGATGCAAGATGTCCTGGGACGGTAAGCCATAGCTTTATTTGTTGCAGGAATATCGAGGAAAAATTAAGTCATGTATTAGATAAATATGCCACTAACAAGTTAAAGTGCCTGTATGAGTGAGAAGAGGTCCTTAGAACATGTTGGAATTGACGGAGGGAAAGCTTCTGGGAGTCATGCCTCTTCCGCGCTCTAATGGCCGAAACATAATCTGACCTATCTTAACAATAACTATAGCGCATCCCACCCTTAGAAGACAGTACACGTTAAATGTAGCGCAGTGTTGCGACATGTACTAGTTGCGAATCTTTCTCCGCGCGCGACCCCCGAGGTAGCCGGGGTCCTGTACTTAGTCCTTCACTTGCTGCTTGACGGGCACTTTTAACTTTGGTATCCCTGCACGCCTTTGTCACTGTATGACCTAAATTTACAAATGACTCGTCTGTATAAACAACTGATTTCCCCTGGTCCCTAAACCTTTTTACGTCTTTTAGATATTTATGTCGCCATCTGATGGTATCGTCTCTTTCTATTAATATGCACTTGTTACCCCTTCTTTCTTATTCGAATCCCAAATCATGTGAGAGCCGACTAAGAGTGGCCCTTGAAAATTTGGTAGGGTCTCATATCTGTTGACCCGTGACAAAATGATATTCAGCGTGGGTGGAATATTTGTATTTAGTAAAGAATGAACAATTCGCCGCACTCCACATTGTACTATTCCATCATTTTGCGTTAACCTAGCGGTTTTTTTATTTTGCCGCCCTTTTTGCTTTCTTTTTCGATGGCGTTCTTAGAGGTCCTTTCATTACTTCCTTTTTAATCCTATACACTACTGTTTCTGAACACCCAATAGCCTTAGCTGTTTCTTTTACTGCCTTACTTACACGCATTTTACTTCAAAAATAATCGAACACATTCATAATTATTTGGCGTTTCTTACTTCTTAATTTACCAATATACCGTCTCTTCCTAGCTTCCCCCTCCATAACTACAAATATTTACGAGAATATTAAACAAATAACGCAATAACAGCTCACAGTTTCCACACAGTTACACACACGACTTCTTTCGAAGTAATGCTAGTGCTGCTCCTTATACTATCTTCTGTGTCAGGCCTGGCGGGAGAATAGCTGAATAGATGAATACCTTTTGTTTGCCTTACTGGATAAAAGAAAGAGGTTACGGTCTTTTGGTTTATTTTAAAAACTTTCTCCAACCCTCTTCAACATTTGTTCTTGCTTGGTCCCCGATGTAAACTCAATAACAAAAAAGTTTCACACTGCGTAACTTTTGCAGTGCACAGATATAAAATTTTTCGAAAACATTTAATTTAAAAAATTATAACGCTTAACTGAGTAAGCAGAGAATTTAAAGTGGGCAGGTAGTAGCACTATGGTTTACTCTACCTAAGAAGAAAATATAGACGTCTTCTAGCAGTTGTTTGTTAGTTAGTGCGTGATGTGTATAGAAACAGCAAATATCGGACTTCTATTGAAGAAAACGTTTTCTGAAGAAATATGGACCTATAGCAATGTATAATGACTCTAAAAAGGATATAACCTGATAGAGAAAAACATTCTGCGTAGGATAATGTGTGCAAACCTGAAATTTATAACAACTGAATATTTATACCATGCTATTAGGAACCTGGCAACAGTGCGAGGTTAGAAAAGGACGAGGCTAATGGCAACTCGTATGCGCTAGAAAGAGACAGATATATCCCATTTAACTCCATACTGTCGTCTAAGAGTGGGACAACGTATAGTTCCAGAAATATGCATTAACACGCGCTTGAAAGCATCCAAGAATTACACATCCTTGTTTCTTACTTCGGAATAAACCCAATAAGTGTAGGAACTTAGTGCGTATTTATCCAGTCGGCACAAGCAAAGCTTTTTACCCGATTTGAGTGCTAATGAGGGGAGACGAACGGTATAACGTATTGTCATTGAAAATAAACCCACTTAATCTCCCGAGTTTGGGTTTTTAATGCTTCATAACGAAGCACCAGCTAAGGGTTACATCCCACCTAATGAGCACGTGCACATGATACTCACCGCGATTTTCAGTCGGATTTGGCCAGTCTTTAATCCGATTTCCTACCGCTTTACACATTATAATATGTTTTTAGTGAAATGCAGAATACTGGAACTATTGCCAAACATTTGATTCCTCTCATTCCAATAAGTTCTGTAAAAAAGCAACGTCAGTGGTAAAGTCTGTTAAGGACATTGCGAAGTATGAATAAAGTAGGCTTAAAACGGAGGTATAAATGTATACAGATACAAATATTTGCTGCTGGAACGTCTAGCTATTTATTATAAGCCAGCAGCATCCATGGCTGTGTTTATGTTACCTCGTGATTCATTCTTTGCTTTTTATCTCCCTCCTCCTGCTTTGTCCTCCCTCACTTGGATCGCGTCTGTTAAAATATTTTTTTTTTTATGCTGTCAACATTGATTTTAAGTAATTGATTATACACACGCACACGTTTGTTTGTTTATGTTGTGATACTTGGTTAACATAATGAAGCAGGAAAAATATGAACTACCAAGTTTATTTTGCGCAAGGGATTTTTATTACCTTATGTTTTTTCTAATTATACGTTCTATATAGTCTATTTAATTGTACATGTAAACAAGTTATTTTTATTCTCTCTCTATTCCTTTGATAAGCTTAGGATGCTTTAACCTAATTGATCGTATCAATGAATGAATCGCGAAAATGCCTCCAGGATCCAGAACTCAAGTTAACAGAAACACATTTATGCGAAGTGTGAAGGGAAAGTGACGCAACCCTTCCAGAAGTCAACAAAAAGAACCTTGTCCGTTTTAAGTTTTCAGGCCTACACTTTTTCAGTGAAAAATTAACTTTATTCTTGCATTCCAATAACAATAAAAATGTGTAGAACTCTAAAACGATTCATTATATGGATTTACAGTAGCAGAGCATGCAATGCTATCTTGTTTAACTTAGTTGATAAAAATGTAATAGATCACACAATTTGTACGGTTTATTATTATTATTATTATTATTATTATTATTATTATTATTATTATTATTATTATTATTATTATTATTATTATTATTATTATTATTATTATTATTATTATTATTATTATTATTATTATTATTATTATTATTATTATTATTATTATTATTACTGACCGTTCATGTAGCGCAACCGTAGCGCGCCTGCCTCAGGCGCGGGGGAAGCCAGGTTCGATCCCCTGTATCGGCATGGGATTTTTCCCATGAAAGTTATAGTGACAGACACGACTCGGTTAGTGTATTAGTGCGTGTGTTGCGTCGGAACAAAATCGACAAAGACTACGTGGTAAGTGTATTGAGAGACCGTGAAAGAAAGACACTGAAAGGACCAGAAAGCCTTTCAGAAGAACAACAATTGTGAGTTCTGATAGCCCGAAAAGACTGGGAATTGTTAACTTCCAGAAGAACACTGTGTATTTGCAGTAAAATTGTAGAGGACAGTACAGTGATAGTACTGTCGTTTTGTTGCAATACGTATCACTGTATCATATAGATGGAGGCCCGTTCAAAAAATTGGAATAATCCTAAAAAGTTTGAAACACTTCTCACGTTGTGTGAACAAAATTAAACTTGACACTTTACAAGCATTAACCAGGACTTAATTGGCAGGAAAACAGAGATATAATAAAAGCAAGTAGTAATGGAACCACCTGTTCAATAGAGAGAATTTAAAAAACACACCTCACCACATATACTCAATGCCCTACCCACTCACACAGCCATACACCCTCCAACCCACATGGAGGAGGTATTTTCGCAACCAGAAAAATGGCAAAGGATCTTTTTAGTATACCTTAATATAGAAGTAATTTAATATAATAACCAAAGGCAAGATCATCTCCTGTCTGATGCATTAAAGGTAATGCTAATTAACGTATGTATTTTTATGATAAATTATACTCGACATTTTTCAACAAATTAAACGTCTTGGGCAAACTTTGACATTTCTGAGGCATTTCTATCTTCTCTCTGAACTCCTATCCGTCCCTCTGTCTGTTCGTGGGGCCTTTCTGTAGTTCCTTGTATGTTTGTGGTTCTAATAATTCCTCTATCTTCTTGTATTCTTCTGTGCCCATTACTACCGTGGCGTTCCCTTTGTCGGCGTCGAGTATAATAATGGACTAGTCGTTGTTTAAAGTCCTGATGATGATCTAGCTTGTGATACACTTATGGAATAGATCAAGACATAAAGAATAAATGTATACAATATCAAAATTTGTGGAATAATTGAAGAACATTAAAACGAAAAACTACAAAAGGCACGCAACTAAAATTTCATTCCCTCATGCTACTTCCTGACTTAATGTATGGCAGCAAGGCATGGACTTTGAAAAATGCCAATTACAGCAACATACAAGCAGCTGAAATGCGCTTTCTGAGATCGGATAAGAGATAGGAGCACTTATGAAATACGGATGTCACAAGTAGAACCGACAGAAGAATGAATACTACAGTATAGACAAAAATAAAAACTCCACATACAACGAACGCAACCCGATAAATTTCCAAGAATATGTTGATTTACAGACCAAGAGGATATCGATTTGCAGGAAGAGTCAGAAAGAGGTGGAAAAACGTGAGATCGGAAAAGGCCTTAGCCTAATCCTTGAAGGTAGAACAAGAATCGTTGTTTTTTGGTATAAATTTTTGCTGCGGTTTTGACAAACGCCCAGTCAGTCAGTGGAATTGTCTGGGAATAAATGCCTAATTGGAAACAAAAAATATCAAACTCCTGTTTAATGCCTTAAACCCAGTTGAATCACCGTTCAACGCAGCGTATGATATTCCAGCATTCCAGCACTCGAGAACAGGTCGTACTGGTTCTCCTGTACGGTATGTTTATCTGCACAGCACCTATCCGCTTATTACGACCTTATCTGTGCAGTATAAGAGGGGTTCATAGTTGTGGAAGCTTTTGTGGGCATGGTTTCTTCCTACATACCTAAGTTTGTATGCAGAAAGGGGGCAGGAATAGGTATTGATCAGAGTTGCACCTTCTTGATGTTATATACGAAGTGCACTGCTAGCAGACTAATATTCCTCGTATTTAGTGACAGAGAACGGGATGGTGGATTAGGATATACGCGAAGAGGGATGAAGGCAGGGTGTAGCGAGAGAGGGGTATTGGCCGCGCGGTTTTACCTCCCTGCACACTCGGTTCAACAAAAAGTTACATGCACAGGGCCTTTGAAGTGGTGTTTTGAAGCGCTTTATGACCCGTCGGTTTTGCTGATGGCATTAAGTTTTCATTGCATATTCAAAGGCTCCACATGATAGTGACATTGGGGTTCGCCAAGGAAGGCTCTCTTCTGATACACGCATTCTAATTAAGAGGCTACTTGGATATTAAAAAACTAGCATTTGCCGATACTATTTTTCCGGAGCTTCCAATGAATTATGAAATGTATACATATATTTGTATGTTTCTTGAAATATAATAGTTCCACTTCTTCTCCCGTATTATAACGCCTATTAAATTGTAGAATTAAACATCAGTTAGATTTCTGTTGCTTACCTAAATTAGAGGTGGTGTTCTGTTCAATGCGACAGTTAAATATCCGGACTTTGCTGGAAATACATGTTTTGAGATTCCTTCAGTTCATGGTGTGTGCGTGTGTGCGCGTGTGTGTGTGTGTGTGTGTGTGTGTGTGTGTGTGTTGTGTTGTGTTGTGTTGTGTTGTGTTGTGTTGTGTGTGTTTGAGAGAGAGAACACCATAAATCAGCATAACTATAAAGATCATATCTACATCCTCTACTTTAAGGGATTGAACAACTCGGAAATCATGTCGCAAAAAAAAAAAAAAAAAAAAAAAAATTATATTCGTGTTATTTTATTTGTGCCTCTCAGAAATCCGAATAAAATACAATAAGTTTAACAAATTGTTTATGTGTACGGGTTTGTGGCATCAAATCTTTCCGAAGCGTTAATATTACACTCTCTGCTACGAACATAAAGTAGAGGAAGTATTGTATTGCACCCACAAATTCGATGTCAAGATTTCACCGGCAATATGTTTTGAGACCCCCTGAATCCAAAAAGAGCATTTTTAGAAAAAAATATACATGTGTCTGTGTGTGGGTGTGTATGTGCATCTATGGGCAGCGTAACTCAAAAACGAAAAGTCGGTTAAAAACCAAAGTTGGTATTTAAGTTTAACATATTTTAAGGATCCGCCACGAAGATCTTGAAGAAAATTAGTCCACCTAAACTACACCTTACATGGAGATTTGTTCGAAAATTTTGATTTTCTCGAAAATGGCTCTAACGAGTTTGATCAAAATATCATGTTTAAGATATTTTTATAAAAATGAAATCTATATTTTGAAATTTCTGGCTATAGCCCATGTACTCATGTTTATTCTGGATAACTTTTGTATAAATGGTAAAACTTAAGAGATAGAGCAAATCTTACTATGTCTAAATCCTCTTTTTTTTTTTTTTTTTTTTTTTTTTTTTTTTTTTTTTTTTTTTTTTTTTTTGTGTGTGTGTGTGTTGTAGCGTGAAGCATTTCGGAGATGTTCCTCGTTATTTCTGTAAGTTTTAGAGAACTTGTACTTCTGTCAAATGGAACAACGCTATTCATTTATTTATATGTTAACCGTGCAAAGAGAACGGAATTTGAAAGCTTTAAAAGATCTGAGTATCGCTCAAAGCCTACTGTATTGCCACATTTCCCTTGTATCTACAAGGAAATAATAAAATGATTTGTACACATTTTTATCATTAGCGTCCACCATCTGTGGTGCCGTATGTACTAAGAGGGACCAGTAGATACTACTAAAAGCAGTTCAGCCCTGAAGACACGTATGCTGCGAAAAAGCTGAAACAGATGGCTCAGATAGCTAAGCCACGAGCTCCTGTGACGGTATGCCCACGGTTCATACCCCACCAACACTGTCATCCCTGACTTCGCTTTCTTCAGTTTCCGTCAATCGTACTTTAAGGGTAGCAAGGTTTGCCTTTCTTAGGAGTGTTAAAGTAGGTAAACTTGATATAATTTTCTAAACAGCTATTGTTTATAGGATTGTGGTTTTTGTTACATTATACATTTCTAACATTTCGACACTCCGGTTTGTGAATGTTTTACCCTTTCACTTAACTATAATTCTGTTAACAAAATGTTATTCTGTAAAGGGAAAATTGCATAACTTCAGCCATAACTTTCCAGAAAGTTAAACATTAAAAAAGGTTCATGTTAAAATATTTTAGGCTAGAATAATATTACTTTCTTAAGTTCCACCCTTCTTTTTCAATAATTATTCCAAAAGATAGCAAAAATTGCATTTCCGAAAGCTTAGTCTAAAGAAAATGTCACTTTTCCACTGCGTTGCTCACTCATATGATGAATTATTCTGTGCCTACTCAGTAGGCTTCCCTTCCCTTCTCTCCAAGGGGAAAATTCAAAACCAAGCCTATTTTTAGTTCATTTGTCAAGCATCTTACTAACCAGTGATCACGCGCATAAGATGAATCCCAGTGTGCAGATATTTCTTTCCATATTTTAACCTGTAATGCACATGTTGCCATTTAACAACGAAGATTTTAGCAAAGTTTCAGAAAACTGATTTTCATATTAGATTTACATTTAAGAATAAAATAAAGGTATTGGTAGCTATTACATTTATCATCAATGTATGCATTTATTTCAGCATTAATGTACTTTTCTTCTTCATTTTTGTTTTTCAAAAATTAATATCCATGTAATTGGAGTCCCATGTAACGTGGTCCCTTCCCATCCTTTACTACAGCCACAACTAGGGTTAAACTCAAGACGTTCGAATTTGAATGGAAAGCTAGTTCCATTTTGTGTGGTGTTTAACAATATGCCTATTCGAATTATTTCCTTTAAGGTGCCTGTGATAGAAATACATAAATCAGGAATTAGAACAAGAGTGTCATCTATAGAACAACAATTCATGTAATAGTACGGTGTTAAGGTATTCATAAAATATTTAATTTAATTTATGTGTGGAATAACTATTAAAAATGCTGTACCACGTTAAACATATAAGGCTATATAATTTTTTTCAGCGTTTTTAGGGCTAGCACCACTAAAACGTATGCCTGGAACGTTTCTTCCCAACTTTCCTTTTCCAATTATCATTCCATTTCACCTAGCACCAGTTTCCTCAGCACCAGATGCCGCATGTAGTAAGAACGAGCGTAAATGACTTAAAATATACTGCGCAAAAGGTAAATACGATTATCCATCCCTCCTTTTGATGTTCTTGCCAAGGCTGGAATTTCCAAGGTTCCATTTCTGAGCCACCACTTTTTATATTTTACATCCAAAAACGCATTTAAGGAAATAAAACTTTTGTGCATAAATTATTTGAACTTTTCCCACTGACCCATTGTGAATTTAATGAAAGACAATATAAATTCTGACCACTTCTGAATGTGTACCGAATTATATAAAGGTAGTTGTTTCTAAAACTGCTATTACTACAAAATTCAACTAATTTGTTTGATGGAATTTTAATCTCAGGCTTACAGCAATATTTAAGACTTGTTAGGGATTTATGTTTAAATAATCTTTCAAGAAAATAATTTTCAAGGAATGAAAGCTAAGCCACGTAAAATTCTTCTCATGACACAATTTTGGACATTTTAGTTGTTTTAGTTCCGAAAATTGTTTCTCGATAAAACCTCTTTAAAACCAAGGATTAAATCTTGTGTAACATTAAAGTATTTCCTGGCAGTTTAGAGATATCTACACGTTTGACAAATGTGACAACTGTGACGAGATAATTGGCTGAAATGTAGGTTATGTAAACCAATAAACACTTGTCCTGAACAGCTTAACTAATAATGGGGTTAGTTTGACCGTAACTTATTCGTAACATACAGAGGAAAGACGTGGAAGAATAACCGAAACTAAATCAATTCTCGTAAATGAATTTGATTTTAATCATACACTTGTAGACTCTCGCCAGCTCAAATTTGCAACACAATACTATTTAAAGTTTTCTTCAATGGGAAATAAAGCTTACACGATATCCATTTCATAAGGATTGTACCAATGATCCGCACAAAACTTCAGTACTTCATTGTCTTAGTTATATAAAAGTACTTATAATGACGAGAATGTCACTAATTGTTCATAGAAAATGAGTGGCACTGGAGAATACCTCCATGACTTGCTTTACCTAGTTTTTCTTGTACATACACTGTAGGGGAGTTATTCTTGACCATGTCCTTTATTGGCTCAACTTCATCATAGTCTGAACTCCCCCCAATTCATGTTGTCTCCTTGTACTTAATATGCAACTTTGAGAAGTAGAATTGGAAATAAAAAATTTAAGCCACACCTGGCTCATATAGGACGCCCTCTGGGCTTTCTGGGAAAAATTCGAATTGATTGGAGAATTCGATGTTAGTCTGGTAGGTTGTTACAGCAGGTTAGTGGTTAGAGTGACCACCTAGTGAGCGGAGGGTCTGTGGTTCAACTCCCAGCTGTGGCATTGGAGTTTTCAGTTTCAATTCTACTTCTCAAACACTGCCCACACACGCCTTGTAGGCGGCGCCGTGGCCGAGCGGTTAGCGCGCTCGCCTACCACCTAGGCGGCCCGGGTTCGATCCCAGGGACCCGCATGTGGTATTCGTGGTGGACGAAGCGGCGTCAGGGCGGGTTTTCTCCGGGTGCTCCGGTTTCCCCCGCCATCTCATTCCACCGGTGCTCCATCTTCATTCCATGTATCATCAGTGTCATCGCCTGCGGTGCCGTAGTAGTAAAAGCGGGCGTTAAACACTACAACAACAACAACAACAACACACGCCTTGTGTGTTTAAAAACACCAACAGTAAGTTTGTTTGCATACGCAAATAATAAATACAAAAATTTTGCTTAATCTTCGATATAGTACACAAGTAGAGAATATAACTCGTTAATGTATATTGTATCAGGAGAATTTAGGTGCTTCATATAATCTCTATTGTAATAATGGAATAAACCTTGAGTCAAATAAAAGTAATAGAAAGGAAACATAATCCTGTGCTTGATATGTTAGTTGAATATATAGGTATAATCTTCGCTCCATCTGCAGTTGATTTCGCTGCCTAAACTTAGCTTCTGCTCGTACCTATAGCTTATATTTCCTGTCGATTTTTAAATGCCAGATTTTGCTGAAGGTTTCCCTAACATTATTAATTAATTTCTCCTTCCTCCTAAATCCTTCCTTTACCAGGTTATTAAACCACTTAACTCTTAGCGCCCAATATCTGGGATACAAAGTTGTCGATACCAGGCAGTCTTTAGTGTTGTACGGTCCCTTTGAGTGCATATTGCCAAAGGTTAACCATACTAACTTTACTACACTTTTAAGGTTTTATCTCAGTTTTAACAACGTATAACTACAAAGACAATCACTGATTTAGGGAAAATTGTGTTTTAATTTCACCGTATATCATAGAGGTACTAGTCAGCAGACGTTTGACTTACACGGACACCGGAAAGGCCGGATAGAAAAAAAAAACTGATGTCCAGATTTCATTGGAAATGCACTTTTCGAGATTCTGTCTCTCTCTGGTAGTGTGTGTCTGTAGGTAGGTGAATGTGCCTTTCTTCCGTCTGTCTGTGAAGAGTGTTTGAACGAAAAGTCACTTAAATATCAAGCTAGGTGCTTAAGTTCCGCATCTTACGAAGATCCTATAACAAGCTAATCTTTACATATAATATTTTTCTTTAAAAAAAAAAGCTCTTGCGATTAAAATACTATATCTATGAGATATTTTCTTTACAAATGAAACATACATTCTGAATTTTCTGGGAATAGCCTTGATGTCCTTGTTACAGATGACTTGTATAACTGGCAAACCGCAAGAGACAGACAAAATCTTACCACACAAAAAATATAGATCTCGATAAAGCACACATTTTTTATTATATAAATTTCTTCATCAAGCTAACCATTTTCGAGATGCTTCTTGTTATTTGAATGTTAAAATAGTTATGCTTTTCTTAAATAGAAAGTCCTAATTTGCTTTTTAGCTCCTGGCCATACAGAAAGAATGGAATGTCAAAGCTATCACACAGAGACAAGCTCTTAAAGCTTTTTAGTATAATCTAAAGGCTACTGTATTACAATACCATTCCTATGAATTTATCTCGATTAATATGACAGAGAAAAAAGCATTTTGGGTAAGAGTAGTCCGTTGTTGTCATAAAATTAATTTTACTGAGGTCTTAAGCACACTTTTTGTAGTTTAAGCATTATATGCTGCTGAAAGTTATTTTGCAACAGTGTGTAATTTTCGTCATATTTTCAGTAATTTTAAACTGTACAAGAATGAATTCACCACTAAGTGTTCAGTGGTCTTAATCTTAGAACTTCATGTGCAGAGAGAAGCACAGGAAGAATCCTCTCGAGGAAAAGTTCCTTCTCTTATTAGAGAGGCCAACTCTGTTCTTGATTGCCTTAATTGAATGGTGGATGACGATCTGCAATTACTGACACATAGTGAAGATGACTGTGACAAAGGAGGAACAATCTGCCCATTAATTAGAACTTCACATCGACTCCGAGTCCATTCTAGTGAACTAACTTGCACACTTCCGTCCATTAAAACATCGTATTCCCTTACACGGTTTGAAGTTATAGCATACGGCCGAGCACATTTATTAGCGAAAACTGAATCAGCCCGACGACACTGGTGGCATGTTCCTGGAGAACCGGGTGAGAAATTTACTTCCATCACTCCGGTCATAATTAGATATATAACCTTAGGCCTGTTTCACGAAACTGACATTTTATGTATTTACCAGCACTTCGCTTGTGATGCTGCATTACTTGTATTGATTACTTCTTGTTTTTCCTCTCTCATGATTTCTTACCGCTTTCGCCTCCATTTCTCACTCCTACTCTCTCTCCCTCTTCCTCCCTCTGTACTAAATGTGTGTAATGAAATGTTCGAAGAACCGTAATTTATTTTACTAGCAGTTTATACCAATTTATGTACAAATATGCATATATATTCACTTATTTATTATATCTATTTACAGATACTTACGTACTTGCATATGCCTTAGTGGCATAGTCGCCTTCCTGTGCCTCGTGTGCTTTTGTGAACATGTTGAGTATCCATACCCGGTCACTGTGATTTTGGGGCTTGTCTGGCTTGGGATTCCGGCACGTCACTCGATGGTTTGTTTGACAGACCCGGGAGAAAAGATGAGATGAAAGTACCCTGCAGGCGTCCAGAGTGCATCACAGGCGGAATTACAACTACGGTGGTTCGCTAACTGGTGCAGCCAAGGTCTTTAGTCCGGCGTAGTTCCAGATCGCCGCAAGAGCCCGTCACCAGCCAAGTCCGGCTAATGAATCAGCCCCCCTGGAAGGGCGACCGATCACAGTTTCTCCCCTTAGTCGAGCACCGTGTTTCCAGAGCGAAAGCACCACCATAGCGACTCTTACAACCTGGAAAGACCGGATAGAGAGAATAAAATCTCATTAAATAAAAGTAAAACGGGGGATGTAAGCTAAAACTGATTCCCAGAATTCGCCTTGGTTTCCAGGGAAAACCCCCGAAAAACCTAAGGTCAGGAAAGTCGGCCGCGGCAATTGAACCCACAACCGCCGTAATTTGGGCCACAGACGCTACCGCCTGAGCCATCATTTTGGAGCTCAGTAATCTATTCGGCTTCCTGTGCTGGCTATTTTATTTTTAATTCTTTTTTTCGGTTTGAGCGGGTGACAAGAGGAGCTGGTGAACACAAAATCCAATTAGAGGCTGACCACACCTTGCAAATTTATTTGCACAGCAGGAAAGAGAGCATTCGTGGTCAGCTATCAGCCACCATTTAATTTTGTGTCTGCCATAGATACTTACGAGGTGAATGATCAAGTAGTGCGGACACTCCAAATCGAGCAAGCAACATGTGAGGGATATGGTTATGGTGTGGCGTGGGAGGAAGCACCAACCTTGAGGGAAAGGAAAAGAATAACAAGAAAAAGAAATAGGCACGAAATAGCTAACGTGAGGTTAGTGAAGCAGTGAGTAGTGAAAGGGGACAATTCCAAAGAAAAGGGAAAGGAAAACAAACGAAGATGATGATACAGTATTGAAGCTGTATATGGGAAAATGAAGAAATGGGAGCAACGTTTAAGAAAAGAAATAAATAGAGTCAGAAAGGCATTTATAGTGTGTGGAAAGATAAGGCTACAGGCGAGTGGTTTATAGCGCCTGAAATAACAGAGATAAAATGTAACAACAGACCAGATACACCTCGGCGCAGCAAATGGCTTTGAAACATGTGGTTAGGAGTAAAGGGATACATGGATAAAATGTTAAGTTAAATTAAGAGCAGGTAAAAGTGAAACCTAGAAAATGTTCGTGAAGTAGGTTACATGAGAAAGAAAAGTGTTAAAATAAATAGCCCGTGATTATAGAAAATGTTAGGATACAAGGAAAAGGGAAAAAAGAGGGTAAGAGAAGTTACAAAGAAAGGGGGATATAGGCAAGTAAAGAATAAAGACATTTAGGACAAATAGACGTAAAAGAGCCGCGCCATGACTGAGTGGTTAAACCTCTTGACCCTCACCAAAGCGACCCGGGTTCAATCCCAGGCATCCGCATGCGGGAGGTGTGCCGAACACACCGGCGCAGGGGTGGGTCTTTTCTTCCGCCCTCATTCCACCAATTGCTCCATCATCACCTTTCCTATCATCTTTCGCCATCATTTCATATCCTCTACTGCCTAGCTCTCACACTAGGCTTCAGGCTCATAATCCATCCTGGTTCCCCTGAAGGGGCACTGTCCACGTCTCACTCTCCACAACTGCACCCCGCTTATTACGCCTGTACTGGCAGAGATGGGGGATCCAGCGGCCGGGCGGAAATTACCAAATAAGATTTCAAATCATTTGTCTGAAATCACAGATTACTTGCTCTTAAATTCATTAACACAGAATACAAATTCTGTGCGCTAAAATATTCAGTTCAACCTAAATTACCTTATAAATGAAACCTAGTGGATTATATCTACAGATACTGTAAGTATATATAATAGTAAAATATGTATTGATAGATCTTTATCTTATGTAGTTAACTAAGAATATTGGAATACACTTACATATGTATTTATTACTAAGACCTTTTGTAATTTTTCCCACATGGGCTAAGGCTACTCAGAGGGTGTAATACCACAGGATAGGACGGAAGTAAAAGAGAAACACTATAAATAATAAACATGATGCAAACACGTCCAGCGACAAAATGCAAATGTATAAAATGTACTGCAGATGGCTCTGCAAGTCAAAGGTGCGGGGTCCCAAGTTCGAATAGAGCTCAAAATGATAGCATTAGAACTAAATAAATATTCCAGTTACAATTCCTACTAAGCTACTGGGAGACCGAGGAGGGTTTGAAACTCCAGCCTCTCAAAACCATACATGTCAGTCACATTTACAATCTGTCGAGTTATTTCGGTGCTCAATAACAGCCTGTATATATCTGTATATATTTTACGACTGCAGTGGTACACTGCGTGCCATATATGCTGTCACTATACTTCCCGGGGCATTTTATACGGGAAACAGCTTATCGACTCAAGAAAAGCAGTACTGCAAATCTAATTAATAAAATCATTCCTAACCTCAAATATCACACGGTTAAACTAACACGCTTTCAAACGATAACAACACTTGAACATCGTTACCCTAGGCCCAAATGACCTAGCTGTCGACGGGCCCTTAAACCCCACTCACTCACTCACTCACTCACTCACTCACTCACTCACTCACTCACTCACTCACTCACTCACTCACTCACTCACTCACTCACTCACTCACTCACTCACTCGTTACCCTACAACACATGATGAGCCTACTCACCTTCGGCAAATCTTGTTCTGCAATAACACTTTTGGATAAAATCACTCCCGAAAGCTAAATATCCAGATATATGTAAATTTAATGCACAACTGTGTAGAAAACAAAATGCAACAAACTGTGGGTTCCTTTAAATTTAATTTACTGGAAAACCGCTGAATCTATTGAAATACGCCAAAGGAAAAAGTCGTCATTTATTCAATTTTCTATGAATATAGCCATAAATCAAGAACCTTCAATCAATAATAATTCAGCCAGGTGATGATACATTTTTTGGATAAAAATATTTTTTTCTAGAAAACTATAAACTTTTCAACATTTTGGTATTAGACTTTCTTGTTGTTCACAACATGAGAAATTCGCTGTTAAAGTCGGACGGATCATTTCACTTCCACCCTATATAAATATTCACACCTATGAATCATTTTGGCCAAACATTTTTCCCAACTCGCCATTTTTAAAAGTCCAGATGCATGTTTGCCACGCATGCGCTTCGTTTTAAATACAGTTTCTTTTTCTTTTTCTTTTCCTTTCTTTTTTTTTTTTTTTTTTTTTTTCAGTTTTGCATTTTTATAGCATTTATTTCTTACACCTCAATTTTACCAAAGGAAAATGTAAATGTAAGTTGCCATACATAATCTCAAAGCTGTTATCTCAAATTCAAATATGATTTGATGATTGCTTTATTCACTGGCTCACACAAAAAAAATGCTAAAAAGAACAGGCATTTTAAGACCAACAGCATCACAAAACAAAAATGTATTTCTCTGCAACTAATAGCATCTCTTTTCAGTTTACTTAAGTATCAGAAAATATAGCTAGTGTAGTTCTCTAAAAACTGTGAAAGCAGTTTTAAAAAGTTTTTTGTTTTCGCTAATTGAAAGCACTTAATTCCATTATCTGAGACACTGTTAGAGAGCCAGAACATGGCACTTATGCACAGTCAGTTCTCCGTTTATTCATATTAAGTGTGTCAATGTTCAAGTAAATGGATGTAAAACTGAAAAAGTTACAAAGTTTAATCCCAGTGTCCCTTAACTGTATTGCGGAGGCGCATTGGGAAACAATTGTGAATATGTGGGAAGTTCATTTGCCATTTGAAGACATTACTTGTATGTGAATAATGTAGAGCTGTGCACATAAAGGTAAACAAACATACGCCCACTCCTTGCTACACATACGCTGCCTTGTGAACATAGTACAATGCCGCGGGGACAGAGTTAATGGAAGTCAGTATACCTATTACTTTCTATACTGGTAAGTATTGTATTCCATCCAAAAACTCGATGTCGAGATTTCACCGGAAATATGTTTTGAGACCCCCTGAATGCAAAAAAAAAAAAAAAAAAAAAAAAGCATTTTTAGAAAAAGGTCCAGTGCGTGTGTGTGTGTGGCTGGGCGTGGGTGTGGGTGTGTGTGTGTGGGTGTGTGCGTGTGTGGGTGTGGGTGTGGGGTGGGGGTTGGGGTGGGGGTGTGGGTGTGTTTGTCAGTCTGTGGACAGCATAACTCAAAAACTAAAAGTCCGTTAAAAACGAAAGTTGGTATTTATGTTTAATGTATTTCATTAACATTAATGTCTTTCAAAAAATCACGAAGATTTTTGTGAAAATTTCTCTACCGTAAACTACGCTTTACATGGAAAATTTTGATTTCCTTGAAAATGACTAACGATTTTGATTAAAATGCCATGTGTTTAAGATTTTTTAATGGCAAACGAACTGCATATTTTAAATTTTCTGGTTATAGCCTATGTGGTCTGAATGACTTTTGCATAACTAGTAAACTGTAAGAGATAGATCAAATTTTACTATACAAAATATGTATAGATGTTGCTTAAAACACAATTTATGTACAAATAATCATTTTTCTAGAGTGAACTGTTTCGGAGATATTCCTTGTTATTTTTGCGAGATTTGGAAAACTTTTTTGTCAAATGGAATATCGTTATTCGTTTTTTTATATCTTAGCCGTTCAAAGAGAACGGAATTTGAAAGCTTTAAAAGATTTGACTATCGCTCAAAGCCTACTCTATTCCTATATTCCCCTTGCAACTACAAGAAAATAAACAAGATAATTTCTGAAAACGTTTATCTTAACTAACATGAAGAAGATAGAGGAATAGGAGTTTGTAATAATGGTTAGTACAAGAGCAGAGAAAGTCATGTGAGTTTAACCAGAATTCGCTCTCAATAAACGAGTAGTATGTTTCTGAGGTTTACTTCAGCGAGAAGTACGTTCTGTCCCTTAAACCACTGCTCCTCTGACTTGTGCATTCCTCTCTCTAAGAAGGTCAAGTAATACGTTTTAGTAAGCGCAAAACTACACTAAAGTGCACTTGCGGTTTACTGGTTGTCCTACCTTCCAAAAATAAGGAGAGGCTGATATAATCTATATCTATAAAACATATATAGGGGCTTGTGCATGTGGGCAATTATCGTGTCTGAAAATTAAACATAAATCTTATTCAAAGCATTACATCTGTTGGTTAATGCAAGCGACGCTACCAATATAGCTTTTTATAACAAGAACTGCTACAAAGCTATCAGAGATCAGAAAATCAATATCCTTGGAAGTGAACATTGTGAAGCTTGCCACCAATTTGCTTTCTGACATTAATTAATGGTATGGCACAGGGCAATTTATAAACACCTGATACATTTATATCTTTAGTTGTCTCAAAACGAGTTATGCTAGCGACAACTTATATACCTGAAATGCAGATGAATTTTAGGAGTTTATTTCCCTCTATAGCAAATGTTGAAAACGTCCTCCATCTTGCATAAGGCACAACTTAACATTTAACGTTCCATTTTTTGGACACTCGTTGTAGGATGAGCTTGAATCTCCTGTGTAAAGTTGTGCTCGTCCAGTGTCTGGTGACGTATGGCATAAACCCTATCGTTTAAGTAAGCCCATATAAAGAACTCCGGCGATGTCAAATCTGAATATCTCGGTGGCCACAGGTTACTGGAAATTATCCGACCGTCAAAGAAACTTGTAATTGGTGCCATGGATTCATTTTATGTATTCTGTGTGGGACCGTCCTGCTGAAAATATCATTGACTCAGCTCTAGATTGTCTTGTTTCTAAGAAAACTCCATAAAGATTCTTCGATATTCTGCAGTGTTTAAGAAAATGTTCCACTATTCTCTGTGCGGATATTGCGCACTAAACTCCGATTTTAATCGGGTGCATAGGTGCTTCATCAATAACATAATGGTTCCGGCGGTAAAGTTTGTGGCCCACATGCGGAGGTCGCGGGTTCGATCCCCGTGGACACGCACTCTGATATGGGGTTTTCCGTGGTTTCCCCATGTCACTAGCGCCGGGATGAATACATCTCAGCACTGGTTAGGGGCTTCCAAGCGTCTCTGGTGGGCCTGTCTAGCTGCGGGTCTGGTAGCACCCCTTTGGTTCCGTCATTCATCCCTGCCTCCTGGGGAGTGGTAGCCATAATAGACCTGTGCAGGTCGACGTGAGCTAGGTGTCCCCCTCTGTGCTGTACCCTTTATCTTTTACCTTTCGTTGGCTCAATAGCGTGAATTATTTGAGTCACATAGCTGGATAAATGGAACCATACTTTATACGTGAATCATGTGATGAACAACATGGATTTTGCACAATGAATGCCTGAAACCAACGACAATAATTCAGCTCCTATCTGTTCCTGTAATTCATGGAGAACCATAGGCCTATACAGCTTTAGGCCTGCGGTTTTTGCAGCTCTCTACATTGAATCACTGTATCCTGTCTCCTGCGACAAACGTCTTAATGATTTTTTGAATGACTACTCCAGTCGTGCTCTTGCGTCAACATCAGTCGTGGGAAGCCTAGATTAACAATGTTTGCATTTTTCGCTCACCTGAGATCCAGTTGTTTCCAATTTGTTTACCACTCCCAGTACTGTGCTTCTTTGGGGAGGATTCCAAACACCGAATTCTCTCTGGTATGCCCTTTGAGTAGCTGTAATTGAATTCTTAATCCAATATTGCTTTACAAGGAACAGTCGTTCATTTAATGTGTATTCCATTTTCACGTTGACTAGAAGCAAATCTCAAAAACAGTTCCCAACAACAAACCTAACAATTACTAATAAAACACAAGCATCTGCATATCTCGTGAAAGGCAATCAAAATTCCGGAACGTTTTGCTAATTTTGGAGCAAAAATTGGGGCATTGAGTGAATTTGAAACAGAATAATTAAAGAAAGAAATGTGGTAGTTGTTCATAAATCACTCTATATTATTGTGTTACTGTAATGCATAACATGCCGGGTGAGAAAATGAAGGTATTTAGTGTCGAGAAAAGCAACGTTGTCACGTTTTCTCCGAGTAAGCGGTGGACATTTACTTCAAGAACAAGAATGTCATGAGAAAACTAACAGAGTGAGAGAATTTTCTCGTGGTTTACGTCACTTAGGTGAATGCTGGGGTGCGTAAATCTCTTCCTGTCGTCTTTCACGTTTGGCTAGTAATGGGATACATTCTGACGAATGTGGACAGATGGCATAGTTGCTTGCGAACTGGAATCTGTTCCCTGGACCTCCCTGGAAGTTTCTGCTGGGGCCGCAAGGATCACCTCGTCGCCCTATCCATGAGTAGAGGAAGCACTTAGGTTTTGCGCCCGGTGCCAATATCTGTAACTGTTAGGGACTTCTGTGTGTCTCTAGGCTTCAGTGGCTCTGCTCTCTGACAAATGGTCTCACTTCTCCTCATCCCTTCCCCTGGACCTGCAAAAGATCCTGTTGCGGTCGCGATGGTTCGAGGTGACACCCCCCTCCGTTACTACACACACACACACACACACACACACACACACACACACACACACACACACACACACACACACACACACACACACACACACACACACACACACACACACACACACACACACACACACACACAGAGAAACTGACTAAGCAGATGTGATGACACCACATTCTACGTGAATCCATTGGAATGAATCTGGGAAAGCACCTCCGGTTCCGTTGTCCTCCATGGGCAAGGGGTAACATGCTACCCTTGTGGTTCCGGATGTCACGGGGTTCAAACCCGGGGGAGGGCGATGGATTTTTTTTTCGGAAAAATCCTTAGTATGGCTTCTTATGGAAGGCAGGTAAAGCTAGTGGTCCCGTGTCGTAGATGTACGGCACTTAAAAGTACCTCAAAACTGGTAAAGAGGCCTCTAAGATATATTAAGAGGTCCTTCACACCCAATATAAAGATGGACCCCAAAACATCCAAAATACTGCGCGGTGTTTTTCCACTCTGCTCTGAAAGTGCAGTATTGAGCTGACGTGAGAACGGTGCTTGATTTATTACCAGTGTGCTTTATTATTTTTTCCTGTACTTAGTCACCAAAGCGTATTGTGGCTCAGCATTTGTTTTCTACTGCACAGCGTGTATTTATTTATAATTCGTATTTGTTACTTCAGTCAGCTCGCCAAGTGAAAGTGTGATTTGCAGAAAGATTTCCATGTGATCTGCGATTTATATTTCTGGGATAACTCAAAGCATAAAGTGTACAAGACAAACTCGCACACCCTGGAAAAATTAAAACAAAATATCCGCCAGCATTTCTCAACATGAACCATGGCGAGTGATGGATAGTTTCCTAAAGGCTAAAGAGGTGCCAAAATGTATGGACAACGACGGTGGCCAGTTTCAGCATCTTCTTTAACAACATTGGCAAGTAATTTTAAAAATGTATAATTTCATCCGCGCTGTCGTATGAGAGCGACAGTCAGCGACGAACGCCGAGGACGCGTATAGGCAAAACATAGCGCTGCCTTTTCGGAGTATTTTGGATCATCCGTTAGAACTAGTCACTAAGAAACACAGCAGGTAAACGACGACCATAATTGTAAACTCAATTAAATTATTTATTCCAGTTTCCAGTTTCCATTGCATTTTTCTTCCGCTAAGTTTGCCAGAGGTATAACCTGAAATATATTTCATTGGATGCACTGTAATCCAATTAATTATTTAATACAATTTTGTGGCTAAACGACTCATTTTAACAACAAATGGGAAAGATACAAATAACTACTTTTAAAGCTCTAACTCTCTAAGTAATTGCAGAAGTAGACGATAAAGGAATAGTTGCATATGGACAATCAAACATTACAAATTTTATGTTGTACTTATGCAACCATGCACTCCAGGAAAAAATTGTAGAGGAAGTTATGTTTCAGTTTAATGCCAAGAAGTGGCCATTAAAATCTGTGCACTTATAATACCAATGATTGTAAAACGTTTCGACATAAAAAGTCCCTTGAAGGAACCATGTTGAGGTTTTAATTAATAACTACTTATTTTAATTGGTTCTGTCATTCTGATATCTGTTGCACTATTTGCGGCATAACTGCCCTACAATAGAAGCCGTTCGCGTTGGAGAATTATAGCACATATGTCGCTCAGGGATGAAAGTCAGATCTACCAAGGATACAGAATTTGGTAGTAAATTCTTATTTCTCTCTCTTCTTAAAGAGATTTTTCAGTTTTTCTCTTGGGAAAACATTCAATACAACTGATGGAACTTCTTGTAATTGATTTCTGAAGACCTGACCTGGATTTAGCGTTGACAACCTACTCCTTTAAGAATTGATTTAGCTGTCTGTGCTTTAGCTGTTTCTTTTTTTGAGGTGTGTGAGTACGCTGAGTGATCATCTTTTATTTGTTATATGTACAAACCCATCCGGAATAAATTTCGAAGATCTGAGACCAGAGTTTATTATATCAGTGTATTATTTATAACTGAATCCTACGCGAAAAGTTGCTAAAATTATAAATACAGATCAAAAAGGAATCAGTTCTTATAGTTTCTAAAACGTTGCAATATATAAAAAAGTACAATTGCAAATTTACGGAATAGCAAACATGTGTACTACTTTGGTAAGTTGCCGGAAATTGCTAAAATGCTCAGTGGCGAATCCTCTTATGAACACCTTTATGTATGCAATAATCCGAGCGAGATCTTCCAGTACTAAGGACTGCCGATAGTCGATCATAATAGCACACTTCTATAATATAAAAGACTGTAACACTGAAAGACATGAAATACACGAATTTTAGAAATTCACACTAACTCCCGCCCACTTTATAATTAAATCCCGTGGTACAACAGCCCATCCGGACCAAGGACCCTAACAAAATACGTTCTAATTCTAATTTTCAGAATTTCATATACTTATATTTGTATTCAACTTTGTGATTTGTTTACCAGATTTAATTTCACAAACCTTGAGGCAATTGATTTCTTGTTGACTGAGTTCTAGGAACAATATTTTAAAACTTATACTATGAATAATAATAATAATAATAATAATAATAATAATAATAATAATAATAATAATAATAATAATAATAATAATAATAATAATAATAATAATAATAATAATAATAATAATAATAATAATAATAATAATAATAATAATAATAATAATAATAATAATAATAATTGTTATTTAACGACGCTGTCAATTATCAGGATCACACCAGCGTCGCCGGTGTGCCGGAATTTTGTCCCGCAGGAGCTCTTTCACATGATAGTAAATCTACTGACATGGAGCTGTCGTTTTAAGCACACTTAAAAACCATCGGCCTGGGCCGGATTTGAACCCGCGACCTTGTGAACAGTAGACCAGCGTCTAACCAACTGAGCCACCCAGACCGACTGCACTACTATGAAGAAGGAACGAATGAGATAAACTATGAAGCGACTGAGAGAAAGATGATTGCCTTCCAGCGCTGGAAAATATGAAGAGCAAAAGTTTTCCTAGACCAAATGCAGTCTGGATTAATATATCGCTTGAGATTACCACATTCGTATAATCAATGCTGGCGGAGTTGTTAAGTTTCTAATTCATGGACAGCGATAGAAGTTATATCTGATTTATGAAAGCACTAAAATTTTAAACACCGTTTATATAGTGCATACAAAAATAATTAATGAACGTCCTAAAACGATAATAGAACCGTACTGGAGGAAAAACAGGCTGCATTTAGGAAAATTCCTTCTGCAGTGGCTATATTTCTTATTATAAAAAGAATTTTAGAAAGGAGACAATTCAGAAACATTCTGTTAAATATTTCATTTCTGTAAATAAAATAAAATGTTTTGCTGATTTTGCAAGCTTAAACTCTGTTTTATTATAGTATAATCTTTTAACCCCTAAAATATCCTAAAATATGCCAAAAGGGACTTTTAATAAGTTTAAATGTCCAATGGCAGTTATGGGAGAAAAATATATTCATTACAATTTTATAAAAAATATAGAAATCATATCTATGTTATATAAAAGGGTTGAAACAATTAGAAAGCATTTATTTATGTGTGTGCCAAATTTCACACTTCTAGAACAAATAATTGCTGTGAAAATTGTAAACGTCTTAAAATTAACATTACAACCTCACATTTAATTTAATTTAGGATTTCTCAAGCTTATATCTTGTCATCCATTTTCACTATTTTCTCAGAAAGTACTTGTTTTAAAGTGATTAAACTTTTACCACTCATTTTTGGGCTGCTTATGGTGATGCTAACTTTTTTGTAACCTATAATTGAAATCATTGGTGCTAGGAATTTTTCTTATTAAATGGATGTATATTTATTATAAGGTTTGTTAAAAATATAGAAATCATATTTATGTAGTATACAAAAGGTCAGTACAATTGGAAACTGTGAACGAAATTGTACAATGAAAACAGAAATCGTTCTTTTTATAAAGAAACAGAACCGCAAGAGAGAATGCTAAAAGAAAATGGAAAAGCGTCTTGTCGATCGGTAAATGCTCAGAATCAAGAACAGAACAAAGAAAGCGAAGCGCTATCTTGAATATTTGAAGCTCCACTTATCCTTCCAACCCCCGTTGTCGTACAAAATAGCAGAGATTTAGAGATCGACCCATCCACCGAAGAACGGATACTGCCATTTTATATTCATGGGTATTGGTCGGCATACAAAGCGTATTTTGCCCAAAATAAAGCGATTCGTTGAGGTTTTACAGGAACTTAACTCAAGAAACTTAGGTAAATAGACTGTTATGGAACATTTATGTAAGTGCGGATTACATCACGTCGAAACGAAATTGCTTGCTTCATATGAAACGGAATTTCTATAAGCAATCTTATAAAACTTCCCATAAGATTAATTCAATTTTTGCAAGATTCGTTAAACTAGAACTGCAATTAAAGACTGACATTGTAACTTCTTTTGTTTTTGTTCCTCTTGTGACAATTCTGTGCTCCGATAACCGTTTCTTCATCCCTTCATAAATATCAGTTTATCCTCTTACATAAATTATACAGATTAGGAAAGCTTAGCTAGATTTATTCTCAATGTCATCATTGCATTTACACCTGTACTTTTATGTATTTATATTTCCATAGTAAGGCTATGTAAGCTATTTGGTATACAAATATAATTTCAGTTTATCAAAAGTTTTGCCGGATTTCTGCTAATTTTTAATTACAGTACCTCGTAAGTATATTCCTGTGATTGGTGTAATTGGAATACCACAATAAATAAATATTATAATAAACTAAATAAATCACAGTAAATAAAATGCTCTGCCTATATACATACACCGCCGGTCAAAAATTTTTCAACACCCAGTGAAAGTAACTCTCCATGCCTTTAGCTCGATTTGTTATTGGTCGTACAACAGTATACAGACGAGAGGTGGAGGGGGGGGGGGGGGGCAGTGTGACCTTGGATATGGCAAGGAACTGCGTGTACACGAGCATAAACAATGGTGGCGGTAAAACACAAAAGCTTCTAGTTAATTCCACTGTGTCACCGTTGCACGTGTGTATGGAGGGTTCTAGAAGGTCACGTGACATCGGTTCCAGTATAAATAGGACAGACAGTGAGAAAGACATTGAAAGACTGAGAAAGATTATTAGAAGAACAATTGTGAATTGTAATTGCAGAGAAAACTATAAACTGTGTTAGTAACGACAAGAAAATTGTGCATTTGTAGTAAAATTAGAAGAAAATAAAGTGTTAGAAAAGTAATAGAATTTTGAATTTTTCAGTTTTGTTACATTATTTTTTCCACTAAAATATAACGAACCTAAACAAAACTCACTGTTTAGAGAGTTAGTTTTGAAAAAGAAAGTATACCTATCGAAAAACTTCATAGTAGATATCACAGTATGTGCTTGTACCTTTCCGGCCAACTTTCAGGCACCGTTAATTCAACCTGAGCCCACGCCATCCTAAACCACAGGAAATAGAGCAAGCAGCCATACTTTTCCAGCCATGAAATAGAGGTTATTTTATTGACAGAGGGCAGTTCGACTTGCGCCAAATGACTTGCAGTTTTCAGCCAATACACGGCAGATAAAGGACAAAATCATTACGTGATAGGTGCCAATTATAATTAATTAAAAATCTACTGCTGCTTTCGATAGATATAACATTGTTAGCATATTATAATGTAACCAAAACTTTGATGCGAGAAAATCATGTGCTTAAATTACAGAGTAAAATAAACGAAGGTAATAACTTTTGTCACTTAGGCTTTAAAACTACAGAACAAAAATTGACCAGTGGCTGTAAGTACAGTGCTGCGGTTTGTCACCAGTTAGATAAGCAAGTTTAAGTTCTATTTTATTTTGGAGTCTTTTTTATACTGCTAGGATGTTTTATCTTGTTTGACGTTTAACGGCTTACTCTTTTACCCATGGTTTTTAAGCTTTCACTGTTAACATTTATGTTTTAATTTTCACTTTTTAACAGCGAGGCTTGAAAAGTTGCGAGTTTTCCTGTTTTTATATTTCAATTTGGACTCTAATGTGTCGACGGGCCCTTGAAACTTACTTATTCACTCATTATACATAGCGTAAGCATCTTTAGAAAATATTAAAAAATTCAATCCAGTAATAACGTATATGGCTAAGGTTAATAAAATGGCTTTAACAATTGTTTTAAGTTCTGTTAAATATATTGATTAAGGGTGAAAGGAATTAATCAAGTGACTTCAAACAAATGATTTAAAGTGTTCTTTCTCTGAGATGACTCATCCCAAAGTATGTCATTTGTGTCGTATATTCACATAATATTGAAGTATACAGCCAAGATTGGCAAACAGCAAATCCAGATTCGGAAGGGTCACAATAAAATGCTGAGATGCATATGACAAATGAAGACGCTACAAAAACTCTATAATACTAATTCTTAAGTCCTTCTTCAGGCTTTCTATATAATGTGATACACTCAAATCATTTTCTCTACAAGTTTTATAATTCCAAAATTAACACCACTTTTCTTCGCTAATAACATTAAGAATACCGGCTATTCTCTGTAGTGACATAAAGGATACAGAAATATCCGTGAAGAGACTTCTGACAAACTTAACCCCACTTAAATACTCCGTCGCTACGCCATCTATCGTAAATTCAATACTTTGTCCATCTTCAGCTTCCTCAAACGTCTTTCGTAAATATTAGCTTCGAAATTTATATAATTTGAATCCCTTATAAACACTTTGACTTAGAGCTTATGTATGTAACTGTGTGATTACATAGTGAAGCAGGTCACTCTGAAAAAATTTCTGCTTGACGGTAAAGTGACGTAAATGTAAGAATAATTTTACTTAGAATATTGATCTCCATAGATTTAAGTGATTAACTGAGCCCTGCTCTGCATTCAAAATGTCATCAACGACTGAGAATTATCTGATTATCAATATATCTAGAGAATTTGACTATCATCAGTTGCATTTATTAAGATTATTTTACGAATTAAGGAATGGTATAGCCTATGAAATATTATTTAAATTATGTTTCGCAATAATTACTAACCTTATAAAAGAAACATTTAGCATGGATACATACATATTATTCATTGGCACGGTGTAGAACATTTTCATATTGATGCTCCAATTTTTTTTAAGATTTTGGCAGTCAGAGTTGGACTATCTGTTATTAATTTCTAATTTCGTTCAATACAATATTTATCAAACTGATTCTAAACACATTTCCTATTGTATTCTGCGTTCCGAGGTTTCCCTCTTCGAGTTATTTAATCTATTTTACCATTAATATTTCCCGAAGCAGTTAGATTCATCCATTTTTGGCATTTCAATAACGTCTCTGTTGCATCAAATTATGTAAGCTGTTGCGCATCTATAGCACAGTGCAGCTAGACTCTCTAACCTAACCATAAGAAAAGGAGAGGAGGTGATAATAAAATATAATTTTTTTCGCAAATAAAGGCTGTCATTGGGTAAAATTTGAAATTGTCATGCACATGATTAGTTGATTTCAACCAAGTCACTTGTGAGTGGAATAATGTATTCAATTCACTGCTTTCGACATCGGTATTAACAATTTTGATAAAGCACACCATGCACACTTAGAAAATAGAAAAACAGAAAACAGCTCAGCTCTTAGGTGATTATTAGAGTCAAAAAAGTTATACTTCTACGTTCGGATTTGCTACAATGTGTATGTTGTTTGAGTCATTTATTAAATGGAAGCCTCTAGGCGATTTCCAATGACAACATTAGTAGTTACTTGCAACTGAAACGCGTATTTGTATGTTTTCCTTTAAAGGCCCAACCTTATACATGTAACGCATAAATAGATAAAAACGATGCAAGAAAATAAAAAAAGAGAGAAAGCGGATCAAACGCCACTACAGCATGTGGGAGCACAAAATATTTCACCCGCATTCCAACTTCCCTTTCATATTCTTTGATGCTTTAATTTTGTTGTTGTCTGTTCAGAGGCAGGCGCTTTTTCTGCGGAAAGTTATGGTGGTAGTTTACAGCCCTGGAATTTTATGTGAACGTACTAATTCGTCGTGGTTTTGTAGTATTATTTTTTGGAATTTCCTTTGAGTGTTTAACGACCAACCAAATCTATGTCACGCACCTTTTCCGTCCCATAGCTTTCTCTACTATATATAGTAAGTAGAGGAAGTATTGTATTACACCCAAAAATTCGATGTCGAGATTTCACCGGAAATATGTTTTGACACCCCCTGAATACAAAAATACAACAGCATTTTTACTTTCTCTACTGGTAAGTAGGGGAAGTATTGTATTGCACCCACAAATTCGATGTCGAGATTCCACTGGAAATATATCTTTTGAGACCCCCTGAATTAAAAAAAAGCATTTTTAGAAAAAGGTCCGTGTGTCTGTTTGTGTGTCAGTCTGTCTGTGTGTCAGTCTGTTACTCTGTCAGTCAGTGGACAGCATAACTCAAAAACGAAAAGTTGGTTAAAAACCAAAGTTGGTATTTAAGTTTAATGTCTTTCAAGGATGCGACACGAAGATTTTGAAGAAAATAGCCCCACCCTAAACTACCCTTTACATGGAAAATTTTTAGAAAATTTTGATTTTCTTGAAAATGGCTCTAACGATTTTGATTAAAATGTCATATGTTTGAGATATCTTTATGACAAATGAAATGTGTATCTTGAGTTTTCTGGCTATGACCCCTGAAGTCCTATTTACTCTGGATGACTTTTGCATAACTGGTAAACCGTTAGAGATAGACCAGATCATACTATACAACACATATAGATCTTTCTAATATACACAATTTATGTCTCCATACATTTTCTTGTAGGGTGAACCATTTCGGAGATATTCCTTGTTATGTGTGTGAGTTTCGGAAAACGTGAAATGGATCATTGTTGTTTCATTTTTCATATGTTAAGTGTGCAAAGAGAACAGAATCTCAAAGTCCGAAATGGCTTACTCCACAAAAAACAGACACAACTTGAGTATTTTTACGAGATCTATATTTTTTGTATAGTAAGATTTGGTCTATCTCTTACAGTTTACCAATTATGCAAAAGTCATCAAAAATATATATGACTACATAGGCTATAGTCAGAAAATTCAAAATATAAATTTCATTTGCCATAAAAATATATCAAACATATGCCACTTTAATCAAAATCTTTTCAGCCATTTTCAATAAAATCAAAATTCTCAAATATTTTCCATGTAAAGAGTAGTTTAGAGTGGAGGAATCTTCGTGCCGCATCCTTAAAAGATATTAACCTTAAATACCAACTTTGGTTTTTAACCGACGTTTAGTTTTTTAGTTATGCTGTTCACACACACACACACACGCGCACACACACACACACACACACACACACACACACACACACACACACACACACACGCACACGGACCATTTTCTAAAAATGCCTTTTTTGCATTCAGGGGGACTCAAAACATTTATTTCCTATGAAATATGGACATAGAAGTTTTGGGTGGAATACAATACCTCCCCTACTTGCCAGTAGAGAAAGTAAAAAAGAATTATTATTTACATTTTTGCATCTTCTGGTGGCTTCGGTCTAACTCAGCGAGTCTACGCAACTTCAATTTTCTATGCTGATGGTGATGAAAGTCAATTGTGAAGTGTTACAATAAAGATAACACATTAAACTTTTTTGTCTTCTTGGCAACGTAAATGTTTGGTCACTCGTCCCGCTGTTGCGATTTCGTATGTGACTATTCGTAACAAATACTTTTTTTTAATAACTAGATATTCTACAGTTAATTTAAAATGATATTTTCTGAACCCTTTCTTGAACTGGTAACTATACTAAAGTAATGAAATAACTTAAAATATTGGTTTTCTCCTTTCCCTTCAATTAAAACAATAAGAATCTCATTAGCAAAAATAATTAGGTAAACATTTGCCTGCATGCTTGAACATAAATGTCCCAATGTCAGAAAAACTGAAGCCTTTCAGATGCTGAATAGAATTCCAGTCACAGCACTGTCCAATTATTCTAGAATTAGAGTTTGAGAATACAGATAAGGAGAATGGTGGGAGAACAGCGAGGAGGGCACTCTGTTAAGCCAATACAGGTAGAAACCGCAGCGTGTGGAGACATTTCAAAGATCGAACAGTTCTTAAGAGGAATCAGTATATATGTTGATAGTAGAGAACTTGAAAGCTGTATTAGCAAGAGCCTCGTCTATGGTGGCAAACAGGAAAGCAAAAAGGTACTTAAAAGTATTGATACCTAAATTATGGTTTCATTAAATAAGTATTTAAAATGGAATTAATCAATGGAGTGATTATAATTAATTATCGATAACATATCTACATAGAAAACCAGCAAATACATCACTTTATTAGCATGTGAGAAAACCCAAGTTATGTGTGTTGTTATGGATCTGGCTTATGAGCTAAGAGGACGGAATATTACATGTGACAATTTGTTTACATTCCATATTTTGTGTCAAGTGCTTCTGAAAAGAAAAATTACGTTTTCAGGGACAATGATAAAAAACAAGAAAGAGCTTCCTAATTTATTAAGCAAAGAAGAGGATCACAGTTCAAAATTCTATTTCATAGAAGATGCCACAGTTGTATCTTACATACCAAAGAAGAATAAAAACGTTAGGCTGTTGAACACAACACAATGGACGAATACAAACTAATGTTAACAAACCGTCACAACCGTTCGTTCTCACAAACCGTGCACCGTAGTTTTGGAACACCTTGTATAAAGGTTTTTATCTGCGTTAAGAAAGAAGTACATGCAATTTAATAACAACATTCTTAGAATTTTCTTCATCGGATCATTATGACCCGAAGTACCAAGGCTGTGTTCAATTTTTAAGCATAAAAGTGCCCCCCCCCCCCCCGCATTGCGTGCTGGAATTCTTTTACATTAAATATGTCTTTACCTCCCGTGTGCTTTATTTTGTCTCGTCCTTATGACATATATTTCATAATATGCTGACATTTGTAAGCGTTTATGACTTTGTACATGAAAGTTATCTTCCTGAAGATCATTTTCCAATTCGTAGTCAAAGCTGCCTCAATATTATTAATGTACTCTTCTTAAGACATTTCTAGAGTTAATTTACCATCCCTTGTCACGTGAGAAATGCTACTTCACTCCCACCCTTGCACCTTAAGCACCCCTGTTCAGTAGCGGCGATAACAACCCTTTTCGATTAGTATAGCGTTTAAATGAGATTTAGTGTTAATAATCGTTTATCTTGATTCTTTTAGTAGTCTTTAACGCCAGCTTGTTACTTGATTTCGTACACAGCGGAGAAACCACTACGCACAAGATTATAATAGTCGTTAAAGGAAGGGTTGAAAACAAACGCTCCGAGTTTACTAATTTGCCATTTACTAGAACTAACAAAACTCTGTTAGGAAACAATCAAGTTTATTAATCTCACCCATACTGATCTAGTACGCTACCTTCAATTTTGTAAGCCAATTATTATCAAACACTTCTTTTACTTCTAACTTTTTCTTCTTCCTTCCTTCCTTGCTTCCTTCCTTCCTTCCTTCCTTCCATCCTTCCTTCCTTCCTTCCTTCCTTCCTTCCCTCCTTCCTTCCTTCCTCCCTTCCTTCCTTCCTTCCTTCCTTCCTTATTTCCTTCCTTCCTTATTTCCTTCCTTCCTTATTTCCTTCCTTCCTTATTTCCTTCCTTCCTTATTTCCTTCCTTCCTTATTTCCTTCCTTCCTTATTTCCTTCCTTCCTTATTTCCTTCCTTCCTTATTTCCTTCCTTATTTCCTTCCTTCCTTATTTCCTTCCTTCCTTATTTCCTTCCTTCCTTATTTCCTTCCTTCCTTATTTCCTTCCTTCCTTCCTTATTTCCTTCCTTCCTTCCTTATTTCCTTCCTTCCTTCCTTATTTCCTTCCTTCCTTCCTTATTTCCTTCCTTCCTTCCTTATTTCCTTCCTTCCTTATTTCCTTCCTTCCTTCCTTATTTCCTTCCTTCCTTCCTTATTTCCTTCCTTCCTTCCTTATTTCCTTCCTTCCTTCCTTATTTCCTTCCTTCCTTCCTTATTTCCTTCCTTCCTTATTTCCTTCCTTCCTTATTTCCTTCCTTCCTTCCTTATTTCCTTCCTTCCTTATTTCCTTCCTTCCTTATTTCCTTCCTTCCTTCCTTATTTCCTTCCTTCCTTCCTTATTTCCTTCCTTCCTTCCTTATTTCCTTCCTTCCTTCCTTATTTCCTTCCTTCCTTCCTTATTTCCTTCCTTCCTTATTTCCTTCCTTCCTTCCTTCCTTATTTCCTTCCTTCCTTCCTTATTTCCTTCCTTCTTTCCTTATTTCCTTATTTCCTTCCTTATTTCCTTATTTCCTTCCTTCCTTCCTTATTTCCTTATTTCCTTCCTTCCTTCCTTATTTCCTTATTTCCTTCCTTCCTTCCTTATTTCCTTATTTCCTTCCTTCCTTCCTTATTTCCTTATTTCCTTCCTTCCTTCCTTATTTCCTTATTTCCTTCCTTCCTTCCTTATTTCCTTATTTCCTTCCTTCCTTCCTTATTTCCTTATTTCCTTCCTTCCTTCCTTATTTCCTTATTTCCTTCCTTCCTTATTTCCTTCCTTATTTCCTTATTTCCTTCCTTCCTTATTTCCTTCCTTATTTCCTTATTTCCTTCCTTCCTTCCTTCCTTCCTTATTTATTTATTTCTTTATTTCTTCCCTTCCCCACCCTTTCCTTCCCTTCCTTCCCCTTCCCTCCTTTCTTTCTTTCTTTCCCTCTTTTTCTCTTTCTCTTTTTCCCTTTCTCTTTTTCTCTTTTTCTCTTTCCCTCTTTTCCTCTTTCCCTCTTTTCCTCTTTCCCTCTTTTTCCCTTTCCCTCTTTTTCTCTTTCCCTCTTTTTCTCTTTCCCTCTTTTTCTCTTTCACTCTTTTTCTCTTTCCCTCTTTTTCTCTTTCCCTCTTTCTTTCCTTCTTTCCCTCTTTTTCTCTTTCCCTCTTTTTCTCTTTCCCTCTTTCTTTCCTTCTTTCCGTCTTTCTTTCTTTCCCTCTTTCTTTCTTTCCCTCTTTCTTTCCTTCTCCCTTTCTTTCTTTATTTCTCTTGGTTTCTTTCTTCCTTATTTCATTCTTTGAATTGATTGCATCGCTTGTTAAATCTCGGAATTTTGTTTCTTCAGTTCGTTTTGCTGATGCACAAAAAGATTTTGATGTGTTACGCTTAAAGAAATTATACATTTTACTTTTGATACGTTACCTATTTTGTGCATTGCTTGGTGGTTTTTTTTTTTTTTTTTTTTTTTTTTTTTTTTTTTTTTTTTGCTTTAATACATTCTTTTTTATTCTTTCGCTAAGTGAAAAACCAATTCATTAGTTCTAGAATTTATGATTTGCGTTAAGCGCGCCTGATAGCACCCATGGTATTTTTCTTCTTCTTTTCCTTTTTTTCTAAACTCTTGAAGCAGCTTTCTATATTTTATTTTCCGCACTGAAATTGTGTTTGACAGCTTCGGAAGCTGAAAAACGAGAAAAAAGTCGTGCATTTATGTGCTCGCAGCATATGCGCGTTAAGCCAGGCAAGTCATTTATTTCTGAAAATACAGCGTTTAAATTTGAGACGAAAATACTTATAAATGAAGTGTTTGTGAACTTTCTTTTCAACTTGATTCCATCGTCAACAGTCATTACCATAAGAATCGCATCATCTGACACTTTCAAATGGTAGTTAGGTCAAATAGAGTACCATTAATAATTATTTTATTAATTAACACTCTTTCAAGTAGAAAAGTACACAAATAGACAGCGCACGGGAAACCAAGCCCGCCTCTGTAGCGTGGTGGTAGAGTGTCTGCCTCACTTCCTATCTTATAGATTTTTATGACAAATGCAGAGCGGAAAATTTGAGACTGCAAATGTTCTTTCTTTTTTACCCATATGAAGGGGATAATTGCTGCTAATAAAATTATATCCCAATGTTTTTCAGCTTTACAGGTATGGTAAAAACAATATGTGGTTAAACACATGTTCCTTGCAATTGCAGCAGCTGGTTTATTTTGTGTCAGTTCACAAAAACGCTTTAATTTAATAGCTGTCTAAAGTGGATACACTGCTTCAGTACTTAACTGCAGTATTCCTGTATGTAGAACTTCCCTGAGATACCTTTTTCTTTATATATAACAAATTATATATTATATATAATTTATTTTAATCGGTTCTCCAATAATAAATCCTGATTACTATATTATAAAATGTATCAATTTGAAAGCTTAAATAATAATTGGCTAAATGCATTGCATTTAAATACAACTCTAAGTCTGAAACTTCCAAGAATAATAGTAAAATCATGTTCACATAAAATTAATTTTGTGCCATTACAAGTAACAGGAAAATCATAGGGGTAAGACAAAAGGCTTACTTATAGAAAACTTTAAAGCATTAAAATGTGCAATTTGTGTCAAATATCTTTTTCGAGATACCATCCGTTTTGAAAACAACCCCGGGAGCAATGTTCCACTTCCCCAAAACTCATCTAAGGTATAGGCTTGAATTTTTATACCGAAGTTATTGAATACTAAAATTAATGAGTCGTAAATAAATTATAGGAAAATATAAAAATAATTTCTATGATTTATTCCATATGTTAAAAGCTATATAATATAAGAAGCATATATTCCTATTTTATTAGAAAAGAAGAGTTAATTAGCTAGTCCAATTTCGTACTAAGGGAAAATAATCATGTCAGTGTAGCTAAGACAATTAGGAATTCAAACAAAATTGATCAACAGGAAATATATTGGATTTTGAATTAAATTTTCATAAATGGTTGTAAAATCTTGTTCATTTGAAATGAGTTTTGTGTAATTATAAATAACAGGGAAATCATGGGATAAAGACTTTCTTATAACTAAGGCATTAAAATGCAAAATGTGTCTCAAATACTTTCTCGAGGTACTATCCGTTTTAAAAACATCTCAGATAGTAATCTTCAAGTTCGTCATCTGGGACATAGACTTGAATCACTGACTAGTAAAAGTGATAATCTTTCAAAGAAATTATAGGCAAATAGAAAATAAATTCCCATAAATAATTTTGTTTGCTAAAATTATTAATGTAAAGAAAAGCAATTTTGTCGATATAGCTAAGGCAATTAGGAGTTCTAGCAAAATTAGTAAACAAGAAATCCATTAGTTCAAACGTCAGTTACCTGGAATTCATACGTTTACATATGAATATCACTTGAAGAAACAGGCGTACCATACAAAGTTCTGAAAATCAGATAGATCACAAGTCACAGAGAGAATATTTTGTTTCAAATAAAAATTATAATTTGCAAAATATGAGATAGGAACTTCTAAAATTAAATTATTTTATTGTTTAACGATGCTGTCAATTTCCGGGATCACATCAGCATCGCCAGTGTGCCCAAATTTTGTCCCGCAAGAGTTCTTTTACATGCCAATAAATCTACTGACATGAACCATCGGTCTGGGCCGGATTTGAAACCGCTACCTTGGGATCAGTAGGCCAACGTCTAACCAACTGAGCCACCCACACCTAAGATAATGGGGATAATGATAATGACAATAATCGTAATAAAAGCAGTAATAGTAATAATGGTAATAATAGAAATAATAGTAATAAAAACAGAATCTATTAATTATTGTGGTGAAAATTCTTAAAAATTTCACTTGGCCTGACAAGTTTGAGACATAACTTTTCCATAGATACCTACATGTTGTTTCCATTTGTTTCATACAACAAACTCAATGCTATCTTTCTCTACTTCTCTCTCCTTCACACAAACCACACTATGTTACAGAAACAAATCAGTGGAATAATATGCACCAAGTGCTTTCAAAACATTGAGCTCCTATGTTACGTATGACAGTTTTATATATAATCGACTATGTAGATTACTTAATACATATTCGACGCAATAATGATAATTAATGATATGTGAATGATACCAGTGGGTACGTTTTACAAGTTACTACTGTTTCTGTAAGAAAAATTTCTGTGTTATGTTCGGTAACAAAATTTAAATTGCTGTCAATCTGTTTTGTGTTGTTCGTTGCTGTGGTTACAAAATACTCTTTATCTCCTCACCATTTTCAGACCCTCCCTAACTGTTGTAAATTTCAATCTACCATCTGCAAATCCAATCCATGAAAACAGATGTGATGTGGGTGCAGATGAAAAGAGTTCAACGAAACAAAAGAATTTTTATCAGTATTTTAGAAATGGAATGACTGGTTCGCAATATGTGACAAAATGTCTACATGAAATGAGTTACATTCAGTTCCTAATGAGGGTTACCCAGTGAGAGCGCCACCAGCTGCGACTGCGTACCAACCTCCCACCAAAACAAAAGTACTTGAAGCACGTGAAAAAATTCTGTCCAACGAAAGTTAGATCAAAATGAAAATGTTTGAAGCTCAACTTTGTAGTGCTCTTTGCTTGTGAAATTGCATTAAATTCAACAAGCAGAAAAACTCGTAGGCATCTCGATGAAGGTTTGCGGAAGTGAATGATTACATATGGTTATAAGAGTTACTTTCATACTATTTCCTTTTGAAATATTTATTTCTGAATAACCGAGTGAGGTGCTTCATGGTAACACGTAGATCGTAACCGGGAGGTCGCGGGTTCAGTTCCTTTTGACCCCCCGCCCTCCACTTTAACCTTGAGTTTTTATGGTTTTCACCGTAGGTGAATGCTAGAAAGATTTCCCGTCTACCATGATTTATTCTCCATTGTTTTCCCATCATCCCGTTTCCTTCTCATATTTCAGTATTTCTATGTTTCGTAGCGTTTCGCGATGGTGGACAGATGGAGCGGATGCTTCCCGTGGATAATTGTTCACTAAGCAGTTCCGGCAGTGAGCAAGGTCTTCTAACTGATAATTTAAATAATAAGAATGATAATAATTATAATAGATAATAATATTTACTAATATATTTAATGATTGTATCTAACATTTACAATTATAATTTAATTTTACCTATTTGTTCTTTGTTGTTTAGTAATAGTTGTAGTTTTGTGATGTTGGTATGGATGAAATGTTATATTTTATTTTGTTGCAGTGATGAGATAAATTGGTTTTAATTTCTTCCTTACTTTATTTATTTTTATCCTATAAATTATGTGTTTATTACACACACACACATACACACACACACACACACACACACACACACACATCATAAGACAAAAAAATGAGCAGACTCTGGAAGCGTATAATTATAATAGCGTATAATATACTTCATAATTTGTTGTATATATTATATTAAATTGTATTTGTATTTTTATAATTGTATCTGTAAAATACGTCTGTAGAATAAATAAATGTTAAAATCTGGCATATTAACCCTGGTTTAAGTAATGAGGTGTCAGGGTTATTATACAGATTTTCATTTTATTTTGAGCCGAGTTTTGCTTTTTTTCTAACCTTAGCCCTGAGGTGTCCCTTGACTGGAGTCTGCGTGCTTTCTGAAGTAACTTCCTGGCTTGGTGGGTTTTTTCTGGTAGCCATGAACGAAAGGCGGTGGTTAACAGCCTTATCTGTTAAGGACTACTGCGCATATCTGTGCCTCGTCTGTCTGCGGCCTATATCCTGTTGTGGTTCCTCCATTTCATCCCTACCTCGTAGGGTTGTTAGTTACAATATATAAATATGTAGCTCAATGTATTATCTTTACTGTATGTCTCTAGATAAGGAGATAAGTCAAATTTATTGCATTGTGTAATTAACTAGATGAGCTTTGATTTATAAAATGTTTTCCTTTACAGTTTGAAGACAACTCTGGAAAGAACTTCAGTGACATCTTCCTTAATGGAAAAATTCGGTACAGAAGTACTTCGTGAAATAAATGGTAAGAATAACTTTAATATTAAAGGTGATATTTCTAGCTTTTGGAGATCAGCATATATTTATATATAATTGAAGTTGTCATTATAGCAATATTTTTAAAATGTATTGTTTAATAGCTCGTTTGGTAATAAATACTATCTTTTTCAAAGTATGTAAGAAAACTCGATTATTATAATTAACTTTTTTTTCTATTTCTTTATTGTCGCGATAAACAGATAGAGATGTAAGTGGTATTTCTTTATGTATATTCTCTTATAGACTTCTTGTCAAAGAAGTTACGTGCTGAGATATGTTAATTGTAAGTTATTCGCCACGGAAACGGACCGTATAATAAGCTGCAGAAAATCAAGATTGGGTAAGATTAGAAATGAAGACATCATGAAGTCTATAAAATTAGATAGTTGACGCAAACGTTCCTCTCCGTCGAAGACGTCGCCTTTAAGACCTCTAAGATCTCGTGTCTGGTGTCCGAACTAGCTCTAGCAAGAGGTCCTAATTTACAGGGTATGCGTGAGTTGTGGTAGGAATGGAACCAAACGAAGAATTAACCAACATATCACTTTATTTGTAAATTTCCAGATTTGTAGAGAACTGCCGACGATATTTAAATAGAATGTAACTTTGTAACTTCAACTACAACGTTATAACACTTTAACTTTGTCATCCTTTAGCAACCGCCGAATTATGTATACGCGCTAGCTTACGTACAACTCCCAAGTTGCACGTGCGTTATCTCGACTCGATTCAAGACGAGTGTGTTGCGTTGCATTTGTTTTGCGCGAGCAACAAGGAAGCGATTTCCATTGGCTAACTTTAGAGCACGTCATGGTAAGCCAGGAATCAGCCCGCGGAATCACTATGGCTTCGTACAAACAACAATTGTAACCTTATCACTCATTTAAATCTGCCTAGGCTTCCATTCTTGAGACTTTAATCTATTCAGCTCTATTACGTCTTCCCCTTAACTATTGACTAGAATCTACTTTTGTTTCTTTCTATTATTAAATATATATTGGCATTATAATTTCGGTTTCATAGTACAATCATAGATAAATCAAGTGTATTGGGCACAGAAAAAGGATGGGAGAAGAATGGTGACCTAGAAAAGTATTAGAATGGATAGCATAAGAACGAAGAGGACGAGGGTAGGTACAAAGATGCTGGAAGGGTGAGGTGAATGAAGCAATGAGAGTGAGAAACCTAGACTAGATAGACAAAAGTGAAGATTGAGAACGGAGAAGCGGTATCAACTGTAAAAATCCGTGAAATGATAATACTCATTTTTTGTTACACCACGTTCTTAAATATGACAATTATTTTTTAGATGGTGCATAAATATATGAGTTAGTGTAATAACCTTTTATTCATTTTTTTAAAAAATCTGGAGAGGATAGATGAAAGCTGATAACTATTGGAATCAGTACCCCAAAATTAGAGAGAGTTGAGATTTAAAATTAAAACATCGAAACTTTTTTTTTTCAAAATGCAGAGCAGTATAAGTAGCAGATAAAAACAACATCATCCTTTAATCTCACCTTACGAAACACATCTGTCCATGTCAAAAGCATAACTAGCAACTGACCTTTTTAAGGAAGCTGAAATCCGTAAGCAGCATATTCACAAGCTCTGCTCTTAGAGTTTTAGTTTAACTGAATATTCAGTTATCCGTTGCAAAAGGAAGTAGACGTATGAGTCATATAAAAGCTAGCTTTTTGTGCGTTCTTAAGCTCTTTTCACATTTCTCTTTCGAATTCCGAAGACAGTCGAGTCAAAACTAATTTTTCGTTCGGAGGGAAAATCTTCTCATCTTTATACAAGAGAACTCATTATATACGGATATGTTTCTTCTGCGTTTGATGTATTTCAAGCCTTAGAAAAAAGTCATTTGCTTTGTAATAGGAGCCTCTCTAATTATCGAGTGTATATAAGCTCTAAAATCTCTCATTAATTGCGCTAAGACGTTCCAATTCATAATTTAGTTCTTTCAGCACTGTTTCTATTGTGTTTTTGCCCACTAAAATAAACACCAGTGATAAATGATCTACGTTTCGAGGAATGTCGTCACAAAGGAGGTACAACGGAAACCACAGTTTGTAATTCACAGAAAAAAAGGTTTGTAAAACAGCATCAAAGCGGAAAATAGACATTTAAAATACTTATTCTTTTACGGATTAAAATTATGTTGCGTCATATGAACTACCAATTCTCAAATTGTCAAGAAAATTTTAAAATGAGTTAAAACGCTTTGTATGTATAGAAATTGGTGCGTTTCTTTGTGGGTATAGAATTTAAAGTAGCAGTTTTCTGGGCGTTTAATTTGTTCTGAAACAGTTTTAAAGATATCTGTTTTAACCCAAAATTGTTTCGGTCATTTTAAGAGAAAATCATTTCCAAAACTTCGCATCTAGAGAATGCTTTGGGGCAGGAGAATTTAGTTGAAAATCTTCGTTAAATACCAGGGTTTGGTATTTAACTGACTCGCGTGCGCGCGCGGACCTTTTTCTAGAAATGAGAGATGCTACTTCAGGATTTAGGAACCCCAAAACGCACATTTCCAGTAAAATCTTGGTATTGAATTTTCAGGTGAAGTAGGTACAATTTCATCTTTGCATAATGTGTATACATGGTAGAGAAAATAAAAAGTGCGTGCAAGCGTAGATAAAAATGAATATATTTATGAAGCAATTGCAAAAAGGTGTGTGATGACTTTGGCACAATAATCTTAATTCTTAATGTTAAAAGGGTATAAAAATCAGTGTGATGTTCAACAACTAATTCCTCTGTATGAATCAACCATACAAAATTGCAACTGAAGTCTTAACACATTTGTCATGCGAGAGGGTGTATTTAAAATTTACTTTACATGCCTAATTTAACCATTCAAAATGTTAGCTTATTTCTGTGCTGGAACCAGGTTTAACCTTAGTAAGTTAACTATTTCAAAAATTATTCCGGTTCCGTTGCTTTTAGTTTAAAAATTAAGCTTTGGTTTATGGAGGTGACCAGAACAAGGTTTCTATCTGCAATTAGTAAAGCAATTTTTTAAAGTATTTAATCATAATATTTCAGAAATACAGAGTCTTGAAGCGTAGGTATAACAATATATATATTAGATTCTACTGTCAGATTTGAGAGTCACGTTAACAGACCGAGGTACACTAAGGAAAGAAATTTATTTCAAACCCACTATACTCTACTAAAGGAATTTGGCCACATTAAAGTGGTTTGGTTTGGTAGTGTTTAACAACCGCGTTTACTACTACAACACCACAGGCGGTGGCACTGGTGATACTTGGAATGAAGATGGAGCACCGGTGGAATGAGATGGCGGGAGAAACCGGAGAACCCAGAGGAAACCGCCCCAGTGCCACTTCGCCCAAGTCTCAGGAGTCATTCATGGAAAAATACGCAGTAAGCTTTTTAAAGAACTTCGGAATAAAAAATCAACTTTTCAAACAAACCAGCCTTCAGACACTAAGGAGAGTCATAAGGGCATAAATGACGAATTTTCATCTTTTTTTTTAATTTTCTGTATATTATAATCCATCCTGATTAAGTTGATATACAGTAGACCAATATTTACTGCTATAAATTAATTTACATAAATATAACTGTAATCCTATACTTTTTGTTAAATTCTTGCAAGGTTTTATAGAACCAAGCGTAACTTCGCAACAATTTGGTCTAGAAGGCTGTGGTTTGGCTTATGTTTATGGGGGAATTATGAGTCCTTTGGTTGTATAGTCTAGAATTCAGAATGACATCCGATTTATGAGGTTATGTTGTCCTTAGTTATATAAGCAAGTCGTAGTTTCTTAGATGTTTGTATATTTTAACATTGTGCACATCCTTTTTATATTGTTTTCACAATGACAAAGCCTAAAAGCTTGTTTAAAAAGAGGAACACAAAGAACATATCTTATGATACAACAAGATGTAACTGCACAATAAGGTGAAAATTTAGTGTTGAACAATCCTAGTGAGAGCATTGACACTCCTAAAAGGAAACTACACAACACAAAAGAGAGTATATTAACATTAACGAACATTAAACAAATTTAATGTATTGGTTAATTTTAATATATGAAGTTGAGTTTAGTGACTTCGTCAGTTGTAATATTTGTGGGGTATTTCAGAATAAATATCTAATGCATGTGAGTTTATATGAAAATTTTATTTTAGTTTTATTTGAACATCAATTTTCTCAAAACTACATTTTCTGCATTTCCAGTAATGATGTGGATTCTCACAATGAGTCAATTACCTCAAATCGATTATTTTTTAAAAAAATAAAAAAGTCATTTTCTAATTTAAAAATTACAGCTACAGAAAGAAAATCATTTTAAATATGTAATATTTCATATGTTCATACGAATGAGGATCAGTATGTTTAGAAAGAACCAATACACACTGTAAAAAATGTAGAGTTGTATACTCAATAGATGCTGGGTAGTTGGGACATCTGGTATATCGCCATTTTAACACTTGTTTTACGACTCCCTTTAATTAGAAGGTGTACATTAATACATAGTTTTATGTTAGGTTTCTTGTTATGTACTTTACAAAGATAAAACTTTTATGTTTTCCTGTGTTATTTTATCAATTAACTGCTGTTATTTTTCATTTTATATATTTTCCTAGGTTTTTACTCTTATGTATTTGTAATAGTATATTTTTGTCTATGGCCAACTTCTGCTCCAATTAAGTTAGAGGATATTTACGCCACGGTTGCTCATCTAATTTTATTTCGGTGTTTGCTAATTACAACTGGCTTATTATAATGATTACTTGTGTTGGTTTGTTTTGAATGGATAATCATTATTTGTGTGGGTTTTTGTGGTAAGATGCTTGCTTTTCTAATGGTGCTTCCAATAATTTATATCTTGGTTCTATTACCTTCTTGTAACTCAATTTACGCGGCACTAACTCAGCCGATTCTCGTGAAATTTCTTTTCTACAGACGTTGGCGACAGAAAAGCTATTACATAACAAGACTTATAATTCCTTTACAAGATTTCGTTGAACCATCTATTTTTCGCACTTTTTCGAATCCTGTTCCTTTCGTCCTTAACATATTACTAACGTTTTCTCAAAGCCTCATTCCAGGAGGAAAAGTAATTGCCGATTCCGAGTGACTGCGTTACACAGTTGTTTCCCCCGCCCCGTCACGGTAAAGTCGTTTGGAAATCTTTCTTCGAGTCGAGTAATGAGTACAGAAATTTAGTTATCCTTCCTTTTGATCACTGCACTATAAAAGTGTTGATGGCATGACCTAACAAACGGAAATTCCAGTTCAATTATTGCTCTAAATTACTTTGCATAGATCGCAGCTCTGCGTGACAAAGGTAGTTCTACACTGATATGCTGACAGTAATGAAGTTTCCAAACAGGTATTCAAAAGCTTTCCATTTGAATTTATGGAAATAACTCCGAACGCTTTTGTTCGTAATTAATTCATAGTACCATATATTGCATCAATATTATTTTGCATAATTTGTGAAACGGCCACGTTTAAACACAAAAAGGAAGAACTGGCTGTTAGAAATCAATGATATATACTCATTAGGCAGTTTTTCATTGTCATTCGTTTTTAAAGCGGGAAGTGTATGCACATAAATTATATTATGCTGGTAATTTAACTGCTTGATAATTATGGCCATTTCTGATTCAATTTATCATGATAATGAACCATGTTGAGAATGATCAATAACGTTAACAGCTGTTAAAGAAATAACACAAATGATTTCAGTAATTATTGTGAGTAAATTGGTATTTCTATCAAACAAGTGTGTTTTATTTGGAATATGTATCATGACATAAAGTAATCCTAAGTGGAGGATGGCATATTGTCACCACGCCCATAACTAATTACATCGGGGAACGGACCCGAACGCCTACCTGCGTTAATGACCCGCCTTTACAGGACAATCACTATGTATGCCGATCTGGACTCCTTTGTTTTCCAATAATCGAGGAAATTAGTTTCTAGAAATTTTCTCATTGTCTGCGGGACCTATATATGGGGCTACTGAGCGCCGAATCAGAAGTTAAACGTTTACAAAGCGTTTAGTGGACAGCAACTGTGAATCGTACCATCACGCAAAATCTGTGCAGCAATGGCCATCCTGTACACTGTATTCTGCATTTTCATTTTCCTTTATCTTGTCTTTTTGACTTATCACCAAATGTTTATTTGCATACCCGAAATTCATAATTTAAGACACCATAAATGTTTCTAGATGTGGCAGTGTACTAAATTTAGTGTTTATTGCTACGAAACTCGTATATGAACGAATTATTTGCATTTTAAACGCAGGTGCCAGGTGACTAAAACCGTATCTTAAAAGCATATGTTAATAGATAACTAAAACATAAATCAGGATCACGGTATCAGGGGTTAGTTTTCTAAGAGGCTTGCCTAAAAGTTAAAAACAATGCCCTTTCTACTCAACTCTATTCTCAACTAATCATAAATACATTGGTATGGCTCTAACGATTTTGATTACAATGTCATATGTTTAAGATATTTGTATGACAAATGAAATGTATATCTTGAATTTTGTGGCTATAGCCTATGTAGTCCTGTTTACTCTGGATGACTTTTGAGTAACTCGTAAACTGTAAGAGATATTCCTTGTTATTTGTGTTAGATCGGAAAACTAAACTTTCGTGAAATGTGACATCGTTGTTCATTTTTTTATATGTTACGTGTGCAACGATCTCAAACCTTTAAAGGATTTGACTATCGCTCAAAGCCTACTGTATTCCAATATTCCCCTTGCACCTACAAGTAAATAAACAATAAGATAATTTGTACAAAAGTTTATCTCAGTTAACACAAAGAAGATATAGGAATAAGAGTTTGTAAGAATGGTTAGTACAAGAGTAGAGAAAGTCGTGTGAGTGCAACACATCAGATTCTTTCTCTAATCTTAGTACATATTATGCCTAGTGTGTGCTAATAAATTTTACTGAAATATTTCTTCTCCCTCTTCTGTTACCAGATGTAAAGCAACATACTTCCATCTGTAACCTTCTTCCTAAAAGGTCTCGTATCTTTCTTGTTGCATCCGTTCCTGTTCTTTCCTCAACTGACGTAATTAATAGATTTTACTGTCTGCGATTATCTTCCGGTTCTGATGTTCTCGATCTGGTTCGTGATTTCCTCCATGTTTCTATTGATTTCTTCTTCCCTGCCAATCCTATCCATACCTATACTCTGTTGTAATAATAACCCATCCAATTCTGACAATTCTCTCATCGTGTAATCGGTTATTTCCCTGACTCTCGTGTTAGTTATTCTGTTCTTTCTCTCACTTACGGGCGCTGTCTCAATACACTGCACTGAATTAGAACTGAGCGATATCCCTAACAGCCTCTGTAATTAAACGCACGGTTTAAAAACTACAGAAACATTTGAATTCTATAAATCCTCGTTGTGGAACACTGCACGTGGTGAAAAGTAGAGCCTCTTCAAAATAAGATAATGGCCACTGTATTATACAAACCTATTGCTTAATAGTGGCATTGTTATGTATTACAAGACAATGCATTGCAACTTGGAAAGACAAATGCGTGCGTTTATTTTATTAACATTAACAACGGGATACGAAATTTGGTCTAACACACTGGATTGTAACTTCCTTATGGAATTCTGTACATATAATGTTTGTGTTAACGTTAGGTGCTCTAAAAATCCTAACGGTCTTAATTAATCATGATACCCTTGCAGTTCAGTGAATTCATTTTCGTACTCCATCTACGGCCATATTCCATAATTAACATACCCTCCAATCTATAGGACAGAAGAAGTTACGTGATTGTAAAAATTGTTTGCTCGTAACTGGCGGGTAAAGCTCGCACATGGATGGGGCGTGACAAAACTTCCATCTCAAATGTTAGCCACATATGCTGGGAGTAAATGTGTTGCACTTGCTCGAAGTACTAACTACATACGATTCCCTATTGTTTGGCTGCCTTTGAACAGTGCTAAAATGCGATTTAACCACAAAGCAGAACCACAATTGAGGTACGTGGGAACTGCTTCACCCCATAATATGTGATTCCAGGATCATCGATCCACAATTAAGTGGTAGTAATAGGAATATGTAATATGCGTATATGCAATATCCTGTGTGTCCCCTGGTAGCAGTTTTTGGTAATGAGGTCATTTGAATGCACGGTAATGCCCTAGGACATAATCACACTCCGACAGACAGTGTTGTTAACTATAAAAAGAAGCGAAAACTATTAGCAATGCAATACCTGTGTATCACGGATTTATTTCTAGCCTTTCCTTTATCGAGTGTTAGTTCCAATAATGTTGTACTTGCCCAATAGTCTTGTGTTTCTTTGGAGTTATATTAAAAGTATTACATAATAAGCTTAAGCAAAAATTTAAACTCTTAGGATAATATAAAGAACAAAAAATAAACAAAAAACACAGGAAACACACTATGCAAGCCCAGAGAAAGAAAAGCGAGAAGAGAAAACCGTGTGAGTGTAATACACGGCATTTCTGTTTCGGTCATATAGAAAATTGTATGCATTATTTGTATAAGAGCGAGTAGAGCCGGAAGTGTGATTGTGTTTCATAAAACAAAAGTGAGCAGAGATAACCATATGAATGTAATACGTTGGGACTGCAGTCAAATGTAACCCCGTCAGCTTCTAAGCGTGACATTACACCAGTTGTTTTTCTTGGGCCCTCCCCATCCTTTACCATGGGCACATTTGACTGCAGCTGCTGGATTTCCAACTCGCGACGTCTTTAAATGAATGGCCAGTCTATTGCGCAGCGCTCTAGCGATCACGGCTATTCGAATCGTTTTGGCTGAGCTGCCTCCGAAAGGGATATGAAAACTGGTTAAGTAATTAGAGGAAGAAAGGCATATGTAACTCGGCAATTAAAGGGTTAAGCGAATGTAATAAGTTGTGCATGTGAGTGTGAATATTGTGCAGTAAAAGGAATGTATGAACTGTATGTTGAAGGAAAGTAGAGAAAGAAATGTGAGTGTGTTTCGTAAAAGAAAAGTGAGTATAGAAAACTGTGTGAATATAAGTTGGTATTTAAGTATAATATCGTTCAAGAATAAGACAAGAAGATTTTCATGAAAATTCCTCCAAGCTAAACTACCCTTTACATGGAAAATATTTCGAATGTTTTGATTTTTTCAAAAATGGCTCTAAAGACTTTTATTAAAATGCCATATGTGTAACATGTTTTATGGCTTTTGTGCGTGTGCGTTGTGTGCGTGTGCGTGTGCGTGTGCGTGTGCGTGTGCGTGTGCGTGTGTGTGTGTGTGGAGAACCATTTCGGAGATATTCCTTGTTATTTGTGTGAGATGTGCAACACTTATACTTTTCTCAAATGGAAAATCGTTATTCACTTTTTTATATCTTAGCCGTGCAAAGAGAAGGGAATATCTAAGCTTTAAAAGATTTGACTATTGCTCAAAGCCTACTGTATTCCCAAATTCTCCTTGCATCTACAAGGAAATAAGCAATACGATAATTACACAAATGTTTATCTCGACTAACATGAAGAAGATGTAGGAATAAGTGTTTGGGAGAATAGTACCAGAGTAGATAAAGTCACGTGAGTGCAACACATCGGATTTTATTTTTAAATGTTTTCTTCAATTTCCACATTCCTTTCAAAAAATTATTTTGCTTCCTAGGTATCTGAATGATACCTAGTATCAGTTCCAGAAGGCCATGTAAACTCGACGTTTATAAATATAATCAATGTTTCCTGAAGGAGGCCATGATTTTGAGATGGCCTTCTATTTACTATTCAGTTCTTGATGATTATCATAGTTTTTATTTGGTCAAAAGCTCCAAAATTTTAAATTTAAAAAATGAGCAAAAAAATGCTTTCTTAAACCATAAATAACCTGCATACTGTATAATTAAGTGCATGTTAAAGTAAGAAGTATCCCAATAAACCCAAATGGTATACCACCACTTGTGAAAAACAAGTACATTTTGATAAGGCCTGAAAATTTACTTTCACCAAAACTATTCACTTTCGCATCGTGTGATTTTGAATTGTTTCCATGATAATAACATTGAAACAATTTCATTTCTACGTGTTCCATTTATTTCTTTGTATCATATCATTACGTAAACACGTTATTGTCCATGAAATGATTGTTTCCAGAAAACTGTCATGAGCAGTACATTTTGCCATCAGGAGTGTCGTTACAACCTGCCCCTTTCAACTCCCTCATTATTTTTTGCTTTGTTTTGCTTTGTAGTGTTTTGTTTGCTCACTCAATGTCACTCACGTTAGCAATAATATAACAACTGCATTCTAAAACACATTCGCCAGGAAATATTTTGTACAAACAACCTGTAATTCACACACAAACATCTTGTGTATAATATTTACGTGATTTTCTCTAGCTACTATGCATTATTTTTGTATCCGTTCTTTTGTTTTCTTACAAAAGCTTACTTACTGAACTAATCAAGACTGCCATTAGCTTTGAAACGTCATACTATTCCGTAACATCGTGAGAAACGAGCAAATTATAAGAGAAATTTAGAAAAGAAAACGTGTCAAAGAATGGTAACATTGAAGTCGATAAGACGAAATGCCTTACAAAAACCTAGGATTCCTTGACCAGTAACACAGTTTTACTACCTTGATTTCATTCACGATAGTAAAATAAGTATCTGTTTAAGAAATAATTGTCCATGATTATGTAATAGGTCAGCAAAACAGATGAGTGCCTGCTGTTTATAACACATTGTTCATATATATGTTTATGGGTTAGAAACAGTTGAGTGTTTCGGCACTTCGCCTTTTTCTAAAAAGTGCCTTGACGGTGCCAACTTCCCGAAGTTTGAGCAGCAAAATATATTTGTTTATATATCCTTAAGAAAACGCTGAAGCGATATTTTAGTTTGTTTTATTGCAAAAAATGCACTATACCTTAAATAATTTATCTGCGAAGGTTTAATTCCCCAGGGATGGGGGGACCACATCTTTTGGATGCCATTTTTAAAGTGATCCGTCTTTAAATGGGTATATCCCACACCTTCCAATTCAGCTTTAAACTAATTTTTTTTGGGAAACAATTTTTTATTTTCTCCCCCCTCAAAAATGTAGCTAGAGATCCAAAACCTTTTTCTAATATGGTTCAGAATATGGGTACTAAAATATATATTTGAAATTATGATATTGGTTATAATGTATTTGTAAAAGCAATTAATATAATAATGCGCTGCTTTTATGACATTTTCACACTTTGCTGTATTAAGCAATTTTTTTACGAAAAGCTATTCATTTTGAAAATTTCCACCCTTTAATTTGTTCAAAGTTAATAATAGATATAATTTTAACAAATCAAATTTGTAGTTCAATAGATGTTGGAGGTGATATACCCATTGATATAAATAGTGATTAGATATTGGAATAAAATTTGGTACACCCATTTCTTTAGTTGCTGGAAATTCCTGTGCAAAACAAATTAAGCCTCTACCTTCAGTGCTTTAGAAAATAACCTTTTTCATTTCAGTGTACCCTTAAAGTATTTCCTAATTTAATTCATTCTGCATCCTAATTTAGATGCTTTAAATGTTGTTGTTGCGTGCACAAAAATTCACAATTTCAGTTGTAAAACGTAACACAGTTCAAGGACTAAAAGAAAAGTTTAAACGAAAGGTTAAACTCTGAGCTCCTAAATGTAGGACTAAAACATAGCATGTCGCCCTCTGATGTAATGTAAACAAAGGAAAGTAGGTGAGGGGTGCTCTTTAGCGTCGTTGAGAGAAGGGATGATGTTTTCCACAGAGATGAGGATGTCAAAGGGAGATTGAAATAGTCCAGGATGTGAGTTGAGATAATCATACTGAGTTCTATAGTATGGAAAGGCATTTTCAGTGAATAAATTAATAATAGCCTATTACAAAGGTATATTATATAAATTATAAATTTTAACTTTAAAATTTCATTAAAAAAAATACAAGATCCTGACCTTTAAGGATAAACACCTAGTCAGAAGTGAACTAATAATACAAATAACGGAATGGAACAGATTTCGATGTTTAACTATTTGTGAACCATAATTTCATATGATAAACAAAAAGAGACTTAAAACCTAGTAAAGTTTTAAATATTTGTGGAATGTTAAAGAAAACTCTGAAAGAGACGCACATTAAATGTTATGTAATGTCGTTGCCTGTTTAATTATATGGTATTGAAACATGGACTGTTGTCAAAACTAGCTTAAAAATTGAATCAGCTGAAATGAGGTAAAGGAAAGTAGGATAAAAGGGAAAATTTCAAATGAAACTATTGAATATGTGTCTAATAAATTAACACGTTAATTAGTTAAATCATTTACAACGAATGTCAGAAAATAGAATTCATAAAATAACAATTAAATGTCGATCAATAGGAATTCGAGGAGTAGGTAGACCTAGGAAGAGATGGAAAGGTAGTGTGAGACCGAAAGAGATCTAGGGGAAGAAGAAAACAGAAGACTAAAAATATGCATTTATATTGAGCTAGTGAGAAGTTGTAGTCATACAATAATACAGGTTATAATTATATTGGATCAGAGATTATGAACTGTAGTGTGGAGCGCCCCACACAGAAATTTGTACACAGAAATCTAGAGGTTTAACCATTTAATTAGCAGCGTTGATTACAAGCAACTTTGAGATACCTTATTAGCTGTTTCTTTCTAATTACATGTCCATGCAACTGTAAGCCCGTCAGTTTTCAAGCATGCCATTACACCGATTATTTTACTTGGGCCCTCCCCTTCCTTTACCACAGAAACATTTGACTGGAATTGCTCGCGACATTTGGCTTTGAATGGCTGGCCAGTCCATTGCTTATTGCCTTAACCATCACGGCTATTCGAATCGCTTTAGCTAAGGTACCTCTGAAAGGAATATAAAAACCGGTTTAGGAATTAGAGGAAGGGTCAAAATATCTGTACATGTTGCAGAGCGGGCGTGATTGATTCTGTATTGTCCTCTTGTTTGAGAATATTGACACCATTTTTACTTTCTCTACTGGTAAGTAGGGGAAGTATTGTATTCCACCCAAAAATTCGAAGTCGAGATTTCACCGGAAATACATGTTTTGAGGCCCCCTGAATCCAAAAAAAGCATTTTTAGAAAAAGGTCCGTGTGTGTGTCTGTGTGTCTCTGTGTCTGTGTGTCTGTCAGTCTGTCAGTCTGTCAGTCTGTGGACAGCATAGCTCAAAAACGAAAAGTCGGTTAAAAACCAAAGTTGGTATTTAAGTTTAATGTCGTTCAAGGATGTGATACGAAGATTTTGAAGAAAATAGCCCCACCCTAAACTACCCTTTACATGGAAAATTTTTCGAAAATTTTGATTTTCTTGAAAATGGCTCTAACGATTTTGATTAAAATGTCATATGTTTGAGATATTTTTATGACAAATGAAATGTATATCTTGAATTTTCTGGCTATAGCCCCTGTAGTCGTATTTCCTCTGGACGACTTTTGCATAACCGGTAAACCGTTAGAGATAGACCAAATTATACTATACAAAAAATGTAGATCTTGCTAAAATACACAATTTATGTCTCAATAAATTTTCTTGTAGGGTGAACCATTTCGGAGATATACCTTGTTATGTGTGTGAGTTTCGGAAAACTTGGAACTTTCATGAAATAGGTCATCGTTGTTCATTTTTTTATATGTCACGTGTACAAAGAGAACGGAATCTCAAAGCTTTAAAAGATTTGACTATCGCACAAAGCCTACTGTATTCCAATATTCCCCTTGCACCTACAAGGAAATAAGCAATAAGATAATTTGCACAAATGTTTATTTTAACTAACACGAAGAAGATATAGGAATAAGAGTTTGTAAGAATGGTTAGCACAAGAGTAGAGAAAGTCATGTGAGTGCAACACATCAGATTTTTTAACTTGACACCCCTTATCCTCCTATGTCAGTGTTCTCCCAAGTAATCTTAGTTGATGGATACTAACCACTGTTTGTGTGAATTAATACTTTAATTGCCGTTCAAATAAGTTGTGTGCTTAACAGAAAATACCAAGTGAGTGCACAGACTAAAGCGGCAACTTCGTAACACAACTTCCTCTGTGACGTATCGTTGCATGAATAAAACTCAGATGTTGACTCGCATGACAATAAAATACGTAAAATATGTGCTAGCAAGCCAAAACTGCAACTGTTGTTAATAAAACTTAGCCTGGGATAATTAGAGCATCACATTTTTAAATAATCAAAATCATGTTGGCAATTTTGCTTTTAATGTCGATAGAATTTTTTCCCTTTGTAATGAATGTTGAATATCCAATACTTGGAGCTTTTGTTTACGCTTCTGTGGTATTATAAAACTTAGTTATTTTACTAAAAACTACATGAGAAGATAGATTTTGAAAAACACTTGCTTTCAAGCAAACATTATAATAATTAAAACTTAGAAAAATTGAAGTTTGCAGAACAACATCCTCTGAACCCTGATACGTGTGCAAAAAATGAGGCACCTGGCGTCAAAATTTGCAAAACCTATATTTCATCCATATGCCCTTAATTCCTCTCAAAGTATTGCAAAGATGTTTATAATTTCTTTTTCTGCAACTACTACCACAAAATCACTGTGGTAATAACACAAGTTACAAAGGCATGAAGATTCATCTTTCCTACAATTTCACTTGTGCAAAATCATCAACATCGAAAAGTCCGAGATTGCTTTAACTTTCTTTGTAGAAGCAAAGTTAGTTGCAAACTATCGTAACAGCTCCCAACATTCTACTGAGACCATCTTAAAAGAATGTTTGCTGAAAAGTGCAAATCTCTCAGGGAATGGTGGTAAAGGCTGTGTAGATTAAAATGGAAGGAGCTCGTGTTAAAGTGTGTGTGCGGGTGGTGGGGTGGGGGGGGGGGTGACATCGCTTAAAGCGTTTAAGGGACGATAGAGAAGAAAAAGGTACAGCCTATCAGAAGAGATCCTGTAGCGCAACACACGTGGGCCATCTAGCCCTTTTATGTCTACCATGATGGGAGAGATCAGAAGGGTGCCCAAATTAATATCTTAACAGTTATTACTTTCTGGGCTAAAAAGTGTTTTTTGTTTCTCCTGTAAGCTTGACAAAAAGCAGACACGAGGCGTCACTTCTTCAACGACGTATTGCTAATTCAAATAAATTTCAGTTCATTTAATGCATTTCGTTGTAAGATAAACAGCCAAAGTGACAGTCAAATTTGTAGAGATTGTGTGCTTTGAAAGTCCACCTTCCCTACATAATTTGACGAGAAAAGTATTCGAAACTTCCAACGAGTAACAAAGAATGTCTTGGAAAGGGTGAACTACATAACATTTTTATTTGACATAAATTGTATTGTTTTACAAGATCTACAAGGTTTATTTGCCCTTAGAGAATTATTTTTTATGTTTAAATTTCCCTGTCTTTCTTGTATGCGATGGAATTGAAGGCTTATGGGCGTACTCTTTGATGTGATTAATCAATTCAACATTTTGTTTTCCTCGAAGGTTCAAACTTGTGCGTTAGTTTACAAAATCTATATTGTATACAAAACAAGGATATTTCTTGACTTTTTATTGGTTTTTAGCGTCATTTTGAAACTACGCTTTAGGTACTATTAAAAAGCGCAGAAGTTATTTCAAAGCCTTTGAATGAGTCGAACAAGCAAAAATAACAATCACAGTAACAGAGAGAGAAATAAAAATAAATAATCTGACCAATGAACCTAACTGAGAGAGCATGGCTTTAAGCTTCTGGCAATCATCGAGACTCCAGCATCACCATGCAACCTTTCTTTGATGTAAATATAACTAAGGTCACTGCTTTAATATTAAATGGTATGTCTTGTTATGCTACAGGATTACTTAAAACACTGCGAAAAAGTTGCTACCACAAAGTACTCTTTGGATAGAAAATATAAATCGGTCTGGGTGACTCAGTTGGTTACTGATCCCAAGGTCAAAATCTTGGTGTCGCGCCCTAAACCACTTTTCAGTTTTGGGTTATGCCGCCCACAGACTGACGTACACACATACGGACTTTTTTCTAAAACTGCTTTTTGGATTCAGGGGACCTCAAAACATATATTTCTGGTGAAATATGAACATCGAACTTTTAGGTGGAATACAATACTTCCTCTATTTACTATACGTAGTAAAGAAATTGAAAAAGTGTCTTAAATATTTAAAAATGCATCATGAACACTGGAAGGATATATACATCAACCTTGTTGAAGGCTTTCTGGTTTATTAAAATATTATCGACTGAGTGAATATATACTAACAATATAACAAAATGAAACATTTCGTTAGGGTCTATGACCAATATTTTATAAGAAAGATTCATCCACCGTAATAAATCCATTTTTACGAAAGCTGCCCTGTTAGCTAGATGGAGGAGTATAATTACAGGGTTGTTATCGATCGTTGCGGAAAAGCTTTGACACACCACCCCCACTGTTAATTCTATTAACACCCAAGTCTGCTACTGACAAGAAACAGAGACCCACATCTGATAACAATAGCTTACAGAACTGACGCACTAATGCAACGTTCCATAAAAAACTTTACTTTTGTAAATACAAGAAATCCAAATACTATAAATTAAACCGTCTGAAAAAAAAACACCCTAATCTATAACACGAAATTGTGGTCTAGAGCAAAGATGTCCAACCTTGTTTCTTTGGAGATGCTTATGTAATGAGCTGATATACCCCACGCCACTTCTTGAATTGAAGGGACAGTCAGTATCCAGTGACGGACATAAGTAGGCGATTCTGCGGCCGTTTCTAAATCATACCTTGAATTGTCTGGGAACGTTCGTTCTGGATGATTTTTGTCTAAATGTAAACGGTAAGAGACAGACAAAAGCTTACTAAATAAACAACGCAATTTATATTAAATGCTTAGTTTTTCTTATGAGTAAACCATTTCCGAGGTGGTCTTTATTATTTGTTTGAACTTGGCAACACTTACACTTTTTACTTTCTCTATTGGTAGGTAGAGGAAGTATTGTATTCCACCCAAAATTTCGATGTCGAAATTTCACCGGAAATATATGTTTTGAGACCCCCTGAATAAAAAAAAAAAAAGCATTTCTAAAAAAGGGTCCGTGTATGTGTGTCAGTCTTTGGACCGCATAACTCAAAAACTAACAGTGGGTTAAAAACCAAAGTTGCTATTTAGGCTTAATGTATTTCAAGGATGCGACACAAAGATTTTTGAAGAAAATAGCCCCACCTAAACTGCCCTTTCAAAAATTTTGATTTTCTTGAAAATGACTAACGATTTTGATTAAAAGTACATGTACGACAAATGAAATATATACTTTGAATTTTCTGGCTATAGTCTAAGTAGTCCTGTTTACTCTGTATGACTTTTGAATGACTCGTAAACCGTAAATCTTACTGTACAAAAAATGTAGATCTCGCTAACTCACAATTTATGTCTTAATACATTTTTTGTATAGTTAACCATTTCGGAGATATTCTTGTTATTTGTTTCAGTTTCGGAAAACTTAAAACTCGTGAAATGGAACTTAATTGTTCTTCTTTTTATATGTTATATGATCTGGTCTATGATATGTTATATGATCTCAAAGCTAAACCGATTTGACTATCGCTCAAAGCCTACTGTATTCTAATATTCATTTGCCTTGCAGCTACAAGGAAATAAGCAATAAAATAATTTCTGTAAATGTTTATCTCAAGAAACACGAAGAAGATATAAGAATAAGAGTTTGTAAGAATGATTAGTACAAGAGTAGAGAAAGTCATGTGAGTGCAACACATCAGCTTTTTTCAAATAGGAATGTGTTATTCGTTTTTACTTTCTCTAGTACGTTTAGTAAATAGAAGAAGTATTGTATTCCACCACAAAATTCGATGTCTAGACTTCACCATAAATATGTTTTGAGGACACCTGAGTAAAAACGAAAGCATTTTTAGGAAAAGCTCAATATCTGTAGGTCTGTGGGCAGCATAACTCCAAAACGAAAAGTCGGTTAAAAACGAAAGTAGATATTTAAGTTTAATGTCATTCAAAGATGTGTGACAAGGATGCAATGCAGATTTTATTCTTGCAATAAATTTCATTCACTATATATTGAAGTAGATCTGAATTAAACTGCGTCGCGTATTTTAAATACTAAAAATGTTATTTTGGGAACAAGCAACTTATATTTAAATATTATAAGTGCATTAGAATTGCATGCAGAAGATGGCAGCAGCCACTATTCGTTCACTGACCACACTGGAAGCGAAATTCAAACGTAAAAATCCGGGGAAAAATGAGTTGTACCTATTGCTTCTCTAACCTTAGTGGATGGGCGTAACCTATTGCGATGCCGCATTTGTGTAGCACCTTTAAAAATGGCCGCGCATGAAAAATAGTTCTACATTTATGTGGGAGAAGCATTGGAGCATGATCTTATGACAGAATGCAAATTTCGAATTGTTTTCCGTTTTTGTTAAAAAGTTCAACAAGGACTCTTTAAATATAAATAGAAACGTATAATGAAATTTAAGTAATGTTCAATGTTTTTTATGCTTCTTTTAGATCTGTTAGGAGATACTCGTAGGTCGGTGTGTGGTGGACAGTTAGCCTTCAAGGTCTCATCCGTATACCATACCATCTTTCTTCCAGAGTCCACAGAGGGAGCACTGCAAAACATCTATACCTCTGACGGGAAGATGGCAGTAGGGTGCCATCCATTCTGTCCGCTTTCATTATCTGTGGATAGATGGCTACAGCAATTACATTACCGCATATTATTCATTTATATTATATTTTAGAATTAAGGTGGAACGTTAGGTTGTGGTATTAAATATCCAATGTAGAATTTATTTTGGCGACTCGAGGAAACTACGAAAAAAAAGAACAGTTAAACGTTAGGCTCATAGAATTTGAATCCGAGACATCCCAATTGGAGTTCTAGCAATGTTTTCTAATTCTTTACTTTAGGTTACGCTATGTTCTATGTTATGCTTTTCCGACTAGCGATACGCTAAGTAACAAATAAAAACGTGGATATCACGTGACTTTTTTTATTCATATACTAACCATCTTGCAAGCTTATTCCTATATCTTCGCGTTAGTTGAGATAAACATTTACAGAAATTATCTAATCTTGCGGGTACAAGAAGAATGTGGGAATACATAATTTTTGGGCGGTAGAAAAAGCTTTTACTTTGCACGGTTAACACAAAAATGAATAGTGATGTTCCATTTGACAGAAGTATAAGTTCTCCAAAACTTAACACAAATAACGAGGACCATCTTCGAACTGGTTCACCCTACAAAGAAATTTATCTAGACATAAATTGTGTGTTTTAGCAAGATCTACTTTTTTGTATAGTCAGATTTTGTCTATCTGATGCAAAAGTTATCCAGACTAAAGAGGCTATAGCCAAAAGGTTCAAGGTAAACGTTTCATTTGTCATAAAAATACCTCAAACATATGACATTTTAATCAAACTCGTTAGAGCCATTTTCTAGAAAATCATTTAGTTTAGTGTGGAGCAGTTTTAATCGAAATCTTTGTGTTACATCTTTGAAAGACATGAAATGTAAATACCAATTTTGGTTTTTTACTTTTCGCTTTTAAGTTATGCTGTCCACAGTCTGACATACACACAGATACGCACACACACGGACCTTTTTCTAAAAATGCTTTCCTTTTGGATTCAGGGGGCCTCAAAACATATATTTCCGGTGAAATCTTCACATAGAATTTTTTGGTGGAATACAATAGTTCCTCTACTTTACTATACGTAGTAGAGAAAGTAAAAAGGCAAGAGATCGTTCAAGACAGCGTAGCAGGTGATAACACTGGGAACAGACTATTAATAAACTTAGCTGCATGTAGAAACACGATATGTGACTGAGAAATATTCTGCTCTTCTAATGCGCTCAAGCATTTTTTCCGTGGCTGTACATTAAACACTGGCTATGTGGTAATGCTGAGCTCCTAATATCACAACAAGCTAAAAGGCCACGTTAACCAGCAAATATTTGGTATATTTGTGAGATTGTTTACTTCTATTTCTCTCCTCCCCCTCTCTCCTTTGCCAAGGTTGTTGTTTTTTCTTGTTCGGTTTATTCAAAGCCTCTGCCCTTAGAGAATGCGCCTTTCATCCTTATATTTTTTTCCAGGCTTTCTTCTGTGATGGAACTGAACGGTTATAAGCGTACTCTTTGATGTGATCAATCAATTCAGCAATATTTTGTTTCCCTCCAAGGTACAAGCTTATGCGTTAGTTTACAAAATCTACATTTGTATAGAAAACCAGAGCTCCTCTTGACTTTTTATAGGGTTTTAGCAGCATTTTGTAAACAAGTTTAAGGTACTATAATGCAAGGGAAAAAAAAAGAACACTGTGCGGCAGCACTGAGTCACCCAACTCAGTAGATTTGGGATGTCGGGGCTTTCCTTGGATCGCTCTTCTTGCATGGATGTAATCTATGTATCAGGGTGTGGGGCGTCCTGGATCTGGTATGTTAGTTTCTTAGGAAAACACTCGACTGCGTAGAATAACAATTTATTTTCCCAAAACTGTCTCAGTTCGCTACCGTAATAATTCAAGTGTATGCAAGAATGAGTTTTCATGTTTCTATTTATCTTCACGCTTTTGCAATTTGATTAGTACACGGTGTGAGCAAATTGTTGCTATACCTCGAAGAGTTGCACGCTCAGAAGTGTTATTTTTCGGACTACATCGAAGCGTTGCGATCGGTCACACTTCCAAGTGAGTTGTGTCTGTCTTTTGTCCAGTTTCTCCCAGCATAACCACCCTTTTGTCTGAATGGCTTTTACCCCAAGGACCGGAAAAGTCTATCGTTAGGTAAGGCTGTGTGCTAAGGCCTGGTATGAAGTTTTGTCCATTGCACGGGCAGCTTCAACTGCCAATAAGAATGAGAATTACCTCCATATTGCATTTTTGAGGCTCGTCATTCTAATAAACAGCAATAACCGCGCAGTATCACTGAAAAACCATTTCCGCGATGCCCATTAGCAAGGAAAACAGTGCTTTAGCAAGATATGTTCAAACATTGATTTATATACAGCTGTCGAAAACTGACGATACTCTTCGAATAATATAATGGCAAACATGTGATATGTTCTATAAATCAGAAATGGTTAATACAATTATTTTTTGCATTGTAAATGTACCCTTAATGCACAGCAACGTTGATACTGCCCGAAGTCAAATGCATGCTGTATTAAGTGACTTAAATCACGAAAAATCAAAGGCGGTATCTAGACCGTAATTTCATTGATCTTCATATAATTTTAAGTTAACAATCTTATTCAAAAGTTATACCTGATTGCTTATTATTCTTGTCACTTAAATCTTTTATTAGTATTCTGTTAATTGAAATTGCAGTTTTGAGCGAAATATCTTAACATCGAAATTTATGGCATATAAGTTAAATCTCTCTCTCTCTCTCTCTCTCTCTCTCTCTCTCTCTCTCTCTCTCATGTATCTACCAGGTGGCCCACTACAGCCGGCACTAGTGTAAGTGTGCTAAAAGTGTTGCAGAAATAACGGGGGTAAATGCAATCAGTGGTGTGTGTAAACTTCGGACGTGATGCCAGGCTAGCGTGTGCAGCGCGTGATAATGGACAAGAATGAACTTAGAATACTTGCCACTTCACTTACAGGAGTTCATTTTCCAGGGAATAAACTCATTCCTGTATATGCTGCTATTGTCTAACATTATGGATTACAGATTGTAAATTGTCATGCAAACATGAGGCGCGTAATGTTTCATTGGCATTTCTTTGTTTCTTATTGTTATTCTTGTATTTTATTATAATTATAATTATTATTATTATTATTATTATTATTATTATTATTATTATTATTATTATTATTATTATTATTATTATTATTATTATTATTATTATTATTATTATTATTATTATTATTATTATTATTATTATTATTATTATTATTATTATTATTATTATTATTATTATTATTATTATTATTATTATTATTATTGGAGGCAGTGGTTTATGGTTTCTTTTCTTTTGTTCTTTACGAGTGTCATTGTCACTAATGGCATCTATGAGAGAGAGATAGAGAGAGAGAAAGACAAAAGAGAAAGGGATACCAGCAGCCGTTTAGTTTGTCTCTTTACTGCTTTGCATAAAGGCCATGTTTGATGATGGATTCTCCTGTGAGAGACAAGTGTTTACACACGCGTATCCTATATTGAAACGGATAACTGACGTTGTTGTGGCAAATGGGTAGGCAAGTGGCAATGAACAAACAAACAATGGCCTTTTAAACAATACATCCGATTCTGTGTGCGATTAACCCTGCTTGAACACAGTTACATATGTGTCAACCATTTTATCACCACCTCTACACTGGCTATATTAATTCAAATCCGATCTCTCATTACTCCAACATTTTCCCTCTGATTTTCACCATCTAAATAAGACAGTAAGTATTATAATTGAAAATAGAACTTGTGGGAGAGTTGGTGTGGAAATTTCTACTTATACAACCAAATTATAAGCAAGAAGCAGTTGCAAATTAGCAATTAAAAATAGTATAATACAAGTAATAACATTTAAATGGGTTGTTATAACCAATACTTGTATTTTGCCAAGTAGAGTACTTTCGCAAGCAATGAAAGCAAATGAGAACTGACTTTCTGAACGATGTCATATAGAAAAAATAACTACTTAGCGAACCTGAGGCAGGAATTTATAGAAACATCATTACACTAATTTTTAGATATTCTACTGAAACTAGAGCGGAAACTGAGAAGCTGTAAAGACAAAGAAATTAATAGAAGTAACCGAAATGAAAGCTCTAAAAATATACTGATGTAGCAAAACTTTCTTTTCTGCATTTATATGCTGGCTTTAACATCTAAGGTGCTGTAAGTGCCTAATTTAGGCGCCTAAAACTTAGGCTTTTAGGATCTAAGTGTAGTGATTAGTGATAGGAATGGTGATGATGGAGTAATTGGCGTGGGAAATCGTAGAATCCGGATTAAACCCGCCCCTGCACCGATGTGTCCACCACACATCTCACATGCGGACGCCTGGGATCGAACCCGGGTCGCTTTGGTGAGAGTCAAATGGTCTAACCGCTCGGCCACGGCCACTTATACTTTTCTTAAATTGGAAGTCATGATATAATTTTACTCCTGTTCATATAAACATTACAGAACTTCACAGTCATGGCAGAGCGATCAGATTTTACTGCGGCAGAAGTATTCGCCTGTTCCCATTGTACCTACAAGAAAATGACGTTTCCATAAATGTTATATGGATTAACATGTAGTAGCTAGAAGATTAAATATTTCTAAGAATGTTTAATAAGCAATGGGTGGGCAAAGTCACGTGAATTTAAAAGGGGTAAAGTTACAGACATAGAGGGGACACCTCGCTCACTTCGACCTACACAGATCTGTTGTGGCTACCATCCCCCAGGAGGCAGGGATGAAATGAGGGAACCGAAGGTACCACACAGGGACGTAGCTAGACAGGCCACAGAGAGAAGTCCCTAACAAGCGTTGGGATCTCTTCCCGGCGCCAGCCCTCGCCAAGCAGCCATCACATAGCGTCCCCCCCACCACCCCGACGGACAAGGTTAACATGTGCAGTCATCCGCACCATCTGACCGGCACTGCCAACCTATACTCCTGAAGGTACACCTGAAAGATGATAAGGAAATTGAATAAAGGGAAATGATGGTAAGGAAACCGTGGAATGAAATAATACACCCTAGCATTCGCCTAAGTAAAATGGGGAACCCACGGAAAAAACTCATGTCAGAGTGCGCGGCCACGGGGATCGAAACCGCGACTTCCCAAATGCGGGGGACATGTTATGGCCTGAACCATCCCGCTAGGTCACGAGTTTGTAGGAATCATTTCAATGTTTGAGTTGAGAAGCCCCTATGGATGCTCATGACGAGTATAATGGCTACACCCACAACAGCGAACCATTGAACTGTTTGAAGTAGGGCGTGATTAGTGCGCGTGGGTCCTCCTGCCTATGCCACTGCGTTTAAAGTTAGCCTTCGGTGTGGGTCTGACCCACAGTCACGCTGCTTGGCGGCGATGTGACCACGAACCGCAGTCGTGGGCAACTTGGTGAACAAGACACTTCGCGATCTCAGTACAGTGGCGAGTGAGTGAGTGTGTACGATAATCGGCGTGTGTTGCGAGTGCCTTTTGTGGTTATAATATCATCACCAGCTGGAAATGTGCTGCATGATAATGGCCGCAGAGAGCAGCAGAGTGCGTTAAACTAAAGTGAGTACAGGAATTGATCAAGAGCTAATTTACCTATTCAAAAATAGCTTCAATACCTTTAAACCTATTAATCCATTGAGTATCTTGCTGTCTGATATAATAATCATTAATCTACAATAATATAGCATCCCTAAAATATCCCTAAAATATTATTGCATACGCTTAAACAAGAAAACTCCCAGAATATCATTAAGAACAAAACATTAACAAAATAAAAACTTGGGGAAGGCACTATGCCAACAATCATAAATAATACACAAAGAAAAGCGAGTACAGAAAGCCGTGTGAATGTAATATGCTGCATTTCTATTTCTATCATATAGAAAACTGTTTGTAGAAAGAAGAGTAGAGAGAGAAATGTGATTGTGTTTCATAAGAGAAAAGTGAGTAGGGAAACTGTGAATGTAACATGCTGCATTTCTTTTTAAATCGTGTAGCAAATTGCATGAGTTGTTTAGAGCACCTCGTGTGACTTATGCAAAACAAAAGCAGATAGACAAAATCATGTAAACGTAATACATTGCATAGTAAAATAGATAGCAGTAAAACTTCTCTATGAAAAAGTACATATTCGTGCTGAATTTCGAGGTGATCGGTCAAGTGGTTTTATAGATTAGCCGTTACATATATTGCTAAATTCTACACTTACTAGGAGATTATGTTCAAATTCATATCTGACATAATGCACGTAATAATGTACATACACATTTTCATTCCAATATTTTTAACATTTTTAAATTTAGTTTACTTTGCTTATGTATTATCTTTTTAGCTACTGAAATGCTTCACACGATGGAGGTTTTTCAAAATTTTGATAATTTTAAATATTATTCTGTTATAGATTAGTACTCTCAAGAGAATGTTGGGAACAGAAATGTTTGTAATGCCTTGGTTTATTAAATAAAAGTTATTAACTTTGAAAGAATATTCTTTTCATAATTTTATCACTTCCATTATTTATTTCTGTATTCTCACTTTGTTGATTACAAGCAGTAGGAGTAGGTTTCCAGGAAATGCAGCGTTCTCTCTACAACACGTGTTTTCCTCGTAATGAATCACACGGAAGCACATGAGCAATGTACATACCCTGCCTTCAGTTTCCTAGCAAATTTTTCTCTTACACGTTCACACAATTACTATTCAAAATGCAGCTTGTACTCTCATAGATGCAGAAGAAGTTAAAAATATGAAATTAATCTTCACTGCCAAACAAAATACTAAAAAACTTAACTTTAAACCTCATTATGGTGGATATATTGCAGATAAAGAAGAATAAATTTGAAAATTTCAAATTTATATGAAGTAAATTAGGGGCAATACACACAACTTTGTATTAAAAATATGAGATATCCAAATGTGTACAAAAATCGCCCAATATAAATTATATTTTTGCTGAAAGAATGGCCAAAATTGATTTATTACTTTGTCAGATTACTTGCGACATATATTCGCACTAAAATATTTGTCATAGTAGAAATAACAATTCCATTGGTGTGTTTGTAATATCGAAGAATCTCAAAAAACACCGTTAACCATAATTATTTAGATAAGTATGTAACAATTATGTATTAATACAATAATAGTTATTCTGCAAGTACTTCTTATAATTGTTTCTAAAGTTGTGGGTTCAAGAATTTGTAAAGCAATTTTTTATAGTTAAAAATAGATGTTATTCCATATTGACATTGTCATTATAAATGTTAATTTGGTTCTTTATTGACTAATAATGTTTATTTTTACCTTTTTCTTTACGAGTTCTTACTCTATAATATGTTATACGCTTACTTAATTGCATATACTGGCCGGGAGAGTTCGGGACGCTGGCCACGTCCCACTCTCCATCACTGGACCCCACTCATGACGTCTGTAGAGGGCAGAGGTGGAGGACCCAGCGGTCGAGCGGTAGGCTAAGCCTACACTCAAAAGGCTGCAATGCCACAGGACAGGACATGTACAATGGCATACGTATTAGAATTTCAAATACAGTTAAACCTGATTTATGCGTATATCAAGGGAAACAGGGAAGATTACTTATAACTCAGAAGTACAACTGAGATTTTGATAATGCATCATATATATATTTTATTTTTTATTAAAGCAATACACTAGGCCTATATGTATACAATTTTAGAATGAACAAAGATATGTACGAACAAAACATTATTTTGAACTTAGTCCTCCTTTAAAGAAATTAAGAAATTAATTTGGCTTGTTTCACTTTTCTTGCATTAAGTACATATAAACAATTCCCAAGTCTGAGCAATATTGGTTTTGGTTTTGTGTGGATTAAGTTCCACCTCTCGCATGAATTTTAGCTTCTGATCTATGTGTAGCATTTCCTGTTTCTGTTCTCCATGGTTGAGAACTGAAAGACAAAACCGCCGTTCAACAGTAAACACCAGATACCGAAAATGTTTGTTTACTTCTCGTTTGGTGCTAAAATATTATCACGCCGAAAGCCGCCCGCTCAGGTTGGGTCTTTGTCAACAGAGATAAGGAAAACACGCCTCGAGTTTCTTTTAGGATAACGCATGCCGTATACTCATTATAATCACGTAAGACTGAGCTGTATTTCACTGAAATTTAATACGTGTAACTGGTTTACGTATGAAGCAGGTTCAACTGTATTTACCCTTTTACGGAAGTTCGTAATTTGTTCTGGTCATTAAAATAGAATATACATGATTTCAAACCCAAACATAGTGATGAAGTCTTAAAAGAGAGAACTATCGCCTACGCCTAGTGCATTCCTCTATTTCCACTGTGCCTACAAGGATATAACGTAACAAAACCATTTCAATAAGCGTTTATCTGCTTTATCATGAAGTAGCGTTTGTCCTTCCTTTCCTTAATGCAGAAAGGCCCGTTAGGAAAAATCAGAGTATACTTTATGCTAGTATTAACTAATTAAAACATTGCTTTGTTATTTCCTGCAGAAGCATATGATCATGTCATGAAGTTTCGCGTGTAAAGAGATAGTGCACACAAGAGTAAAAGTGGAAGATAGGAAATGCGAGCAAATATGGGGCCATCGTTGCCTGTGATTACAGCCAGTGATGCAGGAGAGGGGAAAATGAGGTTTCAGAGACCCGTTGTTCTGTTGTTCGCTACAGTCCCTCTTTTGTCAACATAGTGTCCTGATGAGTCTAGTTTCGCGCAGTAGATAACGGGAGACACACAAAATGTCACAAAACGTAATCCCAATTTTGGCTAACAGGTCATCAGCTAACTGTTATACAACATTATGAAGATTTCGATACCTTACTAGGATGAAGGTGACATAACTGGGCAGCCTAACGCTATGCGAAATAAATAAAAGGGATTCTATGGATTATTGTCCCATGGTCGGAGTTGACACTTCTTTTCCAATAGAACATTTAATAGAGATGAAAGTATACACGTGGAAATTATTACCTGTTTCACAACACTCAATGATATATTTACAGGTTTCAGTATTTTTTTTTTTTTTTTTTCAAATAGCTCCTTTAAAGTCCAAAGGCAGCCATTAAGGAATCGTGCAGCTAGTTGTACCACGGGGAAAACCTATAGACAAATTATTGAATAAACAAGTGGAAAGTAATAAATACTGTGACGACATGACAAAATCAGTCCTGTTAGTTTATTGTGTTCCAAACTTTTATCACAAACACAATTTTCTTCACGTCGTTAAGAGTTTACACTCCTTCGTGCTATCACAACTCGCAACTTTCACTTCTCGTAACCTTGACTCAGTTTTTTCAGTGTCTTTCTTCACTTTCTCTGTCTCTCATACACTAACTACGATAATGCAATCACTTGACACTCGTTAATCTTCTTTACGACGCACCAACACACGCACAACTGACACACCGAACCCGTGTCTGTAATTATTCTGTTGTTCCCTCGCCTCTTTATATAGAGATGACGTCACACGGTCTTTTCTTGACTTCCACAAATGTGCCGGCGATGACGCAGTCAGATCTTTCTTGAAGGCTCGGGAGAAAACAACTTTCGTGTAGGCACTTTGACTGTGGCCGGTCACTGAGTCGCGTGAGGTAGCCTGTCCTTGAGCGGCTTTGTTTGCTCACCGGCCTGGTGTGTGGTGTGAGGTAACAGCCCCGAGAGTCCTTTGTTATGTGCCGCGCCCGGTATCACAATATAAAGAAATATTAATAATTATGTTTTAGTACTGTTCAGTTCCATCTGTCTCCAGCTTTTTCATCTCTCTTCAGCTTTTTTATCTTTCTCCAGCATTGTCAACTTTGTCTGACTTTCTCATCTTTGCCATCTTTATCCAACTTTCTCGTATTTCTCCAGTTTGTAGTCTTTCTCCAACTTTCTCATCTTTCTCGCTAGCGGTATTTATGACTTAATTAACAATTTTGTATATCAGTTTTTTACCTGCAATCCAACGTAACCATATCATTCCAACAATCTTTACTCTTCCTGTTAATTTATCAAGATTCTACACTAAGCAGTATTTAAACTATCAATACTTTGTGGAATTTTATTAATGCCTTCAACCTTAATTAATAAACAAGGATTCTTTTTAAAAATGCATAAATCCTTCCTTTTTATTTTGCCCTTTTTCACAAATATACAACATACACATAAACACAGAAGGTGGGACTAGAACTAACAATCATCTACGTGGCAAAGCGCCAAAGACATACGCTCTAGCGACCACGGCTACGAGGGCCGGTTAGCTTAGAATAGCGCAATTTTTACTTCAATATCTGATTGTTTGAGGAGACTCATTCAGGTCTTGAACTAAAACAGAACGATTCAGTATTATTTTGGCCCTTTTTTTCACAGAATATCATTATTTTAGATTTCTGTCCTGAAATATGTTCTAATTATTTTACATATTGTGTATACATCTGCATGCGAAGATAAATTTCGTTGTGGGCTGATATTGCTTGTTCATATATGAGAAGTAAGTTAGCAAGTAGGTATATTTCCTCGTCAAAAGGTAAGTTATGCTGTCAATCTCTGATGGCTCGGTTTAAATACATATTAAACTAAATGACAGACTGATTCGTAATATCACAACCTTTAGCTGCTGTGGAAATCCTCTTCCCTAAAGAGACTTTCACTGACAGCTTTGCTTCACCAATATTGTCTGTAGGCAAACTGCCGCCAGTCTTTCGGGCCTTTGTGATAAAAAGCTTTCACAGAAAGGCAGACCTCAGTACCAAAGGGGACACACAGGAAGTAATAAATGTATTCCTTTATGGACATCTCATCATAAGCATTCTGGTTCTCTCATTCTATCCAGACCTTAGGGGGCCGCTTCTGTAAAATTCAGCAGAAATGCTACAAGCGTTTTCATACGAGGCAACTTTGTGATTTATTCCTGATGTAAAATATAGAATAAGGCTTAGTGTGTTGCATCTAGTGATATATGACCTGGTCTTAAACTGTGTACCAATGTAAACATTACACCACAGCACAACTTTCAGAGCGAGTGAAATAGCGAAGCGCGATTGGAAATAGTTTCTTACTACGTTGCATATACTATTCCTTATTTTATATAGTATAGTAATGAATGGGGTAAATAAATACTGTAATTTAACTTCCGAAATATTTAATCCTGATCATACATAGTTTACTTCCATTTATTGTCACGTGGTATACGGTACTATAAAAATAAATATCTATAAAAATAAAATAAATATCTGTATAACAACCCTGGCACCTAATTACTTAACCAGAACTAATATGCCAGGTTTTTAATATTTATTTTCTACACATTCATACATACTTTACAGGTAAAATTATAAAAATACAAATACAATTTAATATTATATAACAAATTGAAAAGTATGGTGAAAAAATAAAGAATACTTAAAAAGTTATATGTATAACATAAAGGAAAAGAAAAAATCAAATAAGAAAAAAAAATTATAAAAATTATCTCCTCAATGCAAAAAACAAAAACACAAATTATAACATTTCACACATAATCACTCTCAAAAAGATACGTACAGTACTGCTAAAATAATTCATTCTACACAATCATAATACAATAAAACTTCTAAATAAAGGTACGAAAATAACTTTTTTATAAATATGTAACACTCGTATTAGTATTACGTGTTCGCGCGTGCAGTCATTATGGCGAAGTGCTCAGTTTCTCAGAGTAGTGCACAGGAACAAACGCGGAAAGACTCTCAATAGTATTGTATTAAATGTGTTTAACGATTTCTCTTAACATTATGATACCTTAATTATGAAAGATCTAACCAAATTGACGTCACAAGCAACTGGTCCATCTGTGAATATGTTTCAAATGTGAGAAGGGAAATGAAACAAACAGGAACCATGAAAAGGAAAAGAGAATGGCCATTTATTGTTTTTGGGCAAATGGTTGGTTTGGTTAAAAGTATATTAGCTTTAAAGTGTATAGATTCTTTTAAAACAAGAAGCCTGTTGTAATACATAAGTTACTTTCTTTAGTGAACAGTGACCCTAACTAACCCCTAGCGCAACAACCCTAACGCCTTGACTCACCGCCTGCGTCCCCCACCTCTGCCCGCTACAGGCGTGGGGGCAGTACTGAAGAATGGGACTCGGTCAGCGCCCCGAGTCCTCCCGGACGGTTATGCTCCTCAGTAGGTCCATCCTGGATCTAACGAGGCTGAGTGCACCCCGTGCCAGACAAAATTCCCCACGCTGTCACGCTGGTAACGAGGATCAAACCTGGGTCCTCCGCACCAGAAGCATGCGCGCTTCCACTGCGCTACGGAGGTGGTTGAACAGTAGTCCATATCTTCCAAATTTTAAGAAAAATACATTTAATACTTTGCTGAAAGACTTAGTCCTCAGTTTGCAAAACGAAACAAAATTATTGGGAAACATTGTGGTGTGGAGAAAACGTTACCTAAGATCTGTGGGTGCCACGCCTTTAACCGACAACTAAGATTAGTTTACGTTTTTACCTACAAAAATATATTTCATAACTTTTCTTAAACCGTTTCTATAATTTGTTAATATACTTTATTTAGTAAATATGTGCCGAGTGCAATTCTAACCCCACAGTGTTGCAGTGAAAGATACGACGATTGCGATAAGTCAAACGTAAACAGCTGTGCGCAGAGCACGTGAACACGTGTTTGTTGGCGGAGTGATACAACCACAGTGTTTATGTGCGTCCCCAAGTATGTAAGACACCTTCAGCTGCTTATTCTTTGTTAACGCCATAAGCTTTTACTTACATCGTCATTTAAACTATATTGTGACTTTGTCCAGTCCTCAACTTTAACTTATGTGAAATAGTTCGCGTACTCGTAGGTAATCTTGTTGGCTGGTTTACTGGGACAGCTAACGGCCTTAGCTACTCTGACTCTGCTTTTCCGAAACATAACCTTCCTGGGTAATGAGTTCCTCGCTTCTTCCATTGTGCGATGATTTTAATCTATGGAAATTATTAATTCCAATTATCTCTTTACTTATTATTTCTTTGCAACGTTATTAGTCTTTCCAGTCAATAGCAGCAGTATCACTTGTGCGACACGAAATCGCATGTATAAATAGGACCTTAAGGCTAGATTCGCTGACTGACAGTTATGACAGACATTTAAATATAGTAGTGTCAGATTTCACATAAACTTGATAAACATGCAGCATGTTCTTCCCTGGTGCTTCCGCTTGCATCACGTACCCCATATTTTTCTTATCTCTATGCGCCGGGAGCCAGAGAATCCTGCTCTGACGTCACGGAACATTCAGTTAGTTGACGGTGACCTAGGTTCTAAAGTAACTGCACATGGAGCCCTAGATGAAGAGGAAACAGGAACACTCAGCGATACGGTTACCTAGTATAAAGAAGAGGGTTTTAGCGCAACCCTAACTTCCATAAATGCCACCCATGTTCCTGTTCAAACAATAAACACCCTCTCGATTTATAAGACTTCTAAAATAACCTCTTTACTTCGTCAAATTATGGTCAAAAAGAAGAGTCGCCAATTGAGAGTCAAGTGGGCTCCGTCGATACTGTGCGACTTCCATTCAGGAGGCCTCGGATTTGAGTCCCGTCGACGCCCACTTTGATGTTTTCCTTCCAGCATTTTCTTTTAATTATCGGGTCCTAATAACCTAGCTGTCGATGGGCCCTTAAACCTACTCACTCACTCATTCACTCACTCACTCACTCACTCACTCACTCACTCACTCACTCACTCACTCACTCACCCACCCACCCAATGACTGTTCAAGTTACTAAAATAATTCATGCAATAAAGAGTTCCGTTTACAAAAGTATACCATTTTTCGCCTTCTCGACGTTCAAAGCTTTTTTCAGATTCTATGGCAACGTAAATTATTCATGATTGCCTATTTTTATAAATCGTACTAAATGACTATGTATTGCAATGCTTTTTTCATAATTGGATATTTCCCACATTATTTTCAAAATCCTTTCCTTAATTTCTCGTTATAATCTAATTAAAATGACATATTTTACTTTTGTCCTTTTTTCTTCGAATGAAATAATAAGAATTAAACATATTCGCAATAAATTAAAAACAAACATAAGTATCTGTTCCACTTTTTAGGTGTGATTTTAAGTTTCGTAAAGTATGGCGGTGCCGGACAGATAGCGCGTATGCTTGCTGAAAGAAAAGAGCACTTCGCAAGAGCATTCATCGTCTTCTGTAGGCAGCTGCAGCAGTCGTACGGATGTTCGATTCTGGACTTCCGCGCGTCTCTATGGCCTGTTCACCTGCAACTTGCGGCCTTCTGTGGTTTTCCCAATCCATTTCTCCTGGAGAGTCGCAGACACAATAAATACACGCAGCTGACAGTGTTCGAGGTGCATTTTCTTTTAATTCTCGGGTCCTAATAACCTAGCTGTCGATGGGCCCTACCTACCATTAGGACCCTAAAAATGTTACAAATATGCAAGCACTTGTGACCGAAAAAAATTAGAAATTATGCCGATAAATAGAACCAAGAATTCTTTTGAGTCCATGTTTGAAATATTAAGAAATTTAATACTGTTTAAATTAAAACTATACTGAAAACCTACTTTAAAAATCTAACATACACAATAATAAATATTAATTTTATTGTTAAATTTTAAACTTATTTTATTGCTCAATCCAGAGCTAAATCTCTACTCTGCACAGAATGAAATAAATGTTGCAGTTTGAAGGGCAATCAGAAACAAGAATTACAGTAGCAAATTATATACATTTTACAGTTTTCAAAGAAGAAGTATCTTCTATTTCCATGAACATTGTACCAGGAAAAGACCTAATATTACAGATAAGAATTGGGAGAAGTGAGAAATCGTCCTTGGGACGACTGCAAGCATATAAGCGAAACAGGAAAACAAGTATAAAAGTATGAAAAAAATACCAAAATTTGAGAGAAAATATGGTTATAATATGAAAAATGGCAACAACAAAAAAGTTAAAAGACTTAATGAAGTTGAATAAAAGATGGTAATTTATTATTTTTCTAATATTATTAAAAGAAATTATCTCTCCATACTGAGCATATATAGCTCATGGAAAATTACGAAAGTACTATAACATCTATATATAAGAATTAAATTAGCTAGTTCAGTCACTGGTAAGTTTTTAATTGTTTTCTACTTTAGCGCTGATGAGTTAATTAAAACCCATCTGGGTTAAAACGGTTTGATATGTTCCACTCAGTAGGTTATCTTGATCTTAGAGGACCATCATGAAAAACATTCTGAGCATTTTTTTAAAACTCTTTAAGAAAGACAACACTGTTGAAGAAAAACAAAGTAATTAAGCACTTTCAATGTTTCTCAGATGCATTCTGAAGAAAAGTTTTTTAATAAATCCATCAATAGCCATTTAAGTATCAAGTGCGCAATTTAAGGCATTAGCAGACGAAATAAGTATTTAGGACGAAACGGAAAATGTGTACGACCGCCTCTGCAGCATGGTGGTAGCGTGCCCAAGAGGTCACTAGTTCAAATCTCGCTTAGGGTGAGTCATGCGGATAAGGTTTTTTCCCCGAGGTTTTCCCTTATCCCGAGAAGATAAATGTTGAGTAACCTAAAGCTCTATAGAGCTAGGACTCATCTGAGCATCACTTCACCCATTTCATTCATTCACCCTCCGATATGACACTACGTTGGGGGACGTAATAACACCCCCCCCCCCAAAAAAAAAAAAAAAAAAAAACTTTCTCTACTCCTGTACTAGCCATTCTTACAAACTTGTATTCTTATATGTTGTTCGTGTTAGTTAAGATAAACATTTGTACAAATTATCTTATTGCTTATTTCCTTGTAGGTGCAAGAGGAATGTTAGAATACAGTAGGCTTTGTGCGATAGTAAAATCTTTTAAAGCTTTGAGATTCCGTTCTCTTTGCACACTTAACATATGAAAAAAAGAACAACGATGTTCCATTTCACCAAAGCTTTAAGTTTTCCGAAACTCACACACATAACAGGGAATATCTCCGAAATGGTTCACCCTACAAGAAAATTGATTAGACATAAATTGTGTATTTTAGCAAGATCTACATTTTTTGTAAAGCATGATTCGGTCTATCTCTAACGGTTTACCAGTTATGCATAAGTCGTCCAGAGTAAATACGACTGCATAGGCTATAGCCAGAAAATTCAAGATATACATTTCATTTGTCATCAAAATATCTCAAACATATGGCATTTTAATCAAAATCGCAATAGCTATTTTCAAGGAAATCAAAATTTTCGAAAAAATTTCCATGGAAAGCGTAGTTTAGGGTGGGGCTATTTTCTTCAAAATCTTCGTGTCGCATCCTTGAAAGACATTAAACTTAAATATCAACTTTGGTTTTTAACCGACTTTTTGTTTTTGAGTTATGCTGTCCACAAACTGGCACTTGGGTGGAATACAATACTTCCTTCTGCTTATTAGTGGGGAAAGTAAAAAGGAATATTCTATTATTTAGGCGCTCTGTGCATCCTGATAGATTCACTTTTCTATACGATATACTGGTTAAAGAACACCAACTTCATTAAGTGGCTTGCTGACGCATATCGGAGGGATTTATGAAGGCCGTAAATTAAAAGCAAGAGTTTTCTGTGGATGTTGCAGTGCACTATTACTTGTTTTATCATGTTTTAAATTTCATAATATTGCATTATGCTTAACCAAACTGAAGGAAATATATTACTTTTCCAGCTCCTATTAAGAATCTTCCTCTTTAACGCTGCGTGAACGATGTTGCAAAAGTTCCCATCTGATAACAGGATCCCTGTTATCAATATAAATTGGATGTAAAAGGCTGCGTGGCATTCCTCCCTCCAATAAGCGCTGTGGGTAACATGGAAATGACGGGTGACACGAAACTGTGTGGCAGAAATTAGCAGCAGGTTGATGGCCTAGGTCTAGGAACTTGCACACGGTTTCCAGAGCCTGCGGTCCTTCCATACTTTCGGCTAAATTTTGTGAGAATATACTAACAGAGATTGTTTCCACCAAGTCAAATATCATGTGCAGTTAAATAATGAAATAATCTCACTAGACAAAAATCAACGTTCGTACAGTGGTGGTGATGGTGATGGTGATGGTGGCGGTGGCGGCGGCGGTGGCGGTGGCGGTGATGGTGATGGTGATGGTGATGGTGGTGCTGGTGCTGGTGGTGGTGATGGTGGCGGTGGCGGTGGCGGTGGCGGCGGGGGTGGTGGTGGCGGTGGTGGTGGCGGTGGCGGTGGTATATAATTATATAATAAAATTGTTATTGTTATTATTGATATTATTATTACTATACATTTGTGCCTATATTTCCAGTCATGTGTCGGAATTTGAACTAATAAGTGTTGTCTTTATTTCGCAATAACATGCGTATTTTTACCTTCTATGTATAGTAAGTAGAGGAAGTATTGTGCTCCATCCAAAAATTCGATGTCGAGATTTCACCGGAAATATGTGTTTGGAGGCCTCCCAAATCCAAAAAAGAGCATTTTTAGAAAAGGTTCGTGTGTATTTCTGTCTCTGTCTATCTGTCTGTCAGACTGTGGGTAGCATAACCCAAAAACGAAAAGTTGGTTAAAAACTAAAGTTGGTATTTAAGTTTAACATATCTTAAGGATGCGACACGAAGATTTGAAGAAAATTCCTCCACCCTAAACTACCCTTTACATGAAACGTTTTGATTTTCTCGATCGCTCTAACGATTTTCATTAAAACGCCATATATTTAAGATATTTTTATGGCAAATGAAATGTATATTTTGAATTTTCTGGCTACAGCCCATGTAGTCCTGTTTACTCTGGATGACTTTTGCATAATTGGTAAACCGTAAGAGATTAACAAAATCTTACTACACAAAAAATATAAATCTGGTTTAAACACAAAGGCGTTGGCTACGGAAAAGCTGTTGATAATATTTAATCTTTATGACATTTGATTTTTTATCTTCTTTACTTTAATTTACAATGGTGCATAGTGCTCTGGAATTATAAATGCACTGCATATATTAAAATTTACTTTTCTGGTGCAGATTTCTGTTACACCATGTTGTTTTCGCACTGTTTCGTATCATTGTTTGTCCTTAACATATGACTATTGTTATTCACAGTTACAAACAAAAACTGTCTAAAAGTTTAATAATTTGGCTAAGAGATCTTGGGACTGAATTTTGAATGTTATGTGTTTTTATACGTATGAAGGCAATACCTTGCACACTAAAGAGTGTGTTATAAATTACCACACAAGGTTCCAGCGCAATCTGTTTTATATTTTTGGAAGAATTGGTGATTTAATTTATTCACAATGCGAAAATACCTTAATATTCAAAATATTCCATGGCAAGAAAGACTAAAATATCACAACAGTTTTATAATTTTATAAAGTATAATTGGTCAAGTACTGCCGAAAATTAAAGCAGAAAAAGGGCGTTTAAATGTAGCGCATGTGGCATTCAAACCCTATGCTAGACGTTCAAAACTGGTGGAACATTTCACTTCCAACAGATGACAAAGTTTTCGGAACATGCTTATGCTTAAAAATTGTCAATTTTTTATATTTTGGTCACTTTCAGTCCTAGGTTCCTTTAAGGAACTGTCTGTCTGTTTACTTTATGAGTATTTCCGATGTGTGGTTTGCAGCCTGAACCTGTTTTTTTTTGCATAGGTCTCTCCCCATATTCTCTTATGGACGTGCAGGTGGTTTGCAGCATCATGTGGTTTCATAGCGTTCATTTTACATTATTTCCGCCGTCGAAACTGCTCGGCTACAAGAGAAATCGCATTACCGTGCCACAGATATGCTAATGATGTAAAGTGCAACAGCGGGTAAGGATTTGGGCTCGTAAATCCATAACATTTCCGTCAGGCCTATAACAGGGTTTGTTACTTCAGTATCATGAATATGCTCTTGCTTCTGGGCAGGACATTGTTTTCATTTTGCCTTAGGCCCCCTGCACCTGTGCAGTCTTTTATCAAATTGAATGCTTTTCCGACTTCCAAAGGGTATCAGTGCTTCACAAGTGTATTGTCAAATTAGTTCTAGTGCGAATTGGAATTCCTTTTCCTCGACAATTCCAGTTGGACAAAATTCTATACACTCCCTATCTGCAGATGATCAGGTAATAATTGCATGTCGTGAAAATGTGAAATGTAGAACAGGAAACTCATTGGGAGCATTTAAAGCAGTTGAAGGGTCACTAGGTATGAGTCAGCAAAACATGAATACTTACAGAAACATTTTATTTCTCTCAAAGTATTCTCTCTGTCGCTGTAGGCCTAGTTTCATCCTCCGGAACCACATCTGGAAGCATTCACACCACTCAGTTATGGCACTGCAGATATCTTCGTATGCAAAAGACTACTTCAGAGCTAGAAAGTCAGTGACCTCGAAGACGGTTCTTTACCAGAGGAAACAGAAAGAAATCAAATGATGCCAGATTGTGACTATAAGGTGAATGAGTCAATAGTTTTGCTTCAATCCCTTGCAAAAACTCTATTGTTATATTAGTGGTGTGAGCTGATGCATTGTCATGATGCAACAATGTGTCCCTTACATGAAGATTTCCATGAAGGATGGTTGAAAACCTCAGCGATTTGGTCCCTAATGCCAGCTCAATATCCTTGTGGATTAGTCTTGGATCTTTCCTAATCATTGCTTCCACTGTGGTGACATTTTTGTTTGTTACCACTGTTGCTGATCTGCCACTCTTCTCTTCACTTTTAAGAGTTTGTCGTCCCCTTTTAAAATCTGCAAACCAGCGGGACACCGTGACACATGAGGGAGAAGAATCCCCAAAAGTCCCTTCAAACGCTCACGTGACCGCATTTCATTTAAGCCACATTGGAAGTCGTATAAGATCATTGCATGAAAATATTCTTTCTGAATCATCATTGCATTTGAAAAAATATTCAAACTTTCCAGACCTCAAACATAAAATGAGCAAAAGTGGCACAACAATAGTCTGCCCAATTAGAGGTCTGCACAGGCTCGGGCCAAGTCCTCGGGCTTAAGCCCGGCCCGGCCCGGCCCGGCCCGGCCCGGCCCGGCCCGGCCCGGGCCGGGTTCGGGCCTAATTTGAAAAATGTTTGTCGGGCTCGGGCCGGGCCCGGGCTTGGAAATTAAGAGATACAAAATAATGTATTATACCTATATTTTTTCCAAGAATAGCACAATTATCACAACATTCCTTTACTAGGAATTCTATATGATTATTCTGCTGAAAGGTTTCAAATATAATAAGTGATGATGACGACGATAGTAATAATAATAATAATAATAATAATAATAATAATAATAATAATAATAATAATAATAATAATAATAATAATAATAATGATAATAATAATGATAATAATAATGATAATAATAATGATAATAATAATGATAATAATAATGATAATAATAATGATAATAATAATGATAATAATAATGATAATAATAATGATAATAATGATGATAATAATGATGATAATAATGATGATAATAATGATAATAATAATGATAATAATAATGATAATAATGATAATAATAAAAGTAATGATAAAAATAAAAGTAATGATAATAACGATAATGATGATGATGATGATAATAATAATAATAATAATAATAATAATAATAATAATAATAATAATAATAATAATAATAATAATAATAATAATAATAATAATAATAATAATAATAATCATAATTATAATAATCATAATAATAATAATCATAATAATAATAATCATAATAATAATAATCATAATAATAATCATCATAATAATAATCATAATAATCATCATCATAATAACAATCATAATGATGATTATGATGATGATGATGATGATGATGGTAATGGTCATCATAATCATAACAAAATTAAATAATCAGGCCGGGCCGGGATCAGGCCCAGGCACTATAACCTCTTCTCGGGGTCGGGCCGGACCGAACCTAAGAATGTCGGCCCGCGCAGGCCTCTATTACCAATGAGCCAGCTATTCTGACAGAGTAACAATGCTTTCCCAAAGGGTGGGCAATTTTCCGTGTCGCAACACATATTGATGCTGAAATTAGGATATCATAAAATAAATTCTCATTTAAAACAATAAGGGGTGTCGTGAAGTAGGATCAAAATTAATTGATTTATAGAGAAATCCAGAAGACAGAAAATATAAAATCAGAGGAATGCGTTATATCAAGTTAACATGTACAACGTGGCGTCTACTGTAATACATACGTCATACATCGTGTGTTCTCGGAAGTCGCTGAGTTTCACATGCACCAATGAGTGTGTCATTTCAGCCAATGACATCAAAGAAATCACAAATGACAGACAGTTGTTCACTCTACTCCACTTTCTTGACACTTCATCTTCTCACTGGGCTTTGACAAGCCGCAGGTTAACCATTAGAGTAGCACAATAATAACTGAAAGAATCGAGTCAGAAACTTCAGTGGTGTGGTTACGTAAGAAGGACGGATCAGGGGGAAATGGCCAGACATCCTAGTATAATGGTCTCCGGCAAGCAGAACACGAAATCCACCACACAGCTGTGCCACATTCGCCCTTCGCCGACTTTTTGGACCCTGAAAAGACTGATTTAAATGATGATGAAATGAACTGGAGGGACGAAAAATCGCAGAAAGGTAAATATCCAACCCATCATCACCTAGTGGCCAAAGAAAAGCACGAAAACATCTTTGCTTACGTAGTTCGACCACCGGAGATCGAATCCGGGACCTACTGAATGCAGGTCCAAAATCTTACCGTGTGCGCTACACCGCTCGGTGAACTACTAATAGTAAATATTTCTTGTAGCGGTGTTTATTAATGCAATACCAGCACTAACGTGGTTTTAAATTGTATATATTATTTAATAGTGCATTTAGCTGATCAGGAACTGTTAAAAAGATATGACATTAAGTGTAATAAACAGAACATCAGAACACGGAAGAGAACCCGGGAATTAATAATGGTTGAAAAAGATGTTATTTGATGCCTTGAGAGCGCTTGTTTTGTGTAATACTATATACACATAGAAGGAACTTGTTTGACCTTAAGTTGGTATAATTCAACCACGTACCAAGGTCACGTGACCTCTTCCACTTCGCTTTGAGTTACAGAAAAATATAAGAAAGCAACTGCGACAATACGCGATTTGGGGTTACCCACACTGATAAATGTCAGGTTGGATATTTAACACTACGACCCAAAGTTCCACCTTAAATCTAAAATAATAGTAAAAACGAAAACAGGTAGTAATAGCGAATACTACGCCATCTATCCACAGATAATGAAAAGAGATAGACTGGATGGCATCTTATGCCTTACCAGCAGCAGCGGTACAGTTGCCTTGCACTGATCCCTCTGTATACACGTGACTATGCAAGTTAGAAGGTTGATATACGCCACAAATGAGGTATCTTCTTATAGATCTGCCGTGATATGACTATATCATAAAAGCGACGTAATATAAAAAGAAAAAAATATGATGCATTGCACTCACATGACCTTCTCCACTCTTGCACAAAGTACTCTTACAAACTCTTATTCCTCTATCTGATTCATGTTAATCGCGATAAACATTTTCAGAAATTGTCTTATAGCTATGTAGATGTGCATCATGTAGATGCAAGGGGAATATGGGAATACAGTAGACTTTGAACGATAGTGAAATCTTTTAAAGCTGGTCGCTATATGAAGACTTTGAAATTCCGTTCTCTTTGCACGGCCAAGAGATACAAAATCAACAACGACCTTCCATTTGAGAAAAGTATAAGTATTGCAAAACTCGTGCAAATAACGACTATTTCCGGAATGGATCATTCCAAAAATGTATTTGGACATAACGTGTACCTATATTTTAACGAGATATAAATGTTTATATAGTAAGATTTAGTCTGTCTGTTACGGTTTACTGGTTATGCAAAACTCGTCAATAGTAAACAAGACTACGTGGGCTATAACTAGAAAATTCAAAATATGCATTTTATTTGCCGTAAAATTATCTTAAATATAGGACATTTTAACCCAAATCGTTGGAACCATTTTTGAGAAAATCAAAATTTTTTAAAAATGTTGCCTCTAAAGTGTTGTTTAGGTGGAGGAATTTTCTTCAAAGTCTTAGTGTTGTACACTTGTGAGATATTAAACTTAAATACTAACTTAGGTTTTTAACCGACACACGCGCGCGCGCGCACACACACACACACACACACACACACACATTTTTCTAAAAATGTTTTTGTTTTATTCAGGGGGCTTCAAAACATATATTTGTGGTGAAATATTGATATCGATTTTTTGGGTCCAATACAATACCTTCCCTACTTACGATACGCAGTAGAGAAAGTAAAAATTTGTTTCAGATGTCAGGAAGAAGTTTAAGATTTGTCAACGTAATATCGTAGGAACGTTTTTGGTGCAGTACTAAAGTAGGCAGAACTTATGTTGATAAAGAGAGTGTATTTCTAAAATTCATGTCTTATAGTCTCACACCTTTTATATTACCGAAGTGTTTTACTGTGATCGATCACCGGTAGCCCCTAGCGTCTAAAGACCGTATCTGGGATACATAACTTGGTGGTAGCCGCTAGAGCATTTGTAGATTAGTATTTCACCGACTCATGTTAACTTACGCTTCTCATTTTTATTACAGATACAGTTAGCTTAAACATATTGATCCTTTATAAGTTGGTATATATATATATATATATATATATATATATATATATATATATATAAAATACTTTATTTGCTTTAAATAGCTGATTTATTATCCTCCATTAAGTTTGTTAGCCAACTTAACCGTGCTGTCCATTCTCACACTACCCACGCATACCCCGAGAGAAAATCCCATGCTTACCTACGTAGCAGGCTGCAGTGGCAGTCGTCAAATGTGTCGCACACGTTGTCAAGGTAACGAAGAAGGCGATTATGCAACAAGAGAAACCACCACACAACCACAACATGACCCTGCTATATCCGCGAAAGAAAAAGAGCTAAAGAATTAGACCAATAAATGACTTGTAGTTCTGAAAGCAGAGTACGTGATGGAATATATTAAGTTATCATAGAAAAACATCCTTTGGCTTGTAATGGGTAACCTGGAACTGTTAACATCAGTCAGGGATGTAACAAAAAATCTAATTTAAAAGATATGTTGAGATAAACATTCGCAGAAATTATCTTATGACTTATTTCCTTGTAAGTGCAAGGAGCACATGGGAATGCAGTAGGCTTTGAGCGATACTCAAATCTTTTAAAGCTTTCAAATTCCGTTCTCGCTGCACGGTTAACTTATAAAAAATGAACAATGATGTTCCATTTGAAGAAAGTTTTTCAAAAACTCGTACAAATAACAAGGAAAAAAATGATTTGGACATAAATAAGTATTATAGCAAGATATAAAATTTTTGTACAGTAAGATTTGGTCTATCTCTTAAGGTTTACCAGTTATGAAAAAGTCATCCAGAGTAAACAGGACTGCATGGGGTGTAGCCAGAAAATTTAAAATATAGATTTTATTTGTTATAAAAATATCTGCAACATATTAATCAAAATTGTTAGGACCATTTTCGAAACATTTTACATGTAAAGGTAGTTTAGGGTGCAGGAATTGTCTTCACTCTTCGTGTCGCTTCCTCGAAAGACATTAAACTTAAATACCAACTTTGGATTTTAACAGACTTTTCGGTTTTGAGTTACGCTGCCCACAGGCGGACTGACACATCGACACACACACACACACACACACACACACACACATGGACCTTGTTCTAGAAATCCCTTTTTTTGGATTCAGGGGGCTTCAAAACATATATTTCCGGTGAAACCTCGACACCGAATTTTTGGGTGGAATACAATACTTCCCCTACTTTCCAGTAGAGAAAGTACAAATGGATGTTGTTTGCTTGGTTGTCCCTTGTTTCCTGCTACTCCGTTCATCCGAATGCGATAAAAAGTGGCAAATCTATTTTTTTTTTTTTTTTTTTTTTTTTTTTTTTTTTTTTTTTTTTTTTTTTTCCCCTTCAATAGAGGTTGTTATGATATGCATTGTACTATGCAACGCATTACGTTGACACGGTTTTGTCTGTTCGCTTTTCTTTTATGTAACGCATACTCGTTCTCTACTCACCCTTCTACATATAATTCATCCAATTTTCTACATTACTCATGTTCAAATGTATATTACATTCACACGTTTTCTCCCTTTTATCTCTTTTCTTTTCTGAAATGATCACTTCTTTCTCTACTCGCCCTTCAAACACAATTCATGCTTGAAATATAAATGCAACGTATTAAATTCGCATGATTTTTCTCTACTCACTCTTCTTTTACATAATAATTCACATGTCCTCCACTTTCGCTAGCCACTCTTTAACACACCATTCATATTATATGGCGCATCTACGTGGAAGTTTTTATGCTATCAATTTTATTATACAATGTATTACATTCACATGGTTTTCTCTATTTGCTTTTCTTTCGCATAACACACTTACATATCCTTCTCTACTCCCTGTTCTACGAACAATTCATACAATTTGCTATATGTTTGAAACAGAAATGTGACACATTACATTCACACTGTTTTCTCTACTCGCTTTTGTTTATGAAACATAATCACACTTTCTTCTCTACTACCTCTTCTACAAGCATTCACACAATTTCCTATATAATTGAAATAGAAATATAACGTATTACATTCACACGGCTTTCTCTACTCGCCTTTCCTCCTTTAGTATTTGTGATTGCTTAAGAGTGCGTTTGCATTAATTGTATAAAGTACCATATTTTTACATGTCTCCGAAGAGACACAAGGATATTGGACAAGTGCAATCTAAGTTTACAAGTTTTGGGAATAAATGGGCAAACCCGGGTATTTCAGCTAGTTTCGTTATAAATTACGAAATTGACTGATCGTTGTTTAGTGGTTTTTTAAGAGGTAACATTAAACCCCTAACGAGGATCACTTCACAATTTAAAGGACTGTTGGAGGTAAACTGTAATTTGTTCTAGCGATAGAAACACAGAAGTATTCTTCTAATAGCTGTAGGAGCTCTCGACTCACTTAACTGCTGCTCGTTTTACTTCATCTTGATGTAAATTCAAGAACTCATTAACAATTCAAAACTCCACCGTTAGCTTATCGCTGTTCTTTCCTTCCCAGCAACATTAATAGACTAAGCACAAAAGCCAAGAACTAATGTTTCTACAAATGATTTCGTCAGCAGAATCAAGCTAAATGCTCCAGCTTTCAGCAAACCTCATTAAATCACCCCTTCAGTCAAAGATATTTCCCAGTGAACTGAAAATTAAACTTATTTAACATATTAAGACAAATAAAGCTACGCAAAATCAAACGAAAGAAACCTCTAACAAATTTGACGTCCCCTATACTATTCCATTAAGAGCTCGAATCCAAGTTTCTCCAGAAATGTAGCCTTTAAGAGTCCCTTAATTCAAAGGCAAGCATGTTTACATTCTCTACTGCGTATAGTAATTAGGGAAAGTAATCTATTCGATCGAAAAATTCAACGTCAAGATTTCACTGGAAATATATTTTTGAGCCCCTGAATACAAAAAAGGCATTTTTAGGGAAAAAAAAGGTCGTGTGCGTGTGTGTGATTTACCTGTGAACAGCATAACTCAAAAACGAAAATTTGGTTAAAAACCAAAGTTGGTATTTAAGTTTAATATCTTCCACGAAGATTTTGAAGAGCATTCCTCCACACTAAACTACCCTTTACATGGAACATTTTTAGAAAACTTTGATTTCCTCAAAAATGTCTAACAATTTTGATTAAAGTGCCATATATTTAACATATTTTTATGCCAAATGAAATGTATATTTTGAATTTACTCGTTATAGCCCATGTAGTCCTGTTTACTCTTGACGACTTTGCATAACTGGTAAACCGTTAGAGATGGACGAAATGTTAGTGTACAAAAAATGCAAATCTTAGTAAAACACACAATTTATGTCTAAAGAAATATTTGTTGTAGAATGAACCGTTTCGGAAATGTTCCTTATTATTTGGAACATCGTTATTCGTTTTTTATGTTAACTGTACAATGACAACGGAATTTGAAAGCTTTAAAAGATTTTAGTATCGCACAAAGCCTACTGTATTCCCATATTCCCATTGCGCGTACAAGGAAATAAGCAATAAGATAATTTCTGCAAATGTTTATCTCAACTAACACGAAGAGGATATAGGAATAAGAGTTTGTAAGAATGGCTAGTACAAGAGTAGAGAAAGTCATGTGAGTGTAACACAAATTTTTTTGGATCCAGGGGTTCTTAAAACATATATGCAATACTTCCCATACCTACTATAGGTAGTAGTGGAATAAAGGTACTTCTGTTTAAGATTCAGGGGTCCCAAATAGAGTTCCATTGAAATCGTAATATGAAATGTTTGAATGGAAGGCAATATTTCCCCTATGTGTTTTACGCAGCAGGGAAAGTAATACGATCATAACAAAATAGTGCGTTTGTGATCGGAATAAGGAAGGTTGGCGTGAAATTTACACACCATTAGGGAAGTATTACGATATGTTTGATATCTAGCTTTAAAGAGAAATATTTTAGCGTTTTCGACACAGGTCGATATGGAGTCATTTCGTTGAACTGGTTAAATTAGTTTCTCTCTTCTCTTAGTGTTTGTTCGTAACATATCCAGTGTGTACTAAACTAATGAAAGTTTGTAGTCAACATTCTCTTTGATGTGAAAACGGGTGTACTTCAAAACTTATTTGGTTACCTTGCGGCAGCCAGATTGTGTGTCATGATTACCCTGTCAGATTTCCTTTATGGATTAGCATCCAAAGCGCAACCATATCGATGTCATGTGGTTGTTTCCTTTGACTCTACTTCCCTGTTGTGGGTCATTCCGTGGTCACTTGCATTACAAAATGATACAAGAATTGCGAAACCAAACAACAGGAAACAATAGCTGTATTAGAAACTAGCAGTTCTACAACTCTAAGCTTGTAAATGAGAACAATTTTCTTTTCTTCCCATTTGTGTATTCTCATCTCCTTTTCGGCCCTCTAGCTTTCTCGGGCCTCTCCCGCGGCTCAGGCGGTTTTGTGTTTGGCCCGCATTTGGGAGGTTGCAGGTTCGATCCCAGCGGCTAGCCCACATAACCCATGTTTTTCCTTCCCCGGATAAGATTTCACTAAAATAAATACCCATAAAGGGCCAAGGCTTACCGCCCGGCTGCTGCGTCCCCACCTGTGTACACTACAGACGTCATAAGTGGGGTGCAGTCTTGGTAGGTGGGATGTGGTCAGCGCTCCGAGTCCTCCCGACCAGTTATATGACCTTTATGACTTGGGGCCGCTACTTCTTCATCAAGTAGCTCCTCAATTGGCACTTCGGGGACCTACCGAGGCTGAGTGTACCCCGTGCTACACCTTCCTGCGGGAGAAAAGTCCCCACGTGGGTGCTGGGATCGAAACCGTGTCCTCCGTGCCATAGGCAGGCGCGCTACCACTGCGCTACGGAGGCGTTAAATTATTTTGTTTAACGACACTGTCAATTGGCAAGATCACATCACACTCGCCGGTGTGCCGGAATTTCGTCCCGCAATTCTTTTACATGCCAGTACTTAAAAACCATCGGTCTGGGACTGGAGCTCGAACGCTGTTCTTCCTTCCATAGCTGTTTGGGCACTCCTTTGCTATTTTTCAATTAACATTTTATGTATTTCAAGTTTAGTTCTGCGCAGTGTTCCAATTATGGCCTCCATGTTTCCATAACTTTTTCTCATGAGTCAAAATTTAGTTCCCCTTTGTCTAATTATTAAGTCGATTGGTCATATTACTATGGTCACCATTAATTCCATTGTAGAAGTGGTTCTTACTGCATCTCTGTGTCTAACAGGGGCGTAGCGTCAATGGTTGTGGGTGGTGTGTTGCATGCTGTCAGTTTTCCTAAGTTAACTTTTCATTTTATCTGTATACTAATCAATTTGGCGTTATTCTTGCTGAGGAGTATGTTTCGAACAACAATCTGCTATGAATTAGAATTGTTAGTGTCACACAATTATAGAAACGGAGCGGCTGGTGGCTGTGCTTGCCTCACGCCATAACGATGTGCGCGCGCACTGGATGCAACGCAGAATAGTGCATCTCGCTTGTTCATGTTAATGAGGTTCAAAGCTAAGTCTCTCAGTATTTTGTTTCGCAGTGAAGGTTAGTTTCATATTTTTAGCTTCATCTATACGTATCAGGACACAATCAGCAGCAAAAACTGAGAATGAAGAAAAATAGTGATATTTACCAGTTTGTGAATTATAAAGTTCTATAAAAACTATAAACACTGTGATAAAATATTATTTTCAAAGTTAATAATTTTTATCTAATAAAGAAAAGCACTCTAAAATTTCCTGTTGCCAACATTCTTTTGTCTATAACAGAATAATATTTAAAATTATCAAAACCTTGAAATCTTCATCGTATGGAACATTTTAGGTACGCTGCCAAAGCAATAAATAGAAAAGATAATACATTTAAAGGTGTTAAGGGTATTACAATGAAAATTTGAATCACTATTATTACTTATATGTATTATGTCTGATATGAATTTGAACAAAATCCGCTAATAATTGTAGAATTTAGAAATTTCATCTTTGTGTACCCTTAACACGAGTTCAAAGTGCATTCCCAGTTTACTCAACACGCTAGGTCACTATACTCCATTCAGACTTAGATCCGCCCCTTGTATCCCTGCGCGATAACCTGCGACTAATACAAAACAAAACAAACACCACGTAGATTCATGCCTCGTATTTATGTTGCAACAGAACGATATTTACTTACGAGTTTTAGGAATATTGCTGCTATCGCGTTACATTCAAGTAGTCTTTACGAGGGTTATACATCTTGAAAACTCACCGATAACCGCCAATATTTAGGGCACTACATTTTATGGTGTGCTTTGGTTTCGGCGTATCACGGGTTAGTTGTTGACAGCTTGTGTTTACACCAAGTGCGGGTCTAAGGATGGAGCAATTATAGTGTTTAAGTAGTGCCTGTCGTTGAGTTCTTCTTAAAATGTTTGTATTCTTCAATAGATGTACACAACGTGCCCAAATACAGGCACCATATCCAATAATCCTAATAAGGTGCTTGTATCGGATATATTTATTGTTAGTAATGGCTTCACGAGTATCAGACGTGTTAAACTTAAGAATGTCGAGCTTTCGGCCATACGAAACTACATGGCCATCATCAGGTACTGATTAAATAAACGCCATCTCAAAATTCATGGCCTTCTTCAACAACTGAATGAACTATCTGTTCCGTGCAACCCAAAATCCTCCTTCGGCAGGTGCGTTTAATGGTTGATATCCAAGCTAGATCAGTTGAAGTCCCCAATCTCTGTTGTAGTTCCCTGAGTGTAATTTAATTTGAATAACCTCTTTGAAGACTCTGTCATAATTGTTTTCCGTGCGTTCCAGAACTGAGATGTTATTAAATATAATTTTGGGTATCTCCTCAGTATAGTGCTGGGTCACAGCCGATGATTCTGGTTGCTCCACTCCGTCGAAGACGTCGCCTTTAAGACCTATAAGATCTCGTGTTTGGTGTCCGGACTAGCTCTAGCAAGAGGTCCTAATCTGCAGGGTATGCGTGAGTTATGGTAGGAATGGAACCAAACGAAGAATTAACCAACATATCACTTTATTTGTAAATTTCCAGATTTGTAGAGAACTGCCGACGATATTTAAATAGAATGTAACTTTGTAACTTCAACTACAACGTTATAACACTTTAACTTTGTCACCCTTTAGCAACCGCCGAATTATGTATACGCGCTAGCTTACGTACAACTCAGAAATTGCACGTGTACTCTCGGCTCGATTCAAGACGAGTGTGTGTTGCGTTGCATTTGTTTTGCGTGAGCAACACGAAGGAAGCGATTTCCATTGGCTAACTTTAGAGCACGTCATGGTAAGATACGAGTCAGCCCGCGGAATCACTATGGCTTCGTACAAACAACAATTGTAACCTTATCACTCATTTAAATCTGCCTAGGCTTCCATTCTTGAGACTAACATATTCAGCTTTGTTACGTCTTCCCCTTAACTATTGACTAGAATCTCCTTTTGTTTCTTTCTATTATCAAATATATATATTGACATTATAATTTCGGTTTCATGTTCCTTGCGCCTCTCTTGAATAGTGCATCCTGTTTGTCTAACGTACAACTTTCCACATTCACATGGAATCTTGTACACACCTGAGACTTTGAGCAACAAAGTCTTTTACGGACCTTAGGTATTGTATTTGCTGATAGTCTGACATTATTGATAGCCATCGAAGTTCTAGGTTGTTCCTCAAGAGAGCATTGAACGCGAGCATCTATACCATCTAGCCAGCACCGCCATGAACCACTAAATCTAGAGGTACACTTGAAAGATGAGAAGAAAAGGAGTGAAATAATCAATGAATAATTTATTTGTGCTCATAAACAATACAATTTAAGCTGCTAAAAGCAAAAATAAAATTACTAAAAAAGACAAAACGATGTACAAATATACCTCATCTAATATATTCTTACCTTTTGGAGTTAGTTATGTATGTAACTTCTTATATTTAACATTTTCTTTTATATAACTAATGGGGAAGTTTATTAAGCCACTAATTACTTTTACACCTCATTTCTCTATTTCCTCATAGTTCTCTTAACAATTTCAACCTCAATATTCCTAAATAATTTCCTATTTTCCCTATGTATTCGTCTGATTTTGAATTAAAAATTTTCCTAGCTTTTAAATCTAACGGGAGATCATTCCATTTTTTGTGTACTAGATTCTGTCTTCCTTTATCCGTACCTTTATTGTCCAAAATACAGTGCCAATATCATACAATGTACCACATTTGGTGCATCTCTCCCCCCTTTTTATCTCTATCATGCCACTTAGGTTCATTACCCCCGTCCTAGCCCATATAAATCCCATTCTGGCCTCCTTATTGCATACTTAGATGTATTTCTCCCTCCACCATTCCATTTTTAAGAATCTATAATCTATTAATGACATTTTGTCATTAAAGCCACCCAGAATTTCTTTATTTTCGATATCCTCCACCATTGTTCTAATTTCTCTCCAGAAACCCTTAATTTTACTGTTTCTTTCTGCCCATGTTTTCCAAAAACCTATTTCCTCCAATATTGTCCGCATTTTGTGCATCCAGGCTTCTTTTCCCCCCATTTTGTCTTGTACAACCATGTATTGTTTTAATATATTATTTTCTTCCAAAGAATTTATTCTAAGCTAGCATTTAACTGCTCTTTTTATCATTTTAGATTTTGATCCTACTCTTCCTATTTCTGTCTGCGCTACTCCCTTTGGTGAACTCCTTGGTAAACCCAATATTATTTTACAAAACCTCCTCTATATTATGTCTACGTTTTCCCAAACGTTGTAGAAAAAGGACGAAAGAGAAATTATGGAAAGGAATTTATGGTAGAAATAAAACCACCCCAGTCGATTAGAGAAAAGCACGAAAAACCCAGGATCGGATTGAGTGATCGACAGAATCGAATCCGAGACCTCCCGACTGTTTTATACAGAAAAAGAGAAACAATGAACTGGCTTTATCAGCAGGATCGTTCTGAGAAAGTTAATGGTCATTAGTAGGAAACCAGCAAAGGACCTGGGATATTGAAAACATGTGCAATATCGAATTGTCGGATACTAAACGAGAGCACTTAGCTGTAATTAAGGGTTTCCTTTATGATTTCAGCACGAGCAATATAAGGAAAATGAGAAATAGAGTATTGATTTTAATGGAAAGTTGTAACAGTGAAGGCAGAAATGTATTTGCTCCAGTCTAGTACTCACGTTATTTTCTTAACTTTAATTTATACGCATATGTGTGTTTTAAGTCTATCTTATAAAAGAGAATAATACAGAATTACATATACGCTTAAAGCACCACACATTCTTAAACTTTATAACCTATTTTTTTTCCTTTTCCTTCCTTATACTTCTAACTAGGCTATTAGCACACACACATACATACACACACACACACACACACACAAACCACCCACTCATCCACTAACTCCAATGCACCCACACACACCCAAACAGACACAGACACGGACACACGTAGACACACGCAGAGTTACGTACGCACGCACGTTGCATCACGTACATACGTGTGTATACACATAACCTTTCACACAAGGCAAAAATTCCTGTCCAGCTTAAATTGGAAATTGTACTCCATGCTACCTAATTAATTGTTTAACTACAAAACTTCCCAATGCCATCTACATATCAGGTGGCCCACTGGAGCCGGCCCCGCCGTAAGTAGATAACCCTTCGTGCGTTAAAACATTTGCAGAACTCCACGGCGCAAGAGAGGCCAGTGGCGTGTTCTGCCTCTCGGTGAGACGTGCAGTGAAAGGCAGTTGAGCTAGGCTGTGTAGTCTGTGATAATAGATAATAACAGTACAAACAACCGAAAGGTCTCTCTTAACTTACAGAATCTTTTCTCTTTTCTCTTTTTTATATTTCCGGTGAAATCTCGCCATCGAATTTTTGGGTGGAATACAATTGTTCTCCTACTTACCAGTAGAGAAAGTAATAATTGCTTACGTTTACACGGCCTCGCAAAATAACAAAAGAACAACGAGCTCATATAATATTCATTTTTCTCATCTGTGGCATTAATAATTGTGGAGTAATATAGTACAGTATAGCACTCAAAATAAATTACTACAACTGAAATGCACCTACGCAAATGCAAAGGCTCTAGAATCGTTTGGTTAAAAATTAACAACGCTTCAAAGATAACAGCAACAGCATAAAGCAGACTATATAAGGTAAACTCGGCTAATTTCGTTATTATTTCCCCTTTCCATTTGATAACTAGGTCGTAAAATTAAAGTGGTCAGTGGATACACCCTTGTCAAGCACCTTGAAATTTTCATCCCATATCTTTGAACCTAAGCGTAAAACTAGTATTGTATTTACATACTATAGTTTTAGGGAACCTCTTATTTGTTGTATACGTATTCCATAAAATGAGTCTTTTTATCTTATCGAAGGCTCTCTCACAATAAAAATCTAAACCAAATTGTCGACGTTTTAAAATAATTTGTTTTATTATAAATATATTATCCCTTCACGAAGTCTGACTGTTCTTCTGAGATTAAAAATAAATATAATAGGACTAATCACACAATCTGGCTGTGACCTGGAAGGAATTGCTCCATTTCCTATTACCTATAAATACTTTACCATGAATTTTAATTGCCCAAGCACCAATAATGAAGTAAAATGTTCCAATGTCTTTATGATTAGTTGAGAATAGTTGACGTGGATCGCTCATTTTCTGTTTATAAGAGGTGTTATCTGACAAACCATGCAGTTTCTCGAAAGAAATCTTAGAAAACGTGTTAGTTGTCTTTAATTATGACATGTGCAATAAAGACATTGTCAAATCTTTCGGCTAATGTGCAATGAAAAATTAAATGTCATTTTTGTTCACTTGTTTTTGTAATTTTAGAACCTATTTTCATTTATGATTGAACCTATTTTAGGTACCTAATTTAACATTTTTAGGAACTAAAAGTCCGAGGTATTGTGGTGACACAAACTTGCTTATAGGAACTGTTACGTTGTATTTTCTTAATCCACTTACAATGAACAAAGGCAATAGTAATTTCGTTATTCTTGTTTTCTTCTCGTGGTCATGGAAGGAACAAAATCTGACTGTCGCTATAGCCCAGGCCCTTTTTCTTATGCCTATGAATTTGTAAATCTGCAATGAAAGTTCATCTGGATTAAAAATAAGTATAGAAGAACTAATTTTGCAGGAATAATTGTGTGTATCACATTAGACTTTTTAACGAAAACACCTAAAATATAAAATTGGTATTCCCAAAAGTACTACAGTGAAGAAGATATCAAAATTATCTCGAACATACAGCACATTGAATGATATGATTATGCCCTTTATAAGTTAAAACGACAGCAGAAGTGAGCAGTTTTAGAAGAACAGACTTCTCCTTCGGCTGGAGCAAATTTCATGCCTCGTAAGCCAAATAAGTTTTCTTCCTCTCTAAGGCAAAGTTCTTTCAACCGAAAAACTGCTTCTGTGTGTTTGTTCTTTGTTAAAATATTTATACACTAGGAAATAAATTTAGTGGCACTGGTAGTTTCATAACATTTCTTTAGTCTTATTGATGCTCTACATGAAGCGCACACATTTCATAGCTAAAATGCATGAAATAAATTCAACCGACCCCTATAGCTTATATCTGGATTGGTTTCTCAGATTCGTAAAATTGTTTCATATTTTCGATATGTGTGCCAGAAATAATGGGAAATATTTTAGAAGTAATTTCAAATGTTCTGCAGTTTCATTGCTATACGCATTTAGATGTCTTTCTCCAGTCTTCACGTTCCTCTAAATCTCTAATTTATTTCCATTAGTAAATTATGACATTAGCTACACAAAGGATGTTATTTAATTTTATAGCTTTTTTCACTATCCTAATATTAGACTCCCAGCAATTAACTATGAACAAGAACTTGTTTTTAAATGCACAAATGGTTCATGTACTGTTACGAGCCTAACGGAGTAAAATAAACTTGTGTCACTGCAAAAGGGATTTCTTTTAGTTTAGCCTTATCCACAATTCTTCAGTGGTATCTTATCTCAATCTCAAGGATTACGTTAAATCGCCTCTGAAAGATAGTATTAGCGGCATATACATCTCAGCTTATTTTCCCAATCAGTTCCTTTCATTCAATAAATGTTGGAAGAATAAACAACTAGGGCATTTCACAATATGCAGCTCGTCAGTGTTTAAGAAAACATTCCCTCACCACGCGACTCGGAGCTTCCTAAACTACCTGCGTTACTTCCGATAGCACGAGCCAGGAACGCAGCTTTGTGTCGTTTTGAAACACGTATACACCTAACTTCAATGACAGCTGTTATACATTCAACTGAATTTTTGTTTCCCTTATGTTTCATTTATATTCGGCCTTTAACATCGAAGGTCATATCACACTCCCAATAATACTTCCAGACTCCAATCGAACCCTGGACCTCTTGAACAGTGATCTACGAGGTCAGCCAAGTGAAGCATTATTTAATAGGTCATCGGATTTGTTCGATTCACAAGATTAAAAATAAACTCCCTTCAAAATATAACCGGCCCAGACCGATGGTTTTTAAGTGTGATTATAAACGACAGCTCCATGTCATTAGATTTATTAGCATGTAAAAAAATTCCTGCGGGACGAAATTCCGCCACACCGGCGACGCTAATGTGATCTTGGCATTTGGCAGCGTCGTTAAACAACAAAATAATCTAATTTAATTTCAAAATATAAGTGCAAATATTTTACAAATATTTCCTGTCACCTATATTTATTTATAAAATTATAATTTGAAACAATTTTTGTCTCTTTGAAATAAAATAATAATTAAGAAATATACTCAATATTTGATTTTCGATTTACATTAATTGGTCTCGAGGAACATTTCCTGCTTTGTGAAGTATATTTATTTTAACACCTGTAAATTAAGCATTCCTTTAAACTTCTTTTCGGGTTTAAGTTTTGACCTTAATGTTGAACAGTTCTAAATAAGCTCTACTACATGTCAAACTTGTTTATGCACTACTATAACTGTTTTTAATTTATAAACATCAAGAATTTCGACCGCTTTTACCTTCTCTACTGTAAGTAGAGGAACTATTGTATTCCACCCAAAAATTCGATGTCGAGATTTCACCGGAAATATGTTTTGAGACGCCCTGAATCAAAAAAAAAAAAAAAAAAAAAAAATTAGAAAAAGGTCCATGTGTGTGTCTGTCTGTCTGTCTGTCTGTCTGTCTGTCTCAGTCTGTGGACAGCCTGACTCAAAAACGAAAGTCGGTTACAAACCAAAGTTAGTATTTAACTTTAATGCCTTTCAAGGATGCGACACGAAGATTTTGAAGAAAATAGCTCCACCCTAAACTACCCTTTAATGGAAAATTTTTTGAAACGTTTGATTTTCTTCAAAATGGCTCTAACGATTTTGATTAAAATGCCATATGTTTAAGATCTTTGTATGACAAATTAAATGTATATTTTGTGACTATAGCCTATGTAGTCTTGTTTAGTCTGGATGACTTTTGAATAACTCGTAAACCGTAAGGGATAGACAAAATCTTACTCTGCAAAAAAACACACTATTTATATCTAAATACATTTTTTTGTAGAGTAAACTATTTCGGAGGTATTCCTTGACTATCGTTCAAAGCCTACTGTATTCCCATATTCCTCTTGCACCTACAAGGAAATAAGCAATAACAAATTTCTGTAAATGTTTATATTAACTAACACGAAGAAGATATAGGAATAGGAGTTTGTAAGAATGGTTAGTACAAGAGTAGCAAAAGTCAGGTGAGTGCCACAAATCAGATTTTTTTAAAAAAATTGTTACTTTAAGAATCTGCGCTTTTTATAAAGCAGTGTTGTGAAATTCCGTTAATTCGAACGTTTATATTTCGAGTTTTCTTGCTCCTTTGAATGTTGCATTACAGCAATGTAAGAAGTCACATGTAATTAGAATTTCGTTTTCCTTAATTCGAAGTTTTTGTTCAGAAATGTCAGTCGAAAATTAATCTCAACGCGGAAATGTAATTCTATAATCTGGTGCATGTGTTTTTGTAAAAGAAGTCATCGTTTCAGGGTTGTCTGTTTTATAGGAGTGGAGTTTGGGGTGTGGAATAGATTTCCCAGCTGCTGCCCTTCTATATCTGCTCCCACATCCCCTTGTTTAAAACACGTGGGCCTTTAGTTGTCGCTTGAGCTTCCTGCTGTTCAGAGTGTTGCAAAGCAGTGCCGCCATCTCTCTTAATAAACCGCGTGCAGTACAAGAATAACTTTAGCTGAGAAGGTCGCCGTTATTCGAGAAGTTGATGAGATTTGATTGGGTTGCGTTCGGCGAGTTCACAAGTAGCCATGGAGGCCGGTGAGCTTTGATCATGTCAATTGAAATGTACAAACATATCAATGGAAATATACAGTACAGCACATAAAACACATTATATATGGGCACAAAAATAAAACAGGGATAATGGAGAAACTGTCTGTCTGTCTGTCTGTATGTCTGTCTATCTGTCTGTCTGTCTGTCTGTCAAAACACAGTTTTACACTGGGATTATTAAAAAAAATATTTTGTTGTTTAACGACGCTGTCAATTGCCAGGATCACATCAGCGTCGCCGGTGTGCCGAAATTTCGTCCCGCAGGAGTTCTTTTACATGCCAGTAAATCTACTGACATGGAGCTGTCGTTTTTAAACACACTTAAAAACCATGGGCCTGGGCTGGGTTTGAACCCGCGACCTTGGGATCAGTAGGCCAGCTTCTAACCAACTGAGCCACCCAGACAGACATTTACATTGGGATTATGATGTTGCTCTTTTGTCTAGTGCTTATCTCATGAATTTCATTGTTTGTTATACATGTGGATCAATTGCAAATAGTTTTAGGATCCAGAATGTATACATGCAAGGTAAGGTTAATATAGTGTCTTCTAAAAAGATTTTACATGAACGTCTGCTATGGGTGTTGAAAGTAATTCTTATAATATTCTTTTATGTGAAATTGCGAAAGAGTACGGGATACCACCGAACTTAAGTGGAGAATAAGCAGACAATTTCAAGCAGTGCATCGAGTGAAAATTAAGAGTCCAAAAGGAGTGTTATAACCGGAATATACTGTATTGCTCTAATGCCAGTTTTAGAGGTAACCTTTGTAATTCGAATCTTTTTTATATTTCTTGTCCCTTCAACTTCTAAATATCCAAGTTCTACTCTATTACGATTACAAAACGTTTATGACAGCTTAAGTGGTAAATACAATTCAATGCTTCAATATAGCTGCACAGGTTTATAGCATGAGTGAGTGCGCACGAGTGTTGTTCAGAATTTAATATTCACCAGAAAACAACATTCCCCTTTAATAGAAGTCAATATTTGGCTGTAATGTCTGTTCCTAATGCTTTGTGTTCTATTTTATGGCTCGCATTGCTAATTAGACTTCATATTGACTCCCACTTCATTGGAACCTTTTAATTAGTAATTGTACGGAGACGAACGATTGCAGAAGGCATAAAGGAAATAAATAATGATTTTCATTCTGCTGCTTTTATTAAATCCCTGCGGATAGACATACCTGCTAACAAAAACGAAAATAAAGAAACAAATGAAGTATAGAATACTTCATTACATTTGACATTCAAACAAACTGTGAACTCTGATGGTTTGTCCATGTATTCCATTTTGTTCTGTACTGAATTAAGTTGTCATCTACTCATGAAACTATGGAGAGTTGTGGATTACCTTTATTTATTAGTCACAATAGGAAACTTCATTTTCGTCAAAGGTAATAAAATGGAGTTTAACCATATAGGGAGTTTGACAGCGGATGCGACAAATGAACGTCGTGTCATGCTTCAACTATATTTGTACTTTCTCTATACGTATAGTAAGCAGAGGAAGTATTGTAGTGCACCCAAAAATTCGATGTCGAGATTTCACCGGAAATATGTTTTGAGGCCTCCGAAGAACATTTTTACAAAAAATTCCGGTGAGTGCCTGTCAGTCTGTCTCCGTCTGCCAGGCTGTGGGCAGCATAACTCAAAATTTGGTTAAAATCCAAAGTTAGTATTTAAGTTTAATGTCTAACCGACTTTTCGTTTTTGAGTTACGCTGTTCACAGACACACACACACACACACACACACACATACACACACACACACACACACACACACACAAATACACACACATATACAGACACACGCACGCATGCGTGACGGACCTTTTTCTAAAAATGCTTCTTTTGGATTCAAAGGGCCTTAAAACATACATTTGCGGTGAAAATTCGACATTGATTTTTTGGGTGGAATACAATAATTCTTTTACTTGTAGGCAGTAGAGAAAGTAAAAAGGTACAACTCGTAAGACTTTACATGAGCAGGCCAGAATCATTTGTTTTTCATGCGTACTCGTTTATCAAGCACCTGTCAAATAAAGAAGTTTTGAACTCATAAATTTCGCTGAGGGTCGATAATTAACGGCACCAGCTTGTCATGCGAGTGCTCACTCTGTGGAAACATTGTTAAAGCAGGCAAGCAGTTCACTAACTCAGGAGAATTTCCCATAGTTAGGTCTCCAGGAAAACATCAAGCAATGGAAAAAGTGTGACCAACATTTTCAAAAGTGTATGCTTCGAAAAATACCCTTTTGAGATAGCACTTGAAGATTAAAGGGATGCACCACGTTAGTGTATTCCAGGGTAGAAATCATAATTATCTGCGCCTTATATTGTCTTCTGATTTTCTGTTAAAGCAAATAATTATCTCAATGTTACTTGAGATATTAAAAGTTTCAGCAAAAAGGGGCGTGGTATTCTGACATTTAAAAAGAGGCATAATGAATTTAAAATAAACCATATATACTCTCAATCAGAAAGAATCACAGCATTTGTTTTCGGTTAAAAAGAGACAGTCCCAATTTTAGACTGTCTTTAAGTATATGTAACGGTGCGGATTGTAATTAAATCTTTATATTATTAGTATTGTAATTTAATTAATGTTATAAGCACTCTTCACAAATAAAGCACAGAGTGAGAAAGTTTACCATTGCGTTTATTTGTAAAGTAATTCCTTGCGTTTCAAACACAGCAAACAGTGAGAAGATCTCATAATTCAACAAGTATCCGCTAGGGGGATTCTAAAAGGTTTAAAAAGAACTGTGCAATTTTAAAAGAATGTCCTGCGTGTTGTACTGCACATACACGCTAGGAACATTCAGCAATTACTTCGCAATTAATCGCGGGGAATCCAGTAATACCACCTGATACGAGGGTGGATCGGAAAGTAACGCACAATGTTTGATTTCACTTCTGTACCTGTCGCAAAGCGTTCAGCCGCAGGGCTTTCTTCATAGGACTAAACAGATGAAAGTCAGATAGATGCTGCGAGGTCTCGACTGTATGTCCGTCCGTGCTGCTGGCAGACTGGGGCTTACCCCGATGATTTTTGCTGCGTACCCGCCCTTAATAGGGTTTAACCACAGATAGGAATTTACAGGATAGATTATTTTGGGTGGCTCATTTGTGTTTGGGATGAGTAGGGTTTTAAGAAGGAAGGTTTTGCTCGTCGACAACTGTATAATAGTGTGCAGCAATTCTGCACCCTGGCGGAGGTAATAAAGGTTGAAATGTTTAATTTAGATTATGGATATAATTTTGAGAGCCAAATAGCTCGCACACTTCGCTGCTCCTAAACAGTAACATGCACGCCATCTTTGTTGCATAGTTTACCTGCCTCTCACTAGAGCTGCACATGAAAGACAAATAGGACCTGTGTGAAAACTTCTAACTATATATTGGTGAAATTTCAACATTCCAGCCGCAATGCCAAGACAGAACTAGATTTATGTGTTACTTTCCAATCTACCCTCCTAATTCGTCACCCCCAAACGCGACAAATTGAAACCAAATGATTTCGAGATACGCGACAATTCCACTGCCTACAGCATCCAGCCATCATACGATCTCTATCTCGCCTTCTTTTACCATCAACTCCAACTTTTACACCAAGCTCTAAGCAAATACCATTTTATCTACTATTTTTCCAAATTGGATTCCTTCGCCGTAGGTTACATTCGATCATCTCAATTACAGAGTGTTAGAGGCATAAGTGCAGATATATTTACTGGTAATTGAGGGCAGTGTAATTAACAATATTGCACCAATATTTTCTTCATTTGCGAACTTATAATTTTACTTATTAACCGTAGATGTTTTCAAGTTGGTTAGTTCCTCCAAATAGGCGTAACACAAAAGGGTGATGCAGAGTGACTAGATCTCGTGATAACGAATGGTGTATCGGAACCGAAGGTTGCAAGGGATAGTGAAGAGCAGTTTCAACTTATCATCACTCCTATCCAAATCTCATCCTCAACCTGCTTTTAGAGGCTTAGGCTCTGGAGACCGAGTACTGGTGGTATAAACCATATTATCTTAATGTAGAAGAAATGCTACATTATTGGGAATTCCAAAACTGTACCCTTCTGGCCTAGCAACTCATTGGGCGAAATTTTAATTGTTTTCAAGTCTCATACCAAGCCTCACATGACCGGATAGATCAACCTGTTGATGATTAAGGATACGACATCTAAGAAAGAAAATGTCTTACATTTTGCAACTTGGAATTTGCAGAGAATTTCCAACAAAGAAGACCAATTAAATTACATTGTGGTAAAGAAAGGAATTGCATGTGCAGGAATTTCTGAAACAGAAAAGATATAAAAAGGATCAAAATAAACTCAAAATTATTTAGTTTTGTGGTAGTGTCAATCATAACATACATGCACGAGTTGGAGTAATGTTAATGATAAATAAAATTTAGGTCAGTAATTGGTAATTAAACATATTATAATGAAAGAAGTATAAAAGTCTCGAGAGGATGTGTAACAATAATACAAATTTATGCTCCAATAGAAAGTGAAGAGGAAGAAACCGACAATTTCTATTTAAATGACAAAAAATTGTCGATCAAGTAAATACATCAGATATGCTTTTAATTATGCGAGATTTCAATATTAGGATAGGGAGTATAAAAATTAACAATTATGTAGGAGGAAATGGAGAAGATACATGAAATAGAAATGGCCAAAGGCATATTGAATTTTCAGTTTATAATCAAGTAAAAATTATGAATTCCATACATGAACACAAATGGTCATAAATACACCTGGGAAGTCGCATCATAAACATAAAAATTTTTTAAAGAATTTGAATCGAGAAACAAAAGATAATCTTAATCTCAATGTTATTTTTTCCCAAACAGTGGTCCGATTATTTTCAAAATCTTTGGATCCGAACTACAAATATTCACCTATTATCTTCATTTAACAACACTTCAACTGAATTGATTGCAGACGACGAACTTATAGAGGTAGTATCGAAAATGCGAAACAACAAAGCTCCATAACAGGATGGAATGAATGCTGAACTATTAAAATATGCCCATTCCTCTTTATGAAAACATTTTTAAACTTTTTAAGCCAATTATGGGTAGGAATACAAATCCCAGTAAGCTGGATAAAACATATTTTAAAAGCAATATTTTAAAAAGGAGAATAACTACCAGAATTACAGATAAATCGGTTTATTTAATACTGGATACAAAATTTATGCCAACAAACTAAACAAATATATTAACAGATTTTTAGGATGAGAATAAAATGTCCTTGGTAAAGGTCGATCCTGTTGTGATGCCTATTTTTCAATTAAATTTTATTAATACAGAAACAGAGAATTTAATACAGAAACACACCTTGCTTTTATAGACTACCAGCTTTTGATAAGCCTTTGATAAAGCTCACTAAAATATACCACAATAATATTTTTTCAATATCTACAAAACAAATTTGATTTCAAGTCATATCAACACATAATACTGAATGGATCCAAATTACGAGTAATACTGGTGTAAGACAAGGATGTGACCTCTCGCCCTTGCTGTTTATAAGAATAAAATTATTCAAGAATGGCGACAAATGAGATATGCTTCCATTCAGATTAATAGACTCCGAAAATAGACTCCGTGCTTTTTGCAGATGATTTAGTTATTAATAGTACACACAGAAACAGATTTAAAGTTTTCTGACAATCTATAATTTGATAATTAAGTAGATGTAGCAAACAAAATTACAAAATTTACAAAAATAATGGGAATAATTAATAACATCATGAAAACTTCTTTAGTGCAAAGGAATACAATACCAAGGCCCTATAAGTTTATGCTTGGTTTGTGGTAAAGCTGCTAGACGAAAAAAACAAAACAACAACAACAACAAACACAACGAAATGAATACATACTAAGGTAATCCCGTAACCCAGTGGCACAATGGGCCATTCGGGTCAAGACCTACGGCCTGCTGTTTCCCTAGCGCACCTTCGAGACTATCTGGAACTTTCGGTCAGACTTGCAGAGATTCTAGCGGACAATAAACAAGCAGTGGAAAGAGTTTTGTAGCTTTTGCAAAGATAGTCATGCCTATGAGGATTTAAAACTTTAGATATCGATGTGTTATGCTTTTTCAACATTTTTATAACTTTGTTTTAATTCTGGTTTTTGCTTTCTTGTTTGATGTGTTTGTTTTCCTTTTTACTAGTACTTTAATTTTATATTGAAATTTATCTCTGATTTTTGCCATGATCCGATTTTAAGGGTGCTGATGACCAAATAGACGATCTCCCTTACATTCTCATCTCCTCCTCATCCTCATCCTCCGCCTCCTCCTCCTCCTCCCACTGCCCATCACAGGCGGCATGAGTGGGGTGCAGTAGTGGAGGTTGGACGTGCTCAGCGCCCCGATCCCTCCTGGCCAATTATACGGTCTTCTGGACGAGGGGCCGCTATTTTTCAATCATATAGCTTCTCAGTTGGTCCCTTAGGGACTTAATGAGGTTGAGTGCACCCCGGACCAGGTCTTCCAGTTGGAGAAAATCCCCACACTGGTACTGGGAATCGAATCCGGGTTCCCCGCTTGGTAAGCAGCAGCGCTACTATCAGACGACCACATACTAAGGTATTAATTATCAATCAACCTGTATATTAAGAAGTGGATGATAATGTCGAAATAAGTGAACGAGCTTCTGGAACGATTCGTACATCGGTTTGGGATGGGAATGTAAGCTTCAGAAATGAATTTGCCGTACCTCATTATTCTCTCACTCCCTCTAAGTAAATATAAATAACACTTGTGTTAATTGCCTCTTGTGTTTAGGTTTCTTCAGGGTTCATTATTATTTCAGGATTTCTCTTTGCCGCCTTTAATGAGTTTTAAAACTTCACTCGCAATTCGCTTCCAGGAGAGGCACCGTGTGTAGGCGCTCTTCATTAGGAGTGTTTCCAACCTGAGCTACAGATAAGTGTATAAATTATAGCTCGTGAAATAGAAAGCCTCGCTTTCAACATTATACTAGAGGTTCTAAACTGTCCAAAGAATTATTTAGAGCTTATCTTATTACCTCTGATACTAATTTATTAAAAAACTATGTTTAATTTGGAAGCATACTAATAAATAAATCCGTAAAATATATTAAAATTGTAACATCAATTAAATTTTAGAAGCATTTATGTTTGTTTGAAAGCCCATATTTAAGAAAGTAGCTATGGAATTGAACAATAGACGGACCGGAACAAAGACTATTCGAAACTTTGGACTGCCTCCTTTTTTATGAAGAGTTTCGAGAAGAGCTGTATTTTGCAGAGAATTCGCCCGCACTTGGCCTGGACTACGAAAGCTAGAGAGCCGGACAGAGGAGAGTTAGTTTTTTAACAGACTGATACGGCTTGTTTGCCCATAAACATCCGATAATCTGAATACCTTCCAAATGACGCATTGCTATCGGTGTGCAAACGACGTTTGAAGAACTTATATTTACCTGACTTCTGGACGTCACGGTGTAAATGTCACGAACCTTTACCTATAGTGTAGCTTACTCCACTAGGAGTCCAGGGAAGCTTATTTCACTGTTTGATGTTGTTTTTTGTCCTTATATTTGGCATGTTAGGTAATCGTTTATTACTGTACAAATAGTTGTTTGTTTTAGAAACCTTTTAATTTCTTTGGCTTAATTAGTGGTTCGCATTAGGGATAAAACTATTGAAGTTTTATGAATAATCGATCTTCTTTTTCGCTAGAGTTTAAAGTTACCCGACATTAGGCTTCCCAGGATAAGGGAAAACCTCGGGAAAAACCTTTTCCGGAAAACTCACTTGAACTCGGGACCTCTTGAATGTGAGCCAGCCACGCTACCACCACACCACAGAGGTGGGCTAAGTTTTTTAAGTAGATTGAGTACAGTCAGGGTTGAGAGATTTTTAGGATGTGTATCATCAGAGACAGTTTTAGATATTTAATAGTCGCGTCGGAGTTGTTTGTTGTGCAAGGCAATTTTTAGTGAGTGTATTCTAGGAGTCAGTTTTTAGTTAGACAAATAGCAGTATTTGTGACAAGGCTATGATAGGACAGAACAGCTGTGATTTGCAATATCACGACGAATTGTCAATTATGTTAACGATAAAATAAAGAACTGAGTTTATGATACAATTTGAGAAGGGAAATAAAATGACAGAAAAAGTTACTGGATTAATCACTCGTCACAATGTTGTTGTTACAACAAATGAAAACAGTAGTTACTGCTAAACACAGCTTCTCATTAATTTAGGAGCTTAGCGTAGTGCAAAAGTTATCTTTGAGACAATGCTGCACGCGGGTAAAACCAGACAATTGAATCAGATAATTCGATTGCAACTAAACTAATAAACCACAACTCAACTGAACCCTCACTGTCAACTGATTACTGAAAAAAACTGTCCCCTGTCTACTCAACTGAAGTCGATTCCTACTCGACTGTCCGCCAGACGCAGATCAGCCCCTTAAACAAACCTCGAATAGAAAGGGAACGTTCTAGAAACGGAATCTACTATATATACCAGGTGCGTCAGCTGCCCCTTATTCTAGAGTTTTATGCAATCCGCATTTTATACTCCAATATGAAAACATCGACCCCATTACTAGGTTCTACCCGCGTATTTAACATGGATGTTAAACACTCGATGAAATTAGTACTAATATAGATGTTATCACATCCCATTTTAATATATTCGTAATTAGACAGCTGGTGTTTGCACTTCTGCAAATGTTCATTGGAACAAGCGAATACTACATGTTAAACGGAATGTTTGCCTCACACGTTACTAGGTAGCTCAGTTGGAACGAGCGCAAGACTCCGAGGTAATCTCTCTGCTGTGATGGTGGCTCGAATCACCTGCATGTACTAATTTTTTTACCGTGCAATCCTCAGAATTTACAAATTATTATTCTGAAAACTGTTATATTCATTTTTTATTGTTTTATTTATGTTTTATGGCATTGTTTGATGTTTCTTTATTGGTGAATTACAATTAGGTAGCTGTTTAAACATACTTATAGGTAGGTGCAATTGAAATAAGGATTATTGATACACAGGGTTGAACAGATCTACAAGCCACGGTAATACGCTGATGAAGGGTTTCTGAATTGTCCAGCTCCTCAGGATGAATGCGTTCTTTTAAATAACCCCAGAGAAAGAAGTCAAGGGGTGTCAGATCAGGCGATCTGGGTCGCCAGGTAACATACATCATGCCAGTCCAATGGGGCAGCAGTTATTATACCTGTTCTATTACAAAATGCAGACAACCAAAAACGATTTAAATTATAATATCCTAAACCCTCAGGGACTTTATAATTACATTATCGTAAATTCGGCTTCCAAGTTTTGATGAACATAATATATATATTTACATTGCTGAGACTCGAATTTGTGCCATAGGGGGTTAGAGAGTACACGTGACAATCCTATTCAGCTATTTCGAGACTTGACTGAAAGCGCGTACCGCGTGCAATGGTAGGACTTGCATGCCTGGCGCTATGCCATTGCCACCTCGCAAGTTTCCGTGCTTTATTTAGCATTTTAAGACAGTTTTAATTATTTACTGGGCGTTTTAATATTATTACTTAAATGACAAATCTGTTATGCATATTGAGATGCACGAAGCGTAGTTTACGCAGAAATGTAAATAAAATATTGTTTAATAATATGTCCGTTTTGACTGTACGGGTTCATGACGGATGAGGCGTGTCTAAAGTTTTCCTAATTTTTGGCAGCCAACCCCTGCCCTAGGTACAAGAATCCACTGTTTTCTTTTTAGCTGACGTTGTTAGTGTGGTCATATGATTGGTCCATTTTTTTTTCGAGGCATTTACTGAATTACGTTGCTATGTATACTCTAATAAAAAGTTTGTAAAATCGGCTGGAAACCGGAATTCGCTCTCAGTAAACGAGTCGTATGTTTTTGAGGTGTACTTTAGCGAGGAGTACGTTGTGTCCCTTAAACAACTGTTGCTCTCAATTTTGCGCATTCCTCTCTTTAAGAACGTCAAGCAATGCATTTTAGTAAGCGCAAAACTGGACTAAAGCACGCGTGCCGTTAGATGGGTGGCCTACCTTCCAAAAAAATAAGGCGCGGCTGACTCACCTGGTATACATATAATGATGCCATGTAATAAACGTGGTGAAGCAGTTTATTTTACTTATGAACCACTGTGAGTTCTGCATGCAGTTCTAATTCGGTGTTCCAGTATTGTGGTGCCTCGCTGTATGTTATAGTTACTTTATAGTGCTTTCTCTTCCTTTTTTAATTGCCTGATTAAACATGTCAGAAAAGAAGACTAAGTGGAAAGCTTGCCTACAAGAGAGCTGCGGAGCGACTTCTCGATGCCTGTGTATTTATTCAATTGTAGCTATTTATCACAACAAATTGTATATCTCCCTATTATATCTATATAAAATTAGTAATCTTGTCTGTGAATAATTCGGCAATAACCGCTGAGAGATAACGAAGGCTAAGTACCTCTATAATTAACACAACACGTTCTGCTGGTACCAAGGCTTTCAACTCCATTAGGAAATACAAAGCTATAATGCCATGAATTCTTATAGTTCCCAACGAACACAACTTAGTACTAACCAAGTCATTTGTGAACTTCATTATTGGTTTTACAGTAAACATATGCATTGAATGTACAAAATGACTAGCCTATAGGACTGTGTGGGGAGGTCTGTGGTTTGACGTCACGTATTGTTGTGGAAGTTTGTGAAACTAGTGGCACTGTGCGGCCTTTGGTAAACAAACTACTGCTTCTTCCCTCCGGTGTGCGCAATATTGGTCACTTCTGTGGTCCTGATTGTCCAATACCGTGTTCACTTCCAACTAATCTACTCACTAGAGAAACTTTTGGAATCCATTCTGATTGAATTTTACTAGTACTAAAAGATAAGCTTCCCGATTGAAACACACCAATTCCCTTTGATCTGAATTAATTTGTAATAAAGTTGCTTAGCATTTTTATCTATGCCCAGAAGCAAGGTTTCAGTTGGAATGTATGCTATCTCAAAATACATGGAACTCGAAATAACTAAGGGAAATGTCCCAAGACTTGACAACATAAAAGCATAGTGCCCCACTTAGATTGTAGTTATGTTAATTCCTTTAACAATAATACTGTTTTCCTGCTTTTTAAAGTAACAATTCCCCTTTCTTGCTTTCCTTAGCCTTTTAAAATTATGTTTTTCACTTGCTATTTTAAATGTAAGATATATGTATTAAATGAGCTGCCCTCAAAGGAACTCGTTAGGTATGTAAGTGGTGTATGTGTCAATGTTTTATTCTAACAGTTGTGCTAATGAAGTGAGCAATTCTTGTACATTAAAGTGTTAAAACAGATATATTTAATTACAGTTTTAAGAAAAGAGATTGTGTTAAACTATATCAATTAGATTTATAAAGTAAAACAATTTGAAGAAAAAAAATCTCATGAGTTGCACTCACATGGCCTTCTCTACTATTGTAATATTCTTACAAACTCTTATTCCTATATGTTCATGTTGGTCGGGATAAACATTTGCAATTATCTTATTGGTAATTTTATTGTATGTACTAGGGTTTGAGGCCAAGTGAGAGCGTAGAGGCCAAGTGAGAGAGTTCGAGGCCAAGTGAGAGTTTTCGAGGTTAGGTGAGAAGGTTCGAGTCCAACTGAGAGAGTTCGAGGCCAAGTGAGAGGGTTCTAGGCCAAGTGAGAGGATTCGAGGCGAAGTGACAGGGCTCGAGGCCAAGTGAGAGCTTAGAGGCCAAGTGAGAGGGTTCGAGGCCAAGTGATAGTGTTCGAGGCCAAGTGAGAGATTTCGAGGCCAAGTGACAGGATAGCGGCCAATTGAGAGGGTTCGAGGCCAAGTGAGAGTGTTCGAGGACAAGTAGGAGGGTTGGAGGGCAACTCAGAGCGCTCGGGGGCTACTCAGAGCGCTCGCGGGCCACTGAAAGCGCTCGCAGGCAACTCTAACCCCTCGGTGGCAAGTCAGAGCCGTTGAGGATAAGTGAGAGAGTTCGGGGGCAATTGAGAGGATCGACGGAGTGGGAGGGTTCGAGATCAAGAGACAGGGTTAGAGGCCAAGTGAGAGGGCTCGAGGCCCAGTGAGAGGGTTCGAGGCCCAGTGAGAGGGTTCGAGGCCAAGTGAGAGGGTTCGAGGCCAAGTGAGAGGGTAGAAGCCAAGTGAAACATTTCAAGTCCAAGTGAGAGAGTTACAGGCCAAGTGAGAAGGTTCGAGGTCAAGAAAAAGCGCTCCAGGCCAAGTGAGAGAGTTCGATGCTAAGTGAGAGGGTAGAGGTAAATTGAGAGGGTTCGAGGCCAAGTGAGAGGGTTCAACGCCAAGTGAGAGGGTTCGAGCCCAACTGAGAGGATTCTAGGCCAAATGACACGGTTCGAGGATAGTGAAGGTGTTCGAGGCAACTCAGAGCGCTCGGGGGCAACTCAGTGCACTCGCGGGGCACTGAGAGCGCTAAGAGCAACTCTAAGGTTTCATTGGCAAGTCAGAGCGATTGAGGGCAAGTGAGAGTGTTTGGTGGCAATTGAAAGGATCGACGGCAAATGAGAGGGTTGGAGGCCAAGTGAGAGGGTTTGATGCCAAGTGAGAGGGTAGAGGCAAATGAGAGGGTTGGAGGCCAAGTGAGAGGGTTCTACGCCAAGTGGCAGGGTTCGAGGCCAAGTGAGAGAGTTCGAGGGCAACATAGAGCGTTCGGGGTCAACTCAGAGCGCTCGGGGCAAATCAAAGTGCTCGGGGGCAACTCGGAGGTCTCACGGGCCACTTTGTGCGCTCGCGGGCAACTTTGAGGGCTATCGGGCCAATTTGAGCGCTCGAGGGCCACTGAGAGTGCTAATGGGCAACTCTAAGCTTTCGGAGGTTAGTCAGCGTGATTGAGGGCAAGTGAGAGTGTTCGGTGGCAATTGAGAGGGTCGACGGCAAGTGAGAGGGTTCGAGACCAAGTGTGAGGGCTCGAGGCCAAGTGAGAGGGTTCTAGGCCAAGCGAGAGGGTTCGAGGCCAAGTAAGAGAATTCGAGGGCAACTTAGAGAGCTCGGGGGCAACTCTGAGCGCTCGGGGCAAATCAACGTGCTCGAGGGCAACTCAGAGCTCCCGTGGGCCACTAATTGCGCTCGCGGGCCACTTTGAGCGCTCGCGGGCATATATAAGTTTTCGGTGGCAAGTCAGAGCTCTCACTAAGTGAGAATGTTCTGGGGCAATTGAGAGGATCGACGGTAAGTGAGAGGGTTCGAGGCCAAGTGAGAGATTTCAAGACCAAATGATAGAGTTCGAGGGTTGCCCGGGGGCAACTCGGGGGCAACTCAGAGTGCTCGGGGCAAATCAAAGTGTTCGGGGCAACTCGGAGGTCTCGCGGGCCACTAAGAGCGCTCGCGGGCCACTTTGAACGCTTGTGGGCCACTTTGAGTGCTGGCGGGCCAATTTGAGCGCTCGCGGGCATATCTAAGCTTTAGTGGCAAGTCAGAGCGATTGAGGTCAAGTGAGAGTGTTCGGGAGCAATTGAGAGGATCGACGGCAAGTGAGAGGGTTCAAGACCAAGTGAGAGTGTTCGAGGCCAAGTGAAAGGACGAGAAGCTCAGTGAGAGGGTTCAGCGCCAAGTGAGAGAGTTCGATGGCAACATAGAGCACTCGGGGCAACTCAGAGCACTCGGGGCAAATCAAAGTACTCGGGGGCAACTCGAAAGTCTCGCGGGCCACTAAGAGCGCCCGCGGGCCACTTTGAGTGCTCGCGGACCTCTTCGAGTGCTCGGGGGCTAATTTGAGCGCTTGCGGGCCACTAAGAGTGCTCATGGGCAACTCTAAGCTTTCGAAGGTTAGTCAGAGCAATTGAGGGCAAGTGAGTGTTCAGTGGCAATTTAGAAGATCGACGGCAAGTGAGAGGGTCGGCGACCAAGTGAGAGGGTTCGAGGCCAAGTGAGAGAGTTCGAGGACAACTTAGAGAGCTCGGGGGCAAATCTGATCGCTCGGGGCAAATCAACGTGCTCGAGGGCAACTCAGAGCTCCCGTGGGCTACTAATTGCACTCGCGGTCCACTTTGAGCCCTTTCAGGCCACTTGGATCGCTCGCGGGCATATCTAAGCTTTCGGTGGCAAATCAGAGTGATTGAGGGCAAGTGAGTGTTCGGGGGCAATTGAGAGGATCGACGGCAAGTGAGAGGGTTCAAGACCAAGTGAGAGGGTTTGAGGCCAAGTAAGAGGGCTCGAGGCCCAGTGAGAGGGTTTAAGGCCAAGTGAGAGTGCTCGAGGGCAACATAGAGCGCTCGGGGGCAACTCAGAGTACTCGGGGCAAGTAAAAGTGCTCGAGGGCAACTCTGAGGTCTCACGGGCCCACTAAGGGCGCTCGCGGGCCACTTTGAGCCCTCGCGGGCCACTTTTAGCGCTCGCGGGCCACTTTGAGTGCTCGCTTGCCAATTTCAGGGCTCGCGGGCCACTACGAGTGCTAATGGGCAACTCTAAGCTTTCGGAGGTTAGTCAGAGCGATTGAGGGCAAGTGAGAGTGTTCGGTGGCAATTGAGAGGATTGACGGCAAGTGAGAGGTTTCGAGACCAAGTGAGAGGTTTCGTGGCCAAGTGAGAGGGTTCTAAGCCAAGCGAGAGGGTTGGAGGCCAAATGAGGGAGTTCGAGTGCAACTTAGAGAGCTCGGGTGCAACTCTGAGCGTTCGGGGCAAATCAATGTGCACGGGGGAAACTCAGAGCGCTCGCGGGCCGCTAAGAGCGCTCGTGGGCCACTTTGAGCGCTGGCCGGCCACTTTGAGTGCTCGTGGGCATATTTGAGCGCTAGCGGGCCAGTGAGAGTGCTAATGGGCAACTCTAAGCTTTCGGTGGCAAGTCAGAGCGATTGAGGGCAAGTGAGAGTTTTCGGGGAATTGAGAGGATTGACGGCAAGTGAGAGGATTTGAGGCCAAGTGTGAGGGTTCGAGGCCAAGTGAGAGGGTTCGAGGCCAGTTGAGAGTGTCCGAGGGCAAGTGAGGGGGTTCGAAGCCCAGTGAGAGCGTTCGAGGCCAAGTGAGAGGGTTCGAGGCCAAGTGAGAGGTTTCGAGGCCAAGTGAGAGGTTTCGAGGCCAAGTGAGAGGGATCGAAGCCAAGGGTGAGAGTTCGAGGCCAAGTGGGAGGGTTTGAGGCCTAGTGAGAGTGTTCTAGGCCAAGTGAGACTTTTCGAGGCCAAGTGAGAGTGTTCGAGGTCTTGTGAGAGGGTTCGAGGCCAAGTGAGTGGGTTCTAGGCTAAGTAAGAGGGTAAGGCCAATTAAGAGTGTTCTAGGCCAAGTGAGGAGGTTCGAGGCGATGTGAGAGGTTTCGAGGCCAAGGGAGAGAATTCGAGGCCAAGTGAGAGGGTGTGAGACAAAGTGAGAGGGTTCTAGGCCAAGTGAGAGGGTTCTAGGCCAAGTGAGAGGGTTCTAGGCCAAGTGAGAGGGTTCTAGGCCAAGTGAGAGTGTTCGAGGCCAAGTGAGAGGGTTCGAGGCCATGTGAGAGGGTAGAGGCCAACTGATAGGGTTCGAGCCCAAGTTAGAGGGTTCGAGGCCAAGTGATAGGGTTCGAGGCCAAGTGAGAGGGTAGAGGCCAACTGAGAGGGTTCGAGCCAAGTGGGAGGGTTCGAGACCAAGTGAGTGTTCGAGGCCAACTGAGAGGGTTCGAGCCAAGTGCGAGGGTTCGAGACCAAGTGAGTGTTCGAGTCCAAGTGAGAGGGTTTGAGGCCAACTGAGAGGGTTCTAGGACAAGCGAGGGGGCTCGAGGCCAACTCGAGTGCAACTCAGAACGCTCGGTGGCAACTCAGAGCGCTCGCGGGCCACTCAGAGCGCTCGCGGGAAACCCTAAGCTCTCGGTGGCAAGTCAGAGCGATTGAAGGAAAGTGAGAGAGCTCGGGGGCAATTGTGAAGATGGACGGCAAGTGAGGGGACTATTGGGATACAGAAGACTTTGAGCGGTAGTCAAATTTTTTATAGCTGGTTTCCTTTGTACGGCCAAGAGGCAAATAAGTGAATAACGACCCTCCATTTGAAGAGAGTTTAAGTGTTGAAGAACACACACAAATAACAGGGAATATCTGCAAAATGGTTAGCTTCACATAAAGTCCAATTTTACATAAATTCTATGTTTTAACAAATGTACATTTTGGTATAGTATGAATTTATCTATCTCTTACACTTTACCAGTTATGCAAAGGTCATCAAGAGTAAACAGGACTGCGTAGGCTATGACCAGAAAATTCAAAACATATATTTCATTTGCCATAAAAATATCTTAAACATATGGAATTTCAATCGAAATTGTTAGCCATTTTCGAGAAAATAAAAATTTTCGAAATATTGTTTCATGCAAAGGGTGGAAGAATTTTTGTTCAAAATCTTTGTGTCATATCCTTCAGCGATATTAAACGTAAATACCAATTTTGCGTTTTTGAGCTATGATGTTCACACACACACAGACACATACACATACACTCTCTCTCTCTCTCTCTCTCTCTCTCTCTCTATATATATATATATATATATATATATATATATATATATATATATATATATATCGCTCTCTCACACAGAGATATTTTTTCTAAAAAAATTCTTTTTTTGGGGTGGGGGATTTAGGGGCTTCAAAAATCTATTTCCGGTGATATCTCGAGATTCAAATTTTCGGTCAAATGCAATACTTCTCCTATATAAGAAGAGCTATGTTTTTGCGTTAGTGATAAGTAATATAGCACTCGATCGGAAAATGCGTTGCTAATTTTATGCAAAAGTTTACTCTGGAAACTTAGAGAAGAAAAGATGGCCATAGTTGACATTGTAGTGTAAAAGTATTACGCTATAGATGTTTTAGAAGGGCTACAAATATCAGAGACGGCGTGAAATAATAAATTATTTAATTTGTTTTGTGAAAATTGATATCTTTTTTTTAAATTCCCAAACTACCTCACCGAGACATCTAGTGGCGACAGAAGGAAAAGTTCTGATTAACTCAATTCCAAGGCAACATTCGCCAAAATGTAAAATTATTATATAATACCTCAAATTCAGGGATATTACCTATAAGAACAGTTACAAATTATAGCGTCCTAACTCTCAAACTTAGAACAAAGGACAGTAAGCGTTGAAAGTGTCCGAAATGTCTGTTTTCTTGGAAACACAAAGTGAAATGGCCAATAGGCACTGCACAAAGTTCAAGATAAGATTCACACTCATTCTGCTGCCGAAGAGTTTCAATTAAAAGGCTTAAAATGTATGTGATTAAACTTTCTCTTGGTTCTATTTCTTCCAGAAATGAAAATAATTCATCTACAATAAAATGTAACATAGAGGTTGTAACTAAAAATGGATGTTCACTAACAATTATGGGAGCACTGAAGTGATTTTTTTGCATGTTTGGCCAAAAAAAAATTTTTTTTGAGAATTTTTATTGCCATACCTTAAAAAATATATCTGCAAAGTATTAATCCCCTAGGGAACACATCTCTTGGATGCTATTTTAAAATTGGTGCATCTCTGCCTCTGCCTTTTAAATCAGTATGACCACACCTTTCATTTCAACTTCAAACTCATGTTTTTTGGGAACAATTGTTTTTGTAAACTCATATTCAAAAGCTATCTTCTCCCACAAAAATCTAGCTATACATCTAAAGGTTTTTTTCCAATATAGTTCAGAATATGGGTAGTAAAATTTCTGTTTGGAATTTTGATATTGCTTAAACCTTCTTTTTTAAAAAATTAATATAGTAATGTACTGGTTTTTATGAAATGTTTATACCTTGCGGCATTAAATTATTTTAAGGAAAACTATTCACTATATCAAAATTTCCTTCTTGTAATGTGTTACAAAGATAATAAGAGATACAGTTTAAAAAATTAACTCTGTTCTTCAATATCTGATTTTGATGCTGCCAAATAAATTTGATATAAATTAATTAATATATCAGGAATGTAATTAGACATTGAAATAAAATTTGGTACACACATTTCTTTAGTTACTAGTAATGCCTGTACAAAAAATTACACCTCTAACTTCAATACTTTAGATAGAACATCACCTTTTTCACTTCGGTGTATCCTTAAGAATAGCTCCGGAAGGATGTTGGAGTTTGCCCTTCCCGGTAGATCCTCAGTGCGGTAGATACATTCCTCTTAATGGTGAAAAACGTTTTTCCTCCGTGAAACTCGTTCATGATTTTACTAGAATCTCCATTGCGTTGGCTACCAATTGCATTTCCGGGACACACAACTTGCTAATAACTTCAATTCTCTGACCAAATTTCAGCCTGTGCTGTTTATGTTATGGATTGATTATGAATTTTATTTAGTGCAATGCTTTACCTATCCCACATCATTCCTTTATAAAAGTATTAAACTTATCAGTCAATAATTCCCATATTGATTTATACAAATAGCAAACAATTAAGAGGCTTCAACACGGGAAAACAAGCAAGTAGGTTCGTTGTTGTCCCAGAAGGCACACACCAGCTACATTTCCCTCACCTTCCCTTTCTCATGCTTTCGCAGAGAAATGCATCACTTACTTATCTCAAACTCATTTAATGGTATGCTGGTGAACATGAAGTTTCTCTGCAACTCAAGCTAATGAAGTCAATTTAGATAAACCTTCCACCCATAGATATCTCAGATATTAATTTCCGAAATGTAGTGTTTCAGCTTCCTTCAATATTTACCTCATTTCTAACGTAGTATTTCAAGTTTAGCTTAAACATATAGATATTTGTTAATAAAAATACCTTATTTACTTAAAACTGTTTCGATTCCATGAATTATTTAAGCAAGTTCAATCCTTTACCTAGAGTCCTAAAAGGACACACAAAATGTGTTTTATAATAGATTAATTAGTGCCATTCTCATCTTTTCCACAAATCACACATAGCGAACTGCTCTTAAAATGCCTGATTACCGCTTCAGGAGCAGCTTAACTCCCATGAAAATTAGTGACATTCAATAATTAGTTCCTCTTTGTGGATCAACTAAAAAAATTGCTATTGAATTCTTAAAACATAATATATTTTTCATGCCAGATGAAGCTAATTTCTATTTCACAAATTAATCTATGTGCCTAATTTAATTATTTAAAATAGCATTACCTTTCTGTGCTGGAATCTAGTTAATCCCAGATATATTGACTAGAAGAATTAGAAGAATGATCATAACTTAATTTCTATCTGCGTAAAATAATTATATTTATTATTTTCATTCATTTTCAAATTAGCAAAGTAAATTTTACAGATTATTTATTACTAAATTATCTTGGCCCAGAAGACTATGAGACAGAAGAGCACAATTCTAGACAGTTCTCTAGATTATGTATTAAGTAAGAACCACAAAAGCTTTCATTTAAATCCCTTCAGCGGCTGTTAAAAAATCATCAAGGTTAAGATTAAGGTGTCTTTGTAAATTATTTAAACCATGGTGCACACCTTTCCTTTTGCAGCATTATAGCCTGAAATTAATGCATATGTTTAAATAATACTTCCTGCAAAATACACATAATTATTTGCTGCATCTGTTTACACATATTGTTAAAAATTTATTTTTTGACAATTTTAAGCTATGCCTACACACTAGGCCTATTGTATTTATCCTATTTCTGTGTAATTTATAAGTATGTAGTAAAAGCATTTCTGTAAATGTTCTACTTATGGGATCTCAAAACACGTATTTCGTAAAAAAAAAAAAAATCTCGATTTAAACATTTTGGGTGGAACGTAAAACTTCCTCCACCTTCTGTAGATGTGTAGTTGATAAAGTAATTTGAATATTTTGGTTAAACCCACTTTAATTTTACTGTGGACTTTTTTCTGAAGTACAGCAGTGTAAGGTCTCCTGCGTTTTGTAGGAGTTACATTTGCTAATCAAGAGATGTAAATTTGTCATAACAATTTTAGTTTTTCATCCAATTGTGTTTTGATTTCATTTTTGTATGGGAACTCATGAAACTGTTTTTCCATGTACGATGTTCAGCTTTCTGTTCATGGCAGAGATTATGCAAACCAGTAGATAAAGTTTTATGAATAAGCTTAAGCAAAGAAGCTTACAGACTTCCAAGAAAGTAAATTAGTATTAAGAAATGGCATCTTCTTCCTGTAAATCAGGAAGAAAGTTTCTGAACAATTTCTAACTAAGCGTGCATTAAAACTGTGTTAAGAGATACATTTTTAGAAGTTCAGAAAAAAATATGCACATTGATGTAAATGCATAACACGTAATCTTAAGCAGAGAAAACCACGAAAATAAAGTGAAAAAAGTAATGCATAGAAAACTGCTTTTAATTCTGTTCAGGGTTAGCTTTTGAAATAAAGGTGTCTTATTTTCTTTTCTCCGTTGATTTAAGTTTTTCGTTTAAGTTACCTCTCTGTCGTATTAAGACTACTACCGTTTAATATCCATTGAAATTTTGTAACAGTAAATTGAAAGAATTCACTTAAAGGTGTACACAGAACCTTTAATATGTTTGATATTTACACTTAATAGAATTATAACCAGGAATTCTTAATAACCTTTAAGCAGTTATTTACCTCAAAAGAGCTTACTGCAATGGAATTGTCTTGAAACCACGTGTTCTTTGTAAGATAAGGATAAAATAAAACAGCAAATACTTCCCATTTGAGAAAACTATAAGCATTTGAAAAGTCAGACTTATAGCAAGGAATCTGTTGAAAATTATCTCCATAAATTATCTTATTGTTTATTTTCTTGTAAATGCAAGGGTAATATGGGAATACAGTAGGGTTTGAGCAATAGTCAAATCCTTCAAATACTTGAAATTCCGTTTTCTTTGCGCGGATCATAAAAAAATTAAGAACAATCATCTGACAAAATTTTAGGTCTTCCAAAACTCACACAAATAACAGGAAATTTAATATCTCCGAAATTGTTCGCTCTTCAAAAAATTCATTTGGACATAAATTGTGCGTTTTAAGCAGATATTTTGTGCGTATTTCTTGTACAGTAAGATTGTGTCTCTTGCGGTTTACGAGTTGTCATCCAGAGTAAACAGGATTACATGGGCTATAGCTAGAAAATTCAAAATGTACGTTTCTTTTGTCCTAAAATATCTTGAACATAAGGCATTTTAATCAAAAGCATTAGAACCATTCTCCAGAAGATCAAAATTTTTGAAAAATGTTGCATGTTAAGGGTAGTTTAGGATGGAGAAAGTTTCTTAAAAATCTTCGTGTCGCGTCCTTAAAAGATATTAAACTTAAATACCAACTTATGCTTTAGCCGACTTTTCGTTTTGGAGCTATGCTGTCTACAGACTGACACACACACGCGAGCGCGCGCGCACGTTTTTCTAAAAATGCTTTTTTTATGCAAAGAGCCTCAAAACATATTACCAGTGAAATCTCGACATCGAATTTTTTACTGGAGTGCAATATTCCTCTACTGTATGTAGTAGAGAAGCAAAACACTTGTTTAATACCTGCAGAAAAGTATTTGCTGATTTATTTCGTTTGGATAGAATAAAAGTGATTATGTAACTTGTTTGCTCCCCGCTGACCACAGATCAGAGGAACACACACACAAAAGTAAATATCTCTGGTGAAGCGGTCGCTAGGCCAGGTGGACTAGGTAAAAGTAATTCATAAGAAAATTCTTTGTCTCTTTCCCCTACGCCCTCTCGCTCATCAGAAAGCATTTGGAGCTGACTGTACATTAATATTATTCTATGGTTCTGATAATGTCCGGCGAATTTTTGGCCTGAAGGTAGCTACTCCTCTACCTTCCGATCTCGTATGAATGTAACTCCCGGGACGATGCAACCCTTGGCCTACTACTTTGCTCCAGGTCTAAAAATTTGCCGCTTTCCCTATAGGTGTATTTTGTTAAGGACGCTGCACAAAATAGTTTTAAGACAAGGCGTATTTCGGTGAAATATGCAGATGTCCTTAAATTTTTGGTAGGTACTGTTTATAAGTGGCAGAGAAGGTGAAAATCAACTTTAAATATGTGTCAAATGGCACTTCATTTCCCTTCTAAAGCTGAATCACAAAATTGCACCTATTTTATCCTTTACACAAAAAACAATTCGTCGTTACTTTGAGACTCAGAGCTGTTTTGTGTGATTGTAACCTTGACAGAATTACTACTTTCTCTGTCTAACAAAAAACAGCTTCCGACGATACACTCATTAAAAATTGCTTCACATAAGAAACGTTCACGTAAGAAACATAAGAGACAGTGTCTAAAACTGTCTCTGATGACACTCTCATCACTGCACGCAATACGAAAATACAAACTATGTCTTCTCTTCCCAGCTCTCTCACTTTTATAATCCACAAGTGCCGGCGAATTCTCTGGAAAATGCTGTTTTTCTCGGAACTTCTCATAAACAAGCCGGCAGTCAAAAGTCTCAAACAGTCTAGAACCGGTCTTAGTTCCGGCCCTACTATTGTTTTCCTTATTCATCAGCCGCGCGTTGCATAGTGACGTAGTGGTGTGAGGTAGCTTTACCTTGAGCGCCACAATAGTTTTTAAAAGGGAAGCGCTTTATTGAGACAATAGAATGTGTTGATTTTCATATTTTGCTTAAAATTAAGTGTGAAATAAATAATTCTTTTATTGCGGCTAAATAGTTATAGATTCACATTAAAATGCTTTATATACTAATAAACTACATACTTGCATATTCTCTGATAGATAGTTGCCTTTTTCTGGATAGTTCTAAGTGGTAGCGTTCACAAACCTGTCCACATAGTTTACATACACAATTCTTGAACTAGCTATGCATGAAGTTGCAAGGGTAGTGTCTATGTCCAGTTTGATTAGTGGAATGGAATATCTTGCATCACCATTATGTACACTTGGCCTTCCTATGTCTATCTAGATAGCAGCTCACTTCATCTGCAAAACCAAAGAGGCTATATCCACAAATTACTCCGCCCGTTGCCACAATAACAGACGATTTGTGTTAAGCAATAGTCATTGCTTTCTCAGTGTAACTGTTCTGCGTCAGATCGTAATTTTGTAAAATATGTTATATACGAATTAGTGGTATACTGTAAGCCTAAAGTTTTCAAGTTTTTGGATATAGGAAACGTTTAAGTGTGTTTTACAGAAAGCATTATTTAAATATGTCCTTTAGTTCCAAGTAATAATTTAAAAGGTAGGATGCTACAGAATTGCCAAAAAGGTACCCAAATTTTAATATTTAAGTTTTAAAGATCATTTTCCCAACAACGTACATATTTCCAAACCATAACCTTTAAAATTAAACACTATTGTAAACTGAAACTTTAATAACACTATTTGTGCCTATTTCTATATTCATAATCTAAATTTCTCCTCCTCTGCTTTATAGTTTTTCTGAACAAAAAGCTAGGAGTAACAACCCAGAAAAAGTTAGATTTGTCAACTTAGAAAACCAATTTATAATATTGTTTATACAGATAGAAACCTAGTTCCGGTCATGTCGGTAAACTGAGGCTCAAGCTTTAAAACAAAGACAACAGAATTTAAATATCCTTGAAAATAATGAGTATATTAGGGAAAACTTGGTTCCAGTATAGCTAGGCACCGCCATTTTAAATAGCTAAATTAGGCGTGTAAATAAATTTTGTGAAATTGAGATTAGTTCCATCTTGCTTGAAGAAAGTATGAGATTTTAATACAAACTTTGTATGGATGGTCTTTACCAGCGGAAAATCTGTGGTTCAAATCCCAGCTGTGGCACTGAATTTTTAAGTTCCAGTTCTACCTCTCAAACAGTAAGTTTGTTGGTATAAATAAATAATAATTACCATTCTTTTATTTTACTTCTTTATAGAAGTTTTTCGTGCCTTACAGAATTGTTTGCTGTTATCGATTATTGGTATTCCGTAACGTCTAAATATCATGCTGGGGTTACACATAGACACTTGACAGTCGCCGAAAAGGACTCTCCTATTAGCACTTCTACGATTGCAAACAAAATAACTGATGCTATGGAGGTGACGAAAGCAGTAAACGCTATGAAGGCGATAAGCAGTCATGATTGATGGAAACACGGGTGTCTTATTGGTTAAAATGGTATGACGTAGTAAGAATGTGTTAATCGCCACAAATACCTTCGTCGATGTAGATGTATTGTATAACCTATGCCGCATGTCATTTAAATTTCATTATTTATTCAGAACTACATTAATGGGTTTAATGGATCCATTAGTGTGAAACTAAATGTAGTAAACAGAAAGCGAACCTTCATACAGGAAACAAAATGTTGCCGATTTTGGACTATAGGAAGTGATCATGTGACAGACTGACCCTTCCCAGTTCCTATAGTTCAAACTCCGCAAACTTTTGTTTCGTGTATGAAGGTTCGCTCCCTACTTGTAATTATTACTAATTATTCAATTATTCTTCACTTATGATTGATGCAGCCAAATTACCTATAACTTAAACTTTATTTATAACTATACAGTTGCAGAACTGCAGAACAACGATTTAAAGCATGGATTTAGGCTTTTAATTGTAAAATTTAGGAGAAACGTTCTCATAATTTTATTACAGCTTTTCAAAGTATCTCTTACTTTTACCAGGGTGGCTATTTCATCGTACTTCCGTATATATTTATAGTAGTTTATTATTCAATACACAACTGGCGAATCTGTTAGGTTTATTCAACATCAGGATTTGTTAAAATCTAAAATCTAAACCCCAAATTAGCGTAAAAACACTATACCTTTTTTGTTAAACCGTGACTCATAGACTCATAAAATTCTCATATAAGCAGTATTTGAACATAAAATATAATCCACTTTAGTTTCCAAAGAACGAATTTAAAAAAAAAAAAAAAAAAAAAAAAAAAAAAAAGTTATTTAGTTCATTTATTCTACATTTCTATAAACTTTGAGACAGCAGAACATGTTTACATCTCTAAAACTCCCACTCCTCCAGCTGTAGCCTTTTTTGCTCTCCCGATTTTGTTTGTCAGGATTTCAAGTTCTATGGTTTTAGATAGCTCCAGGGTAACTTTTGCTGTGGTTGAATTTATATATAGGGAGTGCACTTTATAACATACACTTCATATCTTTTTATTTGCTTAATTGAAAAACAGTAGAAAAAAATCTGATATGTTGCACTCACATGCATTTCTCTACTCTTGTACTAACCATTCTTACAAACTCACATTCCTATATATTCGTATTAGTTGAGATAAAACTTTTGCAGAAATTATCTATTTCCTTGTGGGTGCAAGGGGAATATAGGAATACAATAGGCTTTGAGTGATAGTCAAATCCTTTAAAGCTTTCAAATTCCGTTCCCTATACACGGCTAACATTTAAAAAATGAATAACGATGTTCCATTTCACGAAAGTTTATTTTCCATTACCTACATAAATAACAAGGAATATCCCCAAAATGGTTCACTCCACAGAAAACCTTATTTGGACATAAATTGTGTTTTGGAAAGATCTACATTTTTGTGTAGTAAGATTTGGTCTATCTCTTACGGTTTACCAGTAATGCAAAATTCATCAGGAGTAAGAGGACTACATGGGCTACAGCCAGAAAATTCAAAGTATAAATTTCATTTTCCATAAAAATTTCTCAAAAATATGGCATATTAATCAAAATCGTTAAGAGCCATTTTCGAGAAAATCAATATTTTCGAAAAAATTTTCATGTAAAAGCTAGCTTAGGGTGGAGGAATTTTCTTCAAAATCTTCATGTCGCATCCTTGAAAGATATTAAACTTAAATACCAACTTTAGTTTTTAATGGACTTTTCGGTCTTGAGTCATGCTCTCCACAGACACACACACACACACACACACACACATACACACACACACACAGACGCTTGTAACATACGTCAACTGTTACATACATATCTTTAAGGAAGTGTTGACAATGTAATAGGAGCTGAAATAAAAATGTCTTTAGTTGTTCTTAATGTTCACGAGTAAGGGGTAACCCAGGTGTCCCCTTTCGTGTGCACCCTTAACCCTTTTATTCACTCAACTCTGGTTGTGTACGAAATATAGCTTTTCTGACAATAGAAATAAGCGTTTTGTCCATTGGCTATTCATTCGTATTTCACAACGTCGTTAAAATCTGAGGTAGCCAGTACACACTATAGACTATGTTGTCAACGCCAGATGTGCAGCATCTGTATTGGGAGAGATGGGGTGTTGCAGTATCGTGTAGCAACGCCACTTCAGGTGTAAATAGCAGGTTATTCACGTGTAACAGCCTCCTTGTGACGCGTCACTGATAAGCTGCTTTCACAGTCACACCACCAAGATCCTCGAAATTGATCGAGATCACTGCTGAAGGAGTCAAACCAGACAAACGTCTGACCTCAACTTTGGTGGAACTGCTGCGAGTAAACAACGAGAATGCTCATAACAAAGCGTTTCTAGATTGTTCGCGAAGCTTTGACTGTCAGATTGTTTATGAGAAGTGCAGAGAAAAGGTGATTTGCTACGTCATTCTCACCCACATAAGCAAGTCAGGCCTTCGAGAGCAGCCTGTGTTTATGATGAAATCATTGTTGAACGTGACAACAGTCAGCTGTTTTAAGTGTGTGTGTGTGTGTGTGTGTGTGTGTGTGTGTGTGTGTGTGTGTGTGTGTGTGTGTGTGTGTGTGTGTGCAGTCATCATTATGAGAAATTTGAATGTGTGTCACCAGTGACAGTTGGAGACATTTAATCTTCGCGTCGGAGTTGTGTGAAGCAGTTTTAGTTTGTGAGTGTAGAACTGAAGGACACTGAAGTATGTGTCAGGGTTAGTAGAGGTCGATACAAAATCACGACGAATTGTGGATTGTGTTAACGATAAACACAGAAGTATGTTTTTGTGCTTCACTTTTAGAAGAGAAATAAGGTGACGAAAAAGTAACTGAAGTTGTGATTGGTGTCAGAAGTGGGACTTGTTACATTGTCACTGTCACAATATTGTTCTGAAGTGAGCAAATCTAACTAACCAGCTTGTAGCACAGAAGTGTAGAATAACTATAAAGCTGTTACTATCTTCAACTTAAGTTAAAGCCACAATAAATAAACAAATAAAACATTCCAGAAGTCATCCCTCTCTTCGCCACTAAGCATGCACTACAAGTTGCTACATTTCAGGGTAATAATGTAACTTTCGATCTTGGCAGTTAAGTCGACTTAACATCATGCAAAAAGAGGTCGATTAGAGCAGTCGCCCCTTGTAGTAAAAAGTGGGTGAAGTGGGCAATCTGAAAGAAAGAGAACAAGAGGATGCTGGCCTCTCCACATGCAACTCATAGCGCTAAAGCAAACATATTGAGCAAGTCAAGTCTACGCCCACGTCTACTTCCTTTGCTGCAAAAGTGACTTACTAAATCATGAGAGAGAACTGCATACGCTCAGCAGAATTTGTGTATCGACCTTAGCCTGAACCAGTGAAATGTCCTGAACACTTTACAAAGGCATCCAACATGAAACATAGGTAGCGCCGTGGCCGAGAGGTTAGTCCAAGAGCTCCAACGTTTGCGAAAGAGAGGAGGTTGGATTTACCTCATTCCACCACGGTCTTTGTACCTCTTTAATCCCCAACCGTGCATTGTGTTGCAGTGGCGGGTTGGTACGTACATGTACGTTGTGTGAAAGCACTTTCAAGTCCTATGCGATAAACATATGTTCATTAGATTCGTTTAAGAAGTAAATATTTGGCGACAGAGTCGAAATGTATAGCTCTAAGAGGATACACCAAGTGATCATGGTGTACCATATGCGATACAGACTTTTAATATAGTTAAATTTCGAGAAACTCTATTCGCAATATACAGGATGTTCCAAAATTAAACCGACAAACTTTGAGAGCTGATAGATAACATTATTTTAAACACTTTTTGTTAAGGAAAGTTTTTTGCTGCGGTGCTTCGTTAAAACGCTAGACAAGTTAATGTCATAGATAACTGCCTCCCACCCAGTTTAAGTATTTACGGTAAAATCAACAATGCAAACAAAACACAAACATTTCATTGTTTACAGTTAATGACAGTTTTACTATTCAAAGTATATGTTGGAACGCACGCCCATTGCGATTATCACAAAGAGTGCATTGGCGTGTCCTATTCTGCCGTACTCTCGTAAAGGCCCCAGCCATTTCTGCGGTTTAAAAGTTTGCTCGTCTAAGTTTGATACTTAAAAACAATAATATATATTCGGCGAAGTAACTTTCATTGTCACGGACTATTTCAAATAAAATGTACCTGAAGGAGACGTTTAATAGTTAATAAATAATAGATAGATAAATAATGAAATAAAGGCAACTAAAGCATTCATTTCGTATAATAGGCATTTATATTTAAAAAGGGAATATGAAACTAGCATTTCAACCACAAAGTTATAATTCGTTCAGATTCACTTTCAAATTGAAGATAGATTTGACGCATTTAAAAAGGCATTCTGCCTAAGTTCTGGTCTCTGCTTATGACTATCATTTGTCCATTTTCCTTTGCTGCCAACAAGTCGAAAATAATTGTACTTAACAATATTCAAAATTAACTTTCAGACCGTCCTTTGAGACTAACACTTCCTAGATTCAAGTTAATACAGTTTCTATACCAGCAGGTATGCATTAAAGCCACGACTCTAAGAGAGTGATTCTTTCTAAATGTTCCAATTTGGTTTTTATAAGTTTTCAGCTTGTTATCAGAACTTGGAGAAATGAAAGGCTATACTTCTACCACAGGAAGTCTTCTATTTTGGTCTTGAACCGGTGTTATTTCACTGCATATCGCTTTGGAAAGAAAAAGTTTCGTTGAATGTATTTGGAAAGAGAGACCGTCTGGGCACAAGCCACCTTCGTTTACTGAAGGTGCTGTCTGTATTTTTCTGTTTTTCTCCCTTAAACAGTAGCAAGGTCATTTGTATTAAACAAAAGTAAAATGAGAACTTTGTGGAGCGTTTTTATATTGTTTAATGTCCTTTGTCTTAGTTAGATACAGACTCCGTTATATTTCCTTTTAGATGACAAAGAATTAAAAACAGTTGTCATATCCATCTTACACATAGTTAATATTCTCCCTAAAATATTGAGACAAATGACTGTTAAAAAAAGACCATGTGATAAATCCCTTGTAACTGAAACTAGTGTGTCAAATGACACTTCCAGTTACATTTTCTGTAGCTGTACTTATCTTAAAATTGAATCACAAAAAGATTTGGAACTCATAGCTGTTCTGTCCAATCATAACCTTGTCACACAATTCACTAATATTCCCCACTCTGTCTTACAAACTATTCCAACGATACACTCACCATCATTAAAACCTGCTAACAACGGGCTCATTCAACGCTTTAACAACTGGCTTCTCTCAACACCTCAATCGCTTTTATAGCCTAGAATGACGTAGCAGGGATTTTTCTCAAAATTCACCTTTTCATATATAAGCCCATCTATGTACTTGGTTATTTCTACTGAATTTGCTGGTACTCCTTTCTTTTCCATTATATCCCATAAATCATTCCACTGTACACACTCGAATGTATTTAATCGTATTGGAAGGTTGGGTTCGGCGCACAACAAAGGACGGGCGGAAACGGACGTTGCGTGCTATGCCGGCTACCGGGCAAAGACGTTCAAGGCTGGGCGGCCTCGTGGGACTGCTGTAGTACGTGATTGTTAACAATCGAGGTGGCAGAAACAAAAGGGGGGTCAAGAACGTTCGCGAGATTTCTGGCGGAGTCATTTCCAATGCGTGTGTGTGTGTCGAAAGCAAGAAAGTTCCGCGTGACGTCATCCCCAGTATATAAGCAGGCTGGAGAAATGAGTTTGAGTTGAGTTACGGACAGGAGTCGGTCATGTGTTAGTGAGTGTGAAACAGTTATGCGTGTGTGTCGTGAGAAGATTCAACGAACGTCGTGGATGGTTGTAACGTCGTAATTAGGGTATGAGAAACAGGGGAAGTAGAGAAAGACACCGAAAGGACTGAACAAGGCTATAAGTAGAATAGTTGTGAGTTGTGTTAGCACGAAAGACTGTAATTGTGTATTTGTGGTATAATTTTAAAAGACAATGACGTGATAGAAAAGTGAGACGACTGATTTTGCAATTTTGTTACAGTAGGTATTTTAAAGTGTGACTAGTGGAGAGAAGCTGCAAAACACAAGAAGCAGAAAACTTTACTTGGAAGGTTAAAAGGAAGTGTTACCGCTGCCCACTACAGGTGTCATGAATGGGAAGTAAAAGTGGAGAGTGGGACGTGGTCAGTGCCCCAAGCCCTTACGGCCGGTTACGACCTGCGGCAGCTCCTTAATTGGTCCCTTAGGGACATAGAAGGCTGAGTGAACCCCGTGCCAGATCTCCTAAAAGTAGAAAAACTTCCACGTCGGTACCGGAAATCGAACCCGTCTCCTTCGCGCAAGAGGCAGTGCGGTCGATTACACGGCAGCACCAGAACAAATTGGAAAGCGAAACGTAACAATACTAGAATTCCCCTTTTACAGAGTCAGCGCCAGAAGGACGATTTCAGGCTGATGATCAATTTGCTGCATGGTTGGGCTGTCAAGATGTCATCTGACCCGTGTTATCGTGTTACGGCAGCGAAGCGGTTTGCCTTGTGTACTCCCCAGTGACAGACCACACTACAAATAAATTATATATCACTATGATCAGTTTCTCATCTTTTTATTGGGTTTCTGATTACGTATACCCGGAGTTGATTCGATTGGTTTTCGCTCTGTGTTTGGAGAGTACTTGATTTCCAATATGATGACAAACAAAACAAAGCATTACAAAACTTGACATCCAGCTCTTTCCGTTGTCTGGTTTAGTAGCTTTATAACATTCCCAGGAATGTTCACAATTTTAATGTGAAGTCACTGCTTCATGCATAAGCATAAATATGGTCCAACCAAGTGGAATGGCTCAAGTGGTTTCGTCTGTGACCCGCATTCGGGAGTTCACGGGTTCTACCCCAGAGACCGGCCTGCTTGCCTCATGGGTATTTCCCCTCTGTTTCACCATCTCATTCTATGGTACTCCATATTCATTCTATGTATCATCAGTGTCACCGCCTGCTATGCTGCATGTAGTAAACCGGGCGTTAAGCACTACAAAAAATTCTTCCTGGGGTGCCCTGCAAGAGGCACAGGAAGTACAATACATCTGCTAGGTCGGCGTGCCGAATCCCCTTCGCGACGTCCTATCCTATCCTATCATGGCCCAAGCTTCCAAAGGTTAGCCCTAGGCAGTTGTAGAAATAAATAGGTAAGCAGCGGTCTCGCTCAGCGTAAACACCGCAAGTGATATCGATAGATAACCAGAATATACCTAAAATTCCCTCTCTCTCTCTGCACCGCTATAACATATGTCCAAAACATACTAGAATGTTCTGATGAAAATTTCATCGGCTATATGCGCCAGCGTGTTTGCGAATGAGCAGAGAGTGATGGGGTTTGAAGTGCGTTTCTAGTACGAAGTAAGTGCTGTTCTCCGAGCGAGTTTGTGAAGGATGCTGTGACTTGACGCGTGGAAAATGACTAATAAAAAATGTAAGTTTCATCAAATATATTGGACTGAGCCAACGAGGTAGCAACCATCGTTAACAGACAATTAAAAGAATGAACTGAAGATTTTCTTACCTTATAATGGAATCTATGTGTTTTCTCCTTTTGGTATCTCTAATTTGAACCCATGGAAACGATTGATTTAATTCAGTTGGTTACAATTGCATATTAATTTCTTACTTTAAGTATAAGATCCCTTGGTAAAAGTTAAAGATCCCCTTAATAAATTTACAAATCATCTATAACCTGGGGTTGAGTGTGACTCGAGTGCGTGCATCTGTGAACAGCATAATTAACAAACGGAAAGACAAATAAACACCATCTTGGTATTTTAAGTACAGTATCTCCCAAGGATGCAGAATGAATATTTTTTCCGAAAGGTCACCCATCCTCAAACCAGTCTTTTGATGGTAAAGTTTCGAGAGAAAAAATGGCCCTAGTGATTTATGATCAAAATTCCGTATGTTAGAAATATTTTCTTGACAAATGAAGTGCGTACACACACACACACAGAGAGAGAGAGAGAGAGTGAGAGAGAGAGAAAGAGAGAAAGAAAGAAACTGTTAGGGTTATCGGTGCAAATATGTTGTATTATTTGTATCCTCTTCGGTGTGTTAGTTGTTTGTCCTCTTCGTTTAACAGTTGAAATGAGCAACTCCGCTCTCCTTCTGGGCCTGTTTTCAAGTCCCATGGGAAAAAAACCGTCCAGGCCATCTTTGTCCATAAATCACTTTCATCTTGTCCATGGCTTTCTCACTTAACAACAAACAAGCGCTGTTCTTTCACTCTACACTCTGCACAACTGCCATCTGGACTTTGCATGGTGTACTTCATTGTTTCCAAACGTCCCTCTAGTTACTAAGAAATCTCTTTATAATTAAACCTATAAAGTCGCAAATGAAGAAAATATTAATCTAATGTTATTCATCAGACTGCCTTAAAGTACCAATAAAAATATCTACACTTCTACCCTTAATACTCTGTATATACCTATCTTGAATTTTCTGGAAATAGCCTGTGGAGTTCTCGTTATTTTGTATGACTATTTGCATAATTGGCAAACCGCAAGAGATAGACAAAACGTTACTATGAATTTAGAGAGAATGGGCAGGCTACGCTGCTAAGCGCACACCGTTAAGAATTAATGACAGTCACTGTAATGGTATAAGTATCTGGGACAACTAATTTTCCACAATTTGCTAAACAGTAGTGAAAGAACGACAAAACACTTAACACTCAAAATGATTTTTGTTTGGAGGGAGGTGGCCACAATTGCGAAAATTGCTTCAAATAATCCAATCTGCATACAAATAACCAGTAAATACGTAAGTTGGATTTTACAGCATTGCTAATTCTGTCTTTTGAAAGCTTGCAAAAAATCTTGGAAAGAATATCGAGGCTTCACAGTTTTGTATGTGTAGCTTGCGGGAAACGACAAATTAGAGTTTAAATCATCTCCCAAATGTTGATGCGTGCCTATACTGGCATATCACGCTCCCAAGGTAGATGCGTAGATTCCACCAGTGATCTTGTCAGGTTCAGCAAATATTTCATGAGATCGAGGTATATTATCACTAGAGCCCGGATTTTTATGTAATATCAAGGTGCGAAATATGTACATATTTATGTAACAAAAAACATCAAAATATGTAATGAAATATGTAATATCAACAAAATATGTAAAATTATGTAATGATCTAAATGCTAAGATTACAACCTCAAATCTAAATGCAGACTGCAAGTTAGCTAGAATTTTGAAATTTGATCGGTCTATAAGTACATACATTAATTACAATGAGTTAAAATTTAGTAAATATAGAATTAATTATTGGGAAAATGTTTTGTTTTATGCAGAATTTACCTAAAATTTATTTTCAAATAGGTAATCACGAAATAAAAAAAGTGTTTTGGATTACGTTTATTAAACTTACTCATTTCAAATAATCAACTTTATACGGTAAAGCAATGTTGAAATACTGAACCAATTTATCAATGAGTGACACAATCAATTCAAAATAATTAACTTTTATAATGTGGATGCATTTTCAGTTTTTTATCTCTTGACATACAATAAACCAGGCATTTTTATTTTGAGTATTTTGCTTCTTTCAACGTAGTGAATAACCATATACTTTTCAATATTTTCAGGGGTCATTCCTTGTCTCCTATCGGATAAAATGTTCTTATAAGCAGAGAAGGTTCTCCCCACGTCACACGAAGTAACAGGAGCATATTTTAGCATAGGAATCTTATTTGTAGAGAAATGTTTTGGTAAATCGACACTGTCACCATTTAGCACTTTAGACACGGACACAAGCGCAGAGTATCCTGGATTCCTGTTTAGCACAGCTTTGAATTTTTCACCTACATCTCACACAGGGGATTTTTATAGCACTGAATTCTATGCGGTGCTTTCTCGAAGACCGTTCTTGTTGCTGATATCAACTTATTCGCACAGGGAAAATTACTTCTTACTACTTCAGCAACTACGTTGCAATGCATGGGCCAAGCAGGTACATTCGGGTAGAAAATCTTAAGGGCAATAGCAGCTTTAATCATGTAGTACGCTGCGGCATCTGAATATATAATTAAACCTTTTCCTCACACACACACCCTCTGGCCACAGAATCTTCATCCCATCATTTACAAATCTTGCAATTGTAGAATTATTTGTTTGTTCTAGCACCTTGCAACAGATTAGAAATGGGTTTGTTGGACTTTCGGAATCCAGTTTTCCTACTAGTAAATTTGTTATGTACCGACCCATGTCATCTGTAGCTTCATCGACGATAAACCAATATAGGAGTCTCCAATTGCATTCCGCATATGAGCAAGTGCTTCTCCATAACACACATGAAGATACTTTTTCCTCAGAGTAGATTCGTCAGGAATAACCTTCTTGCAATATTTTTCTAGAAAGGAACGAAATTGAGGAAATTGAAGTTTATGCTACGGAATATTAGCTGAAATCATTGCACTGCACGGGTCTTCAAAAAAATCATTTCCGGACGGTTCCTGTTGCATTTGTGTCAACAGAACTTGCTTTCGAGAAAACTGTAGGTGAGAAGAGCATTTTTGATATATTGTTCCAATTGAGATTTCATGGAACAGCCAATTGTTTTACCGCATGCTTGACAGACTACTACTTTTCCATCGGTTATAAAGGCGCTATCTATTTTCACCCATGAATTTAACTTGCAGGATAGCGAGGACGCAACTGGTGCCATTTTACTAAGACTTGCAGGAAACTAACTACAGTATTATCGCCTCGCTATATTGATGTCCAGCGGCTCACTTTGTTTCCTCGCAGCATATTACAAGATGGCGACTATCGCGACAATGGTAACAACCAATTTCTCCAGCCCTTGTAAATGTCCAAAGCGCTACGAGAAACGTGACACTGGAGGTCAACATTGTCGAGCGGCACCTGCTTTGATATAAACGGACAACAATCAGAACGAGGCGAGGCGCTTATTATAGCATTCTTAATTTAACTTGCATCCTATTCCGCAGATTGATTTTTGTTGCTTTCAGCAAAACTTGTGAAAACAGTAGTTTATAATGTGACTACAATATTTTTTAAAAAGTAATAAAATTGTAACGAAACCCAGAAAATATGTACGTTTTATGCAACATCGTCAAAATATGTAGTAATGTGCAAAATATGTAAAAAAATGTAAAATAAAAATTTGTAAGGGAGTCCCAAATGACGTAATTCGCCAACATTTTTACTTCTCATTGACATATTATGCAGGATTTAAAATATGTAATTACATAAAAATCCGGGCTCTAATTATCACCACTCCTCTTCCGGAGCCCCGAATGTGGAGTCTCATTTGGCATCACAAGGCTGAGTGCACTTCGGACAGACATCCCAGCGGGGAAAAATTCTCTCACCAGGGGTCGAATCCGGCGCGTCCTCCGCACGAGAGGCAGGCGCGCTGCCACTTCGCTACGGAGGCGGTCTTCAAGGAGCGAAATATTACCGGTACAACAAAGAAAGCCTTCCATGGTCTCTAATACCAAAATTGTAGACTCAGAAAATCAATCATTTAAAATATGAATTAAAAAAATAGGATAAAATTTTCAATAAAGAATTAATAGATATAATGAACGTTTAAAAGGGTTAGAGTTCTAACGGTTTTAGAAAGGAAAGCGTCACATTTAGTTCAGAGTAAGACAACACTCGTGGTTTGTCTGTCGAAATGGCATTATTGCTTCTTAACGTATGGATTCCTGGTCACGTAGGTCTGCTGATGAATAAATGGCGAATTTGGCAGCAAAGGCGGTAACCAGAGAACTGGGAATACAATCTTTCGTATTACTTCGGAAGACAAGTTTGAAATGCGAGGTGCTGCCACGAAGAGTGGTCTGTTCTCCGCAGATATAAGCTTAAAGAAGTGAAAGAACTTCCGAGAAACTGGATAACCTCTTCTCGTGTATCTTGTCACGAAGAGATGATTTTGGCTCGATTACGTATTGGCCATTGCTTTTGCGTGGTTATCTTTTTAAGAGCATATAAAAAGTGAACAACCATGTTTCATTTCACGAAAGTTTTAAGTTTTCCGAAAGTCACACACATAACAAGATATATCTCCGAAATGGTTCACCATACAAGAACATTTATTGAGACATAAATTGTGTATTTTAGTAAGATCTACATTTTGTGTATAATATGATTTGCTGTATCTCTAACAGTTTACCAGTTATGCAAAGGTCGTTCAGAGTAAATACGACTACAGGGGCTATAGCCAGCAAATTCAATATATGCATTTCATTTGTCATCAAAATATCTTAAACATATGACATTTTAATCAAAGGACATTAAACCTAAATACCAAATTTGGTTTTTAATGGACTTTTCGCTTTTGAGTTATGCTGTCTACAGACTGACAGACACACACGGAACTTTTTCTAATTTTTTTTTTTTTTTTCAGGTGGTTTCAAAGCATATATTTCCGGTGAAATCTGGGCATTGAATTTTTAAGTGGAATACAATAGTTCCCCTACTTACCAGTAGAGAAAGTAAAAATGAAAGTGTCACAACTTGTGTGTTGCAATTTGGTGATGCTGATTGATGTGCAATGATCCTGATGTCTGATGCATTATATTGGGTGAAAGGGAGGTCATTACATTAATTTGATCCAGTGTTAGATCTTGGCATTTGGAACACATTTTGTATCTTAAGTGTTTGTCTCTGACCATTTCCTGCGGAGATATTTTAGTTTTGTCGAAAACAACTTGGCAACACTGCACATTGTGTGGGTGGTCACTTTCTCTGGCTCAGTATATAAACAAACAGCGTAACGGTGCGTCTTAAACACAAACTCATACCCCGCCTTGTCCTTCCGTGTATTTAGTGTGGAGTGTAGACCAAGCACAAGCATTAGGTCCTATCGAAAGCGAAAGTGCCCCACATATTTGCATTCACAAACTAGGTCAATTCCTGACCAACCTCAGCGCAACGTTGTCGACTTACCTAACGTCTGAGAGAGCAGTTCGGAGTAGTCCTTTACGTCTTTTAAGTGATTAATTATTTCGAAACCCTGTGTGATGTCCCATAATTACTACCGAAGCTACGTCAGAAATAAGTTAATCTACGCATCTTACAAGTAACAAACTGTTATGTTCGTACATTATTGTGGAATTACGCATCCAATTGGATTCAAAAAGAATTTATTTTTTCGAAATCTGCTGATCAAAGAACAAAATACCATTAGACTTTTTTGTTTATAATGCTTCTATGAAGCACGTATTAGAAGGAATGTAATGACTTCGCCTCCGGCCTGTATATGTAGTGATGCTTTAATTTGGAGAAATTTTGAACAATTCTGTTACACTAACATCACTTACCTGTTAATTTTAATTTCAATGATGTCTATGTGTGTTAATTTTCCCTGAAAATTTGTTATGCGAATTTTTAGTATAATATTCAGCACAAAAAACCACTAACTCAAATTATTAATGCAAATTTTCAATAATTATCACCAGAAAATCTTTCTTTTGCGAATAGGTATAGTTGAGGAATTATGAAGCTGTCACCAGGAAGTAGAAAGCACTAGTTTTATTCTAAGCAGGTAGTTGCAATTTTCCCTTGGCATTGTATGTTGAACTCCATGGAACGGTGGTCAGAATGCTCACAGAACCGGAGATTCCGAATTCGATATCGGATGCTGCTTTGAAATTTTTCCAAATGGTTGATCCTACAATGGTGTTAATATGTGGTCAAGTAAACCCAACTTTAGCTGTGCAGCTTGCGTAACCCTCCCCTGTTGAAGCTCCATGGCGGCAATTAGCTTTGTCATGGATTTATTATTTCACACCACGCTTGATTTAGCAGCTAATGTGTGTGTTATGCCCTTGCATTTAGAATTTCCTCGCTAAAATAAAACCTTTCTGCTCTGTTTACAGATTTACAATTAAAAGTGTGAAACGATGTTAAGTAATCTGCTTTGTGGTTATTGTTAAAGCGTACGAGAGGAAATTTGCCCTTCTGGGTTCAGTCAAGAGTCAGTTCAAAGGCATTTAAAAATATAGATAAACATAGGGAATGAATACATAAGAATTAACAAAACACTCACGCTGCTTACATTCATTTTTACTTTCTCTACTGGTAAGTAGGGGAAGCATTGGATTCCACCCAAAAATTCGATGTCGAAATTTCACCGGAAATATAAGTTTTGAGACCTCCTGAATCCAAAACAAGCATTTTTAGAAAAAGGTCCGTGTGTGTGTCTGTGTGTCAGTCTGTGTGTCAGTCTGTATGTCAGTCTGTGTGTCAGTCTGTCTGTCTGTCTGTCAGTCTGTGAGTCTGTGTGTCAGTCTGTGCACAGCATATCTCAAAAACGAAAAGTCGGTTAAATACCAAAGTTGGTATTTAAGTTTAATGTCTTTCAAGGATGCGACACGAAGATTTTAAAGAAAATAGCCCCACCCTAAACTACCCTTCACATGGAAAATTTTCAGAAAATGTTTATTTTCTTGAAAATGGCCCTAACGATTTTGATTAAAATGTCATATGTTTGAGATATTTTTAGGACAAATAAAATGTACATCTTGAATTTTCTGGCTATAGCTCCTGCAGTCGTATTTACTCTGGACGACTTTTGCACAACTGGTAAACCGTTAGAGATAGACCAAATCATACTATACAAAAAATGTGGATCTTGCTTAAATACACAATTTATGTCTGAATGAACCATTTCGGAGATATTCCTTGTTATGTGATAGAACATCATTGCTCATTTTTTATATGTTAAATGTGCAAAGAGAACGGAATCTCAAAGCTTTAAAAGATTTGACTATCGCTCAAAGTCTACTGTATTCCCATATTCCCCTTGCACCTACAAGGAATGCTGATATATGCTATCCTAGGACTTTTGAGTGTGTTAAATGTCCTCGTAACAGCCAGAAGAATTGCATCGAACCAAATCCATGTTTAGCATTGCTACTTCATTGCTACCAAGCATGCTTGTGCAATAAATACTATAACATAACAGCAAAATTCGAAATCCTGTTACTTTGCTATCCCTTTATTGTCCTCTAAAGTTTACTACAAATGCAGAATTTCCTTCCTGTTGTTCACAAGTTTATGGTTTTTTTTCTACTATTATAATTCACAATTATTATTATTCTTATAATCTTTCTCAGCCTTTAAATGTCTTTCTGCACTTTTACTGTCTCTTACTTCTTGACTCTTACGTTACAATCACTCGACGACACATACACACTCACTGACAGGCTCACCGACTCACTCGCGTGACTAAAAACTAACTGTACACGACGACTTACACAACTAAAGAACAACTCACTCAAAACTAAATTGCTATTAAACTCAAACTAACTCTGCTGATGTAGTGGCTACTCTCGCAAAATCTATACTGGAGAGAGTGTCACGTGACCTTCGAGATCGTCCATGTATACGTATGCGATGGCTCAGCAGAATTGCGGGAAGCTTCTGGACATTACGGTGTTATCGCGCTGTTCGATCACATAGACACATTCACTAGTTTCCCTGTAGTCTTGGACCTCCCCCGTTCGTTTATTGTTCTAAGCAGCAATGTCACAATACCATACTTACTGAAAGAGTGAGTGAATCGAGTAATAATTATAGTGATTGAGTGACTGAGTGATTGACTAAGAAAGTGTGAGTGACTGGCTGAGTGACTGAGTAAATGGCTGGAGTTTAAGGGCCCGTTGATAACTAGATCATTTGGGCTTGGGGACATTTAAAAAATCTTATTACCATTTTAGTTATTATTATTTACGTAGGAAATGTTTATATACTCGCATACTCGAGTATAATTTGGTTCTATGCCAGTCAAAGATGTCTCTATGCAATTGGATCTACAGCAGACTGTAGTATCGTTTTACGCTGTTTATGGATAAAGTATGATTGTTGCATACATTGTTTTCCTTAAAAGGACAGCGTTACCTAATTCTAGAATATTTGTGGAGGTTACGTTTATGAATCTTTGAAGTTAATTTTTGTCAAAAGCTTAAAGCTATAGCACTTTAAATTTTATAAATATTCGTAGTGACAGTTCTGGACCTTCATTAGGTTTGTGCAACGTACGATATCCAAGGTTAATTACCTTGTAGCTTATTTATAATTAGGTTATGCTCACGTGCACACCAATAATTTAGTGTAATAACAGAGAAAGACAGTTTCTGCGGTGAAGTATGTGAACGAAGGGCAAGCCTATCAGTTCGTGTGACGTCAGGCGAGTGATGTGTAATGCCATGTTGTCTAGATAAGCGGTGCTATGTGTATGGAACTGGAAGGTTCAATCAGGTGTAGCACTCTCGATGACAATAACATGGCCGGTACAAATAAAATGGAGCTGATTCTATTATGAAATTAGCTAAGTACAAATCCAGATGTACCTTGTCAGATCACAAACTAACATGCAGTCTTCGATTACAAATTCCCCCACACATTACGTTCTAGCATTTATAAACTAGTTAAAAACGAAACAAGGTATCGGAAAATGTCCAAATACCTTTGTCCTGTGTGACTTCAATTTCAAGAGAAAATGACATATTCTGTTTATTTACTTTATAACATGTCTGTCCTTCACATAGACTGGAATTGTTATATAACCAAAGTGTAATTATTTATAATCTCTGAGCAATTAAAACAGCATTAATATTTCAACATCCAGGACGTTAGCTGTGTTACTAAACCAGGTATTGTTTCCTGTCTCTGTTCTGTCTTTCCCTGCGGCAACTGAACACAGTGTGGTGACGTCACGTACTAAACTAGCATGTTCAGCGGCGAGAGCTAACGTCACACTGGCACCTGCTGTCTTCCCCTGATCTAGTGTGCTGATTACTCTCCTGTCACCAGCATATCAGTAGTACGAGCGAAGGTAAACAAAGAACTGTTCCGCAAGTTGCATTGGCACACGGCTCCGAGTTGTAGCCCCTTTCGTTATAGGCAACTTCTCCACCTTGGTGTTGTTGCGGGTTGCCGATCAATCCAGGCGTTGTCAAGCAAGGAAGCCCAGCGTAGGTTGGGTTACGCTTGTTAGACGGGGTGGGGCGGCGCCATACCCGAGCGGTTTAGACCGTTGGTCTATCACCAAGGTATCAGTGGTATACGAAATGACATCTGGGGTGTTTTTCTACGGTTTCCTCCGTCACACATTGCAGCAACTTCTCCATCATCACCTTCCATTTATCTATTACACCTGCACTTCCTATCATCCTCTTCCTCAGTATCATACGTGGTGCTTGCTGACCACCTCATCCAGGTATTCACTCTGTCCGGTCCATAGGCCCTCTCCTCTCTCTGAGGAGAATGCTCCGATAAAGAGACAACCTATCGTAGAACTGTAACACAAGCGGTGAGCTGAAACAAAATAGTGTAGAAATAGTTACCGCTGTCTACTGTCCGAAAAGAGGTGTATTCCACAACGCAGAAAGAGAAGTGCTAGAGGACATCGAACCACATCACATTAGCAAACCGACAATAGAAGCAGTTGGTCCAGACAGTTAAAAACTGGACGAAATCACAATATTGAAACACCTTGCTTGGTCCCTAGTTTAGTGCTGTTTTTATGTGGGAAGATGTGTGTAACGTTCGTGCTTACTTCATAAGGAGCATACCTGTACGAGGAATTAAACATACAAACGTGGGATGGAAGAAGGGTGAACATGTTTGGTGTCGTAATGTTGCTTTATGTTATACTCTTTAAACACTGAAATTGTTTCACTGTAAATTAAACGAACTGTTTACTTCGTCTGAAACTTTTTTTCCTGCCGCTGCACTTGGAAGCAATAATTAAGACTTATAAAAAATCACAGAAGAAATTATATTCTTCAAACCTCTTACTAACATTCACACTTCAATGACAGCAAACAACTGAAAACTGGAAACTAATTTGAAATTGCTATAAAATGTAACGATATTAAAACATCTGAAACACACTCCCCTTTAAAAGGAGTAAAGTTACTGGTAAACAATGTTTGAGACTTCAAAGCGATGCGCGTTATGTAGGATCGTAAATAAAAAGTCTGGGCTGGGTATTTCTTAAAACGGTTGTGATTTCCTCATGTTCTGGGGTAAGAGGATGACTGATGAACTTTCGCAAACAAATGTGTTGGAAACGGAGAAAAGGTCTTGCTCTTTCAAGCTTATCCTATTTAAATACAGTTACTTATTTTATAAATAATATTATAACTTACAAATATCACTGTGGGTTGCACACGATGGGATCGGGGGCCGCATGCGAGTCCCGGCTGCGACTTGGACACACTGAGTAGGCTATGGACGATATTCAAATATTTTAAAGCTTTGAAATTCCGTTCTCTTTGCACGGCCAAACAGATAAAAAGGCGAATATCGATCTTCCATTTGAGAAAAGTGTACTCGTACTGCAAAACTCACACAAATAACGAGGAATATCTCCAAAATAGTTCACCCTCCCAAAAAAACCACATATACATTTAACTTGTGTGTTTGAACGAGATCTACATTTTTATATAGTAAGACTTGGTCTATCACGTACGGTTTAGCAGTTATGCAGAAATCATCCAAAGTAAGCAGGAATTCATAGGCTATAACCAGAAAATTCAAAATGTACGTGTCATTTGCTATAAAAATGGCTTAAACATAGACACTTTAATCAAAATTTTCGAGAAGATAAAAATTTTCGAAAAGTTTTCCATGTAAAGGGTAGTTTGTGTGGAAGAATTTTCTTGAAAATCTTCGTGTCGCATCCTGAAATATATTAAACTTAAATACCAACTTTGATTTTTAACTGAATTTTCCTTTTTGTGTTACGCTGTTCACAGACACACACACACACACACACACACACACACACACACACGCACACACACACACCACAGAGAGAGAGACAGACAGTGAGACAGAGACACATAGGGGCCTTTTTCCAAAACTCGTTTTTGGATTCAGGAGGCCTCACATATATTTCCGGTGAAATATCGACATGGAAATTTGTGTCAAATACAATACTTTCCCTACTTAACTGCACGTAACAGAGAAAGTAAAACAAAAATAGAAATTCGAAGAAGTTTATAAACATTAGTTGTAGAAATAAACAAGTATGTGTAGGGAATTTGATTAGGATGTCCAATGAGGACTAGGGTTCAAGCTCTTGGGCAGCACAAGGTGTATGTATGTGCTTTAGTATTCAATAACTTCATATTAAATATCTTCATAAGGCATCACTGACGGCAGAATTCTAGTTTTACAAAAGAGCTTTGCTCTTATGCATCTTTCTACTAAACATCAGTTCACCTTTTTCAGGTGAAAAAGGTATTAGAAACTTGTTTCTACTTCCCTCTCTCCTTCTCTCCTTCTCTCCTTCTCTCTCTCTCTCTCTCTCTCTCTCTGTCTCTCTTATTGACTGTAGTAAGGTTACACTAGATTTGGAGCTGTTAGTTTCCCCACTAATGGTGGTCTAATTACTGTTTTCTAAAGGAGCACTGCAACTAATGTCAGGCTACGAAGTCCATTGCCAAAAGAGGCGAATAAACGGAAATTTCGCAACTCTTGCGAGCAGAGTAATGATTTCCTTGTTCCTTTGGTCGAAACCGTGGCCGACATTGGTGTAACGACCTAGCATTTAGTAACAATGAACAAATGGTCAGTTGCTCAACTGTTCACTATTGATTACATAATTAGAGAATATGGCCTCAAGGTTTCATTCCTGCACCATACCATTTTGCTTTGTCACGAGTCCATAGAGTGATTAGTGCAGGGCAACTGTACCTCCACTTGTGTGACAGGTAGATGGCATTAGAGTGCCATCTTACTTCATTATCTGTGGATAGATGGCAGAGATTTCGGTATCACCATATAACTTTCATTTTTACTATTACTTTGGACTTAAAGAGGAATTTTGGGTAGTGTTATTAAATATTCAAGCTAAAGTTACTCAACATCACAAGAAGAGAGCTATCCGGAAGATAAGGGGTGTGAAAGACGCAGCAACATCATCAATTTTGAAAATGAAATGGGGATCACGTGCTCCGAATGGATCCTATAAAGTGCAGTAACTATATGGGGACTCAGAATATGGAAAAGGGATATAATAGTGCAAAAGCAAAAAAAAAAGTATTTAAGTGTCGTCTGGGAAACTTTTGATCCAGAATAACGAAAGATAGCTTAAAAAGAGAAGTTCTATGGAGCTGGCTAACTCAGGGATGCAGTCGTAAGCCACCTGCCGTTGCAGGAGGCCCTGTCATGTTCATGGGATAGTTCTTATATTCTTAATTCTTAAAATAATTAAATGTCCAAACCGGTATTTACCTCAGTAACTGAAGTAAGCCACCAACAGCCCCAGTCAGATTGGTCGGTCCACGGAATTTGAACCCGAATACGGGCCACAGACGTCACTGTTCGATAATTTTATTTTTGTTTTAATAATGATCAGTAGTAAACATTCGAAGTTCTAACTACTTTAACAATTACTGGATTTATAGCTAACTACTATTAGGTTAGTTGGTCTTCAGCGTTTATCGGGATACCTGAACTATATGAGAAGATTTGAAGTGCATGCGGGTATCTCGCAAGGGTAGCTTAAGCAGTAAAGAATCGTCACGAAGAACCACAGGTCCGTGGCTCGAGTCCTGCCATGATATTTGGTGACGGTGACGTAGAAAATGTCACACAATCGGTGACGTGATGTCTGAGAGACGTCTGGAGTTGCTGCAATGTTCAACATCGTTACGACCTTATTGAGCATCAGTTTGACATATGAGAATTTTCGTAGTTATAGCATAAATTTTTTTTAAAAAAATCCAGAACTTAATCGCGCAGAAAGTTAGTAAATGAATCTATTGTTTATTATTTTCATTTCCAAAGACACTATGTATACCAGTTTTCATAAACACTCAGTTTTACTTTTTCTACTGGTAAGTAGGGGAAGTATTGTATTCCACCCAAAAATTCGATGTCGAGATTTCATCGGAAATGTGTTTTGAGGCCCCCTGAATCCAAAAACAAAATTTTTAGAAAAAGGTCCGTGTGTGTTTGTATGTCAGTCTGTGTGTCAGACTGTGGACAGCATAACTCAAAAACGAAAAGTCGGTTAAAATCCAAAGTTGGTATTTAAGTTTAATGTCGTTCAAGGATATGACACGAAGATTTTGAAGAAAATAGCCCAACCCCAAACTACCCTTTACATGGAAAATTTTTCGAAAATTTTTATTTTCTTGAAAATGGCTCTAACGATTTTGATTAAAATGTCACATGTTTGAGATATTTTTATGACAAATGAAATGTATATCTTGAATTTTCTGGCTATAGCCCCTGTAGTCGTATTTACTCTGGACGACTTTTGCATAACTCGTAAACCGTTAGAGATAGACCAAATTATACTATACAAAAAATGTAGAACTTGCTAAAATACACAATTTATGTCTCAATAAATTTTCTTGTAGGGTGAACTATTTCGGAGATATTCCTTGTTATATGTGTGAGTTTCGGAAAACTTAGAACTTTAGCGAAATGCAACAACGTTGTTCATCTTTTTATATGTTAATCGTGCAAAGAGAACGGAATCTCAAAGGTCAAAAAGATTTGACTGTCGCACAAAGCCTTCTGTATTCTAATATATCCCTTGCACCTACAAGGACATAAGCAGTAAGATAATTTGTACGAATGTTTATCTTAACTAACATGGACATATGGGAATAAGAGTTTGTTAGAATGTTAGTACAAGAGTAGAGAAAGTCATGTGAGTGCAACACATCAGATTTTTTAATAGAGGAGTAAACATAGATTACAAAAAGTGTTAATTATTCACAGTTAGGTCACTGTGGAGAAAACGTACACACACAAAAATTGGTGTTCAGTAGGCAGTGAACGTTGCCGTTTCTTAGTTTGCGGGGCGTTTGAGAGACGTCAGGTCACCAGTTAAAGTTTAAGTTATGAATCTCGCCTTGTCACCTCCAGTGGTCAATGATCTCCGGCCTACAGGCTTAAAAGAAGGTTGCTAGTTTAAGGAACGCTCCTATAAATATATAAATATGGGGCTTACTCACGTCACTTGTCACTCAAACGCACATAGTTGTTACTGGGAGTTCCCGAAACGAAAAATATATTTACACTGCTGTGTAATTTTCAATGTCGAACTCCTGCGCCAGCTCGCAGCGGTCACCAATATTATACAACATAACTTATCCGCGCGGGTACTCAATCTCAATTCGTCCGGAATATCAATTCGGAGATATTAAAAAAAAAAAAAAAAAAAAAAAAAAAAAAAAAAAAAAAAAAAAAAAAAAAAAAAAAAAAAAGCCCACAAGCCTACGCAACCGCAGACTAGGGGGCTACCCATTCTTAAGTGACTCGGTTTCTCATAATTTTTGACCGAGTCCTAATACATATATTATTTTAATTTAACAATTATTAATTACAATATTAAATTTTTACAATAACAGTTAAGGGTTAAATTAACATGCAATTATTACATCAATATATAATTTATAAATCAAGAAGGGGAACATTGAAAATCAGTATACAGTCATACTACTTGAAATACTCTGATAACAGAGCTAACAAAATCAATCTTTACAGCGTTAATAAAATAAAGAAAAAACAGTTTAAAATAAAATAATAGTAGTAACAATGTCATGCAATTAGAACAATATGATAAAAAAACACACAAGTATACATGCAACAATCCATTCCTAAATATGCGTTATTAACAATGAAACAAAGTATTAAAAAACCATTTTAAAACACAACTATAATAACTTTAATTAAATTAATTTAATTTAATTAATTCTTCTAAAAGTAGATAATAAGATTAAAACGGTTAAAGTTGACAAAGTTAGTTATTAGACATTTAGGACTTTTAAAATACGATTGAAAAACGCTTAAAACAAGTAAAATACATGTGGTTAATAACGTAAAACAAATTAAGATAGTAAATATCACATGAACAAATCACTTACTATGGAACTCTTGGAATTGACATTTAGAATACATATACATTATGGTGTTGAGAAAACCCCAAAGTCTCTTATTTCATATATACCTTTGCCTTGTAGGCGTTTTTGATGCTCTCTTCTAATATCTAACGCACGTGGACATTCAAAGACCGCGTGCTGAGAGGTGCCTATATTTTTACATACACATCTGATTGTGTCCTTTTGTCAAAACCTATTCAAGTACTCTGGATATGGACCATGGCCGGAGAGATAATGCACCAGACCTTGAGATGGCTTTAAATGTTTCATCTTCACTGTTTCTATAACGTTTGTGAAGAAAGAAAAAGTTCTTCTACCGGTTAAGCTTGCAAACCATTCATCTTGCCATACTTCTAACAATTTCTCTTTTAATTCAATTTCACCTTCCACTGACGCTCTTGTGCAATTATCCCTCCGGAGCCAGTAACGGGCTAATTTCTAGGTCAATGGGTAAAATGTCTAGAATGACGTACAAAGTATTTGTCGGTGTGGTAGAAAATGCACCTATCATTCTAATCAATATTTGTCTTTTTGTACTCAAAGTTTTCCGGGTCGAAATATAAGAATACCCACTCCCCCCAAGAGCTTGCCCCATACGCCACAATTCCAATTAGAGTTGCACTGTTGTATAATTTTAATGCATGGTGGGGTATTCTTCCGCAATTTGATGTTATTCTAATCACTGGAATTGCCAGAACAATTTTTTGCGCTAAATATGAACTTGCGCCGGTGTTCTTAGTCAAGGATTAGGTTCATATTGAACCTTTTGTGGTGCCCATTTCGCTCCTGGTCTTCCCACATCTCGTTTTCCTTTTGGTTTATATCCCATTGCTAAAGTTGGTAGTCTGTAGTTTGGCATTATTTACAGATGTTCACACAATTTTCTGTTATTTCTCTTTAGCTTGTCCAGTAGTGGTTACAACTTAAATTTCTGTCGGATATGTGTGTTTTTCTTTTATCTAGTATTATATATTCTAGTGTACTTATCATGAATTTAATTTCCGCTGCCTGGATTTAAGACTTATCTTTTCCTGTCATTGTTCTAACTTGACTTCCATAAGTTAGTAGGGGTACAGCAACCATACATATCCGTTTATCCTTTCGTGTTTTGTTTTGTACCACAAACATTTCGAAGACTATTAATTTTTTAACCAGGTATATATCTCTATCATGTGAAATATAACACCCTAGATACTTAAAGTATTTACCCTGTTCTATGATTGTTTCATCGATTATTATTTTAATCGTTACTGGTTGTTTTCCTTTTTGAGCTGCAATTTTGAAGCCATATACTTTCTGTATTTCATTTAAGGCATACGTTTTCGAAGTATGCACTAACTCTGTCATATAAAGATCATTGTATTCTTTCACACTTCATTAGATTGACAATGTTTCTTAGTATCATTACGATCAAAATCTTGAAAAACTCACTGACAATAGAAACAAAGACAATATTCTTCAAATTATGTTAGTGTAAATTTAATTACTGTGCGAGTATAAGTTACTGATCCACCATATATTGCTTACATACGTGTATTTCATGCTTCACGTGTTCGTGTTTGTTGTAGTATTAAAATTATTATAGTATACAGTTTGAACTGATATAATATTGAGACGGGAACTTCTATGTATATATATTTGTAATTTTAGAATCAGAATGTACATGTATAAGACTTTTAGGTATAAGTATAAGTTTGTATTATAAATTGTGAAAAGAAACTGCCTCTTGAAAGTATGTTGACCTGAGCACATTTCTGAAGGCCAGAGGACAAACATCTTTTGTCATCTCGCGCCGAGCGACTTTTGCCTAAAGTCCAAGGACACATCTGGGGAAAATACACCCCTCCCCCATAACGGGACTAGAGAGAAAGTGCGGTGGTGAGATACATAATTAGGGAAAATTGAAGAGAACGGGACTGTCTGTCTGTTGCGATGCCGCTACCGGGGTGAACCTATATCGCGAATATGTATAGTTTCGCGCCAAAAACGTCGATGTGTGAAAGGCGACAGTGATTAGCGTAAGGTGAAGTAAATAGCAATTGTACAACGAAATACCAGAAACTCGCTCAGGTCTGTACTTCGAGGAAATGATGTGATAAAGAATAAAATCAGAAAACGTCTGTGCTGTATTTGTCATCTAACCTCGCGCCTGAGAAATATCCTACTCATGCCTACCTAATCCCAAACAAAACCAACGTAGCGGCGTACAGCGCAGAGGCAGCTACTGCACCGGATGAGCTACCGAGTATTTCATGTGACAGAAAAGAAACCGTCCCCAAAAGTGGCACCCAACGTACACTGTAACAAGTGGCTTCCCAATCCCTGTTACAATATAATCTTAATTTTATAAACAACGTACCTAAGTCCTACAACTTCAATAATTTATTTCTATTTTTAAAATGCTAATTATGGGCTATAGGTCTTAACAATCCTGATGGAGGCCATTCTTTGTTATCATGCCCATAGAAACACAATTAATTTTCCTATACTCTGACCTGCAGAGAGGTTTTTCTCCCTCCTGAAGATTTTGCCTTTCTGAACATACATAGGGCGCTCAACTTCGTGGACATCAGTGCTCTTCAATTGAACTTACTAATTCAATTTTGTCCTTTTCTCCCCTTTTCCTTCACTCTTGAGCCTGTGTTCATAGGGTAATTGTTTAAGTGCCGGACTTTTAACATCAAACCAATATGAGATGGACTCATGCAGGAGCTGGTATGGACTGTGAGGCACATCTTCCAGCCACTCAAGTGAAATGTTTCCGTTGCCCTCCTCGACTTCTCCTATGCTCATCTAAACCTGAGCTTTGTGTATAGGTTCATGCATGATCATCAGAACTTGAATTCAAATCAATAAGAGATTGGCTCATCCTTTGGTGCAAAACACAGATCTTATGACTTTCTGCCAACATTAAATAAAGAAAACACTGGGAAGAACCAAATGCCAAAGAAAGCTTGCACAGCATCGTTTGGTCAAATGCCCTAACTAGGTATTTGAAGAATGAAACTGAATATTGCAGTGAGTTAAACATGAGCAGTGAAGGAGATAATTTCTGAAGTCACTGAATTTATCAACCAGCAGAAATGACCATAGAAGCATTGAGAGTGTCAGTAAAGGCATACAAGACTAGGATATCTAGCTCATGTACGCATTCTCTTATCATTTAAGCAGATATAAAGAATTTAAAGGCAGAGAGAGGATCCTAAATATGGGCACGCCAGTTTTATTTCAGGTCAGTTTATACATGGAAATTTCCAAATATGTGTTTTTCTCCTTTCACGGTTTTCGATCCTTTAAAATGCTGCTTACGGTGTAATTTTTAAGAAACCGCAAAGAATATTTGCAAATATTTTTCCAAGTACATTCCTAATAAAACTTGGTATGTAATTACCACAGAAGTCACACACGTGTTATGCCAACATCAAAGTTTTAAAGCATAATGTTTTGTATGAATTAAAACTGACAAATGAAAAATTACTTAAAGGTTGTAGTCCACATTAAAAGTTTATTCGACAGTAAATTTTTCTTATAGCTCTGTAAGCAACACGAATTTCAAATTTTGTGTAAAAATTATAAAAATTGCACAGTGAGGATCATTGTTTTACAAAGCATAATTATTATTACGTAAAAGTGCAAAATTCAGAAAACACCAAACTTTGCAGCAACAGTTCTTTAGATATATCGTATTGTTGTGACGTACTGTAACGTTGTACTGGGGTGCACTAGAACATAACTCTTGTTAAGTCTGTGCAACCCACTGACACGTTTTAACCCTTTAGGATACCGTGGATCTTTAAAGAAATTACACTGGTAATTAGCAAGTCATGCTTGCCTTTATTATAAGACTTACAAACATACAAAACTTAACACCTTGAGTTACATAGACCTTGAATGTGTCGCCACTGTACAGTGGTTAGAAAAGAATATCACTTGACAATACCTTTTATGAGATGATGGTTTTAATACATTAACATTTCGAAAATTCCTGCCATACTGATAAGGTTTTTACTCACGTGGTAACGATTTAGTTATATAAAATGAAAAGAGAAGAAGTTTTACTCACGTGGTAACAATTTAGTTATATAAATATGGAAAGAGAAGAAGTAAAGATAATTTAGAAAGCAATTACTCGCGTATAATCACATGATGCCTCCCTATGTACCTAACCACCACTTTCTCTGCTCATGCTTCGCAGACAGTTCCTCCGTCGTTGAAATCCCAAGTCGACTCACTGTCTGACGTTCCCGGACCTGGCTTGACAGGGATGACTAGTTGATGCGCCGCTGTTTTCGGCAGTTCCCGCAAGAGGTCGTGAAATTCTCGGTGTAGATATGCAGGTTTCCTGTTGAAGCACCATGATGCTGCTTGTATTTAGATTTGGCGAAATTGTACTGATGGCTGTCTTTTGGATGGTAGGTAAAATAACGGCTCAGTATATGGTGAAAGTGTCAAAAGCCATCAGGATATGGAAACTTCTTCGACCGGTCCCTATAATAAAGAAGTCATTCATCATGATTTTGCCCACCTCTGTAGTGTGGTGGTAGCGTATCTGCCTCACATCCAAGAGGTCGCGAGTTCTAATCTCGCTTAGGGTGAGTTATCCGGATAAGGTGTTTTTCCTAGGTTTTCCCTTATCCTGAGAACACGAATTTTGGGTAGCTCTAAGATCTACGGACCTCGTGGTCATTTGAGCATCATTTCACCCGTTTCATTCATTCATGCTGCAATATGACATTACTTTGGAAGACGTTCATATAAAAAGTCCTTCATCAGTGTTTAGCATTTCTAAGAAATAATGGGCACTGAAAGTACCGCGATTCTTACACTGTTCTCGATTCATTTATTTGAAACCGTTATATGTATCTTAAAGGAGCACGCTTGCAATAACGTTTATGCCTGTGGCCACAACACTCAGGTAGGAATTTTGTTCACAGATTTCAACACAAATGGCTTCCCGCAAACGCTGTAGAAGGAGATTATAAACGGACCTGATTTCTGCCGCTGCCCAGCCAATGTTTCATCAACCTTATGGTGGTCTCACCACAAACTTGACGTCATGGAGGTGGTGTCTGAGAGTACTGGAGGAGGAGCTGGAGGCGGAGGCGCCGGTGGTAACATCAACATGAGTCTAGAGACCTGCGTACAGCGGTATGAAGACTATGTAATGCCTGAAGGAGGTAAGAATATTGCTGCAACATACCAATAAGTTAAACATTTATTGAGACAGAGTGTTAATAAATTTTCCGTGAAAGGACAAACGTCATTGCTGAAGAAAAAATCGAGCACAATGAAGTGTTGTTGCTCGGTCTGTGTTCATATCTAGTCGTGTCACTGACCCAGATGCCTCTGTGAGGCTTGCGTTTCAGATATCCCAGATTCGAATCCCGTTGGGCTGACATGGTTACTCCAGAAGAGTTATTCGGACTTAGACTCGGGGGGCAGTGGTTCCCCACACCCATGAGAGACTGAATATGTCTGAATGGTGCCCAGGAGGAGTTGTGAGATATACTCTGAACCTGGAGAGCTAGCAGACGATTTCTAGGTAAAGTTGATCCTACCAAAGTCTCGTATCTTCACCTCCAACCTGGCGAGAGCTACGGATAATGGTATGTAAAATAGGGACCATCCCTGGGCTCTGTGAAATAGAGTGGTTTATCGCTCTTACCTCCACTACATATTATTTTCTTTCATGTGTTTTACCTACATAAATTTCAGGGTAAAGGGACAGTTGAGCTTGTGTTGTGAAAATGATATCTCCTGACATTTGGATGATAGACTGGTGCCCCTTCGTGCGGGTTCTTTAACGATGCGCAGTGGCGTAACTTCCTTAAGGACCTCGCCCTTAGTAGGATGCATTATACTCGTGATCTGGTCATCCTTTACGTCGCCCAATCATCGCTTTTCTCTTAAGAGTCACCCCCAAAACAAAAATGGATCTACTGAGATGGTCCAAATCAGAGGAAGACAGGTTCAAGCTGTGTGATGTATTGGAACGAAGAGCAAGTCTATCAGTTCGTGTGATGTCAGGATGAAGCCGTGTAATACCATGTTGCATACATAAACGGCTCTGTGAGTACGGAACTGGAAGGTTCAGTACGTGTAGTGCTCTCGATGATGATGATGATGAAACGTGGCCAGGACAAGTAAAACGGAGCAGTCAGTGTTTACAAATCCTCAAGTACCCTGTCAATGAAAACTTAACGAGCAGTCTTCGACTACAACTTACGTCCTAGCGTTGTTAAACTTGTTAAAGAAAAACGAAACAGTCGGAAAATGTCCACGTAATTTTATTCCATATGGCTCTCTTCTAATTTGCAGAGAAAATATTATATTGTTATATTTACTTCATAAATGTCCTTCGCAAAAACTGGAACTGTTGTATATTTTCCCGAGGCACAGAGATGAAATGTCATTTTTTATTACGTGTGACCAATTGTGTAATTAAAACAGTCGACAATGTTACAACATCCAAGACATTAGTTGTGTTATTGGCACCTGCTGCATCCCGCAGGACCTAAACTCTTCTCGTCCTCTGCGACAGCAGCATAGAGCGTGGTGACGTCACACGCTGATCCGCTTCAGTGATGATTCTGTTCAGTGGAATGAGATGAAGTCACGCCAGTACTACCTGTCCTCTTCTGGTATAAAATATGCAGTATAAGGTCCAGTAGTTTTACTCAGACAGTCCTATCCTAAGCGTCTTCTGTCTCTATGTTAGAAATTTTGATCGCTTATTCAGATCTGTCCCTGAACCATCGCGGGTTATGAGCAGAAGACAAGAACGAAATTAGGGGAAAACATCGGCATTATGTAAACCGTCCAACCAAATCGGTATCGTGTTCCTTTCAGTAAGTTTTTATTTCAACAGAAAGATGCTGTACACTATTTTTGGTTCACAGAGCAATCACAATAAATGAAACATCACGTCTTTATTCTTATCACAAAGATTAAAACTAACCAGCTATTTTATAAGCAGTTGTGAATATGCAAATATGTTCTGTGATGTCATTAAACCAATGGATGACAGAAATATTTAGTTCAGTTCTTATACAACGCATTTATAATTAAATCTTTAACTCCTATTGTTCACATTCCTAATACTAAAACAAATATAAAATATGCTTGTGTCTATTTTTTGTGCGAATTTAAATACATGAATATAAGATACAGGCGGCGCCGTAGTCGAGCGCATAGACCGTTCGCCTATTCCAAGCCGGTCCGGACTCGATCCCAGGGATACGCATGTGGTGTTCGTGGTGGACGAAACGAAGTCTGGGCAGTCTTTCTTCGGGTTCTTCGGTTTCCTTGCCATTCATTCCACCGACATCTCCATAACCATCCATTTTGCATACATTTCACACCATCCTCTTCCTCACACTCATACCTGGTGCTGGTTTGACCACTCGCTTCCAGGTCTTCACTATGTTCCATGTTCTTCCATTTGAGGAAAGTATAAGTATTGTAAAACCCACACAAATAACAAATATCTCCGAAATAGTTTGCTCTACAAAAAATACTTTCGCACATAAATTGTGTCATTGTCTCATTTTTTGTATGGTAAGATTTGGTCTATCTCTTACCAGTTTACCAATTATGCAAAATTCAACGTGAGCTATATCCAGAACATTCAAAATGTATATTTTATTTCCCACAAAAATGTATTAAACATATTGCATTTTAATCAAACCGTTAGGCATTTTCGAGAAAATCAAAATTTCCCATGTAAAGGGTAGTTTAGGGTGGAGGAGTTTCCTTGAAAATCTTCGTGCCACATATTCGAATAATATTAAGTTGCGCGCGCACGCGCACGCACACACACACACATACACACACACAAGCGGGTGCGCGGACGTTTTTCTGGAACTTCGAAACATGTATTTATGGTGAAATCTCGACATCGAATTGGGTGGAATAAAATATTTCCCCTACTTACTAACGAAGTAGAGAAAATAATACATTTTTGACCATTTTTGCCCAATGTTCAAACGATAGATCCTCTCTAACTCAACCACAAAGTTCTTACGCCTCATGAATTTCACCGTAGGCGTGAAAGTCAAGTCCCTTATCGTTAACGTAAGTAAAGGCACAGAATTATATTAAATTAAAATGAGTTAATTATCTACTTAGGCAAGCGGAAATCAGAGCCCTGCATTCCATTTGTTTGTCGGGTTTGCCAGCACGCTAACACTGAAGCGCGTTAAAGGATGCCCAGAGGGAACATTCTGCTATTTGTACATTTTTGCACAAGAAGCATCTGAAAGCGAAGATTCTCTAGGGATTGGCTGTGAGTAAACCTTTGTTGTGGCGGGAATGTTTAGATGCCGGGCTTTTATCTGAATGCGAGCAAACATGCGTCTGTGTTTTAGGACTTATTATGATCAAGGGTCTATTGGGGTTTACCACATCGTGCAATCTACAAAATGGAAGGCAGGCTTCCAGAACATGTGCTATCATCATATACCGGTTCATCTCTAAGAGAGCTGCTTCAATATACAACTCTCCAATGGTTAAAAGGATTGAACGGCTGCAAAAATGTCTGCTTTACCATTCATTGAATATTCGAACTAAACAGAATTATTTCTTAATGCTCTGCTATTTAGATTCCTAAATTATTATTATTATTATTATTATTATTATTATTATTATTATTATTATTATTATTATTATTATTATTATTATTATTATTATTATTATTATTATTATTATTATTATTATTATTATTATTATTACTATTACTATTACTATTACTATTATTATTATTATTATTATTATTACTATTACTATTATTATTATTATTACTATTATTGTTGTTATTATTATTATCATTATTATTATTATTATTATTATCATTATTATTATTATTATCATTATTATTATTATTATTATTATTATTATTATTATTATTATTATTATTATTATTATTATTATCATCATTATCATTATCATTTTTATCTTCGTTCCAAGGAATGTGCAATGTGTGCGTGAGTGTTGGCAGGAATGGAAACAAAACGAGAAATTTGCAAACATGTGACTTTCTTGCAAATATAAAGCTCTTCGTAGAGATTTGCTGACAATATGTAATTAGAAATATTAATTTCTAAGTACTGCAAAACTCATAAATAACAAGGAATATCTCGGACACAAACAAACGACATGAAAAAACGATATAAAAGTGCTTTCGTAAATTAAACGCAATGTAACCAACTCGCTAGTGCAAGACAATGCACGGCTGGGGTTAAAGAGCAAAGTCCGCAAAACCTGGAAGGAGGTAAACCCAAACTGTACTATTTCGCAAACGTTGGACATCGCTGAGCTATACTTTGACAACTTATTTGCCCACTTGTGCTACTTTGTGAATAATTGCTGCTTTATTTAATCATTTTGGAGGAAAACTGCTCCTTACTGACCACTTAAATTAATTTTGCATTCTGAAAGCACGTAACCAATACCAATGCAACTCATGAACGTCAATCTGAATGTAAATCCTAATCTGATACTAATTCTAATGATAAAGGGAATACATTATTGTTATTAATCCATGCTAATAGTCATTTTTTAATCCTTTCTTTTTATTACTGAACTCTAAATCCCTTGTGGGAGCATTGTGGTAAACAGGTATTAACTGTGGCTCAGTTCGGCATGACAATGAATTAACTTTTGAATACACTCTCAATAATACCTCCGGATTTGCCAGATACGGTAATCCTCTATCATAAACAAGGACAACCTCATTGTAAACTATTGTACATGATTGTAAACAAGATAATGACAGATCAACACAAATTTAATGGTTCAAGAGCCCAAGCTTTCAGCTTATTTTATGAAAGCTGAAAGTTTCTCAGCGCATGCCCTCAACACAGGTAGGAACGATGAAGTTGCTGTGAATTTTGGATTCTCGTGGCTTTGGCAAAGGTGTGGAAAATAGCAACCTAAAATCATCGACATATAAAACCTAATTTTCTTATATTTTCTTCGAGATGATAACATTATAGATCACGCCATCCTTTGCCAGACAGTTACTGTGGCAACTCTTCGCCGGACACCCTTAAACTTTAATAAACTGTAACTGTGCTTACGTTATAGTATAAAAACTGAATTTTACATGTTCCTTGAGTGATTATTATTATTAATAGCCGGACAGTTTCGACAGTTCTAACGCCTGGCCAGACACACTCAACGGAAACACCAATAAAAATGTCTGTCATGGTGATAATTAAAATTGGATCATGTATTAAAAGCTGCAGAAGTAAACACTAAAACATACACTAACAACACGTACTGAGTAAACTAAGGATGCGCAGTAAGAAATCGCGAAAGACCTAACTCACTAGGTATCTCATTCGCATCCACGTTAATGTATATTGCCTCCTGCTCAGATCTCCAGCCATCCTTTAAGTTTGCTGATATAACAATTATCTGTTTTTCTTTTCTTTTTTCCCCTTTCTTTTTACTTTCTCTACTACATACAGTGGGTAGAAGTATTGTATTCCACTCAACCATCCGATGTCGAGATATCACCGGAAATACATGTTTTGAGGCCCCCTAAATCCAAAAAAGAGCATTTTTAAAAAAAGATCACAGCGCGCGCGCGTGTGTTTGTGTGGATGTCTGTGGATAGCGTAACTTAAAAACGAAAAGTCGGTTGAAGACCAACCCACCCTTTAAATGGAAAATGTTTCGAAACTACTGATTTTCTCGAAAATGGCTCTAACGATTTTGATTAAAATGCCATATGCTTAATATATTTTTGTCACAAATGTAAAGGGTAGTTTAGGGTGGGCCTATTTTCTTCAAAATCTTCGTGTGGCATCCTTGAAAGATATTAAACTTAAATACCAAGTTTGGTTTTTTAACCAACTTTTCGTTTCTGAGTTATGCTGTGCACAGACTGACAGACAGACACACACACACACACACACACACACACACACACACACACACACACACACACACACACGAACCTTCAGGGGCTCTCAAAACATAAGTATATTATCGGTGAAATCTCGACATCGAATTTTCGGGTGGAATACAATATTTCCCCTACTTACCAGTAGAGAAAGTAAAAAGGAGCACTATAATATCGACTGGCTGCTTGAAAACTAGTGTCAAACTTGGCGAACGAAGGGGGTCAGTATCATACGCATGTTTGTTAACTATTACCAAATTCATTATAACACAAGCGAGAACCAAAGGGACAAAATTAGTGTCGGAAGCATGAAAGCTCAATATACATCAATGGAAACATGTGATTTGGTCGGGTGAATCAACCTTCATTTCCCGGTGTGCGGCTTTTGCGATTGATACAAGAGTTGCAATAGGGTTTGCATGTTCGCATGAGTGTGAATTTGGACAGGCAATATTCTACAACAGAACATGCCCTGAACCTATCCAAAATTGATTTGTTAATGCATTTGATATGTTGAGGTTCTCAAATACAACGGGGATAAATAGCAAGATCTAGAAAATATTAGTGCAGATTTAAAAAATCTGATGTGTTGCATTCACATGACTTTCTTTACTCTTGTACCAACCATTCTTATTGCTTTATCTTCTTCGTGTTAGGTAGAATAAATATTTGTAAAAGTTATCGTATTGTTTATTTCTTTGTGGGTACAAGGGGAATATGGCAATACAGTAGACTTTGGGCGACAGTCAAATGTTTTAAAGCTTCGAAATTCCGTTCTTTTTTTCACGACTAACATAAAAGATGAACAACGATGTTCTATTTGACGAAAGTTTTCCAAAAGTCACACAAATAATAAAGAATATCTCCGAAAAGGTTCACTCTACAAAAGAATGTATTTAGATATAAATTGTTTTAGCAAAATCTAAAATTTTTTGTAGAGTATGTTTTTATTTATCTCTTATGGTATACTATTTATGCAAAAGTCATGGAGAGTAAACAGAACTGCATGGGCTATAGCCAGAGAATTCAAAATATACATTTCGTTTGTCATAAAAATATCCTAAACAAGTAGCGTTTTATTCAAAATCGTAAAGCGTAGTTTAGGGTGGAGGAATTTTCTTCAAAATCTTCGTGTTGTATTCTTAAAACATGTTACACTTAAGGCCAACTTTAGTTTTTAAAAGACTTTTCATTTCTGAGTTATGCTGCCCAAGGGCTGACAGACACACTGACATACATACAAACACACATACACACACGGACCTTTTTCTAAAAATGCTTTTTTGGATTCAGGGGACCTCAAAACATATTTCCGGTGAAATCTCGACATCGGATTTTTGGGTGGAATACAATACCTCCTCTATTTACCATACGCAGTAGAGAAAGTAAAAAGCACACAACACATACATTTGTACCAAATTTCATCTTAGTTGGTTGATTTTGAATTATTTCTTCAAGCAATCGATGAGGTCTAGCAATCATGATCTGTGGCTAAAAATCTTATGTTACTTTCACATTATTTTATCCATACACTCTTCAACAGACTTAACTAAATTACACCCTAGTGCAAAACCCCTTATCGGACCAAGGCCTACCCCGGGCCACTGCGCTCGGTACAAGATTTTGAAGGAAATTCCTCCAGCCTAAACTACCCTTGACATTGAACATTTATCTAAAATTTTGATTTTCTTGAAAATGACTAACGATTTTGATTAAAACGTCTATGTATGAGATATTTTTATGACAAATGAAATGTATATATTGTATTTTATACCTATAGCCCATGAAGTCCTATTTACTCTTGACGACTTTTGCATAACTGCTAAACTGTAAGAGTCAGACCAAATCTTACTACACAAAAATGTAGATCTTGCTAAGACACACAGTTTATGTCTAAATAAATTTTTTGTGCGGTGAACCATTTCCGAAATATTCCTTGTTATGAGGAACTTACATTTCTGTCAAATGGAACATCGTTACTCATTTTTATATGTAGAGAGAACGGAATTTGATAGCTTTAACAATTTGACTATCGCTCAAAACCTACTGTATTCCCATATTCTCCTTGTAGCTACAAGAGGATAAGATAAATTCTACAAATGTTTATCTCAACTAACACGAAGAATATGTAGGAATAAAAGTTTGTAAAACTGGTTAGTACAAGAGTGCAACACATCAGGTTTTTTAAAGATGCTTTTTTGTGTTTGAGGGTCGAAAATGTAGATTTCCGTTGAAATATCGCTATCGAATTTTTAGATGCAATGAGAACATTCTTTACCTATTACACACGTGGTAGAGAAAGAAATAAAGTAAATTATTTTATAATCTGTTAACGTTGTGTCCATGTGGTACGTAACAGACAACATGCACAAGTTATTACAAAGAAAACGCCCGGGAGAAACAAAAGCTTATATCAGTTTGGGAGGTGTGCAGTTAAAAAGTTTATGCAAGAAACAACGCGTCCCTAATATACCGTTAATTCCTAGGGGAAAGTGTTGAGATTTAGTCACCACGAGAAAGAGACTTTAATTACCGCACTTCCATGCTCGGATATCTTTCATGAGAAAGTTTACGCCTACAAGCACAGCACGCTTTGCTGGACAGATTGTAATTACACCACAGGACAGCCTTGGGTTCTTTCATCGAAAATAGAGCTATGTGTGTAAACATGCTCATAGAGGCACTGAAGCAAGGAAAATAGTGCTGCACCAAAAGCAATTTGCGCATCTTATGTTCATACGTGTATTGCAGTTTCGGAATAAAGAACCATGCACTTATATGCCTTTGTGCATAATCCATGTTGATTCAATTCCTCTCGAGGCCCAGGCCAAACCACGCCACTGTTGCAGCTTCTTCTCTGATCATCAAAAATAGGTAATAACAGTGCAGTGGGAAGTAGAGGGCGTGTTTTTAAAGTAGATCTGTTTCCTTAAATGAATCAAACATTGTGTATATTATATCATTTTAACATATCAGTAACAAAAGTATTATGGCATTTAAACGCAAAAATACAGTGTGATCTAAAATTGTTCCAGAGGATCAAAATCTATAAGAAGAATCAAATTTTAGGTACTTAGGTTGCGATCTGGAAAGAAACATTGACATAAATTCCAGGCAGTTTACGGAAGTAAACAGAAACTAAGAAAAGAATCAAATATAAAATACTTTAGTTTTGGCGATCCTCACAATATTGTCACCGCGCCCGCCGCATCTGATTGCCTGCACTGAGGAGGGGGGACCCAGCCAGTCGCCTACCTGGCCTAACGACCAGCCTTGAGGAGGGAGCAGTGTCACCGCGCCCGCCGCATCTGATTGCCTGCACTGGGGAGGGGGGACCCAGCCAGTCACCTACCTGGCCTAACGACCAGCCTTGAGGAGGAAGCAGTGTCGCCCATCGCATTATTGTCGGCACTACCGCAAAGGAGCCGAAGGAAAGAGACAGAGAATGGCCGCATTCTTGGGCGCTTGCCGAAAGAGAGAAAGGGATAGAGACTTCTGGAATTGTCTGCTTTGTATTTGTCCGCAATAATAACTGAACTTTCCTGTAGTTTCGAGAACAGTGCCTGGGAGATATAAATAGGGGTAAAGTGTGAGAAGGGGCAGTTCTTTGTGTTACGAATTCGGAGCCGTGCTGTTGGAGAATCGGAAAAGACTTTCTTGCTGTTGCAACGAGTGTACAAAGTGACTGTTCACGGAAATAAAAGTGTTTCTTTATCTCGACTACATCTGTCTTCTTTACTTTGCACCCACCAAAGTCACAATATTGTACGACTGTGAATCTTCTTCGTGTTAGTTGAGACAAACACTTGTACAAATTATCTTATTGCTTATTACCTTGTAGGTGCAGTGGGAATATTAGAATACAGTAGCCTCTGAGAGATAGTCAACTCATTTAAAGCTTTGAGATTCCGTTCTCTTTGCACGCTTTACATATAAAAAAATGAACAACTATGTTGTTGTTCACCAAAGTGTTAAGTTTTCCGAAACTGGCACAAATAACAAGTAATATCTCCGAAATGGTTTAGTCTACAAGAAAATTTATTTAGATATAAATTACGCGCTTTAGCGACATTTACTGTTTTTGCATACTAAGATTTTGTCTATCTCTTACGGTTTACGAGTTATTCCAAAGTCATCCAGAGTAAATAGGACTACATAGGCTAGAGTCAGAAAGTTCAAAATATACATTTCATTTGCGATACAAAAATATCTTAAACATATGGCGTTTTAATGAAAATCGTTCGAGCCATTTTGAAGAAAATCAAAACTTTCGAAACATTTTCCATGTAAAGGCTATTTTCTTCAAAATCTGTCGCATCCTTCAAAGTCATTAAAGCTAAATACTAACCTCGATTTTCAACCGACTTTTCGTTTTTCAGTTATGCTATCCACAGAATGACAGACACACACACACACACACACACACACACACACACACACACACACACACACACACACACACACACACATGGACCTTTTTCTAAAAATGCTTTTTTTATTCAAGGGGTCTCAAGACATATTTTTTCCTGTGAAATCTCGACATCGAATTTTTGGGTGGAATACAATACTTCCCCTATTTACCAGTTTACTAAGATTTTGTCTATCTCTTACGGTTTACGAGTTATTCCAAAGTCATCCAGAGTAAATAGGACTACATAGGTTAAAGCCAGAAAATTCAAAATAGATATTTCATTTGTGATACAAATATGTTAAACATATGGTATTTTAATCTAAATCATTCGAGCCATTTTCAAGAATATAAAAATTTTCGAAAAATATTCCATGTAAACAGTAGTTTAAGATGGGGCTATTTTCTTCCAATTCTTCGTGTCAGATCCTTAAAAGACATAGAACTCAAATACCAACTTTGATTTTTATCTGACTTTTCGTTTTCGAGTTATGCTGTCCATAGACTGACACGCACACACACACACACACACACACACACACACACACACACACACACACACACACACACGCGGACCTTTTTCTAAAAATGCTTTTTTTATTCAAGGGGTCTCAAAACATATTTTTCCTGTGAAATCTCGACATCGAATTTTTGGGTGGAATACAATACTTCCCCTATTTACCAGTAGAGAAAGTAGAGACACACACATACACACAGAAGTGTTTTTAAAAATACTTTTTTGATTCAGGAGGCCTCTGCTGAAAATAGCAGAATGGCGTATAAATATGCTTTATTCTTCCCTGTATTCATTTCATGGGTTTTATAATTATTTTAGCACATTAATTGCTCAAATATTGCGAACGCATTGTTTGCGTTCAGAATACACGTCAAATGTGGGATAAAATATCACTCACGAATTTGAGCACCTTAGAGTCAGTAATGTGTGGGACCGGGAACTTTAAAATATCAATGAAGAAATCTATTTTAAAATAAAGCCATTATGACAACCTGGTACCATGCACTCTCTTATGGAGACAACTTAAAATTTTTGTTCAACATGGATAATGCTTATATGCACACTACAAGTAAAATATAAGAGATAAGTTATAGTTGAAGAGCCTTCAAATGGTCCGTTCTCCCACTTCTGAACTCTCTACATCGATCTTTTTAGGCAGGAAGTGTGTGGCGATCCACTTCCCCTTCACCCCTTCATCTCCGTTTTCAACGCCTTTGGAATTCCCTACTGCTTCACTCTCTTTAAACCCTCATATTGGTTTACTGACTTTTCACCATTGCATCTAACTAGAAGCCTCTCTAAATTCCCTGGAATATTGTATTACACTTAACCGTGTAAAGGACAAGTGAGGTGGCCTACAGTAATGCATGCGACTCGCATTCGGGAGGTTCCAGGTTCGATCCTCTTCACAGTTCTCCCGGTTTGGTTGGCTAATGCTGGAGTGGTTCCTCTTTTATCACGAGTTTCCTGTTCCTCATTTCTAAACCGCAGGAGTGCGGGATCTTTACTTCAAGTTAGGTGTGCCTGGACTGTTCCGTGGCGAGCGGAAATAACCACGCGAGGGAGCACCTCACGGTGTCTGAGTATATGAATTGGTTACATATGTTGTTAGCTAATGCTGGATTTCTGACAATGAAGTCATTAATCCTCTTGCTCTCCAATATTTTTTGATACTGAAGAGAGCAATAGCAGTAATAGGAACCGCTTTTTAGAGAACATCATATTTTTATGTTTTGGCGGTCACATCGCTCTCTCACAACCCCCAGAATGTCTGGAGGACTACACCTGTCGTTGGTTTACGGGTCTCGCCGAGCTGACCGGGAGAGTTATCAAAATAAATTCACCGACCATATCCTCTGATTACCAATCAGAGGACGTATTACATGCCATGACAGGTCAGCATGTTAGGGGTTAAGGTTTTATAGAGAAATTAGAGAAATGGAGAGGTTGGAAAAATAAAGACTCCCTAGCCCTCGGGAACCCTAATAGCATCGGGGTCGGAAGAGAACAGGAGATGACCAAGGTAAGGTCAGATAAAGTTACAGTGAGGAGCGAAACACCTCTATTTAGAAATACACTAAGAAATGTTGAATAGCCAGAATTTCTCTTTAGCACATTTTTCGATTTACTTAATACACGTGCACCAGTTTCTTCATGTTACTCTGTTTCATTGCATGATTGTTTCAATTGCATTGTGGCGGTCTTTTTATAAATGCAACCTCAGGGTTGCAGCAGATAAAATTGGTAAACGCTAGTATATTTTCAACCAAAATTCAGTTTCTGCCAAAATGTACTTTATTGTATGTAACAAAGAAATCATATAACAAAGTATCTCACTCTTTGCAAATTGACTCAGGGGTCTCCGTCTAGGAGATATGTGAATAGCGACCACAAGGTACCCAAGCTGAGTTATATGATTATAAAAACATACGATTTGCATCAAATAAAGTTTTCCCTAGTATTTGCAGTTCCCACATATTTGTTAATTTTTATTCCAGTTTTTCAAAGCTAAAGACTATATTGGCTGCTGCTATGAACATTTAGAATTACATATATATAATCCTACATTTCGTACGTACGCGCCTAATTGATGCGATGTCAACGAAATGTTTAAAGCTCTTCCCTTATTATTTTCCTTATTGAAAAATAAAGTTCCATAGGTGATTCACTAAGCCTCCAATCCTTCCTCCTTTCTTATTTTTTGGAGATAATAAACTTCAGGAGCTCCGAAAAATAAAGTGAAATAAAGCGTAGGAAGGGCATTTGCTTTATTTAACAAGTTTCTGAGAAGAAAAAAAAAGCTGCATCATAAAATTTACCTATTTTGATTATAATAATAAGGAATTACAATGCACAATTATGTACATACGTAGATTATTTGAGGTAGAACTTCTGCGTTTATCGGTTAGAATATATTTTTACTACGAAAAGTTTCTTTTGCGATCGCTTGAGGTTAATGGAGCATTCGTGAAAAGATATATATTCTCATTTAGGTTATTGTCCTTTGTTTTCGACAAACTGTTGGACACTGTATAGTCATATTTGTAGATTATACTACACAATTATTTGTCTTTTATTTTATGAGGACAGAGTTCTTGGGGTACTTTGTTAATTGTTTCAATACTTTCTCCATTAATTTAATATCCTCGGATGGTTTCAATTGAGCAAATTCATTGTTTGAATTGCGTTCACACTTTCCTTGTGTTCTTTGCTATTACAGTATGTTTCAAAATAATACTTCTTAATTTGTAATGCTCTGAAATTATATACACCTGCTTCTGGAAGAAATATATCAAGTCCAAATTGTCAAAGTAAACCATTTATTATTGCACTTCGTGAGTTAGTTGTTTTAGGCATTGCACTATGAATCGCTTGACACAAGCAACTCTTCAGTATGATAGCTAAACACACTCGTAATGGTGGAGTTCCGATGCACGGAACCGTACGACAAGAAGAGGAGGTAAGACGTACGTTACACTTTATGCCGTTCGCGCAGTCAACTGCAATCGCCGCAGCAGGCCCCGCACTCCCGCTGTCTACTCATTTCATGGACATTTCTTTCATTTGTCTCAATATTGTAGGACCCAATGGTGTCGTTCGGTGGGTTATGGATGGTGCTTCGTATAGGTTTCTTCCCTGTCATCATCGGGAATGCCTAATCAGGTCCCGCAACCCTAGGTGGGTTAGGGGCTTGTGGGTAGGTCGGGCGGAGTCGAATACGTTCCAACTGAAATTCTTAGGAACAGCGTCCTTACTTGGGCCCACATCATCCGGATCTGGTCGTCCATCCGATCCCTTCTCTCTTCATCCTCCCTCCCAAGGCGTACGGTAAAAGCAGAAGAGACAGGAGTCTATGAGCGTCTACGTCCGTTCGTACTTTCACCTTTTACCCCTACAAAGATGTCAGATAGCTGTCCTGCACATTTTTTGATAACCTGCTGCCTAAGTTTTGTTCTGCCAATATTTTCTTCTGTGAAACTTTCACATAGCAATTTGTAGGCCACTTTGAATATATCAGTTAATCGGTCCATCCCTTTAAACTTGGTATAAGCATACAAACTATGCCGTGTTGGTGCGATTCAAACAATGTATTATGACAAAGACGACAACATCCAGTCAAGTTATCTTTTTCACTTTATTTTCTTCCAAAACCTTTGTACAAATACACAGTTCTCTTCTACTGACATTAACCAGCGATACTACAACACTTTTTTGTGATACAACTCACAACTGTTTACTTTTCGTAACCTTTCACCGTCTTTCTTTACTTTCTCTGTCTCTTAAACACTAATTTTGACAATACAATCACTCGACACACGTTAAGACTTCTTCACTTCGACGAGACGTATCTTTCACGACGACAATACCACACACACGCGCGCGCGCGCACACACACACAAAAACGCACACACACACACACACACACTGACCGACTGATGTCTGTAAACTCTCTCCTCTGCTGTTCCCTCCCCTCCTTATATAGCGGGGATGACGTCTCACGGCCCTTTCCAGAACTTCTTAATAGTATATTACTGTTAATTTTATTAATTACTATTTATTAGTCGTTCTCTTGCCATTACCATTATTATAATAATCATTACTTATTATTGTTTGTAATTATTATTATTATTATTATTATTATTATTATTATTATTATTATTATTATTATTATTATTATTATTATTATTATTATTATTATTATTATTATTATTATTATTATTATTATTATTATTATTATTATTATTATTATTATTATTATTATTATTATTATTATTATTATTATTATTATTATTATTATTATTTTTATTACTATTATGATCGTTATCATTATTATTATAGTAATAATAATAATAAATATAACAATAAATATAAACTTCTTATGTAATAGATAAAATATTTTGTTACGACGAATATCAGCATGAATAGCTGATATAAATATTGACCTTTATACGGTATGGCTGTGATTAAAATGATCTCTCAGAGCTCCCACGCGCAGGAAATTAAATTAGTGATACAAACAATACAAGTACAAAAATCAGTGTAAAATGAAGTTTACCACAAAAAGCTTCTAGGCCACTATTTCCGCTGTTTAATGATTTTGTAAAGGGCTTTTGTAATATTCCAAACGACCAGAAAGTTAAAAATTCGAATTGGTATACGTTATAAAATTATTATACAATGTACTCTGGAGCTTATTTTCCCCACTGAAACGTGGTTTTGTACTGTAGACCATAACATGAAGAATCGCAGCTGAAAAAATAACTATGCATGTAAACAGTAATTTAATTCTAGATATGGCTTTAATTGAGTTTCGGATGCATTGCAGTGGTTTTGTTCCGCTTCCTAGTTGAAAAGAGACAATTTATACAAAGCCCAAGAGACTTTCTTCTATTTACTTCACGTTAATCCAGACAAATATTTGTAGGAATGATTTTATTACATATTTATTTAATGTATTTTCCACATTTGAAGGCTGACAAGATAATAGACCATAACTTTACAATTAACTTACTTTTTTAAAAAATTACATCTGTATAATACTATATTATGCAACGATACTACAATGGTAGTAATTAAGACGGTATGTTCGACCATACACCTAATTGTATAGTTGGAATATTGTAAAATGCTGTACACTCACCAGGGACAATGACCTACATATTGCATCAGCTGACATTTGGAGTTCTGCGCAGGCGTTAAACGATCCATTCGTTTCCAGCATGTCACAGCTGCATGATGTAAACGATAACCTTGGAATGCTGCATAACACTCCAAAAAGAAGGCAAATTGAATATATTAGCTTTCAGACGGAACTTTATTTCATGTATAAGTTATTTATTGTACAATTAGTGAAATTCATTTGCGGGACTGTACTTATTACAATGTTCTTGCAAGTTGATGCAGTATTGACGTTAATTTGTATGTTTTGTGTAAGTTGCATTTCACTGTCAGTAGCGTCCGACATTTTAGCATTTTCTGTGTACTGTAGGGGCGTCGAGGACGTTCCCTAGACTTCTAGCTGAGTCATTTTCGTTGCGTGTGTGTGTAGAAATCGAAAAAGGTACGTGTGACGACAGCCCCACTATATAAGTACAGAGCAGAGAGTTTGAGTTAAGGACATGAGTCAGTCAGTGTGTCAGTGTGTGCGAGAAAGCTGTTCGTGTGTGTGTCATCGCGAGTGATTGTAACGTAGAGTAGGGTATGACAGACTGAGGAACTAAAAAAGACAGTAAAAGGACTGAGCAAGGCTATGAGAAGTAAAAATTGTGAGTTGTGATAGCTTGAAGGACTGTAGAGTGTGTTAATGACAAGGAGAAAACAGTGTTTGTGGTAAAATTATAGAGGATAATAAAGTGATAGGAAAGTAACCGGAATGATTTTGTCATTTGTCATAATGATGATTTTACGTAGTGGCTTGCTAAGGACAGGTCTAATGTTATCATTCAGAGCTACCAAAATAATGTTCTGCATATCTAGATAATATTGTGCATGCCAAACATACCTTCCTTGTTGTGATCAAGCGTCAGGTTGGATAATTTTGTCTCTGCCACAAACGCTACAACTGAAACAATCAAAGGATACTTCCACAGTGGAGTTTAGGAGCAAAACAAGAGCTTTTATTTCGGTTCAGTTGTTAAAAAGTGACCGTAAAAGCACCGCGGTTGACCAGGTCACCATGATCTGGCCATGTGAAGCACGTGCCGGGGCTGGTATCGATTGATTACATAGCGATGAAATTACGAGAGTGATTGTTTTCCTAAGTTAGAGAGGAATGGCGACCTCTTGAGCAGTGGTTCCCCTTTTCAATGGTTACTTCTCAAGGGTGATGCTTTACTTTTCCTTAATTCAGAGGGCAGAAATTACAGAATTTTTTAAATATGGGAGCGTGACTTGGTAAAGCCTAAAGTGTAACGGGATAGGTTGTACAACGAAGGGGACACCTCATGCAACGCATCCTCGGAGAGATGAAGTGAAGAAACCACTGTAGGCTTAGGTAGATACGTTCCAGGGACACAAGGAAGACCATGACAGTTCAGGCTCAAGGACCTGTCGATGAACGACCCACGTACACCTGAAATATTAGAAGAAAATGCAGTGAAATGAAAATGATAGGCAGAAAATTGTGTTAGTTAAGAAACCACCACAATATTCGGCCACTATCCAAGGAAAGACCAAAGCTCAGAGTAGGTGGCCGACGGGAATAGAACCCCGAATTTCCTGCATGCAGCCTCAAACGTTATCGCCGAGCCACCACATATTTAAATGTTTAAATATTAAACATGTGTCTTAAATAGCATAACTATAATATAGCAAGATAGCTCAAGCGGCAACTCTGAAGTACACTGTCGGAAGGTACAGATTTTCATCCTGATTAAACTAGTCATTCTAATCGAGGGTTTTGTTGGTCGCCAGACAAACGCTTGGATGACTTCCCGCACGGTGTACACACTATCCTTAATTTCTTCTCATTTCAGTTGCACCTTTATCCTTGAGTGGGAAGGTGTACTGCGGTATTCGAACATTTGGAGCAAGGTCCGAAAATGTCCATAAGGATGAGGGAACTTTGGGAGCAGCTCTGTGTACAAAACTGCCCTTGAGCACTGGGGGCATCCTCTGTCCAAATCTTTCCATGTGGATAAGGAGCACAGAGCTATTTTCTACTAAGAGCAAACAACTTAATACTCCCCCTAAGTTATTTATAACTGCTGACTCTAGATCTGCCCCTCAGTGTTACCAACTCGGTGCCTTTGCTGCTATTTCTACTGACTCTCAGTCCAGTATTAACAACATATTTATTCTATTAGCGGCTAATGAACCATATGTTGACGTGAGCTCAATGCTGCGAAATTTCTATTGCTTTATCAATAAATTCTCCAATATACAGAATGGATGGGAAGTCAATCCATTAATTTAAACCAGTGATAGATCTTGGTATTTGGAGCATATTTTGTATCTTACGTTTTTATCTGTGACCGTTTCTTACGGAGATATTTTAGTTTTATTGAAAACAAGCTGGCAACACTGCAGGTTTCACTTTCACTGGGTCAGTATATAAACAAACACGCGTCAGGGAGCCGCGCGGCTTGTGAGTGTGAACATAAAGACAAACCATGCCGTGTCATAATAAATAAGTACATCTGAATTCTCCAGTAACGCATACTGTAACCTAAACTCGCAATCTAAGGATATTGTTTATCATTTCCTTCAACATCAAACATACCGTTTCGTAGCTGATACTGCTATAATTTAATAAACCAAACCATCTCTCTGACTTATAAACAAACAGGTACATTTGTAGGCTCTTACAAAGTGTATCAAATAATATATTTAAGGTGAGAGCAAAAGAATAAGCATTTGTGCACCTGCAAGCCTGACATCTTTTTAACCAATTACGTCGCACTGCAACAAAAACAGCAAGATGTGTTCACATAGCAACACTGCTCTCTCCCCTATTGAAAGAAAAAATGGGCACGCCTGTCTTACAGTATCATCAGAAGTATTTATTCTTATCCAGATAACAGTGAGGGATAATTATGTCGATACATCTACCGAGAGGGAAATCTATTCGAAAATACTGTTTACGAGTATAAATAATGAACTAACAGATAACAAGAATAATTGATCAGGAAAAAATAAAGAACAGTTAAATTCATTTATTTGTAGAGGTGATATTTTAATTATAGTGAGTAATGTTGATATGTAGACCTTTTTACGTTCGGCTCAGGCAAAGCTTTGCATCCCAGCTTTGTGCGTCAAACCAACCTTAACGAAGCACATTTGCGTGGGCCACTAATGTTAACTGCGTTATATAACAACATTGGAGATATTGCGCAACGAATGACTCATACAACTGAAATCATCGAATTTTAATTAGCCTGAAATCAAGCTTTCATCAATATCGATCTATACCTCCTATGCCTAGTAAAGCGATAAACCCCGAATAATGAAACAGCGAAAACATACGAATGAGCTTTGTGACAGTTAAAATCGGCGTAAAATCAGTAGAAAATGCGAAAATAAAAAGGATTTAAATATGAGGCTTGAAAAGATTTAATCTGAGAGTAAATGGATGGTCTCGTCAAATTCTGCTTGTATCAATCAAATGTTCGAAATGCATGCCATAGACAGCATAGTTGGCACTATTTGGAATCCATACAGACCTCCCCCAGTAAAACGTCCTAATTCTAAAACAGCCTTCTCATTCTTCAGCCATTTCAATTTATAAGCTGTCCAACATGAATTGCTTCAACCATTGGCAATATATTGGATCAAAACCCCTGCAATATATTCCTATCTTACAGCGTTAGTGTCCAAAAGGAACTAATCAGCTTGAAGGATTCTATATCGCTGTGCGGTATACAATTGTCTTGAGAGCAATATGATATTTTCATTTGGCTTAAAATAATTGAGCTGTTTTATACGAGCGTGGTCTGTCTTTCCTTTGATGGTCCCTCCAAAAGGAATTAAATAAATAGCTTGCAAATAGTTTGGTCTGATATCCAACATTCGCTTTACTACTTTCGCTTTATTTTGCATCTTTTCTGCAAATTATCACAATTAATATCATAAAATGTCTGACCTAATTGATAAACTCTCGAGTGGAGCGAGAAAATTCATCTGGGAAGGCAGACAAGATTTGAACAGCAAATGTTACATTCTGTAAAAATAACCTAAAATATACGATTAGTGCAGTAATGCCAAATGGGAAAAATGCAATTCAAGACTTACATGTACATAAAACCAGCTGATATAAAATACATCTCACTTTATTTTTAACATTAACAAATTGCGTGTTTTTTAAGCACATCAACTTCTAGAAGAACAATTGTCAAAAGTGCAGTTTTCAAATTAGATGGAGTACTATTTCCTTTAGACTTGGAGAGCATGGATGTCGAGTTTGTAGATATAAATATGAAAGTAGAGTTTTGCTCTTTATAGCAGTTCCGTATGATGTTGATATCTGTAGATAAGACTTAAGTGTAGAAACATTAATATGTCCTGTGATAATATATAATCCAATATATTGTATAATAGTTTTGAATTGCCCTGTATTTTGAGTTTTGGTTGTTAATAATTGTAGTGTAATAAATCGTTCTTCAGATTTAGTGGGAATAAGTTGGCAACGCTGACTAAAAAAGAATAAGCTGGTGATAAATAGTACAAAACAATTGAATAAGCACATAGTAAATCGTATACGATAAATAAACGCCTCTGTGAATGAAATAGTCGATAAAAATACAAGAGCTCCACTGTGAATTGATAAGTTGATGTTCAAAAACATCTCAAAATCACATCAGCAGAATAGAATGATTAACCTCATCAATGATGTTCTCCTACACAAGTTGTATTGTTTAAACATACTCTTGACGACGGCCGCGGAACACGACAAAGGACAATCAGAGCCAAGCGAGTTCATATCACGTATTCAAGGCGCTTAAGGTCCAGCTTCCCAACCCCACTCACGCGAGCAACCACGTGACAATGAGAGCGGCATGTGAACAAAGGGGTTTTTAGGTCATTCGAGAAGTATCCGGTGGCCGGCTTGTTGTGGACGTTCGAGAAAGACATCGCCTTTAAGGCTTGCGTGGCACGTGAAGGCAGGCAGGTTTTGAGTCGGTCAGTGCGTCAGTGAGTACGAGACAGCTAGGTACGAAATGAAGACGTTTTAACGACTCTTCAGTGATTGTATCGTCGGAGTTAGTGTTTGAGAGGCAGAAAAAATGAAGAGAAACAGTATAAATAAAAGGCTATAGTTTCGTGTAAATGTTTGTTAACGTGGGGGAATTTCTTGAAATTCTCTACCTCTCACCATAGAAAAGTCGTTGATCTCAGTAAGACATTTCATATTTACTCGACAGTTTATTTCATGAGATCTCAAAATATACGTTTTACATAAAACCTCGGTGAATCAAATGCAATACTTTTGCTGCTTTACATATCCCCTCCTAACGAAAATAACATGAGATAGATATTTGTTGCATAAAAAAACTCATTAAGGTTATTGCTTTGTGTCCGTGATTTTATATACAAGAAGCCTTCTTTATACTTTGTCATTACTAAATATAACCAGGGAGCTTTAATATTAAGCTAATGACGCCCATCACTGAAGCTATTTACATGTTTCCCCTATATTTCAGTACAAAATATTTTCTGCCACTTTATAAATCCTGTATAGCTGGTGCAGGAAACATCAATATGCCGCGACTGTTAACTGTTTCTTCTTATGAGCATATCTTGAATAACTATTGCTATTTACACATCATCTTTATGCCGTCTTCCCACTCTTTCTTATTAGTTTATGGTTCATAAAATAACGTGATAATCTTTCAAATATTGTTCACTATACATTGGTTACCCACTTCCGTTTATCGTTTAGGTTATACAGGGTGTTAGGGGATATCTGCTAGGGTTGCCAAGTCTTAAGTTTCTGGAATAATCTTACTTATTACATTTTTCCCCTCCTTTCCGCTTTTTTACTTTTCCGGGAGGGAAATCAATTTTTGACCTCAAAATACATTAGCAATGTGCTGCTATATTCCGCTGTTGTGTAACCATATGGTTATTTCGAGAACGTTGATAACAGCAATAAAATACAGTTGGCTATTCTACACAGCAAGAACGCATCTGCGGTATCATGGTTCATTGTTATGTTCTCGTAGTTACCTACTAAAAGTTTAAAAATGCATTATTTCATTAAACCGGGTTAATTTTATATTTCGATTTTCATTTCAGTCGTTTAATTTGCGAAATGAATGCATTTTCACTGATGTGAGAAAGAGATGCACCAAGTAATTTATTGAATCTGAATTGTAAACTTGATATTCATGCAAACATTTTTTTTTTTTTTTTTTTTTTTGAAATTGCGAAATGTGACAGTTTCTTACTAAAAAACGAAAAACCGAAAATAAATATCAACAATAAAAGTGCTACTGACCAAAAAATGAGTCTCAAAAATTATATTTTGGCATTTAGTTGTGTTCGTAAAAGAATCTTCATTTTTTCCTAAAAAAAAAAGGGGGGGAGGGATCTTTCGTTTTTTTCGCAAAGAAAACCTGGTAACTCTAATGGATGCATTGATTTCATGTGATCGTAAAATCAGATATGATAAATTAACTTTATTGAAATTGAACTTACTACTCTTAATTTTTTCTTCTTATAAGTATATTTTGAATAAATCAGTGCCTGTAACAGGACATCCATAATTTGACTACTCAACATCACACACAAATATTCAGAAAATTACTCATTTTGGAATATAATTTAAAAATGATAATTAGGATAATAATTCTCAAAAAATTAATATAGAAAACTAACATAAAAGGGGAAAGCAAGGTTACAATGATGTGATTAGATGTGATTACAAGAATAGTTGCGGTTTTTTGCCTACCTTATAAATGTAGGAGGAGCTACTTGATAGAAAAGTAGGGGCCCCAGGACGTGAAGACTGCATAACTCGCCGGGAGGGGTCGGGGCGCGAACCACGTACCACCCTCCAGTACTGCACCCCACCAATGACACCCATAGTGGACCGAGGTGGGGGACGCTGGGCTTGGAGACTTGGCTCTTCATGGGCTGTTATGCCGGGGCTTAGTCAGCTTAGTTATGTGCATACCTTCATCCCACAATCTGCCCAAATTTTAACCTACAAGTACCTTAATAGTAAGTAACCAAATGTCCAAGCCATACTCAAATATCCACAATTGAAGAGCACATATGCAAACAAAGCAAATTGCGAATTATTCTCTATACACGACTATAAATGCAATAATGTTACAGTGATTCCTAATGTGATATATACAATACCATATTGCTTAACGTGGCCCTAGGGCACACTAGCTTCTAGCAGCTGGCGACAGATGCCGTTGACCCAAGCTTTGTTTCCTAACACAGTGCCACCAACTTATTGCAGAGTGGCGCGAATTCAAATCATCATGTACCACAAAATTATAATCAACATCAATTTTCCAGTCGGTTTGGGGAAAATTAGAGGGTATGTAATTCATCTCCCACATCCATTGACGCTATGTCAATGTAGCCCAACCTGTACTTAACAACAATAAGTGTTGAAAACTGAAGTGTCAACTGCATGAAGGAAATCAGTTTAATACTCCATTAGGAAGGGAGAAGGAGCTGTATTTAGAATATTTCCAACTGTAGTTCAACATTCCTCTTTAATATTATTTGGAGAGAGTCGGTGACAAACTTCATCATAAAGGTATTCCAACTTCAGCTGGAGTTACAGACACTGTTTCCTCCTTTGTTTTCACGCTCCTGTTTCTCCTTGTTAGAACAATCCAGATTCAGTGCCGCGGGCTACTCCTTAGAAACAGCATGTTGTTATGTGCACCAGATTTTTCTTTTTCAACAGCCTGAGAAAGATCTTTTTTTCTTTTATGAATGGTGGGACACTACCTTTGTGCATCATGATTTACATTTCGACGCCAGCCTCGACCATACAAGATAGTTTTGGATGTTTACCAAATGTGTTTCCAAACAGTGGTGCCCTGGATGTCCCTGTGCAAAAGGTAAAAATCTGATGTGTTTCACTCACATGACTTTCTCTACTCTTGTACTAACCATTATTACAAACTCTTATTCCTATCTTTGTGCTTTGTGCGATAGTCAGAACTTTTGAAGCTTTGAGATTCTGTTGTCTTTGCCCACTTAACATATAAAAAAAAGAACAACGATGATCCATTTCACGAAAGTTCTAAGTTTTCCGAAACTCACATAACAAAGAATATCTCCGAAATGGTTCACCCTACAAGAAAATTTATTTAGACATAAATTGTGTATTTTAGCAAGATCTCCCTTTTTTGTGTAGTATGATTTGATCTATCTCTAATGGTTTACCAGTTATGCAAAAGTCGTCCAGAGTAAATACGACTACAGGGGCTAGAGCCAGAAAATTCAAGATATACATTTCATTTGCCATAAAAATATCTCAAACATATAACATTTTAATCAAAATCGTTAGAGCCATTTTCAAGAAAATCAAAATTTTCGAAAAATGTTCCGTGTAAAGGGTAGTTTAGGGTTGAGCTATTTTCTTCAAAATCTTCGTGTCGCATCCTTGAAAGACATTAAACTTAAATACCAACTTTGGTTTTTAACCGACTTTCCGTTTTTGAGTTATGCTGTCCAAGGCTGACAGACTGACAGACTGACACAGACTGACACACAGACACACACACGGACCTTTTTCTAAAAATGCTTTTTTTGGATTCAGGGGGCCTGAGTTTTCCGAAACTCACACACATAACAAAGAATATCTCCGAAATGGTTCACCCTACAAGAAAATTTATTTAGACATAAATTGTGTATTTTAGCAAGATCTCCCTTTTTTGTGTAGTATGACTTGATCTATCTCTAATGGTTTACCAGTTATGCAAAAGTCGTCCAGAGTAAATACGACTACAGGGGCTATAGCCAGAAAATTCAAGATATACATTTCATTTGCCATAAAAATATCTCAAACATATAAGATTTTAATCAAAATCGTTAGAGCCATTTTCAAGAAAATTAAAATTTTCGAAAAATGTTCCATGTAAAGGGAAGTTTAGGGTTGGGTTATTTTCTTCAAAATCTTCGTGTCGCATCCTTGAAAGAGATTAAACTTAAATACCAACTTTGGTTTTTAACCGACTTTTCATTTTTGAGTTATGCTGTCCACAGACTGACAGACTGACAGACTGACAGGCACACAGACACACACACGGACCTTTTTCTAAAAATTCTTTTTTTGGATTCAGGGGGCCTCATAACATGTATTTCCAGTGAAATCTCGACATCGAATTTTTGAATGGAATACAATACTTCCCCTACTTACCAGTAGAGAAAGTAAAAATGGGGCCTCCTAACTGCAATTTTCAAAAGTGAGGTTTTAAACATGTGAAGCACAATGTAATCAAATAATGCAAATGTTTGATTTAGATCTGTGTTTATCTAAAAAGTAACCCATTCATCATTATAGTAACAGCATATTTAATGAAAGAGAACATTTCCTCTATTATAAAATGAACTTTACTTTTCCGCTGCCGTTTGTATATTTGGAAGCCCGATAAAAATCAGTCCGTGAGAGTGAATAGAGCAGTTATCGAATTAAGATTATTCTGTTGATTTCATAGTAAATAAACTTTATTTTTAGCACACAATCAGGAAATTAAAAATGGTGAAGGGTGAAAATACAACCCAAAATATGATGTTGCAGCCCATTATTGGCTATTTGGAGTGTCATGTTGACGGTTCGTGTCAGTTGGCTTGGAGTGGCAAAGATTGTTGTTCAAAAATGAAATCTGTGAGTTTTAAAATGGCAGAAATCGGCCAGAGGTATTATTTTCTGATTAGTCTGAACAAACAGAAATTACGCCTTAGTTAAATTACCACTGCTCTCAATGGTTTTCCCGGAAATTCCTTTTATTTATTCTGTAGAAAATGATACTTAATTTAAGTGGTTATTTGCATTGATAGCTTATGCAGTTGAGTCTATAAAATGTTTTCATGCAGCATAAAAATAATAAAATTCACTCTTACAACACGTGAATTCATATACCTTTCTATTTGAAAATACTTGCAATAGAATCAAATTGTTGCACGACTGTTCCTAGTATAATCAGTTATCTTTTAACCCCAGTTGTTTAGTCATGTGTCAGTTTACTAGAAATTTAAAAAATACCTTGTCACCTTAAGCAATAACAGGGTATTTTAAAACAAAAAACAAAAAATGCAATTTTTGTAAAATCCTTAAGCTCTTCGAAAACTAATCGAACGATATGGTCTTCTAAACGAAAACAACTTCGTCTTGCAGGGATAAAAGAATGAAATTGAAATAAATAATATTATTCAACGACGTCAGTAGCAGAGACATTTTTGTAGCAAGCGAACAACAATTTTAGAAGGAGCAATTTGCATTACTAAAAGCAAAAACCTAAATTTAACGAAGCTTAAAGTCTAATTCTCATATCAGAAAAATAAATGTTTATTCAATATTATTAAACTTGATAGGTGAAAATTGTCTTTCTTGACTGTATTGTGTGTTTCCAAGAGATCCACATCTTTTATTCAGTAAGCTTTTGTCTTTCTCTTACTGTTTACCATTTATGCAATAATCATTCAGGATGAACAGGTCTTCTGAGGACATTCAGGGTATGACTTAGAAACTTCAATGAGATCGTCTGTTTATGTCCGTCACTGCATGTTGTCCCTCCGACTGAGGAGTGCAGTGGGGCATCGCCGCTCACTGCGTAAAGTTCTCCAAAGAGAGAAGGTTGAACGCCCTGTAACAGGAGCAGTTACATTGTGGTCAAACAAGTCGCTCAGCTGTTAAGCGCTTAAACATATTGACAGTGAGAAGAAAATGCTTTGAAACATTCCGCCTCATCACTGACCTGACAATAACATTTGATTTTTCGAAACAATTCGCTTGCAAATGCAGAAATAACAGGAAATAACCTTAATTAAATATTATTTCACATGTAATTTGTTGTAGATTTTAAATTATTGACGAATTAAAATGTGGAAATACCCGGTTTTAGAGATATAAGTGTAGATATTTTGATCGAGAATTGAGTAGACTGTAATATAACCATGTTACATCAATATTTGTTTCAAATGTGAGCTTATAATACACTTATTAAGAGTTGTATCTTCTCAGGTTGATTAGTACCTCTGGTAGGTAGCACAAAAGGCATGACGCAAACTAGGCCGGATTCGTGACGAGTTTAATATAAATATTAAAGGGTACAAGCAACAATAGACTTCTTGCTTGAGCCTCTCTCTTATAATAATTGATATGGATTTGTCTTATTGCTATATCAACATTCATTTTTACTTTCTGTCCTACGTATAGTAAGTTTTGTATGCCATCTAAAAATTAGATATCGAGATTTCACCGAAAATATATTTTGAGGCCCCCTGTTTGTCTGTCTACCTGTGAACAGCATAACTTAAAGTCGGTTTGAAGCCAAAGTTCGTATTTAAGTTTAAAATCTTTCAAGGATGCAACACGAAATTTTTGAAGAAAGTTGCTTCACCCTAAACCACCCTTTACATTTTTCGAAAAGTTTGATTTTTCAAAAATAGCTCTAAGTATTTTGATTAACCATAAATTGATAAATTAATTATGATTGATAAATTAATTCTTTAAGATATGTTCATGAGAAATTAAATATATATTTTGAATTTACTGGCTATAGGCTTCATAGGCCTGCTTACTCTTGATAACCGTGAGAGATAGATCAAATCTTACTAAATAAAGAATGAAGATCTCGTTAAGATGCAGAAGATATGTCTGATGAATTCTTTTGTGGAGTGAACCATTACGAAGGTATTTCTAGTTATTTGTGTAAGTTTTGCGATACTTTTCTCAAACGGAAGGTCGTTACTCACTTTTTTGTCTCTTAACCGAAATTTTGAAGCCTTCATTATAGCGATCAGCTTTAAAAGAATTGATTATGGCTCACAGTGTACTGTATTTCCATATTTCCCTTGGACCTGCAAGAAAATTAGGGATAAAGAAAGGCCGGAGGAATGTGCGCTCGCATGCGATACAGGTTAACTGGACGCAGATTATGAATGACGTCAGAAGTACAACACGGCCATCAATGTGTGAACAACTGCCACTATAGAAGCAAGAGTCGAAAACAACGTAGTGTGGTACTCTGCGAACTAGTGAAGCATTCCCTTGCAAGCGTATGCAGACGCCAATAATTACTTGGATAGAGGCCGTCACGTATTATGCGGTGCATTACAATGAAATTGTAAATGTTATTAGGATGTAAATTGTAACCCAGTGTAATGTACTCAGTGACGATATTATAGTTAATAAATGCAGTATGTATAAGCGTTTAAATGCAATTCAGGAATGCATAGTTTATGATGCTTATAGGTTGTGCTGCAGAGAGGCGGTACCTACCTGCAGTTGTTTACATGCGCGAGCGACAACACTTACGTCCATGTGCATTATACCTATAGAAAAATGCACACGCCTCCGGCCTTTAGCGATAAGATAATTTATGCAAATATTTATAATATTATAAAAATATTACAAATATTATATAAATATTTATAACAGTTACATGAAGTTTGTGCATTAAGAACCTGTAAGAATAGTTAGTATCAAGAGTAGAGAAAATTATTTGAGAGCAACACATCCGATTTTTGGAATGCCTTGCTGTCCCCTAACGTTTCAAAATAGAATGCTCTGTTTTAGTCAGTGAACATTAGATTGATTCTTAGTCTCTGTTTTTTCATACGTTTTTCAAACGCAAGCTGTTTCTTTTTGTTTCTCTGTTTATCCTCTTCGTTTGGAGGACTTAACCCCCAGTACTTACAACTGGGCACCTGAGGTCAGATGCCTGTCGAGAAGCAGAGAAACTCCGTATCAGAGAGAGTAGTCAGAATGGGTGACCAGCCTAGCCCGAAGCTTGGTATAAGAGTGAGGAAGGAGGTGATTTGAAATGAAGGTGAAATATATCAAGGCTGAACAACTGGTGGTCACTACGGCCTTGTGCTGATGACTGTATGTTTAGCACATAAAATAATGAAGGCCACTCAAGATATCCCCCGAGTCACCTAGTTCTGTAATTGATGAAAGGAAAGGTGATCGATGGCAGGGGAAGCCGGAGAACCGGAGAAAACCTGCCCAGGAGACACTTTGTTCCCAATAAATCCCACATATAGTCCCCTGGGATCGAACCCACGCAGCCTTAGTGAGAGTCAAGCAGTCCAACCACTCAGCCATGGCGCCATTGGAAACGCAAGTCATTAGAGAAAAGCATTCTTTAGTCCAGGGATGTCAAACAGCACTCCCAAACTGTGAACTTGTGACGCGTGGACTCTTGCTACCGGTCTCACCTGTGTTGTATACGCAGCTAGAAGAGTAGGGGTGAGCTGGTGCCAAACAACAACAAACAGTGGCGGCTGGTACCATGCTTCATGTTTGTACAATTTACAAATGGAAATACACTGTTGAATTAGTCACTGATCCTTTTTTATTGTTTGTTGTTTATTGTCTTTTGGATGCTTGGCAATGTTTCCTGCTCACAAGTTTGTCAATTTCAGGTTCCATCTCCGAAGAACATAGGCGTAACACTGACACTAAATGTCTGTCAGTAATATTAGTACGTCTGAGCGTTTTATTGTTATTCAATTTAGAGAAAAACTGTTCACAAATGTATGTCGACGCAAACACTGCCACCAAACGACGCGCAGATTGACGAAGATTGGGAAATGTAGTTTCAGGTAACAGGGATGTCGAACAGCGCTACCAAGCTGTGAAATGAGCGAGTGCTTGCTTCAGTCGCAGTTGTGCTCCAACGACAGTCAGTCAGTCTGAGTGGTGTGCCCTACCTGGTTTTTTGACAAATATACTGTGGCAGTTAGTATGCACAGAGAACGGTGTTTTCAACGTGAGTGGACTGATTAATACTTCTTTGTCTTAAATGACGGCAAATCACGTTAATATGTAGAGCAGAAATTGGATATATAAGTCATTACAATATTAAAAGACATTTTAACTCTCAACATGCTGCAATTTATGACCCGGACAAATTATCAGGTGTTTCTCGTGAAAAGGCTGTAGAGGAATTTCAGTCAAGAGTGAATTCCATCATCATCTTCAGGCATTAGTAGAAAAAGTTTGGTTCGTGTTAGCTACAAAATCAGCAAACACATTGCGTCTGCTTCAAAACCATTCACGGATGGAGAATTTGTTAAAAGCTGTCTTATTACTGCTGCAGAAGAAATATGTCCGGAACTTGTTAATGCGTTTCATTGTATAAGTCTGTCTCGTAATACTCTTGCGGAACATATATCAGAAATGGGAGATAACTTGGAGGAACAACTAATAGAAATAATGAACACATTTACTTGTTATTCATTAGCTCTTGATGAGAGTACGGACCACAAAGACAGCACAGATGGCTATATTCATTAGGGGCGTCGATTTAGATTACAATGTTTTTGAAGATCTTCTCGATGTTGTTTCGTTAAAAGATCGGACTCGAGGACAAGATATTTTTGATGGTGTAATAAAACTATTGCTAAATTTAAACTTCCATGGAACAAATTAGTTTGCATAGCAACAGATGGCGCACCTTGTATGACGGGACAAGAAACAGGACTTGTAGGAAGAGTACGAAGATTTCTGACTCAAGAAGAACTCGATGCAGACAAAGTTAAATTCATTCATTGTCTTATTCATCGTGCAAATCTTTGTGCTCAGTCTGTTACTGTAAAGAATGTTATGACGGCCGTTGTAAGAATAGTCAATATTATTCGCTCACATGCTTTACGTCATCGACAGTTCCAGCAATTTCTTGAAGATGTGAACTCTGATTTTTCGGATGTTTCGTATTACTGTCAAGTAGGGTGGCTTAGTCATGGTAATATGCTGACTAGGTTCTTTAATCTTCGAAGTGAAATAAAAATATTCTTAGAAACTCACAATTTACAAACTCCAGAACTCTATAGTGAAGACTGGATTTGTGATTTGGCGTTCTTGGCGGATTTGACTTCCTATCTCAATTCCCTTAATTTGAAATTACAAGGTAAGGACAGATTCATAATCAACATGTTTGACGACTTGAAAGCATCTATGCAGAAGCTTGAATTGTGGATAACACAAGTTGATAATGGGGATGTGTATCACTTTCCTTGTTTGCAAAGTGTATTCAATGATTGCTCTAAGCATTTGATACCAAACTACAAAGCATTGTTAGAGGATCTACTCAAGGAATTCAAGAACAGATTTGGAGAAGTTAACTCTATGGATCCCGAATGGACACTCTTCAACAACCCTTTCAATGTCCATCCTCGTGATTTCTCACATGATTTGCAATTAGAATTAATTGCTTGCAAAACAACACCCCATTGCGCAATTCAGGAAATTTAGGTGTCAAATTGTATATTTCATTACCTGAAAATAAATTCCCCAATCTTCGTCAATCTGCGCGTCGTTTGATGGCAGTGTTTGCGTCGACATACATTTGTGAACAGTTTTTTTCTAAATTGAATAACAATAAAACGCTCAGACGTACTAATATTACTGACAGACATTTAGTGTCAGTGTTACGCCTATGTTCTTCGGAGATGGAACCTGAAATTGACAAACTTGTGAGCAGGAAACATTGCCAAGCATCCAAAAGACAATAAACAACAAACAATAAAAAAGGATCAGTGACTAATTAAACAGTGTATTTCCATTTGTAAATTGTACAAACATGAAGCATGGTACCAGCCGCCACTGTTTGTTGTTGTTTGGCACCAGCTCACCCCTACTCTTCTAGCTGCGTATACAACACAGGTGAGACCGGTAGCAAGAGTCCACGCGTCGCAAGTTCACAGTTTGGGAGTGCTGTTTGACATCCCTGCTTTAGTCAGTGCAACTTTAAACAAACGAATTGAAAGATAATTATTGGCGTGCCAGCCCTCGACGCAAAGCAGAAGCTTCTGATGCTTTAAAATCCCGTTCAGCGATATCACACACACAGTGGAAGATCGATGACTGAAATTAATTATTGACATTTCTCCAATGAAACGATATTATACTGCACGAATAACTAGGGAACACAAGTCAAGTGGAGGTCTCCATACAAGAATGAAACATAGTGCTAAACAAGGACTAACACTGTTTTGGAACAATACACTCGTACTTGTGCATTTAGTCACATTACTTTCTCTGCACGTATGAAGTACGAGGCATTACATTTCACCTAGAAATTCAATATAAAGAATTCACTCGAATCCACAAAAAATATTTTTAGAAAACCTTCCACGTTTCGTGTATGTATGTGTGTGTGTGTGTGAGTGTGTGTGTGTGTGTGTGTGTGCGTGCGTGCGTGCGTGTGTGTGTGTGTGTGTGTGTGTGTGTGTGTGAGAGATTATTAAAATTATTTTGTTGTTTAACGACGGTGTGATTTGACTTTCCTTGAAACTTTTACCAACGATTTTGATCAAGATGCCATATTCTGAGATACTTATATGACGAGTAAAACATATCTTTAGTTGTAGTTTTGAGGGAGTAACTTATGAAGCCCTCTTCATTCGCGAGTAATTTTGTGTGATTTTGTATAATCACAGAGCCTGATAGATACACTAAGCCTTGCCGCAGAAAAAACGAATAGATCCATTTGAACCTATAGTAAATTTAAAATACAAGGTTTGGCATCAGCCATTTCTGAAGAATTCGTTATAATCGGTTTGAATTTTTCAATATTTTGCCGTTTGGAAGGTAGATTACCATTCATTGTTTCTTACTATGTTATGGAAAACTTAAGAAATTTTAAGGCCAGGATATAGCAACCTCTTTTTAAATATTTGAATAACGCTTCGGTAACCTGCAGAAGAAATTTCGGGATTACGTTAAAGTAGGTGAAAATTTTTACTTTGTAAGGGTAGTTAGAAAACGTTGTATAGAAATAAACGATAGTGGGTATAGACAGTCATGTGAGTGTAACACACATTATACCACCTTTGACCTTTTGTTTGTATTAAAACCAGTTTCTAAGTAGTAATATTTCATCATTCCTTTCCAGCCTCCAATACGAAACTTGTCTAGTATCCCTGGCATGCTCTTAATGCTTCTTCTACAAAGCACAATCCTTTCAGAATTGTCTGGAGAAGGCCTCAAAACCTTTAAAGGCTTTCTAACAATCTATTCAGGTAGAGCTGCTTCTCACAGCATGTTAATAATTAAGGGCATTTCTTCAGTGCCTGCTCTTAAGCAAATATCTAGTGCACGGTTCTGTTATAACTATAAACTTGAGTAGCAAAACAAAGAATGCAACTACCCAAAATATTTTCGCACTATTTATTAAATATTGTGACAACGGCTGCGGGTCATTACAAAGGACGGTTGGGGCCGAGCTCCCCCAACCCACTGGTGAATCAAAGACGCTCAAACCAGGCTGTCTCAAGCGTGCAATCAAGTGGCAACATTCAGAGCTCCAGAACCAAAAATGGATTTTCCAGATTATTCGAGAAGCGTCCGGCAGCCGGCGTATTTGTAGAACTTCGAGAAAGGTCCCCGTAACGTCATCCTCACTACATAAGGAGGCCAGACAACGAGGAAAATGAGTGAGCTACAGACAGGAGTCAGCCAGTTCTTAGCTGCGCGTGTGAAGGAAGATAGCGAAGCACTTATGAGGGTTGAGTAATTGTGTCGTCATAGTTAGTAAAGGGAATAAGTCAAGGTTACGAGAAGAAAACAGTTGTGAGCTGTAATATCACCAAGGACTAACGACTGTGTTAAGATTGTATATTTGTACATTCAGTTAGAGGAAAATAAGGTGAGAGAAAATCCTGGACTAGGCCACTGTCGTTTTTGTCGCTCTGATGTGAGAAATGGAATTCTTTGAATTGCTATTTTGTTACTGTATAATACAATGAATATAAAGAACAGACAGTTATTCACGTGTGACGTTTATGTTCAAATTCTGTACTGTTTCAAATCAGGTTTTAGGGGTTATAGATCAGTTGTGTCCAACCTTTTCTTCTTCGTGTAGCCCCAAAGACAATTTTCCATTTCAGCCTGTGCTTAGCTCTAGAAGTATCGTTAATTCAAATGATACATAAGCATATCTAAAGTAGATTATAATATTTATAACTTATTTAATACTTAACAATGGATTAAGTTAAATTAAAATTAAACTTCACATACGCCAGCTTGAATATAGATTATGTCGTATCGAGCAAGTTCTACTCCGGATGACTCCATAGTTTAGATCTGCACTTCCTGATGGCCACTGCCTGTTCATTTTTGCGAAATTGGTACGAAGACAATAATTATTGAAATGTACAAAAATTCCATCTTAGAGATATAAATCAGCCCCCAATCAGACCATGTTAAAGAATAAACACTATGTTTCTCAAAGCTCATAAGGCTAAATACCTGTAACTGTGGCTTGAGGACAATGTTCCCAAGTTTATGACGTACAATGGAAGGGGCGAGTTATTTCTGATACGTAGCAATATACTCTGTCAGCGCAAATAACTTGTTTGGAAGTTCAATGTTGGCCTCATTTCCGTAGTGAAAATAGATATCAAAGTAATTGAATTTTCAGTTTCTATTGATCCAGTTTATTTCTAGTACTTAACCCAAAATAACTGCTGTTGGCGTACCTTGCTGATATCGGTGAGCTGAAAAGAAGAATACCAGAGAAATGCAGAAAAGTACCAACAGCGCTGAAAATGTTAAACAGGAATTTGTTACCCATCTTACTGATTGCCAGATCGTTGTTGGATATCATTTCGAACAGTTCATTTGTTCAACATTTGTATTTGTTGCTTATGTATTTCAATGTTAACGATGTTATTATTTGGTGACATACATAATCAAAGCTTCTCTTTCAACCATTTATTTGATTCCTTAGCAACGTTTAGTGCATAAAACAATTGAAGAGTATAATGAATAGGGCTTGGATTTTTAGGTAAATACATATTCTGTTTGCGTCCTAATATGAACTTGAAAACTGAGTTTAATGTTCTGGATATTTACAGCGGGCCAAATATTCTAAGTTTTATTGCACATAAAAATGCAAGCTTTCTGGTTTTTATGTCAATAAATATTTTCCTAAATTCACGAACATTTTATAAAGGAAACGTTTTTAAAAATAATTTTAAGATATTTATGTAAAGTGAGGTAAAAGCAACAGCAGAATTATTTTTAACAAGCCATTATCCAACATTTTCAATGTTCAATTAAATGTCGGATGTCACAATTTGTAATTCATTATTGGAAAAACTGACATATCAAGTACCTTTCCGTTGGAAAAAAAATATAATAATCTTGCTTTCTCAAGCTACATGAGTATGCAAGGTAAGAATGGGAAATTCCTCCACTGCCATATGCTTGATTAAGAACCTGTTACTGCTTCTGGTATCGCTGATACCTGTAGGTGGCCATTCAACTATAGTCAGTCATTTGGGAACCTAGTTGTGTTGTGGTGTTGGGAAATAACTTTAAGTTCACAGAGGATTAAACATGCTTAGGGTGAAAATTAGTGAACATTACTGCTTGGGAAAATATGCTATGGAATTCAAGGGTATTTTCATGAATCCAATTATTCACGTCACATGGATTACATAGAAGAGAAAATTAGAGCCATGTTTCCTGACATTGACAAATTTATTTCCAATAGAAAAAAGTGTTTGATAAGTCACCTAAATTCGAAATTTGGGGAACTTCTTCGAGACAATTCGCAACCTTTCGGGTAAAAACTTTGAGGAACCATGCTATCGTATACTATAATAGAACAGTACTTGATGACCCTTTCTGGAAATAATGTCTGTTAAATGCATGTGCATATTAGCTCAACCATTCAGATCTTAAAAATATATTTTATTAATTTTGGCACATTTTTTTTTCTATTTTTGGCACATAAAAATAAATATTTTCTAAGTTTTAGCACCAAAAATCCGAGCCCTAATGAATGTCTTTTTTTAAAAAAAAAATTCTGATGTGTTGCTCTCACGTGGCTTTCTCTACTCTCGTATTAATCATTCTTATAAACTCTTATTCCTATATCTTCTTCGTGTTAGTCGAGGTAAACATTTACAGAAATTATCTTGCTGTTTATTTCCTTATAGCTACAAGGGGAATATGAGAATACAGTAGACTTTGAACGCTAGTCAAACGGTTTAAAGCTTTCAAATTCCAATCTCTTTGCAGGGTTAACATATAAAAAATGAATAACAATGTTCCATTGGACAAAAGTATAAGTTTTCCAAAAATCTCACAAATAAGGAATATCTCCAAAATGGTTAACTTTACAAAAATTGTGTTTACATATAAAATGGATATTTTACAAAATCTACAAATTTGATGTATGTCTTACGGTTTACCAGTTATGTAAAAGACATCCATAATAAATAGAACTTCATGGGCTATAGCCAGAAAATTCAAGATATACATTTCATTTGTCGTAAAAGTAGCTCAAACACATGGCATTTTAATGAAAATCGTTAGAGGCATTTTCAAGAAAATCAAAATTTTCGAAAAATTTTAAGGTAGTTTAGTGGGGACGAATTTTCTTCAAAATCTTCGTGTAGCATCCTTGAAAGACATTACATTTAAATACCAACTATACGTGCCCCGTGTTTAGTAATATTTAATGAACTCACAATAGAATATTGATTAATTGTCAGAGCAGTGTGCGTTGCTTCAATTGCGTTTCATTTTGCCTAACTATGTAAACTTTATAACCTAATGCAGTCAGAAACATTAAAAAGAATAAGCTTGAAGGGTCAAAGTCGATAATGAACGCGCTCGCGTTTACTCCCACTCACACGCGCACACACATACAAGGGAAAGAAGAGCATCAAAGGATAGCTTCATTAAAGGCAATGTCATACAAAATCCTGCAGCGACTACAAGGAGTGTCTTAATATGACTTAACGAGCTAGGTAATTTACGTAATAAGCTAGATCTTCTAAGAGAGCCCTTGCTGTAGTTCACGATTGTTTAATAATCAACTGGTTTGCAAGAATTTGTGGAGACATCTATTCTGTATAACAAAAGTAACACTAGGGGATTTTTCCTTTGCACAAAAATTTTGAAATTCTTATTCCGCAATAAGTCCCATGTAACCATCAAGACCCAGTTGTTTCTGTAAAGGTAACTGCAAACAAATATTGTATTCCACCCAAAAATTCGTTGTCAAGATTTCACGGAAATATGTTTTGAGTCGCCCTGTATATATATATATATATATATATATATATATATATATATATATATATATAAAAAGGTCCGTGTGTGTGTTTGTGTGTGTGTGCGTGAGTGTGTGTCAGTTTGTGGACAGCATAACTCAAAAACAAAAGGTCAGTTAAAACCAAAGTTCGTAATTAAGTTTAATGTCTTTCAAGGATGCGACACGAAGATTTTGAAGAAGATAGCCCCACCCTAAACTACCCTTTACATGAATATTTTTCGAAAAATTTTATTTTTTTGAAAATCTCTCTAACGAATTTGATTAAAATGGCATATGTTTGAAATATTTTTATGACAATTAAAATGTATATTTTGAATTTTCTGGCTATAGCCTATGTAATCCTGTTTAGTCTGTACGACTTTTGAATAACTCGTAAACCGTAAAAGTAGATCTCGCTAAAACACACAATTTATGTCTGAATAAATTTTCTTTATAGGGTGAACCATTTCGGAGATATTCCATGTTATATGTGTTAGTTTCGGAAAACTTAAAACTTTCGTGAAATGGATTATCGTTAATTTTATATGTCAAGTGTGCAAAGAGAACGGGATCTCAAAGCTTTAAAACATTTGACTATCGCACAAAGCCTACTGTATTCCAATATTCCCCTTGCACCTACAAGGAAATAAGCAATAAGGTAATTTGTACAAATGTTTATCTCAACTAACACGAAGATATAAGTATAAGAGTTTGTAAGAATGGTTAGTACAAGAGTAGAGAAAGTCATGTGAGTGCAACACATCAGATTTTTTCCTTTAAAATCTGGCCGCTAAATTAACAAAACACAATTTTTTACTTTTAACATACCAAAATTACAAATTCCAAGAAGAATGCAGCAGAGGGTCTCACACATGGTGCTGGGGAATTTTAAGTTAACAGGATTTAGATAAAGTAAAGAAAAATATACCGCTGAACTTTAAAATCCATTTTTCTCAGTGAATGCGGTGTCAGCACTTGCATTTCGCCTTGTCTGTAAAATACTGGGTTGCCTATTTACCAATCCTGAGGATGAGAAGATTCACTCGACATGTTGAAATAACTTCACAAAAGTTTATCTCAAGTCAAAATTGATAGAAAAATAAGGTGTACGAATGCTTTAGAAATAACAAAATGGTGTAACACAATTTTAATCATTTACTTTTCGTGTTCGTGCCCACATACGCACACGAAAAATATTCATGCCCGAGGCGCAATTGGACACCTGCAACTCTTCCATTATGGAGCACCCTATCCAGGCGCTTTGATAAGGATGGTCAGGGGAACGTCAACATGTTTAAACAGAAAGAAGATGGAAAAAATAAGCTTTTGTGTAAATTATTTGTAAAACATTTCTGAAAATCAATATTAACCGGTAAAGGAAGCCGTTTGATTGATAAATATCACTGTTGTTGATTGCTTTGTAAGCTTTTTCTTTGGGAGGGGGCGTTCTTTTATCAAATGTGATCTACTAATGGAGGAAGTGTTTTGTATAGCCTTAGATAACCTGTCAGTATTTTCATATGGAACAAAGCATCAATGAATAAGAGCTATTTATACGCCAATACGCAGGGCTTTAATAATTTGTGTGTGCCAAATAATTTTATCCTTGGTAAAATTGGTTGTGCCGTGAGGGACTCTGTTTTTGTGCTGAGATTCATGTATTATAGAAGACAATCAGCATTTAAACCACTAACTAACGTGAACCAGGTGAATATAACCTTAGAAAAAATTAAATTATTTATTCTGGTACCTAAAGCTTGAATAAAATCGTGTTTTATTTAAACTTTTCTAGTAATAAATAAGGACTAAGGGTTAAAAATCCTAAAATGCAGCCACTGAAGACCAGCCTAGAAAGCCAGGTTAGATTAGTTTGCGTTTAGCAAGTTGACACAAAGACCCATGAACAATGAACATGGCAATGGAAATGTACAGTATATCGACATAAACATTATATTTATATATTGAGTATAAAAACACATAAGCAGGCAATATGAGAAAACAAAAAGAACAATGCAGGGATAATACAGAACCAAAATAAAATCTTCCCTGTAGTTATAAAACTGACATAATATGTACGATATAAATACAAATTAAATTTTATTTTAAAGTTACATTAGACTTTTTTGCCACGTCTCATGCATAGCATCTATTGTCAGTTCTTCAATATACATACATTTCAGTAGCGTCAAATGTAATTAACAATGATTTGTCACTAAAGCACCTAGAAACAACTTACAAACCTACATAAGCATTAACAGGGTAATTTTCCACCCAGAAGCACATAAGAAAAGGCGATTTTCTCAATCAAATTTTATTTAATTTGATTATCACAGGTCAACGATGAAAAAGCATTTTGAATGAATTTGGCTTATTTTTACGATCCTTAATGTGTTGAATCCAAATAATACGATAAAAAGGGTATATATTTAAAACAGTTACAGGTTAGATAATTCGGAAGTATTTCGTACCCTATTGAAATAAGTAAAATGATTGAAATTGAGTTGACAATGTTTGCACTTTTCTGTAGTATATATGGACAGTGAAATCACGACCCTGTTGATTCTTATTTTTGCTTCCTGGAGAGAATAATATTGCACACGAACCTCGTGGATTTCAGAAAACATTTTGCTGCCGCCTCTACAAATCAAATTAGGCCTAATGGAACAGTTTATGAAAGTTTGCCCAGGGTTTCAAGTATATCTGAGAGAAGTTTCCTCATTATCAGAAGCAACATTGAAAGAAGCCATGTTTGTTGGACGTGATATTCGAAAAATAATGTTCGATTCCAACTGTGAGTTAAAGATAGCAGTCAGTGAAGGGAAGTCTTGAGAATCATTCAAGCATATTGTTACCAAGTTCTTGGATATACGAGATGTTTCTGTTTCTGAAAATATGCTAGATAGGTTATAAGTTTAGAATGTTTGATGAACCTGAAGATTCTTCCCAGAAAATTTTAGAATGTGAGTGAGGTGCAAGGTGAGTAGTCTATCAGGATATAAAGGTGTTCTAGAAGGTATCAGAAGCGCAGCTGGTCCTTCACTGAGATATTCAAGCGACTTTTAGGATAAAAAGCTATACCAGAAGCTTTAAGGAGAAGACAGGAAGTAAATATATGAAAATGGACACACATGACTGTGTAATAGAGACATTTTATTGTTTAGATATACAAAAAAGGTTTGTATATATTGTAACAGTAATTTAGTTCTCAGTCCAAGAGTACGTTCCACTAATTTTCTGGTTTATAATGAAGTTACATTATGATGAAACAGTGGATGATGAACAAGAATTGAGGTCAGAACTGGAATGAATTACATCAAAACTTTTAAACTTAAAATTTAATTTTTTGTTGGCCTGCGTTATCCATGATACCGTGCATGGCTTAAAAAATCTTAGAGGTAAATAGAAACACAAACACACTTCCTTATACAAGATACATGAAGATACGTAGGGAAAACAAGAATGAAGAGGATAAAGAAAGAATCTGCAGCCCGTTAGAGGTTCAGATACTTTGATAATTGGAACATTAGCATGTATCCACTTGTTGTGTTAGTTGTCTTTTGTTTTCCTCTCACTCTCTTCGTACAACAGTTTTCCCACAAACCAATTTCCAAGTTGTAACTGAAGTTTCTTTTCCTGTTGCATAGACGTACGCCTACTATCTGGTTTGCTTTACACTTCAATACGTGACCTACTGGCCTAGGTAGTCTGAGATCATTGGCCTAACAGAAAGCGTTGGACCTGGGTTCCAGTACACCATTCATTATCACGAGACCAGCCCATTCTGCACCTTGCCTTTTGTGCTACGTCCACTTAGAGTTGTTAACCAACCTGAAAATATATTACTGTACGTTCGCAAATGAAGCAAATATTGATGTAATACTGTTCATTACACTATCCTCAATTACCACCCAAAATATCTGTCTTTTATTTGTAACCGAGCTATAAGAAAACGAATGTGATAGTGTAACGTTGGCAGAGCATAAGATAAAGATTGATTAAAATAACACCAATGTTGGAAGGCCACTAAAATTATGCTTAGATGGTGTTCTTCACCGCGATCAGGCCCCATGTGAAGAACAGAATGAAAATAAATACATAATTGAAGAGGTTAGAAAACTAACTTATGAGGTACTCTAAGGGTTTGCATGAACCGTGACAACACATTCGTATGCCTAGTTCTACACTTCCCATAGAATTAACCTGTGGATTGTGTTCGTGTGTTTATCTTGTTATGGATGCAAGCTTGGACTTAAATCCACTGTAGGTTGCGTGTTAGTTACTTTGTTTATGTTTCGAAGTGAGCCCGGAACATCCCTACCTGCAACTGTCTGACCTACTACATCAGAAAACCCTCTCTGTAGGGTCCAGTGAAAGCAAATAAAACAATTTGCGGCAGCAAATTGTAAAAGTGCAAACGAGATTCAGAGCATGACCTCATACATGTTCCCACTGCAAACAATGTCAATGATACGCTATTTCTTTCCCTCTGTTTTATTCCTGTTTAGAATTTTAAATGAGTGCAGTGGGATACAATTGTTTGTACCCAACTTCAACTGAAATGTCACTGCCAAAATGCATTCCTACGAATTTAATTAAAGTTTGCTTGCTAATCCTCAATGAGGCATCTGCAATTCTCACGTATTTATGACATTTAGAATTCAGGTATCAAATTGTACAATTGAGTACGTATTTTTGTACTATGAAGCTAAACCTTCCCAGGTGAGGAGAGTGGTCGTAATAATGAGATAAGCAACATGCAAAATTATTTATATAACGGTATTATTTGTATTAATCTAGCCAATGTTTATGAGGGTAGTTCCTAAAAGATGATGTGCTTAACCTAAGTTGATTTCAGTTTAGGTAATTTTAACATTTTAGTGTTAGAGGCAATTTTACTCTTTGTAAACTGGACCCAAATGATTTAGTTGTCGACAGGCACTTATACCTCACTCACTCACTCACTCACTCACTCACTCACTCACTCACTCACTCACTCACTCACTCACTCACTCACTCACTCACTCACTCACTCACTCACTCACTCACTCACTCACTCCCTACTCACTCACTCACTCACTCACTCACCCACTCACTCACCCACTCACTCACTCACCCACTCACTCACTCACTCACTCACTCAGTCACTCAACCTATGTAAACTAAGCAAATATTTCCATATTTAGCGCAAATATGCATGGTATATTACCTAATTAGATAGGTCTAAACATCTCGTTTTCAGTTCATCTTTAGAATTATTGGAATCATCTGATTTATATAAGTTGTCACCCATCATCACAAGGTAGATGATATACTTCTTCGAAACCCTTGGGATTTTATGGACCATAAAACTCCTGTTTGTGAGACGTAGTGACATTCAGGTACTTGCACAACTAACAAGGAAAAACAAATGTTGACACGTAACTAACAATTAGTCATTCTTGGAGCTATTGAAATAAACAAATAAAGTGGTCCCTATAGCAAACATTCCAGTAAGGGTATTATATATTTTAGTCAGGCGATTGCATAGATGTGCTCGTTCTATAGTACAATGTTTATATCAAACTAGGGGTCTCTAAGGCCCTTAACGACCAACACAATGTTAACTACAGATGCCAACACCTTACAACTCCTTGCACTGTAGGACTTCAATTAGTTTTTAGTTCCTGAAGAAATTTCTAACAGAATCGACCTCTATGAACAGGGTGTAATGAAAATGGTATAGTGATGGGAGAAATGTGTTGAGAAAGTTAGCAATTAAGATATTACAGCTCATTTGTAACATTTAAACATTTGCATCATTGTGTGTTTCTTTTCGATCCACCCTCGTATTTCCATTCTTAAGATTTAAGTGGTTACTCACGCAACACAAACATCACACTTTACCCTATCTGTTTGCTTATTTTTATAAATTTTGTTTTTGTGGTTTCATTTAATTGTGATCCTTCGTTTCTTAACTTTTACGCAATCTAAACAGGAATGGTTTTTATCTTAATTGCATTCTTAATCCTTTCATTCCAAACTTTGTGTCTCTTGGGCCTCTCGAATACTGCTTCCTCAACACTTTCTCTCAAATTTTAATTATAGCACGTTTCATGGATTCTTGCCTATATTGATTTCCTCCAGTCCTCCATCAACCTTGGCTTATAAAGGTTGCCTATATTTAGTTCATTCACAGCTACGCTGGCTGTATGGTCATTATCTGCGGTGTGAGTAACCAACACTCTGAAGGGACTTCCAATCTTAAGTCAAATGACAGATATAATAGTTAGTCGTGTATTTTAATGTCATTCCTAATTTATAAATTGGCAGTGTTAGTTGTCCTTTACTTTTCCCACCACCTATATAGCAGGTAGAACAGCTATTGCACTTCATGTAAAAATACAATACCGAGATTTGAGGTCCCCTCTACTAATAACACTGCTCTGCATTTTGAAAAAAAAATTTAGTTTTGAATGCTGATTCTTCCTAGTTCTATCCTCTTTCAGTCTTTCGAACCTTGGTGAAAGCGTACACTCTATTCCTGCTGTAAAATCCAAGATAATCTGGGAAATAGCCGATGTGAACATGTGGGAAGTGTAATTTCAAACTAATGTCACGGCATAGTTTTTTCACATGTTCACAATGATTTTGTAACCTCCACTCCTTCTGTTTCCTAAAAAACATTTTACAGCTTTGCAGCTACGCAAGGCTTGCATTTTGTTGGGCCATTATCATCAAAATTCGTGTCACTCATTATTTTCTTGATCTGAGGCCCATAAAACACCTGCTTTCAGCTCTCATTCTGTGATAAGCATACATACGTACTTAAAACACTCACTGTCCTTGTCTAGGGCACATACAAACTGACTCACGATATCCAATTTTGTGAAATAAATTCTTGATCTTCTTGAAAACTTGACGTGATAGAAAAATGTGGATTACACCGTTCAACCCAGCGTAAAAATGTGTTTGGGTACATGCATTCATTTTAAAACATTTTTAATCTACAGCAGATTAAGCCAGTTTTACAAAAACGGCTGCAAATACCATAAGTTTAAGACATTTCCATGACAAATTAAATGTATATCTTGAATTTTGGAAACATACTTAATATTTCTTCATTCTGAAGGAGTTTTGTACAACTGAAGCTATAAAGGGATGGAGAAAATCTTGCTGTAACAAAAATGATTAACATTTATGCCAAATCAAATGTTTTAGCATTATCTGCTTCCGAGATATTCTCTCTCTTATTTAATTACTTTCGATATGTATACAACTTTTCTCGAAGCTTCAAGACACGCGTCGCACGTCGTTTGTCTGTACCGCTTATATCGCATGTTGCATAGTGGCGCTGTCGTATGAGGTAGCTGACGTTTATTCTTCTTTGCTGGCGGCAGAAGCGACTATTTTATTCGACTATATATGCAGGTGTCAGGGATATACCTAAGTGCAGATATTTTTATTGGTGATTGCAGACGGTATAATGAACAATATTATATTAATATTTGCTTTATTTGCAAATTATCAAAGTATCTGCATGTATATCCTTAACACTATATGTACAATGTTTACCGGCGAGGGACCACACCCTCATCTCAGTGCCTGTACTATTTTTATTTTATCTGAAAATGATTATTACAGTTTTTTTTGACAGTTTCTGTAACCGCTGTTTATATGAATTGACTTATTATAATTGAGTAATAACAGGTATATTGATCAATAATATGAGGAATAATATATTCACATGTCTATTATCTGGGGCCTATTTCCATGTGTAATTTATTTAAATTAACTTTTAAATAATTCTCAGTTTTAAATTTAAAGATTTAATGACAAGCCCTTAAACACCACATAGTTTGCAGATTAGCATGCAATATACAGTAAAACAGAAGATGAACTGCAAATGGCAGGGCACAAATTAAACGAAATAGCTAGTAATTGCAATATGAGAATTTCAAAGAAAACAAAATTGAAGCCGTTCTTTACTTAAGATTTGAAACAGTAATAAATAACAAAATAATAGAACAAGTAAATAATTTTAATTATTTCGAATTTAATGTATCCTACTGCGAAAGGGAACGACATTATTATAAAATTAAATAGTTTTTATTATGTGTGAGCAAAAATAAAACACTGAGAAATAAAACATGAAGAACAACTAAATTAAAATTGTATAAAAATGCATGTGACAATTGAACACTTACCAGATCAGGTAGAAGAAAAATGAAGATAGTTGAATTGAAATTCTTACGTTCAGTAGCAGGATACAAACTTATACATGAAAGACACAGCACGGAAATAAGAACAGAGTTACAAATATACAATATAAAAGACAGAATAAACGAAACAAGAACAAGCTGGCTAGAACATATAGAAAGAATGCTACAATACAGATTATTACAGGTTTTATTTGAACATCAAGCAAAAGGCAGAAAAGTGGGACTTCACTTATGGATGGAAAAATTTCATTTGCTAGTGTGGAAGCAGGCCAAAGGCCTAAATCCATAAAAGCAGAAGAAGAGAAGAAATTTAAAGATTTTTATGAGATAATTGCTATGCTGCTTTCATTACAATATTAGTAAACAATAATTCAACTTCGAACCTGCAATAGAAAATATAAGAACAGAAATAGGGACAGTGAAATTACATACTAAAGTAGAAATATAGTTTAATTAACTACAACTGCATAATTTAGAGTTCAATTTTGCACAACGGTCGGCATTATGATGCGACTGCGATCCGTTTTATTGGTGTAAAAAACAAATATACACACAGAGCGAATATGTGAGAACGGTTGTACTTTATAAGAGATCAATAATGCCTTGTATACGATATTTACTTAACGCTAACTGTGGATTCACTTCCGTCGATACAGGATGCGTTGTGCGTTGACTTTGCTGACAATTCTGAACCTGGGAGATATTTATTGAAACAGTATTGCTAAACAAAGTGAGTGAAACAAATAGCAAACGGCAGTAAAAGGTACATCGAAGTAAAAAAGGCGATTTTCTAAAGCATTGAAGTTAGAAGCTTAATTTTTGCACTGGTATTTCCAGCAACCAATAAACTCTGTGTACCAAATTTCATTCAAATATCTAATCATATTTTTCCTATACCAATTAATCTACTGGGTGTTAATGAACTACACCGAAATAATTTCAGCGATTGTAGACGTGACTAATGTAAGCAAGTTGAGATAGGCAATGCATGGTCTGCGGCTTAACATAACGCAGTTAATTGTGTTACACCTAATTGGTATCAGATGCTGATAAGTTGGTGTTTAAACAAGGTGGGTGAGATTATTGGATTAAAATGCCTTTAAAACTGCTTCCCGAGTATAGAAATATCGAAACTTAATAGCTCGTTATTGGCATTCTCAATATTTCATGCCTCAAAGATATCTCAAATCTCGAACTAATCACCTGCCAGTGCGACACTGAACAGCAACGAACTGTCTTCTTGCATTAATAGCCTACTCTAGTAGTGTTTGTGTAACTGTTCTGGTGGCCCAACCCGTAACGCCGAAATCTGTTGTTCCAGAGGTCATTGGTTCGGTTTCTGTCAAGTGGTTAATTTTGTTTTCTTCGTCATAAATTACAATAGGCAGTTCCTTTAAAACTGACGTAAAGCGTTGCATTTACTTTTCATTTTATGTAAGTTCGTTCACCCTTTAAACTTCCTCCCATTTAGACGTACAGCATGTGAGAGATTAAGCAGGATTCAACCTTTGTTAGAAGGAATGGTAATTAATTGCATTCACAAGGTGAAATTACTCTGTAAAATGCATTGTACAAGAATTAAAACAAAACAAAAACAACCAAACAAACAAAACGAAAATGGGAAAAAAATAAATAAATAAAGTGAAGGAGACGCGAACTCGTTTGCCTTTTGCTTGAAAGCTGATGTCATAACCATAACCATTGCACCAGAGAGTGCTCCGAGCGTCTCTTCATTTTCGTGTGTTGTGCACTCAAGTGGTATTATCATTAGAGTGGCGTACTGGCACTTTAGAAACTTATAGCCGTAACTTCCAATTTGAACCAACAGGCCATAAGTCTCCTGTCCCAAATTACTTGTTTCATAGATCTCCACTTGCTCTGAAAATATTTCGGTGTAGTTCATTAACATCCTGTATATCAATTTTATTGCGTATAATCAAAATCTATCTCCTCCAACAGTGGTTGTACTAAAACTAAGTGGAAGATCCGTGGTTCATATTCTGGCTATGACATTACCTTAATAGGTATTTGGGGAAACATTAATTGCAGAAGCAAGTCTCAAGGCAGACGTAAGGTTATCTTCAGAGAATTTTGCTCTTAGACGGCACTTTGTCAGGTTCATTAAAGAAACAACTGCAGAAAATTTACGAAATCCTAGGTATATCTGTAGTAAACTACAGGAAGTACCGTATTCCATCCAAAATTGCCATGTCGAGATTTTACCGAAAACATATGTTTTGAGGCCCCTTGAATCCTGAGAAGGCATTTTTAGAAAAAGGTCCGTGTGTGTATGTGTGTGTGTGTTTGTGTGTGTGCGCGTGTCAGTCAATCCGTGGACAGCATAACTCAAAAATGAAAACTCGATTAAAAGCCAAAGTTGGTAGACGCGACACGGAGATTTTGAAGAAAATTCCCTCACCCTAAACTACCTTTAACATGGAAAATTCCTCAAACATTTTGATTTTGTTTAAAATGGCTGTAACGATTTCAACTAAAATGCCATATGTTTGAGACATTTATATATTGAATTTTCTGACAATAGCCCATGTAGTCCTATTTATTCTGGATGACTTTTGCATAAGTTTCGGAAAACTTTCGTCAAATGGAACATCGTTGTTCGTTGTTCTCTTTTATATGTTAACCGTGCAATGAGAAGGGAATTTGAAAGCTTCAAAAGATTTGACTATCGCTCGAAGTCTACTGCAATCCCATATTCTCCTTGTACTTACAAGAAGATAAACAATAAGATAATTTCTGCAAATGTTCACCTCAACTAACACGAAGGAGATGTAGGAATAAGAGTGGTTGGCACAAGTGTAGAGAAAGTCATGTATGTGCAACACATTTCTTTTTTTTTTTTTTTCCCCTTTCTTTCTTTCTTTTTTTTCTTTTTTTTTTAATATTTGAATCGCAGCATAAATCAGAAGTTCTAGTTGAAGTGTAACTGAAATATTTTCAGTATCAACAGATTAGGGCAAGGAAAAGATACAATTTAGATTTTAGAGCTTCCAAAAGTGAAAATCAAATTCCTCTAAGAGTGCATTGAATTTTACAAGTGTTAGTATGTAATGATGGATTTGTATTTGTTACAGAACTGTACTGCAACTGGACGTGGGACTCTGTGTTGTGCTGGCCACCTACCAAAGCGGGTACAACAGCGAGACAGCGCTGTCCGAAATTCAAAGGAGTAGATCTGACAAGTGAGTTGAACATTCTGTATAGAACCCCTGACATTGACATGATAAATATATGAATATTTTTAAAATAATTGTCTTTATTGGACAACCAGTTTAATACCTCAGAATAAATTAGGTACGGTTTACTCCAAAAAGTGTAAATTATTTCACACTAGCACTTGAATCCGTTGGCAATATCAACATCAAAGTAAGAGGAAAAGAAGTATTCACGGTGGTGCAGAAACATTTGAAAGCTACTATGTTCTCCTCGTTGGTGTGACAGTTTTAACCATACATGCGCTTCAGTTGCTGTTGAATACAGCTTATGTAACCCGCGTGCTGATGATGTCAGGAACCTCCACAGTGTCTGGAATTACTCAGCTGGTTCCTTTTTCTGGCTGTAGCTCGAGAATTAAGACACTTACCGCAGGGTATGCGTGGATGTGGCTTTCAGAAAAGTTGACACATTGTTGCTATGAAGTATTTCAATAAATATTTCAAGTAATTAAAACTGAGACGTAGCCGACCGATGGAAAAACAAGTATAGCTGGTATGGTATTTGAAGACTTAGGTAAATATCCTTCCGGAGATGTTGTGCTGTTCGTTTCAGTAAACAATCCAACCCTGTTCTGCTTCTTAGGCAGAAATAACGGAAATCTGCTGCAAGCGATAAACGCGCCCAGGTGCTCCGAGGACCCCAGAAAGATGAGATCTGTTCAAACACTGACGCTACTAGTAATAATATTCCCCTTTTCCTTTAACTCCTTACAACTCACCACTCATAGCTGCCATGCCATGTTGCAACATGATTTCTGCAATGTTCTTGATTTTCACCGCGACTTCCTCTATAAAATTCTCAAAAATTCGCGAGATTCTCGGGTCTAAACACCGTAATGCATCTGGCAACCTGCTTTTACTTCGTTGATTACTCACTTTTAATATCAAAGTCATATTGGTGGCCTTTTAAATTGTGTAACTTGCCACATTAGCATTGGTGTTAACATGTATTCAGTGGATTTTGAGTATTTGGGCTTTTGAACATTAAATCACACACTCCCATTCATACATCCAGACTTTGTAGAGAATAGGCAGTACTCTTGGCTAGAAATTCTTTGCTGGGAATCAAACTGGGATCCCTCTGTGTCACATGTCAAACTTAGATCAGATTTGCAAATAAAATAAATAGCAACAATTTTGTCAATACCCATATCCAATTATCAGGGAATAAAACAAAAAACAAAAATTAATGAACGAAAAACCCACATATGTGCATTCTAAATAAAAACTCCAATGATTAAACCAATTAACGGAAGTTTTACGCAATAGCGTAAGAAATAAGTCACGACCCCCATAAAAGTTATTTTTACTAACTACATTCCCAGGGGATGGTGGGACGCTTACTTGATTGACACCTCTCACCCTGGGCATTTAAATTATTGACAGCGACAGAATGATTGGGTTGATGCTACAGGAGAAACATTAGAATGGATTCTGATGGTTGATAAGTTTACTGTTACATAATTGCTTTATTTACAATTATTTAAGCTACCATGGCCAACTTGCCAGTATGACATTAAATTCCCCAACCGATTCGTACTTTCTCGGTAGACCATAAGGGAATCTCACATCAGAGATAAATACTCGAAGGGCGACTTACAATAATAAGTACGAATCGGTTAGGGAATTTAATCTCATACTGGCAAGTTAGCCATGATAGCTTAGTGGTTAGAGCAGCCGCTTGATAAGCGGAAGATTCGTGGTTCAAATCCCGGCTACGGTATTGAATTTTTCAGTCCTTATCCCACCTCCTAGGTCACATAAATGTTACTCCGTAAGTTGGTTTCACAACGAACTCGGTGCCAAGTGGATATTTATCGCCAGCTTCTTATTAATCCTATGGACACCATACTGATTAAAAAAATAGTCTCATGTAAAGAAAATGGGTCTAATAAGGTAATTCTCATTTTGCAAAACAGTGACTTGATTCTTACCAGCCTTCTAAATCTATCACTAAACGAAGCAGATTGGAAGGACAACAATGTTTGTTATTTGGTGAAATTATAAACAAGCAATACACTTTGAACAAGCTATCGATACTCATTTGTAATCCCTAATAACTTGAAGTGGCGTTATTCTTGGACACTCAGCGCTAATAAATCACAAGAGAGTGCAAGATTCGTTATATCTCAAAATAAAACAGAAGAAAATCCAAGAACTGGGTGAAATGGAACTCTCACCTCATCTAGCCTATAGTACACACTTTGCACCTTCTAACAACCATTTGTTCAGTTCATTGTCTATGAAAGAGAAAATTCCAGAACAACGAAGAGGTCGATAGTGATATCAGATAATCCTTCGCATGAACAAATGGGTACCCGAGTTAAAGGAATGAGGGATGGATCGTTGTAAACCAATAAATCATTTAGCAACTAAAATAGTTTATGCGAATAAAGAATATTGTGACGTTGGCCGCGGCGCAGTCTCAAAGACGCTCAAGGTCAAACCACATCACACCACTGCTTGTATGCTTGTAAATATGCGGCCCGACCACAATGGACCAGTCAGATCAAAGACGCAGCAGAATGTAGAGCTTCCAGACAGCTCTAAAAATTGTTCGCGTGCTAGGCTATTTACGAATAAATGGATTTCGAGAAAAATCTATGCTACGTCATCCTTGTCTGTATAAACGAATGAGCGAGCCAGTGTTGTGGTAGTTTTTTAGAGTTCAGTATTGAGTTAGCAGTTAGTTTTGAAATGTGCACTTAGTGTTAACAGAGTTTGCGAGTGTGCATTGCCACAGACGGTTTTAGACATGTAATCGTCGCGTCAGAGTTATTTGTTGTGTGAAGCAGTTTTAGTGAGTGTATCGTGGGAAGAAGCTGTTAGAATAGTAGCATTGTGACCAGCTTGTTTCAAGGTTACGATAGTACAGAACAGCTGTGAGCTTCAAGGTCACGACTAATTGTAGGTTGTTTTAGCCATAAAAGAGACAACTGTATTTTTGTGATTCAGTTTTAGAAGAGAAATAAAGTGAAAGAAAAAGTAGCTGGACTTGTCAATTATCACAACAGGATTTGCCACATTGTCATATTCTCACAATATTTATAAGTGACGCTACAACCGACAGGCAGAACCTACACCCTATGCGTAAAAGGTAGAGCCTGAACAGCCACTAGAGCCATTAACGACATAAAACAACCGCAAGCAATCTCCCTCGAGGCAGCAATGAGGTTTTCTCATGCCACAGTTCTAACCATAATAACCTACGGAATATAGGAGATATTGGAAGACCTAAAGGAGAAGAATCCATTTACCTGGGGAAATTTGAAAGCCTGAAGTGGACAATAGCAGTCTCAAAATATATTCCAACGAGACTAGTTTATATTCTGGCATAAGAGACGTTCCTGTTCAGGACCTGCGAACCCTAATGGTTGTACCACAAATGAACAATGGAATTTATTAACTTTTATTCGGGAAATCTGGTACCTACTTTGTAAACCAGACCGTAATTCCATCTCTATTGTTTCTCATACATTCCTTTAAATTTTCGTAGGAAAGATTGAACAAAGGAATTGTAAGAGATATGTAGCATTACATATACGATAATGGTAGGGCAGTTATACAGAATGCCAGAGAGTAGAATCTCTAAAAATACGAAGGAAGGTTATACAATAGGAGAAGGGTAGGAGGACCAAAACTAAGATGGTTGAATGTACTTATGAAGGATTTGGGAATTATGAACTAACAAGTGACAGACAGAAATGGAAAGCTGTTGTTCAAACGGTCAAAACTCTCCCAGGGTTGTAGAGCCAAAGAAAAAGGAAACAGTTAACAATGAACTTAACAATGAAAAATTAAATATAAATAATCCTAAAATGAAAATAAATAGGTCATGTTCATATGTCCAGTGAGTGTATTGTACTTCTGGCAGATAGGAATAGAGTATCATCTTTGCTGACATTTTCCATAATGTTTACGAAAGCTTGATTTTTAATGACATTAAAACGTTTATGTACCACAAAATTATAGTGAACACCAATTTGGCAAACAGTTTGAGGACAATTACAGGGTATGTAGTACATCTCTCACGTGTATTGACGCTAGACCCCGATCCCTGGCCTTTTAATTTCCATGTCAAGTGGCAGCAAGTCCAGGATTACCAGAACCCATCTGCTGGCACGGTGGAAAAAGCACCAGTTATGTATTAGGAGATATCTCTGGGTTTTGCGTAGTGCCTTTTGTGGTGATATTTGGCAGACTCTGTGATCCCATGTAATTACCGCGAAACTCATTATCGGGACTGAGATCTTATGATAGGTCTTTACCGCTGAAAGAGCTAAGAAAGAGGGAAGAAGTATACAATAATATCTGCGCCACCAGTGTCACCCATCCGTGACCAACGCACGAGACATGTCATCAACAGACATGAGCTGTACGGGTCCCAACACCAGATGTGCACGACAGACACTTACAACAGGTGTCTGAAACGTGTGTGTGTATGTGCGTGCGTGCATGCTTTCTGCAGGAAGAATTGTGGGCGATACCACATGCTTAATGACCGAACCATGAATTGATTAATTTACTGTACTTATTCATACAAATCTAGTCCTTACAACTGCTCTTTTACATCTAGCCTTTGTTCAGTATGAGTTCTCAGCAACTTCGATACTTTTATTGTGATTCCCTATTTTTCCTTCCTCGACGCTTTGCCTTTCTTGTCCACCTTTCCTCGAGTTCCCCTTCGAACTTACCCTCTCTTGTCGCTTTTGTTTCTAAACATTTTCGTTGTTATTATATTCCAATTCATATTGTCCCATTTATTTTCCGCATCTCTTTCCTCCATTTTTTTCTCTTCCCCTCATTCTACCAGATAGTGTCCTAGACTTTCCCTAACTCCACATGTAATATTATCTTCTGTTTGTCTCCTCTCATTTCTTTTCTTACTATCGCCCTTGTTCTTGCCTGGGCTATTGCTTCTCTCTAGAAAGTAAAAGCTGTATGATAGGCATTTGTCCTTTTTATGAGGTATGTTCTCAACCACACAATCCAGTCATTTGTAACCACGTAATCCATTCTATGTAAAGACTATGCAATTTAATAAGCAGCATATAAAGACCCACTTTTAAAGATCTCCAAATCGATGCTGTTTGCTGTATTCTCATTGTGTCTACAAGGAAATCTACAGTGGAAGTATTTCCACTAAGCCTTTTTTCGATTAATATGAAGTGAATGGAAAAATTAGATATCATTAGAATTGTTTGTAGAAGGTGTGATGAACGTTGTTTATCGGGATGCCATAGAAAAACCATGGTATACCTACAGGGTGAGAGGTACTGCTTGGACCAGAATGACGTGGCTGATAGGTGCAGGTGTAAGAAATATAAAATACTAAGCTTCACTAAGATAGGTTTAATTATTTTCTAAAATTTTCATTTTTTCGGCAATGTAAATAGCAACACTGAGCTGTCCTCGCACATACCGGCGACCGTGTAGTACCCGACCGGCGTGTGCTTCGAGGTCAGCACTGCTTTCAGATATAAACAAAACACTCGTCCAATGCGTTTACCGTACCGCTGAGGGCGTCACCTCCTTAGGCAAATCCACATGAATCAAAACCCTATGCCTGACAGTGTGACTGTTACTGAAATGATGTATTCGTTCAAGTAATAATGAAGATTCAGTTTTTCATAGTCAAGGAAGCAGAAAAATGAAGCATTCAAAAGCACGTAGAAACAAAGCGGCAGAAACAATGCTGACATAAAGGGATACACATTTTCCCAATAATGTACATTATTGTGATCATCTATTATGAGCTAAAACAACAATAATTGCTTTTAAGATACATGGCTGTTTGTAGGTCATACCTCAATTTTTCTGGGTATGTCCTCAGAAGACCTGTTCATTCTGGATGATTTTTGCATAAATGATAAACAGCAAGAGGTGTCAAAGAGTGGCAAAGTCCGCGTGTAGTGGAAGGAGGTAAACCCATACTCCCCTCTTTCACAAACGTTGGGCATCGCTGGTCTAGATTATACATGTGGGAGCATATTACATTACATAGCTTATTTAAAAGATAAATTAATTTCTGTAGCTGTATTATTTTGGATTACCAGCCAATTTTGCGAATCCCCGTCTCGATTACCAGTTTCCCGAATGCATTTCTTGCCGCTTCTAAGGTATTTGTAAAATGGAGAAACGCTAACCAACCTCATCAGAAAGAAATGGCTAGACTTTGTAATTACTGACACTGAATCATGAGTGAACATCATTGCACAGTTAAAGACTGCCTTTCCCTCGGAAATTTAGAACGTTCCTAAAGCTGCTCATTCAGGAGAGCAGAGCTGCAGATTCTAGATAAGCCAGCATTGTTGTCTGTCGAGAGTCTTCGGCATAACACGACAGCGAGAGTGCCAGATCGCTGCACAGGAATACAATGGCAGGCTAGTCATTCACGTGAAACATTGAACACTGTTTTCAGTACAGTGTGTTCTTCATACAGTTTATGTACATACTTCATAAACTTAACACTGGAACGCTAATTTTCAGATATCTAGCGAAAAAGGTATTTACATCTATAACGAAGGAAAACAATTACTTGTGACATGATGAGAACTCCAGCTACCTTCTCTGTCACTTTATTTCCATCACACACACACACACACACACACACACACACACACACACACACACACACACACACACACTTAAACTAACTCCTAACAGCTGTCTCGTTCACACGTAAGAACTCTCTAAAGAACTCTTCTATCTCACCGTATTCGTTTAATATAGGTAAGAATAACGTAGCACGGATTTTTCTCGAAATCCACCTTCTGGTAAATAAATAGAATTATCTCAAAAGTCACAACTATGTGTCTGCTCTTGTTTTACTTTCTCTACTATGTGCAGTAAGATGGGGAAGTACTGTAATCGACCAAAGAATAGAGGCTGAGATTTCAGAGGAAATATATATATTGAATAAAAAAGGCATTTTGAGAAAAAAGTCCGTGTGTGTGTGTTTGTGTGTGTGTGTTTGTGTGTGTGTGTGTGTGTGTGTGTGTGTGTGTGTATGTGTGTGTGTGTGTGTGTGTGTGTGTGAACAGAACGAAAGGTCAGTTAAATATCTAAGTTGGTAATTATTATTTATTTATGCCAACAAACAATCCCAGGATTAAATAACCTTCACATGAAGGTCTGTGGTTCAAATCCCAGTTGTGGCATTGAATTTTTAAGTTCCAGTTCTACCTCTTAAACTTTGCCCACACACGGCTTGTGTGTTTAAAAACACCAACAGTAAGTTTGTTGGCATAAATAAATAATAATTACCATGTGAAGGTTATTTAATCCTGGGATATAACGTACTTGCAATAGTAAGTCACCATTGGGGTTGTCTCTGATGTGAGACTGCCTTTGTGGTTTACCAGGAAAAATACGAACTGGCTTGAGAATTTAATGCCATTCTGGCAGTTTGTCGCAATAGCTCAGTGGTTAGAGCGTCCGCCCGGCAAGCGGAAGGTCTATGGTTCAAATCCCAGTTGTGGCATTGAATTTTTAAGTTCCAGTTCTACCTCTTACCTAAGTTGGTATTTAAGTTTAATAGTTTTCAAGGATCCGACACTAAGACTGAAGAAAATTCCTTCACCCTAAACTGCCCTTTACGTGGAAAATTTTTGGAAAATTTTGATTTTCCTAAAAATGTCTCTAACAATTTTTATTAAACTGCTATTTATTTGAGATATTTTTTATACCAACTTAAATTATATTTTGAAACAGTTTAAAGCCTACTGTATTGCCATATTCCCCATTCACGTACAAGAAAATTAGCAATAAGGTAATTTATGCAAATATTTATATTGATGAAGATATAGGTTATAAGAGTTTGTAAGAATATTTAGTACAAGAATAAATAAAGTTATGTGAGTGCAATATATCAGATTTTTATAACTAATTCTTCAAAATACCATTCAAATAATTAAGCATTGCTGTTGTTACATGGCATTAGGTCCCAAAATTTTTTTAATGACTACTTCTTCTGCTATATTATTTCCTTATACTGTCTTTGTCTATAACGGCCATAGCTTTGCTTTTAGTTGCTAAAGTTAGGAAGTTGTATTTCACTGGCAGTTTATTCCATTCATGCACTGCTTTCTGAAAATGTATTTTACCTAGTATTAAAGACCTGATCATCAACGAACCTAACCAAGAGAGCAAAATCATATGTATTAAACTTCTTAGAATAAAATTGAATATAATCCCTAAATGCACACAATAACCATAATCAAGTGTTTTACCCAAAACGTCATTCCACCACATGCAGCGTGCCAAGTATTCATTCATGGTTCGGGAACGTTCATCAAAGCGGCCCACATAACGAAGTTCAGCTGCTTTAATAGAATGAGATAATGAAAGAGAGTTTTCTCCCAAACTGCTTTGACACACTCAGTGACAGCCTGAAGTAGGAAATCCGCTTTTGATTGGAAAACAGGTCTCATTCGACAGGTGCCTGGAACAGCTTCCTCTTCTAAAGAGCTAATAGGGGTCATAATATCCATCCTCTAAATGGTTTTGATTATTACAACTCATCGGTGTGGAAAGCAAAGAGCTTTACTCTGGCGCAATCATGCCGCAAGCATTCAAACTTTCTCATTAAGCGAATGCAACTCTGCACCAAAGAAAGTTCACCGGATGGCATCAGGTAACGCATTCAAGAGTGTTCAAATTCGTCTTTATAGTTTAAGGGCATTAACGGTTGAGCATTTCCATAATTTACTTTATTACTAAGATTACGGGTCTGTGAAAATCATCCATTAACTTAATAAAGCTTTCTATAACAGTAGTACAGGAGTAGATACTAAGGACTGCAAAGACAAATTGACACCTGCAACAATATTCCTGATATTAATGTCAATGGTTCAGTTATGAATTGAATTCTCTAAAAAGTCTCCGCGGAACTAAGCTTGGAAGGAAATTTCAATAACCTCTTCTCGTATGTCTCATCGCGAAAAGATTATCTTGGTTCAGTTACGCAATGGCCACTGCAATTTTTCGTATTTTTAAAGGAGATGCTGCTCCTCTTTCTCCGCGTATGACAAACTTGTCGGTCCCCAAGGCTCAGTACTGGGTCCGCTACTTTTTCTTATTTTTGTTAATGATATAAGTGTAAATATTAAATGTCAGATAAAACTGTTTGCAGACGATTGCATTATGTATAATAAAATTCGGAATGCCATAGATGAGTCTCTGCTTCAGGGTGCTTTAAATGAAATTAGTAATTGGGCTGCTACAAATAAGATGACGATTAATGCTAAGAAAAGTAAGTCCATTGCATTTAGAAGATCTAAGAGGGAAATTCTTCATAACTATCACATGGACGGAGAAAAAATTCTGCAGGTAGATAGCTGCAAGTATTTGGGAGTGTGCCTGGCGAGTAACGCTGGGTGGGACGAACAGGTAAATTCTACATCCAGGAAAGCGTGGAAAGCGTTACATTTCTTAATGAGGGTACTGAAATAGGGGAGCAGAAGGTCCAGGGAAATTGCCTACAAATCTTTGGTGCGGCCGATTATGGAATATGGAGCAGTATGTTGGGACCCATATAGACTTAGTCAAATTGATTCGCTAGAAAGAATACAGAGAAGGGCTATAAAATTTATAAAACGAGGTAAATCTTTTGGGCCTAAAAAGGGGGAGGAGACTGAATGGGAGCCTCTAAAATATTTGTCGCCAGGGACCTTTTAGTGGCATAAAAAATATATAAATTTGTAAACTATTACAGAACAGTGGATGAATTTTAGGCAGTAAAGTGTTTGCGTTTCGTTAAATCCTATAGATTAAAAAAAATAAATTCGAAATTTCATATTTTGTTGTATATATTTTTAAACATCTTTACCTGCGTCGTAAAAATAATTAAATTTCGAAAGACTTAAAAGATTGACAAAATACTGAGCACATTGAATCATTAATAACGCATATCTCGTAAATGGCTTATCTCACAAAAATGTATTTGAAATAAACTCTGTACCGTAAAGAGATCTACATTTTTTCTTCAGTACATTTGTGTCTATCGTTTAATATGCACTGCTATTCAAGATTATAAAAATTCCTTGTGAGTGAAGAGGCCTTTATAGGCTATTCTCAGAAAATCCAAGAAATATATTTTTACTTGTCATGTAATATATGGTATTTGAATCAAAATTGTAAGACTTTTGAGAGAAAATCGCAACTTTCGAAAAATGTTTCATGTGAAGGACTCTCTTAAAAAATCTTCGTGTCGCATGTTTGCAAGATGTTAACGTTAAATACCAAGATCAGTTTTATTCTAACTTAATTATATACAGCTTACCAAAAACTAGCCAAAAAGGACTTTTCATATAAAGCAAAATTAGATGCTAAGTTAAAGGAAAAGCATACTACACACTTACCACACGCCACTTCAGCAGACAGCTTCAGAATTACATAATCATTAAAGTTTTCGATTAAATATCCATTTAGGTTTACATAATGAAATGCCTTTTCCAACAGTCTTCCATTCTTTGCTTCCTTTATGGCTCACCTTTCCTTCCTTCACTGGGCTTGGCTCTCTATTTTGCTTTTAAATTAAAAGCTGTCTAAACTTAAGTTGCTTGATTTTCTTTTCAAAAAAATGTTTGTGTGGTTTCATTTTGTTTAGCTTCTGTGTGGTCTTGCTGGGCGCTTTGTCTTAGACACAACCAATGGTCTTAAACTCCTTCAACTCCAGGTTTTTTTTAGTTTGTTTTTTACTTTCATTGTAGCCATGAAACAGGGGCGCACATATGCACTCGCGCACACACATTCATACCTCTACTTAAAGAAAATTATTCCGTCCCATTCAAGAGTCGAATCCAGCTCCTTTTGTTTAGAAACGCACAGCAAATAGCCAGCTCATTTAAATGTGTAAAATCAGGTTACAAGCTCTCAAAAGAAAATGAAAAATCTGATGGGTTGCATTCACATGGCTCTCTCTACTCTTATAGTTATAAAGATAACACACAGAGAAAAACAGAAAAATGACAAGTGGTTTTACCTGGTTTTTGGTTTCCTGTGACTTCAGCAAGAAACTAAAACGGTTTTGTGCGTTTAACAATCATTCTAACTTTTTTGCATTCGGTTTTAACATTAAACTGAAATGAAGTTTGAATTCTCACTGGAATATCCGGTTTAAAACTATTATTTCCACAAATGCATGGCGATTCAAATCCATACTATGCAAACCAATGCTTTTTCAAAGCGGGATCCCCCAAGGGTAAAATATATTTCAGCACATTGGGACGTAATAGTTTAATAATTGTTCGGATATGATAGCGAGCGTTGATCTCCATAATATGTATTAAATTAAAGAGCTGATCTATTTGATGAGAAAGATTAGATATAGTTTTACTGACTTCGTTGCATATGTATAGCATATTTAGAGAAGCTTCGGTGGAAAATATATTTTTATTAGAAGATAATAAAGGAATTTAAACATATAAAGAGGACGATATGATTCCAGTTTCTTATTAGTTTATTTAACATAAACTATTGCACTTCGTGTTTCAAAAGTTTGAACACAATATTAAATTTAAAAATAAACAAGGTATGCTGATAAAATAGCTTTAAAATATTTTAAGGCTAAATAGCAATGGAACTTTGTTGCTTTATTTATTGTGAAAGAGAAACAATTTAATATGTTAAATCACAAGGCAGCGTAAGAGCATTACGTGCATAAGATAAAGGAAGGTTATAAATTTGAATATCATGTAATTTCCTTAACCACAGCAGGTGAACGTAATAATTATTCATGCAAAATATGTTTAATATAAACAAAATAGTTATAACAGTGCAGAAATTATTACTACCATACATGTGGAACGAAGCAAGAGTTGCATCAAAACAACCTTCGTCACTCGGCAAGACAGGGGGCTCAACAAGTGAGGACACGTTCGCTTCCCCTACGCATGTTATTTCCCCCCTCCACTGACCAAGGCAATGAGAACCAGACCTAGTAGTCAGAGGTGGAGGCACGAAGTACATGCAACTGAATTGAGGACGAATATTTTTCTTTTCGGATGAAGATGATAAAGTTAAGAGCTTGATTTGTAAGACTGGTAGTTGCAGATCTATACCATTTTCCTTGCTTACGTTCCGTGTTCACGATAAACGTTTATCTCCTGGAAAAATACAATGAACTTTTGAAGCAACTGTACGACACATTCTCTTCACAATTTGGAGACCTAAAAACATTTTAAACCAGAATCCAATTATTTTACACTTGGAGTTTCAATGTAGTGAGGCATCACACGAGCTACTAAATATGAAACTAGCTGCATTGCCGAATTCCACGACCGCAAAATGTCTTGAGAAAGAAGGGTGGGGATTATTTAGGACTCTGCCCAACTGCGAGTATCCGAGATTACGTTTGTTTGCATCTAGTTTAATAACAATCTTTAGCTCCATTTATATCTGCGACAAACATTTTCAAAAATGAACTACATTGAAAGTGAGTATCGAGCAAGTTATGTGACAATCACCTTGCTTATTGTCTAAGACTATTCATTTTTTGCACCAAATATTGAAGACCTAAAACGTAAATGGTGTCCAAAGAGTATCGTCAGAAACATGGTGAGTTACTCAGGAGTAGAATATGAATCTGTATGCCTTTGATTTCCGATACATAAGAATGATGCCGCCACTGGAACTCAGTAACTACGGATAAATGCGTAATTTTGTACCAGCGGTTGAAAGGAGGTGACTTCAACCTCCCCTAACTTGCCTCGGTTGAGCACCACTGTGGCAAGAGAATGTGGGGTGAGTGAGGCCTGTTCAGTCACTACCTCTCCTCTCGTGCCCATGCCTGGTCAAGATGTTTTCATTGTTAAATAACAGTTACTAATGGGCATTAAATTGAAGACTTACAATATGTATTAAAATAACTTCCTAGTTTTCAGATGTGATACACCAATCAGAATGATCTTATTGCTACATTGCCGACTACGACTGATTTAATTATCATATGCTCTATTAAAGAATATTTCAGTGATATCTTGCAAGAGAAATAGGACTTTGTGTCACCAAAATACATTATCACTCCAGTGTGAAAAAAAGTTTAACTAAATTGTTCCGCGCGGTTTGAAGTACAATTCAGAAACACGTCAATCATCAGAGAGTAATAATTAACATTTCCAAACCTGTGTCATCAACAGATCTTTTGATATATTTAATTGGGATTTGTGTTTATAATTTACCATTCTGTGGTTTAAATCTGTAAATACAGGAAGGATATCCAATTGAACTTTGAACGCCACGGTATATCCTAATGTTTACAAAGTTGGGACCAATATCCTCGCCTTATAATTAAGATGGAGTTTCCGGAGGGAGCTGCTATGAAACCGATATCGGATGTTAGTCTGCTGCTTTTCCTCCTCCTCCCTTTCTCCTTTCAATTGATGCTGTGCCGGAGGGAAGTGGGAGCAGAGTATCGGAACAAATTTGTTAACCCGGACTCTAATTACACTAGCAAGAGTCGTTCCTCCAGAAAGGAAATCGTTAACCAAATGTTATTTCAAGTACAAAGATGTTTTATTTCATTATCCTTAACTACATAATTACTCTTCTTATTAATTTATAGAGTAGAAATAAACAGGTTATAATTGTTACAAATACAATTGTAACTTATGTAACTTATATATGTTGTCCTACTTTAAGGAAAATCAGAAGGACACAGATAGACTCAGTATAAGATGTGGCGTGCGTATATGGGATAACAGAATAAATGAGAAACTGCAGATCACGTCTGTTACATATGTAGTTGTTTCTTGTTACGGAGACAGAAAACTAACATTTATTAAGAATTAAATATTTATTAAGAAAGTGTATTTTGCGTATTTTAAATGTCAGCCTAGGAGATAAAACTCAAATATGTGTTAAGAAAATGGAAAAAGAAATCAATTAACTTCGGGATCCTTATGATATGGCATGAGAAATGCCATTGGGATATGGCATGGCATCTCTGAACCATTTCAGAGATATTCCTAGTTATTTGTGTGAGTTTCGGAAAACAAAGTTTTGTCAGTAGGAAAATCACTATTCATTTTTTTATATCAGCCGTGCAAAGAGAACGAATCTCAAAACTTTAAAAGATTTGACTGTCCCTCAGAGCCTACTGTAGTCCCATATTCTCCTTGTATCTACAAGGAAATAAGCAATAAGGTAATTTCTGCAAATGTTTATTTCAACTAACACGAAGAAGATACAGGAATAAGAGTTTGTAAGAGTGGTTAGTACAAGAGTAGAGAAAGTCATGTGAGTGCAGCACATCAGATTTTTATTAATAAAACTGATTCAGGATACATGATATATCTCAGCAAACACCTCACCATCCTAAATACATTGTTGCCACTTTTCTGGGAGCTACATCATTGTGTCATGGAACCATTGTTTGGGAGTACATCCACTGTTTGGCAGCTGCCTGCAATTTCTTACTGTTTACCTTACTGTGCGTCCTTCATGTTATCGAATGAAGACTTTCTTCTCGGTATATGGTAGTTATTCGTCACCATTTTGTCCAAAAAATCTAGAACTTCATTCTCCATTTCCAATAATCGACAACAAGCTTCAACTCTGCCCTCCTTCTGGGCCTGTTTCAGCTCCGTGGAGTGCAATTTGCACACATCCTTTTCATACCTTTTTCGATTTCTTCCTTCCACAAAGCCATGCAGTCCATCTTTGTCCAGTATAGTTAACTTCCATCTTGTCCGCGGTTTTCTCTACTTAACAACAAACAAGCGCTGTCCTTTCACTATACACATTGTCCACAACCACCATCTAGTGTTTGTGTTGGTGTACTAACATTATTTCGAAAGGACGTACCCTAAGATGAAGCGGTATTTGTAATTGTAAGTTTTAAATTGTAAATCATCCCCGAAAGCTCTTCCTATAATGCACTTTTTACATAAAAACACTATTTTCATTATATTATTTTGTGATTTTTTTAAAAAAAACAATACAACCTTCGTAATGGAGGAAATTGGATATCTGCATTTAATTAGAAACATCGAAATTAATTCATACTACACTTTAGAACTCAAACCGTATGCTTTGCAGGCCAGTATAATCAAGCTAAAATATTGACGATATTGTAAATATTGAACATAATACTTGAAAATGAAGACGCAATAACCCTGAAACGAAGGTGTTGTTTATACTGGTAATAGAGTTACCCCAAGTAATTCAGGAACAATAACAAGCGCGGGTTTATAACAGAGGATATTGGACTAGAAGTCAAAGAAGTCACTAGTCAAGAATAAATCATTCATTTCCAGTATATAACATCTCTAGCTGGCACGCCTATTTGGAAATGAACTAAATAACCAACTTGTCAAAGAAGTAACCGAAAGAACAAATGCTATAATTTATAACAAAATTCCCCCAAAAGTACATTTATAGATAAGAAAGGAAGGAAAGAAGAAAGGGAGGAAGGAAGGTATGAAAGAAGGAAGGAAAGAAGAAAGGAAAGGAGGGAGGAAGGAAGGAAGGAAAGAAGAAAAGGAAGAGGGAAGGAAGGAAGGAAAGAAAGACATTGAAAAGTGCCAAGAAGAATAATCCAATTCAACCAAGGACCACTTAGAAAGAAGTATTCGCATTATTCCAGGACAACTTGAAGATGGAACATCGCTTTAACGGCAAACCTCGCTGCCAAAGGAGTTATTTTCTTAGCACTCCTTGTAGATTTATATATCCCACCGAAAAACTTATCCAATATTTGTCTCGTGCATTCCGAAACGTCAATCAGTTAGAAATGGCAGATAAACTTTTGCGCTTCCAATTTTTTAAGCCTACCGAGAACTTCAACAAACGATAACTATAAAACTTCTTTCTGTAGACCTCTTTTTCTCTCTCTATCCTATATACCCAGTTTCCGCTTACTTTACTCCACATGCAAACAAAAGCATGTGCATCCAGTCTTCTTTTATTGTTTGCTGGGACGCATAGCCGCTTGTTGCAATAGAAATTAGTTCTGTGTTTAAAACAGTAGGTTGTCTTCATTTGGAAGAATCGTAAGAAAAGTATAAATGTATTGTAAGCAAGTAATGAGGTAAATACCCGTAGGCACTGGCTGGCTCATTTGTACACTAAAGCTGCAGTATTGACAAGCGTGTTGGAGGTTAGTAATTCTGTTTAAACTTGACTCGTGTAGCAGAAGCCACGTGCACTTTGATTGCATTACCGCAGGTTGTTAGCTGCTTGGTGCTTGATCGCAGATTAACACCTCAACTAAGCGTAAAGCAGAAGTGCATTAACATTGACTGAAAGTGCGTGAGTTTCCGTATATCCTACGAAAATGTTGCACAGTGACAGATTCCGCAGACAACTTACATTGTAAGGGGAAACTCTTATGTAGCGCCGAGTTGCACTTTTAATTTCCTTTGAAAAAGAATTATAATTTTATCAATATGAAAAATGATGAGGTCTTATCTCAATTTACCTTAAGTATTTGCAGGAGAAAAGCCTGGAAAGGAAGTTGAAACAGGTGAATAAAATACGAGAAAGTTCTCGATCCGGCAATGGACCTTACATCAGGCTCCAATATGTAATTGCGCCATTAATCACCACGTTGAACATTATTTAATAATATTGTCTCCTCGCCGGTGACTAATTACCTACACTAGGGAACGGACCCGAGCGGAAACAATGGCTGTAGTGTGCCGTTCTGGGCTCCAGATACTTCGTTTCCCGGCAGTTGAGAACATTCTATTTCTAGAACATTTCTCATTGTGTGCGGGACCGATATAAGGGACTGCTGAGTCCCGAGTAGGACAGCATTGAGTGGAATCACGACTACATCCTTCATTGGTCCTGTGCTTTCTATGTGATAGGAAATACGCTGATCGCTAGTTATCGAATAGGGTTATTGTACATAGTTAAGGCATTGAATAACGCATATAATGCAAAATAACTTGCAGTTTACAGTTACTGGACTGGAACAGGTTCTCTTAATTTAGCTCATTTTGCAGAAATATATGAAGACCAGCAATACACCTACTATAGGGATAAGGTAGACAGCCCATTGGTCTAAAATTCTTCGGGCCCGAGAATGGGTCCTGACATAATTAATTCACATAGTATCAATGTGCGGTTTGGCGTTTCGTGAACGTTTGATGTACCCTCCCTCTGCTCAACTGTTTACGCTCACGAAACTGCCGTCGTTTCGTGCCAATGTTGCCTTAACCACGTGCTAAATTTCACTGCACAGCACTGAGTGTTGAAGAAATACATGAGTGATGAGTAATTATTAGGGCTAGGAAGTTCATGCATTTGCATGTTTTTCCATAGGGGTTAACAATGTATGCTTTTACATTATGTGCACGAATTATGGAATTTTCAGTTATTTGGACATGATTTTATAGTGCATATAACTGCATATTTTCTTGATTTTTAATAAATGCATATTATTTCACTATTATAGTCCCTATATTGCATATTTTAATGATTTCTATGGTCTTTTATTATTGGTTTCCATCTGGATAATATTCTTCATATTGGTAATGTTGCACATGATGACACAACTCACAAAGATTTCAATATTATAGCCCATATATTGCATATTTTAATTATTTTTATGGTTTTTTTTTTTCATTATTTTTTCCGTCTGTATAATATGGTTTTTTACATTGGTAGTATTGCACATGATGATGCAACTCGCGAGGTGGCGAGAACTAATGCTGAGTGATGTTGTCATGCAGTGAATCCCCTGTTTCTCTTTTCATTATACGTATGTACGTAGAAAATAATCAGTGCGTTATCTGAGAGGTTTATAGTAGCAAAGATAAAGTACAGGTCAACGTTTTGAGCAGCACAATTATAGCAAGCTTGCCTGCCCACCAGTAGTTGTGTAGTGGTCTTCAAACGCAACAGTGTAGTGAACTGGTTCCCACCAAATTAAATTAGGCGTATAAAATGTTAAAAAGCTCCTCAAATGTCGAAAATAAAACCAACTCCGAGTGCTAGATTAATTAATTTACAGAACAAGTTTTCGGGTGATTTAATATCTACAGATAATAGGGCACTGTTTTGTGGAGCGTGTGAGAAAAATGTAGGGAGTGAGAAAAGATTTCAAATAGGTCGGCACATAAATACAGCAAAGCATAAGGAGGATTTAATCAGAAAACTCGCAAACAAAGAACGTGTTCAAAAACAACTAGTAGAGTGTTTAGGAAGTAGGGTTACTGAATTTTCCTATGACTTGTGCCAAGCATTTTTAGCTGCTGATATTCCCTTGTTCAAAATTAATAATCCGAGATTTAAAAACTTTTTTTGCCACATACACTCGACAACATGTGCCTGAAGAAAGTACGCTGCGTAAGACTTATGTAGGACATTGTTACAATAACGTATTGTCAAATATACAAAAATGAATTAGTGGATCAGTTTGTGTGGTTGTCTGTTGATGAAACCCCTGATTCTAAGCGCCGTTCTATTGCTAATATAATCGTGGGTGCTTTAAATAATGAACAAAAGACTACACATTATCTGCTTAATGTGTGCGAATTGTCGGCCACTAATAATGTAACTGTGACCCAGTTTGTGATGGACACTTTGAAATTACTATAGCCATGTGGAATCAAATACGGCCGGTTACTTTTATTTGTTACTGATGCAGGTCCTTATATGGTAAAACCAGGACACACTCTGAAAGTTATTTTTCCTAACTTAATTCATATAACTTGTTTGACACATGCTCTTCATCGCATTTCTGAGACAATACGTGATTCTTTCCCGCTGGTAGATAGATTTGCGTCCAGTGCCAAGAAACTTTTTGTTAAATCTCCTAAAGAGTTAAGTTGTTTAGATCAACAGCACCTAATATCCGACTTCCTCCTGCACCAGTGTTAACTCGATGGGGAACATGGGTCCATGCAGTTTTATATTATACTGAGCACATAGAAATAGTCGAAGAGGTTGTTAATTCATTGGACTAGAAAGATGCTTCATCAATGGAAACTATGCAACATACTCTGTCAGACACTGGGTTAAAAGAGGATCTTAGTTTCATATATGCCCATTTTTCTTTCTTACCAATATCCATAACGGCATTGGAAGCTGTAGCATCTCCTTTGCATGAATCACTTACTGTCTTTGAAAAACAATATGTGACCTAAGTTCGGCTCCTGGTAGCACAGGACAAAAAGTGAATTATGTAATTTCAAAAAATTCTGGTTATAACCAGATGTGCTATATTCGAGACATCCTCGAAAGAAAACCATCTGTCACACCAAGAGACTTGACTCTCTCTGTAAAGCAGTTAACATCATTTAAATATGCCCGATAACATCTTATGACGTGGAGAGAAGTTTTAACGTAACAAAAGTGTTTGGCGAGACAACTTACGATGTTTTACAGCTGAACATATTTGCAAAGTGTTTGTTATGAACTGCAATTTAGCAGTTAATACTAACAGCCGGACCACTTCTGCTTCAACGTCTAAGGAATACGGTAACTTTATTATTTATACTAACTCGTTTTTTCTACTGCAAAGGGACATCAATCGTTTTAATTAATAGTGCATATTTCTTGGCATATTTTCAAGTTTTTAAGAGCATATATGCAAGCAAATTTCAGTGTTTTTTAGGGCATGAACTTCCGAGCCCTAGTAATTATGTTCCATTTGAGGAAAGTTTAAACTTTCCAAAACTCACACAGATAACAAGGAATATCTCCGAAATGGTTCAAATTATTTGGACATAGATTGTGTATTTTAGTAAGATCTACATTTTTTGTATAGTAAGATTTGATGTATCTTACGGTTTACCAGCTATGCAAAAATCATCCCGAGTGAATAATACTTCTTGGGCTATAGCCAGAAAATTCAACGTACCTATACATTTCATTTGTCATAAAAATATCTCAAACATATGACATTTTAATCAGAATCGTTAGAGCCATTTTCAAGAAAATCAAAACTTTGGTAAAATGTCTCATGTAAGCGGCAGTTTGGGGTGGGAGGAATGTTCTTCAAAATCTTCGTTTCGCATCCTTAAAACACATTAAGCTTAAAAATCAACTTTGGTTTTAAACCGAATTTTCGTTTCTCAGTTATGCTGTTCAAGGACTGACCCACACATACAAATACACAGAAACACACACACGCGCGCGCGCGGTGCTGATTCGAAAATGCTTTTTTTTTCTCTTATTCAGGGTGCCTTAAAACATATTTCCGGTGAAATCTCTACATTGAATTTTTTAGTGGAATACAATACTTTCTCTACTTAATATGCGTCGTAGAGAAAGTAAAAGAGGATAAAATTTCGATACACTTTGAATGAAATACAAGGCAGGGAAACTAGACACCTCTCTAACTTTAAGAGGTAAAAAAAAAAATCGTGTACCTTTACCGTGGGATGCAGCTTACACAGATGTTGACAAGAAATTAAATAAATTAAATTCGAATACAAGAATTTGTACTCCCTTGCACTAACAACACTCGCACATCACAAACTCGCTCGGAGAACAGCACTATTCGTCGCAATAGAAACTCACTCGCTAACTTCCTACTGACCTACTCACTCACTAGCACACTTGTATCTATAAGGAAATATGTAGCAAAAGAATTTGTATAATTCGATCAACATGAAGTGGGCAGAAGAATAAGAGTTTTAAAGATTAGTTTGTACTAGAGTGATTAGAGGAAGTCATGTGAGTACAACACATCAGATTTTTTTTCCTTTTTTTTCGACCACTTATATTCCTTGGTTTTAGGTTCACTTGAAGGATGCGTTTTAAACACTTAAGCTGAGAATATATCTCTCCTTAAGTTGACCATTTCTGAAATACATAGCGTCATCTGTTTGAGAGTAAGTGGGTAATAATGTGGGCGTAAGTTACTAACGTAATGAAGTAAAAGACTCAGAGTGAATGAACTGAGGACAAACAAAACAGAAACAAGAGAATGTCTTGGATTTGACAAGTGGATGACATTTGAATTAATGAGAAGTGCTCCTGACAGTGAAGGCGAGCGAGCTTCTCCGAGAAACAAATGCAGTTCACTCTGGCGTGCAAAATTGGAACCCACTAGAGAAGCTGTATTCTTCCGCAGTCTCGTTCTTCTCGAAGCAATCGCTTACTCTTTCAGCTAACCAGGTGAACATTTCTTCCACTGCGTAGAAAATTACTGCCGTTTAATATGACATAACTCTTACCATAGAATCAATTAATACTTGATACTATTGATAGAATTGATACTTTTGGCCTGGTGTTTTACACCTAGGTTTACAACACATTCACTTTTCAAAATTACCGTGGATTTCTATGCGTCCCAACTACTTCGGTCTCTAATTTTGTTACTTCTTTCAGTATGTATTTTATACCTAAGAAGTTGGAGTGTTTGTATTTGAAATTAGAAGAACTTTACCTTTGCTGAGTTAACTTTCTACAATTCTCGCAGCAGCCACGCGCAGAGATATATTAAGTATTAGTCACTTCACCCAACTGCCTATGTAATCGCCGATCTGCTAGACGCGACAATGTGTCGGCTCAAGGACAAACGCAGTTGCACGCGTTTCTAGAGTTGGGTCTGCACGTGCCAACGAGTAGAGTTGAGTGTGAGAAAGGGTTGTGATACAGCAGTGTCAAGGACAGCTGTGATAAATAACAGTTATGAGCAGTACAGTTGATTGAGTTTGTGCAACAGCCTACTTTAGCAGTATTAAGAAACAAATAAACTGACACTAAGGGAAGTACAAAAGATAAAGGCATATGAAAGCGAGTCGTATCCAACACGCATCCTACGCCCATAAGTTCAAAATGAATTCAGATTTTAATTTATGTGTGTCACTGTGACTTTAATTTCAGATTAATGTTTTTTTTTTTTTTTTTTTTTCAAAAGATGTAACTTGTCATTGCAAGCTTATATTATATATTGTGTTATTATCTTATATTGTTGTGGACACAACAAAAGACAGTCGGGGTCGAGCTATCACACCACATACCAGGCACAGCGTGTACCAATGGAGCTCAAGGTCGAGCTGCGCCACACCACTCAGGCTGGCAAACACGTTACAATAATCAGAGCGGCAGAACCTAAAGGGGTTTTCGAGATCATTCCAGAAGTGTCCGGCAGCCGGCTTATTTGTAGAAGTTCGAGAAAGATCCGTCATAGCTATATAAGGAGGTCAGGCAACGAGCAGAGCAGTGAGTTACAGGCGGGAGACAGTCAGTTTTAGTGTGTGTGTGTGTGTATGTGTGTGTGTGTGTGTGTGTGTGTGTGTGTGTGTGTGTGTGTGTGCCGACAGGAAGATAGCGAGGCAGGTGTTGAATGATTTTATCGTCCAAGTTAGCTCTTTGAGAGACAGAGAAAGTGTAGAAAGACAGAGGAGTGAGCCAAGGCTACGAGAAGAAAACAGTTGCGAGTTGTAATATCACGAAAGACTGTAGACCCTGTTAACGCCAATAAAAGAGAACTGTGTATTTCTGCAAAAGTTTTGGAGAAAAAATAAAGTGAGAAAAAAGTAATTGGAGTGTATTTCCTCACAATAGTTTTGTTCAAAATGATTATTAAATTAAATGCACATTGTTAAATGTACAAATCGAAACACAAAACTTCTGATTTGTAAATGCTAAAAGTCACCACTAGTACTCCCATTTGGCACATGTTCTGTGTAATATGCCCCAGGACTATCGCGATAGCTGCTACCGGCAGTAACACTTTGTAGTGTCATCACGTCTGTGTGAACCCACAGATGTAACACAATGCAAATAGCTATCGTGCAGAACCTCATTTTACCGTGTTGGGAACCACATCACACCTGGCACAGTCTTTAGGATCCATATTCCAACTTTATTTGTTTACTATGACGCAGATATTTATATTTTGGCCCTCAGGCGAATGGGTCACGAAAATATTAATTTATTAAAAGGAAAATAAAAATTTTAAGAATTGGTTAAAATTCTTTGTAAATATAAATAATTTTGTTACCAAAAATTGAGTTTTTATTTATGGATGCCATTTAAGGGTTGTGGTTTTCGGCATCCCATTTTTTAATTGGACGTGAAAGGCTGCTGAAGTTTTCTCAGAAACCTCTTTAACACTCTTGAGGTTCTTTCACGTGCCGTAGATCTCCAACAAGGGACCATCGGCTTTACTTCCCCTCCGAATGAAGCTACGGGCCGAAAAATCGCCCCTTGCCGTGTTTGATCCCGCGCCCTAGACTATAGCATGATACCCCTGGATTACGGAAGGTGACTAATTCTGTTAGTTATATTTATTCAGTAATGATGACAACAATCAGCGATCGTGAAAAGTGGTATTACTAGAGAGACTTGAAAACTTTTCTGGTCGAACAGGTCGCAAAACTGCTATAGACTGTGATATAAACGAAACATCAAGAAATAACACAGGAAAAAAGATCATCTACAACGTTCAGTGAACAACCTTAACCAAATATGTACAAATTATAACAGAAATAACAAGAAAAGACAAAAGTAAAGGCAAACTAGCGGTAAATAACAATAAGGTCGAAAATAGTCGATGACAAAGTGGTTTAAACAGGTCTTCTTGTCGGTCTGCGTGGCCCAGTTGGTTAGACCACAGAACGGTTAGACGCTGGCCGTGTGTTCAAATCTAGTCCAGACAGCTTGCTTTTAAGCGTGCTTAAAAACGACAGCTCCATGTAAGTAGATATACTGGCATGTAAAATAACTCCTGCGGGAAGCTTTTCCGGCACACCGGCGACGCCAATGTGATCCTGGCAATTGACAGTGTCGTTAAACAGCAAAATAATGTTTTAATTTTTTCAGGTCTTCTTCAATTATTTAGGATGTGAAATAGTAAGGAAAAGGGAAAAGATGCTGAAAAAAAAAAAAAAAAAAAAAAAAAAAAAAAACTAATGAGATTCTACACAAGATGTGGAACAATACAGACTATTTTAAAGAATAAAACAGTACCTGAAACAAGAGTAACATTTTATAATGCTATGGAAAGTTACTTTATTGATACGTTACTTTATTGATATCAAAGTGGGGTACCAATACAAAGGACGATTAGTAAAATACAACCTTTCAAAATGAGATTTCTGAGGAAAACAAAACGATGCATAAGAGAAGACGGAGTTAGAAATGGAGAAATAAGAATGGAATTAGAAGTGGAAGCTGTGGACTCAAGAATGGATAGATAGAGAGCGAGGTGGTTTGAACCTGGGAGGACGGAAGACACCAGACAGCCGAAAATCACTTTCCAATATGTACCTAAAAGGAAAGAGACCAAGAGCCGGCCGAGAAGAAGGAAGGAGATACTGTGACGACGGAACAGGCAGTAGTCTAATCCACTAAGTAGAGAAGAAGAAATAACCTGTGAATCAGACGCACAACCGCATTTTCACCCGCCGCCCCGCAAAACCCCACTTCCAGCCGTGAAAGTGATTAAGCCCTGAAAAGGGCAGGCACACATATGACACACCTCGGGCTGCTCTCAGCCTGCCAACATGATGATGATGATGATGATTATTGGTGGTGGTGGTGGCGGCGGCGGCGGCGGCGGCGGCGGTGGCGGCGGTGGCGGTGGCGGCGGCGGTGGCGGTGGCGGTGGCGGTGGCGGTGGCGGTGGCGGTGGCGGTGATGTGAATAAGTGAAAAGCTACATAAGCGTTCAACTCATAATATTGCCATCTGGCAACAAAGATGATTACTCAAAGATTTAAAATGTTGTAGCAGTGGTTTTTGTAATATTAATATTATATTACAAAGGAAGATATTGGTAGCTATTTATATCTATCATAGATGTACACATTTATATTAGTATTACTGTAGTTTCTTTGCTTCTCTTTCTGTTTCAAAAATTAATATCCATGTAATTTTGGTCTAATGTAACCCTTCATCCGCGCTATCTCGCTGGTTACTTTAGTGGGCCCTCCCCATCCTTTACTACTGCATTTGATTGCAGTCGTTGGGGTTAAACTCACGATGTTCTGCTTTGAATGCATGGCCATTCTATATCGCCTGGCCTTTAATAATCCTGCCCATTCGAATTACTTCCTTTAAGAGGCCAGGGATATCTAAAGGGGATTTAGGAATTAGAAGAAACGTCGCGTATATAAGAAAACAATTCATGCAATAAAGAGTTAAAATAAGAGATTCAGCGATTGGTTTAATTTTAAGGTATTATTTTGTGCATCGCCCTCCTCCTGAGAATTGGAGTTTACATTCAGCAGCCTCTGAGTTACCCGAAGCAACTAAGATACAAAAAAAAGCTGAGTGCATCAATATTTAACACAATTCCATTAACGAAAAGAATCAATACAATTACTGGAAACAGCTATTGGGCACAAGTTCCAAATTCCACCGTAACGTGAAGGAGATTAAACCCCGTCCGAGGGAGACCTAGGGACGAAGGGAGACCTAGGAGGTACAGATTAAGCATTCATGAATAGAGCGAAATGGCTCCATGAAAACGTGGTCCCGGATTTGATTCCCGCCCACTGCCTACACTAACCTTGTGTTTTGTTTGTTTTTCCTGATCGATTGGCGAATGCTGTAGTAGTCCCTCATATCCCACGATTTACTTCCCATTATTTCCCTTTAATTCGTTTCCTTCTCATTTTTTCAGGTATGCGTATGACGGTGTCTGACAGATGGCGAATATTCTTACTCAAAGAAAATAGTTCTTCCCGTGGGTACTAGAGAACTGTTTTGTCGACGGGTCGCTTATCACTCTCTCTAGGCGGAATCAGTAGCGGAACGGGAATCACTAGGGACCTTCACCTAGCTCTGAGGACTGGGGCCCACGTGGTTCTTTCATCTCATCCCAACCTTCTAAGGGTGGTAGCAACACTATTATATCCATGTAGGTCGGTTTGATTATGACAGAATATTTTAATTAAAATGCCACATGTTCAGCATATTTACATCAGTACTAAAATGAACATCTTGAATTTCCTGGGAATAACCTTTCAAGATTCCATAGTTGGGAAGAATAATAACTTTATTAAACACAGTTGATCATAAAAGCTACATTTAAGTTATGTTTTGCACTGTCTTTTGTTAGTGTGTTTAGTGGTTGAGTTTAGTCAGTTAACTTCGGTTAAAGCTTTGTTGTAAAATATAAATAATTTTATATTAACTTTAGAACGATTATTTTTTAAAACTTTGAGAGGATTTGGCCGGACATGATCCGGGATGCACTCAACCTTGACAGGTCTCTGAGGGCCCATTGAGGAGCCACTTGATTGAAAAGTAGCGGCGCGTGGTTGCGAAAGACCGCGTCCCACGTCCAGTTCTGCTCCCCACTCATGACACCTGTGATGCATCCAGCTGGAGCCAGCGGCCAGGGTACGCCTAGGGCCGGAAAGAGCTCTTGCGCCTCAGGGCATTTATTATTATTATTATTATTATTATTATTATTATTATTATTATTATTATTATTATTATTATTATTATTATTATTATTATTATTATTATTATTATTATTATTATTATTATTATTATTATTATTATTATTATTATTATTATTATTATTATTATTATTATTATTATTATTATTATTATTATTATTATTATTATTATTATTATTATTATTATTATTATTATTATTATTATTATTATTATTATTATTATTATTATTATTATTATTATTATTATTATTATTATTATTATTGTTGTTGTTGTTGTTGTTGTTGTTGTTGTTGTTGTTGTTGTTATTGTTATTATTATCGTTATCATTATCGTTATCATTATCATTATCATTATCATCATTATTATTATCATTATTATTATTATTATTATTATTATTATTATTATTATTATTATTATTATTATTATTATTATTATTATTATTATTATTATTATTATTATTATTATTATTATTATTATCATCGTTATTATTATCGTTATTATTATCATTATTATTGTTGTTATTGTTATCATAATGCGAATAGTTATTTTAACCTGTGAAGTAGTGATACCAGTAGATAGGATTGAATTTAGAAGGGTTAATGCTTCAGTTACAGATCCTAGAGATAAGATTCAGAAACAGTTTAATTCAACTTAAAACAGTCGGCCAAATCCCTTCAAGCAGATGATTATTGGCCTCCATTAAATTTATCAGTCAACTTAACTGTTGTTAATCCTCTCACCCGTACACGCATACCCCGAGAAAGTGATCTCGTAGTGCATCACGTATACAAAGAACGCCAAAGATAATCTTCGTTGGATTTTGTATCGTTTATTCAGGCCTTTTGAGGTCGTTCTTCACCTTAAATATCGTAGAACGTGGTGGCTTGATAACACGGGAATGAGAGGGGAAGTAGAGGAATAGAGGGGAGGTTGGTGCATTTGCGTTGTCTGAGAACGATCCAATGATACATATTTACTATCTCTCTCTCACAGACACACACTTGTCGCACAGGTCTGCTGGCGAGGAAAACTTGCATTATATAAGTGCTTAAGACTGTTATTTGAAACCAAAATAAATGCAAACAAGAATATTAAGTAGAACTAGAGGACTATAATATATTATGTATGTTTGCATATTTATAATTTATAATAATACGAATCGCGCACAATGTACAAAGAAGATTGTTCTTGATCTCTGCAGAATTGCACCAATGACTCTGATTTCATCTTAAGAGTATAGCACATGATATCTCTCACACTGGTCGTGTCGTCGCATCTTATACACACAATCTGGGCCCAGTTCGTGGTGCTGCATAGCTTGTGGTGGAATCCATGCACAGAAAGCCTTGTCACTTTATTTATTATTTATGCGATGCATTTGTGAAAACAGACCTTCAGGAATAAATAAATTACTGCTTTGTTATAATTGATCATTCATGTTTAGATGCTGGGGATAAATATATTTACGAGATGGTTAACATGAATATGGCAATACATATTATGGCAATAAAATTGTGTGATATTTTTGTCTATATTCCTATTGTATTCCTATGAACAGCAATAGGTTAGTAAATTAAATACTTTTGAGTTAGAGGAAAAACATGCTATTTTGTTTATTACTTATTTATTTACTTATTTATGGTTCTATGCAGCAAAAAACATTGGTAATACTGTGAGAATATAGCTCTGTTTTCTATTTTCTTTTCATAGTTCTGCCTTGTCATTCATTTAATAAATAACTACCATTTAAGCTTTAATTTGTATTTTCTGAAAATATATCTCACACACATACACACACTCATCACACATGCACACCCATTACACACGCTCATCAAGCGTTCCCCTTTACATTTTAACTCCTTCAAACGCGGTCCTGCACTAACATATAAGGTATGGCTAACAATCACGATAAGAGGTCCGTATGACAAATGAATTCACTGTCTTTACCTCGTTCTGTTTTAGCCAATACAATCGAAAGCGTAAGCATGTATTTCGTTTCTACGCTATTTTGTATCCTTTGTTTTGATTGTTGGTTAAAGTTATTTAGCAAAAGCAATGGCTCACTCTTCCACCGTGACTTAATGCAACCAATGAATTGTTAAAGGATTCGTACAAAGCGAGGCGCAGTAAATAGAAAAAAAAACAAAAAACGAAAAAAAAAACAATAAAACAAACAAAAAACACACACACTACTAAACAACATAAAAAAAAATAAAAAAACCACATACACCACTAAACAACACACATTAAAAAAAAAAAAACATGTCCCATAATACAACAAGTATATTGTTCCCAAATAGACGTTCCCTAACCTAAACTAAATTGACCAGCCGTGACGCAACCGCCGAAAGCTCAGCCCACTAAAATTTAAGAACCACATCTCGGCTGAAGAGGAATAACCTCCTAAGCAGCCTGGGTATGTTTTAACATACCCGAATTCCTTATTTTATTTATTTATTTAGGTGCAGTGAGATTTTCTTTAGCGTTGTTTGTACAGCTGGCAGCACTCTTTGAAGACCGAATTATCGGAGACGGCGTCGAAGGAGACGCACGCCAGAGAGTCAAGTTTCAGAGCTGTCTAAAACTGTGTATGCTACACATAAAATACCTATGACTTATAACACAACTAACTATGGCTAAATAGCTAAGTGAGGTTACGTGTTTGCGTATTTCCTTATTGAATTATTTTGTCGTTCTTGTGCATACTTCGATGTGATAGGTCGGTCTGGGTGGCTCAGTTGGTTAGACGCTGGCTTACTCATCCCAAGGTCGCGGGTTCAAATCAAGCCTAGACCGATGGTTTTTAAATGTGCTTAAAAACGACAGCTCCATGTCAGTAGATTTACTGGCATGTAAAATAACTTCTGCGGAACGAAATTCCGGCACACTGGCGACGCTGATGTGATCCTGGCAATTGACAGCGTCGTTAAACAACAAAATAATTTCTTTAATCGATGTGATAGCGGTCACACACCTTTTCATACAGCCTACATTCACAGCCCATATTTGGTTCGTGGTAGTTGTTCTTGCATATAATGTGGTGGGATTCGTGGACTCCAAACTTGTGATAAGGTGCCTCATTTCGATATTTTCCTTCGTCCGTGCGCGGTCCATCATGGCGCTCTTTTCCTCTTCAGTGTTGCTGGTGCTTGGTAGGTGTATGTTTGTCTTGAGATCCTCTATTAGGAATGCTTCCCTCGCCAGCAGGCATACGAGTCTTCACTTTGTTGTTTTTTTTCACTCCTAGTGCTTTCTTTATGTATCTCGCTTTTACTCTTTCCAGAATGCACAGATTTTTCATTAAGTGAGGCTATATAATTTCTATGCCATAGGTCAACATTGGTAGGATTTTTACCTTAAATGGTAGCATCGTCGTTCTCCAGGCTGAGGGATATGTTTTTTATTACGTGCATTGCAATTATAATTTGCGTAGCCTTTTCCGTGATGTGTTTCATGAAACATTTGGTCCTCGTTTGCAGCCTGAGCCCTAGACACTTGAATTCAGATACTACATTTAGTTTCCTTTCCCTTATGTTATGGTGTTTTTGATATGTTAATATCCAGATTCCTATTGAAGTATCATTTTTCTACTTCGTTTATTGGTGTCCGCAGTTTTATTATATCTTTGGAACCAGTTACACATTTCACGTATATGCATAACTATTGCGATTTGGTATAAACATGAACGCCAGCCCTTTACAGAGTGTTTTGTGGATCAAATCTCGTCCATGAGCTTGCGGTTTTATAGTACGCAGGAAGCTGCTTAACTTGTCTTTACATTATGTTATTTGATAACCACATCCGAGACAACAAACAAGGTCTTTCTATAAACCCAAACACTACCTCCAATATTTACTCGGAAGCCGCTGAGAAATTATATTACAGCTGGTAGCTTATTACATTGACAGAGAAATGAGTAAATTTGCTGAAAAGCTTGAAGAGTGAAAAGTGAAAAAGTGAAAAGAGTCAAAGTTAAAACAAAAATATTAGAAATTCCAAAAGGTATGGAAACTTGATAACTTATTACTAAACTCTTAATTGGAAAATGACCATTCATAAAGATGCCTCCGCCAGCACTTTTGCAGTGGAAAAAGAGAAGCAATATGTTTTAGATTTCACTCTTATTTGCATATTACCGTGCTGTGCTCTAAGTACGCTTAACCAAACTCAAGAATCACTTGGACCCGGCTGTAAAAACGTTAATCATAGCCATATTGCATAGTTGTGTAAACAGCGTACGCACATTACTCATATTTCTAAAGTGAAAAAAAGGAGTCCACGCAAATTGCATGTACATTCTGGCCAAATATTTACAACATAACCTTTTATTTATTCCAGATTATCACAGTTATACAATTTTCTAATTTTAACAAAAATAAATGCAAATTTAGTTTGTTTTTCCTATTATATGTCTTGTTTCTGGTCGTTTTTCAAGCTAACGCAACAAAAGTGCAATGCTGCCATTTTACCCGATATATCCCAAGTTGTTTACTGCCTAGAGTGCACCAAATCCTCATCTTAATAACATCGCCAGATGACAGTGTAGTAAATTCTGATTGAATCGCTTCTCTATGCGAGAGTCTTATGCATGGTATACACCAAATTGTGTACGAATTGACTTGCTAATCAAAATGAGTGTGGCTACATACAAACGCGGGTATAAAAAATTAAATTAAAAAAAAAAAACATGTGTTGCACTCTCATGACTTTCTCTACTCTTGTACTAACCATTCTCACAAACCCTTATTCCTATATCTTCTTCATGTTACATTGAGGCAAACAGAATACAGTAGGCTTTGAGCGATAGTCAAATCTTTTAAAGCTTCTCTTTGCACGCTTAACATATAAAAAATGAACAACGATGTCGCATTTCACGAAAGTTTTATGTTTTTCGAAACTGAACATAAACTGTGTGCTTTAGCGAGATCTACATTTTTTGTACAGTAAGATTTTGTCTATCACTTATAGTTTACAGGTTATTCAAAAGGCCTCCAGAGTAAACAGGACTACATAGGCTATAGACAGAAAAGTCAAAATATATGAGACACTTCATTGTTGAAACTTTCGATGTCGAGATTTCACCGGAAAAGGGTCTTAGAAAAAGGTACGTGTGTGTGTGTGTGTATGTGTGTGTGTGCGTGTGTGTGTGTGTGTGCGGGCGCGCGCGCGAGCGCACGCACCTGTCTGCGTCTGTGTGAACAGCATAGCTCAAAAACGAAAAGTTGGCTGAAACCAATGAGTTTCATATATTTCAAGGTTGCGACACAAAGATTTTGAAGAAAATTCCTCCGCCCTAAACTACCCCTTACTGCGAAAATTTTGGTTTTCTCAAAAATGGCTGTAACGACTTTGATTAAATTGCAATATGTTTAACATATTTTTATGGCAAATGAAATGTATATTTTGAATTTTCTGGCTATAGCCTATGTAGTCATGTTTACTCTTGAAGGTTTTTGCTTAGCAAAAGTAAGAGATAGACCAAATCTTGTTATAAAAAAAATTACATCTCGTTAAAACACACAAATTATGTCTATATGTATTTTTTTGTGGAGTGAACCATTTCAGAGATATTCCTTTTTATTTGCATGAGTTTGGCAGTATTGGTACTTTCATAAACCCACTTTGTCTTGCAAAGAGAACCGAATTTCAAAGCTTTAAAACATTTGACTATCACTCAAAGGCTACTGTATTCCCATATTCCTCTTGTATCTACAACAAAATCAGCAATAAGATAACTTCTGAAAATGTTTATCTCGATTAACATGAAGAAGATAAAGGAATAAGAGTTTGTAAGATTAGTTGGTATAAGAGTAGAGAAAGTCATGTGAGTACAACACATCAGATTTTTTAGATAACAGTTTAATCAATATTTAAGTGTAATGTTACGTTATATTATGCACCTATAGATAAATGGATATATCTCATTAAACACAGTTTCATAATACCTTTATGGGAAGCGTTCCATAAATGATACACTGCGAAACATTTGATTGCCAATGAATGTAATTATAATGTTGATATAAAAATGTACAGCATTTGTTACATCCCCTAAAAATTTTATAGAATTTCCAAAGCGTAACTGGTATACAAAGCTCATTTGCACAGTTGCATTATTAAAATATAAATAATGCATTAACATGTATTAATTCAGGTCCTTAATTGATTCCCTCTGTCAAACCATGATACTGCCTTTTCACTCACCTCGCTTGCCCCTTTTATCATGTTATTACGGTGTTACAAAACATGCAAGTATTCTATGCCTAATATTTTGAACCAGTTTATTTTGGTTTACTGGACACGTAACGCAATTACAGAAGAATTTGGATAACTCGAACGTTTATAATTTGAAATCGCCGTTAATTCGAAGATTTTTCTTAGTCCCTTGAATTTTTTATTAAAGAAATGCAAAAAAAAAAAAAAAAAAAAAAAAAAAAAAAAAACCTGATGTGTAGTAATCACATGATTTTCTCTACTCTTATACTATTCTTACAAACTCCTACTCCTCAATCTTCTTCATTTTAGTCGATATAAACATTTCCAGAGACTATCTTATTGCTAATTTTCTTGTTTGGGGATACAGTAGGCTTTGAGTGATAGTCAAATCTTTTAAACCTTTGAAATTCCGTTTTCTTTGCACGGCCAAGCAGATGAAAAAGTGAATAACGACCTTCCATTTGAGAAAAGTTCCAGCACTGTAAAACTCAAATAATAAGGAATACCTCCGAAATGGTTCACTTAACAAAAGAAAAAAGGTTCACGCACACCACTGACTAGATTTACTCCTGTGATTTCTGCAGCTCTTTAAACGCACGAAGGGTTATCTACTTACCCGAGGGCCGGCTGGAGTGGGCCACCTGGTATATATAATACTAAACTAAACCCCTAGGGGTTTAGAAGGGGCAAACCTTGCCGCCCAACCGTTTAACTATAATTGTATCATAACATTATATATTATTAGTAGGTATTATTATAGTGGCGTTCATAAGTGTCTTATTTGTAAAATAGGGAATACAAATATCTTGATTCTGAGAATAATACTCCTAACTTATTAGATTATCTCAGAATATATTGTACTTTTATGTATAAAACTGTAGTATTAACTTTAATACGTTCTTAGCTGTATCAGCTTGATCAACAATGTTGTGGTGCTTCGGCTTCGGATCGACATGGCTGATAATAAATCTAGTTGGACATTTTGTTCCGTGTACTGAACTGGAAAAAAAAAATGGATACCAAAGAATATGAGAGGTGAAATTGTTAATTAACTCTATGTTTTCGTTCGTACAGAGTTCGCGTACAAGCGGTGCTCTATCGACGGGAGGTGGGAAGGAAAGAGTGCAGGGGTGTACACCTCTCCGCAGGGATGGACAAACTACACGCCTTGCTTTACTCCGGAGATGCTGGAGCTGCTCAAGAAGCTTTATTCAGGTTCCGACGATGCTGCTGAGGTGAGTGAAGTGCTGTACCCAACTTTCTAAGTTCTGTTGTTAATCTTTCATAAACTTAGTGATCAGAAAGTGCCAGAACTCTAGCCATGAGTTTGAATTGCAGTCGCATTCTTCGGGCAGATGTGCAAAAAACGGTTTAGGATGCTATACGTTATGGAATGCCTCGAAACAGTAAGTTGAACTCCATTTAAGTTTATTTTTCCAAAAATGAATTTCTGGATGCGTTGAGATTATTCTTAGAGTTGTACAGATCCTTAGAAGCAGTACTCGTGTTGTAACTGCTTTATTTAATATCTTTGACAAACATATGACTTTCCTACAAAATACATGTTAATAAGACACAGGTTGTTTTCATCTTGTTCTTTATGATCAGTTTATGAATCTAAATACCTCATTTTCACTTTATCTTCAGCATTGGAATCATCTGGTTCATACAGAGCACCTGCAAAATACCTTTATTCAACCTCATCTTTGTTGGTTCCTTTTAGAGCTTTTCCATTTGCAGTAACTCCAGTTTAATATTTATGTATTTCGCAACCTCTGTCATCGTCTGACTGATTAACCTTGGCGTCAGTTATCGTCCTTTCCTTGTATATATTTTGTCAGACAACTTATAGCCTTTTGGCTTCGTTGAACGTGTAATTACATTAAACTAATATGCCATAGATTCTACCCTTACTGAATTATCATTATGACTTTGTAAAGTGTTTGACAATGTAGTAATGCTTCATTTTACTCATTGTTAATATGTAGGGAGCGAACCTTCATACAGGGAGCAAAAGGTTGCAGAGTTTAGATTATAGAAATTGGGAGGGGTAAATCTGTCACGTAATTATTGCACAGAGTAGGCAAGGTACAGTAGACGCGCGAAAGTTGTAGATAAACTTCTGCCATAACTTACATTCAATGCTGTCCCATTTGCACTAAAAAATTCACTCCCAAAATTTTGAGTAACTTCAGGAGTACGTGAATATTTCGATTTTCGTGTCACAGTCATTCTACTGTGTGGAACTAGTGAACACATCCGAAAGAGATGTGTTTTGTGCTGTCACTTTCCCCCCACAATGATGTGGAAGGTAACTTGCGATCGCCTAATTTCATGATAGTTGTATAAAGGTTCGAAGCCTATTAATAACCTTAATCCTTGAGATGTACATGGTTATTATTAGGCTTAGTAGGCCAGCTACCAAAAGCATGAAGTTATGCAAGATCTGTCTGTAGAGCAGACGGACAGAACCGGTTTCCCACACTGTGACGTCACATGCACTACGAACGCGCATAAATTAAATCCTCTTTAATGTAGCTGACCTACTAAGTGTTAGCAGTGCACGTGTGTGTATGTCGTCGTCGTGAAGAACTGTATGTGTTGATATATACTATGTACATCACGTGAATAAAGTAGATGTAAATAAAACCACGTGCATTTTGACCGCAGCGCGCCTTCTTGATGCTTTCACGGTCTAAATAGTCCCTCGAAAAATTACTACTACAAAGCTCTGAAATCTCAATGTTTGCTAAAGTAAGCGTACTAAGCATAGTAGAAATGTAGGAATACGCAGTTAAGTGAATCTTTAACCATTCTAACTCATTCGGCGCGCGGATCATTCACTATGAAACTAACATGGCGGAACAAATGAGTGTTGTGAAACATACGCGAAGAAAACCGTTACGAAGTAGTAACAAGAAAATAATATTGAACGTGTTTAACAAGTTCTGCGAAAAATATCCCGAATTTGCTGTAGATGACGTACTGAAATTAACATCCAAGTATCAGTTTCAAGTATTTACAGTGTACGCAAAGAAAAATGCTCAATTGGTGAAGTCAGAACTCCCAGTAAGAAGAGATTGCGTGCCAGGCAAGTGCTGGATGCTGTTGGTGACGAATTTGCGAGATCTGCAATCCGTCCAAACGTTCACCAGTTCTTTGTTAACAATGAAGCTGAAACAAAGTGCTATTGGGAGTTAACTCTGGTCCCAACTTTCCAGATTTAAAACGAACTTCCCTCCATAAACTGCTTCTGGAGAATGGTTTCGAGTTTGTGAGCAAAACACGAAATTGGACAGTTTGGGATACGTCGCGTCGGAGTTGTAGAAAGAAACAGTTTAAGTGAGCGTGATCGTCGAAACCCGCAGTTTGTTAGAAAGAACTGAAAGATAGAAAAGTTCTTGTTGTTGTTGGCTAATGCTGGATTTCTGACAATGAAGTCATTAATCCTCTTGCTCTCCAATATTTTTCACTGATGATATTGAAGAGAGCAATAGCAGTAATAGTAACCGCTTTTTAGAGAGCACCATATTTTTATGTTTTGGCGGTCACATCGCTCTCTCACAATCCCCAGAATGTCTGGAGGACCACACCTGTCGTTGGTTTACGGGACTCACCGGCCTGACCGGGAGAGTTATCAAAATAAATTCACCGACCACATCCCTGATCACCAATCAGAGGACGTATACATGCCATGACAGGTCAGCATGTAGGGGTTAAGATTTTATAGAGAAATTAGAGAAATGGAGAGGTTGGAAAAATAAAGACTCCCTAGCCCTCGGGAACCCTAATAGCATCGGGGTCGGAAAAGAACAAGAGATGACCAAGGTAAGGTCAGTTACAGTGAGGAGCAAAACACCAGTAAGTGGAAGTAATGTTCTGATCAGCTTGGGATAGAAAAGTGTGTGTGTGTGTTTGTGTGTGTGTGTGTGTGTGTGTGTGTGTGTGTGTCAAGGTTATATGAGCACAGAACAGCTGCAAGATCACCAAGAACTGTAGTCTGTGTTAACAATGAAAAGAACTGTGCTTTTCTGTTTCACTTTAGAAGATAATAAAGTGACAGAAAAAGTAACTGGACTCTGTTGTCTTTTGTCACAATATCTTAAGAAATATAAAAAAATCATTTTCATTAAATGTTATTATTGCAGTCACTGGACTTTTCTAGGATGGTCGGTATCAGCTTAATGCTAAAGTTTTCTATCATTGTCCTTTAGCAACTGTTGGATCCAACCTTTACAGAATGTGCTTTTATTCAATTATGGAAAACGATGGCATATTCCGTATACAATGCAAGGCTGGTCGTTAACTAATATACCAAATAAACAAAGAGAACACTAATGAAAAAATAGCATGAAAATGCATAGAAAGCTTAATTGCATTATTCAATGCGCCTCGACCGTTTCGCAGTAGTAGCTTCATCCCTCGGGTGCCTTCCTCAGTAAAGCTTAAACCAAAGAGGTTGTGATCTATCCAAAGATCAATCCGATTAAAGAAACCGTCCCCGAACTATTAACCGCAATTCATCTGCTAGAAATATAGATGTCTCATAAGTAGGGCGCGGTTGTTCAAGACATGTTTTTGTGTGTGGTTTTTTCCATGGAAAGTATAGGCAAAGCACGATTTTATCAATGGTGATTAAATTATGCAATTCTCGTGGATCATGCAAAGTCATAGTTAGGCTTTTTTTTTTAACATTTTCATCATTTTCTTGTCATTTTTCAAGTATTAATTATTCCAGAAACTTCTACGAAAATATAGAAAATAAATTAACTTTCAATTTAACTACCAATAACCTTTTATTAAAAATATATAATCAACCCATTAACATAATCACTATTTTAATTACATTTTGTCTATTTGAACTTTAATTTATAGTTTTATTTTCTCTTAAAGTTTTGTATTTTTGGCATATTTTTATATTTCTATTCCACTTTCGCGTATGTGCTTGCAGTCATCCCATGACTATTTTTCATATTTCTTAGTTCTTGTCTGTAATATTAGAAGGTCTTTTTCTCGTTACAATGTTGCGTGCACATAAAAGATGGTTCCTTTTAGAAAAGTTAAAATGTATGTAATTTGCTAGTGTATATAATTCGTCTTCAAAATGTGACATCTACTTCACAGCTGAGGGTTAGCTCTGTATTGAGCAATTAAATAAATTCAAAATGCAACAATAAAGTTCATGGTATTTATTTATAATTGAGTGTACAGAATTTTTAATGTAGGCTTTCAATATAGTGTTACTTTAAACAGCATTACATTTTTTAAGATTTCCAAATTTCGGTCATAAGTGCTTGCATATTTCTAACATTCTTAGATCATAAACATCCTCGCCCTACTCATAAGTATAGTCGGTTTTTTAAGCAAAACTTAATTTCAAATGTGTTGTTACAGGAACTGTTTCTAATCTTCAAAGTAAAGACCATAAGAGTCTTATTTCAGCAATGTTTGCTAACCCGCAATGGTACCAGTTCTGGTTTTTGATGCGAAGAATTCGTTGTCGTTGACACCCATTTCAAATATTTCTATGTTATCAAAATTTCTTCCACGTAAAAAATTATTTAAACAGATGCTAATCCACTGACACAAAATCAGGATTATATCCTGCATGTAGTAGAGTTCTATTCCTTCCAATTGCTGAATTACGTCCATTGTTCTTTGAGCTGTATGAGGTCTCACATTGTCCTGCTACAAGATAAATCTGTTTATGTTAACTATTGTCGCGTACTCTGCCTCAAAACTGGAATAGCTCGTTTCAGAGATCGACTGCACGTCCATCTGGAACAAGTTTCCAGTAAATCTCTCCTTCAGAATTTCAACGAACATATTATTTTGGGGACCGCCTCCATAGCGCGTAGCGCAGTTGGTAGCACGCTTGCCTCTGGCGCAGAGGACCCGGGTTCAATCCCCGGTACCAGCATGGGGATTTTCCGCCGCTGGGAGGTCCCGCACGGGGTACACTCAACCTCGTTAGGTCCCGGGGGGACCAATTGAGGAGCTACTTGATGGAGAAGTAGCTACCCCAGGTCGAGAAGGCCACATAACTGGCCGGGAGGGCTCGGGGCGCTGACCACGTCCCACCCTTCAGTACTGCACCTCACCAATGACGCCTGTAGTGGGTAGAGGTAGGGGGCGCAGCGGCTGGGTGGCAAGCCTTGACCCTTCATGGGCTGTTGCGCTGGGGTTTAGTTAGTTATATTATTTTGGGGCCAGAGCATTTTTAACAATAACACTTGCAGGCTGGCCAATGTATTAGGTGTAAGGGTCGTGGTCACCCACTTTTCATCACATGTGACAATTCTGAAGAGAGATCTTCATTCTACATTGAACTTGATCAAGTGTCAATTCATTTGGAACAAATTTACAGCTTTTAAACGACTTTTTAAATTAATATGATGTTTTGAAGCCCAAGTTCTTTTGACAACCTCCGAATGCGTGTTTGTGCATTTTCTTTCAAAATTGCGTGTATTCTCAATATTCCATTACTTTGATCTTCCAGAACGTTGTAAATCTTTAATGTTTTCGTCCTAATTATTGAAAGGCTGGAACCATCGTTGTACTACTTGCACACTACCAACACCTACACCTTCACATACTCTCTGTTTTATAATCTTGTTTTCAGCAGTGCTTAACAAGGATTCTTAACCTCAAAGTCTGTTGCCTCCTTTTTAAGGTTTTGTATTACCAACTCTGGATGCCAGCATGTTAAACAATACGGAACAATAACCATAGCATTCTATAAACAACACTGACAAAGATATAGCCATGTGTGCGTAGAATACAAAACCAGTTAAAAAACAGACATTACTGATTAAACAGCTTAATAAATCAAAACACTGAGTGATAAGTAGTGATGGAGGGTAACATACCGTGAAACATTGGCCTTTCATGCTATGCAAAACTGAAAATTCGTTTGGTCATTCTATTTCTCTTGTATTGATAATCCTTTATTGAACTTTATGCATCATAGATTCTTAACTTTAAATGTTCACTCTAAGGATTAATTTCTCTTACAAGTCATCCTTGGAGTTCCCATCACGAAACGTATATTATATTTGCTTACAAATATACTGTGTGTTTTATTATACATACTTCTTACTGAATACCTCTGTATATTTTTCTCCGTGATTATTTTATATCTTGAAAGCTCAACAAAAATCGGTGCAGAGTGCCTGTGAATAATAACAAAGCAAAGAAGTTGAAATAAGGTAGAAGATGGAGTATGTAGCGTATAGTGCCGAGTACTTGAAAAGAAGAAAATATGATTTTTCATCCTTTGAGAATATTAAAATATTTCTTTCTCTTCTGATCTAGCATGCAAAGCTTTCTACGTACACAGGGTACTTCCGAAGCATCAATTGCAAGCAATACGAATAAGGAAAGCCATTACAGAAGTACATTTACAGGCCGTTTCAATCTGAGTAACCACTATATTTGAAAACATAAGCGTCTTCTGGTGCTGCCACTATAAAAGGAATGAAAGGGGAAATTATGGGGACAGGAAATGATGCACAGGAAGAGGAATCACCCCAGCATTTGCCTACCACCTGGGGAAATCACAGTTGGAATGTTCGCCCTACGGGAATTCAACTTGGGGACGCTGCCCCCCCCCCCCCGCCGTCGAATTTGAGCCGCCTCGCACGCTATCGCGGAGTCATTCACTCGGCCTACACACAGTGAGTAAACATCATAATGCAACAGGCGAACATTTAAATTTAGTAATATCAGGGCACAATCAGAACAACCTAATTCAATCGAGCCCAACTTCTATATTCTATAATCATTCGATATTCGAGACAGCAATTCTATATGGGATTGAGATTGTAGATTTTTTGCACGAATGTTTCGTGGGAAGATTTTGGGCAAATGAAGCTGCCCGAAATTAAATGGAGAGAATACCAAGAAAATGTAAGAGCCTTAAAATATGTGTATAGGATCCTGAATCTCTAAGAAGATAATCTGTTGAAGCAGTGTTTAAAATACCCGGAAATAAGTTTGAAAAATTCAAGTACTTTAAGGAATAATTTAGAAAACAATAGGCTGGAAGTGCCTGGAAGAAAAGAGAAACAAGCTATAAAGATTTATGGAAGGAATTAAGAAAAGGACTTGAAGATATAGAGATCCAAAAATTGTTTAGTAGGCTATCTGAGAAAAGATCAGTTGTATTTTAGGTAGTCAGTTAAAAGGACAACGAAATCAGCACCGACAACATGAATATCCATTATGTAGGAGAAAATAGGATTTACAACATATATTTGAATGTAAGGAAACAGAGAGATGTAGAAAAGAAACTTTGTGGTCAAAAATGAATAGCAAATCTCATACAAATAAAATTAGGACAAAAACTGCAAGCGCAGGGGGAAATATTTAGAAATAAATGGAAATGGACCATAAAAATAGAAAGAGAACATTTGTACAAGAACTTAGTAGTAAGTAATATGCTGTATATATCTTAAATTGGACTGCCCACTCGAAAAAAAGGCTTGGGATAAACTCTAGAGTAACTGCTAAACAGGAATGAACATAAGGCGGGGCTAGACGTGGCTGGTGTATCGCTGATTAGTCAGTGAGATACGTGCGGCGTGGTACTTTAAACATGCGTACTGGCTCGCTTTGCCGAACCCTACTGCTAATTTCTTTGCGCGCTCAGAAGATACTAAATACAGAGTTATTTTATTTTTCCTATTTCACAGAGCTATTTTTTCTGAGGGCAACTGTAGGATCATAAACAAGCTAGAAATATTGTTTTTCATACGTATTCATTTTTCCAAAGCTGTCAATTAAAGAGTCGAGAATTAAGGACACCAGCTTGTCATGTGAGTGCTCGCTCTAGGACAAACATTGTTACAGAAGGCAACCAGTTCACTAAATCAGAAGTTCCCATATTTATGTCTTCTGGAAAAATCAAGCAGTGAGAAAACGTGCTACCAACTTAGACGATTTTCAAAGATGTGTTTTACGTGGAACAATTGATTTATATAACAAGGGTGAATATGCTACTTGCTATAACTACTTGGAGGGTTTAACTTGTTTACGCGTAAGGCGGTTTCATTGTGACAAAAAGAGACATATCTTTGAGAGGTAGAACTGGAACTTAAAAATGCAATGCCACAACTGGGATTTGAATTTTTAAGTTCCAGTTCTACCTCTCAAACTTTGCCCACACACGGCTTGTGTGTTTAAAAACACCAACAGTAAGTTTGTTGGCATAAATAAATAATAATTAGACATATCTTTAAACCCTATCGCCTGCTCGCTGGGCAACTGGCAGCGCCGAGAGAGTTACATTACTGTATTAGCTGGGCACATATTTTGTAGATACTCTAGTTGGCAGCACAAATACATGCATTCTTAGTGATTCAATGAAGATAAAAAGAAATCTCACGCAGCCAATGTTTACACACCATCGGAAGCCACTCCCTTTATTCATGGCCAAGAACACTTGAGCCACGAGGGAACATAGGATGATGGCATTGAACGGCACACACGTCCTTCCGAGTCCACAACTCGGACCGCAAACAAAGAGAAGCGAGACTCCATCGATGCGTAAATAAATATGTGCATTATTACAAGCTGCAGAAACACAATAGGTTAGCATAAATGAGAAAATAAAATTGTAAAGAAATACCTCGTTGTAGAACCTTTAAAAAGATTTACCATACGGGCGAGTGACTTTCCCTTCAAAAAGTCACTGTGGTGGGCTTTAAGAGTAACATTGAAACTTCTTTCTTACTCTATGGGATGGCTTAAGCGGTGACTCTGTGGCTCGCATTCGGAAAGTCCTGGGTTCAAACCCCAATTCGTTTTTTTTTTCTTTCCCCTCAGGGTAAATGCTGGATTGGATATTTGACACCATGACGCAAGATAGACCTAAGTCTAATACAACAGTAAACATGAAAAATAGATAATTAATAACGAATGCTGAGCCATCTATCCACAGATAATGAAAGCAGATAGGCTGGATGGCACCCTAATGCCATCTGCTCGTGACAGAGGTGAAGGTATAGTTGCTCTGCACTGTTTCCTCTGAGGAGTCGTGACTAGCAAGATGGTATTCTAACGAAGACGACAAAATCACTCCCGTTACTTTTCTATCACTTTATTGGCCTCCAAAAGGTTACCACGAGTAACACAGTGATATAACCCTCAACTGTTTTTCTCATTACCTTGTTCAGTCGTTTCTTCACATCCTCCGTCTCTGCACTAATTACGACGATGTAATCACTCCCGACGCTCATTGCATCTTCTTACGTCAAACGGTTGTCTTCTACTCATGTATACATAGCAGTCCCGCGAGATAGCCCGGACTTGAACATATTTACCCAATCGCCGGCACGGCATGTAGCGTGAAGTAGTTTTACCCGTCCGTCCTTTGTTGAGCGCCGAACCCGACGTCACAGTATAATACACGGATGGGACCTTGAAGGCTAACTGTCCAGCACATATCATTCTACGAGTAACTTCCAACAGATCCGTCGCGATATGACTATGTAGTGAAGGCGACGTAAAAGAAATAGGGAGAAAAAATATCTTACTCTATTGTCACCAAACTAGTATTTGGAGCAAACACTAATTATATACCTGCCTTGATATATATGGACTTAACTCAAAAATACTTAAAATAGCATCTACATATATTTCTGAACCTTTAGCTTATATAGTTAATCTTTGTTTGGACACTTGCGAGTTTCCTGATGTTTTTAAATATGCAAAGGTTATACCTGTACATAAGAAAGGGGACAAACATGATCTGGTAAATTAAAGACCTATTAGTATATTGCCAATTATGACCAAGGTCTTTGAAATTTTGTTAAGTAAACAAATTACCAAATATTTTGAAGATAACTCACTGTTTTCAAATAGTCAATTAGGATTTCGAGCCAAACAAAGTACCATTGATGGTGTGGTTTCTTTTTTAACCAGGTGTTACTCCAGCCTTGAAAGGGGAGATATTGTACACAGCCGATTTTTCGATTTGACAAAGGCCTTCGACACTATTTCACATGATACTTTGCTCAAGAAACTAAAATACTATGGTTTTAATAATGATAGTCTGAAATTGATCAGATCGTATTTGTCACACAGATACCAATCTGTATATGTTAACGGAATATTTTCTAACTCTGTGATGGTGAAACATGGTGCCCCACAGGTTTCCATACTTGGACCCTTGTTTTTTATCATATATATAAATGATCTACTGTACAATATTCAAGAAAACTGCCTAAGGACATACCTCTATGCAGCTGATTTGGCAATTAATATTGCTAAGTGACAGAACTCTGGTGTGTTCTAAAATAACTGATTTGTCTAACAGGATAGAAAATTGGTGTAAGCTTAATAGCCTATTAGTTAATAATAAAAAAACTGCTGATGTTGCTTTTAAAATTAATCCAGCCGATCCTGGCTCTCTTGAATCTGTTAAGTTTTTGGGCATTAGTATTGAATCTTGTTTGGGTTGGTGCACTCATATTGAGAATGTTGCTGGAAAATTAAGCAGAGGACTTTTCCTATTACGAATTTTAAAGAAATATTTATCCTTGAACTCTCTAAAAACGTTGTATTTTGGATGCATTAATAGCCATTTGAGTTATGGCATTTTACTTTGGGGAAACCATGCTTCATCCAATAAAATTTTTGTACTTCAAAAGAGAGCTATTCGACTCATGTGTGGAACATCGTATACGACACAGTGTAAACCGTTATTTATTCAGTTGGACATTTTAACTATGCCCTCTTTGTTCATCATGAATTGTCTCTTGTATGTTAAGATGAATATACATTTATATACATTGTGTTCTTCAGTTCATAATTACTCCACAAGAAATAGTTCTAATATTTATATTGCCAAATGCAAATACAGCAAAGTTCAACATTCATTTGAAATTACATCTTTAAGGGCCTGTATTACGATCTCCGGTTAAGGTTTCGGTTAATGCTTAACTGGAAGTTACACCCAAATGTGTGTATTACGACCTTCGGTTAAGGGCTAACCGAGAGTTATTTCTGGAGTTACACTAACCGTAACCTGAAGTATCGGTTAGTGCGTTAACTTGGAGTTTACTCGCTTTCACTCAGAAAAATGGCGTACCTCCAGCCACAATTACCTGTCGAAAGTGATTCTGAAGATGAAATGCTGGCCCAATATTTATTAAGTAGAAGAAGAGCAAAGCGATTCAGAATGCGGAGAGACAATTTCGAGGAGTGGAACGAAGAAGAGTTCCGACAACGGTACAGATTGTCAAAAGCCACGACATCCGGCGTTTTAGCGGAGATACGACATCAAATTGAATTTACGACAGAAAGGTAAGTTTTTAGCATGTATGTAACATTATACAAGCATAGCTTTATATTTCTGACAGTCATAAAATGAAATAAAATAAATCAACATAAATTATGGGTATATCTCAATGGTCATTGGGTTATAACCTATAATTCTTTTGGCCCATAATTGTAGTGGTTTGATACAATACGATGTTTTGTACGATTGTTTTTACATCGGCACCACGTTTTAACGAACGTAAATTTAATAAACGGAGCATAACAAATTGCACATTTCTCGAATAGAAAATACACGGAAACACACAATATGTATATGTGCATATACATATAAACATTCAAGAAGACGTGGAGCCTAGATAATTGTCTTCAGCTAGTAAACGCTGCATTTATTCATTGTGTACATAACGATTTTGCGCTTCTTTAAAGCATTTGAAGGCCCTGAATGAATAGTGAAAAGGATATTTTTAGGTTATGCAATTTGTACTTACCTACAAACCATTATTATAGGCAGTGTTCACACATCTGTGATGTGGTTAACCTAAATGATTACTTATGTGCCATACCGTATTGCCTATAGCCTTTGCATCAATATATTTGCTGCATTGAAATGAATCACACACAAAAAGAAATGTCAAACCTATCCATGTTGTAGGTTTTGGCAGTTTTTGTCCTTTATTGGGTTTTTATATCAAGGATACAATACTGTCACTTAAATGCGACTTTCGGATTGAAACGTGAAGTGCCGAAAATTTTTATATAAGCTGTTTTTTTTTTTAAGACAACATAGACTAGATGTTCATAACTTTGCTTTTTTCATCGTTATTAGTTGTTAATTTTTGTGTCCTATTTTATGACAATTCATGTGGGGAGAGATGATTTATCCACTCTATTCAACTACTAACAAGACTTCTCAGGTTTTAAAAGTTTCATATCATTATCATCAGAATAACAAAAAGTGTGTCCCTATTTTTAAAGCTTTGCTACTTAATATTCTGGTCTTCATAAATTTGCAAAACATTCCATAAGGTTTGTGCTTGACAAACTTTTTTGGTTAGTAATCATACTAATTGGAAACATTGCAATTGAATGTGTTGTAAACATTAGGTTTTCACCATAAATTTGTATTTGTTTCATGCAGTTTATATTCCTTATCATATTTAAGTGTAATGAGCACATAAAGAATATTATTATAGCACTCATCTTGTAAGAATATTTGGGTAATTAAGCTGAAAACCTTTCCTAACTACTTCACTCCACCATAGGCAAACTCGGAATTTGCTCCAATCAGATGTCACTTTACGACAGAAGGAAAGAAAGAAAGCCTGCAAAAACTTTTGTTGCAGAATAAATCCATAGTAACTCAACCTAACCTAGGTAGATCACTTCTATTCCATGAAGCTAGATGCTTCACTAATTTGCTGTCAGGATCTTTCAGCTACTTTTGCCAAAACAAAATAATTAATGCAATAGGTAATAAGGATTCAAACTAATTGTAATTTAATAAAAAAGCTATAAATCTTCTACATAATATGTTATTACCCTTTCTGTTGTACAGTCTCACCGCCTATATGTATTACTGAACTGTTCTGCCTGGATAACGGCAAATTTCTGTATTAAAGATAGTTCATTTATTTTTAACAATTTAGTCTGAATTCATACTTATATGCCTTTTGAAATACTACTTACCTTCTGAATTTGTAATTAAAAACTATAACAGATTTCTTATTTTTTCAGAAACTGGTGTCTTCCAGCAATGGAACAACTACTGATGACTCTGCACTTTTATGCAACTGCTGGAACATACACCTCTATTGGGTACATTAGTGGTGTGCATAAAGCAACAGTAGGCAGAATCATTAGCAATGTTACTGCCGCCATTGCCTCCTTAAGGCCGAGGTATGTTGCACTACCTCAAACCGCGGAAGATGTGCGGAATGTCCAGCAGAAGTTTTTCGATATTGCAGCATTCCCAAGGGTGATAGGTGCCCTTGATTGCACCCATGTGCGGATAAAGTCTCCAGGTGGGGAAGAAGCGGAACACTTCCGCAACAGAAAAGGATACTTTTCATTTAACGCACAGACATTGGTAGATGCGGACCTTGTGATCCGAGACATTGTGGCACGGTGGCCTGGATCTGCACATGACTCCACCATTTTCAGGCATTCTAGACTGAGGAATCGGCTGGAAAATAATGAACTGGGAAACAGTGTGGTGTTATGTGATTCTGCAAATGCAGTAGGTCCATATCTTCTTCCTCCTCTGCAAGCTCCGCAGCTACCAGAGGAGCAGTTGTACAATGAGTCACAAATTCGAACCAGGAATGTTGTGGAAAGGTGCTATGGTGTGCTTAAAGCAAGATTTCCTGTTTTGTCTTTAGGAATCCAGGCAAATGTCAACCAGGTCCAGAACATAATTGTGGCGTGCGCTGTGCTACACAATATAGCACGAGCAAACAACGACGATCTTCCTCCAGTTGAGGCTGACATCCATCGCCAGTTGGAGGTATACGTGCAAGAGGAAGAAGTACTAGCAGCACTTCAAGAAGTGCATGTTGGAAATCGTGTACGAGATAGTGTGCGCAGAACATTTGTGCAGTATTTTCGAAACAGATTGCAGGTACAGAGAGTGTAATTACTGGGTTTAGTCGTCCAGTTACATGGGAACGTGCCTGCCTGGATGCAGTCCAGGATCTCCATTCAGAGATCCCCAACATCAGCTCCCGCCTAGCCACCCTAAGGGAGGCATTCACTACAGTCAGCGATGCTATCACCAGTATACACAGCTGCTCCGCCTCACCAGAAGACCGACCGGCTTCTCCAGAAATATAAACAGCCACACCAGATGAAGACTCTCCATCCACACTAGTAGCACTCCAACAACGTTCCAGGGGCTTTTACATCCATGACGACCGTGGCTGCGACGAGCTATGTCGACACATGAAGTGCATAAACTTCCCAAATTGACACCATGATTCACAAACATGATTATTCCAGTCACCCATCATGACCATCTACATCATTCACCACTCACCACTATCACCATCACTAGCTACCAGGGGGCATTCAGGGCTTAGGTCATGTTTGTCCTGTGCCACTTCAGTAATCACTCGCTGTTACTCCCACTGGCAGATAGCTTTCATCTATCACCACAGAATGCGCAGATGCTTTATTGCAGCAGTGAGGTTGGACCTCAAGACTTCTGGTGGGGTTTTTAGTGAGTAGTGCTGCCCTGGTTCGAATCCACAGTAGGAGTCTTACACTCGCAGGCTTGCCTGCGGTAAGTGCCTTTTTCCCCATCACTAACAATAAAATAACGGATCAAGTTAAATAAAGATTATCACCACATAATTACCTTATGTAGTTAAGTAAAAATAAAAAAAGATTATCGGCGTTCGCAGTGTATGTGACAGCAGTGTGGGTATAAACAGTACAGTACGCTCTCTTCTGTAGCTGTAGACCGTCGAAGTTATGTCAGTGCTGTTGCTATTGTGTTTACATAGTGAATGTGTGTGATGCATTTGGGCTGTTGGCAAACATGAAGGGTTGCCAAATTCTATTTCTAAACCTAAGATGCAAATTCAGATCCAATAATTACCGAATATTCCAAAGCAAAAATATACTCAAAAAGAGAAAAAAACGGAACATAAAACGTATAATTAGCTAATCATTGTAGTGATAAAAAAGAAAGCAACTATTAAGTTTAGTTGTTTCCTGGATATGCACGTGTTACACTTTGCGAGTAAGGGAATCACAATATGTAATTAAATAAGAATCAAGGCCCTAGTAATAAATGTAGTGGGTGACTTGAGATGTTCATTATCTGTTTATAATTATCACTGTAATGGAAAAATGGTTATGAATGGTAATAAAAAATTAAAACACAAATTTGATGAGAGCATGCCTTTTTATTTGTTTTCGAGTTGCTTTTCAGCTAATTTGATCTGTAGATCTAACAATATACTTTTTTTTTTTATTACTTCCATCTTTGCCTCGTGCTTTTCTTTCATGCATTTCATTTCTTCCTTGTGTCTCTTCCTCAACATTTCCTGCTCTTCCTCAGCCCTTCTCTGCCGTTCATCATACTCCTTCTGGAGCAACTCTTGTTGAAGGACTGCAACATTTTTTCTCTCCTTTCCCCAAGAGAGAAGACTTTTGCTGCAGATAGAGGGTGTTGTATTCACCCGCTTTCTTTCTGTGAACATTACAAAATGTATGATTACACAACAGTAGGACGACTGTTCTTTCTAAAAGCAAATAGTGTAATTAATGTGTACAAGATTACTTTTAAAGATGGGTCAGCAGTAGAAACACGAACATTATTACCAGAACCACAAGAGCACTGCAGGTTATAAGCACATGGACATTAGGCCAAGGTCAGGCACTAGCTGTGTAACTCCAGGATGCATAGCACAGTAAAGTGCAGTAGTTGTGAACAGAGGATCCAAGTATGTATTAATTTGTAATTGAAATAACAAGTATGCCTAAAGTGCAGGACTGCAGTTATAAACACATGTATACAATCCTGGAGGACTTGTATTCAGATGTAGAAGACATTAAATGTAAGGTATGTTATACAAGTTTTGGTTTTGAGACATTGAAAATGTACATGGTCATACAGTGCACCACGTTACGAAAATAATGTTTATGTACCTATAAATTTATGGATTGCAATTCAATGTGTTACATAGAATTCAATTTTTAATTGCATTGTCCCGTGTACAATTTAATGGCTACCCTGTAAGACTGTATATAATTTCCAATTAACTGCTCATCTGCAGGTACATCTTTACTTTGTACACGACTGTATGTTACTTGATTGCATACGATAAAAGAAAGTTTTGTTTATTCTGTCACTGACCGATAATTCGCGTCCTGTGTCCATGTGCAGTAAACTTGAAGAAACGGGTATGCTTATTACACATGAGATGCTTCAAATCTAAACAGACAAGACAAATCTGCAATAGCCTTCAGAACATGTGATCACAACATTATTAGAGCCTATCAATTTTGATTTGCCACCACTACCAACACCACTACTGTGTAACTTGCCCTTGAAATGTATTAAAGTGATGTTTGTGTTTCTAATGCTTTAAAAGTTAATAATTTAAAACTCAATTTTCCTTCTAACTTCTTTCAGTATACTAAAATGTGGCTGAAATTCTTGCAAGCCTTTGGCATGGATGTGACGCTACCTAAATTGATATATTACACAAACTGTAGATTTTTCTTATGAATACAGCAAGGCAATTATTCTTTGTACATTCCTACCATACAAATATCTAATTTAGCAAATACAAAATCATGTATGTTGTCAATACTTGGATGTGTGGGTGGTTTGCCAAATGTAACATCTACCGCTAAGAACATCACAATGTACTGTTACTCTAATCATCGTTTCTAAAGTGTCTCAAATTCAGCGAGTATACTAATTCCAGCTTATATATCTCTTGTTTTCAAAATCAACTTACACTATTCGTCTATAAATTACCAAACAGAGTAATAAGTCTTGCTGCACAGGTATTTTTTAAGGACGAACTTACATTTTTCTACATTCCTGGAATATAATAATTAAAAATTGTACCACATTCATAGTTAACTTCTTATGTTAGCGTCAGTCATAAATTTCTTAAAGAGCTCTTACCTGCACTGCTACTTGTTCGCAAAGCAGCACTTCTGGGCGTTCTCAGCATCTTCGCCGAGAAATCTCCCCAGTCAGGATCTGTCAATTAAAACATTTATTAATATACTTGTTATATTCCTCTACCCTTTGCATTCCTCATTACATAGGACCCAAAGTAAAAACTAAATTGTATGTCTTAGCTCCTATGTATCCAAACAAGTTTAGAAAACAGCGTGTGCATAACATGTGAGCTGCACAGATTTTATATAACAATGCACAGGAATGTATGAAATTTAATATTTCCTGCCAAATCAGGGCAGGAAATGTTCCTTCACTCAACTAGCCCTTTAGTGAGAGTGTTGTGTTCTCAAAATAACTAGGTTTATTATAATATTCAGAGACACCTTCAGTGTCATGTAGTGAGGTATACATGTGTGCACAGAAACTTCCTACATAAAACTATTGGTTTCCTCTTTCCAACTGCAACTAGCTATGTAGTCAATAAAACCACAATTTTGTCATGCAGAAGTACTCTTTTTAAAAAAGAAAAAAGTATGTTAGATTTACAAATAAAGTTGAGAAAAGGATTTAATTTATAAAACTGAAATTTGATTTGATTGACCCTTAAGGTTTCGAATAGAGTATGGTCACGGAATCGCTATTTAATGTACATATACATAATTCCTGTGTTGCACAAAGTATACATGTAATTAACGCCAACTACAGGAAAATATACTGCAGGACCTAAGCTGCAAAGCGTAGCTGACAAATTTGGTTTTTTTTTTTTTTTTTTTTTTTTTTTTTTTGTTTTTTTTTTTTTTGCATGCAGAGGAGAGTAAAGTCTCCACCTACGAAATGACGGTAAACCATAGCCAAAACAAGAATGAACATAAAATCCAGTGATAGCCAATACTACTTATTAACTCAGGATTACTATCACGTACCCTGTAATTCTTAACATCAAGTCTTTCCCTCCAGCATACTGTACTGGGTTACCATAAGCTATACATAACCAGTTATGCTATTTGTAACTGAGATGTATTTAAATAACCACAATCAGACATTCACAAGTCTCTGGCTCTATTGTGGAATGGAGTGAATACCTGAGCACAAAACTTATTTCACTATTGAGAAAAATGTATATTAAGCTAAAAAGGTCCAGGAACCTTCCAAAAGTACACATGTAGCCTCCTGACCCAAAGACCATATCAAATCCTACACTCAAGAATCATAATTTTGTCTAGATATAAAATCCGCAAGATAACGTCAAATTACTTGATAACTAATGGCAATTGTTAATGTATCCTACACAATAAAGGCAATTTATAAAATGTACCATTTTATCTATGGACAGACTACAAATTCAAAAAACGAGTTTAGTAAACATAGTTCTTACAAATGTCAGTAAACAACTTCATTTTTGGAAGTGTTCATTTCACAACAATGAATATGCAGGCACTGTTCTGTAAAATTCAAAGCTACAAGAAGCACAATTCAATACAAAAAGCTGCATGACTGTAAATTTTGTTTGGAGCTGCCCCTATACTTTTGAATGAGTGTGTTTAAATACTTGAGGGGTAAAGCTGCTGGATCATATTGGTAGTTTGGCATACGTGGCAATTTTATAGATTTGTCTTACCTTGTGCTACAACTGCTTCAGCAGGTTCAGTGGCTGAAGTGCTGGGAACATCCCAATCAGTATTTGGGACAGCAATCACCTCCACACTGCCTGCTGGTTCATCTGTAATACCATTATACACTAGTACAACACAATTACTCATGTTTACTCTAAGTTACAAATATGAAAAACTACTGTAACCCTCACCAATCAGATCACTGTCTGAAATAGATTGCAGTCCAGTGCCTGTGCTGCCCATCAACGAATTAAGGTAATCTTCTGCTGGTGACGGTTTTGGAGATGGAGGCTTTCCTCCTCCTGTGCCATACAGTATCTTCTTTCTCTCCGCATTTGCCTGCCGAGCTCTCTTTTTTAACGCTTCATATTTTTCCCGAAGCTGTAGGGATGTTCGTTGGTTGGTAGTTTGGGAGTTAAATTGAGTAGTAATGAGCTCCCAAGCTCTCTCCTAAAACGGCAAAATTACCAAATGAATATTATAATTTGTAAGGATTTAAAGGTTTGAAAGAAAATTGTAATAAATGTAACACACACACACTAACCTTCTCCTTCCACGTGGCAGCTCCTGTGGCTTTATTTTCCACCACAGCTTTATGCTGTTGAATAAGGTCCAACAGCACCATATTTTCTTCTTCGGTGTAATTGGCCGAACGCTTCCTCTTGCTGCCTTCCATCAAAAATGTAGCCTAATAACTATAATACTAATACCTAACGCCAACTAACCTAACACTAAGCAGAAATCTAACCTACACAATATTTTAAATAAATTAACGAGTAACTAAATAATAATAAGTTAAAATTTATAAGGAATAAATAGTAATGAAAATATAATGAGATTAATTTAGAAAAAAGTATATAAACTGATCACTGGCGCCTATTCGCAATTAAAAATTTTCGTTAATTGATTCTAACTATACAGTTCACCCACGAGATAGCGTTACAAGCGTGGCAAAAGTCTAGTGAAAAATGTTACCAACTGTTTGCATGACATCAAAATGCTCAGGATAACAAACCTACAGTCAAATTGAGTTCGTAAGACGAGGCACCGAGCCTAACTAACAGTTAGCGATAACTGAGAGGTAACAAACCGTGACTAGTAACCGGAGATCGTAATACAGGCCGTAAATCTATTTAATGGTCTTCCTAACAATGTCATAGCTCTGCCATTAGTGCCATTTAAAAGAAAAGTTAAATTTGCATTGCTCTCAAATCCTGTGTACAGTATCACAGAGTTTTTAGCACTAACATGTTTTTGTAATGTTTTAATGTTATTTTATGTATGTTTTCTTGACGTTGCTATACAACCTATGTATTGTTTTGGCAAATAAGCCATATCTATCTGTCTGTCTGTCGGTCGGTCGGTCGGTCGGTCGGTCGGTCGGTCGGTCGGTCGGTCGGTCGGTCGGTCGGTCGGTCGGTCGGTCGGTCGGTCGGTCGGTCGGTCGGTCGGTCGGTCGGTCGGTCGGTCGGTCGGTCGGTCGGTCGGTCGGTCGGTCGGTCGGTCGGTCGGTCGGTCGGTCGGTCGGTCGGTCGGTCGGTCGGTCGGTCGGTCGGTCGGTCGGTCGGTCGGTCGGTCGGTCGGTCGGTCGGTCGGTCGGTCGGTCGGTCGGTCGGTCGGTCGGTCGGTCGGTCGGTCGGTCGGTCGGTCGGTCGGTCGGTCGGTCGGTCGGTCGGTCGGTCGGTCGGTCGGTCGGTCGGTCGGTCGGTCGGTCGGTCGGTCGGTCGGTCGGTCGGTCGGTCGGTCGGTCGGTCGGTCGGTCGGTCGGTCGGTCGGTCGGTCGGTCGGTCGGTCGGTCGGTCGGTCGGTCGGTCGGTCGGTCGGTCGGTCGGTCGGTCGGTCGGTCGGTCGGTCGGTCGGTCGGTCGGTCGGTCGGTCGGTCGGTCGGTCGGTCGGTCGGTCGGTCGGTCGGTCGGTCGGTCGGTCGGTCGGTCGGTCGGTCGGTCGGTCGGTCGGTCGGTCGGTCGGTCGGTCGGTCGGTCGGTCGGTCGGTCGGTCGGTCGGTCGGTCGGTCGGTCGGTCGGTCGGTCGGTCGGTCGGTCGGTCGGTCGGTCGGTCGGTCGGTCGGTCGGTCGGTCGGTCGGTCGGTCGGTCGGTCGGTCGGTCGGTCGGTCGGTCGGTCGGTCGGTCGGTCGGTCGGTCGGTCGGTCGGTCGGTCGGTCGGTCGGTCGGTCGGTCGGTCGGTCGGTCGGTCGGTCGGTCGGTCGGTCGGTCGGTCGGTCGGTCGGTCGGTCGGTCGGTCGGTCGGTCGGTCGGTCGGTCGGTCGGTCGGTCGGTCGGTCGGTCGGTCGGTCGGTCGGTCGGTCGGTCGGTCGGTCGGTCGGTCGGTCGGTCGGTCGGTCGGTCGGTCGGTCGGTCGGTCGGTCGGTCGGTCGGTCGGTCGGTCGGTCGGTCGGTCGGTCGGTCGGTCGGTCGGTCGGTCGGTCGGTCGGTCGGTCGGTCGGTCGGTCGGTCGGTCGGTCGGTCGGTCGGTCGGTCGGTCGGTCGGTCGGTCGGTCGGTCGGTCGGTCGGTCGGTCGGTCGGTCGGTCGGTCGGTCGGTCGGTCGGTCGGTCGGTCGGTCGGTCGGTCGGTCGGTCGGTCGGTCGGTCGGTCGGTCGGTCGGTCGGTCGGTCGGTCGGTCGGTCGGTCGGTCGGTCGGTCGGTCGGTCGGTCGGTCGGTCGGTCGGTCGGTCGGTCGGTCGGTCGGTCGGTCGGTCGGTCGGTCGGTCGGTCGGTCGGTCGGTCGGTCGGTCGGTCGGTCGGTCGGTCGGTCGGTCGGTCGGTCGGTCGGTCGGTCGGTCGGTCGGTCGGTCGGTCGGTCGGTCGGTCGGTCGGTCGGTCGGTCGGTCGGTCGGTCGGTCGGTCGGTCGGTCGGTCGGTCGGTCGGTCGGTCGGTCGGTCGGTCGGTCGGTCGGTCGGTCGGTCGGTCGGTCGGTCGGTCGGTCGGTCGGTCGGTCGGTCGGTCGGTCGGTCGGTCGGTCGGTCGGTCGGTCGGTCGGTCGGTCGGTCGGTCGGTCGGTCGGTCGGTCGGTCGGTCGGTCGGTCGGTCGGTCGGTCGGTCGGTCGGTCGGTCGGTCGGTCGGTCGGTCGGTCGGTCGGTCGGTCGGTCGGTCGGTCGGTCGGTCGGTCGGTCGGTCGGTCGGTCGGTCGGTCGGTCGGTCGGTCGGTCGGTCGGTCGGTCGGTCGGTCGGTCGGTCGGTCGGTCGGTCGGTCGGTCGGTCGGTCGGTCGGTCGGTCGGTCGGTCGGTCGGTCGGTCGGTCGGTCGGTCGGTCGGTCGGTCGGTCGGTCGGTCGGTCGGTCGGTCGGTCGGTCGGTCGGTCGGTCGGTCGGTCGGTCGGTCGGTCGGTCGGTCGGTCGGTCGGTCGGTCGGTCGGTCGGTCGGTCGGTCGGTCGGTCGGTCGGTCGGTCGGTCGGTCGGTCGGTCGGTCGGTCGGTCGGTCGGTCGGTCGGTCGGTCGGTCGGTCGGTCGGTCGGTCGGTCGGTCGGTCGGTCGGTCGGTCGGTCGGTCGGTCGGTCGGTCGGTCGGTCGGTCGGTCGGTCGGTCGGTCGGTCGGTCGGTCGGTCGGTCGGTCGGTCGGTCGGTCGGTCGGTCGGTCGGTCGGTCGGTCGGTCGGTCGGTCGGTCGGTCGGTCGGTCGGTCGGTCGGTCGGTCGGTCGGTCGGTCGGTCGGTCGGTCGGTCGGTCGGTCGGTCGGTCGGTCGGTCGGTCGGTCGGTCGGTCGGTCGGTCGGTCGGTCGGTCGGTCGGTCGGTCGGTCGGTCGGTCGGTCGGTCGGTCGGTCGGTCGGTCGGTCGGTCGGTCGGTCGGTCGGTCGGTCGGTCGGTCGGTCGGTCGGTCGGTCGGTCGGTCGGTCGGTCGGTCGGTCGGTCGGTCGGTCGGTCGGTCGGTCGGTCGGTCGGTCGGTCGGTCGGTCGGTCGGTCGGTCGGTCGGTCGGTCGGTCGGTCGGTCGGTCGGTCGGTCGGTCGGTCGGTCGGTCGGTCGGTCGGTCGGTCGGTCGGTCGGTCGGTCGGTCGGTCGGTCGGTCGGTCGGTCGGTCGGTCGGTCGGTCGGTCGGTCGGTCGGTCGGTCGGTCGGTCGGTCGGTCGGTCGGTCGGTCGGTCGGTCGGTCGGTCGGTCGGTCGGTCGGTCGGTCGGTCGGTCGGTCGGTCGGTCGGTCGGTCGGTCGGTCGGTCGGTCGGTCGGTCGGTCGGTCGGTCGGTCGGTCGGTCGGTCGGTCGGTCGGTCGGTCGGTCGGTCGGTCGGTCGGTCGGTCGGTCGGTCGGTCGGTCGGTCGGTCGGTCGGTCGGTCGGTCGGTCGGTCGGTCGGTCGGTCGGTCGGTCGGTCGGTCGGTCGGTCGGTCGGTCGGTCGGTCGGTCGGTCGGTCGGTCGGTCGGTCGGTCGGTCGGTCGGTCGGTCGGTCGGTCGGTCGGTCGGTCGGTCGGTCGGTCGGTCGGTCGGTCGGTCGGTCGGTCGGTCGGTCGGTCGGTCGGTCGGTCGGTCGGTCGGTCGGTCGGTCGGTCGGTCGGTCGGTCGGTCGGTCGGTCGGTCGGTCGGTCGGTCGGTCGGTCGGTCGGTCGGTCGGTCGGTCGGTCGGTCGGTCGGTCGGTCGGTCGGTCGGTCGGTCGGTCGGTCGGTCGGTCGGTCGGTCGGTCGGTCGGTCGGTCGGTCGGTCGGTCGGTCGGTCGGTCGGTCGGTCGGTCGGTCGGTCGGTCGGTCGGTCGGTCGGTCGGTCGGTCGGTCGGTCGGTCGGTCGGTCGGTCGGTCGGTCGGTCGGTCGGTCGGTCGGTCGGTCGGTCGGTCGGTCGGTCGGTCGGTCGGTCGGTCGGTCGGTCGGTCGGTCGGTCGGTCGGTCGGTCGGTCGGTCGGTCGGTCGGTCGGTCGGTCGGTCGGTCGGTCGGTCGGTCGGTCGGTCGGTCGGTCGGTCGGTCGGTCGGTCGATCTATGATTGTGTAAATTATTGCCGTTGTGGAGTATATTTGGCAGCATGTGAAAATGCTTAATTCTTTAATGCCTCTCACATACACATGATTGACAATCTTATCTATTTCGTTTAATTATGTATTTCTTATAATATTTGAAAGAAAAGAAACATGTTGATATTGTAAGTTTTGCGCAAACTATTAAGCTATCACATCCACTTAAGTTCAAAGTACTTCATAAAAGGGGAAAATAGTTAAGCCCAGAACATCTAATATCGGGAGGGTAAAAAGGTGCCAAATGGGCTGCGCTGCGCGGTGTTCTACCTGTAGGCGTCCTTAGCGCTCTTTGCCGTCTGCCGCTATCATAGAAAGGTGCGAATGAAACCAGAGAACATTTTAAAATTACTTTTAAATGCCTTATTTACTAGGTTTATGCAAGGAGATGGTGAAATTGGCCACTGTTGTTATTCATGCATTTTTGGCATCTCATTAGGAAACTATCCATCACCCGCCGTAGTTCAGGTTGAGTTATGCTGGCAATTCCCTGGCAGGGGGTTAGGTCGGGGGACACAAATCCCTACTAATAATTCTGTCCTGAAACACACCTTCAATTTAATGATCCTGTCTGTTCATTCTCTAAAAAGAGGATGGGGCAAAATTGTATTCACATATGTACGGGCATCAACTCCAATAAGCGATTTTTATCTCTGGAATAACCTAAAACATAAAGTGTGCAACACAAATATGCACACCCTGGAAGAATTATAACTAAATATCAATCAGGAAATTGCCAGCATTTTTCAACGTGAACTACGGCGAGTGATGGATAGTTTCCTAAAGAGGTGCCAAAATGTATGTAAGGTTGACGGTGGGCACTTTCAGTGTCTTCCATCATAAAACTTTTATAAGCAGTTCCAGAAATGTTATATCGTTTCATCCGTACATTTCTATGATAGCGGCAGACGGCAACGAGCGGCGACGTTGCCGAGAGCCAAAATACCGCAAAGCCCGTTCGGAGGTTTTTTGCTCTTCCGGTATATAGGGTAAGGAGGTGTCACTATGAACAATCAAGGACGCTACGTGGAATGACATTGGACTTCAGCGCGAAGAGTTTATTCTGAATATTAGCACAATAATTCTACAAACACCACTTAATTGTGAGTGATTCTTATAATAAGGCAATATAGAAAAGAAAAGCGACAAAGTTCGATTAGCGGTTTCGATTTGTCTCCAAGGCAACAAGACTATTGGGCAAATGTAACCTAAGTCTAAAAATTTTATGTGTTGCACTCACATGACTTTCTCTACTCTTGTACTAACCATTCTTACAAACTCTTATTCCTATATCTTCTTCGTGTTAGTTAAAATAAACATTTGTACAAATTATCTTATTGCTTATTTCCTTGTAGGTGCAAGGGGAATATTGGAATACAGTAGGCTTTGTGCGATAGTCAAATATTTTAAAGCTTTGAGATTCCGTTCTCTTTGTACACGTAACATATAAAAAAATGAACAACGATGACCCATTTCACGAAAGTTCCAAGTTTTCCGAAACTCACACACATAACAAGGAATATCTCCGAAATGGTTCCCCCTACAAGAAAATTTATTGAGACATAAATTGTGTATTTTAGCAAGATCTACATTTTTTGTATAGTATAATTTGGTCTATCTCTAACGGTTTACCAGTTATGCAAAAGTTGTCCAAAGTAAATACGACTACAGGGGCTATAGCCAGAAAATTCAAGATATACATTTCATTTGTCATAAAAATAACTCAAACATATGACATTTTAATCAAAATCGTTAGAGCCATTTTCAAGAAAATCGAAATTTCCGAAAAATTGTCCATGTAAAGGGTAGTTTAGGGTGGGGCTATTTTCTTCAAAATCTTCGTGTCACATCCTTGAACGACATTAAACTTAAATACCAACTTTGGTTTTTAACCGACTTTTCGTTTTTGAGCTATGCTGTCCACAGACTGACAGACTGACAGACACACAGACACACAGACACACACACGGACCTTTTTCTAAAAATGTTTTTTTGGATTCAAAACATGTATTTCCGGTGAAATCTCGACTTCGAATTTTTGGGTGGAATACAATACTTCTTCTACTTACCAGTAGAGAAAGTAAAAATTGTAGCGCTGGATCGTCAAACCACGGGCAATGTCGGATATTTCAGCTTTTAAATTAGTAAAATGTACCTTAATTTCACCTGGTACTTAAAGAACGTATATCGTACGTACAAGGTTAAAAATTATGTTTATCACAAAACATATACATCAACGCTTTGTCCTATTTTACTCCTCATTCTTCCATTCTTACCTAGACTTCCTAGGTTGCCCCAAGGAAAAGCGCTCAGCGCCTGTTTCTCATAACAGACCCCTCGCAACATAACCTTCCCCGTAGGGCTGCTATCTATATTGAATTTAGCCAGTAACTTGATGTGCAATATATGGAAAATCCATACTGCAACCTCCTTGCATGCAGCAGAAGAGATACCAATGGAAAATTATGACTAAGTTCAAACACAGTGCACTGCCGGAAATTCTTCCACTATGAAGGATCGGAAAAAATGTAACATTCATATGATTTTCTCTGCCAATTTTTCACTCGCATTAGGGAAGCCGTGGGTTTGATTACCGCAGCGAAACTTCCTGATCAGTGGGTTTTCTTTTCATATTTTTGGAGGGGGGTTAAACCCAGGTCACTACGGGGTGATCTGGGTGATGGGTGCTGCACGGGGACTTTGCGCACTGTAACTGCTGTTCTCAGCGAACGTCTGGCGTTGTGACCGGAGGCTGCTTGGAGAACCCTGGTATTGAAAATACGGCCTTAGAGTGATCTTACTTCATCCCTTCCTCCTTGGATCTGACACACAATAGTTGGCTGAGAGGGGAATCTTCTCCGTAAATGCTCTACCTCTCCCAATTTTCAACAAACTGTTTCTAGAAATGCTTATTTTTCTATCTCCTTCGCCCCAATTAGGATAAACATTTTTAAAAGTGGTATTTTACATAATATGTCCTTTAGAAACCGTGTAAGTGCAGAAATGCGGTAGATTTAAGAGTTAGTTCAAACCAATTTAGAGCTGTTTGCACTCTCATCACATGAGCAACAGGAAAAAAATTGGAATTTTGTGTTACCTTTTTAACAAAATATAAGTATTTTTATATTGAAATCAGCAATAAGGTATATCTATGACATTTTAACCTCACAATAAATTTAATTCATTCAAATTGTATGCTTTAACGAGATTTACATGTTTTGTGGAATAAGTTTTGTCTCTCTAATGGTTTACTAGTTATGCAAAAGGCGTACAAATTAAGAGAACTTCAGAGCCTAAAATTAAACAAAACTCCAGCGCCACAGCCCTTACCAGGTCAAGGCGTACCGTCCGGCCACTGCGTCCTCCACCTCTACCCACTGCAGGCATCATGAGTGGGATGCAGAACTGGAGTGTTGGACGTGGTTAGCGCCCCAATCCCTCCCGGCCAGCAATGCAATCTTCACGACCTGGTGCCATTACTTCTTAATCAAGTGGCTCCTCAGGGACCTAACGAGGCTGAGTGCGCTCCGGGCCATACCTCCCAGGGGAGGAAAAATCCCCACGCCGGTACCGAGGATCGGACCCGGTTCTCAGCGCCGGAAGCAGGCGTGATACCGCTGCACTATGGAAGCGGTCCAAGGAAGTTCTAGACATAAATTTCATGTCATCAAAATTAACAATCTTAATCAGTCATTAGAGCTATTTTAGAGAACATTAAAATTTGTGGAAAGAGTCATTCAGATGGTAGTATGGCATGAGAGGATTTTCTTGAAAATCTTGTTGTATCCTTGGAAGGATGGTATTTAACCGGTTTTCATTTTTCAGTTATGTTGTTCAGAGACAGTCGCACACAAAGACAGACAGGCGGACACATACACCAATATTTTTCTGAAATGCTTTTTTTAACCTCTCTACTACGTATAGTAAGTAGGGTAAGTATTGTATTCCACCCAAAAATTGTATGTTGAGATTTCACCGGAAATATAGGTTTTGAGCTCCCCTGAATCCTCCCCAAAAAAAGCATTTTTAGAAAAAGGTCTGTGTGTATGTGCGTGTGTGTGTTTGTGAGTGTGTCTGTGAACACCAAAACTCAAAAACGAAAACTCTGTTAAAAAGCCAAAATTCGTATTTAAGTTCAATATCTTTCAAGGATGCAACACGAAGATTTTGAACAAAACTCCTCCTCCTAAACTACCCTTCACATGGAAAATTTTTGTTTATTCGAAAACGGCTCTAAACATTTTGATTAAAATACTATATGTTTAAGACATTTTTACGGCAAATAAAATGTATATTTTAAATTTTCTGGCTATAACCCACGTAGTCCATTGATGACTTTTGCATAACTGCTAAACCGTAAGATATAGATCAAATCTTGCTATACAAAAATGTAGATCTCGTTAAAACACACAACTTATGTCAAAATGAATATTTTTGTGGAGTGGACCGTTTCGGATATATTTCTTGTTATTTGTATGAGTTTTGTGATACTTATACTTTTCTCAAATGGAAGGTCGTTATTCACTTTTTTATGTCATGGCCGTGCAATGGCCGTGAGTTTTACAGCCTTGATATAGTAACCAGCTTTAAAAGATTTGACTTTCACACAAAGCCTACTTTATTCCCATGTTCCCCTTGCACCTACAAGGAAATAAGAAATAAGATAATTATTGCAAATGTTTATCTCAACTAACATGAAGATAGAGGAATACGATTTTGTAAGGGTAGTTAATACGAGAGTAGAAAAGGTCATGTGAGTACAATACATTAGACTTTTTTTTATTCAGGTGCCTAAGAATGTGTATTTCAAGTGAAATCGCAGTATCCAATTTTGGGTGTAATGCAGTAAATTTTCTGCCTGCTATATATGTGATAGAGAAGGTAAAAGGACAACAAAACAAACTAACCAAAGACGCACTTACGCTAAACCCTAACATTTAAACTGTCTCCTTGGACCATTATTTTTAATCCTTATGTAAACAATTTGGGCATGAAACACTTCATAGCGAAAACGCACTTTAGTGTCAAAAACGTTGCTTCATGCAACGGAAAAATGAATTCGGTTTTGTTCCTGGTTTTTAATTATTTCATCTTAGTGCTCCGAAACTTGATGTTTAGCTCAGCTATAAATGTCGAAACTCACTCTTATGAATCTTTTATGATTCTCCTGAGCTCGATGTGAAAGTTTGTATTTTTAAGCGATATTATCCTATATTTCCCAAACCATAACAACTTCTTTATTTTACAATGCAAAAATTGTTTCATATTATAGAAAGATGAAGTGTTGTTTTAACGTTTCGATGAAGTTTCGATTAATGTTGCTGCAATAAGAGCAGGAAAAACTCAGCACCAGTCGTGGGAGTACTAACATTCAAAGAGAGGTGAAGTTAGCGTTTACCTCTAGGAAGAACAAAAGCAGCTGCATGAAAAAAGAATAAGTTTCACCTGGACACAATTTACTTACAGAAACAAAGCACCGCAAGATCAAAGGCGTTTTCCAGCAACGATGGTGTGCACTGTTATAGAAGCACTCGTGTGCTCCTTGCAAGGTTCTAACACAACAGTGTTAGATAACTGTTCTCTTTAATACCTCTAAATTAGGAACTTTCATATAAATAAAGTTTAAAAGATTTCAAAGAAAATTAGATGGGACATGTTGAAAGAATGACAGAGATCAGACTTTCTAAACAAATAATGCAATATTGTCCTAAAGGTACTAGACCGGTGTACGGACCAGGGTTGTCAACCCGTACGATAATTATGGGGGTGTACGACAATTTCGATACCGGCGAAACATCGTTTTCACTGGTTTGTCACACCAGTGAAATGAAATTAATTACAAATAGCGACACCACTTTTGCCCTCATGGCCTGTCTCCACCCCTCTAAGGCAACCATTTCATGTCCTACTAATCCTTCTACCCTTTATCCTCTTGTTGCCATTGTGCCCAATGAAGACGGCACAGAAAATTGATGATCAATGGAGAAATCTCGGAATAAGTGACACTCCGAGTGAAATAAAGAACATTACTGAACCTGGAAAGTGCTGGAGTACTGTTAAACACGTCACCTCGGTGGAAATTCTGATTTCAAAGAACTGGTGGAGGTTGCATTATCAGTGATTTCATTGCCCTACAAAAACATTCCTTGTGAAACAGTTTTTCCAAACTAGGTTTAATAAAAACCAAAATTAGAAATAGATTGGCACTAGATACAGTAAATGGACTTATTCGGTCGTCTCAGCTTATGTAAGAATGTGGTGGGTTTGAAAATCTGCAAGCCACCAGATTTTTAAAGTTTATCTGAAAAAATATAGATAATACTGCAACAGTTGAGGAAGATGAACTTTCGGATGACTTGTACGAGAAACACAAGTACTAAAGTTGTAATACTGATTGATGTCATAAATCTTGTTAGTGGATACCACAAACATCAATACTATTACATTTTCAGAAGTGTCAAGCTGACACATTTATTGTTGTGGTATTTGGTTTATGATTAACAATATTTTGAATCCAAATCTATAATTTTGAGTGGCCGGTACGATAATTTTACTTTTAAACATTGGCAACCCTGAAGCTGTGTCTCGAATCACCATTCACATTTGTATACATACCCGCAAACAATGCGAGTGGTGATTCAAGACACATCCTTCCCGTTTTGTGTGACTAAGGCAGGTTAGCAGGCGCGGCGTCAGAATTCATCCTTATTAGTGCATATTGTTGTCTCAATACGATGCTTTCCTAGCCAGAGATTCATGTTGGGAGCGCACACGTAGTATAGGCTAAGCCCAAAATGAAACTATAGACTCCTCCATCTGATTATTATCAATAAGGCTAGGAACTTCATGCATTTGCATGTTTTTTCTTAGGGGTTAAAATGTATGCTTTTACATGATATGCACGAATTATGGAATGTTCAGTTATTTGGACATGATTTTATAGCGCATATATCCGCATATTTTCTTGATTTTTGATAAATGCATATTATTTCAATATTATAGCCCCTCTATTGCATATTTTAATGATTTCTATGGTTTTTTATTTTGTTTGGCACACGCTCTTCATCGCATTTCTGAGACAATACGTGATTCTTTCCCGCTGGTAGATAGATTTATGTCCAGTACCAAGAAAATTTTTGTTAAATCTCCTAAAAGAGTTAAGTTGTTTAGATCAACAGCACCTAATAGCCGACTTCCACCTGCACCAGTGTTAACTCGATGGAGAACATGGGTCGATGCAGTTTTATATTATACTGAGCACATAGTAATAGTCGAAGGGGTTGTTAATTCATTGGACTCGAAAGATGCTTCATCAATGGAAACTGTGCAAAATACTCTGTCAGACACTGGGTTAAAGAAGGATCTTAGTTTCATATCTGCCCATTTTTCTTTCTTACCAACAGCCATAATGGCATTGGAAGCTGTAGGATTTCCTTTACATGAATCACTTACTGTCTTTGAAAAAACAATATGATCTAAGTTCGGTTCCTGGTAGCACAGGACTAAAAGTGAATTATGTAATTTCAAAAAATTCTGGTTATAAACAGATGTGCGATATTCGAGACATCCTCGAAAGAAAACCATCTGTCACACCAAGAGACTTGACTCTCTCTGTGAAGTAGTTAACATCATTTAAATATGCCCGATAACATTTTATGGCGTGGAGAGAAGTTTTACACGTTACAAAAGTGTTTTGCGAGACAACATACAAAGTTTTACAGTTGAACATTTTTGCAAAGTGTTTGTTGTGAACTGCAATTTAGCAGTTAATACTAGCAGCCGGACCACTTCTGCTTCAACGTCTAAGGAATACGGTAACTTTATTTATTATTTATACTAACTCGGCTTGTCTACTACAAAGGGACATCAATCGTTTTAATTAATAGTGCATATTTCTTGGCATATTTTCAAGTTTTTAAGAGCATATATGCATGCATATTTCAGTGTTTTTAGGGCATGAACTTCCGAGCCCTAATTATCAACAACTAAGACATGAAATTAAATTATTTTCTTGTTTAACGACGCTGTCAATTGCCAAGATCACATCAGCGTCGCCGGTGTGCCGGAATTTTGTCCCGCAGAAGTTCTTTTACATGCCAGTAAATCTACTGACATGGAGCTGTCGTTTTTAAGCAGACTTAAAAACCATCGGCCTAGGCCGGGTTTGAACCCGCGACCTTGGGATCCGTAAGCCAGCGTCTAACCAACAGAGCCACCCAGACGACAACTAAGAGAGGCCTGATATTGTTTTTATACTACGACAACCTGTGAGAAAGACACACTAACTCATTCTAAACTCGTTTCTCTCTGTTTTTAAGACCTCCGTCCTGCTAGAACCTACTCCCCACGTCTGCATGATCAATTTAAAATTGGAATATAGTTATTTAAGTTAATGCACGAAGGAATGTATCTGCACACGTGTAATACGATGCTATTGGGCCACTGTAATAAAAATACCGATATTTGGAAAATAGATATTGGCAAAGGAAATATCATGCCATATCCTACTGATCAGATAAATACCACATTGGTCCGAAAATAAGCCACATCTCCTAAAGCCGATATTAGAATGTGGCCTTTGTCCACTACGTTGTCTTTTTTTTTTTTTTTTTACATATCCTTGCTGAAAAATACTGGGTGTCCCAAAAAACACCGACAACGCTTAGCATGTTATGTGGGGTGGCAAACTGGAACCCCTGCCCGGAAATGCACAGTTTGGACTCAGAAAAGCGCCGAAGTTTGACAATGAACGGTTGTGACAATCTGTTAAAATTACATTTTCGTATATTAATACGGAAAGTATGCAACACTTTAGCCATCTATGTACTGGAATAAACGATCTGTGCATAATAATATTCCTGCGCGTGCGCTAAATTCATCCATAGAGTCGTTGGTGCGCATCCTACTGCGTTACTTGTGTAGTTTCCAGTACAGTAACGTTTTGGTAGCAGTGCTACACGTTCCAGTACACAGCTGCGGAAATGGACGACTTGAGCTCCAGCACACTTTGATGTAAATGCGTGGAATCACCTCAACGTCGCATGTTCAATTGATTGGTAGAGGTGGACGAGTTCCATGGCCAGCACGGTCGCCAGATCTGACACCCCTCTACTACTTTCTGTGGATTTGTTTGAAGAGTATGGTGTTTGACACTCCTGTAACGTCAGTGGAGGACCTTATTGTTCGAGTCTACGGAGTGAGTGAAAATTCTCAAAGACAACCGCACGCATTGGGCCATGTGCATGAGGCTCAGCAGTGGCGATACAGGTTCTGCAGTAGGAGGTACATAGGAGGTACACAGTTCGAAGCCCGTTTGTAATGTAGACAATTCGATGTTGGATTCACTGATGAAATGTGAACGCACACTCATCTCACATTTCGATGCACTATAGCGTCTACACCGTGCGTTTCTGGACAGGGATTCCGACCAGTTTGCCATCCCGCACAACATACTAAGCGTATTCTTTGTTTTTTGGGACATCCTGTAGATCTTATTTGCGATAATGCAACCAGCATCTGTAACATAAACTGGTGGTAAGGCATTTTATTACGCAACAATGCAATACCAAATCAACGAATAAATAACTGATGAACAAGGAATGTTTGTTTTACAAACAATCAAATAACAATTAATACAAATTGGAATACACAATCAAAGATTCCTCAACATTGACGTGTAAATAGAACCAAAGAATTGATTCTAAAGGCAAAATAATCAAATAGTTAAAGCTATAAATATAATACAACACGAATTTAAAAATCTGACGTCATACTCTCACGTGGCTGCCCCTACTGATGTTGAATTAATGCATACCCGCTATATATTCGTACAAAAACAGATTGCATCTCCCTCAACGTTATTATTCCCGATAGATTTTACCAGGAATGATTGCAAATTAAGCTAAGTGCCTAACTACATACTGCATATATTTAGTTTATCTACGATCTGTAGCGATAAAAAGAAAAAGAATTGAAAACGATCAATCATGTGCGTCAGATGATCCATTTACACTAAGAAATTAACATGTAACACTATTTTATAAACGACAAACACTACCGAAATGGAAAAAAGGAGGAGAAAGAAAGAGTAGATTCACAGTATAATACCGAAATATCTGACACATGTCTTTCTCTACTTTTGTACCAACCATTCTTACAAACTCTTATTCCTATATCTTCATGTTAGTTAAAATAAACGTTTGTACAAGTTATCTTATTGCTTATTTCGTTGTAGGTACAAGGGGAAAGTTAGAATACAGTAGGCTTTGAGCAATAGTCAAATCTTTAAAAGCTTTGAGATTGTCTTCTCTTTGCACACTTACCATATAAAAAAATGAACAACGATGATTCATTTCATGAAAGTTTTTAAGTTTTCCGAAACTCACACACATAACAAGGAATATCTCCGAAATGGTTAACCCTATAAGAAAATTCATTGAGACATAAATTGTGTATTTTAGTAAGATCTACATTTTTGTATATTATGATTTGGTCTATCTCTAATGGTTTACCAGTTATGCAAAAGTCGTCCAGAGTAAATACGACTACAGGGGCTATAGCCAGAAAATTCTAGATATACATTTCATTTGTCATAAAAATATCTCAAACATATGACATTTTAATCAAAATCGTTAGAGCCATTTTCAAGAAAATCAAAATTTTCGAAAAGTCTTCCATTTAAAGGGTAGTTTAGGGTGGGGCTATTTTCTTCAAAATCTTCGTGTCGCATCCTTGAAAACCATTAAACTTAAATACCAACTTTGGTTTTTAACCAACTTTTCTTTTTTGAGTTATGCTGTCCACAGACTGACACAGACTGACACACAGACCTTTTTCTAAAAACGCTTTTCTTGGATTCAGGGGGCCTCAAAACATATATTTCCGGTGAAATCTCGACATCGAATTTTTGGGTGGAATACAATACTTCCCCTATTTAGCATTTAGCATGAGATCGTTGTCATACAATTTTTATAATTTTGCACTGTCACTATGTCGGCATCCACTGTCACGTGTGCCTGTCTTCTGTTTATGCGCCTATATGTTGAGAGAGCCGAATACTTATGTAATACAAGTATAAACAAAAGATAGTATAAGTAAAAGATTTGACTATCACTCAAAGCCTACTGTACTCCCATTGTTTTCAAGCCTTTGGCATTTGCAAAGCTTAAGCCAGATCATTGAAATGAAGGTTTGCTTGCCCTGTACTAATTGAAATAAACGCAAGTACAGCTGCATTCACATACAGCGTAAGAAAACGTGTGGAGACTTGGAAGGGGAAGGTTGATAGCGTGTGGTAAAGCAGCTCTGCGAATGACAACAGACTGTGTAATGATCCAGCTTCAGGCGCAGACACACACACACACACACACACACACACACACACACACACACACACACACACACACACACACACACACACATTCACGACGATGGAAAGAATGCGCGTCGTAGAGATTGCTCATGAAATATTCCGTGTGACGACGCCCGAAGCCAGACCTCTTAAAGTCGACGGATTCATTATAGCGGCAAAACGATGATCCTCTTCTGCACCAATGAAAAACTACTTTATTTAACTAACACGCTAATTGCTTGCTATTGTTCATCATATGCAATTACGGTTTAGACCTAACTTCCCATAACACAGTACACTTTAACCGTCGGAGAACAAATTCGGTGAAGTTTTAAGATAGAAGAAATAAATTTACAGGCACGAGGCGCAACGATTACACTATTTTTCAAACATACAATATTTTACTTTATTAAAACGTATACTTATGTAAATTACTGATGTAACTAAATACATGACAAATTTAGTATTTCATTAATGGTCTCGCGATAAATTCATAGATAGTGCGTTCCTTATAGGCGCTGTTCATCTTTATTTGTACCTTCGTTTTCCAATCTATGACGCCACTCCTCGAAGCGAGTTTTTGGGTGCCCCCCCGAAAAAAAAATGGGAACCCTGTCCGAAAATGCACGGTTTTGATGCTGGAGTGCGCTGAAGTTTGAGAACGAACGGTTGTGACAATTTATTAATATTCGTTTAATACGGAAGATTAGCAATCTGTGTACTGGGATGAACGACGTGAGCATGATGATATTCCTGCGCATGCGCTAAATTCCTCCATAGAGTCCTTGGTGCGCAGTGCGACACGTGCAATACTGAATTGGCCAACATGAGCTCCCACATACTTTGAAGTAACTTTGATGAGATTTTTGTGTAATTTATATGAATATCCGAACATATTTATTCACATTAAAAATTCAGAAAACGCATTTTTATGTGCAATAAAGCTTAAAATATTTGCTCCGGTGTAAATATCCAGAACATTAAGCTAAGTTTCAAGTTCATACTAGGACGCAAACAAAATATGTATTTACCTAAAAGTCCAAGCCCTACTCATAATGCTTCTCAGATCAAAAAACGTCGTAGCATTTTATCTCTGTTTACCCACCTCAATTGTAGCTAATACATCGAACCTATTTCCTCCTTCTACAGAACTTCTCCACTTCGATTTGGAAAATGTTTTTTATGGATTATTTGATAGTTTCGAATGAGACGCGTGTACAAAGAGCATCAAAGAAAGTATTCAGCGTATCGTTTCCTGGGGTCTCTTGAGACGTGATCCGGGCCGCTAACCTAGGCGCTCATCAAGTTTTCGCCATAGATTTTCACCCCTTCAAAGGCGTGTCCTGTACTAGCCGATATGATAAGAATTTTATATGACAAAATGCACTTATTCTATATCTCTCTTTTAGCAGAACGATCGAGAGATTAATAGATCATGTGCTAATTATTTGAAGCGAGTAAAAAAGGATGAGAAAATTGGACACACAGGATCGTGTTGATTTTGTAGCATACTACATGAAACATGGAACGAAGAAAGAAAACAGTCGGGATAAAAAAAACAAGGCGAATTGGGAATGAGAGGGATTATATAATATTAAATAAAATGGTACAGGGAATTTTGACAAAGACAAATGATGATTACATAGTAAATAAAGAGAGAAAGTTGGAGATAAAGGCTCAGCTCGAGAGACAACAAAAGTTAGAATTAAGAAGACACTAAAGAATAGGATTAAGACTCCACCGGCAACGAGGACGAGAAGATAAGGAGGAATTGTAAGGGAAGAGAAGTCTGCAAATATCCATACAAGAGTTGAGGAGACAGGGATCCAAGAAAATGTTATAAGAAGAAGAAACTGGGAAGAATTGGAAAAGAGAGAAGATCCCGGAGAGGAGAAGGAAGAATCAACCAACACCACATGGAGGGAGTGACGGGCAGAGAAGAGATGAATACTTGTAGGGGAGCAGGAAAGGACCAACTATATGAATCCGGTGAGGTTTCAGTTTGGTGACTATAACAAGAATTTTAAGTTCTTGATGGTAGTGACAGACTAAATCGAAGTAGAATATTGATGGGTACTGAAAATAAAAGTGATTGTAAGCTTGGAATAGTGAGTAAAAGTGAATAACTGTTAGGGTGTTAATTCAATGATAATGTAATGTTATAGAAGTGTGGAAGTGATATTATGTAGGTACCGATGGAAGGGAATTTAATAGATGGAAATAAATATGTCTACACCACTCTGTATTTTGAAAAAAATAGGTTTTAGTTTTGAATGCCTATTCCACTAATTTTGGGGTGCTGATTCCAAATATGTTATTAGTTGTTTTTTTTTTTTTTTTTTTTTTTTTGTTTTTTTTAAACGAAAATAAATTTTTCATATTAATACATTACCGATAAACATATTTATATCCCTCTATAAGATAATTGTCATAAGAACATGGTATACATTAGAATTATATAATTGTAAACCACAATTATTATTTTACAGGAAGAAATGTTCTTTTCACACTTCTCCCATAAGTAATTTTCCTTTTCGGTTACCAACTTTATATTGATTGTCCAACCACGATGGTGTTTTCTTTCAATTTCTTTCAAATCTTGGTGAAAACGTTCATCTGTTCTTCACTACAAAATCCAAAACAACAATCTGGAAAGTAGTTGATGTGAGCATGTATAAAGTATGACTTCAAACTCATGTTACGAACTAGTTTTCTCAAATTTTCCAACATGATGTTCACAATGACTTTGTAGTCTAGACTCCTGCTTCCTAGAAATATCTTTACAGTTTTACAGCTATGCCACAATTGCTTTTCTGTTTGGCCCACTATGTCCACAAAATTGGTGTCATACATTTAATTTCCTGATGTGAGCCCCAGTAAAAATACCTGTTTTCAGGTTATTTAAGGTCATTCAATGATAACACTACATATACTCACTGTCCTTGTCTAGGGCACGTACAAACTGACTCATGGTACCCAATTTTTTAAATACAATTCTTGATTTTCTCTAAAGCCCAACTGGATTACACTGTATTCAACTCAGTGCAAAAATCTGTTTGGGAACATGCATTCGTTCGAAAGCATATATTAATAGTCCTTAAAGATTAATTGTGTGTTTTGTCTATGAAAGGCAAACTGATTGGAAAGGCCTTGAAGAAAATTGAGTGAATTTAAAGTTAAATATACTATGTCAACAGTAAAATTAAGTAATGCAACTGATGTGAATGGATAAAAGAAGCAACAAGAACTACAAATCAATTAAATATGGGAAACCTGATTGTATAATAAAGTAGATGATAAAAATGGGAGACTATAGAAGTTACTGCATAAAGTGGCCCTCGAATCCGGAAGGACAGGAAAAGTTGTGTAAAAGTGGGTGGTCGCCGGAAGAGAAACCCGGATTTCCAGAATATGCGCCTCACACGTTACCACGGCGTCATCTCAATTGGCAGTTACTTTACTGGATGCCATTAGTATGAGGTAGATAATGACGAGCTAATAATGAACTTCGAACGATAGGACAGAATATTAGGAACATTATTATTATTATTATTATTATTATTATTATTATTATTATTATTATTATTATTATTATTATTATTATTATTATTATTATTATTATTATTATTATTATTATTATTATTATTATTATTATTATTATTATTATTATTATTATTATTATTATTATTATTATTATTATTATTATTATTATTATTATTATTATTATTATTATTATTATTATTATTATTATTATTATTATTATTATTATTATTATTATTATTATTATTATTATTATTATTATTATTATTATTATTATTATTATTATTATTATTATTATTATTATTATTATTATTATTATTATTATTATTATTATTATTATTATTATTATTATTATTATTATTATTATTATTATTATTATTATTATTATTATTATTATTATTATTATTATTATTATTATTATTATTATCATCATCATTATCATTACTATTATTTATTCTTTTGTTTACCTCCATTCCCCTTGTAACCATAACGAAATATGTAACAAACAAATGGTATCCAAATAGCCATACATGGAAAATATTTTACATTTGTGGTTTACATGTTAGCATATTCACATATTGTCTTTGTTTTTCACAGATTTCAATATGATACCAATAGCACGGATTTTCACATAGTAAACATTCATAGTCTATATATTTGATTCATGGAAGTGTGTGTTTTTGCACATTAGGTGATGAAGTCCGTGGACAGCCAATCGCATAATGACATGTTTGCCTTTGTCCATGATCTGTCTGCCATGAGTCCTATATTACAGAAATTTAGTTGTACTTCTCTTTTACCTGTCAGTGTTGCCAACAGTTTTTCCGATGCGCCGATTACGAAATATGTTAGGTTGGGTTATTTATTTGATATTATTTCGTCCGGTTGCCGGTACAGTGGATCCGGCTTGCAGGGGTAACAATTTACTTATCTATGACTTTTAATATTTATAGTCTTTCTGGGTTTGCCCAATCCCATACTGAAGCCCGCTGTAGGTTCTCGAGAACTTTGGTATAGTAATTGTCTTATATTTTGTTTCACTTGTTTTGTTCTTTATACATATATACAATATTTACATATTTACACTCATTCATTCACCCTCATTCACGCACGCACTCAAGCGCACACTACACTCATACACACTTTCAATATTTACATGGATTCCACTCCTTGGCTGAGTGAGCAGCATGTCCTGTGGTGTTGACTTGGTGGAGGCGGCCACTGTGTCCTTTTTTTTTTTTTTTTTTTTTTTTTTTTTTTTTTTTTTTTTTTTGGCCCTCTGTCATAATAGTACGTGGCCGTGGGCTGATGTGTGGGCGCCAAGCATTGCGAGCGGGGGAGCTGTTTAGAACATCTTTACAGTCTATGTTTTCGGTGTTTTGGCTCGCCGCTGCCGATGTTGTATGATGGTTCTTATGTTGTCTGATACGCGCCCAGGTTCTTGTGGCTGCGTTGTATATTGCATCTCCTATGTAGGGTGTATTAAGGTTTTGGTGGACTTTTCTTATTTTTTGTAGAGTTTAACGCCGCTTTCACTACATAGGCACCGCTTGGTTGCGGGTGAGCATGGAACAACATAATATTTTTCTAGGAGATATATTTTGGATTATTTGTAACTTGTTGAGAACTATTTTTGAGACATTTGCCCAGGCCACGCACGCGTAAAGTAGGGTGGACAATGTAAAAGAACTGCAATGTAAAATAACTAGGGGCCTGGTTTCTCGACATCAGAGTCACTGCTGTCGTAGACAAAAGTAGACCTTGATAATTGGTGATTTCACCTTCCAACTCCCCTACCCCTTTTGGAGCTGTTAGTAATGCTGTACTTCTTTAGGATCAGCTTCTACGTCCTCGGTGTTTGCTGCTTTGTTCCTTGCGCAGATACTGCAGCTGCCACTACTATGTTGACATTGACTACGGTGATAGACGCCATTTCGCCGAAAAATCACTCCGGTTTGGCGCGTGGCCGCGCGTCCCGCGTAGATATTTTTACAATCACTATACTTATGGCTTTCACTGCACTACAAAAGAAGAATAACCTCTTCCTTCCTCCTATATGTTAGCTACTGTCGTCGCAAAGATAGCGAGAACGGCGAAAACATCCACAACCATCCGCACTGATTAATAAAACCTCACTCCTTTCAATCTCAAAATCACAGTGCTTAGAACTATCGCTCAACTGTTGATGGAGTGGTTGAACATCGGTTAATTCACGAAATATGCAATGAAACTTTGCGGATTAACACAAGTAACCGAACGGGATGGCTCAGATGGTAACGGCTGTGGCCGCATTTGGGAGGTCACGAGTTCCAATCCCGTGGGCCGACCAATCTGACTGGGATTTCTTCGTGATTTAGCCTACTCACCAAGGTAATACCATTACCCAAACTTCCACTTAAAGTCTAAAACAATGGTACAAATGAAAAATAGATGTTAATAGTTAATGCTGTGCCATCTATCCACAGCTAATGAAAGCAGATGATCTGGGTGGCACCCGGATGATGCCCGTGTGGAGATGCAGTTGCCCTGCACTACTTCCTCTGTGGACTCCTGCCGAAGCAGGGTGGTATGGTGAAGGGATGAGATCCTCAAGGCTACGTGCCTGACACACGGTATATCTCCTCAAAGATCCGTCGCAATATGACTACGTAGTTAAAGTGACGTAAAATAAATAGGAAAAAAAATGAAGTAGATAGATATATATTTAATAAGTCTCAAGTTATTTTATTCGTGCTGATACACAGGGCCCGGCTTACAGGCTAGAATTTACGTTATACCACGTCTAAAACATTTTAATTCGAGTATGTTTACGGAAGAGTGTTTTGTAGGGATTATATCAAAATAAAACCGAGAGAGGTGCCGCCGCCGCAGCGTGTGCGTCTCGCAATCGGGAGGTTCTGGGATAGATACCGGTCGACCGACCACCCTTACTTGTGTTTTTCCGTGGTTTCTCCTTGTCATCAGGCGAATCTGGGGTGGGCTCTTTCTCCACGGATTCCTTTCCTTCCCTTCCTTGCTCATCTCCCTCCATTGTTATCTTTCAGGTTTGGTTAGTAGCGCGGTACGTTCCAGCGAATGAGGAGAGATGGCACGGATGCTTGCGTTCTGGAAACCCTCCTTTCCTGGCGCCTCCTGGAAGTTGCTATCTTGCTGCAAGGGTCGCTTCGTCACCCTCTCCCTTGGTAGAGAAACACATCGGTCGTGCGTTAGGTGTCAATATCTTTAACTAGACTTCTGTGCCTCTCTGGGCTTCGCCGGCTGCACTCTCTGATAAGCCTCCAGTCTCTCTTCGCCTCATCCCTTCCCCCTGAGGGGATGGTAGCTTGCAAAAGATCCAATGCGGGGTCGCGGTGAGTCGAGGTGTCCCCCGTCCGTTTCTACACACATCACATCATCTCACATCGTATAAAAATAATGAATGATGGGTAGATGTTGTTTAGGAATTTATGTTTATTTACATTTCATGTATTTTAGAGGGAACAATTTTCAGAAGCTCTGTTAGTACAGAACAAGCAAATGTCTTCTAGTTTATAACATTCGGATAAAATCACATCTTTGATAGCAGTAATGAGAACTTTACCTTTGTAAAGTTGAAATTCATAAGTATGTTAGGGTATTAATTACATTCCTGAAACTATAGTGTACTATAGTAATAAAGTGTTGAACAGTTCTGTTTTCTATCTCAAACGTTTGTTTTTCAAATACGTCTGCTTTAAGTCAACGAGGTATAAATCTTTCTTTTGCGCCGTAATCTTACGCCTTGCTTAACGAAGGTCCGGGGGGAGTCAAAATACTTCACGACTAGGTAGTAAGAGATGAACAAAACGTCGTGCAGAATTTTCCAAAGTAGTTAAATTGAAAAACATCCTCAAAGCAAAACCATACAGAAGTCAAGAAGTAAACAAGTGAAACAAATCTAGACTTCCGACTTATCGATCCCATGAACAATGGAACAGCTACCGCTTACTCTCTCTCTCTCTCTCTCTCTCTCTCTCTCTCTCTCTCTCTCTCTCTCTCTCTCTCTCTGCCTGGAAAGCCTGAAAACTTTTTCATGGTTATCTTCCTCAGAATGTTTTCCTAATTCTCTAGAAAAAGATGTCTTTGCAATATATGAGAAGTTGAAATTACAAGAATGCTTCTTTTTGCTGAGAGAAGCTCGAAAAACCGTAAATTACGAACATTCGTATAAAAATATAAACTCATTTTTTGACAATGGCTAGAACACTATAAAGTGGAGGATTATTTGGAATACCTTCTTTACTGCTGTAATGTTTACCACTCTTAAAGCATCCTGTCGGTTTTCATTAATAATTAACCGTTTTAATACATAGTTCACTCATAAGCTGCGTTTCGGTGACTTTCTTTCTTAGATATATCAAACCAGGCTTGTTACATACCTCCATTGCAAATTTAAACCCTTAGATTCGAACGTAACTACAGAATTTGGTACATCAAAGATGATTACTTCACTTCAATGATAGTTGAATGAAATGGGTGAGCCGATGTTCAAATAAGCCCAGGGGTCCATTGTGCTTAAAGGTCCTCAACAATCGTCTTTTCAAGAAAATCTTTAACGGGGTAACTCACCCTAAACGAGATGCGAATGGGATCTCCTAAGTGTGGGCAGCCACCCTTTCTGTGCGAAGTATGCGAACATAATGTATTTCTACTATTACAGTATAATACACAAATAATTAGACTCTGTTCACTTTCAGATTTGAATTAATGGACAAAATTTTGATCACGGATGTGCAAATCGCGTCCATTAAGGTGTCCTTAACAAGGATATACAATCCTGTTTAGGAACTAGAGGAAGAACAGTATATACGAGGTGGAAGGTATTTCTTCAGCCACACGTTAACCAGGAAGTGTACAAGAAGAGTATAACAAATATGTCCAATACAATTATTGTCAGTAAGAACCGTTTCGCTGAAAAAGAATAATAACTTTTGTCGAATATTTTCAGCCATCTAGTGTCTTGAGTGGATATAAATTCTTTGTCATTTCACTGTCACTCAAACGTTGTGTGAACAATGATATTATGCCTTTTTACTTTACTTCAAATGAATTTAAAGTTAAAATATCATGCAAAGTTCAATTTCTAAGAGAAATGTGGCAACACCGCGCCACCTGCTGTCAACTTGTTCTAACAGGGGCACATTCCGATGAAGGGGAGATTAGGGGAGATATTGGCTGGCGTTACTGAAAGTGAGAAGGAAGGGTAGGGCAGGCGACAAATTCGCGGGCTAGGTATACGCATAGGTAAGTGAGGTGACGGCTTTGGCTGTCAGGGATTGCTAGTTTTATTTCAACCCCGTAATCCACAAAAGAACGCAACTGCTTTAGGAAAATGAAAGCAAGGTTTTATTTACTTGTGCATTAAAGACAAACCCTATTATTTAGCTCGTAACGAATGATAACAATAAATAATAATGATGATGATGATGATAATAATAATAATAATAATAATAATAATAATAATAATAATAATAATAATAATAATAATAATAATAATAATAATAATAATAATAATAATAATAATAATAATAATTATAATAATAATAATAATAATAATAATAATAATAATAATAATAATAATAATAATAATAATAATAATAATAATAATAATAATAATAATAATAATAATAATAATAATAATAATAATAATAATAATAATGTGAATTATTAGAAAAATCTGTATTCCTTTATGTCAGCATTGTTTTAACCCTAAGATACCTGGTTTCGATTGATTCAATTTTCTACTTCCTTAACTCTGTAAAACCGAATCTTCATTATTACTTGATCATTTCATTTACATTCACACATTTCAGGCATTACATATCGATTTGTGTTGATTTGCCGAGATAGTGGCCGCTTAAGCGTTGCGGTAAACGCACTGGGCGACATTAAAACACGCCTGTCGCATGTTTTGTTTACAGTGGTCGGGTGCAACACAGGTCGTCAGTTTGTGCGAGGATTAAACCCCTAAGCTCAGCATCAACAATTTATATTGCGAAAAAATGAACATGTTTACAAAATGACTAAATGTACTGAAAAGAAACTTAGTATTTTATACTTCTTATACCTGCATGAATTAGGTTATTCGGACCTAATACACCTTCACCGTGTATAGCAAAATAATTCAAGCAATAAATAATTAACCAATACTTCGGTTTCCAGCTATACTGCCCCCTCCCCCCCCCCCCCACCACACACACACAAGCATAAACGCAGCCTTTCCTTTTTCACTCAGGGAACCGTATTTTCATGAAATCTCACTATTGACCTTTGGGTGGAATGCAATACTTCACCTACTTGTTATATATAAGCTGTAGAGAACATACGAACACATAATACTTTAAAATCAAAATATAATTCACTATTGTTGTCAACTGCTACAGATTTTCGCACCAAAGCACATTCTGAATATCACAAAAATGTAATGAAATTTGAACAAGCATTGATTGCCAATATGACAACGACTGCTCATTCATTTGCAGTTCCAAAGCTCATTAAAAATAAGCCATCTCAATTTCAATTACCATTCGCCAGTGCAAAACATTTCCAAGGGCTCACAGAAGCCTCTTACACATTTGCCCTTTAATCTTCCCAACGATAAGTTGCTTATTTCAATACTTGTAGAACTGTCGTTATTACATCCATTGTGTTAGCTTCCAGCTTTTATTTTAATTTATAATTTTGAATGTTATGCTTAATTGAACATTTTGGTAGAGATTAAAGCTGAAATCAAGAAAACCGAACCTGTTCGTACAGACAAGTCCTCACTACTCACTCCTCTTCACCTTCCTGTGGTTATTGGATGTAAATTATATTTATCTTCGGTTGAAAGTAAGGCAGCTTGAAATTTGAATGCATGTATATAACAATTTTCTTTTTGGTGAATACATATAATAAAACATGATAACTTAACGCCTCTATGTACGAGATATAAACAAATTATGTTCTAACAACTTGAATTTTTATACTTTATCTCAAATTATAGTTTTAAAATCCTTTAATTATACTGAATTAAAGAAATAACCTAAAATGGCTCTAACGATTTTGATTAAAATGTCATATGTTTGAGATATTTTTATGATAAATGAAATGTATATCTTGAATTTTCTGGCTATAGCCCCTGTAGTCGTATTTACTCTGGACGACTTTTGCATAACTGGTAAAATGTTAAGAGATAGACCGAATCTTACTCTACAAAAATGTAGATCTTGCTAAAATACACAATTTATGTCTAAATAAATTTTCTTGTAGGGTGTACCATTTCGGAGATATTCCTTGTTATGTGTGTGAGTTTCGGAAAACTTAGAACTTTCATGAAATGGATCATCGTTGTTCATTTATTCATATGTTAAGTGTGCAAAGAGAACGGAATCTCAAAGCTTTAAAAGATTTGACTATCGCTCAAAGCCTACTGTATTCTAACATTCCCCTTGCACCTACAAGGAAATAAGCAATGAGATAATTATGTACAAATGTTTATCTTAACTAACACGAAATAAGCAATAAGCAATAATCTAACCATGTTTTTTATTAGAATCTAGATCTTTAGAAATCTCATTTGAAATACATAGTGACAACTTTTGCGGTTTAAAGTATAACATTCTAGGATACTTTTACGCAAACCGTCTTTATGTTGAACCGATTTAAACGAAATATAAAATTGTGTTATGTGTATGTACCAACCGCGACGGACGGACGAACAAGGCACCGCTGTTGTGTTCCGAAATGGGAATGCTGCGATGCCAAATATTCGACGAGAACGTTGAAATTAAGTTACAGTAAACAATCCATGAGTAATGAACTGCATTGTTTGTGCTGTGAATAGAATCCACTCTAAATATTGGTTAAACAGAAATAACATTCATCATTACAATATATTTGTTTATTGCGCCATGTCAGTTATCTAAAGTGTAAACCCTTCTTTGATGATAGTGAACATACGTTCCAGCAGAACAAATGAACACGGTTTCCACAATTGCGCTGTTAAAATTTACTGTGGGTATTCACCATAACAAGTCTGGGGCGTTTAAGTGGTGCATTTATCAGTAGATATGTAGGAGCATGAATAACAGACAGTTTGAGAAACTTTAAGCAACGATATCGCGAAGTGCGGAGAAAGAGACTAATAGCTCCTAGACAGAAAATGCTAAAACATGCCGGCCAGGTACATGAAGAATCACATGCAGAAGAAAGAATGATTAAAAATGCTATTCTTCCCCAACGTATTATTATTATTATTATTATTATTATTATTATTATTATTATTATTATTATTATTATTATTATTATTATTATTATTATTATTATTATTATTATTATTATTATTATTATTATTATTATTATTATTATTATTATTATTATTATTATTATTATTATTATTATTATTATTATTATTATTATTATTATTATTATTATTATTATTATTATTATTATTATTATTATTATTATTATTATTATTATTATTATTATTATTATTATTATTATTATTATTATTATTATTATTATTATTATTATTATTATTATTATTATTATTATTATTATTATTATTATTATTATTATTATTATTATTATTATTATTATTATTATTATTATTATTATTATTATTATTATTATTATTATTATTATTATTATTATTATTATTATTATTATTATTATTATTATTATTATTATTATTATTATTATTATTATTATTATTATTATTATTATTATTATTATTATTATTATTATTATTATTATTATTATTATTATTATTATTATTATTATTATTATTATTATTATTATTATTATTATTATTATTATTATTATTATTATTATTATTATTATTATTATTATTATTATTATTATTATTATTATTATTATTATTATTATTATTATTATTATTATTATTATTATTATTATTATTATTATTATTATTATTATTATTATTATTATTATTATTATTATTATTATTATTATTATTATTATTATTATTATTATTATTATTATTATTATTATTATTATTATTATTATTATTATTATTATTATTATTATTATTATTATTATTATTATTATTATTATTATTATTATTATTATTATTATTATTATTATTATTATTATTATTATTATTATTATTATTATTATTATTATTATTATTATTATTATTATTATTATTATTATTATTATTATTATTATTATTATTATTATTATTATTATTATTATTATTATTATTATTATTATTATTATTATTATTATTATTATTATTATTATTATAAATGATGGTTAGCGTGTCTGCCTCACGTTCAAGAGGTCGCGAGTTCGAATCTTGCTTAGGGTAAGTTATCCGGGTAAGGTTTTTTTCCGAGGTTTTCCCTACCCTGAGAAGACTAATGTCGGGTAACTTCAAGCTCCATGGACCTCGGGCTCATTTGAGCATCATTTCACCCGTTTCATTTCATTCATTCGTCCGATATGACACAATGTTGGAAGACGTTAATTAAAAAAAAAAGTTATTGTTATTATTATTATTGTTATTATTGTTATTATTGTTATTATTATTATTATTATTATTATTATTATTATTATTATTATTATTATTATTATTATTATTATTATTATTATTATTATTATTATTATTATTATTATTATTATTATTATTATTATTATTATTATTATTATAATTATTATTATTATTATAATTATTATTATTATTATTATTATTATTATTATTATTATTATTATTATTATTATTATTATTATTTTATTATTATTATTATTATTTTATTATTATTATTATTTTATTATTATTATTATTATTTTATTATTATTATTATTTTATTATTATTATTATTTTATTATTATTATTATTTTATTATTATTATTATTTTATTATTATTATTATTTTATTATTATTATTTTATTATTATTATTATTTTATTATTATTATTATTTTATTATTATTTTATTATTATTATTTTATTATTATTATTATTATTATTATTATTATTATTATTATTATTATTATTATTATTATTATTATTATTATTATTATTATTATTATTATTATTATTATTAAATGCCATATGTTTGAGGTATTTTTATGACAAAATATATATATTTTGAATTTTCTGGCTATAGCCTATGTAGTCCTGATTAGTCTGGATGACGTTTGAATAACTCGTAAACCGTAAGAGAAGACAAATTCTTACTGCAAAAAATGTAGATCTCGCTAAAACACAATTTATGTCTAAAATTTACTTTGATCACCAAGAGTATTTGTGTTCTTCTCTTATGCAGATTTGTGTTACACTGCGTAGAGTGTCTGTTGTCACTTTCTCGAAGTGTTGTTTCTTGTCCTGAATGGATGAATATCGTTTTGCGTAGCCCCTATATTCTAATACTCTTTCGAATTTTATCTTACTACATTTTAAACTCTTTTCTTAATATTGAATAATTTTTAGAACGAAATCCCATGAACTTTTTCAAATACTATAATTGGTTTCTTTATAAGTTTAAACATTTTTATCGACAATAATTGTCGATTAAGAATTATTCTTAACCCAATGACACGCAATATATTTCAAACTTAAATTATTTTTGTCCTGTAAATAAAATCCGTTTAAGGGCTTTTGAAGAATATAAAATATTTACCAGCCAACATTGTAATTTTTATTGTAATAAAAACATTGTTTTGACCACATTGTGGTGATGAACTGTTAATATGTGCTTGTGAAACAATTCTCCAGTTCTTTGCTGATATCTGCAAGATGTTGGAGTTATCACCGTAGACGTTAAATCAATCGGAACGTCTGCTTTGAACGGATCCATAGCTCTGTTAAGAAATCACCTTTATTTTCCTTGTTTTCCTCAATCCACGCCTCCCACATTCTGCTACTGAGTTCCCTCGAACTATGTTTTGAGTTTTCTAAAACAGCTATTGTGATATTTCAATGTTAGCCGAGGATTTCCGAAATATCTATCATTTCATTCAATTCAACGTTTTCTAATAATAATTTTGTTGTATTGTATATTAAACCATTTATGTGTATTCCTATTGATAAGTCTATTTGTTATGCTTTGTCCAAGAGGGAGCCTTTCAATGTAGGAATATTTTAAATTAATTGCGGTTCTTTGTTTCTATAGCTGATTTCTCCTCCCTTTTGTTGGATATATGGCATCTTCTTTTATATATACACACAGTGATTTTGTTTTTTACATTGCTTGACATTATATAACTAAAATAAGTTTTAGTACAAAGGGAAAGCACAACAACGCCACTAATATAATTTTCCTAAAGTTTATGTATTGACAAAGTGTAAGTAACGTTTTCGTATGTTGACAGGTGAAGCTGGACATCGCAAACAAGACGCGGACGCTGGAGATTGTGGGTTTCAGCGTCTCTTTGGCAGCTCTTCTGATCTCACTGGCGATCTTTTGTCACTTCAGGTCAGTAATCCCAACTTGTTCAGATTAACTTTTTGTACGCGATGTATATACAGACCATAGTTCAGTGTCGGTGTAGCCTGGATCGCATTGATTATCTGGACAAGGAACAATGAAGCAAGAAACGACAACCTGCTTCCGTCCCACATGAACTTTACGAGCCATTTATGGCTTCAACCCATTAGGGAAGACTACCGAAACCTTGGTGGGATCGACATTACATACGAGTAGCAACCACCTACTATCTTCACTGCAGTACCGGAGAACAACCCCGTCTCGGCATCATCACCCAGACATACCCAATCCCCCATGGGTATCGGGAACCACTGCTCCAAGAGTCCAACCCAATCTGAACAATTCCTCCAGCGGAAGGATCTCGAATGTTCGGCCTGACGTACTTCTAGTAACGTCAGAAGTGCTATGAGTGCCAGGGGTACTCAGACAGTCGCTCCACGGTAGATGAAGCAGTTGGAAGCACCCTTTATGGGGGATTATCTGGACAGTGAGCAAACCCCAATTTGTTGGCATGCGTAGTGAATGAAATCCATTTAATCTAGCGAAAGTGGTAGTTCCAGCAATATTTCCCTTGGTGGTTGTCTGCTTATACAATCTTGAATTTTCTGTGTATATAGTTTGTACAATTACTGACTTCAAAGGATTGCAGCGAATAATATGCAGTTCTATGACCAAGGTTTTGGTTCTCATTATACTGAAAACGGCCTCGGACAGTACTGGACAGAACTGGAAACTTGATCATGGAAACTATCACTCGCCTGCAACCCAATTGCCCAGAAAGCTTCAAATCGTTTTCACATGTTCTTGTGATTAAACTTGGGCTGTAAATATAGTGCGTTTTAGTGTATTTATAGGAAACTGTTGCCTTTTTTATTTCTACATTAACTAAAATCCTACAAGTTTATCGAAATCCATCTCGAAAAAAAAGTACATAGCTAAGCTAGGGAATTAACTGCTGTGTCACCTAGCCGTGTATAGAACAAAGATGGAAGCAAGAAGTCAGTTGGAGAATTTAGTGTCCTGCCGGCATATTGTTGCAGTAGCCCAATAATTAGAGCAACCGGACTGAGACTGTAAGATCCGTGGTTCAAATCCCGGCTATGGTATTGAAGATTTTAGTCTGATTCTACCGTTTCAAAACAGGAAAGTTGGAAAAATATCCACGCATTCATAAAATGTGATGTAGCTTCTAGAGAGTTGCTGCTCGATAGGAAAAAGTGCAGGAAAAAGTAATAGCTTCAGTTAAAGTGCCTGAGAGATCTGTGAGAAAATTGTCACGGAGAGAAAACAATGCAAGTCTTCTGGGACTCTTGGGACTGCTGGCAAAGTCCGCACAGCGAATCATCACATTGGCAAGTTTGGATTATAATTTATATTTTCTGCAACGCTGAAAAAACTTTGCCACCAACCATAAACTACTAGTTAAGTTTACTTCCATTGGCCAGAACTAAAATTCGCTGCGCTAGCGTATATAGAGGATCGAATGTTCTAGCATATTCGATCAATACATCAGGCAAAGAATATTGACGCAAGCTGTCACTCACTACTCGGCCCTGCTGACGAAGGATGCACTCAGACTTCTTCCGGAAGCCTTTAAGCCTCGAAACACATGAAAATCAATTTTTCTGCGTAAGGAAAAATACTTATCGGAATCCACAACTTAGTCTTGGAGCTGTCTTGTTTCTGTTTGCTGATGCGGAGTTTGCCATCCGAAATAGGCCATAAATGTATATCATCGTATAATATTTTATTTCTATTTAAATTACACTTCCTTCATTTTAATCAGGGTGAACATACAGGTTGTTCGGGGCATAAATGAAAATTTCGTACTTTAATAGGTATCCATTTCGGTGTGTTCGTTTTTTTTTTTTTTCAGTATAACTAACAATCACGTGGTTTACTACCTGATGCTTTCTTCATTGACATAAATGCGCAGCGAAATACTACAATACCTACTTGGAGGTATTAATTAACGTAAAAACTTACTATTCTTAATAACTAAAATTATAAGGCCGTAAATGAAGCAAATGTTGATATAAATTTCATTACACAGTACTCAATTACAAAATATAAATATCTGCACTTATACCTCAAACATTTGTTAAAAAAGAACTTGAGCTATAAATCATATGTCCATTATACAGAGATTATCATAAATACTTTTACAAACTTCGAACCACCTTTACACCCTTCAACAAAGTGGTACACTCATAATAAATGTTCGAAAGGTCCTCCTCTTGCTTCTAGACATGCCTGTACTCATCGAATCATGCACTGTGGCACCCAGAGTATCCTTAACATCGATGATCAACATCTTCATTACTGCCACAATTTAGAATCTGAAAAGAAAGAATCACTTTTACAGCTTCAAATACTTTGTAATGCCACTCTCTCCCAAACAGGTAGACGTCTGAGATCTGCACTACGTCAACAATCTTTTGAAAACTGGTGTCATTTATCGCAAAAAGGAAAAGGAGTGGAAACGTATCAGGAAGACCCGAAAGTTAACTCTTGGATTACTGATCGTAAGGGCTTATCGTCATCTGAATGGATGAATTCCATTAAAATGTCTGCTAATGTTTCAGCAGTAAAATCAATACCTGGTCCTCTCTCACTGATCAAAGATGTCGCTACCCTGAATGTCCTGGGGTATTGGGGTATTGCCCTAAAGGAGAGTTTCTAAGGAATACAAGATACCATATAGTAAGATCCTTCATCGCAACTACCCTCAGAAAAGCGAAATGGGAGGTGTACGAAGAAGTAGATTGCCTGGCTGAAGACGGCTCTACAAGATCAGATATAATAGCAATTGACCGGCTGCACAAAAAGGTTCGTTTCGAAATGGATAGAATGTAGGCGACGAGAGTTGGCAATGAAAAGAGGTCCATTTAGCTTCCATGCATTCATCACTTGTGTGAGAGGTATAATGCATATTCTTATGAATGGGAGGTGAAGGGTCTTCTTTTCGGTGCCCGAGGAACATCGTTTCAAAGGGTTATTGTATCTTCTTACAGACTAATTCTTTTAGTGATGATAATTTAAAATTAAGGTGACAATTTCTTTCTTTTTAATGTAATGGCAAATCTGAATGTGTATTTGTTGTTTTGAACCCTAGTGGTCAGCTGCATTGGCAGCCAGATTGTCATATTTGTGAATTATAAAATACGAAAAGCTGTCGTTTTCTTCATAACGATTAAAACAGTCATGCTAATATCCTATTAAACATAGTTGCGCGTCTGTTCTGTTGTAAAACTGGATGGACTTTATATGACCTTTATATGGCCTGCCTGCGATCGCATTGTGCCCCCCCCCCCAACCCACGCGCAGGAAATTAAGTTAATGACCGAACAATACATATAAATAAAATCGGTATAAAGGAAATTTACCACAAAAAAAACGTTTACGCCACTATTTCCACTGTTCAATGCCTTTTTAAAGCGCCTTTGCAATTATGTTACAAGTGACGAGAAAGATCAAAATTTTAGTTGGAATAGCCACTTATAAAATTATCATACAATGTTTTTCTGAAGCGGATTTTTTACACTACACGCCATGACAATAAGAACCGAATCTGAAAAAACAAATATGCATGTAAACAATAATTTCATTCCAGATATGGCTTTAATTAAGTTTCGGAACATATTGCAGCGGTTTTGTTAGCTTACTAGTTAAAACAGAAAATTGAATACAATAGGCTTAAATGGTACCAAAGTACTTCAAGAGCTGGTTGCCATGGAATGACTTTGGAATTCCGTTCTTTTTGCATTTCCAGGAAATAAAAAAATGAAGAACGAGATCCATATTTTGTATGTTGTAAGATTTTATCTATCTCTTATGGTTTATGAGTTGTGCAAATAACATCCAGAATGAAGATAACTCCTAAAGACATATCCCAGAAAAATCAAAGTATACATTTCATTTGTCATAAAAATATGTTTAAAATATGGTATTTTAATCAAAGTACTTAGAGCCATTTTAATAAAGTCACAATTTTCGAAAAACTTTCCATGTAAATAATGAAGATTCAGTTTTCCATAGTTAAGAAAGCAGGAATATGAAACGGTCGAAACCACGTATTAAAAGTGCTAAAACAATAATTGATTTTAATGTACAAATAAACAAAAATCTTTTTCTTCATTTTTCTAAAACAATTTGAAAATCACCGGGCTGAAATAAATCTAATGATCTGTCATAAATTACAGCTAAAGCTGCCACCCCACCCATCAATATTTATACCTGGTACATGAACTTATCAACTGCCCTTCCCTTCATCTTCATCTATCTCCTCTAACTTCCGCTCCATCCCAATATGCCTTCCGTTCAACCGTTGGTTAGTGAAATAATAAACAATTTATATTCATTCGTCAATAAGCTAGATGGCTCCAAATATCTGATACTTTGCAAACCGGCGCTTAATTGACAATAACTGTATTGCACATATTTGTTACACTTATGTAGAATCCCTGGTTAACGTATGGCCGCAGCAGTATCTTAAACCTGGTATAATGATCATATGTGTATATATGTGTTTCATTTGTATTTGTTTTCTTTACTTCGGCAATAAACGTTCATTCTTAAATTGTTGTTATAAGGTTTATATCTAAGGACATTAAAATACATGGTATTGCATTCGCGGGCTCTTTCCATTGCACGAGAGCACCGTGGGTCCAGGGGAAGTGGTGCCGGCAGAGATCCACTGAAATCCTTACCTCCTAAATAAGCGGTATATCCCTTATTGTTACATTAAACAAGGTCACAGTGAAGCATTTATCACATTTTATTTTTTTAAGCCCATTAGAAGCTAGTTTGCTTAGCGATTTTCGAGGCAATCGCTCTAAACTAGCTCTGATTTTATCTAGTTTATTTTCTGTTAACATTCATGTAGAATATTTTTGTCTAAGACCGAACTCTGCCTGTGTGAGAGGTAAGGAGTTTAGTGCGCATTTACCTACACTATTCCCCCGGTGACCCTCGCTTCTCTCGTGTAGTGAAGAGAAATCGCGAGTCGGTTACCATATATTTTAATGACCCTATACTCCTCACCAGCATTTAAATATGTACATCTGCAGAAATAAACTGGTGCTCTCATGTAATATGTTGAATATTGTTATAACTTTAAACAATGTTTATGTTGAAAAGCAAGTGTATTAATATCAACTGTCATTCTCACAGGACTCTGAGGAACAACAGAACAAGAATACACAAAAACCTGTTCGTAGCGATGGTGATACAAGTGGTGATCCGGCTGACTTTATACATAGACCAAGCAGTGATACGCAGCGCGGATGATCACAAGAGCACGGGTTTCGCGAGAGACCATCCTCAGGGCATAGACAACACGGTAAGTCATCATCTTTAGTGTGTGTGTATGCATGACAGAGATAGTTATCCTTTAAATCAGTCAAACAACTTTTACAATTCCTCTCCTATTTAGAAGGCTACATCTTGGAGCAAATTAGATAATCTTGTATTGCCATTAATACGTAAGATTCTTTATTACAGTTTCACGGGTGATCAGCCGTGTGAGGTTTAAAAACATTGAGCTTTCGGCCATTGTAAACTCTATAGCCTTCGTCAGAATGAAAATGACCGTTAGGCTAGACCAGACTACCAGATGGCAGGCTGAGATCTGGTAGTCTAGTCTAGTCTAACGGTCATTTTCACACCCGTGAAACTGTAATAAATAACGTGCGCCGTGAAAGCTTTAAATCTTACGTAATATTCTTGTTCCTCTTCCATCAAGTCGGCCAGGGATCAAACAAATACGTGCCCATCACTGATGTAATAAGCACTTCGATAAAATAGGTTCACTAATGTGATTTGCTTTTCTAGGGGAGTCACTCTTTGGCAACGAAGATCTTTGTATTACAAAAAAAGGCTGTTAGATTAAGTTGTGCAGTTCATCCAAAAGAACATTGTAAACCACTTTTTATTGATTTAAGTATTTTAATCCTGCCATTGATGTATGTGCTGACCTGTCTCCTTGTGTCGTACATATATAAACAAATTTAAGTATACGAAATTCAGAACAGTTTTATAGTTGATTCTAATAAACTATATAACTATAGCCAGAACATTCAAAGTATACCTTTCATTTATCATAAAAACATCTAAAAGATATGACATTTTAATCAAAATCTTTAGAGCCATTTTCAGAAAATAAAAATGTTTGAAAAATTTTCCATGAAAAGGGTAGTTTAGGGTAGAGAATTTTCTGCAAAATTGTGTTGTATCCTTGAAAGACATTAAACTTAAATACAAACTTTCGTTTTTGAACGATTTCTCGCTTTTGAGTTATGCACACTGGCAGGCACAGACCTTTTTCTAAAAATGTTTTTTTTTTATTCAGGGGGCCTCAAAACACATTTCCGGTGAAATCTCGACATCGAAGTTTTGGGTGGAATGCAATACTTCTACGTAGTAGGAAAAGTAAAAATGTAATGCCATAGCCGTGATCAGAACTACGGATCTTCCGGTGATTATATGAGGTCTCAAATAACAGCTCAGTGACTAGAGTAGCCGGACGGTAAAAGGAAGATCCGTGGTTCAGATCCCGGTTCTGGCACAGCAATTTTCAGTTTTACTCTACCCCTTTACAGCCTTATCCTCCATGTGGCTAGTGTGGAAGAACGACTTCCAACTCGTTAGTTCTTGTGGTGTTTACCAGAGTTAACAATGATGCGGCATGTATCAGTAAAGAATGATGTAAATTATAGTTAACTCAAACTCCTTAATAGTTTATCTTACACTTGTTGTATGCTTGTGGGATATACTTCTGAATATTTGGTTATAGTTTATGCTAAGAAGCGTAAAATATGGACTAGATGATGTTTGTGACGCAATAGTAGCTATGAAGAAGACTTGATGCACACACTTTAAGAACCGGCGAGGTAATAAATTAAGAACATAATGTAATCAACGTAAACAACTGTGTTTCCGGGAGGAATGACAGCCAGGTTTCAAATTATTGGGGCTGTTTAGACAGGAAGCAGCATCTTTGAACCACGAGACTATTGCTTTATCTTCCATGTGAAGTGCGCTCTGGAAGAGGTAATCCCATGTTAACCTTTGTTCTTTCAATTGCACAGCTCACAGGTAAGCCTTGCTTTGAACCACTTTTGTGCTACCAAATCGTTTTTACCTTTTTAACCTACAAGTTCTTTGTGAGGGTTTTTCCCTTCGTGTACCCCATATTGAAATTTAAAAGCGGAAAGCCTCGATCAGAAACAACGTTAGTTCAAAGTTTATAGGTTCATAAATTATTGAAAAATATTTTTCTGCAAAAGAAGCAATTGAAACTTGCAACAAACAAATTGGATTTTATCGGATATGAGAAAATTTACCAGCAAATAAATGAATGTGGTACGGCACTGCAAAAAGATATCTGATATTTAGCATTCAGAGAACTTCAAACTACTACAGCTGCGGCGGTATAGCTTTTCTCTAGGGCCATAAAAGTGAAAGGTCACTCCCAACATGCAAGTAAGTGGAAGGTGCTAGAAAAAGTGTTTTGCGGGTAGAAACGATGAAAGTTTATTTATACTTGCCTCTTCAGTCCAGCACTGAAGGAGCAGAACTTTCTCCTACCTTCCTCATAGAATAGAGACGGACAGGTGAGTATCTGGGTTTCTTTTTAACATATATCTTTCTCTTCTTTATGGCATGAAACAAGATAAACCAAATACCATATACGGATACACAAAACTCCAAGACCATACACTATTCATATCAAAATTTCATTTTTTACCCCTTCACAACAAATTATTTCCTAAAAATTATCTTAGATTATGCAATAATGCCTTGGATATGTACAATATGGTATAGAAATTTCAATTGTTAACTTGTTCCTGGTCAGTTCTTTGGATATGACTGTAAGTTTATTTGTATTTAGAGTTACCCATATTTCTGTGGCTAAAGAACCTTCTTTCTTACTCATCCCTATCCATCCATTCCATTTCTTTTAGTCCTCTTGCTCTCATTCCATTTCTTACTTCCCGCATCCATGTGTTTCGAGGTCTTCCATTTCTTCTTCTTCCAGGTGGACTCCATTTCAAGATCTGTCTAGGTAAGCTGTCTTCATGCATTCTTCTAATATGTCCGTACCAACTCATCTGTTTATATCTTACATAGTCTAATACGGAGTTCTTATTATTCATTTTTTCTCTTATAACATTATTTCTTTTGTTTTGCAGTCTTGAAAATCTCGCTGAGTTTTTTAGAAAATCCATTTTCATGGACATGAGTTTTGATGCTAAATTTTTGTTGAATTTGCTTGTTTCAGCTCTATATGTGACAGTAGTTTTCACTATTGCATTATATATTTATAATTTATTCTTCTTGCTTACATGCCTGTTCCACAGGATACTACTGAGCATTGATGTTACAATTTTACGTTTATTTATTCTGTTCTTAATGTCATTTTCCAGTTCATCTTCTTTACCTATTGTTATGTAAATACTAAAATTCTTCACATACTCTAATATAAGCTTTCTGTTCTTCCAGAATAATCTTTGGTTTCTGTTCCACAACCCATATAAAACGATTTTTCTGACGTTCCTGACCATTTATTTTTCCAATTTGATAATGTTTTCTGTATAAATGTCCTAAATAATGCGGGTGATATGCCTAACTCTGACGGAGGCCCTTTATTACTTTAATTTCTACCTGATACAACTTTTCCAATTTTGATTTTAGATACAGCATTTTTGCACCAGTGTAAGCCCGGGCGCGGCTTGTAAGATTTGCCGGTCGGGGCCTGAGCCGGCAGCAGGAATGGGCTGGAGGCGCTTACCTGACTTAATGACCCGTCCTCCAGCAGGACTGAGCCATACGCAAACAATAGCTATTATGTGTCATTTTCCGTCCAGACTGTTCCCCCTATTCGCTCTCGACCATTCTATTTCCAGAACCTTGCCATTGTCTAAAGACCTATATAAGAAGTTGCCGAGATCCGAGCCAGTCAGTAAAATGTTTACGAAGCGTTCAGTGGACTGCACCTGTGAATCGTGCCAAGTGCAGTTCAGTGCGAGTTGTAATCTGACAGTTCTTTATTGGGATTCGATTCGACGGTTGTTCTTTTGCTCTAAGTTTGTAAAAAAGTGAACTAAGTGTAACGTTAGCGCTACACTGACTAGAAGTTAACAAAGTGTGATTAACAGTAAGTGGTGTTTTCTCATTTGTTACAGTATTAATTATTAATTTATTAATCTTCATATCCTCTAATACTTCCTACAACTTATGTGAAGGTATAGAGTCATATGCTTTTTCTAAATCCACGAAAGTGAAATGAATTTGTTGTCCATAATTGTTTAATTACTGTATGAGTTCCCTATTTATAATCCCTATCTAGGAACCTAAAATGTGCCTTAAAACGAAATTACTGAACCTATGAACAACTTTCCAGCAATCTTGAACATTCCAAATTAGAAGAGAGCGATCATCTTCATCCCCAAATGGTAGGTTTAGATTAGATTTGGTTTAAGGGCGCTCAACTTCTAGGTCATCAGCGCCTTTAACAGATTCATGGCAATAGCCAGATATAAATTTCACTCAAAAAATAAAAATACTAGCAACAAGAAAAATATACAAAGGTAAAAAGCAGTGGCAACAGCCAGATATGAAACAAGGTGATAAGTATGTCCAAAATCAGAAACAGATTAAAAAAAATGTTAAATCCTCAAATTGATATTGCACTCCGCTAAAAAATTAAAAACTCTATCAACCGCTGTTTTGTCGTCCGCTAGGACCTCTGCAAGTCTGGCAGGCAGCTGCAGAGAATCCCGAAGGTGCGCTAGAGAGCAACACTCGCCGGTTGGAAGCGTTTTATTTTATCATTGGACCGATGTACCATCTTCTGAGTTTGGATATTTGAACATAACCTACAAACCTCACGCTTGTCATGCTGAATGCTCCATTTATATGCCCCTTTAACATCGTAGGTCATCCTAACCTCTTGGAACAATTGCTTAACAGCAATGGAACTCACTTTCTCAACGGTAGTTTTGATCTCTGGATTTCTTACGAGTACATTAAATTCACACACACACACACACACACACACACACACACACACACACACACACACACACACACACACACACACACAGAGAGAGAGAGAGAGAGAGAGAGAGAGAGAGAGACATTCTCATTCACAGCCCCAATCATACTTCCAGACTATAGGGAGGATGGGGAATAATCCTTGTTAAAGGAAAATTTTCACCCTTCATCCGGGAATCGAACTCGGGACCCCTTGCATAGCACGCAGGTGCTCTAGCGACTGAGCTATGGCGCCAATACATGTAATGTTATATACCATTGTAACTAAATTAGAGCTTCGAGGAAGGTTTACAAACCAGAGATTCTCTCTTAATATTAGTAAACTCATAAGAACAATGGGTTTACAACTTCCTATAAAACAATTTCGGTTTTAAAACAAAAGTGCACATCAGTTACGCACACAGGAAATTGTTAAGTATAAGCATTCGCCAAATTGACAAAACATGGTTCGACACCCGTGGGAACAGTTCACCCAAAATTCTCTAATCTGACTGCTGAAGTTTGTATAATTTTAATATTATAATTTTGACTAGCTGTTGAACAGTGGACCGTTTAAATTTGTTTTTAATCAGTCCTGTGTGTAGAATACGAAGATGTAATTTACTCCCAATTCGCCTGTGGACCGTACATTGAATTCTGTTTTCCATAAACTGTCTAAATTTGTCATTCACTGTTTGGCAGTGCGTAACACAAACAACTGAAGCTCTAGTTGCTATGCTAGTTCTGATATAATATGGCCGCATTATGAGATTGGTATTCTGCTGATTGAGTTAAATAGTGCACAATCGTTTCGTTTATTTGCGTAGTAGCAAATGTCTATTTATGATGCTGCGTTCATAGAAAACAATAGGCTTACCAGTCTTATTGCTCATTCAAACAGGAGGTATTGCAGATATTGATCACTGATTAAACCAGCTCGGTTTGCACTCCGATGAACAGTTAAACATCGTTCTCTCATTATCCTTAAGCACTTTATTTTCCTGCTTGAAAAAAATAAACAGTAGTGGTTCACCTATGCTGTATGTACACATACTTAGTTATACGACAAGTTCTATCAAAACTATAAACATGGGTAGCAGAAAAAAAATGATGTGCTGCACTCACATGACTTTCTCTACTCTTATACTAAAGCGCGTTCCACCCTTAGAAGACAGTACACGTTAAATGGAGCGCAGTGTTGCAACATGTACTAGTTGCGAATCTTTCTCCGCGAGCGACTCGAGGTGGCCTGAGTCCTGTACTTAGTCCTTTAATTGCTGCTTGACGAGACGGGCACTTTTAACTTTGGTATCCCTCCACGGCTTTGTTACTGTATGACCTAAATTTACAAATGACTCGTCTGTATAAAAAATTGATTTCCCCTGGTCCCTAAACCTTTTTATGTTTTTTAGATATTTATGTCGCCATCTGATGATATCGATATCGTCTCTTTCTATTAATATGCACTTGTTACCCCTTCTTTCATATTCCAACCCCAAATCAGAGTGGCCCTTGAGAAATTTGGTAGGGTCTCATCACTGTTGAACTGTGACAAAATTATATTCAGCGTGAGTGGAATATTTGCAAACTGTAAAGAATGAACAATTCGCCGCACTCCACCTTGCACTATTCAATCATATTGCGTTAACCTAGCGTTTTGTGTAGTCCCGCCCTTTTTGCTTTCTTTTTCGATGGCGTTCTTAGAGGTCCTTTCATTAGTTCCTTTTTAATCATACACACTACTGCTTCTGAACACCCGATAGCCTTAGCTGTTTCTTTTACTGCCTTACACGCATTTTACTTCAAAAATAATCTAACACATTCATAATTATTTGGCGTTCCTTACTTCTTAATTTACCAACATATCGTCTCTTCCTAGCTTCCCCCTCCATAACTACAAATATTTACAAAAATATTAAACAAATAATGCAATAACAGCTCACAGTTACACACACGGCTTCTTTCGAACTAATGTTAGTGCTGTTCCTTATACTATCTTCTGTGTCAGGCCTGGCACTGAATAGATGAATACCTTTTGTTTGCCTTACTGGATAAAAGAAAGAAGTTACAGCCTTTTGGTTTATTTTAAAAACTTTGTCCAACCTTCCTCAACATTTGTTCTCGCTGGTTCCCTGATGTAAACTCAATAACAAAAAAGTTTCACACTGCGTAACTTTTGCAGTGCACAGATATAAAATTTTCCGAAAACATTTAATTTAAAAAATTATAACACTTAACTGGGTAAACATAGAGAATTCAAAGTAGGCAGGTAGTAGCACTATGGTTTACTCTAACTAAGAAAAAAATATAGATGTATTCTAGCAGTTAGTTTGTTAGTTAGTGCGTGATGAGTATAGAAACAGCAAATATCGGACTTCTATTGAAAAAAAAACGTTTTCTGAAGAAATTTGGGCCTATAGAAATGTATAATGACTCTGAAAAGGATATAACCTGATAGAGAAAAAAATTCTGCATAGGATAATGTGTTCAAACCTGAAATGTATAACAAATGAATATTTATACCATGCTATTAGTAATGTGGCAACAGCGCGAGGGTAGAAAAGGACGCGGCTAATGGCAACTTGTATGCGCTAGATAGAGACAGAGATGTCCCATTTAACTCCATACTGTCTTCTAAGAGTGGAACGCTATATAGCTATTCTTACAAACTCTTATTCCTATATCTTCTTCTTGTTACTTATCAGAGATAAACATTTGCAAAAATTATCTTGTAGCTTCAAGGGGAATATGGGATTACAGTAGACTGAGCGACAATTAGATCTTTCAAAGCTGGTCGCTATATCAAGGCTGTGAAATTCCGTTCTCGTTGCACAGCCAAGACATAAAATAGTGAATAACGACCTTCTATTTAGAGAATTATAAGTACTGCAAAACTCGCACGACTAACAATGAATATTTCTGATAAAACAATTTAATTGGACATAAATTATTATGGGTTTAAACGATATCTACATTTTGTGTATAGTAAATTTGGTCGATCTATTATGGTTTACCAGTTACGCAAAAGCCATCAAGATTAAACAGGACTGCATAGGCTATAGTTGGAAAATACAAAATATAAATTTCATTTCCTATAAGAATATCTTAAACATATGCTATGTTAGTCAAAACCGTTAGAGCCATTTTTGGGCAAATGTTAGTCGGGAAATTCGTGCTAGATGGGAAATCATTGTAGAGTTCATCTACCGACCCGGGGAATCCACGAAAAACTAGTCAAAGTGGCCATCGAACTGGGACCTCCCGAATGTAGCCCCACGCGTTACCGCGGAGCCATCTCGCTCGGTGCAAGAGAAGTGGACCGCAATTGTGTATATGAATTAAGTCCAATTAATGTGTTGTGTTGGAATCAAACCTATATACGGCACAGTGGCATTCTGACATAACAAATAAAATCAGACCAATTACTTTTCTATCACTTTATTGCCTTCTAAAATGTTACCACAAATACACGGTTTTCTTCTCGTCGTTAACACAGACTACAGTCCTTAGGGCTATCACAACTCACAGTTTTTATTTCTCATAATCTTGCTCAGTCCTTTTAGTGTCTTTCTTCACTTCCTGTGTCTCTCATACCCTAATTACGACGTTACAATCAGTCATAGCGTAGCAATACGACGACACACACGCACAGCTGTGTCGCACTCACTGATACACTGACCGAGTCATGTCCATAAGTCAACTCTAAAACTCACTCTCTCTCTGTTCTTCTGTGGCCCACTGAGGATGACGTCACACGGATCTTTCTTGAGTCCCACACACACGCACCACAAATGACTCAGCTAGAAGTGTCGAGAACGTTCCCGAAACCTTCTTTGTTTCTGCCACCTCGATTGTTACAGTCCAGCACAAATAGCAGTACCGCAAGGCAGCCCGGCCTTGAAGGTCTCTGCCTGCTCGCCTGCAAGGCAAGTGGCGTGAAGTAGCTGGCCCCGTCCGTTCTTTGTTGAGCGCCAAGCCCGACGATACAATATTTTACCTCCTTGCAGAACACCTTGCAGAAGCATACGTCTACGAAAACAAAGTATGCTTATTATATTAACTTTGTAAGGGGAGAACTTAAGACGTTTTTCACGAAGTTCTACAAAAGTTAATGTGGTTTTTTTATTGAGCTATCGAATAACACGTTAGTGAAAAAGAAAAAAAGTATCTCACTGAATGTACAAATAAGAAAACTGCTGAAGAAAGAAACTTTTTAACGATATCTTTTGAGAATTTCTAATTAGCCAATCTTAAGTTTTCTTTTTACCTATATTACATAGTGATGTTCTGCCAAGTTGAGCATAATGCAATCCCTCCCTTTCAATATTCTTCTGCGGTATACCTTTTTCATTCTTTCCTTTAGAGTAAATATTTAATACTGCTCTACTTCGAACAGTTTTTTCTCCTTGTCCTTTTTTATTTAATCCCTAAATGGCTTTACAGTTTATTAAGCTTAACCCCTGTGACCTTTGGTTATCTAAATGAAAGCACAGAAAGAGAATCACAGACTCATTTCTTCCTTTCAACGAACGGAGAAAAAAACGACTTGACATACACTTAAGTCTTCCTTTTCTCCGGAAAATTAAGTGCATTATAAATCTTTTGTAGCCCACTGAAACAACGTGGCTTCACTATGAGAAGTGTTCCATGCACTGAATGGTTTCTTTACCTCAAAGGTATCTTTTATTTCCCTCGTGATTGTGTGAAAGAAAAGGCCAATAAGGAAGGAAATTTTAATATACAGAAGGCAGTGTTCTCCCCTTGCTCGTTGTCAAGAAGATATTGTGACAAAGATCTCTCGTCCTTTGTGCCGGCGAGGTCCATACTTCCCACGTGTTTCATAGTCCGTTTCATTTTAGGCATGTGTTATAGTCTCATATGACTTCTGCACCTGAGCCTTAGGTTTTAAAGTGGAACAGCGGACATTCACCTCTCACTTACACTTCTCACTTCTTTTCGTACCAATAAATTATATAATAATAGTAGAAACCTGAGCACGGAAAACTTTTTTTTCAATGAGTATATTGAAAAAGGGGCAGCGCAAAGTCCAGGGAAATTACCTACAAGTGTTAAGGGGACTGAGAATGTTGGGATCTATATAGAGTTAATGAAATTAATTCATTAGAAAAATCTGATGTGTTGCACTCACTCTACTCCTGTACTAACCATTCTTACCAACTCTTGTTCCACTTTGTCCTTCGTGTTACTTGAGATAAACTTTTGCAGAAATTATCTCATTGCTTATTTCCTTGTAGGCACAAGCAGAATATGGGAATACAGTAGGCTTTGAGCGATAGTCAAACATTTTAAAGCTTTGAAATCAGTTCTCTTTACACGGCTAAGAAATAAAAACTTAATAACGATCTTCCATTTAAAGAAAGTTTTAAGTATTGCAATACTCGCACCAAAAACAAAATATCTCCGAAATGGTTCACTCTTTAAAAAAATTAATTTGGATATAAATTGTGTCTTTTAACTAGATGTACATTTATTGCACAGTAAGATTTGGTCTATCTCTTACGGTTTACCAGTTATGCAAATCATCCAAAGTATATAGGACTACATGGGCTATAGCCAGAAAATTCAAAGTATACATTTAATTTTCCATAAAAAATTAAACATATGGCATTTTAATCAAAATCTTTAGAGCCATTTTGATAAAATCAAAATTTTCGAAACATTTTCCATGTAAGGGTAGTTTCGGGTAGAGGGTTTGTCTTCAAAATCTTCGTGTTGCATCCTTGAAAGATATTAAACTTAAATACCAACTTGGGTTTTTAATCGACTTTTCGCTTTTGAGTTACTCCGTCTACAGACGCACTAGCGCGCGGACATTTTTCTAAACTCTTTTGTTTTTTTATTCAAAGTGCCTGAAAACATATATTTCCGGTAAAATCTCGAATTCAGTTTTTTGAGTGAAATACAGTATACTTCCCCTACATACTATATGTAGTAGAGAAAGTAAAAATGTACGCATTCCTTCTATCTGGTCTATTAGACTAATTTGCATCAAAGTTTCACGATTTAGATTGCCTGGAAACAGCGCTGCGCATGTTTGCTACGTGTTTTAATTCTAAACTGATTACTGATAACTACGCCAAAACTACGAAGTTATGCACGTTTTGCCTGTACAGCAGACGGAGAGAACCGGTTTCCCACACTACGGACGCGCATAACTTGATTCATCCTGGATTGTCGAGAGGACGTTTTCCCAATATGCATAAGCCATATGCGAAAGCTTTGTGTTTGGTTCTATTTATAGATGTTCTTTGCATAGCTTGTGCATTGCTTTTGTCTTTGAGGCTCTTTTTTGTATATACAAACATATTTATACACACACATATACACACACATTCACTCCTGGGCACACCAGAGCAGTATGTCCCATCACACACACACACACACACACACACACACACACACACACACACACACACACACACACACACACACACACACACCAAAAATATGCATCTCAGTTCGCGCACTGAACTATACACTTCACTTTGTACACTTTGTACAGTTTTCCGCTGTTTTCCTGCGCGGGCAGGATACAGCTCCTGGGCCTGGGTTACATTGGCGCGCATTAGTCGGCGAGCCGTGCCGCGTCTAGAATATTTTTATTCTAGTATGCTTGCAGTGCTTCGGCTCGCCTGTGCCAATATTAGCGATCACATAGTTTTCGTGGTTCCTAGTGCGCGTCCATGTTCCCTGGCTCTTTTTGTTATTGCCTCTGGGATGAATGGGACCTGGGTTTCGAGGTGAAGGGTTTGGTTAGTAGTAAGGAGTGGAGCAGAGAGGATTTTTCTAAGGGAGAGGCTTTGGAGGGTTTGAATTTGTTTGATGGCGGTTTTGGAGGCATGGACCCAAGCCACACATACGTACAGAACCACCGAAAGTATAAATTATTACCTATATAAAATCAGCCTGGATTTAAGTTGCAGCTGTTGGCTGCGGAAGATGGGGCGAATAACTTTAGTCGCTGTCTACCTTTGTTATCGCTATTTTTATATGGGTGGACCAGCACATCGTGCGGTCCATGGTGATGCCTGCCTGCGTATTTATACTCTGGCGGTGGTGTTTCAAGAAGCATTGTGTCGATTGGGTGATGATCCACTACGTATCCATGGAGTGAAACCTGAAGAAGCCCAACGTAGGTGGGCGAAACGTTGACATTCATTATAAAGAAGACGCGGCCTTTCCGCTTTCGACAAATGTTGGACTAACGGACTAGTCTATAAACTAACTGAATTAAAAATTTCTCCTAGAATTATACGATGGATAGCCAACTTCCTTACCGACAGAACAGGACATATAAAAATCAACCGACAATTATCTAATACCACACACATCCAAGCAGGAACACCACAAGGGAGTGGGCCTCCTGTACATATTATACACATCAGACGCACCACAACCAATACACAAAAACCTACACTTAGCCCAATATGCAGATGATACTGCATATTGGAGCGCACACGCAACACTCGTAGCAGCAGGAGGAAAACTCGATAAGCAATTAAATACATTTTTATAGGGACGCGCAAATGGCGCATAACAATCAACATAGAGAAAACACAAGCCATTATGATAAGAAAAACGATGAAACAAACACACAAAACAGCTACACTAACATTTCACAAACAAATCATCACATGCAAAAAATCAATTAAATACCTAGGAATCCACATGCATAATAAACTGAAAATTAAACCACATTACATCGAACTTCTAAACAGAACAAGACCCGTACACGCATATATACACAACGCACACACAAGAAGCTATAGAAAACACATAAACACAGCACAAAAATGAAAACTATACAAGAAAAAGAAAAAGACAAAAATCCTTACCTCGTTACACTTATACACGTATATGACAAATACCAACGACAAGAACAGGACAAACTTGAAGAACATTTACACTTTTAAAACATTTAAATACACATAACACATAAACACACATAAAAATTTTTCTTAAATTTAAAATAATAACAGATGAAGTGCAGCAGCATTGGACAATCTCCAAGGTTCCTTACCTATATTTACATTTTGATGTGTGTTGTTCTTTATTTCTTTTGATAATATTTGTAACTTTCTTCAATTTGTCTTTTATTATTACTTCTGTCTTCTCCATTTTCCTAACCTACTTTCTTCGTTTTCGTCTTCCCTAAAGTTCTGTATTATTGTTAAACCACTCAGTTCATTCTAACCTTATTCTTTACTTCCCCTCTGTTTTGCTAATAAGATCCTCCACCACAATGATTAATTTCCTTCTTTATTATTCACTTTCATTTCCTTTGCACACTTAAGCTTCACTTTTTTTTAATTCCTACTTAACTTTAGCCCTAAACTCTTCATTCATCATCTCTTTTGTACCTCACTAGAGTTAAAACCCACTTCTTTTTTCCTTGTCATACGGTGCGGTTAGCAGTTTCCTCTCTTTTCATACGAAATATAGTATACCTAAGTGCTAGTGCGAGTAATTTGAAATTTCGTTCTTTTTGCATGACCAAGTCATGTGAGTGCAACACATCAGTTTTTATTTCCCTTATAACGGCTGTTCTATCTTCATAACTTCACCGAGATTTCTTTTCCATTCAGAATTACATCTGCGGTTGCTATTTTCTCTTTTGTCATAACATAGTGCTTTCGTCTTTCTTTGTAAAATGCTGTTTTCCAAGATTGAATTTTCACCTTGTATTTATAGTAGTTTGAACGTTGTTCTATTCCCTTTGTAACTTCTCAGTCGCTTCAAGTTTTGCACAAACTTTCCAACTAGTTTTATTTTTACGTTAAACTACTGACTTTTCTTTCTTCCAAACGTGGCTAACAAAATAGGTAAGCTGGAACGCGAATCGGAATTACGTACTAATGGTAGTCTGATACATGACTAGCATTGTCATGATAAAACTGTATCTTTTGTATGAATTCAACGAGCAATTTTTTGTTTGTTTACAACATGGATACATTAGGCTTTTGTGGTTTTACTTCATTGGGCCATGACCAGACTGCAGTTTGCGCCGTAGCCTGTCTTTTTCGCTAGCCACACTTCCAAAGCAAACTTATTAGCGCAATTGAAATAATACTTAAGAAGAAGAAGAAGAAGAAGAAGAAGAAGAAGAAGAAGAAGAAGAAGAAGAAGAAGAAGAAACAAAAACAACTACAATTTGACAGAAGGAAGAAGAGAAAATCACTGTGACAGGATGGAGAAATATTGGAAAGATAGGAAGGAAAAAGAAAAGAAGTGAATATAAATGCAATGGGTTGCTTAACGTGTTGTGTAGATGGCCTGAAACGATTAAAAAATACTTTTAATTTTCTTTTGCCATTATTCACTTTTCTCATGTATTTGTGTTGTGTTCCTGATAATAACTGAATATCACTTACACCAGATAGAGGCTCTCTTATCTATCTTCAAAGAACTAAGTAACCTCTATGAACCTAAGAAGCATTGAATACGCAAATATTTTACAGTTTTCCAGGACCGTGGTAGTGTGAATTATAGGTGCCACTAGTACCAACGGAAATACATTTTAGGATGTTCGTCAACTGTTCTTCTACACTAGAGGTGCCAAAAAGTGACACCGCGGTACGTCTATAGCTCTTCGACTTTTATAAAATACGAAAGCCAGTGTCTGGGATCAACATATCCCGTTGCAAATTCCAACATTGTCGTCACATCTATTAGAGTTGCAGTCACGAGCGAAGTCAACTGCACAGAAGACAAATATCCAAGGACGTTACAGTCACATATTTTCTATCCAATCAGCCTAATCGGGATTATTAGCGCCTGCAGCCTACCCTTTAGAACAAATGGTCCACGCATTAAACGGCCAAGCAAAAGAAAAAAAAACCTTTATGTGTGCCCCTGGGGATTTCCTTGGCGACAGGTTTGAGAAACCTCCTTTCGAGAACATTGCACCTTGTATGTGGGGCAATATATGTAAAGGGCTGTTAGAGCCCACATGAAGTTCAGTTTGGGGCAGAGTCCAGAGAGTTTAGTTCAATCCAGTTTACTCAGAGACATCGAGTACAATCCATAGCTAATGCTAAGCATCCTAAGCGACGAACAAAGTTGTTTTGCAGATGTTGGAATCACAACTTGTTACAACATTATCAACTATCTCAATCCTGATTGTTGCCAAACTGGACCGAGTGGGTTGGCTCAGGCGGTTTCGCTTTGGACTGCATTTGGTAGGTCGCAGTGAGGGAGGGAGTGGAGTTTAATTACCTGTTGAGAACTAGGGCATTTGGGCCCGACCTACTCTCAGAAAAAGAAGGTTTACGATTTGTGTAAATATTTCATACTTATACAACTATGCTTCTATTATGTTACTTACTTAATATAAAACGAGTTTTATAAACCGAACATTTTGTAAAATAGAAAAAGGTTTGGAAACTTTTATGATATTTGCATTTTATTAGGCGGTTTTAAGAAACTCTATTTACTTACATCTTTTATAAATGAAATTTTTGGTAACTGTAAATATTATCAAGTTTTAAAGCATTTGCCCTATCAAAGGTGCCTACTGTGACTCACATGAAGGTAAATAGGTAAAATAGTGATTATGGTTCACACTGTAACGTGTTAGCTATCTCCTTCAGCTTGCAAATCTTCGTGAGTATGAATAACGTTAGGTGGTGTGTAGGAAAGGCACTTCGGCTCTTTGAGGCAATTTATCACCTTCCATGGCGCTTTGCCTCTCCCTTAAGTTCACGATTGATTACAAGTAATTTTCAAGAGCGCTCATGCAGTAAGCTTCCCTCCTAACTCCTCAACTTCTTTATCTGCAGCTTTAATATTTGATGCCAAGATAAACCGCACGGCTGTGGAAAATGTAACCCAAGAGTACAAACTGAAATCATTATTTTCAATTAGTGCATCAGACTATAGTGATTATTCTAGGATGAAGATTTCTATAGGGAACCTGCTTCTTGAGGACTTGTCTTTGATTGGCTGAAACTGATTATTCACTAATGGAAGGCATAACAAAATTTTGGAACTTAATCCAAAGTAGGGAGAGCTCAACTTCTCACCGCTATAATAGAGATCGAATTGTTCATCAGAACTTTCGGGAAACAGTTATGGCTCTCATCTCTTATGAGAAGAGAATACTATGGTTTCCATGCTGTTGAAGTGAACCTCACCTTGAATTTTTAGTTCATTGGAATTCAAGGATTGTAAGCCTTCTGGTAATTTGTTGTACATTTTGGTTCCCCACAATAATCTAAGCAACTTTTATTGAAACATTTTTCCCAAATGAATTGTTGGTCTCTTATGAACTATGGGAGAAAATAAAGTATCAAATGAAAGAACAAGTTAATAGACATAATATGCATTAGTGGCGTCTGAAAACCCCTAATGGATAAGAACAGTGCCTTTTCAGCATTGATGGTAACTAAACATTTCGTGTAGAATTCTAGACAGCGTTGTCATCTGTCCTTACTTCGCTGAGTACTTAAACATGACTTTCTGTATTATCCTCATAAAAGTAGTTCAAGGGTGCTAAGTCATGTGAACGTGGAAGCCAGATGATAGGGCCAGCACATCCAATCCACCTATCACCAAATTTCTCATTTGCAACTTAATTGTTCATATTGCAAAATGTGGTGGTGTGTCAAATTTCTGATACCATATTTCTCTTCTCACACTGAAGGACACGCTTTCCAACAAGGGAGGTATTTTGTGGTTAAGAAAGTGGCAATAATTCACCAGTAATTGTGCCTTCAAGGAAGTAAGGGCCAACGACAAATTTATCAAAAATTCTATACCAAACATTTAATAACCAACGATGTTGAAAATACACAGTTATCATCCCTTTGGGGTTTTCAGATGTACATATTATGTCATTCTTTCATTTGAAACTTTATTTTCTGCCCGAGTCCTTGAGGGAGATCTTTTCACTGAAAACATCCTATAACAGATCAGCAATTTATTTTAGAAAAAAATGTTTTAATAAAAGTTGCTTAGTTTATTCTGGGGAACGAGAATATACAAAAAATTACCATGGCTCCATTTAAAATTCTGAGGTTGGGCTCCAATTCTCCATATAACAAAATGGAAGGCCTCTTTGCTCCTATAAGATTTCGAACCCTTAGCATTTGATTTTTTTCGGTTCATTTAACACTTTATATGGAGCATCCTGTATATGCTCTTAAAATGTCTCTGACATAGTACATTCTTATGGGGTGAACAATGTGCAAAGAAACCGCGGGTGCGTCTTTTCCACCCACAGCAGGTAAGGTAAGAGGGTTCAGCATCTAATTGTTAAATCTCGCTAGACTGGTGCCCAATTGTGATACCTGTTTAGGAAATTAAAATTTACACTAGGCAATTTCCTCTGAGAAATGCAACAATAATTACGTTTCAGTTTGTCTGAAGTATTTTTTCTCTAAACCTTATACAGAGAAAATAATTGCAGGAGGATAATTAATTAAAAGAACATAGTACACAGTGCCGTCAGAGTTTTCAGAAGTGTTGACTTCCGTTTCAATATATACTTGATAATAACCTCGCTTGGTGCAGTGTAGCGTTCTAGCTGCAGAAAGGGCCCACGTATTCAATCCACGACATCAAAGAAATACTTCTCATACTTGGCGATCCAGAACACAGTCACTCTGCAATTTCGAATTCCATCGCGTAGGATTATCCCAGCTAATTAAGCGCATGGTATCAATATGAATGTGTGTTCAATACTGTTTTCATTAAGATAAGAACGAAAAACAAAAACAATAGAAATTTCTACACAATGGACGCTACCAATGTTATAAGACAGTGCTTGACAGTGTTTAATCACAACTCTATTGACTATGAGTCGATTTCTCATCGTGGATGAAGCCTGGGGAGATACGATTAATGGAATTTGGTGAAAAATTGTTTGTCAGCTGGCGCGTTGAAGGCCACTCTGGAAAGCGAATAAATCTCACAAATTACTCAAGAAAACATAGCTGGAGCTTACTGTGGCCACCTTTGGTGCTTTTTGGGAGAGATGTATTTAAAGCAAATCGTCCAGTATTTGTGGACAAATGAAGATGCCCCCAAAACACTGAAACCTATCCAGTACATCCACAGCGTAAAGGCTAAAAGTCATTCATTATTCATGCCTTTGAATGGTTTCTTGTCCATTCTACCTCTGAAATCTAGCGATTAGGGGCTTCCTTAATTCCTTACTACAACAAAATAATTTCTTCTAATTTCTAATACAAAACTTTGAAGGTTTCCAGTTGAAGAAATCTGTGTTGCACTCGCATAACTTTCTCGACTCCTGCACTAACCATTCTTACAAACTCCTACACCTTTATCTTCTTCGTGTTAGTTGAGATAAACACTTGCAGAAATTATCTTATCATTCTTTTCTTGCAGGTACAAGGAAAATATAGGAACAAGTAGGCTTTAAGTGATAGTCAAATCTTTTAAATCTTTGAGATTCGTTCTCTTTCCACGGCTAAAATATAAGAAAATTAATAACGATGTTCCATTTGACGAAAGTTTGTTTTCCAAACTCACACAAATAACAAGGAATATCTCCGAAATGGTTCACTCAACAATATAAATTGTGTGGTTTAGCAAGATCTGCATTTTGTACAATTAAAATTTGGTTTATCTCTTACGGTTTACCATTTATGCAAAAGTCATCCAGAGTAAACATGACTACATAGGCTATAGCCAGAAAATTCAAAATATACATTGCTTGCCATAAAATATCTCAAATATATGACATTTTATTCAAAATCGTTAGAGCCATTTTCGAGAAAATAAAAATTTTCGAAAAATGTTCGTTGTAAAGGGTAGTTTAGGGTGGAAAATTTTTCTTCAAAATCTTCATGTCGCAGCCTTAAAATATATTAAACTTAAATACTAACTTTGGTTTTTACGTTTTTGACTTATGCTGCTCACAGACACAGTGACACACACAGGGGCCTTTTCTAAAAATGCTTATATGTATTCAGGGGGCCTCAAATATATATTTCGGTGAAATCTCGACATATAATTTTTGGGTGGGATACAGTACTTCCTCTACTTGCTATACGCAGTAGAGAAAGTAAAAAAGAAGAAAACAACTACAGAAGAAAGAAGAAGTAATTACAGTGACAGGATGAACAAATGTAAAGATAGAAAGGTAATATGTAATATTAATATAATTAATTTTTTTTGGTAATATGTATCTTGTAAAAGTGAACACATCCAGTAGACATTCTTACTTATACGGGGTAGAAGGGAAGTTATTACATTAATTTAATCCAACTACAAATATCATTATTTGTAGCACGTTTTAAAACTTCCATTTCTTTCTGTGATAATTTCACAATTTAGGTTTTTCGATTACACGAAGCAGACATCCTAGCAACATTGCAGAGGTTGCCAGCCCATCATAGGGAGATGTCACTTTCACTTTCAGGATATTTGGAATACACACAATGTCAGCAGATTTCTCTTTCGCTTTCAAAGTGGCGTGTATCTGACGAGCATAAACAAATAAACGTTTCGCGTCTGCTACCGTCTGATAGTGCTGCACCTGAATCTTGCAATGCTGCACTTTGTTTTCTAAATCCAGAACGTGCAGATATTTCATCAGATAGTTCTACATTAAAATTAAATATTTTTTTAATTGGCACTGCTGTACTGTAACCGACCAAATCACATTTCTGACATGTAAACACAAAATAACTGCATCTAGATATAGATATTTACACTATGTAAAAAAGTATAGGACAATAATTTGCTTGTTATTTCGGCAAAAAATTACATTTCCCTTTCGTCGTATTTATTTGGACTGATGTACGTGTGGAAAAGAAAACCGCTAGTTACCCTTCAGATAAAGAAATGGAATGGGGCAGGCTATATCTACTGACGTCTGGAAGCCGGTTGAGATCGTATAACCCACCTCGATCTGTTTGCATTTTTGTTGAGTTCTACAAGCACATTATATCTGTAAAAAGTGTTAATGATTTCAAAACCCTGTATGATGTCGCATAGTTACTACCGAAAGTAGTAACAACATGCTCTAACTATTATACCTCGATATTGAATAAACATCTAATTTGGAACGAAAGCTGTTTTGCTTTGTTTCTTGAACACAGCTTATCTAGGAAACAAAGTTGTTATACTTTATTTGTAATACTTTCACGAAGTATATATTATGGGAAGGAATGTATTATATATCCTTCCAGCCGGCATACCTTGACAATCTTTTCAGTTATTTTTAAGCAATTTTTGCATTTTTTGCATTATCTTACATGTTACGTGCTACCTCACACCACATACCAGATGCGGTGCATATCAAAGGCGCTCAAGGTCAAGCACTACTCACGCGAGCATACATCTGAGAACAATCAGAGTGGCAAAATCTAAAGCGTTTTTTCAAGATTATTCGAGAGGCGTCCGGCGGCCAGCGTATTTGTAGAAGCTCAGAAAAGGTGAACCTCAAGAAAGGTCCATGCCAACCTCGGTATTATAAGAAGGCGAGGCTACGAGAGGAGTAGCAGTTAGTAGTTACAGACATGAGTCGTCGTAGCAAGAGAAAGATAGAAAGGAGTGATTCAAGGTTACGAGAAGAGAACAGTTGTGAGTTGTAATACCATGAAGGACTGTAGACTGTGTAACGTCAGTAAAAGAAAACTGTTGTTATTTATTCAGTTACGAGAAAATAAAGTAAGAGAAAGCAATTGGATTGTGTCCAATTGTGTGCTCAACTGTCGTTTTTGCCAAAATACGTATTATCTGTGTCAGAAAAGAACTATTTTCTATGTACGAAAAGTACTTGCTTTTAACAAATGTGTGCATTTTCAGGCTGATTACACATATGCACATATTTTAGATATGCCTTGTGTGACCAAGTATCCAAATTATCAAATTGGACGCTTAATTCAATGCTAAACAAGAATATTTTGTTTGTTAACGACGGTGTGAATCAGCAGCCCAGACCTAACCAACTTAACCACCCAGACTGACAATTCTTCTTCTGCTTCTCTTCTTCTTCTTCTTCTTCTTATTCTTCTTCTTCTTTACGGTTTTGAACCTTTCAATCCGTTCCGGCTCCAATTTGGTCTGCCAATCTTTTCTTCAGTTTCCTTGTTTTCTTGTGCCTTTGGGTTTATAATTTATGGCCAGTTTAGGGATTCTGTTGTTATTCATCCTTTGAACATGTTTTTCCCATTGATTTCTACTGTTAGCAATAATATGATTTATTTCTTCTACTTTTAACTCCTTCCTGGTATCTTGACTGCATTTTTGTCACGATTTGTATACCCAGCTATCTAAAAATAGTGGTAGATAATATAATAATTGACCAGGTATCACTCATCAAGTATTTAGGACGTAATGCCTCATACCAGGGAGAAGCTGATGTCATTGAGCAAACAAATACATTAATATATAACAGGCACGTTAAGAGAACATTAACAAATAAAGCCTGTAAAGACTCCATAGTTAAATTGTATAAATGTTTGACAGCGCCAACCCTGATCTATGCTTCAAAAACATGGCCATTAACAAAAAGATGTAGTACAAATACATAGACATAGTCCCTCCAAGTTTAAAGTGGGTAGGCATATAAACGTTGCGATTGTATCACTCCGCCAGCAAGCATATTTTGACGTTCTCTGCGCATAGCTATTTATGTCTGACTGTTATCGCGAAGGTCATACCTTTCACTGTAGCAGTGCGAGGTTAGAATTGCACTCGGCGTATATGTATTCAATAAAATACGTGAAGTAATTAAAGAAATTCGTTGAAATTTGCAACATCTGGGTCACTGTTCAGGTTCGTTGTTTAAAAAGAAACTATGCATTTAAAAGGGAATAGCACTTTTAACAGCCATCCACTTTGCCTAAAACACTAAATGGCCCTTCCCTTCTCTTTTTAGAGGCTTCTTGTTTCATTTCCGTTTGAAACAGTGTACACAGAAATATTGCATCAATCGTAAATTAGGTTACGTTTTTCACAGCCAGAACGTCATAACTTTGACAGATAAACACATTTAATACAATAGTCTTCAGCACTTCTTAGAGGCTTTCCGCTTTTGTGTTTCCATAACTACTCTGAGGAACTGAACACTCCGCCACACTGACTGCATGCGCATTACTAGTAATACAAGTGTCAGAGCACCACTTCACTGCAGTAACAACGCAATAGGAGAATTATTTAGCACCAAGTGATAATAAATTGAAGTAAAATATGTATGCTTATGTTTAAATGTTTTTAAGTTGAATTACGTACTTATTCACCCCATTCATTACTTGAAAGTATCAAATAAGCGATAATATACGCAATGTAGTAAGGAACTATTTCCAATCGCGCTTCACCATTTCACTCGCGCTTAAAGGTGTGCTGCGGCGTAATGTTGACACTTTAAGGCCGGATAGGGTATAGAGAAATAACATACATGTTATTTTCTTAACAATTACCGCTTCTTCCAAATACTGAACAGCTTTCAAATAGCAGTCTTGCAGAGCGCAGCATTTTCCATGAATCGAGCCTGCTAATCTCAAACTGAGTGCAAATTCCGCTTCAGCAATTCCATGTATCTGTAAAGCACAATAACGGCCGCCACTGCCTTCCTATCAGGGAAAGCATTCAGTTCCTTTGTTGCGAGTAAACATAGAAGTGAGTGGCCCTGTCTATCACAGACTTGAGAGAGAAATGGGGAGAGAAAGCGCGACTCCGTAATCGCCTGTGCTCGACATGATATATCGATTTTCGATAAATAAGATATAGCCGCGAATACATTCTGCTGCCGCGACATCTTCTGCTCGGTCAACCAGAAAAGAGTGGCGGCTTGGAGATCCTTTTACAAGAGCTCTTATGCTAAGGAACTTCAGAAACACCAGTTCGGGATAGCCCACAAAAATAGATAACATATTTTAAGTGTGCAGTCTCTATGGAATTTTGTTGTAATGTACTAAAACATTAGGAATAATCTTAGGAATAATTCTACAGGCTATTAAGGGCAGGTGTGTTGATAATTGATAACTTAGTATGTATCCTCTTCGGTGGTTAATTGTTTTCTCTCTTCGTGTAACAGTTTTCACACAAACCATTCACATATGGTATTTGTTACATGGTCGTAAATGCGCCGCGAACTGAACAACCTCTGCAATATATTAGCCATTTTGCTCCACACTTAATGCGTGACCTACTGGCTTAGGAAGCACTTTGGAGAAACAGTTGGGACAAGGTTCCGGTACACCACTCGTTATCTCGAGACCGGTCGATTCTACATCATACCTCCCGTGCCAGGCCTCCTTAGAGGTACTAAGAAACCTGGAGGCATACTATTGTTAATAAGTAAAATTGTAAGTTTGTAAATTAAATAATATTGATGTAATATTGTTCATTACACCGTCCTCAATTACCAGTAAAAATATCTGCATCTATGCCCCTAATATCCTGTATAATGAAACTTCGTAGTATGTTTTCACTTTTGATGCCTTGATGCAGTAAAACACATCTGATTCGTTGCACTCGCGTGACTTTCTCTACTCACTCTTTTACAAATTATACTTACAAACGCTTATTCTTCCTTCTACTTCATATAATACAAATATATGCAGAAATTGTTTTGCTGTGTATTTCCTTGGAGGCACAATCAGAATAGGTGAGTACAGTAGATTTTAACCGACAGACAAATCTTGTAAATACAGGTCTCATGTAAAGCAGGCATGGATCAAATCGGCTCAACTGGCCAACCCCACTCTTGCCTCACTCCACCAACCATCCCTTCCCTACACTGCTGTTAAGGTTCCGACACGCCTCATTCAGTGGCGAGTATGGCTGTTTCATGAAGAGTGACAGAGAGAATTTGTTACAAGTTACAAGAACAGGAAAGTTTGCTGTATAATATGCAGATTTAATTTACAAACATAAACATTACAATATCAAAGGCCACTTTGATCAGAAGCACAAATCATACTTATTGATTTACAATTTCAAAAGGTACTTTCTGAATACTCCTATTTGTACACGTAAAAGGTACGATATATGTTTAGGGATTTAGTTTCTTGTTAGTTCATTTAATATAAAGAATTGTATTTCGTGTTTCGCTTGAACGTAATATCAATTTTAAAACCAAAGTCTATTGTATTGGTCAAATATTTTATGGCTAAATAGCAATGTAAATTTACTGCTTTATTTATTGTGAAAGAGAAACAATTTAATATGTTAATCATAAGGCAGCGTAAGAATATTACGTGCCTAAGATAAAGGAAGGTTATAAACTGCAATATAATGCAATTTACCTAACCACAGTAAAAATTACTGTATGCAAAAGATGTTTAATATAAACATAATAGTTAAAGACAGTTCACAAATTATTACTACTGTGTTGTATTCAAACAACCTTCGTCTCTCGGCAAGACAATGTGGAGTGGGTAAGGCAAGTTCAATCGCTACCTCGTCTCTTGTGCCCATGCCTGATATAAAGTTCAAAATTCAGTTTTCTTTGCATGGCCAAGTGAGGGAGAAAAAGGAATAACGAGTTCCCATTTGAGAAAAGTACGAGTATAAGTAATTTAAGATCTAAACCAATAACAAGTAATATCTCCAAAGACAATGTATTTAATATAAAGTGTGCGCTCTATAAGATCTACATTTTCTGTGTAGTACCACAAGATTTTGCCTATCTCTCACGGTATACCAATTACGCAATAATTATTCAGAGGACTTCAGAAGTTATTTCCAGAAATTCATGAAAATATCGCAACATCTGGTATTTAAATCAATCTCGTTAGAGCCACTTTTGAGAAAATCAGAATTTTGGAAAAATCTTCTGTGTGAAAAATAATTTGACGTGGGAGTATTTTCATCCTTGGAAGATGCTGAGCTGATATACCAAGTTTAGTTTTAACCGATTTTGTTTTTGACTTTTGCTGTTCATAGATATATACACATAGGCCTTTTTGGGGTTCAGAAGTACATATATATTTCTGGTGAAATCTAGAATTTTTGGGTGGAACACAATATTTCCCGCACTTGGATGCGTAGTAGAGAAAGCAATAACTTCATTTGAAAGACTGGGAAGTTGAACGAACGTTTCATGCGCTGTTACATCCGAAACATCTAACAAAGAACTTCCCATGTCCCCTTTACTAACTTTGACCATGACAGGCTGAAGGATTTGCAGCCGCCAGATGCGCAAAATAAACTTTGCAGCGCGTGGAAGAAAGAAAGCGATCATCCATGGCTGAGCATCAACGGTTAATAGCCCAGCTTAGGTCTGTTATATTCTATTGCTATTGCTTTAAGCTTAAACGTTTCACCTTCTCATTGGCCTCAAGCAATGGGTACAGAGAAGAGAGGTAAAATACTGCCAGTTCTTTCACCAAAAATTGCCCTTTCCTCTGAGTTTTATAACATCAGCATAAAAGGTATTTGAAGTGATTAAATTACTACTCTAATTCACATTTTATCACTGCTACCACTATCCGCGTTATCTCATTTTGTGGGAAACACGGAGAGATGCAAGGCTTCCTTGTACTTGAGATTTAACTTTTTACAACAATGCATAATATTTATTTTAAATTTTACTATTACCGAATGTGATATATTCTATATATATATATATTCACTGTCTTCAGTAGCATACAGAGTACTGCGGATGATGATGATGACAATGATGTCGATAATAGTGATGGTTGTGGTCGTGGTGGTGGGGTGGCAGTGGTGGTGGTGGGGTGACAGTGGTGGTGATGGGGTGGCAGTGGTGGTGGTGGTGGTGGGGTGGCAGTGGTGGTGGCGGTGGTGGCGGTGGTGGTGGTGGGGGTGGCGGTGGTGATGGTGGTGGTGGGGTGGCGGTGGTGATGGTGGTGGCGGTGGTGATGGTGGTGGTGGTGGCGGTGGTGGTGGTGGCGGTGGTGGCGGTGGTGGTGGTGGCGGTCGTGGTGGTGGTGGGGTGGCGGTGGCGGTGGTGGTGGTGGTGGTTTGCAGAAGCGTGAGTAGAGAAAACAAATTGAGTGCAGCATATAATTTATTTTAAAATAGATTAATGCACGATTGCAGTAATAAACGTTAGTCTTCATAACGTTTAAGTAGGAATTGCAATGCAATCGGCTTTACGAGTGAGTATGGAACAATATTGTGCTACTGCGAGAGATTAAAGACGTCCTATGTTCAACTTCCCAGTGACTGAACCATCCGAAGAAGAGCCTACCTCGCGCGTATTTCATTACGCCGTTGACGTTACGGAAGAAGGTGAACTGATAGTGAGAACCAAGCCGTTTTGTGAGTAAGGGTATGAACACAAACATTTTGATTGCCAATGGAGGATAACCTAGATCATTAGTGCATATAGTATAGATCATTGTTTCCACATCTTCTGAAGTTATTTTGTAATCCCAACACCAAACGATTACTGACTGTCTTGCCAACGACTTTTGTTTGTTTCATCGACCCACTGATACTGATTCTCTTTTGGCTTAGCGTTAGCTATTAGCTGCCATGAATCTATTGTTCGGCTCGTCGATCCTCAATCAGAGGAGCTGCTAATATCGCTGCTTAAGTCGATTCCATAGCACTTAATGCTATGAAATCCAGTTGATTTAGTTTTAGGTAACAAAAAACTTAATATTCGATATCGTTTAGGACAATATTATTATGTTTATTTTTCTTAATTTCCTAGTAAGGAAGGAAGTAATTGTATTCCACTCAGATTCGATATCCAGATTTCACGGGAAATACAGGTTTTGAGGCGTCTAAAACAAAAGAAACATTTTTACAGAATGCCCCTATATGTGCTGTATCGTTTTCTTCTTTTTTGTATGTGTATATATTGCAATGCGGAGCGCAGCGCACAACAAAGGACGGTCGGGCTAAGCTACTTCACCCCATACCACACCGGAGAGCCAACAAAGGCACTCAAGGTCAGGCTGCCTAGCGCATTAGTGTATGCGTGAGTAACAACAATCGGCGCGGCGCGTATCAAAGGCGCTCACGGTGAAGCTTCCCCACACCACTCATACGAGCGAACACGTGACAACAATCAGAACAGCAGAACAAAAAGGAGTTTTTTCCAGAAGATTCGAGAAGTGTCCGGGGCTGTTGTGTTTGTGGAAGTCGAGAAAGGTCCTATTACGTGATCCTCGCTGTATAAGGAGGCAAGGAAACAGCAGAGGAGAGAGTTACAGACTTGAGAGGGTCAGTGTGTCAGTGAATGCAAGGTAGCTGGCAGCGAGTTCACAACTGAAGCCCTTTTAATGTATATAGAAACCATGGGGAAGAGGGGTGACAGGAATGAAATTGAGTATTTACCTTATCCATTTACCGCAACACAAACGAAGCCCACCTCTGTTCCGTTTCTGTTTGTTTGCGAATACAAACAAGGTAAGTTTCAAGGTGTGCAGGGGCGAAACCGAAGCGAAAAAGATATACTGAGTGATATCTGTGATTATGTTACTTTCCGTACATTTTCTCTTGGCATGGCCAACACAAAGCCTTATTTTTACTAGGAACACAAAATTGCTTATTTTCTCACTCGTCTTTGAAGTATCTTTTTACCTTGTTATGCGACATGACTCCACCACTGACAGTTTGAGGGACTGGCCAGATTCCTGAGGTAGAGTTAACGGGGACAACTCAGTCGGTTTTACCCAATGGGTTATCGGCATCACATGACTCCTTTGTATACCCTTTCTGTTAAGGTTGTTCAAGTTCGCCGCCAACAAACTGAGGTATACCGACGAAAGTGCATCTTCCAATTCTAGGAGTAAAGTAGTTCATTAAGCTGGATAGTTTATAAACTATAGTTGCGATAGTTGTCTCTAAGGAAAAGGTCGCTTCCATCACGTAAGTTAGGGAAACGGAATAGAAAATATTTTTGCGCGAAAAAACGGCGGAAGTCCATTGATGCCTCTTCAGTCCAATGCTGAATGGATGTAAGTCAAAAGTTATCCCAACTTCCCCATAACAACAGACAGAGGGTTGTATATTCTCTCATTGAAGACATCAAGAAAAATGTACACCTTCCTAATTCAAAGGAAAACTTCATATCTAAAGTCAATCCAACATATACATTAGAAAAAACATTTTATTTACACCTGACAGAAGAAGTTAAAAAAAAGTGATACTCCAACTAGTGTTCTAAAATTATTGGCATTAGAGACAATCCATACTAGATTTCCAGAACATGAATGACTCCATATTCATACTGATGGGTCATTGATATCAAACCAAGATGGAGCAGGTGCTGGAGTCACATGTCACCTCTTTTCCTATTACAAATCTTTAAGTTATGGAACTACTAACTTTGATGGAGAAATTGAAGCAATTCGAATGGCCCTACAAAATCTTTTGTACAGAATTTCACATTTTCAGCAAGCATTCTCTCAGATTCAGGGCAGCAATTATAGCAATTACTTCCAAGTTGTCACCAAAAAACCAAACAATTATAGAATGTTGGAAAATCCTTACCCATCTAACAGCACTTCAAAAACACCTAGTCTTCCAATGGATACCAGCTCACTGTGGACTGAGTGGTAATGAGAAAGCTGATTTTCTTGCAAAAAAGGGTACCAGCGGTGTACAAAAATCTATAGTTAATCTACCATTTTATGCAGCTAAAATATTAGTCAACTCTGAATTCAAAAAAATTATTGCAAAATGTTACTATGAAGAATCAAAGAATAAAAGATGGGAAATACCAAACTTTCAAGCAGTAATTCCTGAGTATCCTCGAAAAACAGCAGTTGCAACCTTCAGGTTGATTACAGGACATGATTGTCTGGCAAAACATTTAAACAGAATTGGGATATATTCTTCACCACTCTGTCCTCTATGTGATCTGCAAGAGTAAATGGATCGAGACCACCTTCAAATATGCCCGGCCACTTCTAGGGCCCCATCCATCAGTGAAAAATATTGGAGAGCAAGAGGATTAATGACTTCATTGTCAGAAATCCAGCATTAGCTAACAACAGCATATTCTCTCTTTTCAAGATTCCTCTTTCTCTTTCTCTAAGCATGAGGCAACTAAAACCAAATACCCTATAGTACCACATGTTATGTCATTCATAGAATGTTATGTGATGTTTTGAATAACCAGTAATCACATTATTCCCAAACCCAACCGACTTTGCATCGTGTGTTGATTTCTGCTGGAGATTTAAACTCGCGGTACTAAATTGTGACATTTGCAGCTCAGGAAAGTAGGCAATGGCCATATTAAAGGGAAAGTACACAACATACACTAAATAATACAACACTGCTCATTTAGATTAACCTTTCGGATTAGCTGAATTCAATTATCTCTCGAGCACATATTCTATGATGCTATGTGGCACTTAGAGCTCCTATAGAGCTGTCAAAGCAGTGCAGGTTGGTGGAGGATAAATCGCTATTGAAATGCGATGCTAAAGCCTTCAACATGAGCTTTCGGAACCGATGTATATGCACTTCCTCTCCAATAAGCGATTCTCGGTTCACATCACACGGGTAGTTGCACCTAAGATGGAACTCCGGATTCCATATCCTGCATAAAATATAAAGGAACAAGGCGACATTTGCTGTTATATAGTATATAACTTAAGTTGTCTTCTCAACTGATCAGAGATGCTAGGGATAAAGTAATAATAATAATAATAATAATAATAATAATAATAATAATAATAATAATAATAATAATAATAATAATAATAATAATAATAATAATAATAATAATAATAATAATAATAATAATAATAATAATAATGATAATAAATAATAATGATAATAATAAATAATAAGGATAATAATAAATAATAATGATAATAATAAATAATAATGATAATAATAAATAATAATGATAATAATAAATAATAATGATAATAATAAATAATAATGATAATAATAAATAATAATGATAATAATAAATAATAATGATAATAATTAATAATAATGATAATAATAATAATAATAATAATAATAATAATAATAATAATAATATAAATAATAATAATAATATAAGTAATAATAGTAATAATAGTAATAATAATAACAATAACAATAATAATAATAACAATAATAATAATAATAATAATAATAATAATAATAATAATAATAATAATAATAATAATAATAATAATAATAATAATAATAATAATAATAATAATAATAATAATAATAATAATAATAATAATAATAATTTTATATAAAGAATTTCAATGTTTACACTTTTTCTGTGCCTAGAAAGTCTTATTTCTTACTCATCCCTATCCATCCATTCCATTTCTTCCAGTCTTCTTGCTCTCATTTCAGTTCTTATTTCCCACATCCATGAGCTTCGAGGTCTTCATTTTATTCTTCTTCCAGGTGGATTCCATTCCAAAATCTTTCTCGGTAATCTATCTTCATTCGTTTTGCTAATATGTCCATACCAACTCATCTGTTTATATCTGAGTTCCTATTATTCATTTTTCTCGTATGGCATTATTTCTTATTTTTCCCAATGTTGAATATCTCGCTGACCTTCATAGAAAATCCATTTCCATCGATATAAGTTTTGATTCTGAACTGTTGTTAAGTTTTCATGTTTCAGCTCCATACGTAATACTAATTTTCACTAGTCTACCAGACACTCTTACCATTTTCTCTAGTGAACTGTTTGCTATACGTTTCGCCATGGACTATATATCAAAGAATGGAGACTTCAAATCATTCATTATATACACAGAAAATCCATTTCCATCGATATAAGTTTTGATTCTGAACTGTTGTTAAGTTTTCATGTTTCAGCTCCATACGTAATACTAATTTTCACTAGTCTACCAGACACTCTTACCATTTTCTCTAGTGAACTGTTTGCTATACGTTTCGCCATGGACTATATATCAAAGAATGGAGACTTCAAATCATTCATTATATACACAGATTCCCTTAATGCATTAATGGCTATACAACGATCTCCTTGCCACACCTTGGTAAGGGAGATACGTGAATTATACAGTGAGCTTATTTCATCAGGTAAACAACTAATCTTGGCATGGATACCATCTCACTGTAACATACCAGGAAATGATCTTGCTGACACTGCCGCAAAAGAAGCTACCAAGCATCCTCCAAGCTTACCACATGAAGACTATTTACGGCATCTTAAAATAACTATCCTACACCGATGGAAGACAGATTGGACAACTACATCCAACAGCAAACGCATGATATCTGTCCAATACCTAACCTGTTCACAACAATTAGAACACTAACCCGGCGAGACCAGGTACTAATAACCCGATTATGCATTGGCCACACTGCGCTTACTCACTCCTACATTCTGTCCCGTGAACTTCCTCCTAAATGTACTCTGTGTGATTCTACTCTTACCGTTCAACATCTTCTCACTGTTTGCCCAAGATACACTCACCAGCGACTTCAGTATGGAGTTCCTGAGAACCTTCAGCTAGCTTTGGGTGATCAACAATATCACAAGAAAACCATCAAGTTCATCAAAGCATGCAAAGTTAATGTTTAAATTCATTGTAAACTTCATGATTTGTTTCCTCCTTTTTTTCCCTCAATGTTTAGTCGCGATATGACTTTTATGTTGAAGCGACTTCAAATAATAAATAAATTTTAAAAAAAATAATTTCACTATTATATTGTATATTTGCAATTTATTCTTCATAGTTCCACAGGAAACTATTCAGCATTGATGTTATAATTTTAACTTTATCGATTCTATTCTTAATGTCATTTTCCGGTTTATCTTCTTTATTTATTTTTACCCACCAAATACTTAAATTTTTCACATCCTGTAATACAATCTTTCTATTCTTCCAGAATTAAATCTTTGGTTTTTGTTCTAAATCCCATACAAAACGTTTTATTCTTAATTTATTTTCCGCTGCCGTTCTTCCAGTAACTTTCTAAGCATAAATTCCATACCTTCATACTCTTGCACATTTACTACCTGGTCGTACGCAAATGATAGTATATATATATATATATATATTGTCTGCTGATCCAAATTCAATAGGTACTCCCATTCCTAAACATTTTTTGTTCCAATTTGATAATGCTTTATGTATAAACAATTTAAATTATGTGGGCGATACTGCAACCCTGACGGAGGCCTTTTGTTACTTTAATTTCTTCTGATGCAACTTTTCCAATTTTGATTTTAGATACAGCATTTATGTACACATTTTTATCGTACTAATTTTGTTAATCTTCCCACAATATTATAATATTCATTGTAATATATTACTATATTAATAAGTTTGTTTTTCAATTCGAGACCACCTGAGTAGACAAAATATTAATTCTAAACAAAATTTTAAAACTTGGATACAAGTTATTTAAAACTACTGCATGGATAATTTATTTATAACGAGTTAAGACAAACTTAAAGCTATCTCAAACTTGAACACCAATTCCTTCTTACAACTGCACATAGACAGAGCGACCCAGTGAACTGTGAACCAACTTGTGGCACTTTGGCTAGCGGCGATCATTCTGATCGTCCACAGGTATCGCAGAGTTACGTTCACATCATCATAGAAGTTTTTCTTAATTATTCTAATACCACATTTATCAGCCCATTAATAGGAACCTCGTTAGCCATACATTCTTAGCACATCATTCACTTGAGGTTAATAGTGACTGATGGTATTTTCTCTCGACCATATTCTTTCAAAGCTCCCAAAGTACGCATGTTTGTCTAGTATAGTACTTTTGAAATGATAACAGCCTTTAAGAGGTAGGTCATGAACTAGCGAATGGAGGCCACAAATTCTTCCTTGTAATTTTCACTCAAAAAAGTACTTAATTCCTCCAATCGAAACATTTTCCCTATGAACCGTGGCTGAGCGTTTTTGAAAGAAAAATAATCTTTAGTCTAATTCCCTAAAAACTGTTTCTAGCGTGGACATATTTTGTTATGGCTGCGGTGTAATCTTTCCGGTCCCTGAAAATTAGACGTACCAAGGGAGTAATGGTATATTGGGTCGTTGGTTATTGTTATATTTTTTTTAATTCTTCCTTTTTGTATTTATCGTATTTTATTTTTTACTTTCTCTACTACGTAGAGTAAGTAGAGGAAGTACTCTATTCCATCCAAAAATTCATAGTCGAGATTTCACCGGAAATATATGTTGTGGGGCCCCTATTTTTTAGAAAAAGATCCCTGTGTGTGTGTGTGTGTGTGTGTGTGTGTGTGTGTGTGTGTTGCGGGGGGGGGGGGGGAGCTTGTGTGTGTGCGCGCGCGCACCTGTATGCCTCTGGACAGCATAACTCAAAAACAAAAATCCGTTAAGAGCAAAAGTTGGTGTTTAAGTTTAATGCCTTTTAAGGATGCCACACGAACATTTTGAAGAAAATTCCTCCACCTTAAACTACCCTTTACATGGAAATTTTTCAGAAAATTTTGATTTTCTCGAAAATGGCTCTAACGATTTTGATTAAAATGTCATTTATTCAAGATATTTTTATGACAAATGAAATGCATATTATTAATTTTCTGGCTATAGCCTATGTAGTCCTGTTTATTCTTGATGACTTTGAATAATTCGTAAACCGAAAGAGATGGACAAAATCTTACTACACAAAAATGTAGATCTCGTTAAAACACACAATTTAAGTCCGAATGAATTTTTTTGCGGAGTGAACCATTTCGGAGATATTCCTTAATATTTGTGTGAGTTTTTGGAATACTTAAACTTTCGTCAAATGGAAGACCGTTATTCACTTTTTATATCTTAGCCATACATACGCGTGCGCGGACCTTTTGTAAAAATGCTTTGTCTGGATTTAGGAGCCCTCAAAGCTTATATTTTCGGTGAAATCTCGATATCGAAATTTTGGATCGAATACATACTTCCCCTACTTACTAGTAGAGAAAGTAAAAATGTTCCAACATAAGTAGTTTTAGGTTGGAATAGTGCAGTAACACTAACGCTTAAAGGATACCTAACTTCAAGTTTATAGAAGAGATTTTATAAACCTTAATTTATGTCTTAGAATAATTTTCGCAATTTTAGTTAATATGTCAATATATGTAATGTCACCTCGTTCGGGGCGCACAGACACAGACACAGACACACACACACACACACACACACACACACACACACACACACACACACACACACACACACTCACACACACACATACAACACATACACACGCAGACGCTCATGTATACATTCAAACCATTTTTATTGTTCTTCAGTCTACTCCATTATACAAATTATTAGTTTCCCAAACCGAAAATTACCAGAAAAAAATCTGATGTGTTGCACTCTCATGACTTTCTCTACTCTTGTACTAAACATTCTTACAAACTCTTATTCCTATATCTTCTTCGTGTTAGTTAAGATAAACATTTGTACAACTTATCTTATTGGTTATTTCCTTGTAGGTACAAGGGGAATATCAGAGTATAGTAGGCTTTGTGCGATAGTCAAATGTTTTAAAGCTTTGGGATTCTGTTGTCTTTGCACACTTTACATACAAAAAAATGAACAACGATGATCCATTTCACGAAAGTTTCAAGTTTTTCGAAACTCACACACTTAACAAGGAATATCTCCGAAATGGTTCACCCTACAAGAAAATTTATTTGAACATAAATTGTGTATTTAAGCATGATCTACATTTTTTGTATAGTATAATTTGGTCTATCTCTAACGGTTTACCAGTTTCGCAAAAGTCGTCCAGAGTAAATACGACTACAGGGGCTATAGCCAGAAAATTCAAGATATACATTTCATTTGTCATAAAAATAAAAAATTCTCAAACATATGACTCTTTAATCAAAATCGTTAGAGCCATTTTCAAGAAAATGAAAATTTTCGAAAAATTTTCCATGTAAAGAGTAGTTTAGGGTGGGGCTATTCTCTTCAAAATCTTCGTGTCGCATCCTTGAAAGACATTAAACTTAAATGCCAACTTTGATTTTTAACCGACTTTTCGTTTTTGAGTTATGCTGCCCACAGACTGACAGACACACAGACTGACACACAGACTGACACACAGACTGACACACAGACACACACACACACACACACACACACGGACTTTTTTTTAAAAATGCTTTTTTTGGATTCAGGGGGCCTCAAAACATATATTTCCGATGAAATCTCGACATGGAATTTTTGGGTGCAATACAATACTTCCCCTGCTTACCAGTAGAGAAAGTAAAAATGTCAACGTTTTTGTAATATGTATAGGTTATGAGCGCCTGTTTACTTCTGCTGCCAAATATTATGTAACTGGTCGACTATTCCCTGTGTGATGTTGGAAGTGATACATGAGAGTGCAGGAAAGAGGGCGAAGAAAATGAAATGGTAAAGGAGAGACGGAGCAAAAGCAGTCTTCTATGAATGGAGAATCTCTTTTGCTCTTTTGCTGCGGTAGAGTGAAGAGGTAGAAAGAAATTGCCGGACGAGGGGATTTGGTCGAGAAAGCTCACGTTCGTAAACAAACTGGCAGACGTAACGCAATAGACTTCAAAGCAATTATTTAGAGTGCGGGTGTTGCTAAACTTTTTAAAAAATCCATTAAAATACCAACCATGTTAAATCTGAATTTCATTTTTCATATAAACAGTTAGCAAGCAAATGGATGATGATACCCTTGATTACATCTGCTCCAGGACAGGCCTAGAGATCAGAAGAACTAATATGGTGTACGTTAATTATAACCGCTAATAGCTCACGTGGAATTTAATGCTCCGGCTACAACGCTAACAGCAGCCGAAAGCCACCAGCAAAATGCTGCTTTCCAAATAAACGTTCCAAAACACGTCAAGTGTGTCCACGGGATAGTATTAAAAGGACGGCACTAAAAAATTTATAATTCCATGTTTTAAACAAGTGAAACATACTTTAAGCAGGGGCGTCCAACCTTCTCTGTTGGAAGAACCTTACGCAGTGAGTGGTAGTGCTTCACTCCACTCCTCAGTCGTATGCAGTGACGGACACAAACAGGCGATTCCATGGCAGTTTATAATGCATACCTTGAATTTTCTGTCCTCAGAAGACCTCTTCATTCTGGATGATTTTTGCATAAATGCTAAAGAGTAAGAGAGACAAAAGCTTACTAAATAATAGCCGTGGATCTGTTTAAAACACACAATTTATGTCAAACACTTCCTTTTTCTTTTGAGTGAACTATTTACGAGATATTCTTTCTTATTTGTTTGAATTTGCCAATACTTATACATACTTTTTTCAAACAGGAATACCTTACTCGTTTTTTTTTCATTCCTTGGCCTTGCAAAGAGAACGGAATTCCAAAGGCGTGGTATAGCAACCAGCTCTTAAAGTATTTCACTATCGCTTAAAGCCTACCGTATTCCCATATTCCCCTTGTACCTGTAAGAAAATTCGCAAATAAGGTAATTTCTCAAAAAGGTTACGTCGATTAAAATACAGTATAAATAGAGAAACAAGGATTTGAAAGAATAGCATGTATAAGAGTGAATATAGCTCTGCATTTGTTTGTGTTTCTCCAAATTGAACTATATTAAAAGTCTGCATTGCAATATGTTACGCGACGATCACTTGGTGGATCTTCTAAGGCTCTGCAAATATTGATAGACTTCTTAAACGTAAGCAGTATCAAAGAAATCGCTAATGAACAGATGTTTGTCGTATAAGTTTTGAAGGTGCCTTCCTAAATCAAACGCAACGTACAAGTCAACAAACCGCCCTGCAACATAAGGCACGGAAGGGTTTAAAGAGAGGCAAAGTCCGTGTCGGAACGAGGCAAACCCACACTCTACTCTTTCAAAGGTTGGACATCGCTGATTCAGAGTAATAGTTACAAAAGTATATGTTCAGTAACGAGATACTCAAGTTAGAATACGACCGAAGGGTGTTGTCTAGAATATTTTATCTACGCTAAGGGTATTTTAGTATTATGATGTACCTATATTAGGTATATTTAATTAAATTTGTTTGTTGCAAGTTGTTTGCTGTGTAGTTTTTTCGATTTTAAATCGCCATTAACAGTAAACAATGTGGAGAGCGGCTTAGAAATGCATTTGACAAAGAAATCCATCTAAGATAACAATTTATAATTGGTACAGCGAACTCAAAGGAGACTGTTTTTTTTCTTTTTTCTTTTTTTTTTTTTTTCTTCTTCTTCCCTTTCTTAGTAATTAAATTCGTGAAGAACGCCCAAGAACTGTTGTTACTGATGGAAATATTGGCGCTCTTTAAGCAATTCTACTCTTCCAAGTATGGCATTTTAAATAGATGAATTACTTTCTGTTATGTGTACATAAATATACTGTTTCACTGACATGTAAAATTTTCCGACATGATAAATTTCAATCAGGTGTACCTACTTCGATAGCTCATTTGCAAAACCGCTTCTCTGCTTAGAAAGAAGTTGGTCTACTGTCACTCAGATTACTATAAAAAAGACTTACAGTTATTATTACTTCTGCTCACTGGTATCAAAGCAGAGGTACAAATAGACTATAAGGTGTACGATATTAGAAGGCACATGAGGCGGAGCTCGAGAAGACTCGCCTAGAGTGACTGTCCTATCACAGCTGCACGCGTTGCCTAGTTCGGAACGCAGAGCACAAGCGTAAGCAACAGAGTTCACTTTTCCATGCGCCCAAAATTATTGCTGGAAATTCGACATTCTAATATGCCGTGGTGTATGCGGTAAGAAGTTTTGAGGCAGCCTGTACAAAGGCCATTTTTCTGCGACGTATGATTCTCGAGTTATCGCTTCGAGAACAAACAACTAACTCCCGTGTTTATGCTTATGTATGCAACTTCCAATCTTGCCTATGTGTTTTATTCCTTTTCATTACGCAGTTACGGAGTAAGACATTACGAAGTGTCGTTAGGAACTGCGTATATTTAGTTCATAAATGAACTTACCACGGAACACTGCAGTCGGCGTGAATTCTTTAGTTCGGTTGAAGATCAATCCGTAGCCCAAATTGTGCTTTGTGTAACTGTGACAATAAGCAGAAAATTCACATGTTTACATTGTGTTTAGTGAAGTGTTAACAATGTCACTTTCAAAGCCTGGTACCAGTGGCCCAAGTACTAAGGGTAAAGTACTCCGCTCTCAGGCCAGAAATATTAGTTTTAAAGTGTAGTTTTTTTAAGGAATTGGCATCTGAGGAAGTGCGTGTAAATAAGTATGTTAATATTGAGTGTTACACTTTATAATGCTATCATCATTATCCTTTGCTGCGTAAGTTTACTTTCTGACAATTTGTGACAAATGTTTCTTTCTTCGTTCCCTCCCCGTAACTTCCGCTCTCTGGCGCATCACTTGGTAGCAGTGCAGCCGCCGTGTGCATGCATTGGTTCAGCTCATGTGCGTTCTAAAACGGTACGCCGTATAGTGTTTAAGATAAGTATCTACTACTGTACATCTTGGAGTTTGTTAACCACTGTTAAACAAAAGGGGTCTGTTGAAAAGTGTCTCTGATGAGCCTCTTAGTGCAGCGATAAGGTACACTTTTATTGTGTTTACTTTAAGAAATACATCACAATAAATAATCATGGCAAACAAAATTAAATGGTGGTTGATAGCTGACCGCTTCATGATCAGATTATTCTCTTTTCTGTTGCGCAAATAAATTTTGTGGGCGCTAAATGATAGCATGTTTATGCAACGCAGTAAGGCCTGGCAAACCTCTCTTTGGAAACTGTGTTGACCAGCTCCTCCTGCCACCCGCCATCAAATTTTGTATATGCTTATAAAAGTCCTAGGTGAAACTGAAACCTGAATATTAAGAAACATACTTCCAGATGGATTGTTATATTTTCTGTCAATCAACTTACTGCTGGTTTTTATATTTTCTGTCAATCAACTTACTGCTGGTTTTTTGAACACACAAGCAATGTTTGAGATATATTGGAAAGTTCCCATGGTAGCTCAGTGGTTAGAGCAGGCGCGCGTGAAGCGGAAGATTCGTGGTTCAAATCCCGGCTATGGCATTGAATTTTTAAGTCCTGATTCTACCTCTTAAATATACTTCTACTTATATTGTGTTCTAAAAAGTATATACAACGCTACTAGTCATTGATCCTAACCAACCCCACAGTACCATTTCTGTTTGTGTAACGTTTGTACGAAATAGATTAATAGTGCCCTTCTCAGTCCTATGTGACAACACTTGCTGTCAATAAAATCATTGGTTTTTGTTATTTTCAGCCTATATTGTGCGAGGCGTCATACGTCTTGCTAGAATATGCGCGGACTGCAATGTTTATGTGGATGTTCATCGAAGGCCTTTATCTGCACAACATGATTACGGGTGAGTATACTCTCATCTTTAGGTTTATCTGCATTTATATATTGATTGTTACCGTCCGTTTCGGTTTGAAGGAGTGTCTACCTTCCTATTTTGCACACTTCTTCCTCTTTATTTTATTTATTTAATTTGTTTTTTGCCCTTTGCTACTTATAGTGAGAGAAGTTATTCCACCCAAAACTTGGATATATGAAATACAAGTTTTAAGGCTCCCTGAATCCAAAAACAGGCATTTTTAGAAAGGAGGTCTGTCTGTCTGTGAACAGGATAACTCGAAAACGAAAAGTCGATTAAACACCAAACTTGGTATTTAAGTTCAACATCTTCTAAAGAAGCGACACGGAGATTTCAAGAGAATCCCACTACCCCAGACTACTCTTCACATGAACCATTCTTCAATAGCTTTGGTTCTCTCAAAAATGACTCTAACGATGTTGATTAACATATTAAGATATTCTCCTGCCAAATGAAATGTACATCTTGAATTTTCTGGGAATGCCCTCAAGAGTTCTATTCATTCTAAATGACCTTTGCATAACTAGTAAATCGTAAGAGATAGACAAACCTCACCAATAAAGATTTAGTCAAAACAAACAATTTATATCAAATACATCTCGTTAGAGACATTTCCGACATATTCCTTGTTGTTGAATGAATAACAGTATGTTTGTGGTAGGAAACACAAAGCATATGTCCAAGAATTACTATAAACCTCCAATAAATCATTATAGGACTCGTTCGTCTCTGGGGCAAGACTTCAGCCTAATTAAAAGCGTAAACATATTGTTCTTGAAGAAAGGGAAAAAGTCTTCTAATTGGCGCTAAGTCTAAGTACATCGCTTACTACTGAGTGTTACGAAACATTTTAGTGTTCCTAGTAAAATATATAAAAGTGACAATTTCTGTTGCTTACAAAATTTATTGTGGTAAATATTGAGCCAATTGTTAATTTCTATTTCTTTAGTTGTTTGAAAAATACTACTACAGTGTAGTTTCGAACGTCGTAAGACCATAAGCAGGTATACGAATTTGTGACCATTTTACCCAGTACGAAGCAAATATAGTTCAATTGTTATTAGCAGCCTTCGAACCTTGATACCTACAGCTACTGCAAAATAAAGCGATCGCAAGTTACCTGCCACACAGGCAGAGTGTGACGTCATTGCCCCAGTACAGTGACAGCACAAAGCACACTGCCTACAGCGCATAGTCTTTGGAATATGTTCATAGTTACACACAGTAAAATGCCTCCAGCACGACAATCGAAATAGTCAATTGTAGAAGAATTTGGGAGTGAATATTTTATTGTAAATGGTGACAGCGTTGAATGTAAGTTATGCAACAACTTTATCTACCACGTTCATGTGTCGACTGTACCTGGCCTCCTCTGTGTTGTGATCCTGTGACAGTCTCCCACTTGCTATAGTCCAAACTCCGAAACTTTTCGTTCTCTGTATGAAGGTTCGTTCCCTAGTTATTGGACTTAAGGCATGGACGTGCAGTGACATCGGATATCGGTGATATTGGTAAGTTTAATAATTGTATAAAGAAATTATGTGGGGATACTTAAATAGTTTGCAAGAAATAATTTCCATGTGTTAAAATCAAATCATAACGTAAGAAATCTAAATTAAAATTGAATGATGTCAATTGAAATCTTAGCTGATTCCGTGGCAAGGAAGAGGAATTGGATAAGTCAGTGCAGCTAAGCTTAATAGGTGTTGCAATGAAATCAAGTCAACAAGAAATCCATTAGCTTAAAGGTCATATACCTGGGTTTCAGTTATGTTCAGAAGTCATATTTGCATCCAAAAACACAAGGTTGTGAGAGTTAGAAAAGGCATGAAATTATAAGTATTTAGCAACTTAATCGAGAGAGAAATTGTGTTTCACAGGCGAATGAGTAGCTTCAAATTTGGCAACGTAAAGTAGGAACTTTGTGGGAAGCCTTAACCTAGGTGGGACCTAACCTGATAAAAGAGCGTGTATCTAAAATTTCTTACACGTTCTACAATCTTGGCTCAGTTGGTTAGACGCTAGCCTACTGATCCCAAGGTCGCGGGTTCAAACCCGGCTCAGACCGATGGTTTTTAGGTGTGCTTAGAAACGACAGCTCCATGTCAGTAGATTTACTGGTGTGTAAAAGAACTCCTTCGGGACGCTGATGTGATCCCGGTAATTCACAGCGTCGTTAAACAACAATATATAGCAAGAGAATATTCCAATTAGAGTTTCAGCGAAGCGTGGCTACTTTGCGGAAGTTGCCGTTCAACTTGGAATTAATACATTGATAACAATTATTCTAGACGTTCTCTGGGGAGTAACACATTCATCATATGTTCATTCAAAGACTAGTTTCGCCACTTGATGAACATTTCTCACTAAAAGTCCCAACGGAAACCCAGACGATTTAATGGACAATTAACAAAAGGAATGATTTGGATATGCAGGGCTTGAACAATGACAGGTGACTCAGACAGGAGACTGGACACCAGAGAGAAGAAAGAACAGAGTGGTCTTCAAAGGAAACGTGCTAAATCAATTTACTGATGGAAGAGGGAAAGGGAAAGAAAAAAAGTTAAAAATGCTTTGAAGTCCCTAGTTTTCATTAAGCGTCTAGAAATTGATACTGGGGCGTGTTAAGGTAATACAAAGCAACGTAAAAGCTTTCCCACGTATACATTTTTTCACGGATCTTTTTTTATCTTTATTTAAACAATTGTATACATTAATAAACTTGCGTCAAATGTCAAACTGTGACTTAGATCTTACTCAAAATGTTCTTTTGAACTTAATAATGTCTTACAGGGAAACTATGTAGATTGGAGTGTTTGAAAATTCTAATGTGGCTTTACACTAAAAAGATAATAAAGGATAAACTGTTTACATATAAATAAAGATTTTTTTTTTATTTTTTGAATAAAATACACAAACGGGCATATGCCTTCTTTTAGCATTTATTTCTGAAATTTTACTGAAAAAGGTTAAAAATACCACCAGGAGCATTTCAATAAGAAAATCTTTGAAGAAAGCATCTCACATTCATGAGCGTCGGCAGACATTTTTCCAGGGGGAGGCCACATGTTTGAAATTTGCAATCAGATAATATCAATTCACTATTTTATTGTCAAAATTTATAATATTCGTTGCATATAACCATGTTAATTTGTGCTAAATAGAAATTGATCTTTTAAAATAGTAGTTTAATAGTCAGTAATTGATTGCACGTTAAGTTGACCAACTTCCAGGGAGGGGCCGCGGCCCCCCCCCTTGCCCCCCCCCCTTCGCGACGCCCATGCTCACATTAGAATGAGTGTTACAGAACTATACATAGAAGTGTTATATATTCAGCTTTAAATATTGGTGTGTGTGTGTGTGTGTGTGTGTGTGTGTGTGTGTGTGGGTGGGTGGGTGTGTGTGTGTGTGTGTGTGTGTGTGTGTGTGGGTGGGTGGGTGGGTGGGTGGGTGGGTGTGTAGGGGGGGTGTAGGGGGGTGTGTAATGCTCAGGAGTTAATAATGAAATCATTATCCTTTATGTTTCGCAATATTCCGATGTTAGAATTTAAAAAGCTGTAAGGGATTCACAATGTTTTGGATACTCCATGTCCATTTCTTCTTCTTTGGAGCACAATAAACAATTTGGAGCTGCTACTATTCCAATTCTGAAAAGATGTTTATTCAAAACATCATGTCCTGTGATCAGTGAAATGCAGCAACACAGGACTTTCTTGGCATATCAAGAACTGTTGATGGATCATCCAAAAGTCCTGTCATGTTGACTGTTCATTTCGAACTATTATCTGTTGATTGAAATTGAAATTATTTTTCTTTTAAAAATTCTTTTAAGGATACCATCTGTGAAATTTTGAAAATCTACAGTTTTCATTGTATTGATTTGAAATTTTAACACAACAATCACTGTATAGGGAGGAGTAACTGTGCTAAATGTCATGCATTTAGGCAGATTAGTTGTAAACATATTAATATTTTATTATATTTTTTTTAAATATTTGTATAAATGGTTCCCCATGATGCAATTTTGATTTGAAAAACTTGATAATTTTCAGTTATGTCCTGTAATAGAATGTTAGCAAATTGATGAGATAATTTCTTAATATTGTAACTAGTTTGGATAAAAATAAATTTTAAAGTTGAAATTCATTATTTTTTCATTTAAATTTTGAAATGTAAACTTTAATATTTAATTACACAGCAGTTATTCACTTTATGAGAAAATTATCTCATCATTTCTTTTTAATGTTATTTCTAAGCAGATACACCAAATTTCATGCATAAGTACTGCAAATTGCATCGTGTGGAGCATTTTAAAGAGCAAACAGTGCTAAAAATAAAAACGTGGAAAAACTAAGTTTGAAGTTATAGCAAGAATAATGGAACTGTATGGATTTAAATGGACACGAACGCTTACAGGTAATCAGTTATACGGCCATATGACATAGATAAAAAGGCCGCAAGGCTGTAAAAAGCATATAAAAATAAAGCAGACGATTTATACTATTTGATAAAACAAAAATCCTTTTTTGGCAATTTTGGAATTTTTTAGCCTTTTTTTACAGATGGATATCCTTAATTGATTCATAGGAGAAATTTTTTACCACTAAATCCTTTCTTTAAATATTGAAGTGAGTAAAACAAGGGACCGAAATACAGGTTAAGAGATTTGCATGAGGTGTGTACCATGACACAAAAGAGCTAAAGATAGAAATAAAGTGAAGGAGAAAACAAAAACATTAAGCTACCTCAGGAGATAAAGGGTAACACAGACGTAGACAAAGTACCGTATTTCACATAATAGTGTCTGACTTAACCTTGTTAGACGATAAATCACTCCTGATGAGCAGAAACTGGGACGAAGAATTCCCAACAACGCTGAACAAACTTCTGGGAGTTATTAAAAGATCCAAGTAGTTCTAGAAACTTTACCCTCGGCCATTTATTTCGATACCGCAACAATCAAGTCGGCAGCACCTCATTTATAATTTGCTTCTCAGCACCTAGGCAAAGAGAAAAGGTTCTAAAATCTGCCTGTGTTCTCACTCTCATCCATCTCTATTTCTACACAGATATTTTGTCAGTTATCGTAAATATGTTACAAAGTAAGAGAGCAACACATGTTAAGTTTCCCTGCACCTTTTTGTTAAGGAGTTTGAAAAATTTCCAGTTAGCTTATAATAGATTTGCTATATTTCTAACCTAAACAAAATGAGTGTGTGTTAAAGCTAGCACGATATTATTTTAACACACTTAACAGCATTGCTGCGCTATGCCTAGCTTCCACAATGCGTACACAGAAACTGCACATCTAAAAAAGCACATGGCTTCGTGAACGAAGCCTTCAGACACTTTTTGTAGGGGTATGTGTCCGTGGCAACTTCCCCTGTTCTATTGCTCTAGTCCCGGGGTCTCCAAACTACGGCCCGCGGGTCAAATCTGGCCCGCCAGTGTCATCAATCCGGCCCGCGACTGCTAATGGTTTGTTATTGCTGTTGCTTTTTTTAAAGTTAACTGTGTCATGAATCACAAATTTATTTATTTATGTTTAATTTATCAATTAATCACAAAATAAATTCTTACAATATTGTTTGAGTCAGTTACATATTGTTACAAGTCAACGTAAATATTAACACACATATAATATAGTATAGTATATAATATAATGACATTTACAATAATATTTATTTATATTTGGTTACAATAATTCTGTTGCTCTGATAACTTAGATTGGATAAAAAACTGTAATGTTAGTTTGTTTTATTTAGTCTGTTTTAATAACTTGCTACGTAAAGCTTAATGACAAGTGTAATAATCAGGCAATTAAACTTAAATGTTATAACTAACAAATAATTGAAATGAATCTCGTCAACATTAGTGAACATCCCGCGGTTTTACCCTCGGTAGTTACGTAGGGGTAATGAGTATGGTATATGTATGTAAACCGAAGTTTGGAATCACGTATATATCCTAAATATCACACATTATTTTTATCCTCAAAATCCCTCAGGAACGGAAAAGCTAAAATAACGCGAATGAATGCGGGGTGTTCCCTTCTGAAAAATACTAATGAGATTTATGTAACTGTGATTTACCACTGACAATATTTTGCAGCTCTGGACCACTAATTACTTGCACCAATTATTAAGAGAGATTTAACATGCTCGTCGGTTAATTTAGATCTGTAAACATTCTTTGTGTACTTCATTTTGGAGAGTGTTTTCTCATACAAGTAAGTTGTACCAAAAACAGAAAACAGCCCACGAGCAAATTTATGCAAATTATCAAATTGTACCAGTGGAAGACTTTTATAAAATTTCAACAAAGATGAGTTTTGATATTTGTTCTTAATTATATCAGTGCACCGTAAATCAATAATTTCCATTTGAAGTTCCGGGGCTGGGGTTTCAACATCAGTATCAAAAGGATTTTGAAAAATCTTAATTGCATTCACAATGTCATCAAGTCTGAGAAACGGGTATCAAAATTTATCTTCAAATCACCCAAAGCTTTGATTGCAAAATGGACAGGAAACTCAGTCTCAGTAGTGTGACTGAATATTTCACGTTTTAAAATGTGTGAAACAGTTTTCCGTAACTGTGATTGAAACAATACTATTTTCTGCCGAAACGATTTGATATTAGTGTATAAATCAGGGAGAAGCTGGTTTTCTGCTTGAAATCTCAAATTCAGTTCATTCGTATGTTTTGTCAAATCTACATAGAATGCTGACTTCCACAGCCATTCGCTATTTTGTAATTCAGTAAGAGGGTAATGTCGATCTCTGTTCTAGTTCAAAAAAGCGCTGAAGGACCTTTCAGTTTCTCCAATCTCTTGAATAAACTCGCGAAATTGTCAGTGATTCAGCCCAGTGGATCTAATGAAATTAACAGCTGATATGACTGGTTTTACAACTTCAGACATATCCAGACATATCCAGACATTTTCCGCACAAGGACTGCTAATGAATGATACAATGTAAGACTAACCACCTTCCTTTTCTAAAGCCTTTGACACAATTGCAATCACTCCTGTATTTTACCACTCATGTTTTTGCCTCCATCAGTTGCAATAGATTTCAAGTTTTTCCATCAAAGGTTCTTATTATTAATGACATTTTCAACCCCCTTGAAAATATCTTCCCCAGTAGTCGTGCTGTGAATACTATCAATATCAAGAAGTTCTTCATACGATGCATAGCTTTTATCTACTCCTCGAATAAAAATCAACACCTGAGCAGTATCTATCACATCCATTGACTCATTCAAGGCCAGAAAAAACACTCAAGATATCCATTTTTGTTACACAGTGAGATTATATATTTTCTGCGATGTCTTGTACCCTCCGAGTCACGGTGTTTGCCAATTAACTGACAGTTTTAAATACATTTACCTGTTCGGGACACATTTCTTCGACTACTGCACTTACCCATTCTTTGATCATTTCTCCATTGGTGAATGGTTTCCCACGTCTTGCGATTTCAAGAGCCACACAAAAGTTAGCATGAACTGCAGCCCCTTGTTCAATGTTGACTTTCGTTAAGAAGGATTGCTGCAATTTCAATCCGCAAACTTCCGCTATATTTTGAGTAGTTTTGCGAATTTTTGTGTCATAATGTCATTTAATGCTATATTCTTTGAAAACGACTATGATTTAATTGCAAATCAAACATAGCTCCTTATTACAGGACTCAGTCAAGAAACACTGATAGTTCCATTGATCTCTGAATGTTCTGCATTCACTATTACTTTTCTCTTCTTTTCCATTCTAGTAAATCACACACAGAAATAAGTCAAATCAAAATACTGTTACGTATGAGCATTGGTCAGTTCGATAATGTCTTTTAAATGGGGTTACACGCTACTTTATTTCACGATAGTTTCGCTTCCTTCACCTTCCCAAGGCAGACTGACTGGAAGATTTCGCTGCCTAGCCATCTTGAAGTGAGTAGAATACACCAGAATGTTCTTGAAAGTGCTACTAGTACCACCTGTTAGCGACAGAGGGTTCTACCACGACCAATTTCCGCTTTTGACTACTAGATGTCAATAATACATAATTTGACCTAGCAAATTTAGAAAGCGTATGTTCGGCTCAGGGCGCGTACTTGGCGACTAGTCTAGAAATTACAGATAATGGTAGGAAAAACTGAAACACGGTCCTGGCCCTCGGAACTTTCTGGAGTAATTAATACGGCCCTAAGGCTGGAAAGTTTGGAGACCCCTGCTCTAGCCAGTAATATGTCATCACCCTCGTTTTTCTTCGCCTACAATCTGAATTTCAAGGAGTAACGCTGCACTGTAGCACATGGTTCCTTACTGCTTACTACTGTCCATTGTATTTCCTGTATTTTCGTAATTTACTGTCTATTCCTCAGTAGCTGTGTGCTTAGAGAAAATAAGTGTATAGCAATTACTAAATAGCCTTTAATGTTCAAAAGTTTTAAAGTAGTGCAACGTAAAAGCCACGTATTGAAGCAATTATGTAATTCTCTTTTACAATATCCCAAATACCACACAAACGCCATATATACAGGGTGTTTAAAAATCACCCGATATTGCAACAGGAGTTGGGATTGGTTAGAACTAGAATAAATATTCCTATGAACATATATGTCCGGAAACAAATAGGTACTTGAGATATGAGCCATTTTAGAAAAATGTGCAATGTATGCACATTTTCGATAGGTTTGACATATACCAATTTCTTTAAATGTCGCCATAGTCAGAAATCTAATGGACTGAGGTCTGGTGAACGGGGAGGCCATGCTACTGGACCTGTTTCTCCAATCCATCGCCCATTAAATGTTTGGCTTACGTATTCTCGTTAGATGCATACAAAATGGGGCGGTGCCCTGTCATGCATAACCCACATGGGTCGTCTTCCCACAAGCACAACTCCTACAAAAGCATGGGTAACTCATTGCACAGGAATCGATTATACACAGCACCTGTTAATATGTTCGGTAAAATGTATGGTCCTTGGAGTGTGTCACCCACAATTCCTGCCCACACACTGGGACTAAAGCGATCCTGATACTTAAACCAAACATTCAATAAACGGTGGATTGGTGGAGGAGGTTCAGTAGCATGGCCTCCGCGTTCATCGTTTTAGTTCTGACCAATCTCAACTCCTGTTGCACTATCGGACACTTTTTAACAGCCTGTAAATATTATTTTGGCCACTTTGTATTGGAAATACATATACGTGTGTGTCTGTGTGTGTCTGTCTGTGTGTGTGTCTGTGTCTGTGTGAGTGTGTGTGTGTGTCTGTGTGTGTGTGTGTTTTACAATACAAGGCTGTTAAAAATAATCAAAGGCTTACCATGAACAAAACGGAGCAGCTAGCACTGAAAGCAATGGAGCAAGTGAAGTCAAAGAATGGGTGCCTGTATCGTAGTGGAAGACTTGTCAAATAGCAATGGAAAAAAGAAAGCATTTTAGACAGGTGCCTAGAGAGAATGATTTGTCGAACGGTAATGGAAGAAAGAGAATTTTAAACCAGTGTCAATTTTCTACAACAGTTCCTCTTTTTCCGGTTGTACCGCTTACAAAGAAATCTACTCCCCGTCTTTTGAGCCATCCCTTTGTTACACATAAGCAGTTTAATTCCTGTAGTCGTAATTTACACTATTTTATTTGCAGAAGAAATTGAAGCCACTCGTAGCTTTAAATTCACTGTAACTAGTACCCAAATGAGTAAATCGATCTATATTACAGATTATGAAAGTTTGTTTTCTGCATATTTCGTACCTTGCACATCTAGATGAATGCTGCATAAATTAAGAATAACACAGTAAAATGAATTATAAGTATGATATTCCGTATATTAACTGCAAAATGTTAGCAATAAATTAAAAATACCCCAGTCCTAAATGTATTTCTGATGAATAAGCTGTAATTTTGTCCACGATACTAGCTCTAATCGTATCGAACTTCTTCTTCTTCTTCTTCTTCTTCTTCTTCTTCTTCTTCTTCTTCTTCTTCTTCTTCTTCTTCCCTGTTCTATCACTCTCATGGTGTCAGGGTTTTACCTCGGATCTATTTCCTAAACTCAATCCTATCCTATGCTAGTCTATTGAACTGGTACCCAGTAATACATATTTCTCGCGCAGTCTTCGTCTTTTATCCGTCCCTTTCCGAGGCTCAAATTTTCCTTCCGAGTTCGACTTTACTTAAGGTGAGGGATTAGCCCAACGCTTAAGGTCCCTGTTTTATCCCCAGGGTAGTCGGGTAGACCTTCAGTTCTTGGAGGTAGGTATTGGGCATTTCCTCCCAACCTCGAAAGGTTTTGTTTTTGCCACCAATACTCAGGAGTCTGTTTGCAGTGATTTCTCACTGGGCAATGGGGTCGCCACTTCCCTACACCGAGTATCGAACTAACTCATGCGAGACGTTTGCTATTTGGCGCGTTTGTTGCTAAACAGCTGACAAATGCTTTAACACAATGTGGCAACGCAGTTCTCCCACATCTCCGCTTCGAGTGAACTGTTACAAGTCTCAGGTTGTTTAAATGACACTGTATTGATACTTGTCCCTTCCACCCGGTGGATACGGTGATACGGTGTATCAGAAGTGACATCACAGAAGAAGACTGTGATTCACATGGCAAACAATTGTTAGAATTTGGAAATGAAATGGTTTTACACATATCCGATTTTAAATTTTGTAAGCTAGATGTGCCTATTCTCAGCTGGTAACAGATAACCGGAGCATGCACCACTGAAAATGCTATTTTATAAGCTTTTTAGTCAGTTTAACTGTAGTTTGTCTTGTGTGTACGTTTTAATTTTTGTTTTTCTTTTCGTATTAGCTTTAGTTTTTAAGTTGTTGAGTTTAGAAATAAATGTTACCCTCTACGACAAATGTTTCATATGATGAAAGTTTAAAAACAATATTTATTTCAAATTTACTTCCCCTTTATGCTTCACAAATCATAGTCTCCACAGCAGATTCAAACATTTATGTGCGTTTTTTTAATTACTTACGGTTTCAGAAGACAGATGAAAATTTTCAGAAGAATTGGATAAAATTGCACCGTATGGAGCGTTTTAAACCAGTAAAATCGCTAGGTAAAAAAGTCCGAAAGCTCAAATTTCAAAATGGAAAGAATTTTCATCTGGATTGATATCTTGTTCATAAGGAAAAACATCCAAAATATTTCAAATTTCATATTTCATATAATATTTGATATTTCAAATATGTTACAGTGACGGTGTTCCAGGAAAACGCTCACTATTCTGTATATAGGATAGTGGGGTGGGGCGCTCCAGTCTTTATGACGGCAGCGTGGGCAGTTACGATGGCGATGCAGTTCGGCACGTCCATGTGAGTATACTACAACTAATCTCTTTATGCTTTCCTTACTTGTTTTATCTTCTAGGGAGCCCTCATTAATCTCTCTCTCTTCTTTATCCCTTCACTTTTTGTTGCTGCTGATCAAAGGAAACGCTAGACGCGCCAGTAAAATTTAGAAAATAGGCCTTCTATGTTCAGCTGTTATGTTCCACTCCATCTCTCACCTGTAGGTTTAACGGCTCTATCGTGTTTAACGAAAAGCTCTAATGAGGAACTTATGCCTCCTTTCTCTCTCTCTCCTTCCCTCTCCCCCTCTCTTTCTCTCCTTCCCTCTCTCCCTCCTTAAAACTATAACGGGAGTGTTACTGGAGGAAGAACAGGCTGGTTTTAGAAAAGGTGGAACCTGTGATGGTAATATTTTTAGTATTAAAAGAATTTTAGAAACGAGACAAGAAGTCACTTTAGAAACGCGTATAGGATTCATTGACTTCGAAAAAGCGTTTGATTTTATGGATAGATATAAGTTATGGGACATACTGGACAAAAAGGGATATCCCTTGCATATAATTAATGTTATTAAGAGTTTATATAATGACATGACTAGTTATAAATCTAAATGGAAGAAAACAGAAGAAATTGAGACGAAACAGGGAGTTAGACAAGAATGCAGCCTGTCTCCAACACACTTCAATATGTATTTAGATGATGTAATTAAGAAATGGAAACGATAAATTATCTCAGCAATAAAACTAGGGAAAAATAAATTTATGAATGTCTTACATATACTCATGATATGGTCATACAGAGAAGTGAAGAAAGTCTACAAAGAACGATGTTTAAATTACATACAACGAGTTAGTTTTCCGTCTGGGGTGTCGAGATGCTGAACTTCTCCCCGTATCGGTTGGATGATCGCCCACCTCTACCTTGCTAATGTGAGTGTGAGGCCGGCAGTCGGGTTGACAGACCCTGGTGCGATAGAAAACTGATTTCCACTTGTCTGTGTGGTTATCAGCTATTGCAAGTAGCTAGACGAGGGATGGTGTTCTTTCAAACTTACCGAGCAGTATTCATGAGACCTGACCAATGTCAACATTCCTGACCTTCCGCTTTGCGCATTTGCCAAACGTATGACCACAAGTTTATTCTATAGACGCACTGGGATCCAATTATTTAACATTTAAACAATTCGTTTAAACAAGAACTGGAAAGGACACGAATAACTCATCTTTTAAAATTGTATCTCTCTATCATAATTGTAAATGTAAACGATATTGACAATCAAACATTCACTCAATTATATATTTTATTTATGCAACCATGCACTATAGAGAAAAATGGTTGAGGAAGTTATGTTTCATCTTAGTGTCAAGAAGTTGCGCACACATACCCAAACACCTTATATGATAAGGAGCTGAAAAAGTGTTGTTATTGTTGCATGTATTTTAATTATTGTTCTGCGTAGCTTATGTACGTTATATGGGGAGAAGTTGGGGAATGAACGTTCTTATCATTACCGTTCTTTGTTATTTACATTGATGCTTAAAAAACATGCGCTTGCAAAAACGAGGAATTAAGAGATCCTAAATGCTCCTATAAATGCACTACAACCGATTTGTTAGACTTCAATTCTGTTATCTACCTCAAATTCTGCGAAGGACATTTTATACCAGTTATTTTCCTTTTTCCTTAGACGTCCGTTTCCGAGTGTATTCCAGGTCCTTCTTTTTTGCTGCTAAACCCCAGGCACAGATGGCGCTAAGCGAATATTTATTCAGTGTCAGTCAGTTTTCTTTTGTTTTCGCGAAATGTCACGACCCGCCTGAGGCAAAAATGTGCATGAGTGCCACCATTAAACTGGAAACTGGAATCGCAAGACTGTTTCTTAAGCATCGTCTAGAGAAACGTAGCGAGAAGTAATAAAGCAATAAATACATAACGAACTAGGAAAATGTAAAAGAGTGATGGATAAAAACTTTTCTAAACACGCAAGAAAAGAAGGAATGAAGGGAGGGAGGAAGGAAAGAAAGAAAGAAATAAAGGGAGAAAGAACTTGTGTTAAGACACTGGTTCCAACAAGACGGCACTTCACCTTACTGTTATGAACCTGTAAAGGTCCATTTCAATTAGTTATACCCTGGCTGCTGAATCGGCCTAGATGGTCCAATAATAATAATAATAATAATAATAATAATAATAATAATAATAATAATAATAATAATAATAATAATAATAATAATAATAATAATAATAATAATAATAATAATAATAATAATAATAATAATAATAATAATAATAATAATAATAATAATAATAATAATAATAATAATAATAAAATACAATAACATTAATAAGAAACGCACAAATGCCAATAAAACATTACGTGCCCTCATGCTTGCATTTTACAATCTGTAATTCGCATGTTAGGCAATGGCTCAATATATAGGAGTGGGTTTATTCCCTGCAAAATAAAGATCTTGTAAGTAAAGCGAGACCTTTCATATTGTTTATACTGTTATTGTCTATTATCACGGACTGCACACGCTAGTTCAACTGCCTCTGATCTCACGTCTTCGCTGAGAGGCAAAACGCGCCACTCGCCTCTCTATGGCTAGAATCGTGCCGTGGCGTTCTGCAACTCTTTCAACGCACGAAGGGTTATCCACTTACGGCGATGCCGGATGAAGTAGACCACCTGGTATACATATATATATACAAAATACTCGCTTTTCTTTTACAAAACACATTCACGCTTCTGTTTCTACAGATAATTTGTACGGTTTCCGATATACTTGAAATAAAATGTCACGTATTACATTCACACGCTTTTCTTTCACGAAACAATCGTATTTTTTATCTACTCCATATTCTACACATAATTGATACAACTTGCTACATGATTGAAATTGAAATGCAACGTGTTACATTCACACGGCTTCCTCTACTGGCTCTTCAATTTTTGGTTGTTCAACAGTGCTTTTGCTTTTTTATTTATTTTCTTTATTGTTTGTTGTTTACAGTGTATCCTAACAGTTTTAATTAAGTCATTCCTTAAGCAGCTTAATATATTTTTAAATATTTCCAAAGAAATTTAAAGCTATTGGGTAATTGCAACCTAAGTCTGAATAAATAGTTAAACCATGGACAGCGCCGAATATTTCAGCTGATAACATATTTCTATATTTAACCACTATGAATAGTAATACGATTGGTGCATTTTCAAGGTTAATACCTCTCAACATCTGCAAAATTTTGTTCTAATAAAGACAGTGTTTTAATTCCGCGTTGATCATCTATATAAAACCTAAGTAATATTTACTCTTCAGTGTATTCAATCATATTGTAACCCTTAACAATGCGGCCGAAAGAGGCAGATGGAAATTATTAACGGAGTAGCTAATTTGTCACAATTTAAACGCAGAGTACTTCACTACGTCACTGCAGAAGTCCCGCTCATGTTGGCTATACCGTCGTGTATTGTTTGTCTTGCTCAAACAAACGGCAGTCGTCGTGCGCTCGGCATGAGAATTACGGTAGGAAAGGGGGTATAGGGGAAGGCAGGCCGGAACAAAAGCTTTGCCAGAGCGGGTATCCCACTGTGTTATTTCGTGCGATTCAACGGATGAGGAAATCGGGTGCTGGTGGTGGTGATATGCTCCGCTGTTCAGCTGTTCTATCTGCTGTCTAATTCTGAAAATTGCTCGCGGATCGGGATGATTGTTATTACTCGCGACTTGTTTCTCTTTTGTTTTCGCACTTCTTTCGATATTCGCTAAAGCACTCTGTTTTCTTCTCTTTCTTTTTCTCTTGCAATCGAATTCTTGTGGACTTTTTACAGAGGAGGAAAATGAGATGTCAGCGGGTAGGAAGAGCAAAGAATCTAATGAAACCCAAATGAAGGTATTTGGATCGATTGTAGAAACAGAACATTTTCTTGAGCCGAGAATGAAGCTTTAAACACCTTAAAATATCTAACTTGAAAACAATAACAGAAAGCAAAATGAGACAATTTGGAAGTTGTTTGAAATTCAATTTGCGCTGTCACACACTATAAAGATGCTACTCGTAATTCCAAATCTAAATAAGCTTTTTTACTTTCTCTACTACGTATAGGGGTTCTAATGACCTAGCTGTCGATGGGCCCTTAAACCCTAATCACTCACTCACTCTACTAAGTATAGTAGAGGAAGTATTGTGTTCCACCCGAAAATTCGATGTCAAATGTCGAGATTTCAGCGGAAATATATGTTTTGAGGCCCCCGAAATCCAAAAAAGCATGTTTAGAAAGAGATCACTGTGTGTGTCTGTGTGTGTGTATGTGTGTGTATGTGTCTCTGTGTGTTTGTCAGTCTGTGGACAGCATAACTCGAAAACGAAAAGTCGGTTAAAATCCAAAGTTGCTATTTATGTTTAATGTCTTTCAAGGATGTGACACGAAGAAAATAACCCCACTCTAAAGTACCCTTAGCATGGAAAATTTTTCGAAAATTTTCATTTTTTTGAAAATGACTAAGGATTTTCATTAAAATACCATATTTTTACATATTTTTATGTCAACTGAAATGTATATCTCGAATTTTCTGGCTATAACCCCTGTACTCGTATTTACTTTGCATGACTTTTTGATCACTGGTAAACCGTAAGAGATAGACTAAATCTTACTGTACAGAAAATTTAGATCTTGCTAAAATACACAAGTTATGTGTTTTGTTTTGTAGAGTGAACCATTTTGGAGATATTCCTAGTTATTTGTGTGAGTTTTGAAGAGTTTATACTTCTGTCAAATTATATGTTAATCGTGCAAAGAGAACGGGATTGAAAGCTTTAAAATATTTGACTATTGCACAAAGCCTCCTGTATCCCCATATTCCCCTTGGACCTACAAGAAGATGAGAAATTTTTGCGAATCTTTATCTTAATTAACTCGAAGAAGATACAGGAATAAGAGATTGTAACATTGTACAAGATTGTACAAGAGTAGAGAAAGTCATGTGAGTGCAACACATCAGATTTTTTAATATTCCATTTGCACCTTTAACATCGAAGGACAAATTGGTGGTTTTTAAACTTATGGAACAATTGCTCAACAACAATGGTGTCCACTCGCTTAACGTGGTTTTGAACTTTGGTTCCTATTACTTTGGATTACGCATTACATAAATTCGCACACACAGACACACACACACACACACACACACACACACACACACACGCACACGCACACACACACACACACACAAAACAGTCATCTATCTCAACAGTTACGTAAGTCAGCTGACAAGCAAAATACTAGTCTTTTGCATTCTTATTTTAAAGTTTATTAGCACCCCGGAAATACCAGTTTTATTACCAGTTGTCAAAACATCATATGTGATTTGTATAGAAGGTAAGGGAGAATAGGAGAAGGACGTATAGGAGAAAGAAGGAAAGACAGGAATGAAGGGGGGAGGGAGAGAGAAAGAATCTGCGTTACAATAAACAGAGAAAGTATTGTGAATGTCCGCCCTGGGCTGTTTTTTCTTGTTTTACCTTTTTTTTTTTTTTTTTGGCCCAAATGACCTCGTTGCCGACGGGCCGTTAAACCGCACACAGTCACTCACTTTAGCTTTTATTCCAACTACCTTCAATACGATGACTTAAATAATCAACATACTGCAATGTAAATTCATAAATGGTTAAGGTATCTGATGAACACAGATTTCGGGACAGCTAACAGAGAAATTTTGTTGTAAGTTAAAACTAACTCTCCCCTGGCGCCGCTAGCTCCGTTTCCCTGCTTAAGTAGTAAGGATTACTTCAACGCCATCTATGGCTAGCGGTGAGAAATACCAGGTGGTGTGCCCGATAGCTCTCTGTTTCACGTCTCCTATGCCGGAGTTGTGGTCCCTCTTCACCTCATCTCTCCTTCACAGCGGTATGGTAGCCTGCAATACAAACATGTCGTTCATAATAAACAAGGTGTTTTCCTCCATTCCAATGCCTCACACCTCATGTGGAGCATCTATTAAACTGCTGTCCTGTATACGTATTTGAAATCTCGCATATTGAATTAACTAATACTACAAATACATTCAAATAGAATAGGTTTCCTTTAAAATTATAAATAAGGAATACATAAGTGTAGTTTTCCTTATTAACTATATTTACTGATTCCCGAAATGCTTACTCTTAAACTTCAAGAAACTTCTTCATTCAAAAGAAATCTACCTTTATACTGCAACTCTAATATCACTGACATCTTTATTTTAATTATTTCATGATTGTCCTGACGCGATATCCCCTTATTTATTTTAGGCGAAACGTTTCAGCATGAAACTACAACAATGGATTTTTTTAACCCTGATTGCGTTAACATTTCTTATAACCGAGAACTTAGATAACCATTTTACGTGTTTGTTAAAATCTTGAATTGTAATTGAAGTAGTTGCCAGAACAACTTATATCAGCAGAATAGAAACATAGAACCTCTCCTGATAAAGCCGAGAATTTCTCGCATAGTTACTTGAAAGAATGGCCTTCTTTGGCTAAAACACTGAACATCTGCTTCATTGCTGCAAATTTACTGTGTAATAATAGATATTTATTTTCTCTGTCACATGCCAACAAGGTAGAGGAGGTATTGCACTCCATCTAGAATTTCAATATCACCGTAAAAATATGATTGAAGCCCTCAGAGTCCAGAAATAAATAAATCTGATGTGTTGCACTCACATGACTTTCTCTACTGTTGTACTAACCATTCTTACAAACTCTTATTACTATATCTTCTTCGTGTTAGTTGAGATAAACATTTGTACAAATTATCTTATTGCTTATTTCCTTGTAAGTGCAAGGGGAATATGAGAATACAGTAGGCTTTGTGCATTAGTCAAATCTATTAAAGCTTTGGGATCCCGTTCTCTTTGCATGCTTAACATATAAAAACATGAGCAACGATGTTCCATTTCACGAGTTGTTTTCACACACATAACAGCAATATCTCCGAAATAGTTCACCCTACAAGAAAATTTATTGGGACATAAATTGTGTACTTTAGCAAAATCTACATTTTTTGCATAGTATGATTTGGTATATCTCTAACGGTTTACCAGTTATGCTAAAGTCATCCAGAAAAAATGCGACTACAGGGGCTATAGCCAGAAAATTCAAAATATACATTTCATTTGTCATAAAAATATCTCAAACATATGACATTTTAATCAAAATCGTTATTGTCATTTTTAAGAAAAACAAAATTTTCGAAAAATTTTCCATGTAAAGGGTAGTTTAGGGTGGGGCTATTTTCTTGAGAATCTTCGTGTCGCGTCCTTAAAATACATTAAACTTAAATACCAACTTTGGTTTTTAACCTACTTTTCGTTTTTGAGTTATGCTGTCCACAGTTTAGCTGTCCTTTTTCTAAAAATGTTTTTTTTTAGGGGGATTCATGAGGTCTCAAAGCATATATGTTCGGTGAAAGCTCGACATCGAAGTTTTGGCTGAAATACAATACTTCCCTTACTTACTAGTAGAGAAGGTAAAAATTAGTATGCCCTCCGTGTTGTGTATGAACATCGTATCTCAAAAATAAAATATTGGATAAATACCAGACTTTTGTAAATACAACTGTTTGTATCTTCTACAGTTACGATTGGAACATTTTGAAGAAAATCTCCCCACCTGAAATACATCTTGGCTTGGAAAATGTTTAATTAATTTTTATTTTTCCAAAAATTTGTTTTGACGATTTTAATAGAAATAGATTCAGATATTCGCATCACAAACAACGCTCCGTTTCATACATTACCAGCGTGTAGTGCCTGTGATGCTGAACACTACTACTATACCACTTTTACTACTATCACTACTGTATCACTGATGTCTGGTAGACGAACGATATGAGTGTGTTTATGTATATGCTCGCAGCTGGTAATACATCTGAATTCTGCTTTTGACTACACTCCAGAAGCCAGTCCACGAATTTAATGACTCTATTACGTACAGTATGTAGACCAAAGATGTATAACACGGACAGGAAATTATATTTTTCCAATAAAGTGATATATTTTAAAATGAGAAATAATTTCTAAAAACACCAGGCTTCTCTTTTTGGGTGGGGAGAGTATAGCGGTCATTATTATAAGTTTCTAATACTTCAGGTCTACAGAAATGATGAAAGAAGAGATGGTGATTGTAGGTTGTGCATATGACTCCTCAATCGATCAAGTTGAGTTGTCTGACAGACGTCGTTTCAGAATGAGAAAAAACTGGAAGGAGAATGTTTTACCCTTTCAAAACTCTAATTCACACTTAGGCGACATGCAGACATGCTACTAATATCGCGTACAAGCATATGCTGAAGCTTATGCTGCTTTTTATTAATGAGTAAATGCTGGAGAGATGTGCGCTCGCATGCGATACAGATTACCTGGACGCAGAGTACGAATGACGTCAGAAGTACAGTACGGACATCAAACGTGCAATTAACTGCCACTAGAAGTAAGAGTCAAAAACAACGCAACATCGCAAGGTCAACGCAAGGTCAAGGCGTAGTATAACGTGACTGTTTTGTTTCTTCTCGCAGTGAGCTGCAGTCCTGGAGTGTTATTTAGTGTTCAAGTCATTCAAAATGCCAAAAGCAAAGGATTCAGAACTTCATGGTTAGGCTGTACCTACCTGCAGTTGTTTACATGCGTGAGCGACGACAGCAAAGCCCATGTGCAATATACGTATAGAAAAACGCTTCTAGCCTTTAGTCATGAGATACGGGTGTCAACATCAATGTCAGAAATTTTATTCTATAACATTCTGTAATCTTCTTCACTAATCTAATTTTTATTTTGAGATGGATATACTGTGAAAACAAACATGATGTCAAAGATAGAATTTATGATTTCGTAATTATTTCATACATACATTTAGATTACTTATTTTACCACCAAGTTCTAGAGTTAACCTACCATTTTTTGAAATTATTAACACATATTAAAATTAAAGAATAAATTTCAGCTAACTTATATCTAAACATCTTCCTAATGAATTCATATTGTTTTCAATTGTAGGAATAACTGCTGGTGGGGATACAACCTTACCTGGTACTTTTGGATATTAGAAGGTCCTCGTTTGGGAGTCATTGTGGTAAGTGATATCCTTTACTCTTAATACCAGAAATGTCCTTCTCCGGAATCATACTAATTATTGCCTAATTCTTTCAGCTCAACTTTTTGTTCCTGCTAAATATTATCCGTGTCCTGGTGGTCAAGTTGCGGCAGAGTCATACCAGTGAAATCGAGCAAGTCCGGTAAGTTACAACTAGCCTTTAATAACTGCATATACAAATCCCAAATTGAGTTTATGTATAACTTGGTGAGAACTTGTGCAGTCATTTTGTAATACTGTTGTTAAATGCCTCAGAATTTTCATCATATAACTCCAAAAAATAGTTTAACATAATAGAAAGTATTTTGAGTAGTACTTGAGCATTGAAGTGAATAGAGTAAACACAAAGTAGTTAGGCATATTTTATGAAGGATAAAAAGGAATTAAATATTCATTTCTCATAATTTGATACATTACTTATGATAGACCATTTTACTAAATTCGTTTTTACTTTCTCTACTGGTAAGTAGGGGAAGTATTGTATTCCACCCAAAAATTCGATGTCGAGATTCCACCGGAAATATATGTTTTGAGACCCCCTGAATCCAAAAAAAAGCATTTTTAGAAAAAGGTCCGTGTGTGTGTCTGTGTGTCTGTCAGTCTGTCAGTCTGTGGACAGCATAACGCAAAAACGAAAAGTCGGTTAAAAACCAAAGTTGGTATTTAAGTTTAATGTCTTTCAAGGATGCGACACGAAGACTTTGAAGAAAATAGCCCCACCCTAAACTACCCTTTACATGAAAAATTTTTAGAAAATGTTGATTTTCTTGAAAATGGCTCTAATGATTTTGATTAAAATGTCATATGTTTGAGATATTTTTATGACAAATGAAATGTATATCTTGAATTTTCTGGCTATAGCCCCTGTAGTCGTATTTACTCTGGACGGCTTTTGCATAACTGGTAAACCGTTAGAGATAGACCTAATTATACTATACAAAAAATGTAGATCTTGCTAAAATACACAATATATGTCCCAATAAATTTTCTTGTAGGGTGAACCATTTCGGAGATATTCCTTGTTATGTGTGTGAGTTTCGAAAAACAGAACTTTCGTGAAATGGATCATCGTTCATTTTTTATATGTTAAGTGTGCAAAGACAACAGAATCCTAAACATTTGAGTATCGTACAAAGCCTAACATTCCCCTTGCACCTACAAGGAAATAAGCAATAAGTTGTACAATTGTTAATGTTAACACGAAGAAGATATAGGAATAAGAGTTTGTAAGAATGGTTAGTACAAGAGTAGAGAAATTCATGTGAGTGCAACACATCAGATTTTTTGTACACGTGTACAGTAGAGGTGGGAGGTCATCGAGCCATTAGAGGAAGGTAATATGTCACCAGTATACTCATCATAGCCTGTAGCATGTTTCATACTTCACACAGTAACTAAAAGTATACTCTAAGGATATTATCTAAATACATCAACACTAAAACAATCGTATATTTAATGAAGATAATTCAGCGATATTAGATCTTATGGCTCTTCCCTCTATTCCCATCTGTGGATCCATTTCTAGTTTTAATCAAGATCTAGCTCTATGCACGCGGTCATAGCCTCTAGGGTTTGAAGGGCGGAGTGGGTTTGGTCGATGAAACACATTCACTCTCACAAAGATTGCAGCGCCATTATGAGAGTCATAGCGGTTATTTGAAGAGGTACACAGGGAGACATAAGTATTCGTATGCAGTTCTCAATATTAAAAATCTGATGTGTTGCACTCACATAACCTTCTCTACTCTTATACCCAACCAACTCTTGTTCCCATATCTTCCTCGTCTTAGTTGAGATAAACATTTGTAGAAACTATCTTATTGCTTATTATTTTGTAGGTACAAGGGGAAAATGAGAATACAGTAGCCTTTGAGCGGTAGTCAACTCTTTTAAAGCTTTGCGATTCCGCTCTCTTTGCACGGCTAACATGTAAAAAATGAATAACGATGTTCCATTTGACGAAAGTTTGTTTTTCAAAACTCGCTCAAATAATAAGGAATATCTCCGAAATGGCTCACTCAACAGAAAAATTTATTTGGACATAAATTATGTGTTTTAGCAAGATATACATTTCTATAATAAGATTTGGTCTATCTCTTACGGTTTACCAGTTATGCAAAAGTCATCCAGAGTAAATAGGACTTCATGGGCTATATTCAGAAAATTCAAGATATGCATTTCATTTGTCATAAACATATCTTAAACATATGGCATTTTAATTAAAATCGTTAGGGCCATTTTGGAGGAAATAAAAATTTTCGGAAACTGTTGCATGTAACGAGAGTTCTTCAAAATCTTGGTGTTGTATCCTTAAAGCTTAAATGTTAACTTTGGTTTTAAACAACTTTCCGTTTGTGAGTTATTTTGCCCACAGACTGACACACACTGACACACAGAAAGAATATGTTACTAACTGGAGCATTTTAATAATTTTCCATTAGCCTTTTCCGTAAGAAAACAATGATAGCATTTTAGGCACGGAACGCACATGCTTTTTTAAGTCTAACCTGACAACTCATATGGACGGTGAATGAATGAAATGAGTGAAATGGTGCTCAAATGAGGCCGAGGTCCATAGAGCTTAAAGCTACCCGACATTCATCTTATCACGATAAGAAAAAACTTCCAACAAGCCTTAATTGGATAACTCACCCTAACCGGGATTCGAAGTAGGGACCTGTGACGCAGACACGCTACTCCCGCACCACAGAGGTGGGCCCATACTTTGTTGTCACATCACGTCTGATGTTCCATTCCTCTAAAAGTATTTCCTTCAGTTGTAATGTGTTTTTCTTATTCGTTCTTCTAGATCATTCCAGATATTTGCGATCGTATTCAGGTCTGGAGATTGCGGTGGAATTTTCACAACATGTGAAACATGCTACAAAATCCATAACCGAACTATATATCCGGTGCTTCTGGGATCATTATCTTGCTTGCTGAAAATAAGTTTCCCTGCAATTCTAATTTCTGAACACTAGTTTTGGGAGTGCGTAAATAGATACACTTATCCATGGCATTGTCTATAAAAAGGATTCCCCTTGCCTTACACTGTCTCCACCATGTTTTACCTTAGCCACCATATACTTTGGACCAGTATTTGGTTTTCTCCAGATTACTGTTCTCCCATCACTGCGGTAAATATTAAATTTAATCTTATCCGGCCACAAAATATTATTCCAGAATTCTCCATTTTGTGACACATACGTTATGACAATTTCTTTCCTCCTGTTCTGATTTACTTTACTTGGCACCCTTGCATTTAGTATTCTGGTTACTTTAGGTTGATGAACTTCCTTATCAATCGATTCCTTGGGCCAGGGTTGCAATTTCAGGTGCTGCAGCTCTTGGGGTTTTATTGGCTACATTAATCACAGCCCGTTCCTGCTATTCAACTTTGATGGTCTTCCAGTTCTGGGTAAATTACAAGCATCTGCTGCTCTTTGTAGGCTGAACAACACTAAAAATGGTTGAATGACTTCAATTCACCATTCTTTCTATCTCTGCATAGGTTTCCTCTTCTGTGTGCAAATGTATTATAATTTTTCGTTTCTCAAATGTAGTTTCCTTTGCTTTGCGACCTATATTTGTTGTTCATAGGAGCAGCCGAGTGAGCAGGAGGCTTTGAACACTAATCCCTTGACCACACACAAGAGAAGCATGATAAACACATAAAGCATGCTGTTTACCGGACGTTTTCCTTCTGCATGCGTATTTACGAATACTTTGTCCAATGGAGCGAGTAGTTCCGCCAGGAAATAAACTCGCATCCCTCCAATACAAAAGATATACGGTAATTGTGCAGGCACAGGACCAAATATTAAACAGTTTGTTGCAACTATTCAATTAGGTCACTAAGACAATGTAAAAGAGTGCAGCCATTAGCAACTTTCGTTTACGTTTTCACTACTGTTCCCCCTATGTAGATTTGGCTTCCCAGGGACAAACGTCTGCTGAAAAATATAAGTACTTCTCACAACTACCTAACCATACTGCTCTACATAATAGTTTTTTTTTTCGAAGATCTTTTCGTGTTTAGTTTAAGTATTGTCGCGTACAAAATGGGGTCATATCCCATCATGCATAAACCACATACGTCTTTCATCAAGCATAACGTCCTCCAAAAGCACGGGTAACTCATTGTGCAGGAATCAATGATACACAGCACCTGTTAATCTGTTAGGTAGAATATATGGTTCTAGGAGTCTGTCACCCACAATTCATACCCACACATTGCGACTAAAATGACCCTGATGTTTAAACCAAACATTTGACAGAGAAGGTTCAGTAGCATGACCTCCGCGTTCGCCAGACCTCAATACATTGGATTTCTGGCTATGGGGACATTTAAAGACATTGGTGAGTGCCAAACCCATAAAAAATGTGGATAAGTTGCACATTTTTGTAAAATGGCTCATATCTCAATACGTACAGGGTGTTTAAAAAGTGTCCGATACTCCTGTTGCAATATCGGACACTTTTTAAACACCCTGTATAACCATTGCTTTATCCTTTACTTGTTTAATTGGCATGGAGACGTAGAGCTTTAAAAGATGAGCTGTTCGTGTCCCTTCCGTTTGTTGCTAAAATAACCATTTACTCACAAAATTATTATAAATAACTGGATTCCAGCATGTCTATTGGACATAGTGCGGAAATCAGGTCAGGAATGCTGCTCGGAAAGTTTGAAAGAATACCACCCTTGCCCTCGTTGCTTGCAGTAGCTGATAACAAAAACAGATACCTGGACAAAGCAGTTTTCTAAAGCTGGACCAGTTCGGACGTCCATTCGCCATGTGAGGGCATGCTTGAAAGCAGTAGACGTGTTAGTAAACAAAACAGTCGCTTTTTCAGCTCTACGTTGTTACTAGACTGTGCAAATGACACTCAGTGACGTTCAATAATCTCCTTTACCTTTCACAATAGATATTTTATTGTTGAACTTATTAATTCATCATGTATAAATCTACCATCATGCACTCCTACGCCTAACACTTGTTGTAGTTATCTGGAATATTTACTTGTTTCTGAAAGGATGTATTTGTGTTTACAGTAAGGCGGTGCGAGCGGCGGTAGTCTTACTGCCTCTCCTCGGTATTACGAATCTGGTCAACATGACGGATGCGCCACTGGAACGTGCCATTTGGGAGTTTGCGCTCTGGTCCTACATAACGCACTTCCTAACATCCTTCCAGGGATTCTTCATCGCCTTCCTCTACTGTTTCCTCAATGGTGAGGTGAGTAAACTTCAAACATTGTGCTTCAACTTTGATTACTTGGCGGACACAAGTATTCCGAATTTATCACATTAGCTGCCACTATCTCTGTTATATAATACCATATCCAGTGCTATTTATCTGGGGAAACGCTGGGAGATGCATTTACTAAACATTTTCAGACCACAGAATTTAAACACGACGAAATTTCCCATTAAAAGAAGGAAATGTGATTTGTTTTATTCATATTATTTGGGTTGGCTACCATTTAAAGAGATTATACTAACGTTAGAACCGATCATAACCTCTTTGCAAGTGTCAAAAGTAAACCCATAACAACAGCAGCCGCTTTGTTACCAATATCCTCAGCGAGAATCGTGTTTACTATTAGTGTTTATGAGTACCGTGGTATGTGCATGAAAGAAGAACTGTCACACAGCGCAAGAATCCGCAATTACTAACCCTATACCCTTGAACCACCACGCTGACAACCATACATCAAAGATGACAAAGGAATGAAACCAAGAAGGAAATGAAAGAAGTCTGTAGATTAAACATGTCAACCCATCATTCACCTAGCGACTAGAGAAAATCACGATAAACCCCAAGTCAGAGTAGTCGGTTGATTGGATCGAATTCGCGGTCTCCTGAATGCAGTTCGCAAAAGTTGTGCTTAAAACATCCCGCTCGGTATCAGGTATGTGTAGTAAGTAGAAGTGTTATATTCCAATAAAAATTCGATGTTGAGATTTCACCGATAATATATGTTGTGAGGCCCGCTGGACTTATAAAATATATTTTTAGAAAAACTCCAGGTGTTTGTGAATGCGTGCGTGAACAATATAACTTCGAAACGAAAAATGTTATGTGTTGCACTCACATAACTTTCTATACTCTTGTACTACCCATTCTTATTCATATATCTCCTTCGTGTTAGTTGAGATAAACATTTCCAGAAATTATCTTATTGTTTATTTCCTTGTAGGAGCAAGGGGAATATGGGAATACTGTATGGGTGAAATGATGCTCAAATCAAATAAGCCCGAGTTCCATAGAGCTTTAAATTACCCGACATTTGTCTTCTTAGGATACGGGAAAACCTCGGTAAAAACCTTATCCAGACAACTCGCCCTAAGCGAGTTTCGAACTCGCGACCTCTTGGACGTGAGGTAGGCAGGCTACCACCACGCTAAAGTGGTAGTCAATGTTTGTTAAACGTTCTACTGTAGATATAATCAAGTAAGAGTTACCTTGCATTGTGAAGTCGTAGATATCTAGTGACAAAAAGTAAGTGCAAAGGTTTAGCACAAACATATTCAAAGAACTGTGTAAAGTAAGCTATGTTGTCTGACATAATTTGCTGCTTCTGTTACAGCAATACTTTGCTCCACATATATCCGTGGAAAAAAATGTTCTCTGATGAACATAACAAAAAAAAATCTGATCTCGTGTTTCAGATCGCCACGCAATTGCATTTTGTTGTTGCAGATATTACTTCAGAGTTTGAACGATTTCTGAAATGTTCGGACGATGACCATTAATGTGTGCAATTCCTACTTCACATAGTAAAAGTATGGCCACCTCTTTCCTGTTTCAAGTAAACGCGCTGATCGTTAACTGTATCAATCCACCACTGCCATGAGTTTAAGAAGCAAAGACTCAGTACTCCTTCAACCGGCATGTTACACGGGTTGTGTGCACAGTGGATTCGGAGCAGACACTATTCTGCCCCCCCTTGGTTTACGTTTTATGTTCCTGTATTCGTACACCTGGGTAGAACGCCCTTTTGGGTAGGCAACTTCTTCACCATGCATGTCTTGCGTTACTTCCTTCCCCTTAGAGCTGCTGACATTCGCTTCAAAAAAATAATTTTAAACAAGGACATCGTAACACACTTTAAGATAAACACGATGGATGTGTATACATTTATATACATATTATGATAGTATATATACCTATATATGTATTTATAAGAGTATACATACATAATACGCAGAAAAGGTATGCAACTTTTTACTACTGCAACCCACGATTGAAGTTTTATTGCAGGAAAGTGTGTGTTTGATCTTCATTTTTAGGATTTTATTGTAAAAGTTAATATATGTAATTCATTTTATTCTGAACAGTTCTGAATATATATAGTTCTGCACTATATCTATGGTGCAGAACCATAGATATAGGTTATGTGATGATGCATGGTGTCTTCTCCCAGAACTTCATGAAGCTGGGTTACGAGAACACTTTGAGAATCATTGTGCAACGGTGTTCTTGTATTTCTATTTAGAACAGTTCGGATTTTTAAAAAAATTAATGTTAACGTTTGCTTTGGATATGATAGTCAATACACCATTTGAATGTAAATTTGTGGTCATGGATACTGAGATATTTTACTACAGGAAGTGATTCAGAGAATATCATACGATGCGTGGTTAATGCAGTTGCATAGCTTAGATAAAATTACAACATATATTTTTAGAGTGTTGAGTTTCATAGTAAATAAGACAGTGCAGTGTTACTTAACAAGTTGCCTTCATCATTAAATCTGTTACAACGTTTCACAATCCAGGATGCTCAATTGCCGTTTGGTGTACCAGGTTACCCATCTACAACGGCAGCTGTTAAATTAGATTTTTATCGTGCATGCCATACAAATTTACCAAATTTAAAATCATTTTACCTTATCAGGTGTAGTAAGTAGATGAAGTATCGTATTCCACCCAAAAATTCTATATCAAGATTTCACCCGAAAATACACGTTTTGGGACTCCCTAAATCAAAAAACTACATTTTAAAGAAAGGAATCTTGTCTATCTGGATGTCCGTGTCTGAACAAACCCAAAAACGAAAAGTAGGTTAAGCGCCAGATTTGTTACTTGAGTTCAGCATCTTCCAAGGATGCGACACGAAGATTTTCAGGAAAATCCCTTCACCCAAAACTATGTTTCGATGGAACACATTTTTTCTCAAAAATGGTTGTAATGATTTTGTTAAACTACAATACGTTTAAGACAATTTTATGACAAACTAAATATCTTGAATTTTCTGGGAACATCCTTAGAGGACCTCTTCATTCTGGAGGGCGTTTGCATAACGGATAAACCAAAGAGATAGACAAAACCTAACTACAGAAAAATGTAATCTCCTTAAACATGGTTTTTTGAGAGAGCACTGAACCATTTCAAGGTATTCCTTAATATTGATCGAGTTTTCTAATACTTATATTTTACTCAAATTGGAAGAAATTCTTTTTTTTGCTGTGAACATGCAAAGAGTGTAGAATATAACAGCCACCACTAGCAGCCAGCTCTTGAAAGATTTGACTATCGCTTAGACCTACTGTATTCTCCTATTATATCTATAAAGAAATGAGTAATAACATCGTTTCTACCAACGTATATCTCGATTAATATGAAGTAGGTAGAAGAATTACCGCGCCGTTGCCGAGTGGTTAGACCACTTGGCTCTCACCAAAGCGACCCGCATTCGATCCTGCATGTGGGATGTGTGGTGGACACACCGGCACAGGGGTGGGTTTTGTCCTTCAGCAGAAACACTCTTTGTTCTCTTTGACTACAGGTTGCCAGATTTTTAAACTCAAAAGTAGCGAACATTGGCCGAAAAACTTGCGAAATTCTAACTGAAGCAGTCCAATATATTGCGGACGTTAATAAATTAATAACTCCTAATTGTACCATTTACCTGGGCATAAATATGAAAGAGATATTAAAAAGTATGCAATATTCAGGAAAAGCAAATAATAATCCAACTATAAATTCATAATTATAGATTTTAAATATGAAGTTGCGAAAAGTTTTAGTATTCCAAAACTCACGCAAATAATGGTTCACGCCAGAAAAAATTAATTTGGACCTAAATTATGTGTTTTAACGACATCTACATCTTTGCATAGTAAGATTTGGTCTATGTCTTGCTGTTTACCAGTTATGCTAAAGTCACCAAGAATAAACAGGACTACGAGTGCTATACCAAGAAAATTCAAAACATGCATTTCATATGCTATAAAAATATCTTAAATGTATGGCAGTTTAATCAAAATCGTTAGAGCCATTTTCAACAAAATAAACATTTTTGAAAACTTTCCGTGTAAAGGGTACTTTAGGGTGGAGGTATTTTTTTCAAGATCTTCGTGTCACATTCTTGAAAAATATTAAACATAAATACCCACTTTGTTTTTTAACCGATTTTTCGTTTTTGAATTGTGCTGTTCACGAACTCATACACACGCACTTTTTTCTAAAAAATGTGGTTTTTGTTTTTTTGTTTTTTTTTTTTTTTTTTTTTTTATTCAGCGGGTCTCAAAACATATTGCGGGTGAAATGTCGACATCAAATTTTTGGCTGGAACACAATACTTCTACGTAGTAGAAAAAGTAATATAGGAAACCGCAGTCATGGTATTAAATATTCCATCAACTTAAAAATCAATGAAAGCGTGTTCCTTATGAAATCATGGCCCAAAAGTAGCCAAGTTGAAATTTGAGTAGCCCATCAAGCCGCAAGTGGCCCAGTCGTGAAACTTCGTAGCCGGAGTAACCCAATTAGCTACTTTTCGCCCAATATGGCAAGCCTATGTGACTGCTTATAGGCTGCTCCAAATGAACCGCCTGATATATAAAATAGAATGAAAACAATGGGCTATAAAGCAACAATGGATCCATTATTTGGTGTCGCATACCAAATGAAGGCTACAGATTCTCTTCAGGACGAGCTAAAGTGTGTTGTGGAATTTTCAGGCTGCAGTGGATTATGCAATTACAATTACCATACGCGTCCGTAAATAGCTTGATGCTTCCTCTACATTATTCAATTATTGACATAATCGATCATACCAATTCACGCATCTAACTTCCCAACGGAATTCCTTTCATCCGGCTTATTAGTGCTTGCCAATAACTTCCATTGTGATCCTGTTGCAATATGCCGGTATTATCTAATGCAGGAAAAGATGTAGCTACCTTTATAGTAGAATGTTTAATGCAAAAGGGACTTCAAAATATTCGTATGACACCAATCACTCACGCCTGACAAAGTGAACTCGCGCGTTTAATGGAAGTATCCACTCTTGCCAGAGAATTTGCTTAAATGTGCCTAATTATAAAGAAAGAACCAATATTTTCAATACATCCAGTCCTATCCTCTATCTTTTTATACTTGTCCTGTGCTCAGGGCCGTATTTACGTAAGGGCAAACCGGGCAATTGCCCAGGGCGGCACATTTTAGGGGGCGGCAAAATTACTGGAAAGCTGCACCAAAAAAAAAAAGCATAGACATGAAACATCGCGTTCCTTTTGATTCTGGATAAATTGATTGAAGAACTGAACAACAGAGTTTCTTCCTACAAGGAATTCAGTGAACCATTTATGTTCTTGACAAATCTGAAGATGCTTAGTCCACTTGAAATTCAGGAAACATCATCCAGACTTCAGAAAGTCTACAGTTCGGATCTTGAAGATTCAGCATTTGTTCTTGAATGCTTACACTTCAAAAGCTACATAGAAAAGAATGAAAATGCGACGCACTCTCCTACACAACTGTAAGGTAACTGTCCAGAGAGTGTTTACCCAAACTTAAACATAGCTCCACAAATATACTTGAGCACTCCTGCTTCCAACTGCTCAACTGAGAAATCATTTTCTGCTCTAAGACGCATAAATAATTATTTAAGAACATCACAAGTGAAGAATCGTCTTAGTTATCTTGGTGTTGTTGCAATTGAATCTGACTTACCAGTGAAAATGGACTATAACGAGCTCATAAACTTGTTTGCAAATGACAGGGCAAGGAGGAAGCCTCTTGTTATTTAAACAGTACCTATATGTTTTGACATCTAATAGGGGCTGATGTCTCTTTAGTGTAAGTTCTTTCTATTAAGATGTTCCTACTTAAATTTTAATAACCTCACTTATGGTGTTTGCCACTCATACTTAAGTATCCAAACTACTGAAACCATTCTCTATGTTGTGAAAATTTAAGTAATATATGTATTGCAAGTTGGGGGGGAGGGATAGCAAATGTTTTTTGCCCAGGGGCGTCAGAGGTCCTAAATTCGGGCCTGCCTGTGCTGCCTGGTAGCTTTTTCAAGATCTGATTGGCCCTTTTCTACATTTCTTGTGCTCTCTTGATTGATCGACATCACAAACTTGACCATGTAGAAACCAGGTAAATCCCAGTCTTCTAAGCACATTACACTTGATTATATTTCCTTTGTTATCGTCCTTTAAAGCTCTGTCTCTCTGTGTTAATTGCAGAAGTAAATAATAAAATAATGGTGAGATATTGATAATAAAACATTCGGCCAATTTTATTCCTTATTTTTTTATGTCCAGCGGGTTGCGACGGGGCGCGGATATTCACTTTCTAGACATTTCATCCCTTGTTCACTCTTGTTCAGAGATTCATGATATACTATTTATTTTCCATTTTTGTGTAAAAACCAACCATTTAACTCTTGGCTATAAAGCTAATTTTAAAGTTAGTCCAGATTTTGGAACGCAGCTAAATGAACAATAATACACATATTAATTTAGTTTCATAAATATATTGTGTGTTTTTAACAACCGAAAATCGGTTATTACGTATATATTGGTGCTTTTGCTGTAATATTTAAAATATGTTACCTACAAAACGTAAACTCAGGAATGCTATAGGTGGAGGATTCATAAACTAGAAACATTTTACCCAATAAAATTACAAACCATGGTTGTGTGTATTACTTTCTTTTACCTGTTTATCTAGATCACTAAAGTATATATTATTACCTGGATTATTTATAATCCCCTCCATAAAGGGAAAATGAAGGTCCTATTATTATTGCTATTATCATCATCATCATCATCATCATCATCATCATTATTATTATTATTATTATTATTATTATTATTATTATTATTATTATTATTATTATTATTATTATTATTATTATTATTATTATTATTATTATTATTATTATCATTATCATTATTATTATTGTCATCATCATTATTATCATCATTATTATTATTATTATTATTATTATTATTATTATTATTATTATTATTATTATTATTGTCATCATCATTATTATCATTATTATTATTATTGTCATCATCATTATTATCATTATTATTATCATCATTATTATTATAGTTATTGTTATTATTGTTGTTATTATTATCATTATCATCATTATCATTATCATTATCATTATTATTATTATTATTATTATTGTTATCATCATTATTATCATTATCATCATTATCATTATTATTACTATTATTGTTGTTGTTGCTGTTATTATTATTGTTGTTGTTGTTGTTGCTGCTGTTGTTATTATTATTATTATTATTATTATTATTATTATTATTATTATTATTATTATTATTATTATTATTATTATTATTATTATTATTATTATTATTATTATTATTATTATTATCATCATCATCATCATCATCATCATTATCATCATTATTATTATTATCATCATTATTATCATCATCATTATTATTATAGTTATTGGTATTATTGTTGTTATTATCATTATTATCATCATTATTATCATCATTATCATTATTATTATTATTATTATTATTATTATTATTATTATTATTATTATTATTATTATTATTATTATTATTATTATTATTATTATTATTATTATTATTATTATTATTATTATTATTATTATTATTATTATTATTATTATTATTATTATTATTATTATTATTATTATTATTATTATTATTATTATTATTATTACTGTTGTTATTATTATTATTATTATTATTATTATTATTATTATTATTATTATTATTATTATTATTATTATTATTATTATTATTATTATTATTATTATTATTATTATTATTATTTTGTTTCCCTTATTTCACTATGACACTTCTATAAAAGTAAGAGCCGAGAGTCGAGATTAGGCAGCATACGAGAAACATTCTTCTTAGGGATTCTGTTTTATGTTAAGGTTCTTCAGTCAGCTATATTATATTTGATGATGAATGGAATGGATTTGGAATGGATTAGTTATCTATGAATCATACCTATCGAACTTGAGCCCTCGTCCGAATGGCCCGCACACTATGAAAGTCGGCAATTTCAGAGTTTTGAAAAGGCCATGAATATCTTATATGCTTTTGTTATGGTATAATAACAAAAGCAAATCAGTTATAGTAAACACACAACTCATTATTTTGAATCCACATGCTTTGTAATTTTGTTTTATTTAGCTTGGTAAATGTAGCCTTGTTTAACCTTTGCCGCCTGCAATCAAGTGAGTTTTTCACTCTTTGAAATCTGCAACTGCCATTTAGTGCATATTGATAGGCATACTTACATGGAGAAAAACGGTAACAAATAGTGACATATTGTATTATTTACATTATACTTAAAAGAAATATTACTCAGAGATAAGATTTTTGAGACTGTTTTCATTCATAGCAATCTACCACATTTTAGCATGAATTCTGACTACCATTCCTATAATACCAGGGAATAACAAAACTTGTATCTTAATAACTAAAGCAATAAACTCCGTCTTCAAAGTATGTCACACCTTTACAACAAGCTACCTCATAACTGGAAAGTCTTAAATCAGAAACAGTCCAAGCAAAAGTTTAAAATATTTCTTAACTCACCTGTTCTATAGTATTACTGAATTCATGATTACTTCTTTTACCTACACTAGTTTTAAGTTTCTCTTAAATTGTTCGTATTAATTGTAAGCTGTGTACTAGGAAAATGTGACGAACCCTTTGAAGACAAAGATTGTTGCTCCATTTTTCAGGTAAGAATAGCTGTGATGAAAAGTGTGACTGTGTACCTGTCATTACGCCAAACGAGCTTTGCTCCACGCCGCAACTCGGCCTTCTCAGGGGTGTACATCACAGCCGAGAACCAGCCTCCTCAACCTGTGGTCTCTACGCACCCCGAGCCAGGAGCTGCCGTCCCCGAACAAACTGGATCTCGTCGCATCTTCGTGTGTTGCAGACCACCGCGACCTTCGCCGCCGGACTCTCCAGCCCCCGAGTAAGTCCACTGCCAGGGCAGTGATGTATCATTGCTCTCAAACCTCTTGCCCAAAGTTAAAGTAGCGTCAATGGATGTGAGAGATGTATTGCATATCCAGTACATTTCCTTAAACTTATTGACAAATTGGTTATAATGTTGTACATAATCGTTTTAATATTAAAATTAAGCTTTTGTAAACATGATTTGAATTCACGCATTATGCTTGGAAACAAGGATTGGGTCAACGGCATCTATCGTCAGCTAGAGAAAGCTGGAGTTGTGCGCCTGAGTCAAAGTATGTGAGATGCAAGATCACATCTCATGTTAAGAATTCCGCAAACAGTAATGCATTTATAGTTGTAAATAGTGAGTAATTCTGGACTTTTTCTTCTTCTTGTACATGTGCCCTTCAATTGTGGACATTTGGGCATGATTTGGAAACTTGGTTGCTTACTGTTAAAGCAAAATGGAGGTTAAGATATACGTGGATTATGAGATGAAGGTATGCGACAGAGGCAATCACATCCGAGAGGTCACGAAATGAATCAGAGCCAGAACAACAAACAAAACTGCTTTTCCGTGCCATAGTTGCAACGAAAATAAAAATAAACTGTTGTATGATCGACAAACTGAACGTAAGAAGCTTCCAAAAATCCACCTTTCTCTAAAAAGCAATATATAATTAAAGCAGACCCTCCAATGTGCGCAGGCTGTGTCGTAACACTTTAAACAAATATTTTGTTTATCTTTTTTCAAAAGAAAAGTGAGTTTTGAATTCTAGCGGTTATGAAAATTTAAATAGCATTTACCTATAAGGCAAACATAAAACACAACCATTCTTGTAATCACATAATATACGATAAACAACCAGAAATGTTTGGGATAACTCCAGGAATAGAATTTTCATTGAATAAAAAATAAAAACAAATCTAGACACTAAAAGCTTCAATTATCTTAATAATTACTGCAAGTTCTTGAAATACTATGCAGCCATAAATAGAGAAATAGAGTATTGGAAATCTGATGAAGTCATCACGAAACATATGTCTGCGTAATATTTCAAGAACTTGCAAAAATTACTAAGATAAGTGAAATTTTTACTCCAAATTTGTTTTTATTGTAGATTCCGTTGCTTCACTGTTAACAGCTCCAGTTTTTTCATTGAATTTCATTGGATAATTACTATAAGCTCTGAGTTGAATAGCATAACAATGAAGTGAGAAAGAACATTGCTTTATTTTCTCATTTTGTAGGGGTATATGTTTTCATGGTCACAATGAAAATGGAGGATCTTCAGATGCAAGTATATTGAATATGTAAATGAATTAGCGATATATGACGTCTCTTTGAAAGTGCAGGGGGTCTCAAAACATATATTTCCGGTGAAATCTCGACATCGAATTTTTGGGTAGAATACAATACTTCCCCTACTTATCTGTAGAGAATGTAATATACTATTATTAATAAGTAAAATTATAAGTCCGCAAATGAAGCACGTATAGATGTAATATTTTTTATTACACTGTCCTCAGTTACCAGTAAAAATATCTGCACTTACACCCCTAATACCCTGTAGATGTCTTCCATTAAACTGCAAAAATGAGATGTTGAAAGAGGCAAAAGATCCTCTATAACTATCTTCAAGTAATTCATTAAAAATAAATCATATGTGTAATTATTCAACCCTTGGTAACATTATGCTACTGAAAGCATTTGGATAATCCTGGCAAAATAGATACCAAGGAGAACAATCACTGTCGTATGCAGCAATAAGACTGTAATTACACTCTCTCGCCCTCAAATGATTCTACACTCAAGAAGAAATTGAAAATTGTACATGTGCTATTAAAATAGGGTAGCAGCCAGCACAATTTACATACCAAAAGATGCCGCCATTCTGATTAGTGGATAGCCGCTAGTGCAATCTGCATATCAAATTATGCTACCATCCCGATTAAATTTTATTAACCTCATTATTCTTCATATAAATATATGAATGGTGACATGGCTAAAATGAACTAGGGCTATAATTTTGACAGGGACGAAGTGGTACAATCAAATTTTATTGATCAAATTGTATTATTAAATATATTAAAATAAAAAGCTGCTAGCTGCATTTTCCATATAGTGTAGATGATAAGAGCACAGGAAATAATGTGTTAATGATTATGGCGGAAGAAATTGCAGCATGAACACGCAGTATATAAATCAGGGAATGAAGATGTACAAGTATATGACAACGCTATCACAAAGTACTAGAGTTAAGCATAATGCAGCATGTTGTTAGCAATATATAACACATAATCTAAAATGCAATGGAGTAAGAAATAGCAGGCGATTTTGGACCCAGGACACATTTTACACAAGTAAAACATCTGACGATCACTTCCACATCACGGCCGCGCCGTAGCTGAGTGGTTAGACCATACGCTTCTCACCATACGTTTCCTCCGGTTTCTCAGGTTTCCCCCGCCATCTCCTTCCACCGGTGCTCCATCTTCATTCCATGTATCATCAGTGTCACCGCCTGTGGTGCCGTATGCAGTAAAAGCGGGCGTTAAACACTACAAAAACAAAACCTCCACATTAGCAATGATGGTGCAATTACGAGGGCAGTCCAGAAAGTCCCAGACGTTAATTGCTTATTTCAAAACGTCTGGGACTTTCTGGATTGTTCTCGAAATATGCGCTGTGGTGAACCCCCATGGCTACACTGGCCTTGCAGGACCGCTAACATGCTCTCTAGAAGGTGGTTCAAGAGCTCTGCAAGCTGCTGTTCCCATTCCTCACGCAGAATGTTTCGGAGGACTGGAAGTGGAGACTGGCGGGCTGCAAATCGTCTTGCTAATGCATCCCAGGTAGCTCTATGGGGTACATATCCGGGGACCTCCTACGCTGAATAACTTCTCTCAAGATAGTCGTCCACCAGGTGAACTCTGTGCAGACATGCATTATCGTCCATAAAGATGAACTGTGGACCAACGGCACCTCTGAAAAATCGCACATGTAGTTCCAGTACCTCGTCTCTGTACCTCTGGATATTCACTGTATGTGCAGATCTGTATGTCCATTGAACATCATGCCTGCTCGCTACCACCACCAAATGACCGTTGTTCCACGATGTTTGTGGGATTAAAGCAGGTTCCACGTTCCCTGCAGATTTTTGTGCGACGGAAATCATTGTTCAAATTGAATCTGGACTCATCTTAAACAGCACGTTTCTTCTTGAGTGCAGACTCATGTAATTCTTTCTAGCCTTAGAGAACGCAATTACAGACTTCCTGCTCTATACAATCTTCTCTGGTTTGGTTGACCTTTGAAGCACGTATCCCCTTACCTATCAAAGACCACAAGTGAGGAAAGGCACGCACTGTAATAACATTTAGTGGCGCTCGTTCACCATTTTCACTTTGAATTCTCTGTTTTGCAAAGTATGCTTAACTTTTGGGCACCAGTGTATAATACTATCTAAACAGATGAAATAGTAGCATGTAGAAACTAATATTGTGAACTAATATAGAATTACACGTAATAAAATAATCTGATGTGTTGCACTCACATGACTTTCTCTACTTTTGTGCTAACCATTCTTACAAACTCTTATCCCTATATCTTCTTCGTGTTAGTTGAAATAAACATTTACAGAAATTTGTTATTGCTTATTTCCGTGTAGGTGCAAGGAGAATATTAGTGTGAGCGATAGTCAAATCTTTTAAAGTTTTGAGATCCCGTTCTCTTGCACCCATAACATATAAAAAAATGAACGATAATGTTCCATTTTATAAAAGTTTTGAGTTTTCCAAAACTGACACACATAAGGAACATCTCCGAAATGGTTCACTCTACAAAAAAACATTTATTTGGGCATAAATTGTGTTTTAGTGAGCTCTACATTTTTGTATAGTAAGATTTTGTCTATCGCTTACGGTTTACGAGTTATTCAAAAGTCACCCAGACTAAACAGGACTACATAGGCTATAGCCAGAAAATTCAAAGTATACATTTCATTTGTCATAAAAAGTATCTCAAACATATGGCATTTTAATCAAAATCGTTAGAGCCATTTTCAAGAAAATCAAAATTTTCGAAAAATTTTCCATGTAAAGGATAGTTTAGGGTGGAGCTATTTTCTTTAAAAACTTCGTGTCGCATCCTTGAAAGACATTAAATACCAACTTTGGTTTTTAACCGGCTTTTTGTTTTTGAGTTATGCTGTTCACAGACTGACACACACACACACACACACACACACACACACACACACACACACACACACACACACACACACACACACACACACACGAGTAAATGTAATCTATAGAATCTACAGCCTCCCATGGGGTGAAATCTTCTTTTTCAGTTTCCTGGCGATTCTCCGCCTTACAGCCTAAGCTGTTGGTAATAGAGTCGCAAAGAGATAAATGAGAATATATTATACCTCGTTCGACGTCAAATACGAGTCTGCGACTTGCTGATCTCGACATACAAACATGGTGAATAATCGTAATTTAAGAGAGTATATGAAATTGGGTATGCAGTTGTAGGAAGCTATGGAAATCCGAAAAGTGAAAAATTACTTTGAAGTGATGTAGGAGACGCTTGCAAGCTATGATAGCTTTTAGATCTCGTGGCCTTCAAGGTCTCATTCTTGCTTCATCGTGCATCCACCGAGAGATCAGTGTAGGGCAACTGTATCTCCGTCTCTGTGACGAGCAGATGGCTTTAAGGTGCCATCCAGCCTATCTGCTTTCATTATCTGTGGATAGACGATACATCATTTACTATTACCATCTACTTTTACTTCTCTAATACGCATAGTAAGTAGCGGAAGTATTGTATTTAACCTAAAAATTCGATGTCGAGATTTCACCAGAAATATGTTTTGAGGCCTTCTGAATCCAAAAAAAAAAAAGCATTTTTAGAAACAGATCCGCAGTGTGTGAACAGCACAACTCAGAAACGAAAAGTCGGTTAGTTGGTATTTAAGTTTAATAGCTATTAAAGATGCGACACAAAGATTTTGAAGAAAATTCTTCTTCTCTAAACTACCCTTTATATTGAAAATGTTTCGAAAATTTTGATTATCTAAAAAATGGATCTAACAATTTTGATTAAAATGACATATACTTGATATATTTTTATGGCAAATGGAATATATGTACATTTATTTTGAATTTTTTTGCTATAGCCCTGTAGATCTCGTTAAACACATAATTTATGTCCAAAAGGTTTCTTTTTTTTTTTTTTTTTTTTTTTTTTTTTTTTGGCGGGGGGTTGAAACGAACCATTTTCCAGATCGTCCTTGTTATTTGTGTTAGTTCTGCAATACTTATACATTCCTCAAATGGAAGGTCGTTATTTACTTTTTTATCCCATGGTCATGCAAAGGGAACGGAATTTCACAGCCTTCATTTAGTGACCAACTTTAAAACATTTGACTACCGCTCAAGGCCTACTGTATTTCCATGTTCTCCTTGTACCTACAAGAAAGTTACCAATAAGATAATTTCCACAAATGTTTATCCCGACTGACGAAGAAGATACAGGAATAACAGTTTGTAAGAATAGTTAGTACAAGAGTAGAGAAAGTCATGTGAGTGTAACACATCAGATTTTTCAATTGTACTGTTATTTTAGACTTGAGGTGGAACTTTGAATCATGGTATTAAATATCCAATGTGGTATTTAGGCGACTCAGGGAAACCACGAAAAATCCCAGTCAGATTGTTCGGCCCACGGGATTTTAACCCTGGACCTTCCGAGTACAGGTCGCGCGTTACTTCTTGACGAATGAAAATTTTATATGAAAGGTTGAATGCGAGTCTCTACTCAGCTTTTGCGGGAACGAGAGAGAGGAGGTACAGTCTGCAGTGAGATGACGCACATGCTTCTGAGCTGAAGTAGTACAGCACTACAAATCAATTTATCGCACTTCCAGTAATATCAGACACACGTATTATACACTATACCTCTATAACTGTTTCCACTTCACTATATTGCATTTCTTCTATTCCCGAAATTTCTCCCTCCTCTGAATTGCTGTTATTTTCGTTGCATGTGTACATCCGTACCGTACAAAACTTTTGCGGTCGACTGTATACACAAACGCGACAGAGGAAAACAGAGGTGTCTGTTATCGTAGCATAAACATTTGCTGACCTGTTTATTAAGGGTAGGCAAGCTGACTGGATTTCTGTTCAAGGTCATTCGTCAAGAACAAACGCGCAACCTATACAGGCCGCAGACGTTACCGGATGAGCCATCCCGCTCCACTCATACAAACATTATTATGCTTGTAAAACACACTTTAACCTATGGCTGGTGCCTGATTCACAAATTCTAGGACCTTAATGTACTGTTCACAGTCCTTACTACTAGAATCCCCTTCATAGTTGATATTTTTGTTTTCTTCGGCCTTTTTATCATGTTCACAAATTAGCTCGTGAGAAACTTCATCTATCCAATACATTTTTATCTTCTTCTTTTCCAGGTTGCACTCCCTCAGCTACAGTATCTGTTTTTCTGCATCAAGAAAGTTTGACTAGCTTTTGCTATTCCTCTTACCACTTATAAGCTAATTTCACCTCCTACGTCTGAGTTGAACGGAGCGATAAAGATAGTTAAATGAACTTCTGCTAGACATTTTGGTTTATTTGGGATCTAAGTAATGCGCTAACGCTGGTTTCAAACTCATCGTACATTAAACAGTCTCCGTTACATAGTCTAAATCAGTGCTATTCATTTACTTTCTCTACTACTTATGGTAAGTAGAGGAAGCATTGTATTCCACCCAAAACTTGGAAATTTTACCGGAAATATATGTTTTGAGGCCCCCTGAATAAAAAAAATCATTTTTAGAAAAAGGTGTTTGTATGTGTGTGTGTGTGTCTGTGTGTCTGTGTGTCTGTGTCTGTGTCTGTGTCTGTGTCTGTGTCTGTGCGTGTGCGTGTGCGTGCGCGTGTGCGTGTGCGTGTGTGTGTGGACAGAATAAAGTTGGTGTCCTTCAAGGATACTACACGAAGATTTTGAAGAAAATTGTTTCACCCCAAACTACCCTTTACATGGAAATTTTTTCAAACATGTTAATTTTCTCGAAAATGGCTCTAACGATTTTGACACATGTCAAGTTCCATATTTCTGTCAGTCATAGAGGCCCGCGGAGGAATACAAGTTTGCACTTTGTTTATATTGCCACCTGAAGTAAGTCGTTTCGGAGTTACTCTTTGCGAGGAAATAATAGTATTGGGTTAATTCATAATAATTACACTTTTTGCTTTGCAGAAATATTTCCTGTTTTCTGGGAGAGCACTTCATCTAGATAACATACATAAGTTTTCCTTTGATCAACTTTGTTTTTGTAAGACTAAAAAATTATTTCATTCTTTCTGTGCAGGACACGCGTCTGACGAATGCTATCTTCGGCTACCGAAGAAGACAGGTTACTTCAGACTAGAAGAGAGTCTACACCGTCCCCATGTCACCGCCGCTCTGCCGCTCCTGAGATCAAGCCATTTTCGCGCCCTGTTGTTCTTTACAGAAGCGGCGGAACTGCCTCAGAAACAGCTACTATTTTGGCTCAGAAGCCGCCACTGAAGAGAACACTCCAGAGATCTTTTTCGGATCCCTAATGCTTCGCTTCATGTTTCTTCTCATCCATATGTCTAGTATCACACAGGCAGTTCGCAGCTCATGGCTAGTTCCCTAAATATTGAATTTTGATAAGTCTTATTGAAATTATAAATCTGCCTTCATCTTTTAAAACGATCAGCCACCATCATCATATCATAGTGTCTATAAAATACAGCTAGTCAGATAACAAACAAACAAAATCCAAAAGAATTATATTCAGTTCACCAGGGACACAGGACTTCCTCCATGCCCAGCTATTTATACTTATTCCCCTAACGATACAAAAGTATGCCATTCAAAATCTACAACTAGTCTAGGAACATATATATTACAATTCTTAACAGCATTACTACCTACCGAACTATCATACTGTGTTCTCAAACACCTGCAGGAGGCTTAAATAAAAATAGAAAAAATACCGATTAATACCGATTCATCAAACCCATCGAACTCATCGAATTTCTCCAGTAATTGTGCTTTAGTTTCGGAAACACCCTTATTCCTGGCAGAAATTAGGACCTGAGCTGAAATGGTAGTGATGCAGTAGATCAATTCAATGAAGTTGCTGTCTTTAAGTCATTTTTATGATGCTTAAATAAGACTCATAATGAGCAAGTTGTGTGATTTCTGTGATGTACTCTTAGAACAAAAAATTGCCTTTATGTGAGGCGGATAGTCGAGATGAGCAGCATTTCACGAACTTGAACTTTAAGAAAATGTTCCTATGCCTTCAGAAGGTTTATATCAGGACTAAATGTAAAATGGATCGTCGACTGAAAAGAAGTGTTTTTATTTTCCAAATGCAAAGTCATTATTATAATGTTAACAGAGTTTTAAATATAACAACGAGATTTTATGAATATGGTGTGTTTGTGGGAACTGTGAAATGAGATGGCTTGCAAAACAATTGATATTTGTAAAGAAGAGATTTATCTTGAATACTATTACTTAAAATTTGTAAATATGGTGACAGCATTTAAAATTATATGTATGCATGAATGGATGTGTGCGGATGTTTGTAAGGGATAGAAGCAATGCATTTTCTAACATTTAATTAAGATAATTAAAAGAATCTAAAGGGAAAAGGTTTGTTCTAATGAATACTAGCGAAAAATCAGTGCTTTGTAAACAAATTTAAGTAATATTTTTTACATTATTAGTACTTTTATCAGTTAGACTGCTTTTCTTACGTTTATATAGAGTGTGGTTTTCCTAAGATTTCTAGGATTATCTGGGAATCTTTGGTCATTAAACACACAAGAAAATACTACTGGTTGCCTAAATATAAGATTGAGAATACTTCACAAGTAGCTTATCTCCGTAAAGCAGCTCATAGAAATTTGTTTTAGAAGGATCTTATTTATATATGATATTCCTTTCCTGACTAATCTTTCTTCCAGAAGGTACAGAAAACAGAGAAATGTGTAATATATAATTTGTATTAGGTTATACTGGCTTCAACCGTTGTTTTAAAGATACTAACACTGTGCAAAATACATAAACTATTTTTAAGTGAATTTTCCAATTTTGTCCTGTGTTCATAAAACTCTTAAGTTATAACTACCTTAAAACATTTGCCAGTATGAACAGAAAGTCATACTCTGTTATAATTAGGTAACTTAATGAGCATCCACACATATATTATAATTTAATACAATAGTACAGAACTTACATTACACCTTTTTTCAATATACTAGGCATCTTGTCAAAGCATCTTCCCAGCTTTCCACAAGCTTCCTGGTGCTCTCTGAAAACACACGTTCGACTGAGCAGCAAGCCATGCGTGGCCTTCTTTCTACATTTGTTTCTGGTTCTGAGATCAAGGCTGACTTCTTTAAGCATATACAGGATGCTCTAAAATTCAACTCACAAACTTCTATGACTTGTGGAAGAGACTGAGTAGATAATATTTTGACTAGGAACCCACATCCGGAAACGAACCGTTTGAAAACGCAATCATTTTTACAAGTAATTTGTTAGGCGTGACTCAGTACATCACTTGATTAACAATTCAACTCCTGAATAACCAAAGAAACAAAATGGAAACAATAATTTTTTCACAAACACTGTTGTTAACAGTTAAACTTAACTGATTTTGTCCTTTCCAAAGTATGGTTAGCACTCTGATCCACCACAAGTAAGGTTCGATGTGGCGACCATGAACTTCGGTGCACACATTGTACCAGCTCATAGAATTAGGGGAACTGAAGGGGAAAGAAGATACATTCCACCCGAGTTTTGTAAACTTCCTAGATAACGTTGCTGCTGGTTAAGTTGCCAACTTTCGTCCAAGTTATTCCCACTATGTTTGTTCGCTAATACGCTAATATCTCTTAATTTCGGTTAAAAATTGGACGAGTCACTAGTGTTATCTTGGAAGTAAAGAAAAAAGGAGTGTATAAGTAGATAAAACCGCGCCTAGGAGTGGTGTGAAATTATGGTTGCAGAGCAAAAGGTTTCAGAGTGACAGTTATAAATGTAAAACATCTTAATACGATGATTGAAACAAACAAACCTAAAGATGTTTCTAAAGCAGAAGCATTCTGGGTTACATTGAACCACACTTTCGTTTGCTTGCCTCCATGCTCGTGTGATCTCAAACCCATAGAACTAGTCTGGGCCAAGGTAAAACAAATACTTAGAGAAATGTAACAGGTGACTTATCCTTGCAGGAATTGTGTGATATAACGCTCGATGGTATATCACTTGTGACCGAAACAGGCTGGTAGGGTTTTTGAAAACGTATAGAAAAGGTAGAAAATGATCACTGGGAGAAAGATGGCGTAGTTGAAAATATCGTTACATTTTATAAGCTAAATATACTTCATGAACTAAAAATAACTTAGTTTCGCTATTTTGAGTGACTTCTCTGCTTTGATCTAGCGTGAAGTACACTTGAGTGTACTTTTGCAATTTAACTTTTATTCCGTGATATACAGAGGTCACTATTGATTTTCCTGTCACTATGTTGAATATAGATTGTTTATTGTCCCCAGTAGTACATACCTGGGAATATAATTTCCTTTCAATCACCAACTATTTATTTTTGTGAAGTTAATCATCAAATCTTATTGCTTTATCTTCCTAAATTTTACAATTATCATGCTAGGTAAAGTTAGGAAAATAAAAAAAATTGAAAGAGGTAAAGAGACTTTTGTGACGCTATCAAATACCTGTACAAGATATTTTCAACATAGAACATGCAAAACTATTAGACTCACCAGAAACCCAACTTTTCCTGAGAATTTTCTTTCAAAGTTAACTTTGTCCTGTATTTTCATATAGGGTATCGCATAAAGAATTAAAAATAAGTATGTACTTAAAAATTACATATCTTACTTGTATCAAATTATAATATTTTTCATTGTTTTGTTGGAAATAGTTAACATAAGGCATTGTAATGCTGAAAATATCAACAATTGGATAAAACATTTTGCAGAAGATCAAGGCTTTTTATCAAAACAGGATAACGCCGATGTTTTCTTAAAGATCAGCCATTTCCTGCATATTTTGAGCTGGTGTTGATTTTTCAAAGATGAGGAAGGAAATGCAGGATGAAGCCAAGTTTTCAGTAGTTCCAAAATGACGATGCAATCAGTTACACTGCACACAAAATAACATATTTGTCGTGAGAAAATTTTCTTCCAAACTTGATCTCAGACAGTGGCGTTCAGAACTGCCCACCGAACTGAGATAATCTGATGCCATGTGATCATTTTCTGCACAAGTTTTTAAAATAATGTGTTTGTATCAGTTTCGAACGTGTCAAATGGATCTGCAACTGTGTAAAAGTGGCGAAGGATATGTAGTCTTCAGTGATAGCCGCAGTAAGTGAGCTATAGAAACAAATATTTTTAATAAGTAGTTGTGTTTATCCAAAGTGAGATATTAGGGTCCATATGCAATGAAAACAAAGAAAATGTATCATTTTACACAACAGTAAAGATCATTAAATTCATCGTATTCGTTTCAAAAAAGGATTATTTATCTACGGAATTAATTCAGACTCTGTCAATGATGAAGTAATGATTGCACTGTTATTTAACTTAGTGTATGAGGCTCTAATTCACCATCATATGTTTTTAAATTCCAGCAAATGGATTCCAAATCACCCTAATTATAATCTCTCAAAGTTATATATTGTGCAGTCAATTACAATTTCACATTTACTTCCTCGGTATTTGGTCATCAGTACAATATATACTCCTTTGTGGAAGCATTATCATTAGAGAACCTAGATTTGGAAACAACAGGGAAGAATTCAGAACGAGAATAATTACTATTAGCATTAATTTATTTCAAAGAATATAACCAGCAAAACTTGAAAAGCATAACTGAAGGCAAGGTATATTACATCACAATGAACAATATAATTAAAAAAGATTATATAACCCTTATAAATAGCATTTAATATCTTACCTTGAACATACACGAACTGGAATATCAGAATTGTGGGTAATGAATCGGAGATAATAACTCAAGATATCGGACCCAACTGAAATAAAAATAATCTAGATGATGGTATTCCTCTAAGCCTAATTTCTTTGTGAACAAAATGTGCCAAACTACACAACAGCAAATCAAGATCAACTCATTAAATAACCTCCAGTCGTTGAAAACGTATGCAAATTATATTAATTCGGAGATATTATATATTACCTAATCTGTAGGTCCTCCCAACATATTAAAACTGATATACGGCCCACAGGAGGAAAGCAAAAATCGAAATGGGTACACTAAAAGAAAATACCCAAATAACTTGCTAAATATCCTTAAAGGTGCAAGTACTTCTACAAGTCAATTTACTACCAAAGCAGTAAAATGAAATTGCATATCTAATCATCGCATATTGATAGTAAATTTGATTATTGAGCTAGGCTGGTTCAATGTGCAATACGTGGCCAATTTCCTCAAAGAATAAAACGCTGTACTTAAAGTAGAATGAAATAATCATCGACAGCAGAATCATTGGGACCTGCGTATGAGGTATGTCTTTCCAAGGCTAGAATTTGGCCTCTGCACGTTGTTTCAGATGGAAGAGATATAACAGGAGTGGTTCCATATTCTTCTTAACGTAGTCTTTTCTTTTCGAAGTTTGATGTCAGCAGGCTGTTTTTGTACATTCTAACTGAAACGTAGTAAATGTTTGGCCAGTGCACATTACTATCAACCTGGATCACAAAAGCTCTTCACTTAATTCTTTTAAATGTGTCTTTCCAAATAAAGGAACTGTGCAACTATGCTAATTTTACTCATAACTATACAATTCATTGGAGTTCAAAATCCATAAGTAGTTTTGTTAATACTGTATTTTATGGACTATGAGACGGTACGAATTATAAGACGCACCTTAATTTTTAATCAAATTTTCTAAAAGAAAGAGGTCTACAAAGCCAGACTAAAAAATAATTTTTACACCCTAGGCTCTGGTTTGTAAGTCTTAGGGGGTGTAAGTCCTGCGTAAGGGGAGGATAAACAGGTAAAGAAGAAGTTTACGAAACTGTTCGACCTTTAAATTTCCAGAAAATCATCTCAACTTTCTTCTTCCACCTCTCCATACAGTCATAAGATGCTCTTCATTGTCATCAAGAGCTTTGGCACTTCCTGAAAGCTTTATCAAAATTTTACCAATAATGCACCAACCTACTCCACCCTTAAAATATGTTGTTATACCGTAGTACTAGCTTACAAGCGTGTATTTGAATCATTTTTACTAACTCCAATTCCATTTTCACTGTCCTTGAATCCATTTCAACACATCTTCTAGTTTTGGCCATTTTACATTGTCTTCTATTTAGACATTTTGTTTTCCTCATTTTTTTCAGTTCTCACGAATAGATTTTCTTTTTCTTTTCTTTTTTGTTTCTGTTGCTAGTGGGCCAAATTGCCACTCAGCTGCTCTGTTTCCATGTTCTTCTACACATGCTATTTCTTTCAGTTTATAGCTCGCATATTCTTTGAATGCTTTTCAGTTTTTCCATGACGAAACCAGCTACATACTAGCAAAAATATTGTTTAACAACAATAACTTTTAATTCAAATTCACTGCGCGGTGCATTGCTGCTGTCAGTCGAATCCAATGTTGGCTGATGACAATAGGTTTCCCACAGTATAAAATCTTTTCACCAAAGCGACCCGGGTTCGATCCCAGGCAACCACATGTGGGATTCGTGATGGACGATGCGGCGCTGGGACGGGTTTCCTCCGGGTTCTCCGGTTTCTCCGGTTTCCCTCGCCATCTCATTCCAACGGTGCTCCATTTTCATTCCATGTATTATCAGTGTCACCGCCTGTGGTGCCGTAGTAGTAAAAGCGGTCGTTAAACAAAAAAAACAGTATCAAATGTAGGATAATTTTGGGACTGGAGGCAATTTTAAATAAACACTGGACATTTTAGTCTCAGTTTCGAGTATAAGACTACATAGTCTGGCCTATAGATCGTAAAATATGTAAAATGCTGGTTGTGGCTTCTGCTCATAATTTAGTCAAATATCCCGTTATGAATAGAAATGGCAAAACTCGTGACGTGTAGCTTCGCAATTCATGTTGTGTAATTTATGAAGGGATAACAATTTTATCATCATTCTTAATTATTTCCTTAAAATGCGTCAGTTATATAATTCCTTCATGATAAAGCAGATGAGCATAGTTGTGCGCGCGCATGTATGAAGCGTTGCTTTCATTGTGAACATCAACCCTCCTCCTCCTCCTCCTCTTCTTCTTCTTCTTCTTCTTCTTCTTCTTCTTCTTCTTCTTCTTCTTCTTCTTCTTCTTCTTCTTCTTCTCCTCCTCCTCCTCCTCCTCCTCCTCCTTCTCCTTCTTCTTCTTCTTCTCCACTTCATGGCCTAAGCAGTCAAGTCCCTGTTCCGAAATCAGATTACTCGTTCCTTTAATTTGAAATGATGGATTAATTTGAATTATATGAATAACCCGGGCCAAATTCCTTAAAATATTTATCCCAACGTACCAATATCTTTTGTTTGAATTGACCTGTGGTTATCGTAGACCCTTTTACTAGCATAACAGAAGAACTATCCTTGAGTATTAAGAACGTTTTCAAACTGCATAGTTATAAGTCGGAAAAGTGCATAAATAAATCATTATAAAACAACCAGAAAGCATTTAGGTCATTTTTGGTTTTGATACCCGTGAAAGCATACATGACGATGTCGTGGCCGAGAGATTAGACTGTTCGTCTATCACCAAACCGCCCCGGGTTCGATCCCAGAGACCCGCATGTGGTATTTGTCACACATGAAGCGGCACTTGGGCGGATTTTCTCCGGGTTCTCCGGTTTCCTCACCGCTCATTCCACCAACTGCTCTACCATAACCTTCCCATTCATCCATTTCGCGTCATCCTCTTCCCCACTCTCACACCAGGTGATCGGTTGACCAACCGTTTCCCTGACTTCCGTCTGTCCGGTCCACAAATTCGTCTCCTCTGACTCTAGGCGCACGCTTGGAAATCTTAGGGAGTGTCAGCCCTCCATATGGGGAGACCAATAAGATAAAGAAGAAGATAAAAGCATACATATTGAACAGTCGTAAGCATAAGGATATAACACCGTTAATAATAATAATAATAATAATAATAATAATAATAATAATAATAATAATAATAATAATAATAATAATAATAATAATAATAATAATAATAATAATAATAATAATAATAATAATAATAATAATAATAATAATAATAATAATAATAATAATAATAATAATAATAATAATAATAATAATAATAATAATAATAATAATAATAATAATAATAATGTCCTTTGAAACGCCAAGAAAGATTGTTCAACATAATGGTCAAAATAAATCCAAAACTTCACGAAGATTCCATAGTGATGACGTTTTATTACTTCATTAGCATTTTGGCGCTTATAATTATGAAAAACTTAAATACAATAGTAATCAACATTAGTATATCATATTGCACGACAATGCATGTAATATCACTAGCAGTATGATGAGAGAGAGCCTTCCATAAGGCGTCTCTCTTAAATTTCGCTCCTGCTCTCATGTAGTATATGATGCATTTTTTGTTGATCTACCGAGCATTGAGGAAAACTGCCTGCCTATATTGATTTTGGTCCTCTGAAAACCTATCTGTAGAGCCAAGCAGATGCAGGCAGTAAAATTTGCAGAATATGCTGATAGCAAGGCATAGAAATACAACAGCATGCCCTGATTACTTGAGATACGAAATACGGCAAACTAAGTGTGTGCATTTGTACACAGTACTTAAATCGAATGATCAAATTTGTTACTTATTCTATGGACATTTAAAACTGCAGTTGATAATACAAGTTTAAATTTCAAGTTTGCCTCTTCATGGGCGCAATCTATATCACAGCAGTAGGCGAAGTTCTTCATTGAAGACAAACAAATGCCAATATCACGATAGTGGCCCCAGGTCTGCCGTGCCTTGCCCAAGGTGAATGAGCTTCAATTTATGTGTATGTTGTCTTCCCGATGAGGAAATATGTTTCTAGCGGAAGGTCAACTGTTGTAATGCTCCTATTACTGCTCCATTCTCAATGGGTGGCCAATTTTTCCCCGTTCATCAGGTTTCCAGTGTTTACAAAATTGATTTGTAAGTTAAGACAACATATTTGTTTTATGCTGTTTTGTTACTTGTTTTTGTGAGCTTGTAGCAACACTAAAAATCCAAAGTATACGTTCGAATGTATCCTACATGTACTCGTATGTTGCTAGTAAATGGAGAAAAGTGTAGGTTTTACTACTATAGGGGAAAACCAGAAATTCGTTCTGTTAGTAAAGCACTTTACATGCAATGGTTTATTCGCCTTAGGAATAAGATCCAAGTCACGGTGGATAGAACTTCAAGTTTAATTATATCCAATATAAAAAGTAACTGATATTGGGACATAATCAGTCCCATAAAATTTACATTCATGCATCAGCTGGTGACTATCTCTGTAATGTAACGCACTTTCAAACGCGAGTATTAGATGTTTATATTGACAAATACCCACAAGAAAAAGATTGTCTAACATAACATGAATATTTGGCTTTTAGCCTTTTGTGTTGTTTAAAATATGGAAAACAGTCTTCCTAGATTCACAACACTTTGGCATTTATGGGCTAAAAGTGTAACTAAAACAACAAATATAAGCAGATTCAGCAAGAATTATTACTTTAATAATGTTTTACATTCGTTCAACTCCATTCCTAGGAAATCTGTATGTAAAAATAGCTGCTTCCTAATAAATAGCCGACCTACAAAAACAAAGTTAACCAAGTAACGAAAGATTACTCATTACCCAATAGATATGTTGAATCAATTTGCTGGCATTACAAAACACTGTAAATACGAGTAACGTACCTCTCCGATAATTGCATTTACAAGATATCTGTTATACGAACATAACTGATATTGTTCCTTCTTTTTCACCGAAGATGAAGAAAGGTGAATGGAATATGAGTCTGAAGAACTGTCAGTCGAAGAGTTACTCGTGTAAGAGGTATTGGTGAAAGTGGAGCTTCAGTAGATATCTATATCGTTAAAAGTCACAGTTATTCCTGAAGAAGATGATCCCAGTGTAGATCGGATGCAATTCGTAGATCGGTGTATTTGTCATTATGGTCTTAGTTTAAACAGGTGCCTAAATGTAGCACTAAACTATGAAGCAAGAGGCCTAAATGTCAACTTAAAACAAGCCGCTGGAGCAGAAATGATCATAATACAACGTTTCAAGTAAGTCAAACAACTTGGAAAATAACTATTACCGATCACATTTTCATTATTCCGCCCACGCCCTGGTATTGCAGTTTCTGTCCAGTGCAATATAAAATACTTTAAAATTATAATACGCGTACTTTTCTGAAAGAACCTAACGAATTTGTTTTTTATATTTCGTCTGGTTCACTCTATTCCCTGTACATATCTGAGCACTTCTCATAAACATCTAACGTTCATCTGGGCCCAAATGATCAAGTTGTCGACGGACCCTTAAACCTCACTCACTCTAACGTTTTGCGTACGGATAAAAACGTGCATTAAGTTGCTAAAGAATACATTTGAAATGAATTTCATTTTATAAATATCCCTCTTCTTTTGTCCCCCTCAGTAGGTCTACGCATTTCTGCAACTTATGTGGTTGACAAAGTTGATCAAACTCACCCCCGTTCTTTTGAAACAGTGCCTTTTGAGCGTTCCGTCGAAGAAAATATTTTTTTATGTTTCTTTGCGTCTGGAGATCACAAATATTAATAACCTCTCGCCTTCACAGTCATCAACTAGTAAGAAAGTGTCAGTATCTGCCATAACTAAATTTCTGCATCCAAATTCACTTTTGATTTGGCTCAGTCTTCATTCCATGCGTTACCCTGTGTTGTCCATATGATGTAGTTTTAAAAGTTGTAAGCTTAGCTATCTGGGTTACTAATCCACATCCTGCCTGCTGGAGGTCTTTAAAAAGAACCCGCCAAAAACAGTAAGTAGTTAATCGTAATACCTAACTGTAGTCGTACCCAACAATATGTTTCTGATGTGGCCAGGAATGATAATGCCACAATAGTCAGCAAGAAGAGATGTTGAAAAGAGACCGGCATTCCATTTTACAGGTAGGAGTATGTTTTCCTTGTACATTCCTGGCCACATCAGAAACATATTGGTGGTTCTTTTATTTTGTCAAATCACTGCTGTTGATAATACATTTTCCACCGCATAGTCACTCAACACAACACCAGACCCATTCTCCCTCTTCGTTGTGTGCTAGTACCCATTATATATCAAATTCGGTTCACCTCTTTTGTTGTTATAAACTCCATTTTACTGTCCTTAAGTGTAGTGGTGCAAACAAAATCAGCACGCCTCGCCATGAGATGAGCGATATGTGCATTACAATAAGTCACCATCACCTTACTAAATATCTTCACGATGTTGTTATCTATACCGCTCACAAAAGTTAAAGACATGTGAACGCTGGCCAATGCACAAGCAGAGCGTTTTTGCCAAGCGTAGTGCGTGTACCGGCAGAGGTTCTGTGCATAAGAGCGCGTGAGATGCGTGTACCACATTCGGCAGCGCTGGTAGGAGGGGCAAGCTTAGGATTCGCTGGAGTCTGCAGTACGGCCCGCCTCCATATGCCTTTAACTTTTGCGAAGATTATAATGGTAGGTAATAATCTTAAAGATGTTTCTTTGGATGTCTAGTTTTGGTACAGAAAGTAAAAGTGTAACATAGGTTGGATATATGCTATGTGCGGCCGACGGCCGGACCAATTAGGTAGAAAAAAGAAAATCGGTGATGGGAAAAACACAAACCCTGAAACTCAAGTCGACTAATCCTTTAAATCCTGAGAAAGTTTCCTGCTTATAAAACAATTTTTGCTACTGAAAACCTGAACTTAATGGCAGTTCCACAATAGACTGTTTCTGAATCTGAATTAACCTTCGTGGCCTAACCAAATACCCTCACCACCACTGATTTATCGCTTCAGCTTAAAAAGCTTTATATTTGAAGACCTACAACACAGATTTGTCCCTATACAAAAAAGGTCCCATACATAACGCATTTCACAGCACATAAATATGGACAAAGCTTGGAATCATAATTATTTTAAAAAAGGACTCCATTTGTGTATTTAGTTGCTAATATTACAACGAGACACTTGGAAACCACATCACTAATTACATAAGTATATCAATATTGAAACACATTGCTGTTTCCGGTCCTCTGAGCCGTAGAAATATAGAACACCACCACTTATAATCAAGTAAAACACGAATCGAAATCAGAGCATCAGCAGAAAGCAAGTGCCACAGAGAATTACGATTAAATTGAGACTCACCTTTCGGCTTAGCCTACCATGGGTCATCAATACTATTCTTTGCATGTTATTTTCCATCTCCAAATTAAGTACTGTTGTAAAGAAATGCTACTGTGTTTCTGAATGTACTGCATGGCAATGGTCTCTCTTGTCTACGATTTGTAATGTGCAGTTCGTGACCAGACTGGTTCAACTGCAGTTAACATTAAACGTCGGCAACGATTCGGATCATTCAAGTAATACCACTTAATCGTAATTGGATAACATGTGCCTTCATATGTTTTATCAATGTATTCTACATCTCCAAACGTTGTATTATACTGCAGTTTGTTTTCCCCAACATTTTCGCTTTCGTGGTCACGAAGAGAGGGGAAGTAGGAGAATGTGTTTATACCTAGGTAGCTTCAATTGAGTTCGCTGAAACTTCTGCGCTTCTAGCTTCACAGCTTTTTTGCTGGGATTTGAACCACAGATATTCCGCTTTCTGTGTGGTTGCTCTAAGCAACTGAGCTAACCAGTTGTGTTTCCATAGGTTAGAGCAGGGCTGATGAACATTACTCAGTAGGTGTGACCACATTCCCCTATTTCCCCTCTCTTCGTGACCACGAAAGCGAAAAAGTGGGGGAAAACAAAGCGCAGTACCGGTTCTAGCTAGAGCGTGCTAGTGCAATTGTGGAGGGGGGACAGGAGAGGAGTCCCCCCTTCACAATTACACTAGCATACTCTAGAGAATCAGACTGAAGTTCCCTTTGATGGGCACTTATTCATCTCAAACTATCTTAGGACAAAAAAAATATTTAGATACAGAGGACCAACATTTTGTGAATGTGAGACATTCATATACACAGTGAAGCGGCAGGACAGCTTAAAGCTGAAGAAAATAAACACCCATACTGGTATAGTATGGTTCTAACACAAATTTAAGATAGGAGTTGAACTCTGTGGCAATCGTACCAAACTTCCCTTTAACTTTGGACAGCTTAAAGCTGAAGAAAATAAAGACCCATACTGGTACAGTACGGTTCTTTCAGGCACAGACATTTGCCATCTTACCTAGTGCTTGAGAGAGCGTAAGCAGACGCCTTGGAAGTACACAGATTCTTATACACCCATATAATTACGTGGACGTAAAGGTCTTCGATAGCCACTTGGTTAAGCATATAAAGCTGCTAAAAGGAACTGAGAACCTTTTATTGGACTGAAGCCAGCACTGGGCTAATCTTCAGGATCGGTTAAACTGGCTGTCAGAGACTGATTACTTAGAGAACACGAGATATATTGGAACGCATCTGTAGGTTTTAGGCTCTCCGAAATCCTCCTACACAGATTGGACAAATGCAGATCACGATAATTGCTAAAACCAAACAGAGAGAAGCTCTTGTGAGCTACGGATCTCTTTGTAGGACACCATTCTCTCAAAGGGCAACTGGGCACCTGCATAGCATGGAACAGCAAATGAATCCTGTCTGCAGATGGCGTCAACAGGCAGCTCCTCATGTATTGCACTTGTTCACTAAAAGGACCTAGTTTTTGGGAGTCAATTTCTAAAATTGGAGAAGCTTTCAACCATCGTGGTCCAGAGCCTGATTCACTTCACTATGAACGTTAGGCTTCTGAATCTTGACAACAAAACTGGGAATGAACAGTAGACCAGCGAAATTCGCAGTTAGGACAATGTAGCCTCTTCCCCCAACATACTTTTTTTTTTTTCGCTATTTCCGTTTTACAGTTACAGTTACTCTTTATTCCCATTCTCCAGTTCGCTTGAGGCAATTTCCCTCACCCATCATCTGCGATACCCTACACTTCCAGGACGTCTAGGTCGTCCCCATTTCCTTCCACCCACTGGACACCATTGCAATAGGATGTTTGGTCATCTCTTCTCATCCATCCTTCTTGCGCGACCATACCACTGAAGTTTTCGGTTCTCAGTTATTTCAGTCACTAATTCATCCATATCCATTGTTCTTCTAACATCCTGGCTCCTTTTCTTCTCTAACCTAGATATTCTGGCCCTTAGGCTCATTCCATCCATTTCAAGTGCCGCTATCTTTTTTCTGCCCTCCATCGGACTCCAGTCTTCTGCTCGTATGTCAATATATTCACCTATCTACAGAGTAAGTAGAATAAATCATTTAAATTTAGTACATGTTATCTGTAGCAAGCTCCAGGGAGGCGTCCATCATGACTATATCTCTGCTAATAGTATAGTGACATTACTAGCACCATTTTGATTCTCATTTCGCTTTATCTAATTTCTTTACGAAGACCTCAGGATGTACACCTATCATTAGTTCTAATGACGAACAAATGTGACAATAAAATACTGTGCACTTGGGAGAAACCAAAAAATAGGATCCTTTTTCACTGTGGGTTACTTCTCCACAGTAGCTTAGTAGTCGCTTAAATTCATTCTAATTTTATTCTGGAATTCACTAAGCGACTTCTAAGTCTCCCATCATCCATCATCTGAAACGGGCTTACACCGAAATAGCACTTGGTTTGTTAAGTTGTTGCTTTTATACCACAAATTCATAATAAACTATGTCTGATAATTACTAACTGCTGTGGAAACTTATATTTAACATATATGAGAAATGTACTTAATGGAGAGAGCTAAGAAGACTGATACCACTATTTTTGTGTACCTACTTAAACCTCTTCCGCAATTCCTCCTTTATTTACTGCTATTTCTTCAGAGAATGCAAGTTTTACATCGTTCAGTAACTAATAGAAATACCAAATAAGCACACATCTGCTCGAGTATGAGATTGTTGTATGTATATAACACAAAAATCTTCGTAACACGACGAAACAGGTAAGTAGCACATTTGCTTTACAAGTACCGGGAGTGTGGTTTTATGAATTATATGTTCGAAACTAGTCCGTAAAACATTTTCATTTTTGATAATTTAAAGTGTTTCATTTCACTTCGTGGAATTTCATTGCTTAACAAAGTAAATATCAATTTATGCAATGTTTAAGTTGTTAACGCACTCGATTCATTGTGGAGTCATCTGTCAGATAGACAAAATATGTCGATTGTTTAAATGTGTTACAGGAATTTGCGAACAGGTCGTCGGTCTGGGTGGCTTAGTTGGTTAGACGCTAGCCTACTGACCCCGAGGGTTCAAATCCGGCTCAGATCGATGGTTTTTAAGTGTGTTTAAGAACGACAGCTCCCTGTCACTATATTTACTGGCATGAACCCCTGCGAGACGAAATTCCGGCACACCGGCGACGCTGGCAATTGACAGCGTCGTTAAACAACAAAATATTTTGTTTTTCAAACAGATTAGGATGTTTATATGTATTGAGTATCTCCCTTGATTCATATAAAAGAATATGACAGCAAAGAGGGAAAATGTTTGCATATATTCCTGCTAAATATTTTGCGTCTTTCCTGCAAAATCGAGGTAAATAACGAAGATTTGTCAGTATAACTTCTATTAAAAAGCTCACGTGTTTTCTATAAAATAAAAAGGAGGTAAATAAAGAGGATTTATCTTTATCTGTTTAAGTATCTGAAAGATCATAAGATTTTTCCCGTAAAATTTCAGTAGCTGCTTTCCCTTGTATATTCCTAAAGTTACCAATTAAGTTTGCTGTGGTTTATTTGCATGTTGATGAAAGTATTATAACTTTTGTAAATATTGCAGTAAGAATATACAACACTTAAATGATTTATAGCATGAAAATATACATGTAAAATGTTTCTACTCGTGACTAATTAAAACTAAGTTTGCCACGTTTCTACCAATATCAAGTAACAGTTAGGAGTATAAACCTTCAACCATAAGTTGTAGTTTATTTTCAGATGTGCCATGAGTGAAAATAATATTACTTCTGATCATTCCCCTCATATATATCAAGTCCCATTGGACACGTATCAATCAATCGCAGATTGATTTCAGCACAACTATTGCGTCAAAAAAATCATCGTCCGATAATTTTATTATATTTTCCGGTCATTGATTGCAGGAAATTCGGAATAAAATGACAGCTTGAAGATTTGATAAGCGTCATGCATTTAATTAGTTTGTTTTAAGAACAGATTTTTATTTTCCAGAGATTTGCATTTTTATTGTTATTGTGACAGTTTACTTAACTTTTAAGGTTAGGCCTATGGTTAGGCACTATTTCATAATTCAGCACATAAGATAATGCGGTATTAGATTTTAAATCTAAGACAGGTAGAAATTACTTTTATTGCATATATTTATACTGATAATGGCAGTATTTATGTCGATTTTACTCGCGACATAATCACAACGAGTTTGGGCTTAATCGTGTAGGTTCTCTCGTGTACTGCACCCGCGAACTTACTCGAGTGAGTGATTAGGGTTTAAGGGCCCGTCGACAGCTAGGTCATTAGAGCCCCGAACTTACTCGATAATTCCAAAATGTCTTATGATATTACATATGATAAGCAGCGCAAAACGCTTAAGAGTGCGAATGTGAATGTAAAAAATGCAGTTAGATTCAAGTTGTTAGACAGACATTAGTGTAATTTGTGTGATTATGTGTAAATGTGCAGATGAATAGAAATGTGTGTACATACAGAGAAACATTAAATAATTTTCAACCAAAAAAGCTTTCATATATATCTTATTATTTATTACCCTTTCACTAATTCAAAAATGTGAAGTGAATTATTATTTATTTATGCCAACAAACTTACTGTTGGTGTTTTTAAACACACAAGCCGTGTGTGGGCAAAGTTTAAGAGGTAGAACTGGAACTTAAAAATTCAATGCCACAACTGGGATTTGAACCACAGACCTTCCGCTTGCCGGGCGGAAGCTCTAACCACTGAGCTATTGTGACAAACTGCCAGAATGGCATTAAATTCTCAAGCCAGTTCGTATTTTCTCCTGGTAAACCACAAAGGCAGTCTCACATCAGAAACAACTACCCCAATGGTGACTTACTATTGTAAGTACTTTATATCCCAGGATTAAATAACCTTCACATGGTAATTATTATTTATTTATGCCAACAAATTTATGCCAATTATTTATTTATGCCAATATTTACACCAACAGTAAGTTTGTTGGCATAAATAAATAATAATTACCATGTGAAGGTTATTTAATCCTGGGATATAAAGTACTTACAATAGTAAGTCACCATTGGGGTAATTGTTTCTTATGTGAGACTGCCTTTGTGGTTTACCAGGAGAAAATACGAACTGGCTTGAGAATTTAATGCCATTCTGGCAGTTTGTCACAATAGCTCAGTGGTTAGAGCGTCCGCCCGGCAAGCGGAAGGTCTGTGGTTCAAATCCCAGTTGTGGCATTGAATTTTTAAGTTCCAGTTCTACTTCTTAAAATGTGAAGTGAAGTTTGTTAGCAAACAATTTTTATCAGTCTCTCAGTCTAAATGGTGGACGAACTATTCTTCCGCGCCTTGTTACAGTAGCTTTAGTCGAGTAATCTGAAGGCGAATTGTTGGCGTTTTGAGTTTCCATCTTACTTCTTAAGTCCTCAGCAGATGTGTTCAATTCCAATGGGAAAATACGTTGTATAGGTCTGATGAGTTCTCCAGCAGCACTCTTAATTCGAACAACACTGGCCTTACCATCCTTTCCAGGATATATTTCCATCACCTTAGCAATGGGCCAGAAGATTCTTCCTCTCTTTTCATTCTGTACTAGAACAATATCCCCAACCCTGACTGGGTCTTGAACCTTTCCAGGTGGTTGCAGCAACTGACTTAAATAATCTGCACGGTATCTGTTTTTCAAGTCTTCTCTAAGTCTCTGTAGATAATGTATCCTCTTATTAAGGTCCACCTAATCCAGGTGATCTAGATCGGGGACTCCCACCATGGTAGTTTCTTGCAGGAACATTGCTGGGGTTAAAGGTTGTAAGTCTCTAGGATCTTCTGACACGTATGTCAGTGGTCTAGAATTGACTACTGCTTCAATTCGTACACCATCGTCAAAAGTTCTTCATAATTGAGAGCAGCGCGTCCAAGAATTCTTCTCAGCAGTCTCTTCACCACTTGAATCAACCGCTCCCACCATTCTCCCCACCAAGCAGCAGTGGGAGGATTGAATTTCCACTGAATTCTTACGTCAGCAGTCTCACATTCAATCTCCTTCCAGTTAATGTCATTCAGAAGGTTGTTCATACCCACAAAATTTGTTCCATTGTCACTATATATTACTTTAGGTCGTCCTCTGCGGGATATAAACCTTCTTAGTGCAAGTTGAAACTCTCTTGTAGACAGGGATGTTACGAGTTCTAAATGAATGGCTCGATAAACAGCGCAGGTAAATAGAACTATCCAACTTTTCCTGCCATCCTTCAGCAATAGAGGCCCTGCCAATTCCACCCCCGACATCTCGAATACAGTAGCATCCCTCACCCTTTCTTCTGGGAGTGGCATAGGAGCCCTTTGAATTCCCTTGGCTTCTTGTCGTTTACATGGAATGCATCTTGAGATTACTCTCTTGATAGCTCTTCTCCCCTTTAACAACCAGAATCTTCTTCTCAGTTTTATCACCAAGGTAGCAACTCCTGCATGACCATTGAAACGTGCTCCTCTAGAATGAGTTCGACTAACTTGTGCTTACTTGGGAGCAACATAGGATATAGAAAATCTTTCTCATCTGCACGCTTAGACAACTTTGTTTTCACTCTTAGAATTCCCTCCTCATCTTCCTGAACGTTCAAGGTTTTCAAATCTGAGATTTGTTCACAAGTGAAAACCTCTGGCTGAATATCTTTGACTAAAAGCTTCTCTGTCTTTTTCAGTTCCTCAATTGTTAGTTCTCCATTGGTTCTTGAGAATTTCTTCCGTGCATTGTTGATAAATCTTAATATCCATGCAACCATTCTCAAAATCTTGCTATACTTTGAGAAGTATCTACAATACCAAGGATCTCCTTCAGCAACATCAACTAGTGCTGTTACTACACTGCACTTTCTTTCTATGTTTACTTCCGTTTCATTCACTGGACTCTCTGATTTCGGCCAATTATCTTCTCCTTCTTTAGCCACTCGGGCCCTTCCCACCATCTGGATTCTAATAATTTCCTCACTGAACATCCACGAGATGGTAAATCTGCTGGGTTGTCTCGTCCTGGAATATGATTCGGAGCTTCACTTCTTATAAGAGTACGAATTTCCTTTACCCTGTTATTCACAAACGTACCCCAACATTCTTCTCTTTGTATCCAACACAACGCTGTTGTAGAGTCAGTCCAATAGTACTCTTTGTTAAGTCCCAAACTTAAAGCCCTCTTTATAGATGCAGCCAACCGTGCTCCAATACAACATGCCAAAAGTTCAAGTCTGGGTATCGTTAAACCTTTAAGGGGTGCAACTCCTGCCTTTCCTTGGAGTAATTGCACAGAGACGATCTCATCATCCTGGCATCTCAAAAAAACTGCAGCTGCATAAGCTAAACCTGAAGCGTCACAAAATGTATGTAGATCACATGTGTTGGCCTTCCGAAGCGTAATATATCTTGGAATTTTCACTTCACTCAATCGAGGTAGCTCTTCTGGCCATTTCTTAAATCTCCTCCCAGTTTCTCCAGGAACTTCTGCGTCCCAGCTGACATTACTTCTCCAACTTTCTTGCAATAAAATCTTAGGAAACAAAGAAACTGGACAACTGAATCCAATAGGATCAAACACCTGCTGTGTAATTGAAAGTAATGTCCTCCTCGTTAATCTCTCAGATGATATGTTGATATCACGAGTATCACAAAACAGAACATCATTTTGTTTATCCCATTTCAAACCAAGAACAGAAGCATGCTTAGAAAAGGTTTCCATCATCTTAGTATATTCCCAGTTCCTCAACTCAAATCTTGCATTTTCCATCAATTTTGTTGCTTCTTCTATGAAACAGTACAATTCTTCGTTGTCATCTTGGTGCGGAATTTATCAATATTGTCTTTACCTAGCAGCGGGAATATAGCAGCAGGAATAATGTTTTTACTGAAAGATGTAATAGAGTGATAGCAGACGCTACTCTTATCTTCAGGATTGTGGTAACAGAATGGAATGCATAAATCAACGTTCCTTTATCACAACATATTTATTCGTTAATTTACACTTTTAGCACCATATTAATTATTCAAAGACTTTACACAGGATAAAAGTTTGGTGAAAGTTCCATGTTCACACACTACCAAACATACGTCTGATCATCATGAGCATACAGACGCTAATGAAACTAGTCCCCCGGCGTCTTCCCGACGCAACACCGCCATTCTTTTGTATTCATCCGCGCAACAGTTCTCATTGGTTGAACACGAAGTGACAAGAAAACATTGGCTATCTTGAATATTGAAAAATAAGTCCCTGATACACCCAAATTAAAAGAATTAGAAATTTACACACTCTTACAAAAATATTTACATGAACGACCCTCTATTGGTCAATATTCTGTCTCATATGCCCCTTGTTTTGTTTTTCAAGTTGTCACCTTATTTACAATCTTGAAACACAATACAATACTTCTCCCTACTTCTATGATTCAATCACTTTGTACAATTTTTTTTTTTTTTTTTTTTTTTTTTTTTACAGTCTTCTTCACTGTTTGTCTTTGTCTTTTGTTTTGACATGATGCAGCATGTCTTTATAAATTTCACATATTCGATTACTACACAATGCATTCAGTTATTATACAATACATATCCAGTTATTGTACAACACATTTAGTTATTACACAACATGTCCAATTATTATACAATACATATTCAGTTATTGTACAACACATTTAGTTATTACACAACATGTCCAATTATTATACAATACATATTCAGTTATTGTACAACACATTTAGTTATTACACAACATGTCCAATTATTATACAATACATATTCAGTTATTGTACAATATATCCTGCTATCATACCACATATGTTCTGTTATTATGCAATACATATTCAGTTATTACACAATACACATTCAGTTTTTGCATAACGCATTTAGTTATTACTCAACATATTCAGTTATTACACAATATATCCAGTTATCATACAATACATATTCAGTTATTGTACAACACATATTCAGTTCTTATACAACACATACTCAGTTATTGTACATTTGACATTGACACAAATATAATTTAAGTGTATCATGGTTTATTATGTGGTTTTTGACTTGTATTCATTGCTATGAGGAGAGAAAAACAGGATACAAATTTTGAGCTAATGATTATGATCATGTTTATGGCAATATTTTATTCAGTTCTTTGCCTTGTTTGTCTTATAAGCTTATTATGTATAGGCAGGTTGTTGAGTCGGTTCTTAAACTCTGATGTTACTAATGGTACTAATTTTCTTAATTGGGTTATTATTCATTGTTGTTTGGTTCAACACTTCTTCGAGCTTAGCATTGGCTATATTCATCTTAATTCATGAGCATTGTTTTTCTGATTATGGTTTTCCTCACTTCACTAATTGTCACTTCTTTGTTTCTTATTTCTATAAGAGAAAACTTCTATACTTACAATTATTCTGTAATTGTATTATTTTTCTTCTCAATTTACCCTCGACATCTTTGTGTCGAAATATTATATCTTTTTCATCATAATTGATTCCTTTTTATTTTTTGTTCCTGACATCCTTATGTCAAAAACATATTATATTCCGTCGCTATGATTCATTTCTTTAATGACAATCAGTGTCCTCATCTGTCTTTGTTGACAATGCTCTTTGTGGTCGATATAGCCAATGACTATGTTGATTTTCTTCCTTGTTGTAATTCCTAATCTGAACATAATTTTCTATAAGTAACCCATTAAAAATTGTTATCTTCTTTCATCTCTACTACTCCTGCCTTACACATTCGTTGGCAAAGACTATTTGGTCCTTTCTTTGTATGGCTTTAATTTGTTTTATGGTATCTTCCTACCAACTTGCCATTTGTATTCTGTAGCTCATACGTGTGGTCACCCAGCTGTTTTGTTATGACCAGTGGTTCCATCTTTCTCCCTGTGTAGCCATCATGGTATCGATGTCAATTGTAAGTTGCTGAGATTTTGTTGTTTGTCATCCACTCGGTTGGGACGAACTTAGTTGTTGTAATTTCCCTGAGTGTTGGTGGTGGTTGTCGTTTCTGTATTCTGTGCAGCATCTGCCCTATTTGGCACATCTTCATCTACTTCCTGCTGTCTTATGTTGTTAGTGTACCATTGGTCTCTGCCCCTTTGGCGTGAACCTCTGTCATATGACGGTCTGTGGTTGTTCAAGTGTTCCCTACTGAATCGTATGTGATTCACTTGATGGGTATGGTCTCCTGGTCTTCCACGATCATATGTATATGTTCTGTATTTCGATTCACCATTCGGTATTGTGTCGTGGTACCGCTGTCTTGTGTTCTCCATCCTCTCGCCATGATTATGTGGTTGTGGGAAATGGTGTGCCCCTCTCCCCCTTTCATGGGTGCTCCTAGTATTTCTATGTTCTCCCTCACTCTGGTTGTTCGAAGCCGTGTTCCGGTTTAGGATGGGTGAGTTTGGGTGACCGTTCCTATGTCTATGCTCATTAGGCCGACCATTTTGTGTTTCGAAGGCTGTCAGCAATTCTATCATATCTGCAAAATCTACTGGCCTCGCAACAATTAACCCTGTTCTCACTGTGTCTGGGAAATGTCTTGTTATGCTGGCAATTAGTTCTGCCTCCGACAAGTTGGGGTCTAATAGCTTTCCTTTGTTGGCTACTTTCATAAAATAATCGACTAGCGACAACCCTTTGGTTGGATCGTATCTACCTGTCGCTAGCTCTACCCTAGTTTGGTTTTGTTTAGCTGGGCCCCAATACCTTGATAAGAATAAATTTCTGAATGAGCTATACGACTCATGACCAGCTAGTGTTAACCTGAGCCATTCTAACGCCTTGTTTTTTAAGCTTTTCTTAACTATCATCATCCTAAGCTCATTTGGTATCCTTTTCACTTTAAAATATTCTTCCATCTCTTTAACAAAGAGTTTTGGATCGTCTCCCTTCTCCTCGTCAAATGTAGGTGGTGTGATTTCATGTAATATGCTGTTGGTGTAACATGTGTTGTGTGTCGTGTCATTGTTTGGTTGTGAACCTCTTTCTCTGTATGGTGAGTCAACGTTTTGTACATTATTCAAATAACTCTCATCTTGTACATTACTTACATCCAAATCATCTTGTCTTTGTAATGCCTTCACAACATCATTTACATTAGCCAAACTTTCTTTCCCTTTTTTCATTTCTTCACAAATTGATTTTAAATCATTCTTTATTTCTAAGTGGCTTTGTTTCATATCATTTATAGCATCCTGTTGTGAAAGCATCACATCATTCATTGTCTTAATTTTAGGAATTACAATTTGTTCTACAGTTTCATTAATAATGTCTTTCTTTACTACCTCAATCTCTTTCCTTAATTCCTCAGTTATTTCTGCTTTTACATTTGTAATCTTACAGTCCACACTTGTATTACATTCTGTTATTTCATCCCTACATCTAGCAATTTCTCCTTCTAACACAATCTTATTCTCTCTCATTTCTGATTCTATCTTTCCCATCCTATCTCCTACGATTTCTATCCTAGCTTCTAAGGCTTCCTTTGTTTCATTTAAGTTTTTATGTACTAATTTTAAATTAGTTTCCATTACTTTCATATTTTCTTTACACTCCTGTCTTCCTAATTCTATTTTCTGTTCTAAGTTCTGTCTTCCTAATTCCATTTTCTGTTCTAAGTTCTGTCTACCTAATTCCATTTTCTGTTCTAAGTTCTGTCTACCTAATTCCATTTTCTGTTCTAAGTTCTGTCTCACTTCCTCCAGTTTCTGACCTAAACTTTGTTCTATGTTATGCTTTAATTCAGCCCTATTCTGTTCCATTTTCTGAACTAATTCTACCTTGTTTTGTTCCATTTTTTGTTCTAGTCTTTCAAACATCATCATCATTAACCTTTGGTCTTTGCTTATTTCCACCTGTTCCTCACTTTCTAATTCTACCTGATAACTAGGCCTATCTGCCCCTTCCCCCACTCCTGTTTCTATCTCTTTTCGCGACATTTTAATTTCTTTATTTAATTCACTTAAGGTTAAAACTCCCACTATTTTTCCGCTTCTTAGAAACATAAAAATGGAAATAAAATGTATGTAAAAACAAAAATTTTGGATCCTACTTTCTTTTCTGTTGTTTCTTCGTCCAGTTATTTACGTCTCCTGGGCGGTTGGCTTCGCTAGATGATCTCCGGTGTTTTTCCCACGTTGATTATTCATGCATCGATGTTCCGATGGGTCGTTAATATCAAACGATGGTCTAATGGCGTCTTTTTCCTGCGCGATGGGATGGCGTCATTTGATGTTAACACTTCGTACTCGTAATTTTGCATTCCATTCTAAATTCGCGCTCCACGTTGGGTAAGCCATTTTGGTGCGGGTTTTATTAATATTGTCTTTTCATAGCATACCGGAGATAGTGTTCTTACTGAATGTAGAAATAGGAAGTGATAGCAGACGCTACTCTTATCTTCAGGGTTGTGGTAACAGAATGGAATGCATAAATCAACGTTCCTTTATCACAACATATTTATTCGTTAATTTACACTTTTAGCACCATATTAATTATTCAAAGACTTTACACAGGATAAAAGTTTGGTGAAAGTTCCATGTTCACACACTACCAAACATACGTCTGATCATCATGAGCATACAGACGCTAATGAAACTAGTCCCCCGGCGTCTTCCCGACGCAACACCGCCATTCTTTTGTATTCATCCGCGCAACAGTTCTCATTGGTTGAACACGAAGTGACAAGAAAACATTGGCTATCTTGAATATTGAAAAATAAGTCCCTGATACACCCAAATTAAAAGAATTAGAAATTTACACACTCTTACAAAAATATTTACATGAACGACCCTCTATTGGTCAATATTCTGTCTCAATCTACAGACGTCACACAATTGTCTACATAAAATGAATTCTTGAGTTCCTCTGCTACAGAACGTGCTGGTGAAATATGCTGCACTGTTAGATGATGATTAATCACAGCTTCAAGAAGAAAAGGGCTGTACTTTACTCCAAAAACTACTCTACAATGTTTAAACACTACCATTTTCTTTTCAGCGTAACTGCGACACCATAGGAAACGTAAATAATCTCCATCTTCTTCCTCAATAGAAATCTGTAGGAAGGCTTGCTTTATATCTGCTACAACTCCTATGTACCTTTCACGAAATTTGATCAACAGAGAAGGTATTGATTCCAGGAGATTAGGACCATTAGTTAAACAGTCATTCAGAGACACAGATCCCTTTGACTTACAAGAAGCATCAAACACAGGTTTAACAGGCGTAGTTGGACTGTCTTTGAAGACAGCTCGGTAAGGTAGATAGTGACAATCACTACGTTCAATCTCTGACTCAGGAACTTCCTCTATTATGCCCTCTCGCTTCCAGTTCTGTAACACTGCATCACAGTCTTCAAACTTGGCAAAATTAATCAATTTTGACGTTGTAGAAATTAGTCTTTTTTCTGCAACACACTTGTCTGCCAAGTCCACTCGATTATCTTGCCATGGTAATTTCACTTGATAGAGACCATCGTCATTCCTCTTCAACCTCTTTTGAAAACGACTGAGAACAATAGTTTATTCTTGGCTTTTGGTTTTACTTTCAACAGGGTCAGAAATCCCTAAAACATCAAGTTTCCATAGATCTGAAATGCTAGGTACATGTGTCAGTTAAGTCGTCCTCATGGCAATTTGATTACCGTCACTTGGTATTCCAGCAGTTCTTCCCATCAACACCCAACCAAGAAACGTGTGTACTGCCATTAAAGTAGGGACAAACTAACCATTTTTCCTGAGTACAACATTCCAGCAACATCAGCACCTAGCAGCAGCTCTATCGGTGGTTCATTGTCTCCAACATCGGTGAGCACAATATTCTTTTCTGCCAACACTTTGAGATGTGGGCTTAACTTACTGATTCTGGTTATTTTACCGCAAATGACTGGCTGATCCAACACTCCAACAATACAATAATAATCATCCTTAAGGCTCTTCAATTGTATGTTGTAACAATTGTGTTTTATTTTCTTTGAAGTAATATCACCAAACAAATTATGTGCAAGCTTCTCAGATCCCTCTGATTTATATCCCATCTCTGTGGCAGTACTGGTTAGTATATAAGATCTCTGGGAACCACAATCGATAATTGCTCTCACAGTTTTTGTGCCGTTTGTTACCTTTAAGCTTGACCAGTAACGTCTGCAGTAAAACCTTTCCTTTCTGGCAGTGACTTGCTAAAATAGAACTTTCCTTCTTGTCTGTGTAGTGTTCTTCGATCTCACTTGTTTACGAGTTCTCTTGTTTTTTTTTTTTTTTTTTTTTTTTTTTTTTTTTTTTTTTTTTTGCAGATCTGGACTCATTACAGGCCAATGTTTCTTACTGCAAATTAAACACCTGCTCGTTGTACTGTTAACCAGGTAGTTTCCACTTTGTAACGTTCTTTCTTCTTACGGGTAGTTTACCTCACTGAGATCTGAGGGTACCATTTGCTACTTGATGTAGGTGGGGGTCATCAATCCTTCCTTGCCGGGCTAACACAGCGGTGAGCATGAACGACTCCTTAATTTGATCAGTAGTCCGGTTAAATGTTCCATCTAGGGAGTGGTGCGGGACAACACGTGGTTTGATTAATTATAGTTCACATTTAATTTGTTGAATTAGTTTATTTTTACTCTCACACGAGAATGTACATTTCGATGTGATGGATTGGCGTCCTTTCCTACGTACGGGGTTCACCCGCCGATGCCACGGACCACGCACTATTCTATGTTCTATAAGTTCTTTATATTGTGACCCGCGTCGTAAAATAATATATCTCATGTGTGAAGGGTAACTCCATACTACTACACATGAATATTTGTATATTATGGCGTATATGCCGTAATATTACAGTTTTTACTCGGACTTGGTGTATCAGACGCGACGCCAATCCAGATAACACATGAACAAGACAATTGAATATATACATCATTGCCCACTGTAACAACAATTCAAAATTTTAGGGGGCTTTTTCTGCCACCACTATAAACACACATTTTAAATATTTTAGGAGGCTTCTTCTAAACAATATCGCCTCACACCTTACATGGTTTTGCATTCCTTTGCACGATGCCCTGTCTTGAAGCAAATGAAGCATCCCCTTGAAACCTTTAGCTTATCTAATTTCTTGTCAAATGACATTATTTGTGCTTGGAAGCAATCCTTGGACTCATGAGGCTTTTCACAGAAAATACAATTCAATCTTTGTTTTGCTTTAACCTCTCCCGAAAATAACTCACTTGCTGTAACTACAGCTTCTTGCTTCTTGGGTCTTTTTCTCTCCTTCTTGTTAATATGTTCATGAATGTGAAATCCAGTTCTAGCCAAGCTAATTCACTCTTCCCCTTCTACTTCATCTTTCAGGAAGGATAACAACCGTTTCAGCTTCTTACTATATACGTTTCTTTGCTCACCTTCTGCGGCTTCGTTTGATACTGGATCCCTAAGCCACACTCTTAACATATCTTCAGGGATATAGGGTTCCACTAAAGGAAATAACAGCGGCATATTTGTCTGATGTCATTCCTATAGATTCTAGTGATCTCAAATGCGATTCCAACTGGTCATATAAACGAACAATATCACGTTTATTTTGTTTGTTGGTGGCATTGTCTACAACTAACATCAACAGTTCTCTGACGTAAAATTCGATCAGAAGACCCTCGCGACCAAACCTATCTCGCAAACAAGGTATCACCTTGGGATAATTTTCAGAAGTAGGCGGAAAACTGTCGACTATTTCTCTAGCTCTTGTGCCTTCTAAAGTCGCCTGGATTAGGTATTGAAATTTATCTTCATTTTCTATCTCTCGATCTTCGTGTATCCGTTTGAATTGACAGCCTAACTAATCCTTTACTTCACCTCCGTATTTTTTAAGTTCTATCTTGGGTAGCTTTAACTTTTTACTTGATGTTGGAGATGAACACGTTGACATATTTCGTTCCATGTTTACTGTTAATTTACTAAGATATATTTCTACTTCCACTCTAGCAGTATCCATTTTCTATTTATACTGTTCTACAACCATATACTCAGCTTCATAATCATCGTCAGTTTTGTCGTCTGAATCCAACAGTTTGGAAACAATTTCCTCGTCGTATACGGATAATTCCCCAGATATTCTTTCTAACGTCGTAAATTTTGTTCTTACTTAATTCTCGTTGGTTTGATCCGTTAGAAGATTCATCAGCAAATTACAGCATTTTGTAAATGATGATCACACCGGCTTGCGTCTTGCTAGAAGCTTCTCCATGTTTCACTTATCACAGGTAATTAGCAATTATTCTACTCTTACCTTATACTTCTTTGTATTGTGAGATCACGTCGGGGGGTCACCAAATGTTGAGAATACAGAAAAATTTACTCAATTTTCTTTATCTCCTCTTTATTAAACAACGAACAAACATGGTACACGTATCAGCATGTTGATCAAAGGCTCACTCACTCCAAGGTAACTAGAGAAAGAAGGTAGGCCACTCCGGCACAATTGCTGCCATTGGTTGCAGGCAACATACGTCCCATGGAGGTCTGAGAGCGCGCGCAGTTCAGACGGCAATAGAAAGTGAGCGCTTTAAACCCGTTTCGACATATACCATTTAAAGCATTGACTGACAGTTCCAGTGCGTAAACACTTAAGCAATAATTGATAAAGTGTAGAAAAATACAGTGATATGTGATAGAAAAGATACCTTAACTGAAAACACATTAGAAACGTTCGTCAATACATTCTACTAATTACAAACCAATTTTATCACCGCCGCCGAAACTACAATCAAAATAAGAAGTAACAAATTATTGTTTGATCTTAAAAGTAGACTTACATTTGGTCATGTTGTTGCAGAAGAAGTAGCTGACGCCCACTGCTGACACTTCCTCGCGTTCGTTTTTGTCATACTTACAGCTTTTAGTTTGTTATTTAAATGCCGTATCCTAATGAAAGTGCGGGTCCTGACGTATAGGGAAACAATTCTTTCATCCAATTCGGGAAATTTAGAGCAGATCATGCCAGTAAGCGCTTTCATCACTCCAGCACATTTTGAAACGTTAAAGCCATGGAATCCCGCAAATATAACTTCAAATTCCTTCACTTTTTGGTACCACTGTTCAGTCGGCCGAACAAGTTCCCTAAGTTAAATATATTATTTAAAATATTGTTCTGTGATTTGTCGAAATAATTGCATAGGCGTGACTTCAAGATGTGTTTTCCAGAAAATACGAAATTTTCTGACTTAGAAATTAGTGCGCTAACACGTACCACAAAATGCATCTCATAGAGCAATTCGGCACGTTTTATTATGTTAGTTCGTGCCATTTTAAATGCGCCATGGCTGAGGCAGAATGACTCCAACCCTTTTAAGATAAACAGAAAGATAAAAGGAAGCGAAATACGATGACCTTTGTTTTGTCAAAGGGTGTGCACCGCCTTATCCCAAACCGTACTGAAATTCAGGTATAACATGAACGAAAGGCTAATGACCCTTCCTGTATAGCTATGCAGTGCTTCTTTCACATTCGGGAAATACGGACAATATTTTCTTTCCCATTTTAAAGAAAAGGAGCAATCGGCCCGTGCTGGAATAACCTTGCAATTATACAATACTTTGATGATATTTCACAAATAAACGTAATTTGCAATTAATCACACTATGTTACAGCCTTAAATCAGATTTTCTCTAGTTTTGATCACTGAGGTCATCTATGAAAACGCGCAATATGTATAACTAAAATTATTTATAGTTGTTTAATGTATTAAAATATGCACAGCATATATTTCAATGATAAAAATCTTATGTGCTATATACAAATGATTTTCTTTGCTCACTCTTGCGCAAAGTACTCTTACCAAGGCTTATCCTTCTATATATTCATGTTAACAGAGATAAAATTTCATTATACATTATAAAGGATTCATAGGTGAAAGCGAAAGGGAAACCTCCCCCCCCCCCCCCCTCTCTCTCTCTCTCTCTCTCTCTCTCTCTCTCTCTCTCTCTCTCTCTTCGTTTCAAATATATTGGTACTTTCAAAAATGATAGCTGTCGTAATTGTGTTATTTATTTCATTTTCCTCTGCGCTGCATTTTCATATTGTTGAAAACGAGTGGCCACACAGCTATTCTTAGAAGAACAGCTCAATCAATAAAATACTGTGTTAATAGGGAAAGAATGTCAGTATCACATTCTGTTTTCGTTTATTACATTATTAAAAGGTCTTTTAGTAAGGGCTGCGTTGCAATTATAACCTAAATCCTAAAGAAAGTGAAAAAAGCGTGTTGAGAGTTCTTAACAAAGTAATAATTGCACGATTATGTGGCACACTGTTGTTCCTTCCTCCTACAGATAATTTGCATTTCTGTTTTACGAAATATTACACAATGAGAGCTTTGTTTTTGTTCAATTAAAACGCCTGCGTTGACATCTCATGTCAGAAAACAAGGAAAGTAGAGTAGAGATACTTATATAGTACGATGGGATTTGAATTATATCGTAAAATGTAAGCTGCACGTGTGAATATCGGTACTACGTGACTCCCGTGTGACGTCATCAGCAGACAGCTCTAGGAAGAGCAATTGCGCGGGAAGCGGGAAGAGACCCCCTGCACTCACTCTTTTGTTTTTTCTTATACAAACGTACCAACCTAACAGTTATGGCGCACACAACAACAAAGATAAACATTTCACGGCGGTCAAATACGCAACACACGCAAACTGTCATTTGTGCAACTAGCAATCAACACTCTCACTAAGGGCACAGTAGGTTTGCTTGCACAACAGTAATAGCCATGCCTATTACCTGTAGGTGAGGTTCGAGTATGTATTTGGGGAGTAATGTTTCCATAAAAGGAAAGCTGTATCTACTGATAGGAGGTGCAAGTACTTCAATAACCTGAGTCCTGATTTTACATTATTTGTACCTAATCTAGTATTGCAAAGGCGGTAGTAAATATATTAGTTGTACAAGTACACCCTAAACTCCACTACTAATTTATCGCTCTGCATGTGGTGTGCTTTTTTCTTCTTTTTTAAACTAGCAATCACATATTTTTCTTAACGTGGGACACTTTATACAGAAAAGGGACGTTCTAAGTAGTCGTTTGGGACTTTTGAGCTTCAGAGGTTGGCGCCATTGTGCTGGAGTGTATGAGCACAAGGTGGTTGGCACAGAACACTCTAGTAGGTGGTTGGTAAGTATGATACATGTATTGAATCACAGTATTAAATAAAGCTAAAACTGTAGGAGAGCGGTACAATATTACACACCAGGACACAAATATGAGACAAACCATTACAGTTTGAAAGAGATAAGGTACGATTGTAATGGTTTTAATCTTAGTATGCATGGAGAGGAGATTTGAACTCATTTCATAACATAGCATTCCGAACACTAATGACCACCAGAGTAATATATGTTAATGGTCACGAAAAATCATTAATGAACCTTTCAGAAAAAAATTTAAACGTTTTATTAGTATACCCATCACATTAAAAGAACTACGAGCCATATATACAAAATAGCTGACTAGGATTATGTACCTGTGCAGTCTGCCATATTGCTTTGTTACTGACGCTGGTTGGCTATTTTCAAGTTGTTGGATGAAAAAATTAGATGCAACTCAATCGTATTGTATACAGATTGGAACCTAGCTGTCGACGGGCCCTTAAACTCTACTCACTCACTCACAAACTGATTGGATACAAAAAATAAGATAGAAATTAATTGTATACAACAAAATTGTATCCAACTCTCAATGTCCCACGATGCTCTTTTGTTGTATACAATGCTTTGGACCAAAATGTTGGATCGTGGACATCGGCATAAGTAAAAATATTGAAATAAAGAAACAAGGTTATGGTAAATAAGCTATACTACAATGTGGCATTTACAAAATTAGAGGAATCTTGATCTGTGTTGCTGAGTAATGAATATGCAATAGTTGCCGAGAATGTGTTAAAAGTATCAGTATATTTTATAGTTAGTGATGAGCCAGCTAAATTACAGTACCAATCCTATAAAAACCAAATGTCTTCATTTGGTTTAGCCATTCATATAAATGTTAAAATATAATTGGACCAATGAAAGCAGTTTTCTTTTCAATATTCATACAGCTGATGTTACAATTGTATTTGCGGTAAGTGTAGGTCGTTTGTACCTGGCCGTGTACGCGAAACAACAAAGTATTGGCGCATGCGCGGATCGGCTAGTCGAAGCGATGGAGGGGTTATTGCCAACCGAAGATACAAAGCCAGATAGCAAGCCTTGCATGCAACTACAGTAGCGCCAACGTTGCATAAGCGTAACTAGTTCAGTAATCGTGTATTTATGCGTGTATTAGTAATTTGGGTAGTGATATGTTAGTATCATAGCTGTTATTTAACACCTTAAATACGTACCGCAACGTATGACTGACATTTAGGTGGAAATACACGTTATGAGCTCCCCTGAATAAATAAATAAAAAAAAATTCGACATCGAGATTTCATTGAAAATATACGTTATTATAATTTCTGCGTGTGAAAGGTATTTTTCGAAGGAAAAAAAAGTCCGTGTGTGGATGGGGTGAACAATATAACACATAAACAAAGCGTCGGTTTAATACCGGACTTGGAATATAGTTTTGTATCTTCCCAAAATGCGACACGAAGATTTTCAAGAAAATCCCCTGCCTCAGATTGCCCTTTACATGGAACTTCTTTCAAAATGTTCATTTTCTCAAAAATGTCTAACAATTTTAATTATGATACCATAAGTTTAAGACATTTTCAGGACAAGTGAAATGTATATGTTGATTTTTCTGTGAATAGTCTCTGAAATGCTCTTTATTCTGAATGACTTTTGTACAATTGCCGAGTTGAAAGAGATGCACATAGTATTACTGCAGAAAAAGTGTAGGTCTCGTTAAAGTACACATTTTATATTAAATACTTTTTTTGGTAGAGTTAACTATTTTCCAGATATTCAATTTATTGGTTTGCATTACATTTATTTCCGTTTAAAACTTGGTATGAAAGTTTTGGTTGGAATAAAGCACTTCTACGTATTACATGTTGAATCATTATGCATGCGCAATGAGAATTCGCTGGGTACTGACACTAGACTTCACAACCAGCTCGGGAAATATTTTGGAGTCCTGGCGCATGCACAATGAGAATTCGCTGGGTATCCGCACCAGATTTCACATCCAGTGTAAGGAAAAAAAGTAAGTCCTGGCGCATATTGACGGCAATGGAAGATTGGGACTAATATTTTTGAAAGTATTTTTCATTATCAATCTGTGATGGGTTTTTACTAACTCTTTTTTTCCCCTCATTGGAGACTAGCTACTGTTTTTTTTTTTTTTTTTTTTTTTTTTTTTTCCATTCGGCAGAAAATATTTAAGTTGGTTCTCTTTATTGGCAATTTTCGTGTATTGAACTATTAAAATAACTGCATTGCTAGAGCTATTTGCAACCCAATAAAGAGAACCAATTCATATTCACATCAGCCTCGACCGGAGCAGTGTGACGTCATTGGGAATACACGCGTGGCTCGGAATACACGGGACCAAGTGAAATAAGGCTACTTTTACAACATGAAGCACATTGTTAATATCCCAATCCCAGGACTATGTGTTAAAATAAACAACACAATGCTGTTATCCAGTATCTATTCCTGGTGGTGGACCTTCTGAAGCACAATGAGTAAAAGTAGAAACCATTGCTCTGTTGCTGCGTGTAAATATGCTTCATATAAAACTACGGATGTAGTTTATCATAAATTTCCTAAGGATGTAGCATTACAGCGTGAATGGGTGTCTCGGTGTAAAATGGCTGGTCCAATTAATGTCAATAATGGAAGAATTTATTCAGTTCATTTCCTTCCCGAAGATTAGAACCGGATTTAAAACACGAGCTTCTAGGATTGGCATTAAGAAGAGAATTAAAAGCGATGCTGTGCCTTCACAAAGATTCCAAATTGGCATGGAGGTACTTGGGAGACTGCTGTGGCAAGTACCAACAAGGACAATGTGCTGGTAATTAATAAATATGCGTATTCTTAAGACAGCATTTCTGTATCGAATTTGTTTTGCACATTTGAGGTTTAGAAACATTGTCTAAGTATAATGATAAAGATAATTACGACGATATTTAAATAATAATAATAATAATAATAATAATAATAATAATAATAATAATAATAATAATAATAATAATAATAATAATAATAATGATAGTGATAGTGATAATCATAATAATAATAAGCAGATTGTAATTTTTTAATTTATACGACATATGATATTAACATATTTGTTGACTGTTCAACTTTAGATTTCTTTGGGGATAAAGCTGATAAATTAGATAATGCTCTCTTTCGTACCGCCCTGTCTTCACATCGGCGATCTCGTGCTGATATATGTCCTATGCAGTGTTGCCAACTATAATTCAATAAAACAAGCTAAACCGGCTTGCCAAAAAGGCTAGAAAAGGCTAGATTATATTTTAATACCTATATAAACGTTAGAAAACTACATTATTAAAAAAATACGCATGATCACCCAGCAAAATAAACGTGGTCTTCGTCATCCCCCTCTGCCTCATTTCTACTGCTGCAGCTGGGATTTCCCATAGGCTCTTGCATGTATGCAGGATGGATTTGTACCAACAAGCTTCAATATTTCGTCTGGGACTTCGCATGAATAATCCGATGTGTTGAGGTCACATGACTTTCTCTACTCTTGTACCATTCTTACAAACTGTTATTCCTATATCTTCTTCGTGTTAGTTGAGATAAACATTTGTACAAATTATCGTATTACTTATTTTCTTATAGGTGGAAGGAGAATATTAGTATACAGTAGGCTTTGATTGATTGTCAAATCTTTTAAAGCTTCCGTTCTCTTTGCAGGGTTAATATAACAAACTGAATAACAATGTTCCATTTGACAGAAATACAAATAACAAGTCATATCTCCGAAATGGTCCACTCTATAAAAAAATTATTCAGACATAAACTGTGTATTTTAGAAAGATCAGTTTTTCATAGTAAGATTTGGTCTATCTCTAATGGTTTACCAGTTATGCAAAAGTCGTCCAGAGTAAATAGGAGTACAGAGGTTATAGCCAGAAAGTTCAAAATATACATTTCATTTGTCATAAAGATATTTAAAACCTATGGCATTTTAATCAAAATCTTTTTTTTATTTTTTTATTATTTTTTTTTTTTTATTTTGTTGTTTAACGACGCTGTCAATTGCTAGGATCACATCAGCGTCGTCAGTGTGCCGGAAATTTGTCCCTCAGGAGTTCTTTCACATGCCAGTAAATCTACTGACATGGAGCTGTCGTTTTTAAGCACACTTAAAAACCATCGGTCTGGGCCGGATTTGAACCCACGACCCTGGGATCGGTAGGCCAGCGTCTAACCAACTGAGCCACCCAGACCGACGTCAAAGTCATTAGAGCCATTTTCAAGAAAATCGAAATTTTACATGTAAAGGGTAGTTTAGGGTGGAACAATTATCTTCAAAATCTTCGTGTCGCATCCTTGAAAGACATTAAACTTACATACCAACTTTGGTTTTTAACCAACTTTTCGTTTTTGAGTTATGTTGTCCACAGGCTCGAAATACACACACACAGACCTTTTTCTAAAACGTGCCAAAGAATCTAACAACTTGATGAAATCCACACTCCCAGATTCAAAAGATTCGGGAATTCACCAAAAGGATTGTATCATTACGTGCAATAACTGCAGTAGTGAGATTAAATTATGTATTATTTTAAAGGTACCGGTAGACGAGTAAAAAGTTAAAAAGGCTAGAAAAGGCTAATGAGGCTTAGAAAAAAAGGCCAGGAAAGCTACTTGTAGCTTTTTGGAAAATTTATAGCTAGATAGGTTCTCAAAAAGGCCAGATCTAGCCATAAAAAGGCTAAGTTGGCAACACTGGTCCTATGACAAGAGGAAAATGCTATTGTAGCACGCAGGGCTTGTTATTCCTTTACACTTAATGAAATATTCCGTCTATTTTTATATTTATGCCATGTTTTATACTGGGCAATAGCACAAACCAATGCAGTGCTTTAACTATCGCGGTAAACCAGTATTCCCGATGACGTAATGAGCGACAGCCAATAGCAGCGCGATTCGCCGGAATGGCCTATCTCTATTCTAGTTGCCTTGGTCATGATTGACGCAGTCGCCACCTTTGAGGCTGGCATTAGCGTCGTTAGACAAACGCCAGACAAGACAAGGTGGTTGGTAAGTATGATACATGTATTAAATAAAGGTAAAACTGTAGGGGAGCGGTACAATATTACACATCAGGACACAAATATGAGACAAACTATTACAGTTTGAAAGAGATAAGGTACGATTGTAATGGTTTTAATCTTAGTATGCATGGAGAGGAGATTTGAACTCATTTCATAACATAGCATTCCGAACACTAATGACCACCAGAGTAATATATGTTAATGGTCACGAAAAATCATTAATGAACCTTTCAGAAAAAATTTAAACGTTTTATTAGTATACCCATCACATTAAAAGAACTACGAGCCATATATACAAAATAGCTGAATAGGATTATGTACCTGTGCAGTCTGCCATATTGCTTTGTTACTGACGCTGGCTGACTATTTTCAAGTTGTTGGATGAAAAAATTAGATGCAACTCGATCGTATTGTATACAGATTGGAACCTAGCTGTCGACGGGCCCTTAAACCCTACTCACTCACAAACTGGTTGGATGTAAAAAATAAGATAGAAATTAATTGTATACAACAAAATTGTATCCAACTCTCAATGTCCCACGATGCTCTTTTGTTGTATACAATGCTTTGGAACAAAATGTTGGACCGTGGACATCGGCATAAGTAAAAATATTGAAATAAAGTAACAAGGTTATGGTAAATAAGCTATACTACAATGTGGCATTTACAAAATTAGAGGAGTCTTGATCTGTGTTGCTGAGTAATGAATATACAATAGTTGCCGAGAATGAAGAGAATGTGTTAAAAGTATCAGTATATTTCATAGTTAGTGATGAGCCAGCTAAATTACAGTACCTATCCTATAAAAACCAAATGTCTTCATTTGGTTTAGCCATTCATATAAATGTTAAAATATAATTGGACCAATGAAAGCAGTTATCTTTTTAATATTTATACAGCTGATGTTACAATTGTATTTGCTTCTGCGTTGCATTAAAATTGTATTTGCAGCACAGGTGTAAACAGAGTTTTTATTTTGACCAGAAACACAATTTTAGCCGTAAAAGTGTAATTAATAAGTAATCAATTATCTTAGATTTACCCTTACACAGTTATTAATTGCTCAATTTATTCAGAATGTTTGTCATTGTGTTAGGTTATGCTCATTTAAATGTAAATATACTTTTTGAAATTGCACTTCGTGAAGTATAATAGCTATTTGACTGTTTTTGGTCGAGATCATTTAATAGTTTGGGGTGTAATTACAACAATGCTATTCTTGTTAGAGATATATACAAGAAAAATTTAGTTTTTTATGGCTGCACTTTAACTAATATAGTTCTTAGCGTCCCATTCTATATTGGGAATGACAGATTGCTTAATTTTGCTCAGAGGGCTCCTTAACCCATAACTTCCCAGCGTGTCCATTTGGACACGGTTGCTAAATAGTTTTATTCTTTTTGCATTGGCTGAACTTTACGCACATTCTTGTAACAATTCATTATTACCATTATCAGTATATCTGTGACAGTCTGTATTGTAGGTAGTGCTTTTATTGTGGTAATGGAGCACATTGATGCGAAGTATTGTTTTGTGAAGAGATTCTTTGTTATTCCAAGTAAAACTGGGTGTAGTATATCTAGATAAGTTTATCAATTGTTTTGTTACTGAGAAGTGGTTAATCAATTATTCACCTTCTACTTATGACGTCAGTATTTCAGTCGTGTCCATATGGACACACTGGGCAGTTACAAGGTCAAATATTATTTTGTTTCTATTTCTCTTTGATTTCATAACAGAGGCCTCGCTGAATGTTTAGAACCAGGTTTGACTGTGCAGGTTGTCTTAGACATCATATTTGAAGAAACCAATGTTCCTCAGGCTGATGGAATTTACATAGCACCACCCGATCCAGCAGTTCTCACAGACGAGGATTCTGGTGATGAGGATGAAGGAGGAATTCCAGATAATCTTAACGCTCGACAACTCCAAGCTGAAGCTGAAATAAGATTGACAAATTCACAGATTGAAACAGCCAAGAAATTTTGATTATAGAAATGAAAATAAGCAGAAAACCTGGGTTCATGGTTCACTTACTTCAAATATGAAGCCTTTTCCTGATTCAAAATTTTGCACATATGTTGATCTGACGCCTGTGGAAATCTTCAAGTTATTTTTTGATGATGACCTCATAAAATTCCTAGTTGAAGAGTCAAACAGTTATGCACTGTTTAAGAACTATCCAAGTCCTAATATAACCTGTGAAAAAATGAGATGTTTCCTTGGCATCCTCATCCTAAGTAGTTATAACCCTCTTCCTAATAAGAGATTATATTGGGATTCAAATACGGACAAGAAATGAATTTATATGGAATGCTATGAGAAGGAATCGCTTTGAACAAATTCTCAGATACTTGCATTGTAATGACAATAACAAAATTGATGAAAAAGACAAGATGTGGAAGATTAGATCCTTTATCGAAAGAGTAAGAAACAAATGTAATAAGCTTTTTGTTCCTCAGCAAAATCTCTCTTATGATGAATCAATGATCAAATACTTTGGCAGACATTCTTGCAAACAATTTATCACAGGAAAACCAATACGTTTTGGGTATAAAGCATGGTGTTTATGTAGCACATCTGGATATCTTGTAAATTTTTCTTTCTATCAAGGAAAATCACCAAATCTAAATACAGCATATGAAGAGCAGTTTGGTAAGGCCACTGCTCCTCTTATTCGGATGATAGATGATTTCACAGTGGAAGTAAAGCAATTGCCATTCCATTTCTTCTTTGACAATCTCTTTACAGGACTTGCTGTTCTGTCTTTCCTAAGAGAAGAAGGTTATGGAGCAACAGGCACTATTAGAGAAAACAGGCTTCCTAAATATTGCCCCAATGCTTCAAAGAAAGATTTGGCTAAAAGGGAAAGGGACCATTTCGAATATTCACTTTGCAAGGATGATGGTGTTATTGTTACAAAATGGATGCACAATTCTGTGATTGCTGTAGCATCCACATGTGAAGGAGTGGAACCTGTAACATCTGTAAGAAGATATTCTGCAAAGGAGAGGCAGACAATTCAAGTACAGCGTCCTCAGATTATTGCAGCTTATAATAAGCACATGGGGGGAGTGGATAGAATGGATGAAAACATTGCCATGTACAGAATAAATATTAGAAACAAGAAGTGGTATTGGGCTTTACTTTCTTGGCTAATTGATCTATCTATCCATAATGCCTGGCAATTGAAGGGAACAGGAGCTAGGACTACTCAGCTGGAATTTAGAAGAGACATTGTGCTAGTGTACCTAAAGAGGTATATGAATCCTCTAAAAGGAGCAGGAAGACCTTCTACCAGTCCTCTGTGCATATACAAATTGCGTGTTCCAAGTGATATAAGATACGATGGCATCAAACATTATATTCAGAAAATTGAGAAAAAGAGATGTGTTGGATTGTATTGCAAACTGAAGTTATCAGCTGTCCGCACAAAATGTGGGAAATGTGACGTAGGATTATGTCTGAAATGTTTTGCAGTATACCATGAGTGTCACTAAATGAAACTCTTGGTTATTGTTTTTGTTTGTTGTTATAAATAAGTTTATCATAATTATTTTTTTCAAATGTTGCCTTATCTGTGTTATATACTGCTTCCTGAGAATATTTGTAGTTGAATTTGAGTGATACAGAAAACATTTAAAATATGCATCTAAGTGCCCAGCGTGTCCATATGGACACATTCTGTTTCAGTCACACTAAAGGTGTGGAAGATCAAATAACACATTGTATGCAATATTTAGATGTATAAGAAGGCAATAAACAGCAAATATACAAAAATATCAGATTGTGAAAAATTCGGGCAGTTAAGGGTTAATTAGGCTTGAGTTCTTTTTTGTGCTGCATATCTACAACACAGGATACTTCCCTTCTGAAGTAAGCTGTGCTAGAGATTTTTATGCGTGAAAATCCTTGCCCTCAACTGGATTCAAACACCCAGGGCACATACACAAAATCAACAATCAGTGTGCAGGCAAGTCACACCAACAATATAGAAACAATTCTGCGCTGTATCAAGCAGGCTGAGAAACTAGAATTTAATATGTTTTGAGCTGATCAGTTTTGTGAAAGGAATAAGATTTAGTCCAACATTCCAACTTCCACAAGGAAAAAGGATAGGAAAGGATATACAATTTGTCAGTAGTACTATAGATTACACACTAAAAGTAGACAATTGTGCCAAACTAAATTTTTTTGCAATGGGATTTGATATCGTTTTGAAATGAACTATATGAAATACTGGTGAATTATTTGCACTGTTTCCTGTTGTTTGTTTCAAGAGAGGATAATTGGATTTGGATAGCGTTATATGTATTGTGTATATTTTGCATACAGTTTGGTTGCTCACATTGTCTCATGTACTAATTTTAAATGTTTTAATAAACTATGAATGCCATATGAGACAATCTCAAATTTCAGGTCTTTCTCTGAACACATTCTTTTGTAAACTTGTGCAAAAAATAATGTATCCAACCTTGTTTCTTTTATACAGTTTCACCAGTTGAGTGGAGGTTTGGAAGAACGGAGTGGACGCTAATAAAAACGAGGCGGGGTTTATAGAATTTGCAGAAAGATTTATCCTCGACGGAAAAAAGGATAAAGGTGAAAAGTTTCTCCATAAAGCAGAACGGCTGTTCCCAACGCAGAAAGATAAAGAATTGATGGATAGGATCAAGAATGACGTTCAACAGTACCCTCAAGATCAGGAAGAAGTACCAAGGAAACGGCGCAAAAGAGCTGCTAGTGTGGAGCTGTTATCTCGTGGAGCTACAACACCTTCTCCAGCACTAACAAAGTCACCACCTGCAAATAAGCCTATGCTGCAGCAGCCAGAAACAGAAGAAACAAGTAGTCTCAGTAACACAGAGCTACAGCAGATTCTTTTATTGGAAGAGATCAATTTATTACTGCTGCGACAGAAGAAAGAAGCGCTTTTGATTAAGCTTATTAAGAAAAGGAACCTGAAAGAAATGGCAAAGTGAACTATATGAAAGCACTACTTTGTGATTCTGAACTTTGTGTTATATGAATGATGTTTTTGTTAAAACAGTTACCTTCAATTATGTAATATTGTATGGATTAAATAAAGAAACAAAATGAACTCTGTAATGTATTTTAGAGCCCGTATAATATTTGGAAGTTCTTCCCATTTTTCACATCCTTAGGATGTCTCCTTGTCATTCTCCATTCACATATTCTTCTCCCAGATCACCATGGTGATTGATTCTTCTGTTCTAAAATCATCCTGCAGATATTTTGTTATATTGTGCAACACTGCGCAGCATATAGTGATGGCTGAAACGTCTGAAATAGCTACTCTGCAAACATATTGTAGAATTGGAAATCTTTTTAGTTGTCCAAAGCAACACTCAGTAATGACCCTTTCAGTTTTAACAGACTGTTGAAAGTCCACTCTTTCTTCAACTGGATTGCGGTAAGAGGTCATGAACCAAGGCTCTAAGCCAGGCATGGGCGCAAGAGGAGAGGTAATGATGGAACTTGCCTTGCTCACCCCACATTCTCTTGCCAAGTGACGAAGGCTGTTTTGGTACAAGCACAGTGGTGGCTTTGTTCCACCTGTGCAGAAGTAATTTCCACGTTCTTATTAACTATTTTGTTTATGTCAAGGTCAGGGGTGAGCAAAATGCAAGGTGATGAAATGGTAGGATGTGGCATGCAAATAAAAACTGAGGAGAGAACCAAGGTGGGGGATGACAACATTGGGTATTGGAGAGCACAAAGAGGAAGCGATACCAGTGAGGAAAGGGAGAACTAGGCAGGAGAAAAAGAAAGAAAGCGGTACTTCGCTGAGAGCAACAAGGTTTAAAACATTGTTGGGTAATCCATAAATGAGGAGCAGAGGTTTTTTTTTTTATACACAGTGAAAGTGAGGTTATAAGTGTTATGGGTAGTGACGTATTGAAATGAAAGTCGGTCTGGGTGGCTCAGTTGGTTAGATGCTGGCCTACTGTTCCCAAGGTTGCAGGTTCAAATCCGGCCCAGACCGATGGTTTTTAAGTGTGCTTAAAAACGACAGCTCCATGTCAGTCGATTTACTGGCATGTAAAAGAACATCTGCGGGACAAAATTCCGGCACACCAGCAATGCAGATGTGATCCTGGCAATTGACAGCGTCGTTAAAAAACAACGAAAATAATACTGAAATAAAAGCTAATGAAGTGTACAAGGTAAACTGATGAAAAAAAGTTATGAGTGAAGTTGATAAGAAAAAGTTGAGAAAGAGGGAAAGGAGTAGGAGATGACAAAAAACATAAATAAAAATGTAAGGGTGGGAGCAGGATAAGATTAGTGAAAAGGTAAACATGTGTAATGTGTATGTAGAAGGCAGTTTTATTGAAGGGCTACTGTAATAGCAAAGGGACCAGGGTCCAGCTCAGGGGTAGTCCAAGGTGTATCAGATTTAGTACTGAATAAATATTCATTCATTTTGTTTATATTAAACATATTTTGCATATGATAAATTTATTACAGCCACCAACTGTGGTTAGGTAACTTGCATAATCTTAAAGTTTATAACCTCCCTTTATCTTATGCTGCTTTATGATTAACATATTAAGTTGTTTCTCTTTCACAATAAATAAAACAGTAATGTTGCTTTGTTATTTAGCCTTAAAAATATTTTTAAACTATTTGACCTACATAATAAATTGTTTAGTTTTAAACTCGATATTACTTTCAAACATGAAATACAATATTCTAAAGTAAGAACAAACTAGAAACTAAAAACTTCACTTATCTTAGTAATGTTGCATTTTCTTTTTGCACAAGCTAACCCAGGGTTTCAAGTTGTCTCCAACTCATTCTCAAAGTTTATAGAGTTTGAGAATGAGTTGGAGACAACTTGAAACCCTGGGTTAGCTTGTGCAAAAGGAACATGCAACATTACTAAGATAAGTGAAGTTTTTAGTTTCTAATTTGTTTTTACTTTATAATCTTGTTGCTTCACTGTTAATAGCTTCAATTTTCCTTATGAAATACAATAGTTTATATTGTTTACTACCTTAAGTCTAGGGATCTGCAGGCAGCGAAGGAAAGGTGATACTGGGAATGTACTGTTGCACAATGAAAACAGGACCCCCCTGCTGATGTCTTCACATTAGCAACTTATCCTTTCTTCCCCGGCACAGTAAATATTATGCGAAACAGCATCATAAAAGGCAAGATTTTTTGGTGGTAATTATTTGAAGAATTTACATTAAGAATTTAAGTTAGCGCTGTTTTGTGTTGAATATTTTACTAAAAATTTGCATTAATTTCGCACAAATTTTCATGTAACATTAATACACACAGACATTACTGAAATTAAAATTAACAGGCAAGAAATGTTACTGTAACATTATTGTTCAAAATTTCTACAAATTGAAATAAGCCAATTGGTCGACTCAGTTAAAGTTATACTTCTAGTAAAATATAACTTCAAACAATTAAATTGTGTAGAATGTATACATTTTATATCAAAGTGGGATGTTTTGTACAAAATGTCCTTCACACAAGTATAATTATTAAGGTTCTTTGACAGCTGCTTGAAATTCCACTCTCTTTGCATGACCAGGAGAATAGTATAAGCATTGAAAAATTCAGATGAATGATAGGGAATGACTCAGAAATGGTTAAGTCTGCAAAATAATATATTTGGCATAAACCATGTTCTTTAATGAGATGCATCTACATTTTTTTGTGCACCCTCAGGGGTCTCCATCTAGGGGATATGTGGATGGCAACCACAAGGTACCCAAGCTGAGCAGAACATTACTTCCACTTACTGGTGTTTTGCTCCTCACTGTAGCTTTTGTACCTGAACTTATGACCCTACCTTGGTCATCTCTTGTTCTCTTCTGACTCCAATGCTCTTAGGTTACCCAAGGGCTAGGGAAAATTTCTTTTTTCCAACCTTTCCATGCCTAATTTCTCTATAAACGCTTAACCCCTAACATGCTGACCTGTCATGGCATGTAATACGTTCTCTGATTGGTAATCACAGGATATGGTCGGTGAATTTATTTTGATAACTGTCCCGGCCAGGTCAATGAGACCCGCAAACCGACAGGTGTGGCCCTCCAAACATTCTGGGGGTTGTGAGAAAGCGATGTGACCGCCAAAACGTAAAAATATAGTGCTCTCTAAAAAGCGGTTACATTTACTGCTAAGAAATCCAGCATTAGCTAAAAACAGCATATTTAAGTATAATTGCTTTTCAAAATCTTGATATGATATGATTAATTGAGGACTAAAACAAGTACATCTTGGGCTACCCCTTAGCTGGGCCCTGGCCCTTTTGCTAACAGTGCAGCCCTTCAACACAATTACATATTTTACAGGTGTTTATCTCTTTTAATAGTTATTGCTTTTTCACTTAATTTCTATGCTGCACTAGATTTTTCATATTTATCAAATTTTTGTCCCTCTCTGTAAGTTATTATACTCATTTCAATTTCATATTATTATTGTTTGACCATCTGTATATACTTAATCACCGTTTTCAATGCTTCTCATTTACACATCGCCCCATTTGCGTCTCCTTTCCCTATTGCTAATTATTTAACTTCAGTAGCAGCTTTCTCTAATACAGCAGTATCACAATTGTTCAAATCTGTTCCTATACTTCTCACGACACCTATTTCTTCCTTTCTACAAATTTATCCATAAAAGGCATATTCATACCTACATCACGATATCCCCTGCCTAAATTTTGCCACTTTTCTAACCCCTTCAGTCCCCACACTTGTTTCACACTGATTTTCCATGATCCCTTGCACCTCCACACTTGTTTCACTCTGCTTTTCCCTGATCCCTTGTATCCCCACAGTATTTTTGTTCATTTTTTTAATCACCTTGATTCACATACTTTTTTCACTTGTCCTCAGTGTAATGCAACTACATTTTTACTTTCTCTACTGGTAAGTAGGAGAAGTAGTGTATTCCACCCAAAATTTCGATGTTGAGATTTCCGTTGAAATATATGTTTTGAAACCCACTGAATCAAAAAAAAATATATAAAAAACTAAAAGGTCTGTGTCTGTGGACAGCAAAACTCAAAAACGAAAAGTAGGTTAAAAACCAAAGTTGGTATTTAAGTTTAATGTCTTTCAAGGATGCGACAAAGATTTTGAATAAAATAGCCCCACCCTAAGCTACCCTTTACACGGAACATCTTTTTGAAAATTTTGATTTTCTTGAAAGCGGCTAATGATTTTGATTAAAGTGTCATGCGTTTGAGAATTTTTATGCCAAATGAAATGTATATCTTGAATTTTCTGACTATAGCCCCTGGAGTCATATTTACTTTTGCATAACTGGTAAACCGTTAGAGATAGACAAAATCTTACTGTACAAAAAATGTAGTTCTTGCTAAAATACACAATTTATGTCCAAATAAATTTTCTTGTAGGGTGAACCATTTCGGAGATATTCCTTGTTATGTGTGTGAGTTTCAGAAAACTTAAAACTTTCGTGAAATGGAACATCATTATTCATTTTTTTTATATGTTAAGTGTGCAAAGAGAATAGAATCTCAAAGCTTTAAAAGATTTGACTATTACACAAAGCCTACTGTATTCTAATATCCCCCTTGTACCTACAAAGAAATAAGCAATAACATAATTTGTAGAAATGTTTATCTTAACTAACACGAAGAAGATACAGGAATAAGAGTTTGTAAGAATGGTTAGTACAAGAATAGAGAAAGTCACGTGAGTGCAACACATCAGATTTTTTATTTTCTTCCTCACTCCGTCGACCGCCGTTACTGAGATTTCCCCCTCTTCTCCACCATTTACATTGTTCATCACTTACCAATTCTGTACTGCTAAATTTCGCCAGAATATTTCTTTTGCCTTCTAATTTCCCAATTCTAAATGCATCCCGCAGTTTGAGGCCTTTCATATGTATCCCTAACCTCTTCATTAACAATTCTCGTATCTCTTGAAATGCTCCAATTCCTTTTCATTCTTCTATCCCAGAAATTATTAAGTTGTATCTTCTCATGAAGTCTCCCTTACTTTCTATTCTTCTTTCCATTTTTTCCATCTTGGTTTTTACCTTCTCCAATTGTTTAGTTTTAATTTCCAACTCTATATTATCCCATTTACTCCATTCTTGCTTAAATCTCATTGCCAAACTATTATTTCTTATAAGTTCTCCCGTCTGCTTTGTGGCTGTCATGTCACTTAGTTCCTTGTTCCTCCTTCCGCGGGAACAACTGTACTGCATGTCCATTCTGCTCTGTTGCTAGTTTTGTACCTTTCAAAATCTTATTAAACATAAGCATTAACATGACTTCTTTGTTTTCTTTTTGAAATAGATAGTACTGGTTTTTTTGTACATAGTTGTTGATATATCTTCATTTAGAATTTACATGTATTTATTTAGTTTTTCATTTCTTGGTCACTAAGGTTATCTTTCAGAACTTTGTTTTAACATTATTACTAATTTACTGTGTACAAAAAAAATGCATTACACATAACCTTGTACTATCCTTTCCTGTTTTCCTCTGCCGTTAAGTCAATGTGTGGTTATAATTGCTGTAAGCTTTGAAATTCTTGAGAGAAAGAAAATAAAAATATATTGCATAATCTCAACAATTTGTGTGATCTGACACTCTCCGTCTGGTTACTAAAGTTATGATTAATTGAAGATTAATTCCAAAAGTGGAAAAACAAAACGAAATTTGGATATCAGACTAAAGAAACATCAGAGGAACATAAAATTAAAATAAACAGAAAAGTCTGCTGTGGCACATCACTTTTGTAATGAAAACCACAACATTGGCGTTAATATAAAATTGTTAAAATCTCTAAATTCTCCAATAGAACTGCACATTTGGGAAAAAATTTACTTAGTAAAAAACAACAATAAAGTGATTAACTTTGAAATCCCAGCTTTAAATGTAAGATTTTGTCTATCTCTTACAGTTTATGAGTTATTCAAAAGTTATCCAGAGTAAACGGGACTACATAGGCTATAGCCAGAAAATTCAAAATATACGTTTCATTTGTCATAAAAATATCTCAAACATAGGCATTTTCATGTACATCATAAAGCCATTTTCGAAGAAATCAGAATTTTCGTAAAATTTTCCACCTAAAGGGTAGTTTAGGCTGGAGCAATTTTCTTCAAAATCTTTGTGCTGCATCGTGAAAAGACATTAAACTTTGGTTTTTAAACCAACTTTTCGTTTTTGAGTTATGTTGTCCACAGGCTCGAAATACACACACAGACCTTTTTCTAAAACGTGCCAAAGAAACTAACCACTTGATGGAATCCACACTCCCAGATTCAAAAGATTTGGGAATTCAGCAAAAGGATTGTATCATTACGTGCAATAGCTGCAGTAGTGAGATTAAATTATGTATTATTTTAAAGGTACCGGTAGACAAGTAAAAAATTAAAAAGGCTAATGAGGCTTAAAAAAAAAAAGGCCAGGAAAGCTACTTGTAGCTTTTTGGAAAATTTATAGCTAGATAGGTTCTCAAAAAGGCCAGATCTAGCCATAAAAAGGCTAAGTTGGCAACACTGGTCCTAAGACAAGAGGAAAATGTTATTGTAGCCGCAGGGCTTGTTATTGCTTTACACTTAATGAAATATTCCGTCTATTTTTACATTTATGCGATGTTTTATACTGGGCAATAGCACAAACCAATGCAGTGCTTTAACTATCGCGGTAAACCAGTATTTCTGATGACGTAATGAGCGACAGCCAATAGCAGCGCGATTCGCCCGAATGGCCTATCTCTCTATTCTAGTTGCCTTGGTGATGTATAATCTGTGGTAATGATTGACGCAGTCGCCACCAGTGATACCAATTTAGTTGTTTTTAAACTAAATCTGGTCTTTGTGGGAAGATCTTTAATTGTCAAAATTTGTCAATTTAACATTGCTAGTATAGGGATTTAGTTGTTTGATAAACTCCATTTGGTTGGACAGAAATGTTTTTAACATTGACAACACAGAAATTTAGTGGATTTCTTAATTTTGTCTGGTTATTTTTCTTGATCCTCTATTGGCAACACTGGACGCCACCTTAAATGCTGGCAGTAAAGTCGTTAAACAAGCGCCAGACAAGACAAGACGGTTGGTAAGTATGATATATGTATTAAATCACAGTATTAAATAAAGGTAAAACTGTAGGAGAGCGGTACAGTATTACACACCAGGACACAAATATGAGACAAACTATTACAGTTTGAAAGAGATAAGGTACAATTGTAATGGTTTTAATCTTAGTATGCATGGAGAGGAGATTTGAACTCATTTCATAACATAACATTCCGAACACTGTAATGACCACCTGAGTAATATATGTTAATGGTCACGAAAAATCATTAATGAACCTTTCAGAAAAAATTTAAACGTTTTATTAGAATACCCATCACATTAAAAGAACTACGAGCCATATATACAAAATAGCTGACTAGGATTACCTGTGCAGTCTGCCATATTGCTTTGTTACTGACGCTGGTTGGCTATTTTCAAGTTGTTGGATGAAAAAATTAGATGCAACCATGCAACTCAGTCGTATTGTATACAGATTGGAACCTAGCTGTCGACGGGCCCTTAAACCCTACTCACTCACTCACAAACTGATTGGATACAAAAAATAAGATAGAAATTGTATACAACAAAATTGTATCCAACTCTCAATGTCCCACGATGCTCTTTTGTTATATACAATGCTTTGGACCAAAATGTTGGATCGTGGACATCGGCATAAGTAAAAATATTGAAATAAAGAAACAAGGTTATGGTAAATAAGCTATACTACAATGTGGCATTTACAAAATTAGAGGAGTCTTGATCTGTGTTGCTGAGTAATGAATATGCAATAGTTGCCGAGAATGTGTTAAAAGTATCAGTATATTTTATAGTTAGTGATGAGCCAGCTAAATTACAGGGTAAGTGTAGGTCGTTTGTACCTGGCCGTGTACGGGAAACAACGAAGTATTGGCGCAGGCGCGGATCGGCTAGTCGAAGCGTTGAGGGGTTGATGCCAACCGAAGATAAAAAGCCAGATAGAAAGCCTTGCATTCAACGGCAGTAGCGCCAACGTTGCATAAACGTAACTAGTTCAGTAATCGTGTATTTATGCGTGTATTAGTAATTTGGGTAGTGATATGTTAGTATCATAGCTGTTATTTAACACCTTAAATACGTACCGCAACGTATGACTGGCATTTAGTTGGAAATACACGTTATGAGCTCCCCTGAATAAATATATAAAAAAAAATTCGACATCGAGATTTCATTGAAAATATACGTTTTTATAATTTCTACGTGTGAAAGGTATTTTTCGAGGGAAAAAAAAGTCCGTGTGTGGATGGGGTGAACAATATAACACATAAACAAAGCGTCAGTTTAATACCGGACTTGGAATATAGTTTTGCATCTTCCCAAAATGCAACACGAAGATTTTCAAGAAAATTCCCTGCCTCAGATTGCCCTTTACATGGAACTTCTTTCAAAATGTTCATTTTCTCAAAAATGTCTAACAATTTTAATTATGATATCATAAGTTTAAGACATTTTCAGGACAAGTGAAATGTATATGTTGATTTTTCTGTGAATAGTCTCTGAAATGCTCTTTATTCTGAATGACTTTTGTACAATTGCCGAGTTGAAAGAGATGCACGAAATATTACTATATTACTGCAGAAAAAGTAGGTTTCGTTAAAGTACACATTTTATATTAAATACTTTTTTTGGTAGAGTTAACTATTTTCCAGATATTCAATTTATTGGTTTGCATTACATTTATTTCCGTTTAAAACTTGGTATGAAAGTTTTGGTTAGAATAAAGCACTTCTACCTATTACATGTTAAATCATTATGCATGCGCAATGAGAATTCGCTGGGTACTGACACTAGACTAATATTTTTGAAGTCCTGGCGCATGTGCAATGAGAATTCGCTGGGTACCGACACCAGATTTCACATCCAGCGTAAGGAAAAAAATTGAAGTCCTGGCGCATATTGACGCCACTGGAAGATTGGGACTAATATTTTTGAAAGTATTTTTCATTATCAATCTGTGATGGGTTTTTACTAACTCTTTTTTCCCCTCATTGGGGACAAGCTACTGTTTTTTTCATTCGGCAGAAAATATTGAAGTTGGTTCTCTTTATTGGCAATTTTCATGGATTGAACTATTAAAATAACTGCATTCCTAGAGCTATTTGCAACCCAGTAAAGAGAACCAATTTAAACATTTTCTGCCGAATGAAAAAAACAGTAGCCAGTCTCCAATGAGGGGAAAAAAGAGTTAGTAAAAACCCATCACAGATTGATAATGAAAAATACTTTCAAAAATATTAGTCCCAATCTTCCATTACCGTCAATATGCGCCAGGACTTCAATTTTTTTTTCCTTACGCTGGATGTGAAATCTGGTGTCGGTACCCAGCGAATTCTCATTGCGAATGCTCCAGGACTTCGAAAATATTTCCCAACCTGGTTGTGAAGTCTGGTGTCAGTACCCAGCGAATTCTCATTGCGCATGCATAATGATTCAACATGTAATAGGTAGAAGTGCTTTCTTCCAACCAAAACTTTCATACCAAGTTTTAAACGGAAATAAATGTAATGCAAACCAATAAATTGAATATCTGGAAAATAGTTAACTCTACCAAAAAAAAGTATTTAATATAAAATGTGTACTTCAACGAGACCTACACTTTTTCTGCAGTAATATTTCGTGCATTTCTTTCAACTCGGCAATTGTACAAAAGTCATTGAGAATAAAGAGCATTTCAGAGACTATTCACAGAAAAATCAACATATACATTTCACTTGTCCTGAAAATGTCAAACTTATGGCATCATAATTAAAATTGTTAGACATTTTTGAGAAAATGAACATTTTGGAAGAAGTTCCATGTAAAGGGCAATCTGAGGCAGGGGATTTTCTTGAAAATCTTCGTGTCGCATTTTGGGAAGATGCAAAACTATATACCAAGTCCGGTATTAAACCGACGTTTTGTTTATATTTTTTATATTGTTCACCACATCCACACACAGACTTTTTTTTTCCTTCAAAAAATACCTTTTACACACAGAAATTATAATAACGCATATTTTCAATGAAATCTGGATGTCGATTTTTTTTTTTTTTTTTTTTTTTTTTTTTTTTTTTTATTTATTTATTCAGGGGAGCTCATAAACACAATTTTAGCCATAAAAGTGTAATTAATAAGTAATCAATGATCTTAGATTTACCCTTACACAGTTATTAATTGCTCAATTTATTCAGAATGTTTGTCATTGTGTTAGGTTATGCTCATTTAAATGTAAATATACTTTTTGAAATTGCACTACGTGAAGTATAATAGCTATTTGACTGTTTTTGGTCAAGATCATTTAATAATTTGGGGTATAATTACAACAATGCTATTCTTGTTAGAGATATATACAAGAAAAATTAAGTTTTTTATGGCTGCACTTTAACTAATATAGTTCTCACCGTCCCATTCTATATTGGGAATGACAGATTGCTTAATTTTGCTCAGAGGGCTCCTTAATTAGGCTTGAGTTCTTTTTTGTGCTGCATATCTACAACACAGGATACTTCCCTTCTGAAGTAAGCTGTGCTAGAGATTTTTATGCCTGAAAATCCTTGCCCCCAGCTGGATTCAAACACCCAGGGCACATACACAAAATCAACAATCAGTGTGCAGGCAAGTCACACCAACAATATAGAAACAATTCTGCGCTGTATCAAGCAGGCTGAGAAACTAGAATTTAATATGTTTTGAACTGATCAGTTTTGTGAAAGGAATAAGATTTAGCCCAACATTCCAACTTCCACAAGGAAAACGGATAGGAAAGGATATACAATTTGTCAGTAGTACTATAGATTACACACTAAAAGTAGACAATTGTGCCAAACTAAATTTTTTTGAATGGGATTTGATATTGTTTTGAAATGAACTATATGAAATACTGGTGAATTATTTGCACTGTTTCCTGTTGTTTGTTTCAGGAGAGGATAACTGGATTTGGATAGCGTTATATGTATTGTGTATATTTTGCACACAGTTTGGTTGCTCACATTGTCTCATGTACTAATTTTAAATGTTTTAATAAACTATGAATGCCATAAGAGACAATCTCTAATTTCAGGCCTTTCTCTGAACATGTTCTTTTGTAAACTTGTGCAAAAAATAATGTATCTAACCTTGTTTCTTTTATACAGTTTCACCAGTTGAGTGGAGGTTTGGAAGAACGGAGTGGAAGCTAATAAAAACGAAGCAGAGGGGTTTATAGAATTTGCTGATAAAGCTGAAAAGTTTCTCCATAAAGCAGAACGGCTGTTCCCAACGCAGAAAGCAAAAGAATTGATGGATAGGATCAAGAATGACGTTCAACAGTACCCTCAAGATCAGGAAGAAGTACCAAGGAAACGGCGTAAAAGAGCTGCTAGTGTGGAGCTGTTATCTCATGGAGCTACAACACCTTCTCCAGCACTAAAGAAGTCACCACGTGCAAATAAGCCTATGCTGCAGCAGCCAGAAACAGAAGAAACAAGTAGTCTCAGTAACACAGAGCTACAGCAGATTCTTTTATTGGAAGAGATCAATTTATTACTGCTGCGAGAGGAGAAAGAAGCGCTTTTGATTAAGCTTATTGAGTAAAGGAACCTGAAAGAAATGACAAAGTGAACTATATGAAAGCACTACTTTGTGATTCTGAACTTTGTGTTATATGCATGATGTTTTTGTTAAAACAGTTACCTTCAATTATGTAATATTGTATGGCCAGTGGATCTCCAGCTCTGACATTTGTCAAGGCCTCCTGATGCAGTGTTGCCAATTCTTTAGCAGGAATTTCAAACAAGGAATTTGAAACATTTCATACCGATGCAGATTGCATCGCTATTTCATAAGTTTACGTGGACAATCTGCAGTCAAGAAAAACTCCAGAGGCTTGAAGAAGAAAATCACCAACTAAGAAAGCCATGAGAAGAGGAGGATGGAAAAAAAGATGAGAAATCAGGTCTAATAATAGGAGACTCCATTATAAGACATGCAGGAAGCCCAAATGCGGAGTTAGTTTGCTATCCTGGCATAAGGGCCGATGGTCTACATAGGGAAATCGAGAGGAAGCAAAACGAGACGGAAAATGACTACCGGACGATTGTGTTGCATGTTGGAAGTAATGACCTAAAGAGGAGCATTAATTATGCAACGGGGAACATGTACGACCTGGTTAACACGAAAAAAAAACTGTTTCCTTCAGCAGAAGTCGTTGTTAGTGGAGTTTTGAGGCGAAGCGATGTCAACTGGAGGAAAGTGATGCAAGTGAATGATGCATTTTCATGGGTAGCGGAGCGACTTAACGTGCAGTTTTTGGACCCAAATTTGTGGATTAGTAACTGGAACTTTGGACGAGATGGTGTTCACCTTAATCGAAGAGGATCTTCAAATTTGGCAGCGTTGTTCGAGAGAGTAACCAAGTGGACCGATGGCATCGAGGTGCAGGAACAGCAGTGATATCAACTCCTAGGAAATGACAATTCAGAGGTAAGGACTGATTCTTTAAGGCTGTTACAGGTAAATTGTCGTAGTATTGTGAATAAGACTGTAGAATTTTGGAATTTAATAGAAATATTTAATCCAAATGTAATTATAGGTACCGAATCATGGCTGAGCATTGATATTAATGACGCGGAAGTATTTAGATCAGATTACAGGGTGTTCAGAAGGGACAGGGACGGCAGGGGAGGGGGGATTTTTATTTGTACTAAATCAGAATTAAGCAGCAAAGTATTGTGGGTTGAAGAGGATGTAGAAATCATGGCAATAGAGGTTATCGACCAAAGAAATGAAGGGACCAATGTAACAATAATAGCTTACTACAGACCATCTGGCGAATGCGACTATGTAACTCTCAATAAACTAGTGGCAAAAATCGCTTCTGAAATACAACATAATATTATCTTAGCAGGAGATTTAAATCTGCCAAACGTGAACTGGGACTGACAGTTAATAGGAGGCGAAGCTCAAAATCTGGTTAACCTTCTCATCTGGGATCAGGGGCTATTGCAAGTTGTTAAAACAGGTACCCGGCAATCAGCTGTACTGGATGTATTTTTATGCAGGCCGGAATCATTGTTTTCCTCATACGCGATTTTACCAGGTATAAGCGACCACAGCAGTGTACAACTAGAACTCAACTGGAAGGAGTGGAAAAACCAGTCTGAAGGGGAAGAAGTAATTAGTTGGAATTTTCGCAGTGCTGACGTGACCGCTATTCAAATATTCCTCCGTGAACAGTATAGGCTATTTGTACAATCTGCTTCCGGGGTAAATGCAACATGGGTTAGTTTCAAAACACTGATTTCGGAAACAATTAAAAAGCATGTTCCATACAAAATTATTAAACAAAACGCTGATCCAGAATTTTATACAAAATCTATTAGGATACTTAAAAGAAAAGCCAGGCAAGCGTTTAATAAAAGGAAGAAATCCGAATGGCACTTTAATAGATTTAAGGAATTGTCTAAACAATTACAAGACAAAAAGTTGCAAGCACAAGAACGGTTTTTTGAACAAAATTTTGGCAGGGTAGATAACTGTTGGAGATCCTTTTACAATTATGTAAATAGACGCAGGGGCAATAAAGAGAGTATACCAGATCTTAGCGTAAATGGGATTGCTATAGTAAGCGATAAGGACAAAACGAACGCAGTAAATTCACATTTTGTATCTATCTTTCATAAATTGGATGATAATGCTGAACAGGTAATTGGAGATAGTGGGGAATCTACTTTTCAAACAATGGCTTGCAAATTACGCAAAAGGATCAAGATGTTGCAGAATCGAAAGTTGAGGGGGCCCGATAACATACCTACTGAAATATTGAAGGTTGGGTGAGAAGCTGTGATTCCCTATCTAATGTTTTTGTTTAACATGTCAATCAATAACTGTGACTTACCAGAAGACTGCAAAACCTCTATTGTAGTTCCTATTTATAAAGGGGGTAATAAAACAGAAATAAATAATTATCGACCAGTTAGTTTAACGTCAATAGTGTGTAAGTTGATGGAGCATTTAATAGCAGAATATATAAGGGAGGAGTTAGAAAACAAAAAATGGTTCAAGGAAGCGCAACATGGGTTTCGGCCTGGGTACTCGTGCGAAAGTCAATTAACTTCCTTATTTCAAGACTTAGCAGATGAAGTGGACGCAGGAGGAAGAACTGATGCAGTGGTAATAGACTTTTCTAAAGCATTTGATGTAGTGCCGCATAATTTACTTATTGGGAAACTAGCTGGCACAGGAATAGACAAACGAGTGGTTTTATGGGTCAAAGTGTTTTTGGATGGGAGAACACAGCAGGTAAAAGTAGGTAAAGAAATCTCCGAGAGAGGCACAGTGAGTTCGGGAGTACCCCAAGGCTCAGTACTGGGTCCGCTACTTTTTCTTATTTTTGTAAATGATATAAGTGCAAATATTACATGTCAGATAAAACTGTTTGCAGACGATTGCATTATCTATAATAAAATTCGGAATGCCATAGACGAGTCTCTGCTTCAGGGTGATTTAAATGAAATTAGTAATTGGGCTGCTACAAATAAGATGACGATTAATGCTAAGAAAAGTAAGTCCATTGCATTTAGAAGATCTAAGAGGGAAATTCTTCATAACTATCACATGGGCGGAGAAAAAATTCTGCAGGTAGATAGCTGCAAGTATTTGGGAGTGTACCTGGCGAGTAACGCTGGGTGGGACGACCAGGTAAATTCTACATCCAGGAAAGCGTGGAAAGCGTTACATTTCTTAATGAGGGTACTGAAACAGGGGAGCAGAAGGTCCAGGGAAATTGCCTACAAATCTTTGGTGCGGCCGATTATGGAATATGGAGCAGTATGTTGGGACCCATATAGACTTAGTCAAATTGATTCGCTAGAAAGAATACAGAGAAGGGCTATAAAATTTATAAAACGAGGTAAATCTTTTGGGCCTAAAAAAGGGGAGGAGACTGAATGGGAGCCTCTAAAAGTCCGGCGTAAGAAGCAGAGGTTATGCGCATTATTTCAAGCATATCGTGGTTCAAATGCATGGGTGGGTATTAGTGAAAAATTGGACAACCCTACATATTACGGAAGAAAGGATCATTTGTATAAAATTAAAGGTAGAAGGCACAGAACCGACGTAGGAAAGTTCTCCTTTGTCAATAGAACCATTGAGGAATGGAATGAATTACCTGTAGCAGTCTTTCAGGGCTGTCCTTTATCTGTGAAGAAATTTTCGAAAAATATCGTAAATCAAGTAAATGCTGTGTAATTTACTATAAAGTTTACGCACGTGTATTTTTGACATTTATTGAACTGATGGTGAATACTAATGCTAAATTTAAATTGGTTATACTGACAGGATAATTAATTAATGAGTGTTAATTAGTATTTAGTTCATTTCATCTATATTTTTATTATTGTTCTTTATTGTATTATGATTGTATTACTATTGTTTGTGCACTCTGTTTGTAACCTTAATTTGTACATTTAACTCTGCCACCGGGTAATACCCATTCGCAGAAAATATATACATACATACATATAAATGATCACAGAATAGTAGAATATGGAGACAATTGTTACACCATTTACCTACTGGAAAACAGCCTGCACAAACACCAAAGCAATTGAAACCACGTGATCTTTGTAAAATGGAGTTGGCAACACAGTGCTACATTTGGAAGCCACGCCCAGCAGTGAGACCGCAAATTGGTGCTAGCAGAAAGTTTTAACAACCGGTGCGTTGCTCACTTCCAGTATTTTCAAAAGTAACAGCTACTGCCCATAACAGATGTAAGGGTAACATTTGAACAGAGTAGTGGTGTAACTAAGATACTGCATAAAAATAAAACTGAAACCTGTATTTCAACGTTTTAAACTTAAGAAATATCATATACTTCCATTATTAAATAATTTTGAGAATCCATTTTCCGAAACTCATTACTATACGTGGCGATGTTAACCTTCCCCCTCCAACTTACCACAGCTGTGAAATGTCACTAGCCATGCAGTAGTTCATATTAAATAAAGAAACAAATAAAATGAACTATGTAATGTATTTTAGAGCCTGTATAATATTTGGAAGTTCTTCCCATTTTTCACATCCTTAGGATGTCTCCTTGTCATTCTCCATTCACATATTCTTCTCCCAGATCACCATGGTGATTGATATCTTCTGTTCTAAAATCATCCTGCAGATATTTTGTTATATTGTGCAACACTGCGCAGCATATAGTGATGGCTGAAACGTCTGAAATAGCTACTCTGCAAACACATTGTAGAATTGGAAATCTTTTTAGTTGTCCAAAGCAACACTCAGTAATGACCCTTTCAGTTTTAACAGACTGTTGAAACTCCAGTCTTTCTTCAACTGGATTGCGGTAAGAGGTCATTAAGCCAGGCATGGGCGCAAGAGCAGAGGTAATGATGGAACTTGCCTTGCTCACCCCACATTCTCTTGCCAAGTGACGAAGGCTGTTTTGGTACAAGCACAGTGGTGGCTTTGTTCCACCTGTGGAGAAGTAATTTCCACGCTCTTATTAACTATTTTGTTTATGTCAAGGTCAGGGGTGAGCAACATGCAAGGTGATGAAATGGTAGGATGTGGCATGCAAATAAAAACTGAGGACAGAACCAAGGTGGGGGATGACAATATTGGGCATTGGAGAGCACAAAGAGGAAGCGATACCAGTGAGGGTGTGCGGGAAAGGGAGAACTAGGCAGGAGAAAAAGAAAGAAAGCGGTACTTCGCTGAGAGGAACAAGGTTTAAAACATTGTTGGGTAATCCTTAAATGAGGAGCAGAGGGGTTTTTTTTTTTTTTTTTTTTTTTTTTTTTTTTTTTTTTTTTTTTTTTTTTTTTTTTTTTAAATACACACAGTGAAAGTGAGGTTATAAGTGTTATGGGTAGTGACATACTGAAATGAAAGTCGGTCTGGGTGGCTCAGTTGGTTAGATGCTGGCCTAGTGTTCCCAAGGTTGCAGGTTCAAATCCGGCCCAGACCGATGGTTTTTAAGTGTGCTTAAAAACGACAGCTCCATGTCAGTAGATTTACTGGCATGTAAAAGAACTCTTGCGGGACAAAATTCCGGCACACCAGCGACACAGATGTGATCCTGGCGGCAATTGACAGCGTCGTTAAAAAACAACAAAAATAATACTGAAATGAAAGCTAATGAAGTGTACAAGGTAAACTGATGAAAAAAAGTTATGAGTGAAGTTGATAAGAAAAAGTTGAGAAAGAGGGAAAGGAATAGGGGTAGGAGATGACAAAAATACATAAATAAAAATTCAAGGGTGGGAGCAGGATAGGATTAGTAAAAAGGTAAACGTGTGTAATGTGTATGTAGAAGGCAGTTTTATTGAAGGGCTACTGTAATAGCAAAGGGACCAGGTCCAGCTCAGGGGTAGTCCAAGGTGTATCAGATTTAGTACTCAATAAATATTCATTCATTTTGTTTATATTAAACATATTTTGCATATGATAAATTATTACAGCCACCAACTGTGGTTAGGTAACTTGCATAATCTTAAATTATATAACCTCCCTTTATCTTATGCACATAATACTCTTATGCTGCTTTATGATTAACATATTAAGTTGTTTCTCTTTCACAATAAATAAAACAGTAATGTTGCATTGTTATTTAGCCTTAAAAATATTTTAAAACTATTTGACCTACATAATAAGTTGTTTAGTTTTAAACTCAATATTACTTTCAAACATGAAATACAATATTCTAAAGTAAGAACAAATTAGAGACTAAAAACTTCACTTAGTGTTATTTGCTGACCCTGGGTTTCAAGCTGTGTCCAGCTCATTTTCAAAGTGGAGACAACTTGAAACCCTGGGTTAGCTTGTGCAAAAGGAACATGCAAGATTACTAAGATAAGTGAAGTTTTTAGTTTCTGATTTGTTCTTACTTTATAATCTTGTTGCTTCACTGTTAATAGCTTCAATTTTCCTTATGAAATACAATAGTTTATATTGTTTACTACCTTAAGTCTAGGAATCTGCGGGCAGCGAAGGAAAGGTGATACTGGGAATGTACTGTTGCACAATGAAAACAGAACTCGCCTGCTGATGTCTTCACATTAGCAACTTATCCTTTCTTTCCCGGCACAGTAAATATGCAAAACAGCATCATAAAAGGCAAGATTTTTTGGTGGTAATTATTTGAAGAATTTGCATTAAGAATTTAAGTTAGCGCTGTTTTGTGTTGAATATTTTACTAAAAATTTGCATTAATTTCGCACAAATTTTCGTGTAACATTAATACACACAGACATTACTGAAATTAAAATTAACAGGCAAGAAATGTTACTGTAACATTATTGTTCAAAATTTCTACAAATTGAAATAAGTCAATTGGTCGACTCAGTTAAAGTTATACTTCTAGTAAAATATAACTTCAAACAATTAAATTGTCTGGAATGTATACATTTTATATCAAAGTGGGATGTTTTGTACAAAATGTCCTTCACACAAGTATAATTATTAAGGTTCTTTGACAGTTGCTTGAAATTCCACTCTCTTTGCATGACCAGGAGAAAAGTATAAGCGTTGAAAAATTCAGATGAATGATAGGGAATGACTCAGAAATGGTTAAGTCTGCAAAATAATATATTTGGCATAAACCATGTTCTTTAATGAGATGCATCTACATTTTTTAGTGCACCCTATGGGTCCCCATCTAGGGCATATGTGGATGGCAACCACAAGGTACCCAAGCTGAGCAGAACATTACTTCCACTTACTGGTGTTTTACTCCTCACTGTAGCTTTTCTACCTGAACTTATGACCCTACCTTGGTCATCTCTTGTTCTCTTCTGACTCCAGTGCTATTAGGTTACCCAAGGGCTAGGGAAAATTTCTTTTTTCCAACCTTTCCATATCTAATTTCTCTATAAATGCTTAACCCCTAACATGCTGACCTGTCATGGCATGTAATGCGTCCTCTGATTGGTAATCAGAGGATATGGTCGGTGAATTTATTTTCATAACTGTCCCGGTCAGGTCGGTGAGACCCGCAAACCGACGGGTGTGGCCCTTCAGACATTCTGGAGTTGTGAGAGAGCGATGTGACTGCCAAAACGTAAAAATATAGTGCTCTCTAAAAAGTGGTTACATTTACTGCTAAGAAATCCAGCATTAGCTAAAAACAGCATATTAAAGTATAATTGCTTTTCAAAATCTTGATATGATATGATTTATTGAGAACTAAAACAAGTACATCTTGGGCTACCCCTTTTGCTAACACGGCAGCCCTTCAACACAATTACATATTTTACAGGTGTTTATCTATTTTAATAGTTATTGCTTTTTCATTTAATTTCTATGCTGGACTAGATTTTTCATATTTATCAAATTTTTGTCCCTCTCTGTAAGTTATTATACTCATTTCTATTTCATATTGTTATTGTTTGACCATCTGTATATACTTAATCACCATTTTCAATGCTTCTCATTTACACATCACCCCATATGCGTCTCCTTTCCCTATTGCTAATTATTTAACTTCACTAGCAGCTTTCTGTAATACAGCTGTATCACAATTGTTCAAATCTGTTCCTATACTTCTCACGACACCTATTTCTTCCTTTCTACAAATTTATCCATAAAAGGCATATTCATACCTTGTTGATATATTCCTACATCTCGATATCCCCTGCCCAAATTTTGCCGCTTTTCTAACCCCTTCAGTCCCCACACTTGTTTCACACTGATTTTCCATGATCCCTTGCACGTCCACACTTGTTTCACTCTACTTTTCCCTGATCCCTTGTATCCCCACAGTTTTTTGTTCATTGTTTTAATCACCTTGATTCACATACTTTTTTCACTTGTACTCCGTGTAATGCAACTACATTTTTACTTTCTCTACTGGTAAGTAGGAGAAGTATTGTATTCCACCCAAAATTTCGATGTTGAGATTTCACTGGAAATATATGTTTTGAAACCCACTGAATCCAAAAAAAAAATATTAAAAAGTAATAGGTCTGTGTCTGTGGATAGCATAACTCAAAAACGAAAAGTAGGTTAAAAACCAAAGTTGGTATTTAAGTTTAATGTCTTTCAAGGATGCGACACAAAGATTTTGAAGAAAATAGCCCCACCCTAAACTACCCTTTACATGGAACATTTTTCGAAAACTTTGATTTTCTTGAAAGCGGCTAATGATTTTGGTTAAAGTGTCATATGTTTGAGATATTTTTATGCCAAATGAAATGTATATCTTGAATTTTCTGAGTATAGCCCCTGGAGTCATATTTACTCTGGATTACTTTTGCATAACTGGTAAACCGTTAGAGATAGACAAAATCTTACTGTACAAAAAATGTAGTTCTTGCTAAAATACACAATTTATGTCCAAATAAATTATCTTGTAGGGTGAATCATTTCGGAGATGCTCCTTGTTATGTGTGTGAGTTTCAGAAAACTTAAAAATTTCGTGAAATGGAACATCATTATTCATTTTTTTTATATGTTAGGTGTGCAAAGAGAATGGAATCTCAAAGCTTTAAAAGATCTATCGCACAAAGCCTACTGTATTCTAATATTACCCTTGTACCTACAAGGAAATAAGCAATAACATAATTTGTAGAAATGTTTATCTTAACTAACACGAAGAAGATACAGGAATAAGAGTTTGTAAGAATGGTTAGTACAAGAATAGAGAAAGTCATGTGAGTGCAACACATCAGATTTTTTATTTTCTTCATTCCGCCGACCGCCGTTTCTGAGATTTGCCCCTCTTCTCCACCATTTACATTGTTCATCACTTCCCCTCCGTCAAGGCACACATCATTTCCTCCACGTGCATTCTGGACTTTCACACTGGATACTGACGTCAACTTGTTTAAGTCTATTGCATCAACAACTTTCGTGTGCTCTGCATCTTGGATGTACCGTATGCCACTTCTCTGCTCAGCCACTTGCCCATCAATCCACAGTTTGCTGTTTCGTATAAATGCATTGAAACCTTGTCTTCTCGCGGTCCTCCTTTCTTCAATCAGCTTCCTCCTTTGTTCTATTTGTTCATCAGAAGATCCTTATTAATATATATGTATAGAAATATTCCCCTTAGCTTTTTTGTTTCTTTCAATACTTCCATTACCAATTCTGTACTGCTAAATTTCGCCAGTATATTTCTTTTGCCTTCTAATTTCCCAATTCTAAATGCATCCCGCAGTTTGAGGTCTTTCATATGTATCCCTAACCTCTTCATTAACAATTCTCGTATCTCTTGAAATGCTCCAATTCCTTTTCATTCTTCTATCCCAGAAATTATTAAGTTGTATCTTCTCATGAAGTCTCCCTTACTTTCTATTCTTCTTTCCATTTTTTCCATCTTGGTTTTTACCTTCTCCAATTGTTTAGTTTTAATTTCCAACTCTATATTATCCCATTTACTCCATTCTTGCTTAAATCTCACTGCTAAACTATTATTTCTTATAAGTTCTCCCGTCTGCTTTGCGGCTGCCATGTCACTTAGTTCCTTGTTCCTCCTTCCGCGGGAACAACTGTACTGCATGTCCATTCTGCTCCGTTGCTAGTTTTGTACCTTTCAAAATCTTATTAAACATAAGCATTAACATGACTTCTTTGTTTTCTTTTTGAAATAGATAGTACTGGTTTTTTTGTACATAGTTGTGGATATATCTTCATTTAGAATTTACATGTATCTACTTAGTTTTTCATTTCTTGGTCACTAAGGTTATCTTTCAGAACTTTGTTTTAACATTATTACTAATTTACTTTGTACAAAAAAATTGCATTACACATAACCTTGTACCTGTTTTCCTCTGCCGTTAAGTCAATGTGTGGTTATAATTGCTGTAAGCTTTGAAATTCTTGAGAGAAAGAAAATAAAAATATATTGCATAATCTCAACAATTTGTGTGATCTGACACTCTCTGTCTGGTTACTAAAGTTATGATTAATTGAAGATTAATTCCAAAAGTGGAAAAACAAAACGAAATTTGGATATCAGACTAAAGGAACATCAGAGGAACATAAAATTAAAATAAACAGAAAAGTCTGCTGTGGCGTTAATATAAAATTGTTAAAATCTCTAAATTCTCCAATAGAACTGCACATTTGGGAAAAAAGTTACATAATCAAAAACAACAATAAAGTGATTAACTTTGAAATCCCAGCTTTAAATGAAGAGTTAAAGCTCTGCACCCCTAACACCAGATGGTAGCAGAGAGAGGGAACAAGAATATGGCGTTAGTCACCCAATGGCTGATGACGGGACTGAACAGTGTTGAAAACATTTCCTGCTTTTAAAACAATTTAAGTGAAGGTAAGTGTAAAAAAGTGACTCAAAATGACCTCAAATATGAAGAATATTCCACTGTTAATAGTGCTTCTATTTGTAATATTCATGATATTAAATACCAAAAAAACTGAATGAATGCAAATTAGGGTGGGGAATAAGAAAGATTCAAACATAAGTTTAAAAATCTGATGTGTTGCATTCACATGACGTTCTCTACTCTTGTACTAACCATTCTACAAACTTTTATTCCTATATCTTCTTCGTGTTAATTGAGATTAACATTTGTACAAATAATTATTGCTTATTTCCTTGTAGGTGCAAGGGGAGTATGGGAATACAGTAGGCTCTGAGTGATAGTCAAATCTTTTAAAGCTTTGAGATCCCATTCTCTTTGCACCCTTAATATACAAAAAAATGAACAATGATGTTCCAGTCCTACTTCTCAAACATTGTCCACACACGGCTTGTGAGTTTAAAAACACCAACAGTAAGTTTGTTGGCATAAATAAATAATAATGATGTTCCGTTTTATGAAAGTTTTAAGTTTTCCAAAACTGACACAAATAACAAGGAATATCTCCGAAATAGTTTGTTCTACAAAAAAATTTATTCAAGCATAAATTGTGTGTTTTAGCAAGATCTACATTTTTTTGTACTGTAAGATTTTGTCTATCTCTTACAGTTTATGAGTTATTCAAAAGTTATCCAGAGTAAACAGGACTACATAGGCTATAGCCAGAAAATTCAAAATATATGTTTCATCTGTCATAAAAATATCTCAAACATAGGCATTTTCATGTAAATCATAAAGCCATTTTCGAGGAAATCAGAATTTTCAAAAAATTTTCCACCTAAAGGGTAGTTAAGGCTGGAGTAATTTTCTTAAAAATCTTTGTGCTGCATCCTGAAAAGACATTAAACTTAATTGCCAACTTTGGTTTTTAAGCCACTTTTCATTTTTTATTTATACTGTCCACAGACTGACAGATACACACACGCATGCGCACGCACACACACACACTAAGCTTGTTCTAAAAGTGCTTTCTTTTTTTTTTTTTTTTTGATTCAGAGGGTTAAAAATATATATTTCTGGTGAAGTCTTGACATCAAATATTTGGGTGGAATACAATACATCCTTTACTTACTATATGCAGTAGAGAAAGTAAAAAAAAAAGGAGATAGAGAAGACTTGAACAATTACAAACCAATAAATTTACTGTCAAGCCTGTACAAGCACTTCACTAAAATACTGACAAACTGGCTCACCAAGAAAATGGACGAGAACCAGCTGACGGAACAGGCAGGTTTCAGACCTCAATAGATCACCTGTAAACCGTAAATCAGATTATGCAGCAAACAAGAGAATTCAATCTAAAACTTTATATGGCATTCATCGATTTCAGGAAAGCAGTTTAATAGATGCATTGTACACAACAGGAATACATACAAAATATATAAGATTGTTGGGAAAGATCTCCACTAACTGCACCTGAATAATTGGAACATACCTGGAGCGAAGACACTTCAGAATAACCAAAGAAGACCAATTTCTCCAAAACTCTCCAACTGCATCCTGGAGATAGTATTCAGTAGAATAAGATGGAATAGAAGTTGGAGTTGAATATAAATGGAGAAAAACTAATCAACTTCAGGACCACTGATGTATTACTATTTGCAAGCTCAGCAGCAAAGCTTCAAGAGATGCACAAACATGTAAACAACAAGAGCAAAGAAGTGGGTTTCCAAATGAATCCCACAATAACCAGAATTATAACTACATAGAAAGCCTATCCAAATAGATGGTGAAAAAATAGAATATTGCAAGGGTGTCAGGAACAAGAGACGAAGAAGATAAAGACTAACATGGCGTATATTTTGGACCTTGAAATGCATTCTTCAAAACAAGCATATAAGGCAAAATATCAGGCTGGAAAGTCTACAAACTTGCACCTTTCCCACCTTACTATATGGCTGCCAAACCTAGACTCTAACACAAAAGCAGACAATGTTACAAACATACCAATGGAAGATCGTGAATATCAGCCTGATATATATATATATATATATATATATATATATATTTTTTCCACAAACAAACAAAAATTGTGACATCTACCTGACATCTCAGGTGACCATAAAGATCCAAAATACAAAGGCATATGACTGAAGTCAAATTTTTTTTTTTAAAAGAAAGAAATGATTAAAATTAAGATGCAAAATATCCAGAAAGAAAAAAAAAAGGATTATAACAAGAAGATAGTGGTTAACACATGCAATATAAGTGATTATTTAAAATATATAAGGAGTCTTTTAGGACATTAAACATATATTTATAATTTCGGACCAGTCCTTTGAGGCAGGTGCTTGTGAAGTTAAAGCATATTCATCTTACTGCTGACATGTTACATGAGATTTTGATGGCATTAGTACATTCAGAACAAGATAGGATTTTTCTGTTGCTCATCCATGAATTGGCTCTGGGATTCTCTTTATATGTCTTAATCCCCTTTCCCTTGTGAGGTAGCTTACACCATGCATCAAACGATTTAAGTTGTAATTGTTTTCAAAGCCATCGTCCTGATTTTGACATGATTTCATTGTTAATGTTAATGTTCAAATCGGAAAGGCTTCTTTCTTCTCTTTCTGAGTATCTCGGCACAAGCGTAGATGATCAATCTTGTATTTGTGAAAGCTTCTGAGCTATATTGGAATGTTGTATATAAGCCTCCCAACCAGCTTTGATTAGTCCTATGCCTCGAAGATTATGTGGAATAACAAAATGCTGATGAACAGAAGTGGGCTAGAGTATGTAACCACAAGTGCACAGATGATGATGATAATAATAATAATAATATTTATTTCATCTAGTTTATCACACATATGATTTTGCACATGTCAGAAATACAATTACATATTTACAAACTGGTTTCTCAGATTTCCTTCAAGTCGTATAAACATTTATTAATCAGATACATCCTCAACTTCCCTTCAAATTGCTGTTTAGAAACTTCAGCTACAGATTTAATGTCTTGTGGTAGTTTGTTGTAAAGTGTGATTCCAGAAATATATACATCTTTTAGAGATACACTTTTATTCAGACTATGCCTAAAATAGTCCATGTTTCCTCTTGCATAGTGTTCATGAATTTGGTTGTTTTTGATCGGTTTAAACTTATCTATTACATACATTATTGCTCTGAATGCATAGAGAGAGTAGATGGTAAGCAGTTTATTATTGATAAAGGTTTCCTTACATGATTCCCTTACTTTTAGGTTAAACATGATTCTGATACATTTCTTTTGATATATAAGCAACTTGTCCATATGCGTTTTTACAGCAGCACCCCAGATTTCAATCCCATAAAGTATGTGTGGATAGAAACATCCATGATCAGGTGGAGATGGGCAGCACATGTGATAAGAATGCAGCAAGATAGACGGGCATATGCCACAACAATATGGGCTACAAGAAGAGGGAAGAGAAGCAGAGGGCATCCAAGACAAAGATGGCCCAAAGAGTTCAAACATATGTTACACAGTGGACTCAACTAGCTAGAGAGACTTCACTGGAATCAGACACTAGCAACTCAAACACAAAAGTAAATAGGAAATAGCCAAAGTGATAAGTCGATAAGTTAGTAGTAATAATAATGTGACTTTTGGTGGGTGTAAAGTAAAGTCGACAGATGTAGTCGAGATAAAGAAACACTTTTATTTCCGTAAACAGTAACTTTTTACACTCGTTGCAACAGCAAGAAAGTCTTTTCCGATTCACCAACAGCACGGCTCCGAATTCGTCACAAAACTGTCCCTTCTCCGTCGGCACGACTCCTCAACGCTTCGCATACGTCTCTTGTTTCCGTCGGCACGACTACTCAACGCTTCACATACGTCTGACTGACTGACTAAACTCTGACTGTCCTTTCTCACACTTTACCGCTATTTATATCTCCCAGACACTATTCTGGAAGCTTCTGGAACGTTCAGTTATTGCGGTGAAATACAAAGTAGAAGATTCTAGAAGTCTCTATCCTTTTCTCTCTTTCGGCAAGCGCCCCAACAATGCGGCCATTCTCTGTCTCTTTCCTTCGGCTCCTTTGCGGTAGTGCCGACGATAATGCGATGGGTGACACTGCTGTTGTCGGCAATTAGATGCGGCGGGCGCGGTGACACTGCTCCCTCCTCAGAGTTGGTCGTCCCGACCAGCACTATTACTGCGGCATCTCCCTTGCGCCCCGGTGGACTAACCCATCGAACCTCTTCTCCAGGAGGCACGATCCTAGGTATCGCTATTGGATAGTGTCCCTTGGTCCGGGTAGGACGATGTACGCCATCCTGCGTCGAAATTCTGCAACAGTACCGCCGGTCTTGACGGTCCCTCGTCCAGTTGCCCTTCTTCCTGGTGTGTTGACGGGCCATCCTGCGCACTTGGAAACGGCTCACTGGGTACCATGTCCGCCGACCTCTCTGGCGCACCTTCGCAGCCACCTTGCTTCCGATGGGTCCGGCAACAAACCCCGCCACATCCGCGCGAGTCGCGTCCACCGCTGCACTCGTGTTCACTCGTGCTCGGCACGCCCTCTCCTGTATCCTGCCGTCCACGATGATGTCTGCCATTCTTCCGTTCACGGCACTATGCGTCAGGTGATTGGATGGCTCCGACGGTCCCCCCATGTCCCACGCCAAGTCGGTTCTCGCGTGTTGCTCGTTTGCTTGTGCGCTTCCCTGCTGATCGTCCTCCACGTCATATCCTGGTTGGTTACATACCCGACACACTCCTCCAGGGGATCCTCGACGACGTCCCTGAACTGTCCCTTTGTCTTCCCCGAGATGTACACTTTCGTTATCTGAAACGGGCGCAACTGTCGCCTCGGCCACTAGGTGCTCCCTCCCCGGGTCCGCGCTATTCTGTCTGCCCCTGGCATCCAGTACTTTGACGCTCTCGTCAACTCTTACTACCAGGGCGCCAAGACGTTCCCCGTCGTCCTCCATGACGTCCTCCATGACGTCCACATGCTGGCAGAGGTCTTCCACCTTTTCGCCGAGTTCTTCCACGTCTTCCGTCACGCCAGTCAGTTCGCCGAGTTGTTCCACGTCTTCCGTCACGCCAATCAGTTCGCCGAGTTGTTCCACGTCTTCCGTCACGCCAATCAGTTCGCCGAGTTGTTCCACGTCTTCCGTCACGCCAATCAGTTCGCCGAGTTGTTCCACGTCTTCCCTCACATCATCTGAAACGGGCGCAACTGTCGCCTCGGCCACTAGGTGCTCCCTCCCCGGGTCCGCGCTATTCCGTCTGCCCCTGGCATCCAGTACTTTGACGCTCTCGTCAACTCTTACTACCAGGGCGCCAAGACGTTCCCCGTCTTCCTCCACGACGTCCACGTGCTGGCAGAGGTCTTCCACCTTTTCGCCGAGTTCTTCCACGTCTTCCGTCACGCCAATCAGTTCGCCGTCAATTTTCGCCGATAGCTCCGTCTTCATCTCTTTTTTTTTTTTTTTTTTTTTTTTTTTTTTTTTTTTTTTTTTTTTTTTTTGTAGTTAGAAATTCTGAAACATATATTATAATGATGATTGTATATCAATAATTTTGGTTAAATAAATAGAAAATTTGAATAAATGCCCCGGTATAGTTGTCAAGGTGCCGGGGTATAATATTCAGATTTTATTTTATTTTATTTTATTTTATTTTTTTATTTCTTCATCTCTTTCAGCTCGGCAGCGAGGTTGTTTCTCGTCTTCATTTCGGCGAATAATTCTTTCATCATTGCCATCATCCTGGTTTCCGAATCTCCCTCCATCTTGGTTCTAACGTTGCAACTTCTAACGACGATGTAACGAAACTAGAAGCAATTCGACGATTCCCACTTCTGACACCAGTGTGACTTTTGGTGGGTGTAAAGTAAAGACGACAGATGTAGTCGAGATAAAGAAACACTTTTATTTCCGTAAACAGTAACTTTTTACACTCGTTGCAACAGCAAGAAAGTCTTTTCCGATTCACCAACAGCACGGCTCCGAATTCGTCACAAAACTGTCCCTTCTCCGTCGGCACGACTCCTCAACGCTTCGCATACGTCTCTTGTTTCCGTCGGCACGACTACTCAACGCTTCACATACGTCTGACTGACTGACTAAACTCTGACTGTCCTTTCTCACACTTTACCGCTATTTATATCTCCCAGGCACTATTCTGGAAGCTTCAGGAACGTTCAGTTATTGCGGTGAAATACAAAGTAGAAGATTCTAGAAGTCTCTATCCTTTTCTCTATTTCGGCAAGCGCCCCAACAATGCGGCCATTCTCTGTCTCTTTCCTTCGGCTCCTTTGCGGTAGTGCCGACGATAATGCGATGGGTGACACTGCTGTTGTCGGCAATTAGATGCGGCGGGCGCGGTGACAATAATAATGACACACATATATATTAAGTAGTCGCCTTACAGAGCTAAACCTGCCGATAGGCAGTAAGCCCTTGTCCTTAATGAATGTGAACTGGTAGCTCTCTGGGATTAGCTCATTCTATCAGCAATCCCGAGCCAACCCTGCTGATAGACAGTAAACCCTTGTCCTTAATGGATGTGAACTGGTAGCTCTCTGGGATTAGCTCATTCTATCAGCAATCCCGAGCTAACCCTGCTGATAGAGAGTAGGCCCTTGTCCTTAAGGGATGTGAACGGATAGCTCTTGGGATTAGCTCACCCTGTGAGCAATACCGAGCTAACCCTGCTGATAGACAGTAGGCCCTTGTCCTTAAGGCATGTGAACAGGTAGCTCTTGGGGAATTGCTCACCCTATGAGCATTACCGAGCTAGCCCTACCAATAGACAGTAGGCTCTTGTCCTTAACGGATGATGGGCTTCTTCTTGTAAAGTATTCGTGTTCTGAAGATAGCGATGCTGGGCCGTCAACTCCGAAAAAACAAAAGAATCGTGTGAAAATTCCTAGAAGGAAACAAAAGTTCAGGGACGCATGGGAAAGCATCCCTGAATATAAGCAATGGTTGTGCCGCGACCCTACGAGTGATGAAAAGGCGAGATGTAGGATTTGTGAGGTCTCATTCGTATCAGAACTTAGTAATGTAAAAAAGCACAATAAATGGGCAGGTCATTTGAAGAAAATTGAAAGGAGTGTCTGTCGCAAGCCAAAGCAGCTTGAGTGCCTTTCTTAGTAAAGCGGCCGGTAATTCGAATGTTAATAAAGCAGCTCATTTAGCAGAAATAAAATTGGCATGATCTTTTGCGGAACACAACATAACCGTTTAGGACGATGGAGCACTTACAGGGCGTTTTGAAAGATTCGTTTCCTGACTCAAAAATCGCCAAAGCAATGCGCATGAAATGTACGAAATGTACGGCCATAATTAAAAACGTTATTGGTCAAAATCACAAAAATGACTTAGCTCGGGAACTAAAGTCGGTCAAATTCAGTGTGTTGACGGATGAATCGACCGATATAGGTTCGGTGAAAACTTTCTGTCTCGTGGTTAGGTATTTTGATAACACATCAAACAAAATCGTTAGTAAATTCTGGAACCTAAGAAATATTTTTGAACCAGGAGACCACGTTAAAGCTAATGAGGGTGCAACAAGTGAAAATGTGTTTCAAACTATTGTTAATTCTCTAATCGAATATGACATACCAGTAAAAAACATAATTGGTTTCGCATCGGATGGATGCAGTGTGATGATGGGGACCAAAAACGTAATAAATACACGAATGCGACTATTATATGCATATGGCTATATTAAAAGTTTTGATTCCTTATATTAAATCTGTTGTACGGTCCTGTGGGGGAAAATACGGTCCATTTCTAGCTTCCGTACGGTTTCCACGTTTTTTGAATATGGCAACACTGGCTGGCAGTAGCGTCGTTAAACAAGCGCCAGACAAGTGAGACAAGACAAGGTGGTTGGTAAGTATGATACATGTATTAAATCACAGTATTAAATAAAGGTAAAACTGTGGGAGAGCGGTACAGTATTACACACCAGGACACAAATATGAGACAAACTATTACAGTTTGAAAGAGATAAGGTACAATTGTATTGGTTTTAATGTTAGTATGCATGGAGAGGAGATTTGAACTCATTTCATAACATAACATTCCGAACACTGTAATGACCACCTGAGTAATATATGTTAATGGTCACGAAAAATCATTAATGAACCTTTCAGAAAAAATGCAAACGTTTTATTAGTATACCTATCACATTAAAAGAACTACGAGCCATATATACAAAATAGCTGACTAGGATTATGTACCTGTGCAGTCTGCCATATTGCTTCGTTACTGACGCTGGTTGGCTATTTTCAAGTTGTTGGATGAAAAAATTAGATGCAACTCAATCGTATTGTATACAGATTGGAACCTAGCTGTCGACTGGCCCTTAAACCCTACTCACTCACTCACAAACTGATTGGATACAAAAAATTAGATAGAAATTGTATACAACAAAATTGTATCCAACTCTCAATGGGTGGTATAAATAAACGCAAGCAATAGCTTTTTCTCACTAATTCGGAGCAAGAGGTTGGTTTCGTATAAATAAAAACCTCCTCTATCTCCTTGCAAGCTAAAGCTTCCATACCTAGACCGCGGAGCTATTGCTCGCGAAATGGTATAAATAAAAACCTGCTTTCCTCGCTCCGACGGAGCTTTTGCTGACTTTTTCTGTAGGTACCTCAGCTTGCTCATTCAGTTAGTATCATGGCGGAGTTCATGATGGTGGTTCCTCAGCGTAAAATAAAAGTATATACAAGACGCAGGGACTCTGATGTGAGTAAATACAAACAGTTATATCGGTTTGAGAAAGAAAATGTTGACTGGCTTGCACAACATTTTTTTACCGGAGTCAAGTGAAACACGAGGTGGAGCTCTGAACAATGGTGAAAAAATGCGAAGTTTTTTAAGGTATGTAGGAGATCCCGGCTTTCAAGCTGGTGTTGCGGAAGATCTTGGTGTCACGCAGGCTACGATATCAAATAGCTTCTGGGAGGTCGTTAATGCTATCAACGCTAAAGCGAGAAATTGGATACAGTTTCCTACAACTGCTCCTGCTTTTCAGGAAGCCAAGGCGGAGTGGTCAGAGCGTTATAATTTCCCAGATGCAATTGGGGTAGTGGATTGTACCCACATTTTAATAAGGAAACCAAATGTACACGGTGACGAGTACATCAACAGGAAAGGAGTTCCCAGTATTAATGTGCAAGCTACGTGCAACGCAAAGGAAAGATTTACAAGTGTTGTTGCAAGATGGCCGGGGTCTGTGCACGATTCCCGCATATGGAAAAATTCAAGTGCTTACACAGTGATGACCGGTAATGCTACAAATGCACTACTATTAGGGGATTCAGGTTATGGTATTGCACCATGGTTGATGACTCCCTTTCAAAATCCCACTACTCCAGGACACATAGCTTACAATAGGTGCATTACAAAGGAGAGAGTAATAATTGAACGATGTTTCGGTCAAGTTAAGCAGCGGTTCCCGATTTTACAAAATATGATCAGATTACCCACCCAAAAAATACTGTCAGTAATAATGTGCTGCATGACTCTGCATAATGTGGCTAAACATCTAAAGGACGACGACTTTGACATACCTGAATTCCAGGAAAATGATGTAGCAGTAGCAGGTGATGTAGAACCAGAAGCAATCCGTATTAGGGAGAGAGGACAGCAGAGAAGGAACGATATCGCAAGAATACTTTCTTTGGCATAACTCTTCACATGACTCTATTTAGCACTCTACTTACACAAAGGTATGCTCACATTAATAAATCTCTTATGTGACCACTGCAGTTCTGTATACTATTTTGTCACTGTTCTTGAGCTATTTATGTAGATATCTAGTGCATACAGAAAAGATCGAACGAGAGAGACAGTGTATAGACAAAAAATTGCTGATAAACCGTGGACTTGTAAAAACCCTACAAGCTAATCACTAAAACATTTGGAGTTTGCAAAAGCCATAAATAAATACCTAAATATGTTAGTTCTCAAAATTCCTAAATAACTTATTACCTAAAAGTTAACACAATTTGTTAATTACACAATGAGATCTAAAGACTCATAAAAACCGGAAGTAAATCTCCTCTGTCTCGTTCCTTCTTTTCTTTATCCAGCAATAATCCTTCTTTTGCAAGCTTTAACACTTCAATTTTTAGTTTGTCCTTTTCTTCTTTAGTTTTGTTTCTTTCTTCTTTCTGTTTTAGCACTTTTAGTTGTTGAAGTAGAACTAACCTCTGCAGTTCTTTATTATTTAATCCTGCAGTTTCGTCATTGGGATCAACTAATTTCCTCTCTCCTTTAGATCGAGGTGCTCTGTTGATGGCCGATTCCGCATCATCACTTAATTGCTCACCTTTAACACTTGGAATGGGCTCTTGGAATGTATCTGCTGTCGAGGTTGAAGCCATTGGTTCAAAGCCGATCTCAAGCCCTCCTGAAAAGATTTAAGGGTTATAAATTGTTGTTATAACAAAATACAATTAGATTAATGTTAATAAATCGTGAAAATAATGTCTTTAGTTTTTCTCTGATTCTTACCTGTCATTGTTGTAATAGATGGATTTGACTCCGCCTGAAGAATATCCAGGATTTCCTGCTCCTGTTGTTTTAAAAGAACTGGCTTATTGCCAGTTAGTTTCAAATCACTTTTGGCCTTAATTCTTGTTTTTAAGTTGCTTATTTTTTTTAGTATTTGCATCTCGGTGATGGATATTTTAAACTCTTCCTCCAGTTGTTGCTTTACTGTAGCTACTGCTAAACTTTTCTTGCGCTTACTTTCTGGCAGCTGTGCTTTTAATAGAATGTCTTGATTTTCCTTTAATAGATGAACAAAGCTCCTCATAAATACACTGCTTTCTTCAACCATGGTGACTGAAATACATGTTGTAAAATATAAACTCTACTCTTGGAGATATTTGCTGCTCTATCAGCTCCGATGATGCAAGCACATTTCTCTGAGGTGTTGTATTCTTGCCTGGTTACAATGCGAGTGATGTCATAGTGATCCACTTTCATTACCGGAAAACATATACGAACGGGCTTATACAAACATGCAGCACGTATGAAGAGCATAATGCTCGTACAAATCAAGGTCGAATTATATCTATAAAATAAGCCTATATGAAACTCTTTCGCAAAGTAGGTATAGCTTTAATTCAGATAACACTTTTTAAAATCTTAGAATTGCCTATTTTGACGTTCCATACATTTTAATTGTCCAGTTCTAGAGCAGATCAACAGAACACCAGTACTGTAAAAGTAATCTTTCAGTATATCACTTGTAATAGACGCAGGTCATCAAATTATGGGAATCTGGGTTTAAAGTTATAAAAGGATAATCGCCATGTGTTGGAAGTTCGGATAAATCCCAATTACTGTTTCATTTATTCCTGCCCCTCCCCCCCCCCCCAATAAAAAAAAAAAGAAAGAAATTGTGTAAACTGTGTGCTTTAATTAGATACACATTTTTTGTGTAGTAAGACTTCGTCTATCTCCTACAGTTTATCAGTTATACAAAGGTGATTCAGAATGAAAAGGACTTCACAGACTATTCCCCTGAAATTAAAGGTATACCTACATTTCAATTGTCATGTAAATATCTTAACATATGCCATTTTAATCAAAATATGAGTACAGTGGCCATTTTTGAGAAAATTTAAAATTAGGAATGTTTATCCATGTAAAAGTTAGTTTTAGATGGAGGGTTTCCATAAAGTCGCACTCTTGGAGGTTACTGAACTTCAATACGAAATTTGGTTTTTAAAAGTGCCTGCTTGGGTTTTTGATGTTCACACTTACATACAGGCACACATAGACTTCTCTCTCTCTCTCTCGCTCTCCATTCAGAAAGGCTGTATTTGTGCTTTAATCTCGAAATCAAATTATTGGACGGAATGCAATAATTCCTCTACTATACGTTTAGTGGTTGAGGAACTAAAAATTACACAATATGTAGGGACTTGGATGCAGATATAAAAAATTATAATCACATTTAAAGAGAAAATGTAGACTTGCTTCCGCAGCATTTGCTTCCGGAGGGAAATGAAACACGAAGGGGACCTTTTAACAATCTGTATACATCCTAAGGTGTTGTCATCTTGCCTGCGTACGATAACGCTAAACAAAATGTGAATGAGGTAATAGTGATCCGCTCCCATTACCGACGATAATGTAATCAAAGCGATACATAGAGTAGAATATTGTGCAAATCAAAACCGTGTTATATCTGAAGACTTTCATATAAAACCGACCCTAAATTGAAATTTCCACGAAATGAAACTTCTTCATCCGGTATAGCTTTAGTTTATGATAAAGTCTTATATAACCTTAGAATTAGTCCCCACACACTCACTCTTGGAATTAGTTATTGATATTTTATATGTGTAGATGTAAAGGATATCAGTATAACGGTGCAAACACACGAGTACAAATTATCTACTTCCATATATCAGTTGATACAAGTTCTCAATACTATACATTAAGAAAATCACTGATGGAATTTAGAAAGTGTATGAATGTTTCGGTGGAATGCCAGGCGAATCTTAACTTCTATTTAATTTTCCAAATCTTTACTTATAGTTTCGTTCTTTAAAATCAGTATCTCTATCAGGTTTAACATGAATACGTATATGGATATTTAAATGCAGCAAATATTTAAATCCAGCAAATATTTAAATCCCCTCCAGACAGGAAAAAGGCGTGTTTGTTTACGTGGCCTGGTGAAGGTCACGGAGCTGAAGCTTTGTGTTGAAAGCAAGAGCTGGCGGAAGAGGGGAAGTTTTTATTTATACCAAATCACGACCTTTTGCTTGATTCTCAACTTGCTTACCAGCTTCAGCTCACAAGCACTAGCTACTTTTTATTTATACCACCCAATGTCCCACGATGCTCTTTTGTTGTATACAATGCTTTGGACCAAAATGTTGGTCCGTGGACATCGGCATAAGTAAAAATATTGAAATAAAGAAACAAGGTTATGGTAAATAAGCTATACTACAATGTGGCATTTACAAAATTAGAGGAGTCTTGATCTGTGTTGCTGAGTAATGAATATACAATAGTTGCCGAGAATGAAGAGAGAATGTGTTAAAAGTATCAGTATATTTTATAGTTAGTGATGAGCCAGCTAAATTACAGTACCTATCCTATAAAAACCAAATGGTTTGGTTTAGCCATTCATATAAATGTTAAAATATAATTGGACCAATGAAAGCAGTTTTCTTTTTAATATTCATACAGCTGATGTTACAATTGTATTTGCTTCTACATTGCATTAAAATTATATTTGCAGCACAGGTGTAAACAGTTTTTATATCGACCAGAAACACAATTTTAGCCGTAAAAGTGTAATTAATAAGTAATCAATTATCTTAGATTTACCCTTACACAGTTATTAATTGCTCAATTTATTCAGAATGTTTGTCATTATGTTAGGTTATGCTCATTTAAATGTAAATATACTTTTTGAAATTGCACTATGTGAAGTTTAATAGCTATTTGACTGTTTTTGGTCGAGATCATTTAATAGTTTGGGGTGTAATTACAACAATGCTATTCTTGTTAGAGATATATACAAGAAAAATTTAGTTTTTTATGGCTGCACTTTAACTAACATAGTTCTTAGCGTCCCATTCTATATTGGGAATGACAGATTGCTTAATTTTCTCAGAGGGCTCTTTAATTAGGCTTGAGTTCTTTTTTGTGCTGCATATCTACAACACAGGATACTTCCCTTCTGAAGTAAGCAGTGCTAGAGATTTTTATGCCTGAAAATCCTTGCCCCCAACTGGATTCAAACACCCAGGGCACATACACAAAATCAACAATCAGTGTGCAGGCAAGTCACACCAACAATATAGAAACAATTCTGCGCTGTATCAAGCAGGCTTAGAAACTAGAATTTAATATGTTTTGAACTGATCAGTTTTGTGAAAGGAATAAGATGTAGTCCAACATTCCAACTTCCACAAGGAAAAAGGATATAAAATTTGTCAGTAGTACTATAGATTACACACTAAAAGTAGACAATTGTGCCAAACTAAATTTTTTTGCAATGGGATTTGATATCGTTTTGAAATAAACTATATGAAATACTGGTGAATTATTTTCACTGTTTCCTGTTGTTTGTTTCAAGAGAGGATAATTGGATTTGGATAGCGTTATATGTGTTGTGTATATTTTGCATACAGTTTGGTTGCTCACATTGTCTCATGTACTAATTTTAAATGTTTTAATAAACTATGAATGCCATATGAGACAATCTCAAATTTAGGTCTTTCTCTGAACACATTCTTTTGTAAACTTGTGCAAAAAATAATGTATCCAACCTTGTTTCTTTTATACAGTTTCACCAGTTGAGTGGAGGTTTGGAAGAACGGAGTGGAGGCTAATAAAAATGAAGCAGAGGGGTTTATAGAATTTGCAGAAAGATTTATCCTCGACGGAAAAAAGGATAAAGCTGAAAAGTTTCTCCATAAAGCAGAACGGCTGTTCCCAATGCAGAAAGCAAAAGAATTGATGGATAGGATCAAGAATGACGTTCAAGAGTACCCTCAAGATCAGGAAGAAGTACCAAGGAAACGGCGTAAAAGAGCTGCTAGTGTGGAGCTGTTATCTCGTGGAGCTACAACACCTTCTCCAGCACTAACAAAGTCACCACGTGCAAATAAGCCTATGCTGCAGCAGCCAGAAACAGAAGAAACAAGTAGTCTCATTAACATAGAGCTACAGCAGATTCTTTTATTGGAAGAGATCAATTTATTACTGCTGCGAGAGAAGAAAGAAGCGCTTTTGAGTAAGCTTATTGAGAAAAGGAACCTGAAAAAAATGACAAAGTGAACTATATGAAAGCACTACTTTGTGATTCTGAACTTTGTGTTATATGAATAATGTTTTTGTTAAAACGGTTACCTTCAATTATGTAATATTGTATGGCCAGTGGATCTCCAGCCCTGACATTTGTCAAGGCCTCCTGATGCAGTGTTGCCAATTCTTTAGCGGGAATTTGAAACATTTCCTACCGATGCAAATTGCGTCGCTATTTCATAAATTTACGTGGACAATCTGCATATAAATGATCACAGAATAGTAGAATATGGAGACAATTGTTACACCATTTACCTACTGGAAAACAGCCTGCACAAACACCAAAGCAATTGAAACCACGTGGTCTTTGTAAAACGGAGTTGACAACACAGTGCTACATTTGGAAGCCACGCCCAGCAGTGAGACCCCAGATTGGTGCTAGCAGAAAGTTTTAACAACCGGTGCGTTGCTCACTTCTAGTATTTTCAAAAGTAACAGCTACTGCCCATAACAGATGTAAGGGTAACATTCGAACAGAGTAGTGGTGTAACTAAGATCCTGCATAAAAATAAAACTGAAACCTGTATTTCAACGTTTTAAACTTAAGAAATATCATATACTTTCATTGTTAAATAATTTTGAGAATCCATTTTCCGAAACTCATTACTATACGTGGCAATGTTAACCTTCCTCCTCCAACTTATCACAGCTGTGAAAGGTCACTGGCCATGCAGTAGTTCATATTAAATAAAGAAACAAATATAATGAAGTATGTAATTTATTTTAGAGCCTGTATAATATTTGGAAGTTCTTCTCATTTTTCACATCCTTAGGATGTCTCCTTGTCATTCTCCATTCACATATTCTTCTCCCAGATCACCATGGTGATTGATGTCTCCTGTTCTAAAATCATCCTGCAGATATTTTGTTATATTGTGCAACACTGTGCAGCATATAGTGATGGCTGAAACGTCTGAAATAGCTACTCTGCAAACACATTGTAGAATTGGAAATCTTTTTAGTTGTCCAAAGCAACACTCAGTAATGACCCTTTCAGTTTTAACAGACTGTTGAAACTCCAGTCTTTCTTCAACTGGATTGCGGTAAGAGGTCATGAACCAAGGCTCTAAGCCAAGCATGGGGGCAAGAGGAGAGGTAATGATGGAACTTGCCTTGCTCACCCCACATTCTCTTGCCAAGTGACGAAGGCTGTTTTGGTACAAGCACAATGGTGGCTTTGTTCCACCTGTGCAGAAGTAATTTCCACGCTCTTATTAACTATTTTGTTTATGCCAAGGTCAGAGGTGAGCAAAATGCAAGGTGATGAAATGGTAGGATGTGGCATGCAAATAAAAACTGAGGACAGAACCAAGGTGGGGGATGACAACATTGGGCATTGGAGAGCACAAAGAGGAAGCGATACCAGTGAGGGTGTGGGGAAAGGGAGAACTAGGCAGGAGAAAAAGAAAGAAAGCGGTACTTCGCTGAGAGGAACAAGGTTTAAAACATTGTTGCGTAATTCATAAATTAGGAGCAGAGGTTTTTTTTCTATACACAGTGAAAGTGAGGTTATAAGTGTTATGGGTAGTGACATACTGAAATGAAAGTCGGTCTGGGTGGCTCAGTTGATTAGATGCTGGCCCAGTGTTCCCAAGGTCACGGGTTCAAATCTGGCCCAGACCGATGGTTTTTAAGTGTGCTTGAAAACGACAGCTCCTGCGGGACAAAATTCCGGCACACCGGCGACGCAGATGTGATCCTGGCAATTGACAGTGTCGTTAAAAAACAACAAAAATAATACTGAAATAAAAGCTAATGAAGTCTACAAGGTAAACTGATGAAAAAAGTTATGAGTGAAGTTGATAAGAAAAAGTTGGGAAAGGAATAGGGGTAGGAGATGACAAAAATACATAAATAAAAATTCAAGGGTGGGAGCAGGATAGGATTAGTAAAAAGGTAAGCGTGTGTAATGTGTATGTAGAAGGCAGTTTTATTGAAGGGCTACTGTAATAGCAAAGGGACCAGGTCCAGCTCAGGGGTAGTCCAAGGTGTATCAGATTTAGTACTCAATAAATATTCATTCATTTTGTTTATATTAAACATATTTTGCATATGATAAATTATTACAGCCACCAACTGTGGTTAGGTAACTTGCATAATCTTAAATTATATAACCTCCCTTTATCTTATGCACATAATACTCTTATGCTGCCTTATGATTAACATATTAAGTTGTTTCTCTTTCACAATAAATAAAACAGTAATGTTGCATTGTTATTTAGCCTTAAAAATATTTTAAAACTATTTGACCTACATAATAAATTGTTTAGTTTTAAACTCAATATTACTTTCAAACATGAAATACAATATTCTAAAGTAAGAACAAATTAGAAACTAAAAACTTCACTTATCTTAGTATTATTTGCTGACCCTGGGTTTCAAGCTGTGTCCAGCTCATTTTCAAAGTGGAGACAACTTGAAACCCTGGGTTAGCTTGTGCAAAAGGAACATGCAACATTACTAAGATAAGTGAAGTATTTAGTTTCTAATTTGTTCTTACTTTATAATCTTGTTGCTTCACTGTTAATAGCTTCAGTTTTCCTTATGAAATACAATAGTTTATATTGTTTACTACCTTAAGTCTAGGGATCTGCGGGCAGCGAAGGAAAGGCGATACTGGGAATGTACTGTTGCACAATGAAAACAGAACTCGCCTGCTGATGTCTTCACATTAGCAACTTATCCTTTCTTTCCCGGCACAGAAAATATTATGCAAAACAGCATCATAAAAGGCAAGATTTTTTGGCGGTAATTATTTGAAGAATATGCATTAAGAATTAAAGTTAGCGCTGTTTTGTGTTGAATATTTTACTAAAAATTTGCATTAATTTTGCACAAATTTTCGTGTAACATTAATGCACACAGACATTACTGAAATTAAAATTAACAGGCAAGAAATGTTACTGTAACATTATTGTTCAAAATTTCTACAAATTGAAATAAGCCAATTGGTCGACTCAGTTAAAGTTATACTTCTAGTAAAATATTAACTTCAAACAATTAAATTGTGTGGAATGTATACATTTTATATCAAAGTGGGATGTTTTGTACAAAATGTCCTTCACACAAGTATAATTATTAAGGTTCTTTGACAGCTGCTTGAAATTCCACTCTCTTTGCATGACCAGGAGAAAAGTATAAGCGTTGAAAAATTCAGATGAATGATAGGGAATGACTCAGAAATGGTTAAGTCTGCAAAATAATATATTTGGCATAAACCATGTTCTTTAATGAGATGCATCTACATTTTTTTGTGCACCCTCATGGGTCCCCATCTAGGGGATATGTGGATGGCAACCACAAGGTACCCAAACTGAGCAGAACATTACTTCCACTTACTGGTGTTTTACTCCTCACTGTAGCTTTTCTACCTGAACTTATGACCCTACCTTGGTCATCTCTTGTTCTCTTCTGACTCCAATGCTATTAGGTTACCCAAGGGCTAGGGAAAATTTCTTTTTTCCAACCTTTTCATATCTAATTTCTCTATAAATGCTTAACCCCTAACATGCTGACCAGTCATGGCATGTAATGCGTCCTCTGATTGGTAATCAGAGGATATGGTCGGTGAATTTATTTTCATAACTGTCCCGGTCAGGTCGATGAGACCCGCAAACCGGCAGGTGTGGCCCTTCAGACATTCTGGGGGTTGTGAGAGAGCGATGTGACCGCCAAAATGTAAAAATATAGTGCTCTCTAAAAAGCGGTTACATTTACTGCTAAGAAATCCAGCATTAGCTAAAAACAGCATATTAAAGTATAATCGCTTTTCAAAATCTTGATATGATATGATTTATTGAGGACTGAAACAAGTACATCTTGGGCTACCCCTGAGCTGGGCCCTGGCCCTTTTGCTAACACGGCAGCCCTTCAACACAATTACGTATTTTACAGGTGTTTATCTCTTTTAATAGTTATTGCTTTTTCATTTAATTTCTATCCCAGCTTTAAATGAAGAGTAAAGCTCTGCACCCCTAACACCAGATAGTAGCAGAGAGAGGGAACAAGAATATGGCGTCAGTCACCCAATGGCTGATGACGGGACTGAACAGTCTTGAAAACATTTGCTGTTTTTAAAACAATTTAAGTGAAGGTAAGTGTAAAAAAGTGACTCAAAATGACCTCAAATATGAAGAATATTTCACTGTTAATAGTGCTTCTATTTGTAATATTCATGATATTAAATACCAAAAAAACTGAATGAATGCAAATTAGGGTGGGGAATAAGAATGATTCAAACATAAGTTTAAAAATCAGATGTGTTGCATTCACATGACTTTCTCTAATCTTGTACTAACCATTCTACAAACTTTTATTCCTATATCTTCTTCGTGTTAATTGAGATTAACATTTGTACAAATAATTATTGCTTATTTCCTTGTAGGTGCAAGGGGAGTATGGGAATACAGTAGGCTCTGAGTGATAGTCAAATCTTTTAAAGCTTTGAGATCCCATTCTCTTTGCACCCTTAATATACAAAAAAATGAACAATGATGTTCCAGTCCTACTTCTCAAACATTGTCCACACACGGCTTGTGTGTTTAAAAACACCAACAGTAAGTTTGTTGGCATAAATAAATAATAATGATGTTCCATTTTATGAAAGTTTTAAGTTTTCCAAAACTGACACAAATAACAAGGAATATCTCCGAAATAGTTTGCTCTACAAAAAAATTTATTCAAGCATAAATTGTGTGTTTTAGCAAGATCTACATTTTTTTGTAATGTAAGATTTTGTCTATCTCTTACAGTTTATGAGTTATTCAAAAGTTATCCAGAGTAAACGGGACTACATAGGCTATAGCCAGAAAATTCAAAATATACGTTTCATTTGTCATAAAAATATCTCAAACATAGGCATTTTCATGTAAATCATAAAGCCATTTTCGAGGAAATCAGAATTTTCAAAAAATTTTCCACCTAAAGGGTAGTTAAGGCTGGAGTAATTTTCTTAAAAATCTTTGTGCTGCATCCTGAAAAGACATTAAACTTAATTGGCAACTTTGGTTTCTAACCCACTTTTCATTTTTTATTTATACTGTCCACAGACTGACAGATACACACACGCATGCGCACGCACACACACACATAGCTTGTTCTAAAAGTGCTTTCTTTTTTTTTTTTTTTTTTTTGATTCAGAGGGTTAAAAATATATATTTCTGGTGAAGTCTTGACATCAAATATTTGGGTGGAATACAATACATCCTTTACTTACTATATGCAGTAGAGAAAGTAAAAAAAAAAGGAGATAGAGAAGACTTGAACAATTACAAACCAATAAATTTACTGTCAAGCCTGTACAAGCACTTCACTAAAATACTGACAAACTGGCTCACCAAGAAAATGGACGAGAACCAGCTGACGGAACAGGCAGGTTTCAGACCTCAATAGATCACCTGTAAACCGTAAATCAGATTATGCAGCAAACAAGAGAATTCAATCTAAAACTTTATATGGCATTCATCGATTTCAGGAAAGCAGTTTAATAGATGCATTGTACACAACAGGAATACATACAAAATATATAAGATTGTTGGGAAAGATCTCCACTAACTGCACCTGAATAATTGGAACATACCTGGAGCGAAGACACTTCAGAATAACCAAAGAAGACCAATTTCTCCAAAACTCTCCAACTGCATCCTGGAGATAGTATTCAGTAGAATAAGATGGAATAGAAGTTGGAGTTGAATATAAATGGAGAAAAACTAATCAACTTCAGGACCACTGATGTATTACTATTTGCAAGCTCAGCAGCAAAGCTTCAAGAGATGCACAAACATGTAAACAACAAGAGCAAAGAAGTGGGTTTCCAAATGAATCCCACAATAACCAGAATTATAACTACATAGAAAGCCTATCCAAATAGATGGTGAAAAAATAGAATATTGCAAGGGTGTCAGGAACAAGAGACGAAGAAGATAAAGACTAGCATGGCGTATATTTTGAACCTTGAAATGCATTCTTCAAAACAAGCATATGAGGCAAAATATCAGGCTGGAAAGTCTACAAACTTGCACCTTTCCCACCTTACTGTATGGCTGCCAAACCTAGACGCTAACACAAAAGCAGACCTTGATGTTACAAACATGCCAATGGAAGATCCTGAATATCAGCCTGATACATATATATATTTTTTTTTTTTCACAAACAAACAAAAATTGTGACATCTACCTGACATTTCAGGTGACCATAAAGATCCAAAATACAAAGACATGACTAAAGTCAAATTTAAAAAAAAAAAAAAAAAAAAAATGATTAACATTAAGATGCAAAATATCCAGAAAAAAAAAAGGATTATAACAAGAAGATAGCGGTTAACACATGCAATATAAGTGATTATTTAAAATATATAAGGAGCTTTTAGGACATTAAACATATATTTATAATTTCGGACCAGTCCACACCCAGTGCTTTGAGGCAGGTACTTGTGAAGTTAAAGCATATTCCGCGGGCACCAAAGAGTAGTCCTTTTACCCCCAGGCATTTTCAGGTACGTTATATCTCTCACTAAGGTGAGGAATGCATGGTTGGTAGATGATTTCCTTTTCTTCGTTCACCTGTGTTGCCTGCTGTAGATGTTGCTCCATTCTTACAGTTGGATCAAGAATGAGACCCTTTCCTGCATCTCTCTTGATGGCTATGATATCTGCTCTTCGATGGCTGTCATCCTCAGACAGGCAATGGACCTCTTCATAGACCTCCCAATTGGCTCTACAAAGGGCTGTAGAAATGGATGAACGCACACGGTGGTGAACGAGTGTTGCGAAGTAATTCTCCCTTTGGGCAATATCCTAGTACATGCCCAAGGGTTTCCACTTCTTTGCAATTTGAGTGCCGACATAGTGTTGTTCGCTGATTTCTTCCAGGTACAAATCCTACTGCTGACGTGTTACACGAGATTTTGATGGCATTAGTACATTCAGAACAAGATAGGATTTTTCTGTTGCTCATCCATGAATTGGCTCTGGGATTCTCTTTATATGTCTGAGACAGAATATTAGAAGACCCCAAAAGAAAATCGTTTATGTGAATATTTGTTAAAAGTGTAATTTGTTTTTTGATGTTGGTATGTGTTGGTCAAATGACGAAAACGTATTAATAATGTTCATTGTTACGAACAACTAAGTTAGTTTAAAGACGTCATAAATATTTCCATATTTGATTTTAATATATGTATAAATATTAGAATTATATGTGTTCCATAATAAAAGTAAGGGAGGATGGTTAGGGATCGCTTCCCTAACAAGAAAGGACTATTTGATGGACGCATACGCGGATGTATACGAAAAAGGCGGTGTCGCGTGAGGTGACGCCATAATCTGCCCACTCGCGTGTGTGTAATCAAGGCATAAGGACGTATTGGTGTAACGTGTGAACATAGAACTTTCACCAGACTTTCATCAAGCATTAGTTCCACTAAATGAAAAAGTGGAAAGGTTTTACATCATTTAGAACGGTGCTAAGAGGAATTATTTAATGTAAAATATCGAAAAAGTGTTAATAAAATAATACATTGTGGTGAAGAAACATCGTGTGATTTTTCATTCCATCCGTTACCACACCCTGAGATCACAAAGATCTCAATAGCTCAAAGACCCAACGAAGCATAATTACAAAAACCGCACCATGTCTCAATCCCCTTTCCCTTGTGAGGTAGCTTACACCATGCATCAAACGATTTAAGTTGTAATTGTTTTCAAAGCCATCGTCCTGATTTTGACATGATTTCATTGTTAATGTTAATGTTCAAATTGGAAAGGGCTTCTTTCTTCTCTTTCTGAGTATCTCGACACAAGCGCAGATGATCAATCTTGTATTTGTGAAAGCTTCTGAGCTATATTGGAATGTTGTATATAAGCCTCCCAACCTGCTTTGATTAGTCCTATGCCTCGAAGATTATGTGGAATAACGAGATGCTGATGAACAGAAGTGGGCTAGAGTATGTAACCACAAGTGCACAGATGATCAGGTGGATGGGCAGCACATATGATAAGAATGCAGCAAGATAGACGGGCATATGCCACAACAATTTGGGCTACAAGAAGAGGGAAGAGAAGCAGAGGGCATCCAAGACAAAGATGGCCCAAAGAGTTCAAACATATGTTACACAGTGGACTCAACTAGCTAGAGAGACTTCACTGGAATCAGACACTAGCAACTCAAACACAAAAGTGAATAGGAAATAGCCAAAGTGATAAGAGTTGATAAGTTAGTAGTAATAATAATGATACACATATATATTAAGTAGTCGCCTTACATAGCTAACCCTGCCAATAGGCAGTAAGCCCTTGTCCTTAATGGATGTGAACTGGTAGCTCTCTGAGATTAGCTCATTCTATCAGCAATCACGAGCCAACCCTGGTGATAGACAGTAAGCCCTTGTCCTTAATGGATGTGAACTGGTTTGGTGCTCTCTGGGATTAGCTCATTCTCTCAGCAATCCCGAGCCAACCCTGCTGGTAGGCAGTAAGCCCTTGTCCTTAAGGCATGTGAACAGGTAGCTCTTGGGGATTTGCTCACCCTATGAGCATTACCGAGCAAGCCCTACCAATAGACAGTAGGCCCTTGTCCTTAACGGATGATGGGCTTCTTCTTGTAAAGTATATATTCTGAAATATTTACTACCATAATAAATTGCTCTAAAAGAATTTTAACTTTCTTTCACTTATAAAAGGAGATAAATTCACGTGTCAGTGTTTATTTAGTTGTTTTAAATAAAACTAAATTCTGATATTCTTTGTACACGTAGGATATAATTTAAAATAATCCGTATATTATTGTAACACAAGAGCAAAAGACCTCCAAACGGGCTGCGCAGTCTTTTGTTTACCTGCTTTCTCGGCGCTCGCCTCAGACTGCTGCTATCATAGAAAGGCACAGATGAAGCCATGCAACATTTTTAGAACTACTTTTAAAGGCTTTACTGACCAAATTTATGAAAGATCCTGAAATTGGTCACCCTTGTTGTCCACACATTTTATGGCACCCCTTTAGGAAACTGTCCATCACTCGCCCTAGTTCATGTTGAGAAATGCTGGCAGTTTCCTGGCAGATATTTTGCTTTAATTCTTCCAGGGTGTGTGGGTTTGTCTTGTACACTTTATGTGTTAAGTTACCTCAGAGATAGAAATCAGAGGGGGTTAGGTTGGGGACTGAGGGAGCCGCAAATCTCTATTAATAATTCTGTCCTGAAACACACTTTCAATTGTTCTCATTGAAAGATTGGCTGTATGAGCTGTTGCAGAGTCTTGTTGAAAAAAAGCAAAATCATGCGCCCTGTCGGTTATTTCTCTAAAAAAAAAAAAAAAAAAAAAGGAGGGGTAAAATTGTACTTCCATATGTACGGGCAGCAACTGTTGACTCAAAAAGCATTGGCCCTATAACTCAGAACCTAATATTGTTCATGAAATAACACTTCCCATTCCTGACGCCTGCAGCGACCTGATGTGGTGGATCAAGGCCATCTTTAAACAGGCCTGGAGACAGAAAGAGAGTACGTTAACGACATCATCATCAGGGGCTCATGTTTATCACTTGCTTGTTTATTATGGGGATGCAACATATCAGTGTGTTGTTGGAATGCTAAGAAGTTGCTTCTGTCTTACAATGTGTCAGTAAACAAGCGAGTGAAAAATTGAATTACAAAGTGGTGTAGTTTTTAATACAAAATGCCTAGGAAATGTTGTGTGCCAGGTTGTACCTCAAACTATAAAACAAGTTTAGAAATGTATGTTACAGTGTTTTTGTTTCTAAAGGATCCACACAGGAGAGAGTAGTGGGTACATGCTATTCACAGGGATAATTATGAACCAGGTGTCGCTGCTGTCGTATGTATTAAAAACTTTTCTGAACAGCACATAGTGAAGGAATTAACTGCTGTGCGAAATGATGGAAGCGTTCTTGTAGCATTCCTGGACTTACTGAAGATGCATGCCCCTTGCTGTTTCCTAATTTACCATGCTAGCTGACTTCCGAACCAGCACCCAAACAGGGATCCAGAAGAAAGAAGAGCGGAAATGTTGCAAAGGGATGCAGCAGCATTTTGTAAATGGTTCGAAGATGACAAAATTGTTAATTTTCAGAGCTTTGAAAATTTTATTATTCAGGTTCTATAGGGTAAAATTGTAATACCCAATAGTAAGTTTAAATGGATTCTCGGTAAATGATATTGAATAAATGGTCTAAATTTGATGCTGTTTTAAGTCATGTGAATAGGTTCACAATAGCAAGTGAACAAACCGAACATAAACTACTTCAGACTGCCAAAATTTTAAAGGAATGTTGGGAGGACATGAATGAAGATTCCACAGAATATCTAAAAACTAAATTCCTAGAAGAGCAGGTAAAATTGGTCAGTCAAAAGTCAATTAAATATATGCTCGATACCCTGTTATGGGCGTGCTCAATTTATTTTTCTCACCCAGCAGCTTATGGACAGTTATGTGATTCCAATGTTCTTTCTTTACCCCATCCTGATTACCTCAGACAGCTTTCTCAAATCCTCAGTCCTGATAGAAACTCGAAATCATTGCATTTAAAATATTTATCAGAGAAGGTGAAAATGCTTAGTGATCACGATTTATGTAAAACCTGCAATTTCTTATAAAGGGGTAACATACAGGATCTTCCAAATACGCAAGAACCTGCAAAAACAGTGCAAACTTTTATATCATCTTTAACATGCAGGAATAAAGATGTAGCTCTGTATCCAGTGAAAAATTTAACAGCACAAAACTGCATGAGTATATTGTTGCTGTAATTAAAGCTTTGACTGGACGTGGATTAAGGGTATTGACCTTGATATCAGATAACAACAGAGTTAATAGAAATACTTGAGAAGTTGTACAATAGTACTTTAAAATGGTGCTTTAAAAAGCCAGATGAAGATATCTTCATGCTATTTGATACAGTACACCTAATTAAGTCCATTAGAAATAATTGGTTAAATCAAAAGGCCAGTGAACAAACATTCCACATACCAATTCCAGCCTTTCCTTCTTCAGCAGAAATGTCATCAGAGTTAGTACCAGCACTGCGAGATGTTCCTCCTCCTACTTCTCCAGCACAATACTATTACTATTGCTATATATATTTCTATTGGAGTTTTGAAAAAAATGCATGCAAATGAAAAAGGAAGTGTTGTGAAACCAGCACCTTTACTTTCTGCTAAGGTTTTATACCCATCATCAATTGAAAGACAAAACGTGGCATATGCACTGAAACTTTTTGATCAAAGGAACATTGCAGTATTCAAAGTGAAACTCTGGATGCAAGAGGGACAGTTAAATTTTTGGAAACAATTTTGTTCTGTGTAAATGTGAAAATCCACTCAAAGGAAAGTACTTAAGAGATAAACTTTCTCATCCAGTCAGAAGCCCAGAATGCCCATCAATAGATTTTCTAAAAAAGTTCACAAGGTGGTTAGAGGAATGGGACAAGATCAGCACTTATGAGAGTGGGGATAAACAACATGGGAAGTTATCATCTGAAACTCATACAGCACTTCTTCATACTTTAACACTGGTCAAACTCACAAAATTCTTATTGGAAGAAATGAAATTTGAATATGTGCTTCTAGGGAAATTTCAGACAGATCACCTTGAAACTCGTTTTGGTCAATACAGGCAAATGAGCAGAGGAATTACAATGTTTCATTAACGCAAATTTTGGAGTCAGAAAGGAAGTTGAAGCTTATGAGTCTTGTGAAGCTGCATTCCTCAAAAGCTGGGGAGTTTAGAATTAAGGATACAACCCATGACGCTTCAATAGAAAGTCATATGGAAGAGGAAACGGAGGAAAATGTTTTTGATACATTTGAAAACATAATTTATGAATGTAGGAATGTCTACATGAGTGAGCAGAATAAAGTGACCCTAATATATATTGCAGGTCATGCAGCTAACAGTGTTGTGTGGAATTTAAAGTGTGAAAACTGTATGAACAACTTATGCTCTGAACGCAGAATGGATTTTGGTGTCCAAAATTCTGAAGTTAGTGCTTATTTAAGGCTAATTGATAGGGGAGGGCTGAAGTGGCCTTCACGGTTTACCTATGATATAATGGCATGCACCTTCAGTGTATTTCAGTGCTTAATTTCTGAGACATATGAACAAGAATTTCTTAAAGAAGAAAACCAGAGAAACTTAATTCTACAATTCTACCTTTAGGTGCTGAATTGGGATATATTCTTTACCACTCTGTCCTCTATGTGATCTGCAAGAGGAAATGGACCGAGACCACCTTCAAATATGCCCGGCCACTTCTAGCACCCCATCCATCAGAGAAAAATATTGGAGAGCAAGAGGATTAATGACTTCATTGTCAGAAATCCAGCATTAGCTAACAACACATTTAGGTGCTGAGACATTAATAATATCGGTGCTGACTGTAATGCTAGTGATTGCGAGTTACCGGGGGCTATTTTGACGAAATTAATAACGGTAATAACCAACATCCTCTGGGAAAAACTACTGCATTATTAAACAAGACTGTTTGGTATTATCTACAAACAAATGAAAAAGATAAGAAACGAGATATATTCGCATTGAGAAGGTAAGAAGCATGCTCTGCTATTAACAACTATGCAAAGAATGTTTTCCACTAACATACTAACACACAATAACGTTTAATACGAAATGTGGAAATATAAATGAATGCACGCTTCTTCCAGCGCAGAAATGTAAATCATGTGATTATTCCGTATGAATTGGCTGGAATGTCGGCCTCGCATTGTGACGTCACGAATCGCACATGTAGGCCTGTTACATAGAGATGGCCTTGGGTGGATCCAGCGGTGCTCTATGATCCACACAGAAATAACAGGAACTCAGTCATCTCTGGGGCACAAAGTGTACAATACAAATGCACACACCCTGGAAGAATGAAAACAAAATATCCCCAGGAAATTGCCAGCATTGGTCTACATGAACTGCAGCGAGTGATGGATAGTTTCCTAAAGAGGCATCAAAATGTGAGGAGAATGACAGTGGCCAGTTGCAGCATCTCCTTTCATGAAAGTTGAAAAGTAAAGCCTTTAAAAATGTTGTATGGTTTCATCCGCACCTTTCTATGATAGAGACAGACGGCAACAAGCACCGTGGATGGCGACAGGCAAAACACAGCGCAGCCCGTTCTGAGGTTTTTTCTATTTCAGTAGAATACAGTTATGTAAACAGGTTTTAAGTTAATCAAAGGTAAACTGCTTTATAGAAAGTTTGACATTACATAATATCAAGCCACAGCCTTTCCTAATTTCCCATATTATTGCAAATGAATAAAATCATCCTCAATTTAAGACAAAAATAATAATCTCAATATTGTAGCAGATGAGTAAGCTAAATTGAAAGGAGTTCCGGGTTTTGAACAGTCCCCTGTGTGTTTAATGGCTGTCTCTCAAGATTGTGAAGACCATTAAGTATAATCTGTGACCATTAAAAACGTTGATTATTTAATTTAGATTAGATTAGATTGCGTTCAGCAAGTTCACAAGTAGCCATGGAGGCTGGTGAACATTGAACATGTCAATTGTGATGTACAAAACATTGTCAGTAAATATACAGAATGAGCACATAAAAAACTCATTATATACAGGAACAAAAAAGAAACAAACAAACAACAGCAAAGGGGATAATGGAAACACAATCAAAGCTTACCTGAATTTGTTAGATAAGAATTGAATTTTGTGTTAGATTTACACTAGGCATTTACAGCCATATTCTGCTGTTTAGTTGTAATATAATAATAATTCATATAGAGATCACTTACAGAGTTACATAAGCTTTCACAGGATGATTTGTCATTTAGATTACCTTATACAGAATAAAATGAGTTAAAAATTACTTACAAAGTTGCATAAGCATTAACTCAAATAATTTGTCATTTAAATAATCTTACACAGAACAAAATGAGTTAGAAACTCCTTACAAAGTTACACAAGCATTAACAGAAATAATTTGTCATTTAAATAATCTTATACAGAATACAATGAGTTAGGAACTACTTACAAAGCTACATGAGCATTAACAGGAATAATTTGTGATTTAAATAATCTTGTACACCATAAAATGAGTTAGAAACTACTTACAAAACTATATAAGCATTAACAGGATAATTTGCCATTTAAATAATCCTATACAGAATAAAATGAGCTGGAAACTATTTATAAGGCTAAATAAGCAACAAAGTTACATAGATATTTACAGCATAGTTTGTAATTCACATATTCACATAGGAATTAATAGGATAATTGGTCATTCAGATAATCTTGTACAGAATAAAATGATTTTGAGCATAGGTACTCTTTAGCAGCTGTTTTAAAAGCATTGAAATTGTCAACTTTTCCCTTAAGGTTATTAGGAAGGGCATTAAATATTTTTATGGTTTTATAATATACACCTTTCTGGAAGCAACAAAGTTTTGCACTGGGATGATGGATATTACTCTTCTGTCTAGTGTTTATTCCATGAATTTCTTTGTTTGTTGTGAATAAGGATTGATTGCATATAAAGAATTTTAGAATCGAGAATATATACATACTGGGTAAGGTTAATATGTTTAATCTTCTGAAAAGATCTTTGCATGAGTGTCTCCTATGGGTGTTGGAAATAATTCTTATAACCTTCTTTTGTATGAGGAATATTTGTTTACTGTCTACTGAATTGCCGCAAAATAAAATACCGTGTTCCATTATAGAGTTAAAATATGCATAGTAAACTAATTTGAGTGTATCTATGGAGCTAACATTTGCCAGCGCTCGGATAGCATAACAGGCAGAACTGAGTTTGGGTAAGATATACTTAATGTGAGCTTTCCAATCTAAATATTTGGCAATTTGAAGACCCAGAAATTTTATGTTATCTCTTTTGTTCTAATAACATATTGTTAATCCCTATTTCAATTGGAGTGTGTGATGTTTGGTGAGTTATGAGTTTAATAACTTTTGTTTTATCTAGGTTAACAGATAATTTGTTGGCTTTAAACCAGTAGAACATGCAGTTCACAACATAATTTGATTTAATTATACATACATTTAAGCTTTTTGCTAGTGACCAGCACACTAGTGTCATCAGTGAACAGTACAGAACTTGCTATATTCTTTATATAAAGTGAAAGGTCATTTATATAGATCAGAAATAATAGAGGCCCTAATACTGAACCTTGGGGTACTCCATTTGCTACTGGTTTCCAATTTGAAGTTTGTTTTCCATTATCAGTATCACTGTTTACTTTAACGTTCTGTTTTCTTTCCTTTAGGTATGATATGAACCAACCAATTTTCATTTTTAATTCCATAGAATTCCAGTTTTGCTAACAGAATGTTATGATTTACACAATCAAATGCCTTTGCTAGGTCACAGAAAATACCGCCTACATGCATTTTATTGTTCAGGGCAGTTAACACTTCACGTGTAAGTTTAAAAGTTGCATTATTTGTTGAGATGCCCTTTCTGAATCCGAACTGATGTTTCACTAGTATCTTGATATACTCGAGGTATTTATACAACCTGTAGAACATTACTTTTTCAAGAACTTTTGAAAAAACTGGTAAGAGAGAAATTGGCCTACAGTTAGAAGCATTGTCGCGTTCACCTTTTTTAAAAATGGGTTTTACAATCGAGAATTTCATCCTGTCAGGGAAAATTCCGGTCTTAAGTGACTCATTGCACAAATAACTCAAAGGAGTGCTAATTTGGAATGAACATGATTTTAGGATCTTTGTTGTTATTTCGTCATAACCATGGGAATTCTTTGTTTTAAAGGAGTTAATAATTTTATTTATTTCTGCAGGTGTCGTCAGATTAGCTTTAAATTCTGGCCGTGCTTCTGTGAAACTTGATCTTAGAAATTCTAGTGCTGCTTCTTTACTTCCATAATTAATATTTAGATTGTTTGTTACATCTATGAAGAATTTGTTAAAGTTTTCTGCAATTTCATGGGGTTTGTTAATTTCTTGATTGTCCACTTTTAATGTTATTGAGTCGTTTTGTGATGAAAATTTACCTGCTTCTCTTTTTATTATATTCCATGTAGTTTTTGTTTTGTTGTTTGAGTGTTGGATAGGTTATTGTAATACAATACTCTTGCTGCTTTTATTACCCTTTTTAGAATTTTTTGAAATAGTGTTTTAATTCTAAATTGTTACTTGTTCTTACTTGTTGATATAATTCTCGTTTGTGTCTACATGAGGTCCTTATGCCTAAAGTGATCCAAGCATTGTCACTTTTCAAGTTAGTTAGTTTTCTGATTTTGACAGGAAAGTACAATTCAAAGTGAGTTTTGAAACATTTGAGAAAACTATTATATTATTTAAACCTTGCACTCATATCAGTTTGCGTACGTGAATTCAAAACAAGTGGCTGGGGCCAGAAGCAGGCATGGTCGGTTGATAATGTAGTTAGAAAACATAACTGTATTACCGACTGCAGCGATAGTTTCCCTTACGGCCACCTGGAAACTAGGAAGAAATAGTTTATGAGATACCTTAGCCCGCCGACCACATGCACACGATTGAACATTGAACTACTTCAAAATTCCTCAGCAGATGTCAGCACAAGAATAATTTGTACTGTTTTGGAAGAAACAACAGAAATATACCAAAAGTAACCGCGAAATAAAGTAAAGCTATATATTTTTTGTTTAGCTTTTAATGCTCAAAACAGCGCTAATCTTACTAAAATTAAATTGTTATTACTTTGCAAGTATATACTAAACGTATCAATGTAAATTGTCTCTAAATGTTACGTATGAGTACATAAGTTTCGAAATTCAGTCATAAAATGAACAAAACTTTTGATGGAATTTTTGGTGTTGGATCAAACTACTGAGTGAGTTTTGATTTTTTTTTTTCCCCTAAACTAAAGTTATTCTGTGGTGATACAATTTATTTGTTAACCAGGGGTGACATGAGGTCCGGTACCGCCGAAGCAAACCGGAAAATTGTGGGTGCATATTGTGATGGGTGGTGCATGGAGGCAGGTCTAATATCATGGCGGATGCCCTGACATTGACCGACTTGGAGCATTTATGTGTGGCATTGGGGGACCAATGGGAAATCTGGGGAGTGTGATGAAGTCGTATATCTGGTTGACTCTAGTCTCTAGTGCTGTGGCTGCCATAATTTTGTCGGGAAAAGCGTGTTCAAATAAGTGACTGTGAGTAGAGTGCTTCAGAGGACAAATAAGTAACTGTAAGTAAAGTGCTCCAGATACCCTTTTTAGAGGTGTTGTGACCGTTGTGAGAAGAGGAGTTTGTTGGTGCGCGCGAGAAACGGTCACGTGAAACGGTTTGGCGGGATCATTGTCAACTGCCATAATTTTGGCGGGAAAGACGTATAAATACCAAGTGGCTGTGGCGCTCTCCACACACATTTGATTAGGGATATTGAGTACAGAGTGTAGTTATATAAGCGTTGTTATATAGTGTTTTGTTTAGTGTGTCCGTGTACACCTGGACGTATATTTTGAGTGAAGTGCAATAACTAATATGTGAATGAGTATCAATAGTACTCCGTCCCCTGTGTAAATAATTCTACGTATAATTATAGTGTAAATATAGTGTGTAAGTGACAGTATAAAAAGCGCGCGAAATATAGTGTACCCACGCTAAGTGGAGGCTCCCAGAAGCACTTGCGACTGGGAGCGGGAACAAGAAGGGGATGGAGAATGCCCCTGATCCGCCGGCCGCCGAGAGCGGAGTCAGGGAAGTGATGGCATCCAGCGCAGCAGCCGTGACTGCCACCGCACTCGCCCCGCCCACTACAGCCCCATTGACTACAGCTCCCAACGGCCAACGAACCACGGACCAACCAACCAAGAAGACCCAGATGACAGAGGAAGAGCGTAAGGCAATGGAAATAGAGAAACTTCAGAAAGAAGTAGATGAACTAAAGGGAGAGATCATCTACTACCAGAATGTGCTGGCAAATATGGATGGGGAATCCCAACAATTTTCAAAATTCGCACAGGACCTCGGGTTCTGCTACAAAGAGCATGCCCTCAAGAAGCGGCGATTAGTCATCCTCAGCGAGGGGTGGCAACAAGTGCCTGCAAGAAATAAGAGGAATAGAAGAAGCGGCCGGGAAAGCGATTCAGACAGTGAACGTCCCGACCAGCAGCGCCCCAAGCGCGTCTCAAAACAAAAAACGCCGCCATATCCCCTCACCACGAGAAACACCTACGCGCCGCTGAGGGCACAATTTGATGCAGAATCCGACGACGAGACGTCAGAGGATCCACCACCACAACCCGCAATAGCCTCCACCTCTAGAGACCCCTTCCCCAAGCTACCCCCACCAAAGCCCCCATTCAAACACAGACACAGAAGAAACACACCACCCAGCCCACCATTCCCACCCCCACTCCAGCCCCAAGCACATCCAACAACGCAGCAAAAGCATCAGACAACCAGAAGCCACCAAGAATAATAATCCCTGACGTCCAACACACGGTAAAGGTCCTCCGCATCCTGCGTGGCTCCCTTCCTGCCGGCACATATAAATTGCAGACGACGAGGGACTGCCTTAAGCTCTTCCTCCAACGGAAGCAGGACGCGAACCCGACAATGCAGCTCCTGAAGGACGCCGGAGTAGAAAACTACAGTTTTACTCCACGTGGGGACCAACCTCTTCGCTACGTAATCAAACGTCTTCCAGCTGACTTAGAGGAAGATTACGTGAAAGAGGACCTGGTCCTAAAGGGCTACACCGGCGTCCAAGTACGACAGATGATTTCACGTGGGAGGCCTCTGCCAAATTTTCAGGTTAGTCTTGACAGGACCACCGAAAACCAAAAACTTCTACAGGAACGAGAGGTGTGCCATATGATGGTCACCGTGGAGGTCCTGAAAACAAACCAAAACATAACGCAATGTTACAACTACCAGCAGTTGGGGCACACTTTTAGGAACTGCAATATGACCTCCCGGTGTGTCCTTTGCGGTGACCTCCACCGCCTGGCTGATTGCCCGAAAAAGGCCAAGCAGGGCGTTGTACCCCACTGTGCTAATTGTGGGGAAACGCATCCTGCCAGCTACAGGGGGTGCGAGACGTTTCGCAACGAACGTCACCGCCGTCAACTGGCATCCATAGCCAGGAGCTCTCCCAGTGCTCAGCCAGGGCCAAAACCCATCATACACCCGGCCCTGGTTCAAACAGGTATCTCCTATGCGGGAACTACCGGAGGGCAAAACGCACCAGTGCCACCACAGAATGGTCCCCCTCCACTACCCCAACAGGCGCCCACGGGTGACCTGAGTGGGATAAAAGATATATTAAACATGTTCAGAGACCTAAATTTACCATCACTATTGATGAAGGCGCAGCCTTTCCTGGCCAAATTCAAAAGCTGCAGCAACACTTGGGAGAAAATAGAGACCATCATATGTCTCCTCTCAGCCCTTTTAGAATAAATGGCCCACGTAAGGGGAGGCACAACTTTAACTCGCGCACTACTGTGGAATGCAGATGGCATCCACAGGAAGCAACACGAACTTGAAAACTACCTACGGCGTAACAAAATTGACGTCGCATTCATCTGCGAAACAAAATTAAAGCACGAGCACACTTTTAAGCTCCAGGGGTATCAAATCTTTCGGAACGACAGAATTGGCAGACAAGGGGGAGGGACTGCTATTTTGCTTAGAAATACTATTGCTCATGCTTCTGTTACGTTGCCTGTAATGGCAGCGTTAGAGTGCACAGCACTTAAAACACGTGTAAATAGTAAAACGGTTATGCTGGTAGCACTTTATCGGCCCCCTAACTCCCCAGACTTTACACAAGACCTCGAGCAGATCCTCGCTTTAGAGGAGCACGTTATAATTGCAGGAGATTTCAATGCCCGGCACCCCTGGTGGTTTTCACGCCTGGCAAACGCGGCGGGAAATCTCCTGGTTGAATTTATAACTGATAATGATGACATTGAGGTACATCTTCCCCCAGAACCCACTTTTTGGCATCGATCAGGGCACTTTGACGCTGAGATTTTGGACATCGTACTAACAAAAAATGCGACACTGTTAAATAACTTTACTGTTTATCACAGCCTGGACTCCGACCATCTTCCTGTGCATTTCGACATACAGGGTGGCATTTCAGTCAGTGCCTCTGGCCCTCAAAGTAGAGCTGAGACCGACTGGAATAAGTTCACCATTGAAATGCACGGGATGGCGCAACCCAGACTGTCATACTATAGCGAGGCAGACATAGATGTCGCCATTGAAAACTTCACTGCCTCGCTACACACAGCCAAGAGAAATGCTACCACATACACCACAAGACCACCCGGTTTTTGCACGTACCCCGAGGTAGAGCAACTCATTGCGCGGAGACGACGCTTGACAAAACTGTGGCGATACACCCGTCAGCCTGAATATAAAGTGCTAGCAAAATGGCTACGCAACATCATTCGGCAACAAATTAGAATCAATAAAACTGAACAATGGGAAAACAAAATGCTGAGTACCACACATTCGGACTCTTCTTTGTGGAAATTACTCAAGGCTTTCAAAGTTTCCACGAGCGTCAACTCCGCAACTGAGGCGCTGCACACTCAAAGCGGCTTGCACTTCTCCGCAGAGGAGAAAGCCGAGGTCTTCGCTGACTGTCTCCAAGACAGATTCACCGAAAACCCAGTGACCAACTGTGAAATAGAACGGGAGGTCCAGACATGGGTACAAACCTGGGTGGCGCAGAAGCAAGAGCAACAACTACCCACCATAACACCGCAGGAAATTTACAAGCTCATTAGGAAATTGCCTAATGGGAAAGCTGCCGGTCCAGACAAAGTGACTAATGAGGAACTTAAGCATCTCCCGAGAAAAGCTCTGGTGCAACTAACAAAGATATTTAACGCCTGTTTGCAGCAAGGCTATTTCCCCTCTACTTGGAAACGAGCTAAGGTTATCATGCTCCCAAAGCAAGGGAAAAGCACCAGACAACCGCAAAACTACCGTCCCATTAGTCTTTTGTCTACTATTGGTAAACTGCTGGAAAAATGTATCCTTTCTCGGCTTCAAAAACAAGTCTCGGCAACACATGAACTCTCAAATTCACAGTTTGGCTTTAGAAAAGGACATTCCACTGAACTACAGCTCCTCAGACTAACTGATGACGTAACAGAGCAATTTAACAATGGGGCTTCAACGTTGGCGCTATTTCTGGACGTAGAAGCTGCATTTGACCGGTGCTGGCACAATGGCCTTATTTATAAACTGCACCACAATTTCCCGGCTCTTCAAAATTATCTATACTTGCTGCACAATTTTCTAGAAAATCGGCAGTTTTACGTCCAAGTGGGCCGCTCCTCCTCACGGGAGCGAGTGATGCGGGCTGGCGTCCCACAAGGGGCAATAATGTCCCCTTTTCTGTATATATTGTTCACCAATGATTTCCCAGTGGACGCCAGATGCAAGGTCGCCATGTATGCTGACGACACTGCAATATACAACCACCATAGAAATCCACGTTTCGGCCTTGCAGAAATGCAACGTTATGTGAACAACTTCCTCTCATGGCAACATGACTGGAAAATCAAAATTAATCCCGACAAATGCCAGCTGATTCATTTTTCTAAGCGGCGTCACACTTTGGCAACGGACCTAACGGTCGGTGGTCAAGTATTGCACTGCCGTCAGCAAGTTAAATACTTAGGTGTCACCTTGGACCGCACAATGTGTTGGTCCACCCACATAAAAAATAGCGCCAATAAAGGCAGACAGCGGCTAAAGTTGTGCGCCCCCATCTTCCGTAGTAAACAGTTGCGACTAAAGTCAAAACTTATACTATATAGGTCATTTATTCTCTCGGTGGTCCTGTATGCATGTGTGGCCTGGGCTAATGCCTCCAAAACTGCCCTCAAACAACTCCAAACCCTCCAAAACCTCTCCCTCAGAAAAATCCTCTCTGCTCCACTCCTCACCACCACCCAAACTCTTCACCTCGAAACTCATATCCCGTTCATCCCGGAGGCAATAGACAAAAGAGCAATGGCGGCATGGACGCGCATTAGGAACCACGAAAATGACGTGATCGCTAACATCGGCAAAGGCGAGCCGAAGCACCGCAAGCATACTAGGATAAAAATGTTCTAGAAGCGGCTCGGCTCGCCGACTAATGCGCGTCCACGCAACCTCGTCCCTAAGCCACATACATGTTCCGGCAGAGGCCCTCGCCTCGGAAAATATTCAGGAGCTGCCACCGCGGGACAGTGTAAATAGTGTCAAAACTGTAAATAGTGTAGTGCGCTGGGACGCATATTTCTGGTGTGCCCAGTGAAGATGTGTGTACGAGTGTGTGTGTGGGTGAATGCGTGCGTGTATGTGTCTGTATATAATTTGTAAATATGTACATATGTATATATAACCCAAAGACGAAACAGACAAAAGACAAAAGAAAACTATTCTCGGTGACCTACAGATGGTCACCGTATGGGTTTTTGTATATAGCGAAAACTGTAAATATGAACAAAGTCAACTGTAAATCAATGTAAATATAGCCTGTAAGCCGGGCCCAATGTACCGGCACCAGGCCAATACTTTTAAAATAAATAACTAACTAACTAGTGCTGTGGTGTCTTGGATTTTCTGTGTGTTGCAGTAGATGGTCTCAGTGTGTTGGCGTAGTCGGGCGAGTTCTTTGCTGATTTTGGTGAGAATCTGTATGAGCTCCGTGAGGTGTGTCTGGATTGCTGCTAGGGCGTTGGTTGTGGCGTGGTCATGGCGCTGTAGGAGCTCAGTGACGTTGGTGTTGTTTTCTGTGATAGCCTCCAGCCGAGAGCCAATGTTCAGAACCTCTGAGTGGAGGCCCTGAACCGCGTCTCGAAGGATGCTATCGGCGACGACGGGTGCTGGGAGTGCTACGGTCTGTGGCGATGTGACTGTGGTTGCGGTGACTGGTGGTGTTCTTGTAGTGGTTGGGGCCGCTCGTGTGTACGGCCGTGGAGCTGCGGTGAAAGGTGCTGGCGTATGTGCAGGCCGTGAAGCTGCGTTGGGATGTGCTGGTGTGTATATGTGTCCGTGCCGGGGATACAGTGGGCACTGTGCTTGTCCCGTGAAGTGGCCAAAGCCACTGCAGGAGGCACAGTACTGGCGTCGTCTGCGAGATCATGTGATGTGCAGTCGCTGGTGAGGTTCTGGGCGCCACAGTAGTGGCACCGAGGAGCGGCGGTGCAGTGGGGGTCTTCGTGTCCATAGGCACAGCAGCAGCGGCAGGGTACTTGGCGTTCCGCTCGGCTCGCCTCAGCGCGCAAGCACCGCCCTAACAGGGGCAGGCCCGCGCGTAAGGCAGCTTCCCGGTCGCGTGAATCGGCGAAGACTAGTCGCATGAGGCTGGATGGCCCTCTGGAAGTGATGATACCCGTGGCCTTCATTACTGAGGTCCACTCGTGCTGTGCGGCGGCGAGAATGTAACGCGTTGGCAGGTCTCTGGGAACTCCGTAGATAACCACACTGAGGCCCGATTGGGCCACAGGGGGCGCTGGCTGCGACGGTGAGGTAGTCGAATCATTGCTACTGTAAGCAGGCGAGATGCTGGAGTTGTCCGGTAGCCTGGAAGTGGTCGGCGGTGGATCCGTAGCACAGACCGGGAGCGGCGCTGCCACCACGGCATCCACAGTACTGCTGCTAGATGCATTAGAGTTGCTGTTGAGATCTCTGTTGATTGGCTGGTCTGTGTGCTTGAGGCGCTGGTATCGGCTGTAGTTGCTGGAACTTTGCCGGCAGGAGCTCTCAGGTAGGTCCTACCTGCTCCGCTGCCAGGTGCAGACTGTCGAGTTTCGATTCTACGCGATAAGGATTTATGTGGGTGATTCAGACCGTTACACACACCACAGTTGTAATAGGAAATTGTAATAACTATATTACTGACCGCAGAATGTACACAGAATATAATGTAACGTTAGTGTACACACCACGTCCCTACGGCGAAGAAAGCCGAAGTCACGTAACTTGCTGGAAAACATGGCCGTCAGTTATTGTAGGTATGGCTTGTCGGTTTGTTTACTGCAGTTTTGATGAAATAAGGTAAGCCGATTTGCTCCAAGTATGGTAATTTGTTATTTAGGATTGTGTACATTGTATATTATGGAAAGTTTAATAAGTAGAGCCCGGATTTTTATGTAATTACATATTTTAAATGCTGCATAATATTTCAACGAGAAGTAAAAACGAGAAGTAAAAATGTTGGCGAATTACGTCATTTGGGACCCCCTTACAAACTTTTATTTTTTACATATTTTGCACGTTTCTACATATTTTAACGATGTTACATAAAACGTACATATTTTCTGGGTTTCGTTACAATTGTATTATTTTTTAAGAAAATATTGTAGTTACATTATAAACTACTGTTTTCACAAGTTTTGCTGAAAGCAACAAAAATCAGTCTGCGAAATAGGATGCAAGTTAAATTAAGAATGCGATAATAACCACCTCGCCTCATTCTGATTGTTGTCCGTTTATATCAAAGCAGATGCCGCTCGACAATGTTGACCTCCAGTGTCACGTTTCTCGTAGCGCTTTGGGCATTTACAAGGGCAGGAGAAATTGATTGTTACCATTGTCGCAGTAGTTGGCATCTTGTAATATAATAGCTGCGAGGAAACAAAGTGAGACGCTGGACAACCATCAATATAGTGAGGCGATAATACTGCAGCTAGTTTCTTGCAAGCCTTCGTAAAATGTCACCAGTTGTGTCTTCGCTATCCTGAAAATTGAATTCATGGGTGAAATTAGATAGCGGCTTTACAACAAACGGAAAAGTAATAATAGTCTGTCGAGCATGCGGTAAAAGAATTGGCTGTTTCATGAAATCTCAATTGGAACAACATATCAAAAGTGCTCTTCACATGCGCAACGAACATCTACAGTCTTCTAGAAAGCAAGTTCTGTTGATACAAATGCAACAGGAACTGTCCGGAAATGATTTTTACAGACTTGTGCAATGCAATGGTTGCAGCTAATACTCCGTGGCCAGGCGCGGCTCGTCAATATGTGCTACAGTGCTACAGCACAATGATTATTTTGGAGAAAATAGTTTCTTCTTTGTGTTAAACATATACTCAATTATTATTGCACATTTTCTTTCACTTTCACTATTTTATATGCCGCGCGCTAGTGTTCTTTGCTCATTGTGTGCGAAGATGATGCACGCCTCACATACACGAGATAGGTGATGCGTTGGGTGCTACAAAATTCTTCAGTCCTTTGCAGGGAATGTAGACCAATCCACGCATGCGAAACATAGGTGTACAATTTTGAAATCTGCTCTCCTATTGGTTGAATTTACCTAGCGTTGTGCTCTCATGAAGTGGAGCACATGAGTTCATGCTGCTTCTGTACAAAGTCGCTAGATAGCAGGATTGCAATGTCATCTAACGACTTTGCTTGCTGTTATGCAACTTCTGCCATCTATGTTGTTGTTGTTGTTTTCTAGTGCCTTGCATCTGGCAATGAAGTCATTAGCATTCGTGCTTTCCAATACTTTTGAACTGTAGTTCCTTCTGATCTTAATGCTTCACAGGTCTTCAAGTGGTCTTCGTTCATTTCTGCTGGATCGTTACACAGGACACATATTGGTGAGTTTGCCATCTATGTGGTGTTGAGACAACTATCTGTTGCCGGTGATAGACCTTGCACGCAACAGAGAGAATAAAACTCTCGGAAGTTGGACATGTGGAGCAATTACTGTTGGCACTACTTATTTTTGACAGCAACAAATAACCGCGAAATACTCCATAAACTCAGGTTATGAACGTCAGTTTCGTGTGCTGTGCAATATTTGTGTTGTGTACGCTAAAATGAATTCTGTGGACAGCCTAATAAATTATCCATTCTCTAGGACTCTAGAAGAAAAAGTTCAAGTGAAGCAGTTAGGGAGGCAAACACCAAATCTAAACGTCACACAACCTGCAAAAGGAGGGAGAAATAATTCTTACACCAGGCGATTTAACCTAAAAATTTATGAGCATGCATGGATATGTGGATGTCAGGAAAGAAATGCTCTTTTCTGTTTTCCATGCTTGCTTTTTGGGAACAGTGATTCGTGGAGTACGACGGGAATGACAGATCTAGGACATATTAATGTTCTTATTAACAAACACAAACAAAATGTAAAACATTTAAACAATGTACTAGATTTAAGTGCTTTAGTTAGTACAAATATTGTGACTCAGTTAAGCCGTGCTTATCAAGAGGCGAAGCTGAAGCATAATCTACAAGTAGAGAAAAACAGGTATGTGTTGTCCCGCATAATTGACTGTATAAAGTTTTGTGGTGCATTTGAGCTTGCTTTGAGAGGACATGATGAGACTGAATCTTCTGAAAATCCTGGCGTGTTTTTAGGACTTATAGATTTAGTAAGTAACATTGATAGTGCTGTGAAGCAACACATGGACTCAAACCATATATTCAAAGGGATCTCTAGAACCATCCAAAACGAACTCTTGGATTGTATGTTAGAAGTCTGTCGTGAGGTGATTCTGGAGGAAATGCAAGAAGCTGATTTTGTGGCTGTTATGGCAGATGAAACCACAGATGTTTCGCATCAGACCCAGCTTGTATTAGTATTTAGATATGAGAAAAAAGGTGTTCCATATGAGAGATTTTGGGGTTTTTTGCAATCAGAGGGACAAAATGCAGAAGCAATTTCTGAAAGCATATTAAAAGTGCTTAATGAACTATTCAGAGATAAACGTCATAAACTTATTGCCCAAACTTACGATGGAGCTTCAGTAATGAGTGGTGCAGTTGGTGGAGTACAAGCCAAAGTACAATCTCAGTTTCCAAATGCACAGTACTGCTATGCACATCAACTGAACTTAGTGATGGAACATGCAGCTTCGCAGAATAAGTCTGCCAGAATATTTTTTCTTAATCTCTCTGCTTTTCCTGCCTTTTTCTCGAGATCCCCACAGCGCTTGGCAGCTCTGGATTCTGCGGTGGCTAGAAGAGTTCCTGGTGGTTCTGCAACTAGGTGGAATTTTAGATCCAGAACTGTTAATGTCATTTATGAAAATCAGGAAGAATTGCTGCAGTGCTTTTCGGAGTTGGAAAATTCTGCCCATGATAAGACTTGTCTGGAAGCAAATGGGCTTCGGCGTTATTTAGAAGACAGCAAATTCCTTTCATGGTTGAAATTCTTTCACCGAGTAATGCCTCATGTTGATGTACTTTATAATCAACTGCAATCAAGATCAACTGAGGCTGTTAAAGTACAAAATGCTGTGTCTTCATTCATTCAGTGCATCTGTGACATTCGAGAGGCAGCCGATGATATATTTGTGATTCCATCTGAATCAATGAGCAAATGCCAGAAGGTAGAATGTCTAAAAATAGAAGCCAAAGAAGTGTGTGACCACATTATCGAGGAAGCTAGACGTCGTTTTCAGTTGCTTAGTCATCTCGATGCAGCAAAGCTGTTAAACTCTAAATTCTTTGGCAGCTTTTTAAGTCAGTTTCCTGAGGATGAACTTCAACCTGCTGTGACTACGTATACAACACTGAACAAGAATATGGTAAAGACACAACTTAGCATTCTGTATGCAAGACCTGACTTTAGAAACATTGACAGGGCTGTGCATCTATTGCAATACATAATTTCTAAGAGTCTGCAAGATTCGTTTTCTGAAGTTACAACTTTACTAAAAATTTTGATCACAACACCAATGACCACTTCTGAGCCAGAAAGATGCTTTTCATGCTTAAAATGCGTAAAAACGTTCTTAAGAAACATTATGTCACAGGATCGTCTTACTGCTCTGGCAATGCTGTCCATGAAGAAAAGCATTGCTTCTAGGATGGAGGGGTTTAATACCAGCGTGATCGATAAGTTCTGCAGCCGGAAGGAGCGTCGTATGGACTTTATATTTTGCCATTAGGTAAGACTAATTATATAAAATGTGTAATCATTGTGCGGTACTGTAGCACACACCTTATTTTGTTCACCAGCCACCACTGTCCGTGGCATAAACTTCAATTTCCTCAACTTCGCTCCTTTCTAGAAAAATATTGCAAATATATTCCTGACGAATCTACTCTGAGGAAAAAGTATCTTCATGTGTGTTATGGAGAAGCAGTTGCTCATATACGGAATGAAATTGGAGACTCCTTTTTTTTTTGGTTTGCCGTCCATGAAACTACAGATGATATGAGTCGCTAAATAGCAAATTTAGTAGTAGGAAAACTAGATTCTTAAAGTTCAGCAAAACCATTTCTAATCTGTTGCAAGGTGTTAAAACAAACAAATCATTCTACAATTGCAAGATTCGTAAATGATGGGATGAAGATTCTGTGGCCAGAGGTGTGTGTGTGAGGATGTATTCAGACGCCACAGTGTACTACATGATTAAAGCTGCTACTGCCCTTAAGGTTTCCTACCCGAATGTACCTGCTTGGCCCATGCATTGCAACGTGTTGCTGAAGTAGTAAGAAGTAATTTTCCCTGTGTGAATAAGTTGATATCAGCAACAAAAAAGGTATTTGTGAAAGCACCGCACAAAATTCAGTGCTATAAAAATCATCCCCAACATGTCTATTTGCCTCCTGAGCCGGTACTTACAAGATGGGGTACGTGGTTAGAAACTGTTAAATCCTATTGTGAACATTTTGAAGGAGTCCAGTCAGTGGTGAACAGAAGTAGCTGTTTCCATACGTGAATCGTAGGACATTTAAAGTGGCAAGCTCCTGTGCTTACATCAAAAGTAACTTCAGCTGGTTGCCTAGCACCATGAAGCAGTTGGAAACATCAGGTTCCCTTCTTCACGAATATATGGATTTAATAGAACGTGCATCACAGACGCTTAGTGTAGTTGCAGGAGATGTAGGAAGGGAGGTAGGTGAAAAATTCAAAGCTGTGGTAAACGGGAATCAAGGGTACTCTACGCTTGTGTCCGTGTCTAAAGTGCTAAATGGTGACAGTGTCAATTTACCAAAACACTTCTCTGCAAATCAGATTCCTATGCTAAAATATGTTCCTGTTTCTTCGTGTGACGTGGAGATAAGCTTCTCTGATTATAAAAACATTTTATCCGATAGGAGACAAACAATTACTCCTGAAAATATGGGAAAAGTATATGGTTATTCACTGCATGTTGAAAGAAGCAAAAGACTCAAAATGAAAATGCCTGGTTGTTCATTACATGTCAAGAGATAGAAAACTGAAAATGCATCCTCATTATAAAATGTAATTATTTTGAATTGATTGTTTCACTCATTGATAAATTGGTTCAGTATTTCAACATTGCTTTACCATCTAAAATTTAAGTAAAATAATTATGTGAAATGAGTAATTTTAATAAATAATCCAAAACACATATTTTTTATTTCGTGATTACCTACTTGAAAATAAATTTTAGGTAAGTTCTGCATAAAACGAAACGTTTTCCCTATAATTAATTCTATATTTAGTAAATTTTAACTCATTGTAATTAATTTATGTACATACAGACCCATCAAATTACAAAATTCTGGGCAATTTGCAGTCTGCATATAGATTTGAGGTGGTAATCTTAATATTTAGATTATTACATAATTTTACATAGTTTGTTGATATTACATATTTCATTACATATTTTGATGTTTTTTGTTACATAAATATGTACATATTTTGTACCTTGATATTACATAAAAATCTGGGCTTTATTAATAAGCTATTTAGCAGATTTTATATGTATTCAACGAAATGGACGATTCAGAAAATTCTTTGTCGTATGCAAATATAATTTTTTGTGACTTGAAATGACCTGTATTTGTTACAAATACTTTATAATCAGGTGACAGCATGACTTTGCAAACATTTACCTGACCTATTTCTGTTGTTTCAGAGCTGTTCTGTATGTGGCCGCAAGACAAATTAGAACGTTATTAGCTCAAAGAAGATGTGGGAGCACCAACCTATATATTTAAGCACAGTATTTGCATCAATTCGGAAGGATCCTGAAGAAAGGTGACAACAAGATTTCAGGAAGAGGCAGCTTCCAGAGAATTATGTGAAAACAATAAGATTTTGTCATTTGGGAAGTTTTAAAAATGATGTTCACTCCATTTGTTATGATTGAAAGCGAAAACTACTTACTAGTTGTGTATCAAAGTGATTTTATGGATATTTTTTAGTTTAGGTGACATGAGCACTTTGTCAGAATTTCGGCTAAGTCCAACTCGGCAGCAGTAAGTAACTTCGGACTTAGAATCTGGCCGGCAAGTGGCAAGTAACCTAATCTAAACTTGAGCCGAACTATCAGTTTGTGATCAGATAGAGTACATTGCACATGTAATGCAGAATAAAACCTACTGTGTAACAGGAGGAAGATAAACACCTGTGTGTATCAACTAATCTGTTAATGAAACAAAAAATATACCTTGTGATTCACTTATATATTCATGCACTATGTTTTTTATTTATCCTGCTCCTTATAGTTTTTTCTTACATAGTGTTGACCTTAGTTTACCTCATCACTCTCACTTAAGAATTCTTGCTGGTGTAGGAAGTAACAAATGATGGATTGCCAAATTATATACTTAAAATAGACATACAGGTTTGTGTAGCTAACATGATCACATAATGGTCACACCTTGATTTATAGGCAAGCAATCAGAACATTTTACTGCATAATCAGCACATTTAACATTTTTCGATAGTCAACACCTGGAATATTAAAGATAGTGTGATCTAATTTAAAAGGTGAGTCAATTAATAACACTGAACAACACTTACAACATAGTTTTCCGGGACGCGTTAACTTTCCTTCAAAACGCGTCCTAGAAAACTATGTTGTAAGTGTTATTAATTGACTCACCTTTTAAATTAAATTAATTACAACAACACCGTTTTCAAACTTCTATGAAAGGAAGATAGTGTGATCTGTTAAGTTCACCAGAGAGAGTAGGGTATCCAGCGTATTGTAATATATTCCTGAATGTCGATGCCATCAATTTGCTAACTGCTGAGATGGTGAAGTAAGAATGTCACTAAACTAGAAATTCTATTACGTTCCATCACGTCAAGCGATGTTATGTTAAGTTTGTTGTAATCCCAGAATTACTCCCATTATCGTACACTAGCTACTGAAAGTTATCACAACTGCTTTTGAATAATTTATTCTTTGCAAAATGGTCGCATTGTATATTGTTACTTTATGAAGAAAGCATGAACACCTTTTTCTCCATTTAATAAACAACATTTTATTTATCTAGTTTTACATAAGTAATTTACAAGTCATAAACTTCTGAATACACACTTTTATAAATTTACCTTACCTTGGTCATCTCTTGTTCTCTTCCGACCCCGATGCTATTAGGGTTCCTGAGGGCTAGGGAGTCTTTATTTTTCCAAACTCTCCATTTCTCTATAAAATCTTAACCCCTAACATGCTGACCTGTCATGGCATGTAATACGTCCTCTGATTGGTAATCAGAGGATATGGTCGGTGAATTTATTTTGATAACTCTCCCGGTCAGGTCGGTGAGACCCGTAAACCAACGACAGGTGTGGTCCTCTAGACATTCTGGGGGTTGTGAGAGAGCGATGTGACCGCCAAAACATAAAAAATGTAGTGCTCTCTAAAAAGCGGTTACTATTACTGCTATTGCTCTCTTCGATATCATCAGTGAAAAATATTGGAGAGCAAGAGGATTAATAACTTCATTGTCAGAAATCCAGCATTAGCAAACAACATCACAAAATAATTGATATTGAACACACGTCATTCCTTCTGAATACCAACACTTTCGAATTTACATCACAAAATAATGGGGTATTAAACTCATAACTCCCCCGGAATACCAAGTTTTAAATTTTACATCACAAAATTATGAACATGTGAACATTAATATTCTCTAAATACAGCATCAGGCCAAAAAATTTAATCGTAGTCACATTTATAGATGCCATATTACTCTAGTGAGATCCTTAAGTGTAGTTGAAGTACAAGTACAAGTTTCACATGGAGTAATTTACTCTTATTATTGACTTTGTAGTTAAATGTGGTTTATTCATGGTTAAGTATAAATGAGTAAATACTAATTTAATTTAAAAGGTGAGTTAATTAATAACACTGAACAACACTTACAACATATTTTTCCGGGAAGAAGCATCACCATCTGCACCATCAAGCACCATGGAAACCCAGTTATTGTCCGGTTGATAATGGAGGAAAGTTACCTTCGAAACGCGTCCCGGAAAAATATGTTGTAAGTGTTGTTCAGTGTTATTAATTAACTCACCTTTTAAATTAAATTAATTACAACAACACTGTTTTCAAACTTCTATGAAAGGAAGAGAGTAAATACTACTTCGTTATTGAAGTTTTTATATCTGCCTACAGTGAAGAACAGGATGGTAGTCAATCAAGAGTTCTTCAAATCTTGTATTTTTGCAAGAAATAGTATTTGAGATATTTTAAGAAGTCGATGATCATGGCATTTAAAAGGGGACATAAACAGGAGCAGGAAAAGTGCTGTCGAGAAGACTTACAAATAGTTAAGAAATTTGCTCATGTATAACTCCTGAATATCCTATTTTTAAAGTTTACATAATAAAATAATAAATATAGGCTCGTTCAACACAGCAATGACAATGATAACCAGAACGAGAAAGTGTGGCGAGTATGCAATGAAATACAGTACTGGACGCTAACAGCTTGTTAGTTTTACAATTGCAATTCCAGCTTCCTATGTGTGTGTATGTCCTAGAAATAAATAAAAATACAATGCAATGAATAGCAGTACGTATGTAGCGTAAGTATGAGAGTGCCTTGGGTAAATTAAAATTATTTTGTTGTTTAACGATGCTGTCAATTGCCAGGATCACATCAGCGTCGCCGGTGTGCCGGAATTTTGTCCCGCAGGAGTTCTTTTACGTGCCAGTAGGTCTACTGACATGGAGCTGTCTTTTTAAGCACACTTAAAAACCATCGGCCTGGGCCGGATTTGAACCTGCGACCTTGGGAACAGTAGGCCAGCGTCTAACCAACTGAACCACCCAGACCGACACCTTGGGTAAAGACGGACTAGGTCATTATCTATTTTCACTTAAAATCTAGACAATTTTAAATGGATTATAATCAATTTCAGGAATGTTTATCTTTAGGACTCATACTCATGTATGTGGCTTTCATGTAACTGGTTTCTTAACGGGCACCAGTTTTACAATGTGGCAGTTACATCACCCAACTTAAACCCCCATTATGCAAGGGGGACCACACCTATCGTTAGTCAACGGGTCCCTCGAACCTAGCCGGGAAGACTAAATAGGTGGTATTTAGATCCACCGACCTTCCCCTCATGTGCCTCTGAGGGACGTTGTTGTGCTGTGATAGGCCAGCACATATGTAAATGACATTTCCTCCATTCTAGATGAAACAGTTATACCGCTGTGATTCGGTCCCCAGAGCCTCATCTGTTAAAAGCAGGGTGCACCACGGGCAGGATGAGGATGGGAATTGGGTAGGAGAGGCTATAGGAGGCGCATCACTACCCCTTACAGCCCTAAACAAAGTACATGAATGGAGCTCCAAAAACCTCATGACTATCAATGTGGAAAAAACAAATTATGAATTATTTACACTAAAATACAAACCAGTTAATATTAACATAAATTATAATGGTAAACCACTCAAAGCAGTTGATGATGCCAAATACTTAGGCATCACTTTCGACAGAAAGCTAAGTTGATAAAAACATATAACAAACATCTCAGAAAAGGTTGAAAAGAAACTGCAAATCCTGAAAAGGTTAGCTGGTGCTAAATGGGGCTGCTCATGGAGAGTCCTTAACACAACATACAAAATGTATGTTAAACCAAACCTCTTGTACTGTTCTGAAGCTTTAATAACAGCAGCAAATGCTAACATCAATAAACTTGAACAAATACAAAATCAGGCTCTTCGCCTAATCACTGGAGCAGTTAAATCCACACCTATTGATGCCATGCTTGCCTTAAGACGGACCCCATCAATAACAACAAAAATAGAACAAGCATTGCTCCAACACGAGAAAATGTTATGACTGCCAAACTCTAAATGGACAGAAGAGAACCTCCCCCCTTCAATCCTTAAAACTCATAGTAGTTTCCTAGAAAAGGTAACATAGATTAAATCCAAATTGTACATTCCTAACACCAGAGAAAATCTACTTATAAGAGAAAATCCATTGGAATTATTGCAACCTACCTTCAGTTTGGAATTAATAGAGGAAATAAGTAAATCAGACACACCAAAAGAAATACAAAAACTTCTAGCTCTGGAAACAGTCAATACTAGGTATCCCACAGAAGAATGGCTGCACATATATACTGATGGATCCTCCATGGAAAACCTTACCGGAGCTGGAGTTATGTGTTCACATTTTTCCTTTTATCATTCTGTTAGCAGAGACACAACAAATTATGATGGAGAAATAGAGGCTATACACATTGCTCTCCGACAATTATTAAATCTTCCCTTAAATAAATTTAATTTTTTCAGATTCTAAAGCTGCAATTCAGGGAATATGTTCAAATACTACAAAGAAGTCAACAAGAATTAGCAAATGCTACAAAATGTTAACACAACTCCAAAAAGTTAATAAGACTGTTCATCTCCAATGGATTCCAGCACACTGTGGAGTCATGGGGAATGAAGCTGCAGACTCACTTGCAAAGAAAGGCACAACAATAAAACAAAAGTCTAAATTCAATTTCTCATATTCCTCAATAAAACGCTTGATCATTAAAAAATTTTCTCATTCATACCTACAAGAAATAGAAACAAATGCCAAAGATAAAAAATGGATTACACTACTTTCCAACCCAGATATAATCCCCCAGAGACCAAGGAAAACAGCGGTTGCAGCCTTCCGACTACTGACAAATCACGACTGCTTAGCAAGTCATCTCTACGGAATAGGTATCTCAGCTTCACCAATATGTGTGCTGTGTAATGATCCAGCAGAAATGAATGAAGACCACTTGAAGACCTGTGAAGCATTAAGATCAGAAGAAACTACAGTTCAAAAGTATTGGAAAGCACGAATGCTAATGGCTTCATTGCCAGGTGCAAGGCACTAGAAAACAACAACATAATCAATTTCAGTGGTTGTAAAAAGTATTTAGGTAGCAATTAATTTTCTACCAAAAGCAGCAGGTTTGCGATCTTATTACTCTCGTGATCAGCTTTGGACTGTGTATGGGCATGTGTGAAGAACAATTAACATGGATTGATCTAAACTGGTTAACTATAGATTTGAGTGCTTTTTATGGATGCTCTCACTGTTATGGTTCTCAGTATCCCATTCTATATGGGGCATAAGAAAGGCTTAATTTTGCTCATAAGCTTTATCAGGCTTGGGATTCCTTTACCTGACAAATCTGCAACACAGGATCACCAGCCCCTCTTGAAGGAAGCCATGCTTAGGATAACGTAATTTCAAATGTGTGAAGTGGTGATAGTTAACAGAACTGAAGAATATAAAGAAAAGGGAATTATATTGATCATAAAGGTGTTTAATGTACAAATACTAATATGAGTGAGTTAACCTGGGCGGCCAACTGTCTGAAACACACTAAGAAATAAAAATCTGATGTGCTGCACTCACATGACTTTCTCTACTCTTGTACTAACCATTCTTACAAACAGTGGCGGTTATTCAGGTGAAGCAGGTGAAGAGGTTTTCACCTGAAAATAGCAGTATTCTATTTTTGTTAATGTTGGCATTATTACTGTCATTCTAACAGTTTAGTCACAAATTTCAGCTGCTAGGAGCCGTAGCAGGGTCACTGACCAACCCTTCTTTTGTTTGGAACTTACAGCCAGGCAGTTGGCAGGGAAAATTGGTGGGAGGGCATCCTCAGATCGGTTCCAAGGACAAGTGCAGATGTCAGGATTAGGGAAGAAACTGCTGCACTAAACAGCTTGGTTGCCATGGCAACATGACGTCACGAAACAACGTACTACGGGGAAATAACACGGGCATGCACATGTTTGAGGCAAACAAGAAATATTTTCACTTGGGTAGAGGCACAGAACACGGTAGAGGGGATGGTTTCTGTTTTCGCGTGCTTAGAAGATAGTATTCGTTTACCTCGAGGAAGAACTGGCGGTAAACTTAAAACGTGGTGTTTTAGATAACTGTGAAGGGTAGGTATAATTTATGAGTTTGCTAGACTCCAGTGCTTTTAATATTTAAATTACGGAATGTAACTGTTTTGTTATGAATCCAGTGAACCATATAGTTTGCAATTTGCTAGAAACCCCATTTTCCAGGTGGAAAGATGAAGACAAGAAGGATGTTTTAAACTTTGGGCGGCCCACTGATATCATTGATGTAGCCCTTAAAAGAGAGGATAAGAAAATAAGGAAGACTTATAACATTAAATTCAAAAGCTCTTGGCTCGATAACTATTTTTGGTTATGCAGTAGTCGTAATTTGCAATCGCTATTCTGTTGGCCTTGTTTACTTTTTAGCAACAAAAGTAACGTGTGGGACAAAGAGAGATTCACAGATTTCATTAATATAACCCGTTCCCTTCACAAGCACAATGATTCGGCGGGACATTTAAAAAAAATAGAAACACAATGGCTGACGCTCTTCAGGAAAACAGCAGACTTTTTCATGTGCGTTTCAATGGAAATGTAACATTAAATAGGCTTTTCCTGTAGTTGATCATTAAACCAACATTGTATTTAGGTAAACAAGAGCTTGCATTCTGAGGTCATGATGAGAGTGCGCTTTCGCTAAGTCGGGGAAATTTCAAGGAGCTTGTGCACCTACTGAAAGTCCATTAGAAATCCAAAACCACTATAATAACATTAAAAGTATATTCAGCGGTGATTCTAAATCTATACAAAATGAGGTGATTGGATGTATTTTGGAATACTTACAAACCTGAAATTAATGTCTCAGATTTTTTTTTTTCTGTTGAAGTTGACAACACTACAGATATTTGTCAACAGTCTCAGTGCTCTATCATTGTAAGGTACGTGAATACAGAGAGCACATTGGTTGAACGATTTTTCAGATTTCATGATGTGAGTGTTGACAGGTCCGCGGAAACATTGTTCCTTTTGCTGCATGGTGTTCTTAAAGAATTTAATTATGAACGTAAATTAGTTGCACAATGTTACGATGGAGCGAGTGTTATGTCAGGACATTTGAATGGACTTCAAAAAAGAATCAAGAACAATGCTCCTCAGGTAGTTTTTGTACATTGTTTGGGTCACCGTTTAAATTTGATTTTAAAACAAAACTATATATTTGCATCCGCCATGTTTATTTCTCTCACTTACTACACGAACTGTCATATGTATTGGACGAAAATGAATCATAGTGTGACAGTTTATTTTGTGTATAGCTCCATTGGATACAAAAAGTTTGGTAAAAAATGTTGGACCATGGTACACCGACTTTGCATTGTATTTTCAGCATGCTTAAGTGAACTTCTTCACCTATTTTGTAAGGCACGAGCCGCCACTGCTTACAAACTCTTATTACTATGTCTTCTTCGTGTTAGTTGAGATAAGCATTTGTACAAATTATCTTATTATTTCCTTGTAGGTACAAGGGGAATATTAGAATACAGTAGGCTTTGAGCGATAGTCAAATCTTTTAAAGCTTTGAGATTCCATTCTCTTTGCACAGTTAACATATAAAAAAATGAACAATGATGTTGCATTAGATTAAAGTGTGTTTTCGGAAACTGACACAAGTAACAAGGAATATCTGTGATATGGTTCACTCTACAATAAAATTTATTTAAACATAAATTGTATGTTTTGGCGAGGTCTACAGTTTTTGTATACTAAGATTTCGTCTACCTCTTATACGAGTTATGAAAAAGTCATCCAGAGTAAATATGACTACCGGACTATAGCTAGAAAATTCAAGGCATACATTTCATTTGTCATAAAAGTGTCTCAAACATAGGGCATTTTAATCAAAATTGTTAGAGCCATTTTCAAGAAGATCATAATTTTCCATGTAAAGGGTAGTTTATGGTGGGGCTATTTTTTTCAAAATCTTCGTGTCCATCCTTGAAAGACATTAAACTAAAATACCAACTTTGGTTTTTAACCGACTTTCGCTTTTGAGTTATGCTGTCCACAGACTGACAAACACACACATACACACTAAAAATGCTTATTTTGTATTCAGGGAGTCTCAAAACATATATTTCCGGTGAAATCTTGACATCAAATTTTTGGGTGGAATACAATACTTCCTTCTAAAATACCAGTTGAGAAAGTGGTGCTTGTCACGTGACTCCAACACTTTCGCTTTCTTCGGCGCAGGGACGTGGTGTGTACTGTAACATGAAGTAAGGTACACACAACAGATTATACGTACACACCTTACCCTGTAAGCCACCTGTAATTTCCATATTCTCTGCCATCTGCATTCTCAGTATTGAACTACTTCAAAATCACCACAGCAGATGTCAGAACAAGAGTAACTTTTACTCTCTTGGAAGAAAACAACAGAAATATACTAAAAAGTAAACAAGAAATAAAGTAAAGTTATATACTCATGGGCATCACAAAGGGGGGGGGGGGGGGGCAAGTGGGGGCCGCACTCCCCTTGGAAAAGAATAAATGTAATGTGCAATCAATTACTGTTAGACTATTGCTTTAATTTCGAGGTAAAGTACACTTTTTATTTAGCATAAATTAACATACTTATCCGTAACAAATACTATAACTCAATTTTTACAATTTTTGGCAACAGAATAATGAATTAATTGCAAACTTCCAACATGCGGCCCCTCCCTGAAAAAAAGTCTGCTGACGCTCATGTATATACTTATTGTTTAATTTTTAATGCTCAAAACAATGGTAAACCAGTTAAAATGAAATTGTTTTTATTTTGCAATATATATCCCTCGGGTAAGACCCTTGGTGCGTTAAAAGAGTTGCAGGCATAAATCCAGTCAGTGGAGTGCGTCAGTGAACTTTGTTCTGTTTGTAACAGAGCCAGCGGCAGAGGAAGTGCCCCATATGACCTGTTCTCGAATGCTGGAACCTGCAAAACCATCTATACTGCACAGAAAAAGTCGCAATAAGTGGCTAGGTGCTGTGCAAATAAACATACCGTACAGGAGAAACTTTACGACCTGTTCTGGAATTCTGGAAGGAGATGCTCAGACTTCAACTAGCATGTGCAGCGCATGATAATGCCCGCCTTGGTAGCGTGATGATTAGCGTGTCTGCCTCACGTTCAAGAGGTCGCGAGTTCGAATCTTGCTTAGGGTAAGTTATCCGGGTAAGGTTTTTTCTGAGGTTTTCCCTTATCCTGAAAAGTCGAATGTCAGGTAACTTAAAGCTCCATGGACCTCGGGCTCATTTGAGCATCATTTCACCCACTTCATTCATTCACCGTCCGATATGACACTATGTTGGAAGACGTTAATTTAAAAAAAAAAAGTGCATGATAATAGAGAGGAACAGTCTTAGAATATTTCCCACTTCACCTACAGGACTTTATTCTCCAGGGAATAAACTTATTCCTATACATGCTGCTATTGTCTAACATTACGGATTACAGATTGTAAATTGTCGTAATAAAATCCATGCAAATATAAGGGCGCGTAATGTTTGATTGACATTTCTTTGTTTCTTATTAATGTTATTGTATTTTATATATGTATATATATTTATATATATTATATTTATTTATATATATGTATATACAATATATATGTACCATATATATATTTACAAATAGACATGAATTTCTCGGGGGGAGGGAGGACCTTTAAACTCCTGGCCACTGAATTCGCCACAAAATGAAGGGCTTATATTGTGTCCTGCAACACAATTGAATATCACATAAAATAATTATTGTTAGCAAGCTAAACGGCACCAAAATGAATAAAGAAATGAAGACACATGACAAGGAAAATTAAAACAGGATATGGCCTTGTATGAAATACAAATTGAATATCCTTTAGTAAGATAATGTCTTTTTCACATATCTGTCATCTGATAATTACGTATAACCACCTCTGGCACTTAAGGAAGTAAAGATAAAGTTGTTATCAATATATGATAACATAAGAGTTGTGAAGCTTCTGTCAAGGAATATCAGATGAAAGCTGTCAGATAAGATTTCAGGCCTCCCAGGTTTAAAAATATTTTGACTACTAAAGTATTATAGCAAAGAGGAAGAACCAATGCACAAACCTAATTATATTTAGTGTTATTATATATACATTTAAAGGTAAGTAGTTACAAAATATTTATATTTAAGGGTGAAAAATATTTCTACAATCAATTACACAATCAAACATTGGAAGGAAATGTTAAATGTATTTGATCTTTAATATATTATGAGATTATATCCTTTTACTTTCTCTACTATGTATAGTAAGTAAAGGAAGTACTATATTCCACCCAAAAATTCGATGTCGGTATTTCACCGAAAATACGTTTTGAGGCCCTCTGAATCTAAAAGAAGCATTTTTAGAAAAAGCTCTGTGTGTTCGTGTGTGTGTGTCTGTGTCTGTACATCTGTGGACAGCATAACTCACAAATGAAAAATCATTTAAAAACCAAAGTTGGTATTTAAGTTTAATGTCTTTCAAGGATACGACACGAATATTTTGAAGAAAATTCCTCCACCCTAAACTACTCTTTACATGGAAAATCTTTCAAAAATTTTGATTTTCTTGAAAATGCCTGTAACGATTTTGATTAAAATGCCATATGTTTGAGATATTTTTATGCCAAATGAATGTATATCTTGAATCTTCTGGTTTTAGCCCATGTAGACTTATTTGCCCTTGAGGACTTTTGCAGAACGGGTAAACCGTAAGAGATAGACCAAACCTTCCTGAACAAAAAATGTAGAACTTGCTAGGACACACAATTTATGTCTAAACAAATTTTTACTGTACAGTGAGCCATTTCGGAGATATTCCATGCTATTTGTGTGAGATTTAGAGGACTTTACACTTTGTCAAATCATCTGTCTTAAGATATATCTGAACTTTAGTTGCTTCTTATAACTTGCGCTGATCGGTAGTGTGATTTCCGGAAAAGTTTTATCATTTCTATTTCTTTATTTTTAGTTCGTATTGTGTCTTGGTACATTTTTATAATGGCTTCAACCTCTTCTAGGAGAAAATGTGTGGACAATCCTAATAACTTCTGTTACGTGTGTGGTTCTTTCTTGCTACAGAAGCAGAAAATTAACATTACATCATTTATTAGAAAGGTGTATTTTGCATATTTTAATGTTAAGCAAGGAGATAAAAATCAAACATTGGCTCCACATATTGTTTGCGAAACATGTAGTGAAGGACTAAGGCAGTGGTACAATGGAAAACAGAAATCAATGAAGTTCAGGATTCCTATGATATGGTGTGAACAAAAAATCATTATGATGATTGTTACTTCTATATGTGTAACGTATCTGGGTACAATAAAACAATAAATCAAAAATTAAATATCCAGATGATCTTGCATCAGCTCTAAAGACCTGTGCCACATGGAGCAGATCTCCTATTCCTGTTCCACCAACACAACTAGAGGATACTGAGATTTCAGTCTCTGGGTCAACAAACTTCCAGTGTTGATGAGTATTTCCCAGCACACACTGTTGAAGACAAGCCACAGCATTTTAGTCAAGAAGAGTTGACTGACTTAGTAAGAGACTTAGGTCTTACCAAGGAAAAGAGTGAATTACTAAGATCGAGATTAAAAGAGAAAAATATGCTAAGCCCAGACACCACATTTTCCTGGTATAGGAATAGAGATAAAGAATTTACCAAGTTCTTTAAGATGGAAGACCAGCTTGTTTATTGCAGTGATGTACCAAGTTTAATTCAACAACTGGGAAGACCAACATATGATATTAACGACTGGCATTCATTTATTGATGCTTCAAAATGAAACCTAAAAGCTGTTTTATTGCACAATAGAAGCGAATTTGCCTCAGTACCACTTGCATATTCTGTTTTCCTAAGAGAGTCATATGGAAACCTTGAAACCATTTTAGGAAAGATTAATTACCAGGAACATCAATGGCTGTTGTGCGGGGACCTAAAGGTATCCAGTATCTTACTAGGGCAACAAGGTTGTACAAAATACCCATGTCTTTTATGCGAATGGGACAGTAGACATGGGGTTAAACATTGGACAACAAGAGAATGGCGTAAGAGAAAAAGTGTAACTCCAGGAGAAAAAATGTAATTCGTGCCAGTCTAGTTGATCCAAAGAAAATGTTATTACTTCCATTGCATACAAAACTAGGTATTATGAAACAATTCGTGAAAGCATTGGACAAAAATGGTTTGTGTTTCAAATATTTGAGTAGTAAATTTTCTGTGATGTCTGAAGCTAAGATAAAAGAGGGCGTATTTGATGAACCTCAGATAAGGCAGCTAATGAAGGACAGTGCATTTTTGGATGTCATGAATGAAAGAGAACTTCAAGCATGGTGTGCTTTCAAAGAAGTAGTCGATAAGTTTCTGAGAAATACAAAGGATCCGCATTATGAAGTAATTGCGAGAAATATGTTAGAAAGTTACAAATACTTGGGTGTAATATGAGTTCAAAACTTCACTTTTTGTATTCACATCTAGATTATTTTCCTGATAATTTAGGATCCCTCGGTGATGAATAAGGTGAAAAATTTCATCAAGAAATCAAAGAGATGGAGAGGAGATATCAGGGTCGGTGAAATGTTGCGATGCTAGCGGGCTACTGTTGGTGCTTGAAAAGGAAAATCACTCAACCAGGCTATAAACCTTGCCATCCTTCCGGGCAAGGAAAATGTAACTTCATACCCACTTTTACAGCTATGTAGGTATTTATTTTTATTGTTTAGTGAGAAATCTTTCATTATTTATTTTATAACACTTTTTTAACATCAAACATGCCGTTTTTCATTATTTTCATATAATATTTAGTGATTTGTAGAAAACCCTTACGTGATAGAGACAAACTATAATCACCATTCAATTTAGTCAATCAAAATTAGTCAATATCACCTTTCAGGTCTCAAATCGGCGGGGTAAATTTTTTTTTTTACAGGCTAGTGTTATTTTTTGCCTCCTAAGGGAACGCACCACTGAAATTTAGTACAAATCTTGCAAAAATTTACATTTGTATTCCATGGCTTTAAAAATGCTAGGGATCATAAATTTAAAATGTGTTTTCAGTTTTTACATTACAAATACTTATAGTTGCATAATATACCCTGAAAATACAGAATAACAATGTTTTTCATTTTCAAATGTAAGGTCTTTGAAAATTATTTTTTCATCATATACACTTTTTGAAAATGTCACACATGATGTAGTTTTCATCCAGTTCTTCTTAAATTTGCCATGTAGATTCCCAAAACACAAACAAGTAAATCTGTCATGTATATTTTTCTTTTGAAGGTTTTGAGTTATTAAAAAAAAAAAAAAAAAAAAAAAAAAAACTTAAGCTATAAAACTTAAAACTAGAAATTTCAGGCAACAGAATTTAAAAATTATTGTATTTTGAACTAAAGCTAGTAAAACAAATTTGTATGAAAGATTTGTGCATTATAATCAGATAAATATAATAGAATTTTAAAGCATGGCAATTTTTTAAAATGTCATGTGGAGCATTGGTAATAACATAATAAAATCCGGATTCAACATTTCATAACTTTCTAATGCTGATATAAGACAACATTGAAAATAAATTTTCAGCTAACTTGGCTAAAAACTTAAGAAAATCCATTTTCAGTTGTATATTCCCTTAATTTTCAAGCCTGAGCCTGGCCCAAGCCCAACAAGCATTTTTTAAATTAAGCTCGAATCTGGCCCACGGCTAGGGCTGGACTTTGGCCCGAGCCCGTGCAGAACTCTAACACTGCCATGAAGCAGAACTATGTACAGCTAACAACTCCCACTATGCAATGAGTGAATGTCACTACACCACAAGTTACCTGGCAGAACGATAGGGATGTGAAATAAGAACTGAAGCTTTCCTGGCGACGAACAGCTTGAATAGATAGGGATGTGGTTTGCTTCATCCCCCCACCCCGTTTTATGTTCTGTCGTTAACTGGAACATTCCTATGAGCATCCTTTCACTTTGGAACATACCATATTTTATTGCATATCTTAACCCCTAACATGCTGACCTGTCATGGCATGTAATACGTCCTCTGATTGGTAATCAGAGGATATGGTCGGTGAATTTATTTTGATAATTCTCCCGGTCAGGTCGGTGAGACCCGTAAACCAACGACAGGTGTGGTCCTCCAGACATTCTGGGGGTTGTGAGAGAGCGATGTGACCGCCAAAACATAAAAATATGGTGCTCTCTAAAAAGCGGTTACTATTACTGCTATTGCTCTCTTCAATATCATCAGTGAAAAATATTGGAGAGCAAGAGGATTAATGACTTCATTGTCAGAAATCCAGCATTAGCTAACAACAACAACAACAACAACAACAACACTTTGTCAAATGGAATATCGTTATTCATTTTTTTGTATGTTAACCATGCAAAGAGAATGGAATTTGAAAGCTTTAAAAGATTTGACTATCGCTCAAAGTCTACTGCATTCTAATATTCCCCTTGTACCTACAAGGAAATAAGCGATAAGATAATTTGTACACATGTTTATTTCAACTAACACAAACGTGAGTGAGTGAATGTGTAGGGTCTAACAGCCCGTTGATAATGAGCTCATTTGGGCCAACACGAAGAAGATATAGGAATAAGAGTTTCTAAAAATGGTTAGTACGAGACTAGAGAAAGTCATGTGAGTGCAACACATCAGATTTTTTTGTTATGCTATCCATGTTTATAGTTGTGACAGAATTATGATGTCACTAGGTATGTTATTTACTATGAAACAAAAGAAATATGGTATTTTATCGCATAAGGCCCTCCTCTCACATATTTCCCTCCCCTATGATTTTTCATCACTGAAAATTATTTACCTATTAAACATTGCATAATTCCCTCTCCTGGTGCATTCAAATTGGAGCAGCCTTCAAATAACTTGATAATGGACAACAATCGACACAGCGGTGCCTGTCACGGATAACAATGGACGCAGTGCTTGCCACAAAAATACTCGTATTGCCATTGTTACAACATATCATAGAATTTAAACATGAAGTTGCAGACATGTTTCTAAGTCAGTTTGTCACAAGTCGTCATATTGTAAAGAAGATTTTAAAAAGAACTGGTAATTCTTGTACCATTCATGGTTCTGATGACATGTGGAATAGTGAACATGAAGATGTGTTATCTGAGCCAGATATAAATGAAAATAGTGATGATAGTGACGAAAGTGAGATGGCAGAATAGTCAGAGAAAAGAAACAATGAAACAATATATTGTAAGCCCAATGAAATGGTGATATGTATCCAGTTCATTCCCAAATTACTGTATACCTATATAACTTTTACATAACACTATATTGTTTCCCTTCCTTCCTAGAAGCACCACTTGCATAATTCCCTCCCCAGTGTTTTCAAGCAAATTTTTCGAGAAAAAGGGGGGGGGGGGGGAATTACACGATAAAATACGATACATTCCCTGTATATTGGCTATGGGAAATTATATAGTTAATTTTGGCTTCAATCTTCAAGACATATCTTAAATATATTTTGTTCAAATTTATAAAGAAATGCAGAATAAAGAAATGAAGTTTTCATCTTCATCTTCCTATTAACCACTAGAGTAGCCATCAGGAATAATGGCAGTAAATAACATATAACATGCAGGTAGGGGAAAGAGAGGAAGTGCTGCATTGCAACTGTTTCCTATCTTTCTCAGGAAGTATTTGCACACATTATACGCCATTTTTCTGGCTTGATTGTGAATAATGCAACAATTTTTGCTTCTGCCATCGTCGGAACTCTTAACAAACTTACTACATTTGTTTTCAAGTAGTCCTTAGGCCATTCACTTAAGCATTTTTAATAGCAGAATCTTCATTAGTAAAAAAAGAATCTGGGCGTAACAAATAACAGGAAACAGAATATGAGGGAAATCTTTAGGTCCCATTAGCTACTGTCCTTCACAGCTCTTTTCTTGTGGCAATACACAATGCTTTTTGTAATTTTGAAAAGATAAGATAATGCAGAAAAGGGAAGAAAATCAATTCTTTCTGACAGATAAGATACAGAATAAATAATAAGCTTTAATCTGCTGTTGAACTTGTTAAGAGCATCTTGAGTGTTCATGCTGACTTATTTATTATGCCAAAATTAAGCTCTTTTCTAAGTAGTAAATTACATTAAAACAGGATTTGAGTCGATTAATAACTCTAAACAATGCTCACTTTTTAAAATTTCCCTGAAAATGTCTCAGAGTCTAGCTTTCCTCCATTATCAGCCAGACATCAACTCAACCTGTAGAGGCTGGTTTCTCCTGTAGACTGCTTTGGCGGTGGTTTTAAGAAATTGTATAATGGATCGCTTTGTGATATATCAAGACTGAAAACTCTAAAACTTCAATTCCCAGAACATGTTTTACAGGCTAGCTTTCCTTCATTATTCTTTCCTCTTATTTTAATGTGATTCCAACAACACTGTCATCAACTTCTATAATCTTCGCAAAACTTAAAGGAATATGGAGGCGGGGCGTACTGCGGACTCCAGCGAATCCTACACTTGCCCCTCCTACCAGCGCTGCCGAGTGTGGTGCATGCATCTCAGACAACCTTATGTACAGAACCTCTGCCAGTACACGCACTACGCTTGGCAACAGCACTCTGCTTGAGCATTGGCCAGCGTTCACATGCCTTTAACTTTTGCGAGCGGTATAGTATTCATTATTAGTAAATTATGTCTACATTCATGAATTCCTATCCAACAGACTATCACGATTGATGGAGCTATACTTTTGTGCAAAATCTGTGAAAACATGTTTTAATAATGAAAAAGTATCATATAGCACAACATTTTGCAGCAATAAACCACAAGTCTAGTGTTTTTAAATGATTGAGGCTAACATAACTTTAATATCAACAACAGTTGCAACATCCTGCAGGCAATCTCAGCTTTCCCTACATCTATATAAAGGTTTCTTGGACTTTGCAATTCTGATCTAAACACATGGGAGCATTGGCTTTACTTGCCTTCTAAACAAAGCCATACTATGGATATTTACGCCCAAAAAAATTCATTGCTCTCCACTGTGTTTGAAACTGTAACCTCAGGAACTGGGGGCTAGCGTGTTTCTCCTAGACCATGGAGGACAACATTATGGATTTGAAGAATGGAATCAGAAAGACATTTAAGATTCCCTCAAATGTGATGTCGATGACCCTGGCTATCAAATATTGATGAACAATGAAATCATTGCCAGAGCCTAGCATCAATTACCATTGCTGAAAAACAACCATTCACTGAGGAAAGTTCTCACTGCCTTGATATGACTATGAACTGGTTAGAAAAGAAGTAGAATGTGATGCTGTTGCTGTCTTTAAAATGTTTTTAAGATTTAGTTGCAAAAAAGTAAGTCTCAGTTCTGAATACCCTTCCGCCCCAAAATGTACTTCCTTTTCTAAACAGTAGCGCTACCTTAATGATCAGTTTGAACCTCTTAATTTAGGCAGTTTTTTTTGTTTAGTTTTGTTTAATATTAGTGCTTCTTTGTTTCATATTGCTTCTATTATAGCTAGTACATTTTTTTTTATAAATGATCAGTTTTCTGCAAATTCAGCTATCCAAATAACCCCGTCCCCAATTGTTTCCATTAATTAATGATCTGCTGTAATATTTAAAAATTAATTACAGTTACGTTTACCATACTAAAGCTTTTCTTTGCAAAGTTTTGCCTAAATGAATAAGAGAAAAGGAAAGAGAAAGCTTTATAACCTGGAGTACTAACTTAAGGGGTAATAAAAGCCCCATCCTACCAATGTAAAAGCTACTGATCTACCTTAGAAGCTATTTAAAATATCAGATTGAAATTTTCATAGGGTGTAGATACATATTTTTCAAGTTCTCTAATCTAGTTTTATACAATATCTTTGCTAATTAAGATAGATTTGTTTATTTTAATTATATTACCTTTGGAATAAAATTTATGAGTAGTTACTGTTTTAAAAAGTATCTAACCAAGTTATTGACATCAAAGTAGAACCACAGTAGAGAATCCTTTTAACACTCCAAAATATTAGTGTTGCTATATTCATTAGTTTTTAAGAAAACAGATAATTTATACTGAAAATGCCATCCATGGAAAATGCCATTAAAGCAAAATGGTTGAAAACAAAGTTGGATATCTTTGCAAAGAAAGAAACCAAGTGGTTTAAGCACACAGAAGCTATCATATTTAACAGTAGTATCAATTTTTAGAGCAAACTTCCTCTTAAAGAAGGGCTAAGTTTTACCTCTCTGCTCTAAAATGTGTAGGAGTAATGATCTTTCTCTTTAAAGTGTTACAGAATTCACAGTAAAAATGGCAGATACATGCTATTTTCAAAAATATAGTTAAAATGTATGTATTATGGCTACAAAGTGAACATATACAGTACATTAAAGAATAAATTTAAATTAGTAAGACCATCTGATACTTAAAATGCCAGTTTTCTGCCATTTAGTCTCCCCTTAATCTGCCATGATAATTTTTTTGTTTCTTAAATCAATCCAGTCTGAGCATAGATAAATGTGTGGTATGATCATTAATACTTTTTTCAAGCATCTCACTGATTAGTTTTATAATCTTTGCAGTTGTTTATTTCACAAAATTAATGGTATTAAAGCATTAATAAGAACAGAGAAAGGAGATGGAGCAAATAGCTGAAGCAAGAGCTCCAAGAGTGGCCCGCCAAATGAGCACTAATGTAGCACTGAAGAAACCAAAGAAACAGGAGCAAGTAACAAGAGCTAAAACTATGGGAGGATTTGACAAAAGTCGACCAGAGCATTTGCGTAATAGGTAAGTAATCAATCAATATTTACTGCTTAAGATGTGCTTTCACACTGACCATGTATAAAAGCTTTTTTGCATATTTCTGCATGAGAAAAATATAGTACAATGCTTTATTTTAGACTGATATCCTTTATCTTAATTTGAGTCCAGTTTCATCTACAACTTACTCTACTTATCTCCAGAAGCAACATAGATCGTGATTAGTTACAATTAATAGAATGTCAAAACATAGTCTATTAACCAGCAAGTATTCAACTTTAAGTGTGAAACAAAATTAAGAAATTTCAGAATCTTTCAGAGTTCCTTCCAATGCCTGTAACTTACCTTTCCCTTTTAATTTTTGTTTTCTGCATTCTTATATTAGAATGTGTGGCTTACATAACCTTTACATTATGCTAGCTTTGAGCTTTATAAATTGGAACTTGTGCTACAAAGGAAATTGAAAATTATTAAGACCTCTAAAGTAAGAACAAATTAGAAACTAAAAACTTCACTTATCTTAGTAATGTTGCAAGTTCTTGTTGCAACACTGACTCAAGTTTCGAGTTGACTCGAACTCATTCTTAAAGCTAATTTGTTCTTACTTTAGAATCTTGTTGCTTCACTATTAATAGCTTCATTTTCCTTAATTATTAAGACCTTTTCACTTAAATTTTATATTCATGCTTACTTCCTGGTGGGTGGCACTGTGGGCAGCAAGCATTTAGGCCATTTGGCTATCACTTAGGCGACCTGGATTCGATCCCAGGGACCTACATGTGGTACTCGTGGTGGATGAAGTGGCATCTGGGCGGGTTTTCTCTGGGTTTTCTGGCTTCCCCCGCCACTCATTCCACAAATAAAATTGCTCCATCATTACCTTTCCATTCATCCATTTTGCCTGAATTTCATATCATCCTCTTCCTCACTCTCGTACCTGGTGCCTGGCTGACCACCACTGGCTGTCCAGATGTCCACTCTGTTTGGTCCATAGGTTCATCTGCTCTCTCACAGGCATCTGACCCTAGGTACAGGCTTGTAAGTGCTAGGGGGTGTAAGTCCTACATAAAGAGAGAGTAATCAGGCAAAGAAGAAGCTAGTGTTGTAAAGAACATAAAGAGTGAAAGTAAATTAATAAAAACAGGGCCACCTAAAAATATTATCCAAAATCATATTTTTAATAATGCTATAAAATAAATCTACTGTATAGCAATATAATTAATATAATTTCAGTTGAGTTGATATAGTGTCTTGGCATCTAGTATGTATTTTATATATGTATGTATTTTTAATACAGGAAAACCATAACTACTGTGGAGGACCTCTTAGTTTGTGGAATTTGTGCCAAAAGGATGCAAAAACCAAAAATGTTGCCTTGCCAGCATACCTTCTGTTCTGCTTGTCTAGGAAAAATTATGGGTAAGTAGCTGTTCATAAAATGTGTACCATGAATATCAAAAAGCCACTTTCCCTCAATTTCTTCTTCTTCTTCTTTGTCTTCTTCAACTTCCCTATTCTACCACTATAATCTTCTGAGACTCACATTTTTTTTTTGAATCTGATTACCCCTCAACTTTTAAAAGTAAAATCTGCTGCATAATAATCAGAAAATGTATTAATTTACATTGACTTTTTGTTTATGGATGATCTGCCATGATTCTCAGCATCCTATTCTACATTAGGCATAAAAGACTGTTTAATTTTGCTCAGAGACCTCTTTATCTGGTAAATCTATAACACAGGAACACTGACTTTACTTCCCTTTTGAAGAAAGCCGTACTAAGGATTTTTATGCTTGAACCCAAGAGCTTGGGAACCAGAGGTTTGGATTAACCATGTTACTCCAAACCACGGAGGATGACAGAACATGTATTAATGAATGATACACACAATTCACATTAATGATGATGCATCAGTCTAACCTATAGGGTAATTACATATGCATAACATATATGTCATACTCAGCAGCTATTTTGACAGCCATGTAACATTCAATTTGAAGAGGGTCACTCATTTTTGCAAAGCCCTCTGTGGACATTGTGAAGAATGGGGTAAAAGGTCTTGCAATGAAAACTACACAAAATATATAGTTTCTAAACATTTAAAGCTAAACATCATGGCATTATAGCACAATGCCAGGCCAAGACCTACCACTGATGACTGCATTCTCCACCCAGGGTTGCCAACTTGCACAATAATTATGGGGTATACGATAATTTTAATGTTTGTACACATGGTTGCCAACCCGTGCGATAATTATGGGGGTGTACAATAATTTTGATACCGACGAAATATAATTTTCACTGGTTTGTCACACCAGCGAAATGAAATTAATTACAAGTACCAACACCACTTTTGCCCTCATGGTCTGTCTCCATCCCTCTAAGGCAACCATTTCATATCCTACTAATCCTTCTACCCTTTATCCCCTTGTTGCCAGTGTGCGCCGATCTAGTAATCTCAATGAAGAAGGCACTGTTCAGAAAATTGATGATCAATAGAGAAAACTCGGAGTAAGTTATATTCCATGTGAAATAAAGAACATGCCTGAGCCTGGCAGTTTCTGGAGTGCTGTTAAACACATGTGTTACCTTGGTGGAAATACTGATTTCAAAGAACTGGTGGAGTTGATCTCATTGCCCCACGAGAAGATGTTAAAGTTTATCTCAACAACAAATTTGTATAATGCTGCAACGATTGAGGAAGATGGTGAACTTTCAGATGAATAGCGTGAGAAATATAAGTACCAAAGTTGTAATACTGGTTGAGGTCATCAATCTTGTAAGTGGGTACCATAAACATCAATACTATTACACTCTCATAAGTGTTATACTGATATTTTAATTGTTGTAGCACTTGGTTTAAGATGTACGATAATTTTGACTCCAAATCTATAATTTTGAGTGGTCAGTATGATAATTTTTCTTCCAAATGTTGGCAACTCTGTCCCCACCTCTGCCTACAATGGGTGTCATGAGAGGGAACAGGGTTTTAGTAAGTAATCATATTAACAGCATGGAGAATAGAGACGACAGAAAATGTGAGGGTTGTATTGCCTTCCACTGCACTTGTGTACAAGATCACTGCAAGGTCACCAGTGCTTTCAGTTCCTGTTGTAGGTGCACAGTTAACTTGATGGATTTCTTACTAAAACCCTGATCTCTGGTAATGAATGAGGTGTATTACTATGGGTCATGATTAGCAACCTGCGTTGACTCCAGGCCAGTGAATGTGGTCTTCACAACCTGGAGCTCTACTTTTGCCTCAAGTAGCTTCTCAATTGGTCCCCCACGTGCACCTTAGTACCCCCTGGACCAGGGCTCCCAGTTAGAGAAAATTCCCACATCAGTACCAGGAAACAATTGAGGCTTTCTACTTTAGAAGCAGTTGCACTACCACTGCACTACGGAGATAACTTTTCTAAAGATTTGACTATTACTATTCCCTTTGTACATTTAACAAAATGAGTAATGAAACTATTTCTGCAAACATTTCTCTCAGTTTAACTGAAATAGAGGAATTAGAGAATTCGTGTTCATATGGCACATTTCAGAGGTGCTCATGTGAGTATGGCAATGTGGAATTCCGAAGCCTTAGCGTGCTTATTCCTACATTCTGTCACTTCATCTCTCTCTACCCACATCATAATGAAGTAAGCATCCAAAGACCTATTCTCCCTTCTGTTCAATGGTGGAGAATGAGACTTACTCTATCTGGCGTGCTAATTCTTCATAAGAGAAACTGGTTAGTATTGCAAATATTATTAGTATTGCTTATTAATTTCCAGGTTACTTAAGATATGGGCTTTGGTGATAGCTTTGATAGCCCACAATACATGCCACTATTATTAATTATAATATAATGAAGACAAAGAACAGATGGTTACTCAAAATGTCCTCCTTTGGAAGCCACAGAGGCTTTTAAACACTGCAGTCAATCATCTATAGCAGCATGTATGACATTTATCTCCAAATTCTGCACTGTTTGCTTCAAATCTTGTTTTAGGGCCTCCAGATTTTTGTATTGTGTTAAGCAAGCTTTACTCTCGATGATGTCACATACCTAGTTGGCAATCCAGAGGATCCAGATCTGGACTTACTGAGGGTCAATCTTGGCATGCTATAATCTCAGGAACATTGTCCTTAAGCCACTGTTGCATGTGTTTAGCGTTATGGGCTGCTGCAGAGTCTCGTTGAAAAACCTAGTGTTATATAATATCATAAGACTCATACCATAGAACTCTGCACCAGCTCATAAAGCTAAACATTTGCAACAGTGGCTTAACGGCAATGTTCCCACATCTATAGTGCAACAAGATTGGCCTTTGGGATGTACAGATCTGAATCTATTGGATTACCAACTATGGGACATCATTGAGAGTAAAGCTTGCTTAATACAATACAGAAATCTGGAGGCTCTATGAGATTTGAAGGGAACGGTGCATAATTTGGACATAAATGTTGTATGTGCTGTTATAACAATTACTCTATTATTATTTATTTATGCTAACAAACTTACTGTTGGTGTTTTTTTTAAATACACAAGCCGTGTGTGGGCAAAGTTTGAGAGGCAGAACTGGAACTTAAAAATTCAATGCCACAATTGGGATTTGAACCACAGACCTTCCACTTACCAGGCGGCTGCTCTAACCATTGAGCTATTGTGAAAAATTGGCTTGAGAATTTAATGCCATTCTGGCAGTTTGTCACAATAGCTCAATGGTTAGAGCAGCCGCCTGGTAAGCGGAAGATCTGTGGTTCAAATCCCAGTTGTGGCATTGAGTTTTTAAGTTCCAGGTCTACCTCTCAAATTACTCTATTAGTTTATATTAAAAGTTGAGTCAAATAATAACACTAAACAACACTTACATTTATTATTTATTTATATTTATGTGAAATATTCTATTTATTCATTTACCTTTAGGTATTAGAGTAAGGATCAAGTAAGAGAACCAGTTCATAGAAACTGTTGGAAATCAAAATGGGAACAAAAAATAAATCAATTCAAATATTAGGTCACTTATTTTAATTAAGGAAAACCTGTTTAGGGAGCTAACATACAGATGTATGTTATTAAATTATATAACTGACACAAGAGTTCTTAAATTAAGTTTTTTTGCATAGGCCAGGTGTCAGATATTGATAAACCTTCACAAGAATTCAATTTTAATCAGTTTTAACCATGTCGTAGAATTGCCAGAATGGTTTTAAATTAGGTCTCCTTCATCAGATAAACTGGTAGCAGTGACAGTGATGATGTATTACTTTGTTTTGTGACTCATAAATGGCAATATAAATAATGAAATTAAGACATTCACAAAATTGTGTAAAAAGGGGGGCATGTTGACTTTGAAACATTTGGAAATTTGCAAAGTTTTTCTTTTCTTACATAGTGGAAGTGTTTCATTATTCATTATTGTACTTCCCTAGTATTATTGATCGTAATACATAAAATGGATTTATATTTTCGTGTTCTGACTCAGGGGTCTCCGTCTAGGGGATATGTGAATAGCGACCACAAGATACCCAAGCTGAGCAGAACATTACTTCCACTTACTGGTGTTTTGCTCCTCACTCTAACTTTTCTATCTGACCTTGCCTTGGTCATCTCTTGTTCTCTTCCGACCCCGATGCTATTAGGGTTCCCGAGGGCTAGGGAGTCTTTATTTTTCCAACCTCTCCATTTCTCTATAAAATCTTAACCCCAACATGCTGACCTGTCATGGCATGTAATACGTCCTGTGATTGGTGATCAGAGGATGTGGTCGGTGAATTTATTTTGATAATTCTCCCGGTCAGGTCGGTGAGACCCGTAAACCAACGACAGGTGTGGTCCTCCAGACATTCTGGGGGTTGTGAGAGAGCGATGTGACCGCCAAAACATAAAAATATGGTGCTCTCTAAAAAGCGGTTACTATTACTGCTATTGCTCTCTTCAATATCATCAGTGAAAAATATTGGAGAGCAAGAGGATTAATGACTTCATTGTCAGAAATCCAGCATTAGCCAACAACAACAACATTTATAATTTTCCGGAACGCATTTCGGAGGAAAAGATAATGGAGGAAAGTTAACCTCCAAAAGGCGTTCCGGAAAATTATAAATGTAAGTGTTGTTTAGTGTTATTATTTGACTCAACTTTTAAAATAAATTAATTATAACAACACTGTTTTCAAACTTCTTTGAAAGGAAGATAACTTTATTAGTTATTTATTAATTACATTAATCACAATAGACTTCATCAAAACAACTTACTATACTCATTTTAAAATACATACACATATACATTGTTAATTTAAGTTTACACTTACCATATTTATAAACTAAGATTTATATAAGTTTACAATCCAATCTTATTTGTTCATAAAATTCTTGCACACAATAAAAGGGATTTTCTATAAGCCACTTATACAGTCTGTTCTTAAATGTTTGAACATTGAGCTTTCTTGTATGTCATTGATCAATTCAGCTTTCTTGTTTCTTGTGGGAGTGCATTGAAAAGTTTTATTCCTATTACTTTATAGTATCTAGATGATTTCTGTAATCTAAGATATGGCAAATAAATTCTATTCATATTTCTTGTCCCATGTTCAAGTACTGAATTCCTTAAGTTAAAAGTATGTAAATTTTCTTTGACACTGATTGATCAAAATGCCATAGATAAATCATTTACTATCGTTGGAATTCCCAATGCCACAAATAATTTTTAAAATGTCTGCTATTCTTGGGTTATTGCCCCATAGTACTAGTTCATACCTAAAACACTCTAAAAAAGGAGAAATAAGCCATTAACACAACACTTTGTAACATTACTTATTTTAAATTTGCTAGCAAACATATCACTGATGATAATGGAAACAAACTAAAGTAATTCCGATTCCTAAATCTGAAAATTCTAAGCTGATAAGCAACTATAGGCCTATTGCTGTTTTGTCTACACCAGCAAAAATTATAGAAAGCATTATTTATACACATATATTTAACCATATAAAGTTAGTAATTTCACCGCTACAACATGGTTTCATGCCAAAAAGATCAATTGTTACAAATCTTTTTAACTTCACTGAATATGTATCATTAGAACTAGACCATTTCAAACAAGTAGATGTAGTATATACTGATTTTCAAAAGGCTTTTGATAAAGTTGATCATGACTGTTTACTTGCTAAGTTAGCTAAATTAAGTTTTGCTTTTCCATTAATGAAAATATTTCAGTCATATTTAAAAGATAGATCGCAGGTAGTCTATTATAAGCATTGCATGTCATACCAATTTAATGTTAATTCAGGGATTCCTCAAGGTTCTAATTTAGGACCTCTGTTATTTTTATGTTATATAAATGATTTACCTAGCATTGTAAAACATTCAAAAATGCTAATGTTTGCTGATGATGTTAAACTATATAAAAGTATCAATAATGTTAAAGACTGTATGGAACTTCAACAGGACCTTGATTCTTTATATGCATGGAGCGAAACAAACAAACTCCCATTTAATATTAGTAAATGTGTAAAAATGTCCTTCAATAGAAACAAAAACCCATATAAATATGTTTATAATATCAATATGACACCACTCGTTGAAGTGATTGAAAAAAAGGATCTAGGGGTACATTTTACAATAGATCTTAGATTCAATAGACACATTGACTTAATTGTATCCAAATCGCTAAAATGCCTTGGCTTTATTATTCGAAATTCCTATTCATTTAAAGAAAAAACTTTAATTCAACTTTATAATTCATTTGTGAGACAAAAACTCGAATATGCATCTATTATTTGGAATCCTAAGATGATAATGCATGTCACCGCAATAGAAAAAGTACAATCAAAATTTCTAAAATACATACTATTTAAAAGATCTGGATATTATCCTACTTACACAAATTATGAAACCCTTTTGGAAATATTTAAACTTAAAACTTTGAAATTTAGAAGAGATATTGCAGGGTTAATATTTCTGTGTAAGGTATTGCATTCGATTATTGATGATATTAATATTACAACAAATGTATCATTTTATGTACCCAATAAAATAAGCAGATTCAGGAGGCTTTTCTTCACATCCAGAGTAAATACAGAAATCCATAAAAATTCACCATTACACAGAATTATGTATTTATATAACAAGCTTCATCATTTCGATGTAGATATTTTCAACATGTCTGAAACTCAATTTAAAAATGCTACAACTAAATTGGTAATAGTAGTATCGTTGCTGTAATTAGGAATAGTAAAAAAATTACTTACCATACCACCTTCACTTTTTTTTTTCTTTTTTCTTTCTTTCTTCTTCTTTTTTTATAATTGTTTCTATTCCTTATATTAGTTTATGTTCATTTATGTTTTTCTTGTATTTTATTTGAGTGTGTATATTATTATATGTAAACATCTATGTATGATGAACATTGTAATTGGGCTTCCAAGCCTGTTATGTTCATAAGAATAAATAAATAAATAAATAAATAAATAAATAATTTTCTACATATTTGATCAATGTGAGGATCCTATTAGGTTGTATCATAATACAATGTCAGTTTTTTGATTTTGGTATTTTGGAAAATTTATGGGGTATCTTTGGTTTGGCAATGCTATTTACAGGATGTCGTGGCTAGTGTTGCATACATTGCAAGCATATATCAGTCTTCAGTTGTTAATAAACAATCACAAAATGGAGATAACAGAGTTTGAACATAGAGTCCTTCTAAAGCATTACTGGAAACAAGATTATAAAGCCGCTGCCACAGCTCAAAGTATATGTGAAGTGGAAGGAGAAGGTGTTGTTAGTGAGTGTGTGGCACAATGATGGTTCCAATGTTTCAATAATGGAGACGAAAACACTAAAGATTTACCACGTTCTGGAAGACCACGTTCTGCCAAGTTTTGTGAGAAAATCTACAGCAAAGTACCCATAGGCTTTCAGAAGAACTTGGTACATCAAAAGATACCATACATCGCCACATTAAGAGACTTGGAAAATTATACAGAAACTGTAGATCTGTACCTCATGAACTGGCACGTCAACAGGCTCAACGTAGAGTGGATATCTGTCGTCAGTTTATCTGTAATCCCATGGATAGATTTGCCACTTGTGATGAAAAATGGGTATATTACCGAAACCCTGATGCCTCAAAACAGTGGCTCGATCCCTGCCAACCTGCCAAAGTCATCGTTAAAAGAAATCGGTTCAATCCCAAAGAAATGTTCTGTGTCTGGTGGAATTTTAAGGTGTGATTCACTGGGAGTTTGTTCCAAACGGGTGGGCGATTGATGCAGGCCTTTATTCTCAACAACTGGAATGAGTTCATGAAATTTTGAGGCGGAGATACCCAGCATTAGTTAACCGAACTAGAGTTCTATTGCAACAGCACAACGCAAGAACCCATACTGCAGGAACAACCATTGAAAAAATTCACATCCAGCATACAGCCCTGATCTCGCACTATCAGATTATCTTTTTCGATCCATGGCCCATTTTCTATGTGGAAGAAATTTTGACAACATTGAAGCAGTGCACGTTGGTCTCACCAAATTCTTCACATAAAAAACCAGAGACTGGTACCATCATGGAATAATAAACCTTGCTGAAAGATACTTCAAGACCATAGAATCTAACAGTCTTTACTTTGAAGATTGTCAGAACATATTACAAATAATTGTTTTTCTTAGAAAACGATATTGCTTATGAGACAGTATCTGTAGGATAGTTGTTTATCTATGATCATGCCTAGGAGTTTAACTGTGTTGCTTGTATTGTTTTATTGTTTTTACAGATGACTGACTACGCCATTTGAAAGCCTATGTGGCACATTTTGAGTAACTATCTGTTCTTTGTATTCACTATACCATAGTTAAATGGTATGAAGTGTCATTCTTTGTTGTGTTACCCGTGTTTATAGTTGTGATAAAACTTATGATAAGAGTAGTTACATGTTAGATTTAAGTTTCTTATGACATTAACAAACATGTTGCAGTGGGCCAAGAAATAAAATGTCCTGAATGTGCAATAAGTGTAGTTCTGAAAGAAGGACTGGAAGCTCTGCCCAGCAATCTATATTTGGATTCCCTATTATTGGCTTTACAAAAGAAAGACATTGATACTCCTTGCAATCAGTGTCAGACTATTACATCATTAACGCCATGTCGTCACTGTGCTCAGGTATGAATTGTTTTCAGATTAATTTTCTTTTCATCCTGCTATTTTTCTTATGATGTCACTAGACAAGTGTCTATCACAGTTCTGAATAAATTGCATTTTGTCAATGAAAAAATGTCATATTATCAAGTAAAAAAATTAAATTAATTATAAATAAAAAAAGTGTAAGTCAAATCTGGTTCTCAAAACCTAGAAGTTAGATTTTAAATATAACACAGAGGATATTACTCACATTTTGACTTCAATTACACTGGTACTTAGCATTTGCTAGGTAATTCACTTCCAATTATAGGGACAGCTGCAAATTATGTTGTATTGTCCTTTGCTGTTATTGTCATGGATTAAACTAATAAATATGTTAATTATTATTTATTTGTGCCAATAAGCTTACTGCTGGTGTTTTTAAATACACAAGCCGTGTGTGGGCAATGTTTAAGAGGTGGAATCAGGAACTGAAAAATTCAATGCCGTAGCCGGGATTTGAACCATGGATCTTCCACTTATCGAGCGGCTGCTTTAACTACTAAGCTACCATGGCCAACTTGCCAGTACGACGTTAAATTCCCCAGCTGATTCGTACTTTTTTCCCGGTTAGACCATTATTTATCTCTGATGTGGGATTTTCTTTACAGTCTTTGTGTCGAGTCTGTTGGGAACATCACATGAAGGAAATGCGAACTCTGCTTCTAGCTCTTGGAGATCAACTGCAGGGTGCCAAGGAAAGGCTGGAAAATCGCATAAAGGACTTTGAGGTGTGTATCAGAAAATAGTGTCAGATGGAAGTGGAACATAGTTACATAATTATACACATAAGATTCTGATTTAAATTTTGAAGTATGAGTTCGGGCAGCACTGTGTTCTGGCGGTTAGAGCATTCATCTACCACCTAGGTAGCCTGGGTTCAATCCCATGGATCTGCATGTGGTATTTGTGGTGGACGAAGCAGCATCAGAGCAGATTTTCTCCAGGTCCTTCGGTTTCCCCTGCCACTTATTCCACCAATTGCTCCATTATCACCTTTCCAATCATCGATTTTTCTGAATTTCATATCATCCTCTTCCTCACCATCATACCTGGTGCTTGGCTGACCACTTGCTTCCAGGTCTTCGCTCTGGTCCATAGGTTTCTGTGCTCCTCGACAGGCTTCTGGTTTTAGGCACTGGTTTGTAAGTCCTAGGGGGTATAAGTCCTACTTAAGGGGAGGGTAAAGAAGAAGAGGAAAACAAAAAGAAGTATGAGTTCAAGAAGCAACATAGCATCATATATACAATGTAAAATTTTAAAAATTTATAAGTTACATGTCACAGTTTTTAAAGAATAAAACAAATCATTACTGCTTTAATAATAAAAGACACTCCTTTTTACTTTCACTATGACATATAGATAAGTAAGGAAAGTATTGTATCTCCCCAAAAATTTGATGTTGAAATTCCACAAGAAATATATATTTTGAGCCTTTTGAGTACATAAAATGCATTTTTTGGAAAATGTGTGTGCATGTGAAAGCATAGCTCAAAAACAAAGTGTTGGATAAATACCAAGCTTAGTACTTATGTTCAGGGTCTTTCAAAGATGAAACACAAACAATTTTCAAGAAAAACCCATTCACTCCAAACTATCCATCATATTTTATTTTCTCATAAATGGCTCTAATAATTTTGATTAAAATACCCTAACTTTAAGACATTTACATGACAAAATCTATGTATTGAGTTTTCTGTAAAGTTTCTCTTATTTTGGAAGGAGTTTTGTATACTTTCATATAAATGATAAACTATAAGAGATATAATCTGATCACACAAAAAATTTAGATCTCTTTAAAATACAGTTTATTTTCAATAACTCCTTTTGTTGGATTAGCCATTAGGCATTTTAGAAGTATCCAGTGTTATTAGTTTCAATTTTTCAACATTTTGTCACTCAGGGAATGCTGTTATCACTCCATTCTTTGCCACAATATCAGTGCAGAATTGCTAAGCCAGCTCATAGCAACCCACTTCTAAACATTTAGCTATCCTTCTAGTCTCCTGTAACCCCTGGTATCTACAATAAAATTTGTAATAAAGCCGTTTGAGCAAACATTTAACTTGAGCAACATGAAGTAATGATAAAATACGCTTATGTGAAAATGGTTTGCTGTGCAGGGTGGAAGGTACTGCTTGGGCCAAAATAACCTGGCTAATAGATGCAGTTGTCAGAAATATAAAATAGGCACTAAGTTTTATTTCAGTAGGTTTAATCATTTTGTAAAAATGTTAATTTTTTTTGGCAATGTAAATGGTAATGCTGAGCTGATGGGATTAGTCCTCACACATGCCAGAGGTCTGTGTGATACCGAATTAGCATGTTCTTCAAGGCAATACTGCCCTCAGATGTAAACGAAACACTTGCCAAGTGCATTTACCATACCACTGAGGCAGTCACTATTTCAGGCAAATCCAGAAAATCAAGATGTTATGCCTGACAGTGTGAATGTTACTGAAATTATATATTTGTTCAAGTAATAATGAAGATTCGGTTTTCCACAGTGAGGAATAGGAATAGGAGGGATACACACGGGGGTTCGGCACTGAAACCAGGCTTATTGTATGCCTATGCCCTTGCTTTAATAACCTTAGCTGCAACCACACTTTGATAATACAAGGTATAATAAAAACCTTTTGTTCAATCTTCACTTGAACCAGCCTGGGTAACTGGTACTCTCTGAGCATAGCCTGCTCATCACCTTGCACTGATACCTGAATATTTAGCAGGCAAAAAGATGAGAGTTTCTCAAGCTAATATACTGTATACTGTATACTATAATATACTGGAAGTTGATGACAGTGTTCTTGGAATCACATTAAAATAGGAATTTTGAGTTGATTAATAACACTAAACAACACTGACTTTTAAAATTTCCCGGTACATGTTTCGGAGGCTAGCTTTCCTCCATTATCAACCAGACCTTGACTGAACTGTAGAGGCTGGTTCCCAGAGCAGTCTACAGGAGATACCAGCTCTGGGAACCAGCCTCTACAGTTCAGTCGATGTCCGTTTGATAATGGAGGAAAGCTAGCCTCTGAAACGTACCGAGTTGTTTAGTATTACTAATTGACTGAAAATTCCTATTTTAATGTTGCTCAAGCTGTTGTGTGAGTTCCCCAGATCTGACTTAAGGCAGGTTTACAATCACCAGTATTGGTAACAACGAGAATGGGAAGCAATGTGGCACTCAATATTTTGGTTCACAACAACCCAGCAACGAGAGCAGGAAGGCATATTATGTATCAGCTTATTGATAGAAAATGTAGTTTAGTACTGTGCATTGGGAATTCATTTGTTTCTAACTGACCAATGCTACTTTTTCTAGCCTGTGACTAGAGAGCACTCTGGCAGCTGTTTCATGACATGGCCACCTTAAATAATTTCTAAAGCACAATATGAATCTAACAAGCCATGTCCATTAACGAGAATGAGAAAGTTGAAACTTGGTCAAGTTTTGCTTTCCATTCCGAGGATGCAGTAAAGCTTCTTGTAGTTTCTGATCACTCCCATTTATGTATTTCAACTTTCTCATTCTGGTTATTGTTATCGTTACCAGTGGTTTGAGCGAAAACCCATATATGGGCGACCTGTCCGGACCCTGACGAGCGAAAACCCATATATGGATTTGGAGGCATAGAGCTATTGTGATCGGCTCCTTTTGCTCAAATAATTCATATATACTGCCAACAGATGGCAGGAAATGTTCTTCCAGATGTTCGTGGTCAGTTCATCACGATTTTCCATATTTAATCATTTCTGTCGTAGTTTTCAGTAGTGTAGGGATAAACAGTGCAGTGATTGCATCCAGCAAGCGAGAGTTTTTTTTCATTTTTTGACAGAATGGCAGGAAAGAAAGGGTTCACAGAGCAAGAAATTGTAGAATTGTTGAATAAAAGTGATAGTGAGTTATAGAATTTTGTGCTCAGTGATGATGAGAGTGATATTTGCGAGAATTCGTGTCTAAGTGCAAGTGAGAGCGAGAGTGACATAAGTGACGCTGCAGACAGCTGTACTCCCAGCTGGAAGAGGTGAGTAATTTTGATCCTGGCCCTACATCTAGTATCCCAATGCACAATATCCAGCAGGGACCAGTACTTCCTTCTCATTTTGATGAGCATATGCTTCCAGCAGAATTTTTCGGTCTATTTTTTGATGACGAAATTATGGAAATAATTACTGAGGAGACATGTATTCAGGGAAACATAAAGAAAAAAAAAAAAAAAAAAACAACAGGCGACACCACCAATGAAAAAAGCCAGGATTGCTTCTTGGAATCTCCCAGAAATTCTCAATATAAAAGCACTGAGATAGTATTATCTCAATAGTATTGAGATAAACAAGTCGCTATGAAAATCATATACACATTTTAGATACCCTGCCTTAGCTAGGTGTAACTGCACATTTCTGTCAAAACTTTTATAATTTGTTATCATCATTACTGTTATTATTATAAATGGAAGTAGTAAATATCGTACTGTGACACTATTTTGTTCCTGAAGCACTGCTGGTTTATTTGTGAATACCTATATGTACGAACTACACTGTAGAAAATGGAGAAGTGCTACTTATGCTGTTTTTGTAACAACATTTTTACGCGGATTAACAAAACTTGACTCCTGGAGGACAATTATGATCCAAATCAACAAAAAGCAAGGTATACTATGTGTTTTAGTACAGTTGAGCATTTTTATATAGTTTTAACTCTATTTAATAGAGTTTCATACTTTAGCAAAATTGCCTTCTGCTCAGACATAAAACACGTCCGCTCGGGAAGGGTTAAATTAAGTATATCTATGCATTTTCCATGTTTTAGAATAACTCAATAACTGTTGATAATACGATAATGGGTGGAAGTGACTTCTGCGTCAGGGATTCTACAAATGTGTTCAATACAATTGCTGACAAAAAGAAACATTTTGCCAAAAAAAAAAATTTGTGTAAAATATTTGGAGCTGTCTAGCTTCTTGACAAATGGATATGAATGGTTTACTGTTTCACTTACTGTCACATAAACATTGTGTGAACAATGCTATAATACATTTCTACTTTAACTGAAATGAATTTAGTCACAATTTAATGCTAAGTGTCATGCAGAGTTTAATTTCTAAGAGAAATTGGGCAATGTTGCATTAACATTAAATTATGACTAAATTCATTTGAATTGAAATAAAAACACATTACAACATTGTTCACACAATGGTTGTGTGACAGTGAAATAATAAACCATTTTTATTCATTCATCACGAAGTTAGATGGCTTCAAATATTCCAAATATTTGACATATTTTTTTTTTTCAGCAAAACAGTTCTTTATTGACAATAATTATGTCGGACATGTTTGTTACACTCGTCATACAAAATTCCTGGTTAATGTATGACTAAAGCTGTATTCTCCTGTATAATAGAGAACTAATATTTGTACTGTTTTGTTTCATATTTGCAGAAAATGTGCAATATGCTCATGAACGAAATTGATAAAGCTGTGGAGGAAAAAATTCAAGCACTTAATGGACAGAGAAAACAGTTAAAGGATGAGACTTCTAAACTTCTCCATGATGGTGAAATTTCTTCCAAGCAACTGTTGCAAGAAATACAAAAAACAGAAGATCAACTTGCCTCAGGTTCTGTCTTTGACACTCTGAGAGGTTCTGACAGCAAGGTATTTTCAGCATCCATTTGCAAATAATACATATGTGTCGTGTATTTGCTTTGGTATACACTATTCTACAGAAATGAAAGAAACTCATTGCCAAACACTTAAGAATTAATATAAATAAACACCTTTAATATAAATTTGATAGGTCGTTTAGGTGCTATTTCCTCTTTTCTCCTTCATGCAACTTTTTTCTTTTTTGACTCTGCAAATAAAAATAATTCTAAATGTTTGAAAACTTTTTCTAGGTCATACTCTCAAAGTGCTTTTTCTACATTTTCTATTTCTATATGACTTTCATTGACATTTATTTTATCCTGGGGAGGTAAATATGTGCATGCACCTACATATTTAGTGGGCAGCTCTGGATAGTTGCCCTACCTTGGGCAGGATGTGGTTCAATTGGCTAGTGTATAGTTGTTTGGGGAGAGGGATTGGGAAATGGCCTAGAAATCTACAGAATATACCCTCTCCTTTTCCCTATCAGGCTGTGAAAGCTCAAGAAGAAACTACTGGCTCTGCATGGTTTGGTCCAGTTCTCTTCTGCTACCTCTTCACCAAGTTCTTGAAATGTGCAGGCCTCTATGTGAGGAGAAAAGAATCCTCTGTTCAACATAGTAGCAAACAACCAGAAGAGAGAAGAGGTTGAGTTGCCTGCCTCTGAATTGCAGTGTGACATTTAGTAAGAACCAAATAATCACTAACAAAAGAGCCAACTACATCATGCTGGTATCAAGAACAAAATTTTAATCGCATAGCAAAGGGAATACTTCTGAAATTAAGAACCTAAAATCTAGAATTAAAATTAGCTGGTGAGACCTAAGAGAAATAGAGTAGAGGAAGCTATATGACTACTATAAATTGTTGTGATGGCAGCTGTGCACTTCAAATATGCTCAAGGGCAAGCTACCTCACACACTGTAAATATGTGGCCCAATGAAAATGCACCAGTTAGAACAAAGACGACAAAGATGAGCATGGCAGAACAGAACATTTCCTGACTGTTCAAGAAGTTTTTGGTTGCCGTCTTGCTTACAAAAAATGAATTTCAAGAAAAATCAAATCATCATTCTTCCTATATAAGTGAATGTAGTGGTGATTGAGGGAACTTCTTTGGAGTTGTAAGTGTTGAATGAGATGTTTGTAGTAGTTAGTTTTAAATGTGTGTACTGTATTTTGCAAAACATGAAATTCCTACCCCATTCCTTTACCAAAGGCAGCATTACTTTGAGGTGTGGGTTATACAAGGTTTGTGGTTTAAACATATAAAGGAACCAGAAGACAGCTACATTGCCTCTTGCTTTGTTTATGAGGGTTGCCTTTTTTTGCTAATGGTTGTTACCCAGTGGCAGAGGGAGCAATCTTCCTTTACAGGGTTTCACGATTTGAAGAAATGTATACCGTCGGTGTTGACAGAATGTGTGTATCATCAGAGATAGTTATGCACATTTAATCGTCATGTCAGAGTTGTTGTGTGAAGCAATTTTAGTGAGTGTGTTTGTCAGAAGTAGTCACTGAGACAGAGAATGACAGTGCACTATATGTCAAGGTTATGAGAGGACAGAACAGCTGTGAGTTGCAAGCTCATGACAAATTTTAGATTGTGTTAATGACAAAAAAAAAGGACTGTGAGACTTCAATTTTAACAGAAATAAAGTGACAGAAGGAGTAACTGAATGTCATTTGTTATATTATTCTGTCAGTTTGCATGGCTCAATTGGTTAGTCGCTGGCCTACTGATTCCAAGATCGTGGGTCCAAACCTGGCACAGACCAATGATTTTTAAATGTGCTTAAAAGTAACATGCTCATGTTAGAAGATTTACTGGTATGTAAAAGAATATCTGTGGGATAAAATTCTGGCACACCAACAGTGCTGATATAATCCTGGCAATTGACAGGCTTAAACAAAATATTTGAATTATTTATTATTCCTTTCTGGTTTATTATCTTATTATCTGTGCTGTTATTTTGCAGATTTCATTGTTTTTGGAACTTCATGGCACTACATCAGCTCTACTGGGAAAAGTGAGTCATTGGGGTGATGGATGTCCTTCTCTTGATAAAGAAACGCTGAAATTAAGGACTCATGATGATGTGGACCATGCACCCACTCAGCTTGATAGTGCTTCAACGGAAGACTCCTGTTCTTATGAATACAGGTACTATGTAGAAATAATTATAGCATATTTTAATGTTTAGATAGGCACACCTAATTTCTTAATATTAGAACGTGCATAGAATGCCTGTTTCCCAATGACTTCATTATAATTTTTAGTTCACATATTGTTTTCTATTTTCCCATTTTGTGAAAACGGATTCTTGAAATCACAATAATAATTTATTTTATGCTCAACCATAACCAAATTTATTAATTATGTCTGATAGCAATCCTTTAATGGGCCTCCTTAAATTCAAACTTTTATTAAAGGACTGGTCTTCATCCAATCTGACAATTCAATTTTCATTAAAGAACAGGAGTTCCACCAATCAGAGAATTCCCATGCAGCAATGGTAAAGCACAATATCAATTAATTCTCGAAACGTAACTAGCATGAGTTTAGAAAAGACTAAAATGTTGGACACTACTGACAATGGGATGCAACTTCCTCTAGGTAAGATGCAACTTACACATAGCACACAAATTAACCTCAATGCAGCATCAACTTCCAAGAATATTGTACTAAGTACAGTCCCGCAAATTAATTTCACTAATTGTACAATATATAACTTATGCTGAAATAAGTTTTGTCTGAAAACCAATATATTCAATTTGCCTTCTATTTTTCAATGTTTTGTAAGCATTCCAAGGTTATCACTTTCATCATGCAGCTGTGACGTGCTGGAAACGAATAGATTGTTTAGTGCCTTCACAGAACTCCAAATATCAGCTGATGCAATATGTATGTTATTGTCCCTGGGAGTGTACAACATTTTACAATATTTCAGCTATAAAATTAGGTATATGGTTGAGCATAAATTGTCATATGAAACTTAACTATAATGGTAATTAAGAAGCTCATATGAAAATTAGGAAACTTGTTACTACCATTATAGCAATAATATACTATAATTTATTATTAAGCTAACCGTGCAGTGCAACAGCCCTTTCAAGGCCTACAGCCTGACCACTGCATCCTGCACCTGCCCACCACAGGTGTCATGAGTGGGGTGCAGTACCAGATGGTAGGATGTGGTCAGTGCCCTGTTCCCTCCTGGTAAGTATATGTGGTCTTCATAACCAGGGGCCGCTACTTCTCAGTCAAGCAGCTCCTCAATTGGTCCCTCAGGGACCTAACGAGGCTGATTGCCTCCCAGACCAACTCTCCCAGTGGGAGAAAATCCCCACTCCAGTATCAGGAGTCAAACTGTGTCCCCCACTTCGTAAACAACTGCACTACCACTATGCTAAGGAGATGATCTTAATGTTATTGTTATGAACAAAAATTTCCTATTCCTTTGTTCATGATAAAGATTTTAGGGATAATTGAAGACAAAGATTAGCTAACTTTCATCAAGTATTAGAGTCTTTAGAATTACATATTTTAAAATATGTATCAAGGCAGAATTTTTTTTTTGCCCGCCTCGATAGCGTGATGGTTAGCGTGTCTGCCTCACGTTCAAGAGGTCGCGAGTTCGAATCTCGCTTAGGGTAAGTTATCCGGGTAAGGTTTTTTCCGAGGTTTTCCCTTATCCTGAGAAGACGAATGTCGGGTAACTTAAAGCTCCATGGACCTCGGGCTCATTTGAGCATCATTTCACCCGTTTCATTCACTCACCGTCCGATATGACGCAATGTTGGAGGACGTTAATAAAAAAAAAAAAAAAAAAGTGTCTGCAAAGAAATTCTCACCTAAAAGCCATTTCTGGCTTATTATTATGATTAATTCCAAGTTATGAGTTAGGAACATGGAATGAAGTTCAGATTTTAAGAATTTTCTTTTGCCCAGAACCATGAATATGGCTCACCTGTGAAGGGCTACGAAAAATCAAAATGCTCAAAGTTTCAGAATTTAGAATATAATTTCTGGATAGATTTTTACTGTTCTGCCCATTTTCATAATTTGACTTTAGCAAGAAGGTGAAATGCAAAGGATTCTCAGGTAAAGTGAGATAACTGGTCATTTTGAGGGGAAGCCCTTTATCCAGTCTTGATCTGCAATTGCAAATAAGGTATTGTAACCAGAAGCAGAGAAACCATTACATTTACTGAGGTGATACTCTTAAGCCAAGTGAAAGATCTGATGCTTACAGTTCAAAGGATGAATAAAACCAGAAAATAAGCTAAATCAAAGTTTTTAAGAAAACTAAATTCCTTAAAGTAAAATTTTCTTATGTTTAAAAGCATATGAAGACCTGGGGGGAATAACGATGAAGGTTCAGTTTTTCCAATTTTTGGGTTTTGATTTCATTTTGTAAAGCAACTCATGAAGTTTTTTTGTGTATATTCATTTGTGTGAATAATGCTAAAGATTCGGTGTTATTCACAGTTAAATATTTTGCGGAAGACGGAATACCGATGAGAGTCCTGGTATTTGAAAGAAAAATGATGATAGTCCATTTTGCTCTTTTCTTATAGAAGAAAAATAATTTCTCAGAAGTTGGTATCCCTGTGTATTTATTCTTAGTGTGACATTGTTGGGTTTACATTAACAGACTTTTCCATTATTAATGCTGCAGTTTAGTATGAGTGACGTGTAAATCTAAAACCAAGTGCAATGTTTCTGTGAAAATGGATCTAGTTAAAAGTCCTGAATTGAGTGGAAGCCCTTCTTCACGATCACTCATATTCTTACACAGTTAGAGCTAAAGAAAATGGGGTTGTGATGGAAGTGCCTGTTTGCTATTAAGCATTTCTGGCTCTGCATGGAATAACCTCAAGATCATTACAAGTCATTCAAGAGCAAATAAAAGAATGTGGTAAAGTAATACCAGACGGAAGAGGAAAGCATACAAATAGGCCACGCACTCTAAGTGATGAAACCAGGAATGCAATTCATGAACATGTTCAGTCTCTAGAGGGTTGCCAATCGCACTATTCTTTGAGCCAGACATCAAAACTTTATCTTACAGAAGAACTTAATGCAAAGAAATTACACCAGATATACGTGGAGAGGTATTCAAATAATCCAACGTCTTATGACACTTATTTGTGAATCTTCAATTCGGAGTACAATATTTCATTTGGCTATCCAAGATTGGATACATGTAGTGAATGTGTTGGCATGAAAGCCGGAGAGATGCAATTAAAAGATGAACTGGAATGTTTGCAACACAGATCGATTGATCAAGGCCTATTAGAGCAGTTGAATATAACACTGAAAGAACTTGTAACCAGGAGAGAGCTTCATTTGAGAAAGACCTGAAGGTAATTAAATCTTGACAGTATTTTTACTGACACCTCTAAGTATTGTTATTTAACCAATTTGCATTAATTTTTCATTTGCAGGAACTGACCAAGCTTCTAACAACAGAGCAATCAAATAAGTTTTATGATAATCTGCCACATACTGAATGAAAACACAAGTCAATATGAGTTGTTTAAATAATGTTCCATTCTTGTATGTCGAAGTATTATTGTGTTTATACTCCAGAAGTTCAGAAGATAAATTTAAGTGTGGTGATAAACCCTGTTCTGGAATAAGAATTGGACACTCATCTATATTCCTGCTTATGTACATGCACTAATAGATAATTGTTGATTATTCTCCATTGTTGTTTAAGTTAAAAACATGAAACATTGTAAGTACATTGTTAGAACATGGATGCATTGTTTCACAGCTTGCATGGTTTTCATATGTGTATTAGTTAGGTATAGGTTGCACGTATGTTCTTGACGAATGACCTTGAACAGAAATCCAGTGAGTAGACCTACCCTTAATAAACAGGTCAGCAAATGTTTATGCTACGATAACAGACACCTCTGTTTTCCTCTGTCGCGTTTGTGCATACAGTCGACTGCAAAAGTTTTGTGCGGTACAGATGTATGCATGCAACAAAAATAACAATAATTCAGACGAGGGGGAAACGTCGGGAACAGAAGAAATGCAATAAAGTTAAGTGCAAACAGTTATAGAGGTATAGTGTATAATACGTGTGGCTGATATTACTGGAAGTGTGATAAATTGATTTGTAGTGTTGTACTACTTCAGCTCAGAAGCATGTGCGTCATCTCACTGCAGACTGTACCTCCTCTCTCTCGTTCCCGCAAAAGCTGAGTAGAGACTCGCATTCAACCTTTCATATAAAATTTTCATTCGTCAAGAAGTAACGCGCGACCTGTAATAAAGCGTTTCAAACTTATGATTTCAAATATTTCAGAACAATGGAAATGTGACCTTCATCGTTATTCCCCCCAGGTCTTCATATATATAATTACATAAGCAGCAAACTTTTCTTTACATTGCAGGACACGGTCATTTCGATCACCACGTGCTCAAGTGGCTGTGGTTCACCCTGGTGGTCTGACAGTTAGAGGGAGCAAACTTTATGTTGCTGGCTGTGACAGTCGTTGTATATTGGTGTTGGACATGAATAAAAAGATGAAACTGCTTCAACGACTGACATCTCCATCGTTACTTTATCCTCATTCTGTAGCAATGAACGAAAGTGAAATATATGTGACAGGTAATGTAGCATAAATTATGATATAGTCTTTTTGTGGTTTACTTTCTTACTTGTAGTAAATAATATGGAAGATAAAGCTACAAAAGAAAAGTTATGAATAAGTTGTATAAATTGATGCATTTGAAATAAAAGGTAATTTTTAAAGAATTAGTAATTAAATTAAATAACATTTTAATTAGTAATGACTGAATAAGTTTCAATATTATTTTAATCTAAACTGCTATTTGGTCACACTGTTATCCTGTTTCTTTTCCAACTTTGTTTGCAAGTGAGTGATTAGGGTTTAAGGGCCCGTCGACAGCTAGGTCATTAGAGCCCACTTTGTTTGCAATGAGCTGTCTTTTGTACCATGCAAAGTGCTTAGTACCCTGTAGTTCTGACATGTTTTAGTACTTTGCTTTCTCTATTGCTTTCATGGTTTGAATTAAAAAAATAGTTGGCTACTGTTGATTTATGTTCATTTAAATTGAACCCTCAGAGACACACAAAAGAAAAGAATGAAAGAAAGAAAAATGTGTCAGATAAGATTAGTACAACCTATCACCTAAACCCTACTTTGCACAGTAACAAAATGAAAGAATTTCACCACATTAAAGTTTTGTAGCAACAATATATATTAACTATGTTAAGTAGATTTTCCGGGCTTGTGGGCCGTGGTTGAGTTGGATTACCTTCCTCCGACGTTTCGCTGAAAACTGCGTCCAGCATCTTCAGGGTCAACCTCTGTTATTAGTGGCTGCACATAAACTAAAGTTCACTGCAAACTTTCATATTCATCTTTGTTTGTTATTAGTGTCCTTGGTAACACAAATTTTCACGATCGCTCGTTCTCATGAATACCAACATGAGATTATCGATCTCAAAATGCTGGCAAATGGGACGTCTCTGATCCTGGTATAAAGGAGAAACCTTTACGTGTCTCGGATTTTCTTCTCCCTCTTATTAGAGCCGGGAGCCAAGTTTTGCTTATCTGCTGTCTCTCTTCTTTTCGATTGTAGGAGTTTTTATGCATAAAAATCTCTATCGCTTCCCGAGTCAAGCGAGCCTGGTAGTGGCTTGTCCTTGAGAGTACCTCCGTGTCTTTGTAATTCACGTCGTGGCCGAACAACAGAGAGTGTTCTGCCACCGCTGACTTGTCCGTCTGCCCCAACTGGCTATGTCTTTCATGCTCTTTTAGCCGATTGCTGATACTCCGCATGGTGGTGCCTATATATACTTGTCCACAGCTACATGGTATTTTGTAAACACCGGCTGTGCAGTGTGGATGTCTTTTATCCTTAACGGAGTTAAATAAATCTTTGACTTTCTTTGTTGGCCTATAAATAGTCCTAATGTTGTACTGTTGCAGCAGTCTTCCTATTCGGTCTGTTACCTTATGGATGTATGGTAAATAGATGGTACTCAGGGTTTGTTTCCTCCGGTCTTTTTGGACTGACGGGTACCTCGGATGGAGAGCTCTTGTAATTTCCTTGTATGTATAACCGTTGCTGATGAGGGCCTTGTTAAGATGTCGGATTTCTTTATTCAGCTTTTGTGGCTCACAAATCTTCTTGGCCCGTTCGGAAAGGGTTTTGATTATGCCCAATTTTTGTCTTGGATGATGGTTCGAAGTTTTATGGAGGTACCTATCAGTATGAGTAGGTTTGCGATAAACTGTGTGACCCAGACGTGAATCAGCTTCTCTTGTCACTAGGACATCCAGGAAAGGAAGACTGTTGTCTGTTTCCTTTTCCATGGTGAACTGTATGGCTCGGTTTTGGCTATTTAGATGATGAAAAAAGCCTTCTAGTTTTTCCTCCCCATGGCTCCAAATAATGAAGGTGTCGTCCACATACCTAAGCCAGGTTTTTGGCTTATATGTAGCGCTTCTTAGCGCTTCTTCCTCAAACTTCTCCATGAAAAAATTTGCAACTACCGGGCTTAAAGGGCTGCCCATGGCAACGCCGTCTATCTGTTCATAGAAAGTGTTGTTCCACTGGAAGTAACTTGTGGTTAGGCAGTGACGAAAAAGACTGGTGATGTCAGACGGAAAAAGTTCGGCAATGTGTTGTAGTGCCTCTGTAATTGGAACCTTGGTGAATAAAGAAATGACATCGAAACTGACAAGGCGGTCCTCTGCCCCCAGTTGTATGGTCTTCAGTTTCTCTACGAAGTGCCTGGAGTTTTTGATGTAGGATGGGGTGTTGCCAATATGTTCCTGCAATAGAGTAGCCAGATACTTGGAAATGTTATATGTGGGTGATCCAACAGTACTAACGATGGGTCGTAATAGAACGTCGTCTTTGTGGATTTTCGGCAGTCCATAGAGCCTTGGCGGTAAAGCTTCGCTCTTGCAGGTTTGATGTTTGATGTTATCTGCTATCGTGGAGCTCTTTATAAGGTTGTTGGTCGTCCTTAAAATGCGCGAGGTTGGATCCTTCCCAAGCTTCTTGTAGGTACCCGGGTCCAGTAGTTCTGGGATTTTCGTGTTGTATGCCTCCTTCGACATTACTACCGTAGCATTCCCCTTGTCTGCCTGGAGGATGACGATGCTGTCATCTGCATTTAAGGTTTTGATCGCTTTCTTCTCTAAGGTGGTCAGGTTGTTCTTGGGGGCTGGGGTCCTGCACAGAATACGTGCGGTTTCACCTCTTAGTTCTTCAGCTTGATGTGGCTGCAGCAATCGAAGTGCGGGCTCCACATTGGCTATGATATCTTCCACCGGTATGTGAGATGGGGTGACTGCAAAGTTGCTCCCTTTGGACAACAGTGAAGTTTCTGCCTTAGTAAGTGTGTGATCCGTCAGGTTGACGACAACACGTGACGGGTCCAACTTAGGCGTCTTGTGAGTACTGGTACAGATGTTGAACTTTTTCTTTTGCCGATCAACAGTTTGTTCAAACGTAGCGCTCATGGACTGATATGTGATTTTGTCCACATTGTTCCAGTCCTTGTGTGTCATTGTGGCGCTGAGTTGTAAATGTAGCCTCAGCACTTATAACAATATATATTGCTTTCAAATGATTAGGTAATAAATACCAGGCTCAAAGTGGTATGTATATATGTCTGAGAGAATAAAAGGTTATTGCATAACCTACTCTGTATTCTAAGCCTCAGGACTGTTTACTGTCTATAATTTTTCTACTTGAGTATGGGTGCTAAATTTCTGATATTGCTCGTGTTTATCTAATATCTTCCAGCTTTACAATCAGCTTGTTTATAAGTTGGTGACACAGCATTCACAGACACATCAGATGCTTCCAATGGTAATTTAATGACATCCTCAACAGCAAATCTATCATAATGCTTAAAACAAAGTTGAGCACACTCTTGCACACTATTGCTTTTTTACCACTTAAGGGATTTGATACTTCTGTGGTATTTAATTACACTGCTTTGACCAACTACAACTAGCACCACAATTGTTTTGTTTCAGTAAACACTGTAGGAATATTGATGGCTGCAGGCCCATGATGATAAATATAAGCTAATTATTTAAGTTACATTCAAATGATAAGATTATTAAAAGACTATCATTAATTAATGTCTTTATAATACACAGTACAAAAAGCATAATAAATACAGAGCAGTAATAAACTATTTTCATTCAATTAAAAGGTGTGCTGCTATGGTTACATGCGTATTTGTTTATGGCAGTATCATTTCTTAGGCTGAATGGAGTGTAACAGTTAAGCAAATGAAAAGAAAGTAGCTCTACTGCCTGATTTTGCTACTTTCAACCACATGCTTTAGTTTGTGATTTCTATCATGTTCTTAGAGAACTGTATACTATTTGTAGATAATTTAAATCTTTATCATTGTTAATAGTGCTGCTCCTGGCATTTATTTATATTTAACTATGTTTAAATATATTTTGCATACATGTCCAAGAGCAGATGCGGAATGCTGAGTGATGATTTCTGAAGTGAAAACCCTTTACTTTGAAGTATGCCACTTAGTAGTCAGGCACTGGAATTATTAAGCAAGTGCAAGTTTAATGAAGAGGAAATGGAATACTTGGACGACCATGGGCAGGCTTTCATTCCTGCTGATAAAGGTATAGAATAGATTTCAAGAACTCTTGAACTAAACACAGGAACTGTTATCACAAATTGAATGAAACTTCAAGAGAAGGTAGACAGAGTTGCTGCACCTGAAATGCAGCAGGTGTTTTCATCAAACCCAGGGAAGAAAAAAAGAAAGTCAATCTCATCTGGTCATGAATCTTGATTTATTCTGAATAGATGACATTTGAAAAAAATATACAGATTCAATGGTGGAAAGGAGTAACCACCATATTGGTGTTTCTTATACAAGGATCACCCAGAAAGTAACGCCCCACATTTTTTCTCAGTGGATAACAATGTTATGAATGCAAAACTTTAGGTATGTATTATTTGAAGTTCTGGAGTGTGCACACAAATTTTCCATTTCTTCTGATGGATAGCATAACTGCAACAACATTTGAAATTGATGTCTGTAAGTGATGTACGCACATTACAAGCAGCATGTCATCATTGAATTTTTCACTGCAGAGAATGAAACTGTTGGGAACATTCACAAAAATGTATGTGAAGTTTATGGAGCATCTGCAGTTGACTAAAGTATGATTGGTCCCTGGGCACGGAGGACAGGGCCATTAGAAGGCAACTGCTTCTGCCAGTAGTCGTGACCACTGTGTTTAGGAACTGTGAGGGTGTCATACTTATTGATGTAATGTCAAGAGACTGGATAGTTAATTCTGAAGCACATGTCAACACATTAACCAAACTCAAGATGCACTTCCAGTGATTTCAGTGCTAGAATAACTCAGAAAATTGTTTGATTCAACATAATAATGCTCGATCTCATACTAGTTTGAACATATCACTGAACAACATTGGACAGTGCTACTCCAGCCACTCTACAGCCCTGACCTAGCCCCCTCAGACTTCCACTTGTTTGGGTTGTTAAAGGATGGCAGTCATGAGAGAAATTATAAGAATGATGAAGAGGTGATTTCCACAGTGAAAAAATGGCTTTGTGGCCAGAAAAAGCACTGGTAACAACAGGGCATACACACTCTTGTATCTTGCAGTGGGAGGACAAATAAGGAGTGTAGAAGAAGCATCATTCTTTCTTGTGTGTAAATTTCATTTGGTGCTGTTTTTATAATTTATGTCGGTGATGGTGATGAGCTTTTGACTCTTTCGTTATCTTGGGTCGTGGTACTGGATGGAATGAACATATACTCAGGGTTAACTTTAGTGAAATATTTTATTTGCACCTTCTTGTTCACAATATTTAAATTGTATCACAGTAGTAAGTCTTTTATTTCAGTGGATCGACTTCCCTAGCATTGCCAAGATTTAATGTCTGAAAATTTAGCGATATTTCGCTAAATGTGTTTTCTATCGCTTTACACTTCGTCTATTTTACATCCTTTCATTTAATTGCACACTTTGTATTAACTAACTTGTTAAAGTTAGCTAATGTTCCACTTATTTTACTCAAATTAACGGTCTTTAAACACTTAGTAAATTTACTTTCACTATTTTATGACGTGCACACATAAAAATGCGTCCATTTATACCAAGGACACAGACGCTATTCACAAATTCTTTTGGTTGCGAGTCTAGGATTCCGACTGCCATGTGTACATCTGTGTATGTGTTCATCAAATAGTTCCCGCATTGTTAGGGAAGCAATCCTTAGCCATTCTCCCTTCGCTTTCAATATTGAACACATATAATTCTTTTATTTATACATATATATTAAAATTAAATATGGAAATATTTATGACGTCTTTAAACAAACTTAATTTTTTGTAACAATGAACAATAGTAACACGTTTTTGTCATTTAACCAACTCATACCAACACCAAAAACAAATTACACTCTCAACAAATATTCACAAAAATGATTTTCTTTTGGGATCTTACAATATCCTGTCTCACATTGAATGGAAAAAATAAATGTTAAAGAAAAAGAATGTAGTGCATTACTTTCTGAGCAACCCTCATATCATAACAGGAGGGCTGTTCACTGATGGTAAGATGTCTAAGGTTGGTTTACAGTATAAAAACTGAATGAACAAAAGGTGCTGCTGAAAAAGATGTACATATTAGTTGTATGACACATGCTTTGGTATTGGCTGGAATACCAATGGCTTATGCCATTTACAAGCACACAAATGGTTATTATTAAAAAAATTGATTATTTTTAAATTGTAAAATCCCATTTTGTTGGCCATCTCCTCCATTCAGGATCATGTTCATCATTATTCATTTCCCTGCCCGTATTGTTGCCTTTCTTTTGCTAAACACAAGATTAAGTAATTATTATTCATTTATGCCAACAAACTTACTGCTGGAGTTTTTAAACACACAAGCCATGTGTGGGCAATGTCTGAGAGGTAGAGTTGAACTGAACAATTCGGTACCACAGCCAGGATTTGAACCACAGACCTACTTTACGTATGGCTGCTGTAACCACTGGGCTACAGTGACAACTTGCCAGTATGACATTGAATTCTGCAACTGATTCATATTTTTCCTGGTAGACCATAAAGGAATCTCACATCAGAGATAAATACACTAAGGGCGACTTACAATCGTAAGTGTTTTATGTCCAGGGATTAAATAACCTTTAGATTGAAGGTGTGTGGTTAAATTCCCGACTGGGGCATTGAGTTTTTCAGTTCTGATTCTACTTCTTAAGCCAGATTAGAATTTAACTGATTTTCCTATATACATTCACCATAAAATAGTAGCCTCCAGCATGTAGTACAGCTTTCTAATTTTTTTCAGATAAATGGGCACACTGCATTCATGTGTTCAGTGCTCTAGATGGAGCATACAAACGTCAGATGTGCCGCAAGGGACATGGCGAGGGTCATTTGAGGTCCCCTGAAGGAATAGCTTTGGGCCAAGGATCTAATGGAGAAAGAGATTTACTCTATGTGTGCGATACTGGAAATGATCGTGTCCAGGTAAACTTGTCTCTTTATTCTTTCTACTGCACACCTATGGTGGGTAGAGGAAGGTCATATTCCACAAAAAACTTTGATACTAGGATTTTAGAAGAAATACACATTTTGAGGTTTTTAAAGCTCACCTCCTCCCATAAATTAATAATTAATAAGATGCTTATATGTCTTTGCAAGTTTGAATCAGGAGAGAGAGAGAGAGGGAGAGAGAGAGAGAGAGAGAACAACACAGTATGATGCAACACAAAGATTTTATTGAAATTTCTTCCACTCTTGGGAGTAAATTCTATTATATGGGAATATATTATAGTTTTTATTCTTTCAGAAATGGCTCCAACAATTATGTATAAAATTTTATGTGTCCTATATTGACATGATTTTATAAACCCTATATCTTGAATTTCCTCTGAAGAGCCCATGAAATTCTGTTCATTCCGATTGAATTTTACATACTTTCATATAACTGCAAAACATAGGAGACAGAAAGCTGCTGCAGGAAAAGTGTAGGATTCATTAAACTATACAGTTAAATTAAGCAATCTCTTTTATACCGTTAGTTATTTTTAAAAGCATTTTATTCTTTATATTGTAACAAATGACAAGCCAAGTTACTTGTTATGTCATTTTATTTCCCTTAAAGTGAATCACAATTCACAACTTGTGATCTTGCAACTCAGAGCTGTTCTTTTCTACAGTAACCTTGACACAAACACTCCTCAACTGCATGTAGCTCATTCTGACAATTCTACTCATTGACTTAAACTAAAGTGTCTCAACACTTTTTCTTTGTCTGCGACTCACTCACTATGTAGTTGAGAATAAGGTACCAGTCATTTTTCTGAAAATAATTTCTGCGAAGCTTCTCCTAATAGGTCCAGCACTCAAAACTTCTCAAACTTCCTGGAAATGGTGTTGTTCTTAACTCCCACTGTCATATGTTGCCTAGCAATATAGTGGTGTGTGGTAGCTAACCTTGAGTCTCCTTTGATGTGTGGCCATCGCCACAATTTCTCAACATTTTTCTAAAAATAACTGCACTATCTGATGGAATTGGTTGGATAGAGAAATTTGTATAAGAGCACCACATACAATTACATGTATCTTTGTGCTTAACCTTTTTGTCCTCCACCCTTAAATGTAATTAAGATAATGGAATATTTAAAACTGATGTGCAGCATTCAGCTACTTTGATTATATTTATATCTGTTCAACAAGGTGTTCTTACAAAACCTTTCTGTTCATTTTAATTGAAATAAGACCGATAAGATGGGACGGACTATTGTGGAGAGACGCGAGGAGTATAAATGAAGCATTAGACTCCTGCAGTCTGAAAAATCAGCTCTGACTTAGCACAGTATTGAAAATGTACACAGAGCAAAGTGTGATGACCTAAAGTTCTTGACCGCTCCGACAAATGCTTTGACCAACTCATTAAAGAATGCATAGAAATCAAATTACATCCATCAAATTTTAACAGAGACTCTGGACGCAAACTAAGCATGGCTTGAGCACCAGCCATCAAACACACCATCATAGACAATTCAATCAGATCAGAGCACCTGACTGACAGTACAGAAAAACGACCCACCCCATATTATGCAAGTGGCCCAATCACTGGGTTCTCCATGCTCATTGGCCAGGACCTGCCTGGCTCTGCCCATCTTCTTAGTGTATATACACTAGCATGCCTTTTACCCTGGAATTAGTTCCTGATGAAGGCCATGGAGTATAAAATGGCTGAAAGCTCGAGTTTTATTGATTTGATGCAGCTGAACACTCGAAAAGCAATTATTAGTAACATTTGTTGCAAAAGTGTTAACTCTTATAAGACAAAAGGAGTCAATTTTGAGAAAATAAAAGCTAACGAAAGCTTCTATGTAAAGAATAGTTGGAATGGTGAATTTTAAACTCATCAGATGCTGAACTTAACATGAAATTTGTTTTTTATCGTGGTTTTTGTTTCTGACTAATGGTGTATGCAGACATATAACCCCTAGTGCTACAGGCTAGGAAGGGCCTTGGCTTGCCACCCAGCCATTGCGTCCCCCACCTCTGCCCACTACAAGCATCATTGGTGGGGTGCAGAATTGCAGGTGGGACATGGTCAGCGCCCTGAGCCCTCCCATCCAACTCTACAGCCTTCACAACCTGGAGCCGCTACTTCTCCCACAAGTAGCTCCTCAATTGATCTCCCCAGGACCTAACGAGGCTGAGTGGACCCCGTGCCAGACCTCCCAATGGGGGAAAAATTTCCATGCTGGTACTGGGGATCAAACCCAGGTTCCCCGTTCGAGAGGCAAGCGCCCTACCAACTGTGCTACGGAGGTGGTCATGCAGACATATACTCAGAAGCATATACATAAACACACACACATGTACACAGATACACATAGAAACACACACATACACACACATGGACATACACATATACATCTGCACACAGAATTTTTTCTAAAAATGTGTTTCTTTAATTTATATTTCTGGTGAAATCTCAATATTACATTTTAGTTAAATAAAGCTACTTGGTGCTCCTCTTTCTTTATAATCAAGTCAGTTGATGCTAGAGAAAGTAACAATAAATGAATTTTAAGAGGATAGACTTCTTCAAAACAATAAAATGTGGAGTAAACGTGGATCTTTAATTTTGTACTTCCATAAGGTACCTTACAAGAGTTCTATGTTGATTTCCTGTTCATTTGTTTCTATCTGTAACTCAGTACAAAAAGATAACAGTGTGTGGAATATTATTTGATATGGTATTCAGCATTGGTCTAATAACAGCTTGAAACAGATTAGTCAATAATTAATTATTAAATAGGGAAGTTAACTGGGTTGCAGGCCTAGGTGTTTAGAAGCATGGCCGAGTGTTTAGGAACTGAGGCAGCAGTGGTGGGAAAGAGAGATCCAGCATCTCTGGGCATAAAGTAGTGGGTTTTTATTGGAAACATACAATCATATTTAAAAAACAGTAGTATTGTAAGCTGATAATAATGATGACCACTAACCTGTGTTGTATGAAGTGTTGAGACTTGAGAAGATCTCCAATACTCGTACATTTCTAGCATCTGCACATGAATTTTCCATAAACAACGATAAGCTTGCAGGTGTGATTATGGCAGTATGCTCTGTGATAATTTCATTTGGTTTTTTTATGTGGGTGGATTATTCTTATATATCTTGTTTTATAAGTTTGTCCATTAATAAAAATTGCAGGGTACCAAATTGGCATTTTGAAGGGGCTCAGTCCAATACTGATAATTCTGTCCACAGAAATCTCGATTTGTAAGCAACAAGAACAGTATCAGAGTTGTATTGAAAGAATAATAGCTGGTGTTCAGTACTGGTCAGCACTATTTAAAAATGGATTTAATGTAGCATTTTGATATTTTTCACCTATGATAGTAATTAAAAAATGCCTTTATTATTACGTGTACATTATTTCATACAAATTACATCTGTACAACAATATTTAAGTGGAATAATTATGTAATCATATTTTATTATTTGTATTAATAACTTAACCTAATGCAACAAAAATATTTATGTAAATGAAAATTATTCTACAGCATACAAGTAGTGCAATTGTGTTACTATTTGTGTTAAAATCATTGATTTACATGAAGGAAATAAAATTAAATAATTGCAAAATAAATTAAATGACATCAGGATTGGTTCATTAAGCTTTAGTTCCAAAGTTTTATTTTCAGATTGTTGCAAGGTTTTATACACAGAATTTTTCACAGTGAAACATCTCTATTTGTTTGTACTTTCAACCTTACTGGACTAATATTTTAAACATTTCTTGAATTTCTGCAACATTTAAGCTTTAGTGCAAGTTATGAAAAAATCTGGCTTAAGCACTTGGAGTATTCACATAAATTTACAATGATTAGTTTAGATATATAGGAATAACTAAGGAGACATTGCTAGGTATTGCATTATAAATAATAACCTTTAATGCAAGAGCTCTTCGCCAGCAAAGGCCTACTGCTTGGCTGTTGCATCCCCCACCTCTACCTACTACAGGTGTCATGAGTGGGGTGCAGAGCTGGAGGGTGGGACGTGGTCAGCACCCTGAGCCCTCCTGGCTAGTTATACAGACTTAGCCACCTGGGGTTGCTACTTCTCAATCAAGTAGTTCCTCAACTGGCCCCTCAGGGACCAAACAAGGCTGGGTGCGTCCCATGATATACTGCATTAAAAGTGCTAAACCACTATAACTAGAACACTATTTCTGATTTTGGCTTTGCTATCATGAAGATGAACATATGATGAAATGCTGACATAAACCAGAATAATGCTCCCAATTTGTAAAAAAAAGTTGAAATATTGAGAACCTGTATTTACCCGTATTGTATTCCACCCAAAAACTCAATGTTGAGATTTCACCGGAAATATGTTTTGAAACCCCCTGGATAAAAAAAAAAGCATTTTTAGAAAAAGGTCTGTGGGTGTCTGTCTGTGTGTGTGTGTGTGTGTGTGTGTGTGTGTGTGTGTGTGTGTGTGTGTGTGTGTGTGTGTGTGTGTGTGTGTGTGCATGTGTGCGTGTGTGGGAGGCATAAATCAAAAACGAAAAGTCAGTTAAAAGCCAAAGTTGGTACTTAAGTTTAATGTCTTTCAAGGATACGACATAAAGGTGTTGAAGAAAATAGCCCTACCCTAAGCTACCTTTTACATGGAAAATTTTGATTTTCTTGAAAATGGCTCTAACCATTTTGATTTTAATGCCATATGTTTAAGATATTTTTATGACAAATGAAATATATATTTTGAACTTTCTGGCTACAGGCTATGTAGTCCTGTTTACTCTGGATGACTTTTGAATAACTCATAAACCGTAAGAGATACACAAAATCTTACTGTACAAAAAATGTAGATCTTGCTAAAACACATGATTTATGTTCAAATAAACCTTTTTGTAGGGAGAACCATTTCGGAGATATTCCTTGTCATTTGTGTCACTTTTGGAAAACTTAAAACTTTCGCAAAATGCAACATCATTGTTAATTACTTTCTCTACTGGTAAGTAGGGGAAGTACTGTATTCCACCCAAAAATTCGATGTCGAGATTTCACCGGAAATATATGTTTTGAGACCCCCTGAATCCAAAAAAAGCATTTTTAGAAAAAGGTCTGTGTGTGTGTCTGTGTGTCAGTCTGTCAGTCTGTCAGTCTGTGGACAGCATAGCTCAAAAACTAAAAGTCGGTTAAAAACCAAAGTTGATATTTAAGTTTAATGTGTTTCAAGGATGCGACACGAAGATTTTGAAGAAAATAGCCCCACCCTAAACTACCCTTTACATGGAAAATTTTTCGAAAATTTGGATTTTCTTGAAAATGGCTCTAACGATTTTGATTAAAATGTCACATGTTTGAGATATTTTTATGACAAATGAAATGTATATCTTGAATTTTCTGGCTATAGCCCCTGTAGTCGTATTTACTCTGGATGACTTTTGCATAACTGGTAAACCATTAGAGATAGACCAAATTATACTACACAAAAAATGTAGATCTTGTTAAAATACACAATTTATGTCCAAATAAATTTTCTTGTAGGGTGAACCATTTCGGAGTTATACCTTGTTATGTGTGTGAGTTTCAGAAAACTTAGAACTTTTGTGAAATGGGTCATCGTTCATTTTTTTATATGTGCAAAGACAACAGAATCTCAAAGCTTTAAAACATTTGACTATCGCACAAAGCCTACTGTATTCTAACATTCCCCTTGCACGTACAAGGAAATAAGCAATACGTTGTACAAATGTTTATCTCAACTAACACGAAGAAGATATAGGAATAAGAGTTTGTAAGAATGGTTAGTACAAAAGTAGAGAAAGTCATGTGAGTGCAACACATCAGATTTAATATGTTAATCGTGCAAAGAGAACGGAATCTCAAAGGTCAAAAAGATTTGAGTATCGCACAAAGCCTTCTGTATTCTAATATCTCCTTTGCACCTACAAGGACATAAGCAGTAAGATAATTTGTACAAATGTGTATTTTAACTAACATGGAGATATAGGAATAAGAGTTTGTTAGAATGGTTAGTACAAGAGTAGAGAAAGTCATGTGAGTGCAACACATCAGATTTTTTTTTATATGTTAAGCATGCAAAGAGAACGGTATCTCAAAGCTAAAAGGATTAGACTATCGCTCAAAGCCTACTGTATTCAAATATTCCTTTCCCTTGCACCTACAAGTAAATAAGGAATAAGATAATTTCTGTAAATTTTTATCTTAAGTAACATGAAGAAGACAGGAATAAGGGTTTATAAGAATGGTTAGTACAAGAGTAGAGAAAGTCATGTGAGTGCAACACATCAGAGTTTTGAATCATACTTTCAACTATGTTTTTTTTTTTTTAATAATTACTTAGGTTCTGGTTAGGTTTCGCAATATAACAGCACCTAGCTTACTTATATGCATGCAGAAAACAAAATAGGTTAAATCTGCAATCTTATTGACCAACATAAATCCCTTTTTTGTAGGTACTGAGGCCTGAAGATGGTAAGGTAGTACGTATCCTTGGAGTTGTATTATCCACACCAGGAAGTCAACTTGCACACACAGAACTGGATCAGCCCACTTCTGTTGCAGTAAACAATGAAAAGATAGTAATAATGGATTATGGCAATTGTCGTGTAAAGGTAAGAATTCATCTTTTACTATGTATTAGAATAGGAACAGAGAATATTGGTCTACAAGTTTGCTTTTGTTTGCTTTAAATATCAGTATTTTGCAATCAGTATTCTTAAAAATTAAGCATAAACACAACAAGGAAATTCAACCACCTACTTGCTTTTTAAAGCACAACTCCTTAAAGCAGGCACTGGCAGGGTTTGGTCCATCAAACTTTGCTCTGGCTTGCTAATAGCTTAGGGCCTCAATGCAGCTCTTGGGCTACATCAGTGGTATGCTTTATTATTGACACAACTGACCATACAGCAGATAAAATTAATTTGAAAGTCTATTAATACTGAACCAAAATTCTATATTTATGGCATTATAAAGTGTGTGTGTAATTACAGATATATCTTTTCCAATTTCTCAGACAATTTAACATCATAGATCTTTGAGAGGTAGAGTTTAATGCCATTCTGGCAGTTTGTCACGATAGCTCAGTGGTTAGAGCAGCTGCCTGGTAAGTGGAAGGTCTGTGGTTCAAATCCCAGTTGTGGCATTGAATTTTTAAGTTCCAGTTCTACCTCTCACACTTTGCCCACACACGGCTTGTGTGTTTAAAAACACCAACAGTAAGTTTGTTGGTATAAATAAATAATAATACATAGATCTGTTTGAGAGGTAGAACTGGAACTTAAAAATTCAATGCCACAACTGGGATTTGAACCACAGACCTTCCGCTTACCCGGCGGCTGCTCTAACCACTGAGCTATTGTGACAAACTGCCAGAATGGCATTAAATTCTCAAACCAGTTCATAGTTCTCCTGGTAAACCACAAAGGCAGTCTCACATCAGAGACAAATTACCCCAATGGTGACTTACTTGTAAGTACTTTATATCCCAGGATTAAATAACCTTCAGATGGTAATTATTAGTTCCAGTTCTACCTTTCAAACTTTGCCCACACATGGCTTGTGTGTTTAAAAACACCAGCAGTAAGTTTGTTGGCATAAATAAATAATACATAGATCTTTGTTACACTTACAGCAGAATATCTTTCCTCTGTTTATCTACTTGATGAATTTAATTATTTTATACCTATATGTACAGCGACTTAATCAGAAAAACATAAAACAGAAACAGTTTTTCTACATTTAACTGATGAACTCTTAAACGTAACAGGAACAAAATTATATTTCATAATATAAAAACCCAGATAATAAAATTAGAAGAGTTAAAGGTCTAACTGATGAGAACTTATGAATAAGTAACTTATATAAATTATAAAATATGGGAATGTTGAATTGCAACTTAAATTAAATGTTTTATTTTTTGTTGGTTAGCTTTCTGTTGACCAGCCTATGAATATTTGGAGGGATGTTTTGTGCTGCCTTGATTCTAGGCACTGCATTAAGATTTTCTTCAAAGAGGTTTCTTTGAGTCTGTGTTATCTCAATTTTAAAACAAGGAAGAGCTGCTCTCACATATAAGCAGACACAGGCATTATAAAAAAGGAAAAGATTGGTAAAAATCAACCAAATACACCTTGTTACCATACTTACATTTCAGTTCTTTGTCACAGGAACTGAATCAACATTTACTAAATGTAGAAAATATACCAAACTGTGTTTCTAGACCTTGTATGTTCTGAAAACGTCTTTCAAATAGTTCAGTATCATCCATATTTTCACCAAGAATTTATACATGTATTGCTGTGCAAACATTGAAACTTAATGCTATCCACTGCTGTGGTGTCACCACTTGCTGCTTGGCAAGCAAGCTCTTGCCACCGTCTACTGCCCACCGTTCTAAAGTAGTGTACCTGCCAGTGCCTGCCTTAAAGCAAATAATAAATTCCTTTGGAACATTATCAACTTAAATTGAGCATAAGACATAAAAGAGTACTAAAATGAGCTGAATACATATGACCAGATTTATCTGAAGTGAAGTGTTGGTTTTCAATTACAGCTTAATATTTTTCTCCTCAGGTATACTCCTTGAATGGCAGAAAGGAAGCTGAATTTGGGTCACGTGGTATCTTTGGATCTGCAGACTGTATAGCATTAGATAAAAATGGCTTTATATTGGTTGGTGGCAGTGATATTTCTCGTATATTTGTGTTTCGTCCAAATGGCGTTCTTGTTCGTACCATCAGTAACAGCAAATTTGTTTCTGTGTCTGGTCTCGCTGTTACATCAGACATGGATATTGTTGTAGCTGATAACAGAACTGATTCTGTGCTTATTTATTAGAATGTATAAACTATTACAGAATTTTAAGAATCAGTAAATACAATAGAATCTCAAAATAATGCAGTTGTTGTGGACATGTTTGAATCCTGTATTATAATGGTCCCACAGTATATCAAAATGTGAATTTAGAAGTGACAAAGCTCAATCCTGTGGAGATGGTGGGAAACATTCGTACAATAATAAATTACAGTACATTGTAAAGTGTGCAATACATGGTAAAGAACACCACTTTTAAGTACAATTACACACCAGTTAGGATAGGGGTGTATTTCAGTCCTGCAATCAATCTTAATTTATGCAGTACATATAATTACACCATACCCATTCCATAATAATCTAATTTTGCATTGTTTTAAAGAAATCAGTAAGTTTTGTTTGGTGCCTAATTCACGTTTTCTTTTTTTTTTTTTTTCTCTCCAAGTATTGTTTGATTTTAGCAAGGTGGAGATGAATACTGTTTGATTCATTTTGCTCCTCCATACACAGAATCATGTTGTTTATGATACTTATCACTTCACTAATATATGGAATATCTTCTTCTGTGTGCATGTTTCTTTACTTCAGGAAATTCTTAGCAATGTAGTGGCCAAGGTCAATGCTAGGAATGCAGCAGCCGCAGTGGCCGAGGTCCATGCTAGGGGCAGTGAAAAGTATATTCCAGTACTACTCTTTGAAGAAAATGTTAAACTCAACTTTCAAAATTAAAAAAATAAATAAGTGAATAAAAAGTATTATATATTTTTGGGGGACATGCTTTCCCCCACATTAAATCCAAATCTGCAGTATTTCAGGCCGCATGATTTTGAGCTTCTACTGTATTTATGTTAACATGCTTCAGCAGAATGAATTTGTTTAGAAAGATTTTAAAATGTTATTTACAGTAAGTAACCTTTATTTAATTTATTATAAAATAGTTCCTCTTTCTGCAAGTGCAGCTCAATTTGAAAATTATTTATATTTTTTTGTTTAGTTTGCTGTACACTCATTTTCACTATGCATACAAATTGATATAATATCCAAAATATTAAACATGTTTTTATTAAATAAGGGCTGCTTAGTGTATAGCTACTTAAAATATATTGCCATAAGATAAATTCAATTTTAACATGAGAGTAATCCAGAAGGTAACAATTTGGCTTACTAAATTGAACAAAAAATCAAATAAAACATGTCACTTATAAAATTGAAGTTTGCTATTTCTCCTCATAATCACCTCCATTATTTAAACATTTGTCATATCTGTCCATGAACTTTAGAATTCCCACATAGTAGTCAACCTCTGCCAGTCCATTGAGCCCAGATCTTTGGACAGATTTCACCATCCAAGAACAAGAAATGTTTGGGAAAGAAATCTGTAATTTGTCAAGGGTTATGTGTCTGTTGTGCCAATGTTGTTGATTACTTGATTATTTAAATCATCTGTGATGAGTGGCAAACCTCTGGATCAACTGTGTCCTGTGTAACGATCCAGCAGAAATGAACGAAGACCTGTGAAGCATTAAGATCAGAAGAAACTACAGTTCAAAAGTATTGGAAAGCACGAATGCTAATGGCTTCATTGCCAGATGCAAGGCACTAGAAAACAACAACAATAACAACTTTCTTCATGTACATTTGTTCAAACATTGTTGATCATTTCGTATCATATTCTCACGTTTCTTTTGTTCATTACTATATCATCACACACACACATATGGGAGTGCAAACCTAGAATCTACACTGAAATTTAAGAAAGTAGGTTCAAAAGTTGGAGTTGTGAAATGGATATCAAAACAGAAATTAAAGAAGAGATTCTTTTCTCGGAAGTTATTTCTCAGACTGAGAGAGATAGTTTTTCACAAGATGTTACAGTGAAGTTGAACAATGATGCTACTGTATGCAACAAAGTCTATGAAATGGAATCAAAAACACAAATCAAGGAAGAAGCTCTTATTTCAGACTTTTGTTCACAAAATGAAAGACAGTTTTTTCCTCAAGATCCAGTAATGAAATTTATTCAATGCAGCAATTATTGTGAAGTGGATACCAAAATAAAAATAAAAGAACCATGTTGGATGGGACAGACTTCTACAGAATCTTCAAGTGTTCATGATGTAACTCAGGACAGGGTGGATGAGAGCTTCCCTTCAACAGAATCAATAAGGTAAGTGTACTCACTTCTCCAAAATTTCAACTTTTCAGCCATATTCCTTGTGAATGTAAGGCATGGAACTGTTCTCCAGACATAATTAGCCTAGTGTAGTAGTTTCTTCAGGTTGCATCTTTATCCCCACATTAACAAAAGTTAATATTAATATAAAATAATGTCACCAATAAACTTGTACAATGGAACTAATAACACCGTCATTTTTCAAGATGTCCCTCACTCTGTGTTTTCACTGTTACATGGAGTATGTTGATTCATATGGTCTTCATGGCCAATTTGTTGCTACCAAGTGTCTGTCTATATGTTCCAAGGCTAGACACATGGTCAGTGTGAACATTACAGAGGTTATACTTGTTACTGACTCTTATAGTCTCTGCCAGTAATGTATCCAACACTGCTTCAGTAAGTAATCGTCATGGCAGCATTTCCAAACTTCCACATACCATTTAGGATCAATTAGACTGTCTTCTGTGAGTTGATTTTCATTGTGATCAGTGATTATAGAATGTCATGGATATAAGCAATAGTTTATATGCACACATAGGCTTCAAACCTTTATACAGCTATGGCGGAACAAGGCAATCTGAAGTTACCTACCATGTGGACAGAGCATGATGTAATTGCACGAGTATAGTGACAGCACAAAACACACTGCCTACAGTGCATGGTATCTCTCGAATGTGTTCACTAGTTCCACATAGTAAAATGCCTGCAGCATAAAGATCAAAATATTCATGTATTGCTGAACTTGTACAAAAATTTGCGAGTGAATATTTTACTGCAAATGGGGACAGCATTGAATATGTGTTATGCAATAACCTTATCTGTAACATTCATGCGTCAAGTGAACCTAGCCTGCCCGCCTTGTTTAGCATGATAGTTAGCATGTCTGCCTCACGTTCAAGAGGTCAGGGTCAGTTATCCGGGTAAGGTTTTTTTCCGAGGTTTTCCCTTATCCTGAGAAGACGAATGTCGGGTAACTTAAGCTCCATGGACCTCAGGCTCATTTGAGCATCATTTCACCCACATCATTCATTCACCATCTGATATGACATTACGTTGGAGGACGTTAATTTAAATTTAAAAAAAAATGAACCTAGCCTCCTCTGTGAAATGATCATGTGACAGACTGACCCCCTCCCATATCCTATAGTTCAAACTCCACAACCTTTCGTTCCATGTATGAAGGTTCGTTGCCTATACATGAACATTGAATGTGAACATGGAAAAGTTAGTTGACTTGGTGCAGTGCACAGAGTAATAATTGATTAGCCATTTTGTATCACTGTTCCACTTTAGTCATGTTGTCTGATATCAGTTATAAATGATTATGTGCCTCTGGTTAGGCTGCTTAATCCAAATAATTAAATATCTCCATGCATTCTCAGATCCAACTTGTATTGGTACAATAATTCCTTTAAAGGTCAAAGGCTCAATTGTTTTTATTTGTGCAGTTCACAATCTGGATTACCAAAGTGTTTCCTCTGGTGACGGTTCACTTTTGGACAAAAAATCACAACATAAAGCCAGAACCAAAATTGCTTAAACACATAACCAGAAAACAATAGCTATCCACATGGGAACAAATCTTAATTTAAAAAAATAGAAACCGAGTATTTAATTTCGACATTCCCCAGAAAGATATTTTCAGCAAGTTCCTTGAACCGTCACCATAGGAAGCATCATTGTGATACAAAGATTTTGAAGAAAATTCCTCCACACTAAACTACCCTTTACATTGAAAATTTTTCGAAAATTTTGATTTGCTCAAAAATGGCTCTAACGATTTTGATTAAAATGCCATATGTTTGAGATATTTTTATGGCAAACAGATGTACATTTTGAATTTTCTGGTTATAGCCTATGTAATCCTGTTAACTCTGGATGACTTGCATAAGTGGTAAACCATAAGAGATAGACCAAATCTTGCTATATAAAAAATGCAGATCTAGTTAAAAACACACAATTTAAATCCAAATAAATTTTTTTATAGAGTGAACCATTTCAGAGATCTTCCTTGTTATTTGTGTTAGTTTTGGTAAGTTTAAACTTTCGTCAAATGGAAGATTTTTATTCATTTTTTTATCTTAGCCGTGCAAAGAGAATGGAATCTCAAAGCTGTAAAAGATTTGACTCACTCAAAGGCTAGTGTATTCTGATATCCTTCTTGCACCTACAAGAAAATAAACAATAAGATCATTTCTGAAAATGTTTATCTCAACTAGCACAAAGAAGATAAAGGAATAGGAGTTTGTAAGGATGGTTAGTACAAGAGTAGAGAAAGTCATGTGAGCGCAACACATCAGATTTTTCATACATCATCTAGAAAATTTTGATTTTTCCACATCTTGCAGCTAAGAAAGAGAATATTTTGCATTTGAAGGCATTTCTAAGAAAAAGCATTATTTTATTGATTAATTCCTTGGAGTTTCATTACATCCCTTTTTATCAATACCCTTCAGAATAGAATGAGGCTTTGTGCATAATATCAGACTTTTCTTTATGTGATTATCTAGTACTGCTGATGCACTAAGCTTATGACTATTATTTAGTTAGAAGTTCTGCATATGCTAATACTGAAATGCAGATATTCATATCTAGCTTTTGTTAATGTTCTCAGCTGAAATTGTATTCTAGTGTTTTGCAAGTTTTTACATATGTTTAAAAAAAAATGAAAGATATGTTAAGTCTGAAAAATCCAAATCTATAGTTTTGTGAATTCAGTTCAGTTTCTATTTAAGGGTTTTCTGTTAAAGTTCAAGCTCCTTCTCATTGAAATTTAGAAATACTCTGCTCTCAATATTTGGAGTACCCAACAGCCTCACAATATCTCCCTTACAAACAGTTGCTTCATCATCTACATTAGGCCAGTACAATTTTAATGCTGTTTTATGACTGTCTAAAAAATTTAAAATCATATGTTGGTCCATGTGGATTGTGTGAAACCTATAACATTTTACCAACATAATGTTTCACCGACTTTTTCCCATCAAATTGAATCAAACAAAAAGAGCCATCTGCTAGATTACCTTCATGTCTTGAGGATACTGTTTCTAATTCATTTACAACTTCCGTCCCATTTTCATATCCTCTGTAATTCTCCACCGAACAAACTTGTTCATAATCACTACCTGTAGCATTGTCATCTTCATCAATAATACCCGGATGGGTAGAACTGCCTGTTGTTGTTGTAGTGTTTAACGCCCGCTTTTACTACTACGGCACCGCAGGCGGTGACACTGGTGATACATAGAATGAAGATGGAGCACCGGTGGAATGAGATGGCGGGGGAAACCGGAGCACCCGGAGAAAACCTGCCCTGACGCCGCTTCGTCCACCACGAATACCACATGCGGGTCCCTGGGATCGAACCCGGGCCGCATAGGTGGTAGGCGAGCGCGCTAACCGCTCGGCCACGGCGCCGCCTAGAACTGCCTGCTAACATGTCTTCTGCACTGACATTTTTCCCTGGCACAACTTCAATTCTCCTCTTTCTGTTTTCTCACTGGTTCATCAACTCCTCTTATTGCCTTAAGCAAATTAATGGCTGCTTCTGACACAGTTGTAGATGGTGATTGTACTATTTCTGTAGACTGTTCAATAATTCTATCGGGTAGTCTCAATAGCTTAGCAGGATTGAATGGGTGTATTCCACATATCTGGAAACCTGAAATTATATTTGCACTAGTCTCAGCCTCTGTTGGATATAATTTCTCATGTAGTTTGGAAAGCAATCCCAAACTGAGCGTTTTGGATTTCTTCTTTTGATGACTTCCAATGATCCAGAATGTTACGGCAATGCTTTAATGGTCCATACAAGGCAACATCAAGAGGTGTAACAGGTGAGTACTATTAGGTGGCAGACAGGTGAATGCAATGTCATTTTCTTTTGCCAATTTTATAACCTGTTCACTGAAATGGCTGCTAAGATTCTCACCAATTAGAACCTTTTTCCCCGGAATGTTTTTCACATTTGGAACACAGTTTCAAACCAGTCAGTGAAGCTAACAATATCGAACCAGCCACTCTTACTAGGGTTTTATCGTGTGTTTAATGGACCACCTTCTGTCCAAGTAGACCATATATGTTCTGATCACAGACAACATATTCAGGCAACATAGAATCAGAGGCTGAGCCACAGAACATGACAGATATTGCGGTTTCGGTACTACTTCAGATTCTGTCTGGATATTCGACCGTTCTCTTAAAAAAGCACTTTTCTTTTGGCCAGGGTCATCCGACAAATTGGTCTCATCATAGTTGAATATTTTGTTAGGCGATACTTTAGAACCATCTTCATTTGTTAGTTTAAGCTTCAAATTTGCAAATAACTGACTCACTGATTCAGCAGACAAGGAAGCTCTACTTGTATTGATATTTCTGCCCATCCGTTGGAATATTTTTGCTCTGTACCTCTCCAGGAAGGATAATGCCCAGTCAGCACTTATATTGTTCTTGAATAAACGCACAGTGCGACCTTGTATTTTTAAATATACTGTAGCTATCATCCCTAGATCTAGCTTATCAAATGGAAAACCCCATTCTGTAACAATTATTAAAAGGTCAACCAGGCTGTTTTCCTCATCTGCAATAAAAGCTAATGGCCATCCAATGCCATTGGTGTGTTTATACCTCACTTTGTTGCTGAGAGTTCCCAATGAAATAGAGAAAAGCACTCTAACCTTTCTCAAAGTCATTTTTCCCTGCAAGATATTCTTCACTTCTGAATCCAAGTTTTCCGTAGGATAATTGTTGTATGAACATCAATTCTACATACATGAGCTCTTGGCACTATCTCTGAAAGAAAAGTTCAGCTGCCTACAATTGGTCTCGTCGCCAGTCACTCCCTTGGTATCGTCGCCAGTCACTCTCTTGATCTCGTCGCCAGTCACTCACTTGGTCTCGTCGCCAGTCACTCCCTTGATCTCGTCGCCAAACACTCCCTAGGTCTCGTCGCCAGTCACTCCCTTGGTCTCATCGCCAGTCATTCCCTTGGTCTCGTCCCCAGTCACTCGCTTCGGCTCGTCGCCAGTCACTCGCTTGGTCTCGTCGCCAGTCACTCCCTTGATCTCGTCGCCAGTCATTCCCTTGGTCTCGTCGCCAGTCACTCGCTTGGTCTCGTCGACAGTCACTCCCTTGCTCTCGTCCCCGGTACTCGCTTCGTCTCGTGGCCGGAAACTCGCTTGGTCTCGTCGATAGTGACTCGCTTGGTCTCGCCGCGAGTCGGTCCCTTGGTCTCGTCGGCAGTCATCCTCTTGTTCTCGACGCCAGTCACTCCCTGGATCTCGTCGCCAGTCACTGCCTTGGTCTCGTGGCCAGTCAATCCCTTGGTCTCGTCGTAAGTCACCCCCTTGGTCTCTTCACCAGTCATTCCCCTTGTCTCGTCGCCAGTTACTCCCTTGGTCTCGTCGCCAGTCACTCCCTTCGAATCGTCGCTAGTCACTCCCTTGGTATCGTCACCAGTCACTCGCTTGGTCTCGTCGCCAGTCACTCTCGACCTGGTCGCCAGTCACTCGCTTCGTCTCGTCACCAGTCACTCCCATGGACTCGTCGCTGTTCACTCCCTTGGACTCGTCACTGGTCACTCCTTGGTCTCGTCGCCAGTCACTCCCTTAGTCTCGTCGCCGGTCTCTCGCTTGGTCTCGTCGCCACTACCTCTCTTGTACTCGTCGCTAGTCACTCCCTTAGACTCATCGCTAGTCACACCCTTGGTATTGTCGCCAGGCACCCCCTTGGTCTCGTCGCCACTCTCTGGCTTGGTCTCGTCACCAAACACTCCCTTGGTCTCGTCGATAGTCACTTCCTTGGTCTCGCCGACAGTCACTCCCTTGGACTCGTGTCTAGGCACTCCCTTGGTCTCGTCGGCAGCCACTCCCTTTGTCTCGTCGCCAGTCTATCCCTTGGTCACGTCGCCAGTCACTCCTTTGGTCTCGTCGCCAGTCACTCCCTTTGTCTCGCCGTATGTCACTCTCTTGGTCGTCGTCAGTCACTCCCTTGGTCTCATCGCCAGTCACTCTTTGGTCTCGTTGCCAGTTACCCCCTTGATCCTACGCCAGTAACTCCTTTGGTCTCGTCGCCAGTCACTCCCTAGGTCGCCTCACCAGTCATCCCTTTGGTCTCGTTGCCAGTCACTTGCTTGTTCTCGTCGACAGTCACGCGTGTGGTCCTGTCGCCAGTCACTCCCTTGGTCTCTTCGCCAGTCACTCGCTTGGTCTCGTCGCCAGTCACTCCCTTGGTCTCGTTGCCAGTCACTCACTTGGTCTCGTCGCCAGTCAATAGCGTAGTCGCGTCACCAGTCACCCTCTTGGTCTCGTTGCCAGTCACTCGCTTAGTCTCGTCTCCAGTCACACCCTTGGTCTCGTCACCAGTCACTCCGTTGGTCTCGTCTCCACTCACTCCCTTGGTCTTGCCTGAAGTCACTCCCTTGGGCTCGTTGCCAGTCACTCGATCGGTCTGGCCTCCAGTCACTCCCTTGTTGTGACCTTAAGTCACTCCCTTGGTCTCGCCTCCTGTCACTCCCTTGATCTCGACTCCAGTCACTCCCTAGGTCTCGGCTCCAGTCATTCCCTTGGTCTTGTCGTTAGTCACTCCCTTGGTTTCGTCTCAGTCATTCCCTTGGTCTCGTTTCCAATCACTCAGTTGGTCTCGCCTCCAGTCACTCCCTTGGTCTCGTCGCTAGTCACTTCCTTGGTCTCGCCTCCAGTCACTCCCATGGTCTCGCCTCCAGTCAGTCCCTTAGTCTTGCCTCCAGTCACTCCCTTGGTCTCATCTCCAGTCACTCCCTTGGTCTCGCTTCCAGTCACTCCCTTGATCGCGCCTCCGGTCACTCCCTTGGTCTAGCCTCCAGTGACTCGCTTGGTTTTGTCGCCAGTCGCTCGCTTGGTCTCGTCTCCAGTCACCCCCTTGGTGTGGCCTCCAGTCACTCCCTTTGTCTCATCTCCAGTCACTCCCTTGGTCTCGTCTCCAGTCACACCCTTGGTCTAGCCTCCAGTCACTCGCTTGGTCTCGCCTCCAGTCACTCCCCTTGTCTCGTCTCCAGTCACTCCCTTGGTCTCGTCGCCAGGCACTCCCCTGGTCTCGTCTGCAGTCACTCCCTACGTCTCGTCTCCAGTAGCTCCCTCGGTGTCGTCTCCAGTTGCTCCCTTGGTTTCGCCTCCTTTCGCTCCCTTGGTCTCGTCTCCAGTCGCTCCCTTGTTCTCGTCTCCTGTCGCTCCCTTGGTTTTGGCTCCAGTCACTCCCTTTGTCTCATCTCCAGTGACTCCCTTGGTCTCGCCTCGTCACTCCCTTGGTCTCGTCTCCAGTCACTCCCTTGGTCGCGTCTCCAGTCACTCCCTTGTTCTCGCCTCGAGTCACTCCCTTGGTCTCGCCCACAGTCACTTCCTTGGTCTCGCCTCCAGTCACTCCCTTGGCCTAGCCTCAAGTCACTCCCTTGGTCTCGTCTCCAGTCACTCCCTTGGTCTCGTCGCCAGGCACTCCCTTTATCTCGCCTCCAGTCACTCCCTTGGTCTCGCCTCAAGTCTCTCCATTGGTCTCGCCTCCAGTCACTCCCTTGGTCTCGCCTCCAGTCACTCCTTTGGTCTCTCCTCCAGTCACTCCCTTGGTCTCGCCTCCAGTCATTCCCTTGGTCTGGTCGTCAGTCACTCCCATGGTTTCCTCTCCAGTCACTCCCTTGGTCTCGACTCCAGTCACTCGCTTTGTCTCGCCTCCAGTCACTCCCTTGGTCTCGCCTCAAGTCACTCCCTTGGTCTCGTCGCCAGAAACTTTTTTGGTCTCGCTTCAGTCACTTCCATGGTCTCGCCTCCAGTCAGTCCCTTGGTCTTGCCTCCAGTCACTCCCTGGGTAACGCCTCCACTCACTCCATTGGTCTCGCCTCCAGCCACTCCTTTAGCTCGTCTGCAGTCGCTCCCTTGGTCTCGTCTCCAGTCACTCCCTTGGGCTCGTTGCCAGGCACTTCCTTGGTCTCGACGCCAGTCACTCCGTTGGTCTCGTCTCCGGTCATTCCCTTGGTTTCGTCACCAGTCACTCCCTTGGTCTCGTCTCCCGTCACTCCCTTCGTCTCGTCTCCAGTGCCTCCCTTGGTCTCGTCTCCAGTCACTCCCCTGGTCTCGTCTCCAGTCACTCCCTTGATCTCGTCGCCAGTCACTGCATTTATGTCGCCTCCAGTCACCCCCTTGGTCTCGCCTCAAGCCTCTCCCTTCGTCTCGCCTCCAGTCACTCCCTTGGTCTCGCCTCCAGTTACTCCATTGGTCACGTCGTCAGTCACTCCCTTGGTTTCGTCCCCAGTCACTCCCTTGGTCTCGTCTCCAGTCACTCGCTTGGTCCCGCCTCCAGTCACTCTCTTGGTCTCGCCTCCAGTCACTCGCTTGGTCTCGTCGCCGGTCACTTTTTTGGTCTCGCTTCAGTCACTCCCATGGTCTCGCCTGCAGTCAGTCCCTTGGTCTTGCCTCCAGTGACTCCCTGGGTCTCGCCTCCACTCACTCCCTTGGTCTCGCTTCCAGCCACTCCCTTCAGTTCGTCTCCAGTCACTCACTTGGTCTCGTCTCCAGTCACTCCCTTGGTCTCGTCGACAGGCACTGCCTTGGTCCCGGCGCATCGCTCTGTTGGTCTCGTCTCCGGTCACTCCCTTGGTTTCGTCGCCAGTCACTCCCTTGGTCTCGTCTCCAGTCACTCCCTTCGTCTCCAGTCCCTCCCTTGGTCTCGTCTCCAGTCACTCCCTCGTTCGCGTCTCCAGTCACTCCCTTGTTCTCGTCGCCAGTGATTCCATAGTTCTCGTCTCCAGTCACTCCCTTGATCTCACCCCATGTCACTCCCTTGTCTGGCATGCAGTCACTCCCTTGGTCTCGTATCCAGACCACCCCCTTGTTCTCTTCTCCAGTAATTCCCTTGGTCTCGTTGCCATTCAGTCCCTTGGTCTCGCCTTCAGTCACTCCGTTGGTCTCGTCTCCACTCACTCCGTTTGTCTCGCCTCAAGTCACTCCCTTGGGCTCGTTGCCAGTCACACGATCCGTCTGGCCTCCAGTCACTCTCTTGTTGCGGCCTTCAGTCACTCCCTTGGTCTCACCTCCAGTCACACCCTTGATCTCGACTCCAGTCACTCCCTTGATCTAGCCTCCAGTCACTCGCTTGGTCTCGTCGCCAGTCACTCCCTTGCTCTCGTCTCCAGTCACTCGCTTGGTCTCGCCTCCAGTCACTCCCTTGGTCTCGTTGCCTGTCACTGCCTTGGTCGTGTGTCCAGTCACTCCCTTGGTCTTGCCTTCAGTCACTCCCTTGGTCTCCCCTCCAGTCACTCCCTTGCTCTCTCCTCCAGGCACTCCCTTGCTCTCTCCTCCAGTAGCTCCCTTAGTCTCGCCTCCAGTCATTCGCTTCATCTCCTCTCCAGTCACTCCCGTGGTCTGGTCTCCAGTCACTCGCTTGGTCCCACCTCAAGTCTCTCCCTTGGTTTCCTCTCCAGTCACTCCCTTGGTCTCGACTCCAGTCACTCCCTTGGTCTCGCCTCCAGTCCCTCCCTCTGTCTCGTCGCCAGAAACTTCCTTGGTCTCGCTTCCAGTCAGTCTCATGGTCTCGACTCCAGTCACTCCCTTGGTCTCACCTCATGTCACTCCCTTGTCTGGCCTGCAGTAACTCCCTTGGTCTCGTCTACAGTCAGTCCCTTGTTCTCTTCTCCAGTCATTCCCTTGGTCTCGTTACCATTCTCTCCCTTGATCTTGCCTCCAGTCACTCCCTTGGTCTGGCCTCCAGTCACTCCCTTCGTCTCGTCTCTAGTCACTCCCTTGGTCTCGTGTCCAGTCACTCCCTTTGTCTCGTTGCCAGGCACTGCCTTGGTCTCGACGCCAGTCACTCCGTTGGTCTGGGCTCCGGTCACTCCCTTGGCTTCGTCCCCAGTCACTCCCCTGGTCTCGTCTCCAGTCACTCCCTTGGTCTCGTCGCCAGTCACTGCATTTATGTCCCCTCCAGTCACTCCCTTGGTCTCGCCTCAAGTCTCTCCCTTGGTCTCGCCTCCAGTCACTCCCTTGGTCTCGCCTCCAGTCACTCCCTTGGTCACGTCGTCAGTCACTCCCTTGGTTTCGTCCCCAGTCACTCCCTTGGTCTCGTTTCCAGTCACTCGCTTGGTCTCGGCTCCAGTCACTCTCTTGGTCTCACCTCCAGTCACTCGCTTGGTCTCGTCTCCAGTCACTCCCTTGGTCTCGTCGACAGGCATTGCCTTGGTCTCGACACGTCACTCCGTTGGTCTCGTCTCTGGTCACTCCCTTGGTTTCGTCGCCAGTCACTCCCTTGGTCTCGTCTCCGGTCACTCCCTTCGTCTCCAGTCCCTCCCTTGGTCTCGTCTCCAGTCACTCCCTCGTTCGCGTCTCCAGTCACTCCCTTGTTCTCGTCGCCAGTGACTCCCTTGTTCTCGTCTCCAGTCACTCCCTTGGTCTCACCCCATGTCACTCCCTTGTCTGTCATGCAGTCACTCTCTTGGTCTCGTATCCAGGCACCCCCTTGTTCTCTTCTCCAGTAATTCCCTTGGTTTCGTTGCCATTCACTCCCTTGGTCTTGCCTCCAGTCACTCCCTTGGTCTCGCCTTCAGTCACTGCGTTGGTCTCGTCTCCACTCACTCCCTTTGTCTCACCTTAAGTCACTCCCTTGGGCTCGTTGCCAGTCACTCGATCGGTCTGGCCTCCAGTAACTCCCTTGTTGCGGCCTTCAGTCACTCCCTTGGTCTCGCCTCCAGTCACATCCTTGATCTCGATTCCAGTCACTCCCTTGATCTAGCCTCCAGTCACTCGCTTGGTCTCGTCGCCAGGCACTCCCTTGCTCCCGTCTCCAGTCACTCGCTTGGTCTCGGCTCCAGTCACTCCCGTGGTCTGGTCTCCAGTCACTCGCTTGGTCTCGCCTCAAGTCACTCCCTTGGTTTCCTCTCCAGTCACTCCCTTGGTCTCGCCTCCAGTCACTCCCTGGGTCTCGCCTCCAATCACTCCCTTCATCTCGTCCCCAGTCACTCGTTTGGACTCGCTTCCAGTCACTCTCTTGGTCTCGTCGCCAGTGACTCCTTTTAACTCACCTCCAGTCACTCCGTTGGTCTCGCCTCAAGTCTCTCCCTGGGTCTCGCCTCCAGTCACTCCCTAGGTCTCATTGCCAGTCCATGCCTTGGTCTTGTGTCCAGTCACTCCCTTGGTCTCGTCCCCAGTCATTCCGTTGGTCTCGTCCCCAGTCACTCCCTTGGTCTTGCCTCCAGTCACTCCCATGGTCTCGCTTCCAGTCACTCCCTTGGTCTCAACTCCAGTCACTCCCATGGTCTCGCCTCCAGTCATTCCCTTGGTCTCGTCGTCAGTCACTCCCTTGGTTTCGTCTCCAGTCACTCCCTTGGTCTCGTCTCCAGTCACTCGCTTAGTCTCGCCTCCAGTCACTCCCTTGGTTTCCTCTCCAGTGACTCCCTTGGTCTCTACTCGAGTCACTCCCTTGGTCTCGCCTCCAGTCACTCCCTCTGTCTCGTCTCCAGAAACTTCCTTGGTCTCGCTTCCAGTCACTCTCAAGGTCTCGTCTCCAGTCAGTCCCTTGGTCTTGCCTCCAGTCACTCCCTTAGTCTCGCCTCCAGGCTCTCCCTGGGTCTCGCCTCCAGACACTCCCTTGGTCTCGCCTTCAGTCACTCCGTTGGTCTCTCCTCCAGTCACTCCCTTGGTCTCATTGCCAGTCCATGCCTTGGTCCTGTGTCCAGTCACTCCCTTGGTCTCGTGCCCAGTCACTCCCTTTATCTCGCCTCCAGTCACTCCCGTGGTCTGGTCTCCAGTCACTCGCTTGGTCTCACCTCAAGTCACTCCCTTGGTTTCCTCTCCAGTCACTCCCTTGGTTTCCTCTCCAGTCACTCCCTTGGTTTCGACTCCAGTCACTCACTTGGTCTCGACTCCAGTCACTCCCTTGGTCTCCTCGCCAGTCACTTTTTTGGTCTCGCTTCAGTCACTCCCATGGTCTCGCCTCCAGTCAGTCCCTTTGTCTTGCTTCCAGTCACTCCCTTGGCCTAGCCTCAAGTCACTCGCTTGGTCTCGTCGCCAGTCACTCCCTTGATCTCGTTTCCAGTCACTCGCTTGGTCTCGTCGCCAGTCACTGCCTTTATTTCGCCTCCAGTCACTCCCTTGGTCTCGCCTCAGGTCTCTCCCTTGGTCTGGCCTCCAGTCACTCCCTTGGTCTCGCCTCCAGTCACTCCCTTGGTCTCGTCGTCAGTCACTCCCTTGGTCTCGTCTCCAGTCACTCCCTTTGTCTCGCCTCAAGTCACTCCCATGGGCGCGTTGCCAGTCACTCGATCTGTCTGGCCTCCAGTCACACCCTTGTTGTGGCCTTCAGTCACTCCCTTGGTCTCGCCCCCAGTCACTCCCTTGATCTCGACTCCAGTCACTGCTTTGGTCTCTCCTCCAGTGACTCTCTTGTTCTCATTGGCATTCCATGCTTTGGTTCTGTGTGCAGTCACTCCCTTGGTCTCGTACCCAGTCACTCCTTTGGTCTCGTCCCCAGTCACTCTCTTGGTCTCGTCTCCAGTCACTCCCTTGGTCTTGCCTCCAGTCACTCCCACGGTCTCGCCTCCAGTCACTCCCTTGCTCTCTCCTCCAGTTCCTCCCTTGGTCAATTCTCCAGTCTTTCCCTTGGTCTCGTCGTCAGTCACTCCCTTGGTTTCGTCTCCAGTCACTCCGTTGGTTTCGTCTCCACTCACTCCCTTTGTCTCGCCTCAAGTCACTCCCATGGGCTCGTTGCCAGTCACTCGATCTGTCTGGCCTCCAGTCACACCCTTGTTGTGGCCTTCAGTCACTCGCTTGGTCTCGTCGCCAGTCACTCCCTTGCTCTCGTCTCCAGTCACTGCCTTGGTCTCGTCGCCAGTCGCTCCCTTTGTCTCGCCTCCAGTCACTCGCTTGGTCTCCCCTCCAGTCACTCCCTTGGTCTCGCCTCCAGTCACTGCCTTGGTCGTGTGTCCAGTCACTCCCTTGGTCTTGCCTTCAGTCACTCCCTTGGTGTCACCTACAGTCACTCCCTTGCCATCTCCTCCAGTCACTCCCTTGCTCTCTCCTCCAGTCACTAACTTAGTCTCGCCTCCAGTCATTCGCTTCATCTCGTCTCCAGTCACTCCCGTGGTCTGGTCTCCAGTCACTCGCTTGGTCTCGCCTCAAGTCACTCCCTTGGTTTCCTCTCCAGTGACTCCCTTGGTCTCTACTCCAGTCACTCCCTTGGTCTCGTCGTCAGTCACTCCCTTGGTTTCGTCTCCAGTCACTCCCTTGGTCTCGTCTCCAGTCACTCGCTTAGTCTCGCCTCCAGTCACTCCCTTGGTTTCCTCTCCAGTGACTCCCTTGGTCTCTACTCGAGTCACTCCCTTGACATCGCCTCCAGTCACTCCCTCTGTCTCGTCTCCAGAAACTTCCTTGGTCTCGCTTCCAGTCACTCTCAAGGTCTCGTCTCCAGTCAGTCCCTTGGTCTTGCCTCCAGTCACTCCCTTAGTCTCGCCTCCAGGCTCTCCCTGGGTCTCGCCTCCAGACACTCCCTTGGTCTCGCCTTCAGTCACTCCGTTGGTCTCTCCTCCAGTCACTCCCTTGGTCTCATTGCCAGTCCATGCCTTGGTCCTGTGTCCAGTCACTCCCTTGGTCTCGTGCCCAGTCACTCCCTTTATCTCGCCTCCAGTCACTCCCGTGGTCTGGTCTCCAGTCACTCGCTTGGTCTCACCTCAAGTCACTCCCTTGGTTTCCTCTCCAGTCACTCCCTTGGTTTCGACTCCAGTCACTCACTTGGTCTCGACTCCAGTCACTCCCTTGGTCTCCTCGCCAGTCACTTTTTTGGTCTCGCTTCAGTCACTCCCATGGTCTCGCCTCCAGTCAGTCCCTTTGTCTTGCTTCCAGTCACTCCCTTGGCCTAGCCTCAAGTCACTCGCTTGGTCTCGTCGCCAGTTACTCCCTTGATCTCGTTTCCAGTCACTCGCTTGGTCTCGTCGCCAGTCACTGCCTTTATTTCGCCTCCAGTCACTCCCTTGGTCTCGCCTCAGGTCTCTCCCTTGGTCTGGCCTCCAGTCACTCCCTTGGTCTCGCCTCCAGTCACTCCCTTGGTCTCGTCGTCAGTCACTCCCTTGGTCTCGTCTCCAGTCACTCCCTTTGTCTCGCCTCAAGTCACTCCCATGGGCGCGTTGCCAGTCACTCGATCTGTCTGGCCTCCAGTCACACCCTTGTTGTGGCCTTCAGTCACTCCCTTGGTCTCGCCCCCAGTCACTCCCTTGATCTCGACTCCAGTCACTGCTTTGGTCTCTCCTCCAGTGACTCTCTTGTTCTCATTGGCATTCCATGCTTTGGTTCTGTGTGCAGTCACTCCCTTGGTCTCGTACCCAGTCACTCCTTTGGTCTCGTCCCCAGTCACTCTCTTGGTCTCGTCTCCAGTCACTCCCTTGGTCTTGCCTCCAGTCACTCCCACGGTCTCGCCTCCAGTCACTCCCTTGCTCTCTCCTCCAGTTCCTCCCTTGGTCAATTCTCCAGTCTTTCCCTTGGTCTCGTCGTCAGTCACTCCCTTGGTTTCGTCTCCAGTCACTCCGTTGGTTTCGTCTCCACTCACTCCCTTTGTCTCGCCTCAAGTCACTCCCATGGGCTCGTTGCCAGTCACTCGATCTGTCTGGCCTCCAGTCACACCCTTGTTGTGGCCTTCAGTCACTCGCTTGGTCTCGTCGCCAGTCACTCCCTTGCTCTCGTCTCCAGTCACTGCCTTGGTCTCGTCGCCAGTCACTCCCTTTGTCTCGCCTCCAGTCACTCGCTTGGTCTCGCCTCCAGTCACTCCCTTGGTCTCGCCTCCAGTCACTGCCTTGGTCGTGTGTCCAGTCACTCCCTTGGTCTTGCCTTCAGTCACTCCCTTGGTGTCACCTACAGTCACTCCCTTGCCATCTCCTCCAGTCACTCCCTTGCTCTCTCCTCCAGTCACTAACTTAGTCTCGCCTCCAGTCATTCGCTTCATCTCGTCTCCAGTCACTCCCGTGGTCTGGTCTCCAGTCACTCGCTTGGTCTCGCCTCAAGTCACTCCCTTGGTTTCCTCTCCAGTGACTCCCTTGGTCTCTACTCCAGTCACTCCCTTGGTCTCGCCTCCAGTCACTCCCTCTGTCTCGTCTCCAGAAACTTCCTTGGTCTCGCTTCCAGTCACTCTCAAGGTCTCGTCTCCAGTCAGTCCCTTGGTCTTGCCTCCAGTCACTCCCTTAGTCTCGCCTCCAGGCTCTCCCTGGGTCTCGCCTCCAGACACTCCCTTGGTCTCGCCTTCAGTCACTCCGTTGGTCTCTCCTCCAGTCACTCCCTTGGTCTCATTGCCAGACCATGCCTTGGTCCTGTGTCCAGTCACTCCCTTGGTCTCGTGACCAGTCATTCCCTTGGTCTCGTCCCCAGTCACTCCCATGGTCTCGCCTCCAGTCACTCCCTTGGTCTCTCCTCCAGTCACCCCCTTGTTCTGGCCTCCAGTCATTCCCATGGTCTCCTCGTCAGTCACTCCCTTGGTCACGTCTCCAGTCACTCGCTTGGTCTCTTCTCCAGTCACTACCTTGGTCTCGCCTCCAGTCACTCCCTTGGTCTCGTCGCCAGTCACTTTTTTTGGCTTGCTTCAGTCACTCCCATGGTCTCGCCTCCAGTCAATCCCTTGGTCATGCTTCCAGTCACTCCCTGGCTCTCGTCTCCACTCACTAACTTGTCTCTCCTCCAGCCACTCCCTTCAGCTCGTCTCCAGTCACTCCCTTGGTCTTGTCTCCAGTCACTCCCTTGATCTCGCCTTCAGTCACTCCCTATGGTCTCGCCTCCAGTCACTCCCGCTGGCTCGTCGCGATAGTCTTTCTTGGTCTCGCTTCCAGTCACTCTCATGGCCTCGCCTCCAGTCAGTCCCTTGGTCTTGCCTCCAGTCACTCCCTGGCTCTCGCCTCCAGTCACTCCCTTGGTCTTTCCTCCAGTCACTCCCTTCACCTCGTCCCCAGTCACTCGTTTGGTCTCGTCCCCAGTCACTCCCTTGTTCTGGTCGCCAGTCACTCCCTTTATCTCGCCTCCAGTCACTCCCTAGGTCTCTCCTCCAGTGACTCTCTTGGTCTCATTGGCATTACATGCTTTGGTTCTGTGTGCAGTCACTCCCTTGGTGTCGTACCCAGTCACTCCTTTGGTCTCGTCCCCAGTCACTCTCTTGGTCTCGTCTCCAGTCACTCCCTTGGTCTTGCCTCCAGTCACTCCCACGGTCTCAACTCCAGTCACTCCCTTGCTCTCTCCTCTAGTTTCTCCCTTGGTCAATTCTCCAGTCTTTCCCTTGGTCTCGTCGTCAGTCACTCCCTTGGTTTCGTCTCCAGTCACTCCGTTGGTCTCGTCTCCACTCACTCCCTTTGTCTCGCCTCAAGTCACTCCCATGGGCGCGTTGCCAGTCACTCGATCTGTCTGGCCTCCAGTCACACCCTTGTTGTGGCCTCCAGGCACTCCCTTGGTCTCGCCTCAAGTCACTCCCTTGATCTCGTCTCCAGTCACTCCCTTGGTCTGGTCTCTAGTCACTCCCTTGGTCTCGTCCCCAGTCACCCCCTGGTCTCGTCCCCAGTCACTCCCTTGGTCTCGTCTCCAGTCACTCCCTTGTTCTTGCCCCCAGTCACTTCCTTGGTCTCGTATCCAGTCACTCCGTTGGTCTCACATCCAGTCACTCCCTTGGTCTGGCCTGCAGTCACTCCCTCGGTCTCGTCTCCAGTCACTCCCTTGGTCTCTTCTCCAGTCACTTCCTTGGTCTCGTTGGCATTCACCCCCGTGTTCTCGCCTCCAGTCACTCCTTGTTCTTGCCTCCAGTCACTCCCTTGGTCTCTCTTCCAGTCACTCCCTTGATCTCGTTCCCAGTCACTCCCTTGGTATCGTCCCCAGTAACTCCCTTGGACTCGCCTCTAGTCACTCCCAGGGTCTCGCCTCCAGTCACTCCCTTGGTCTATTCTCCAGTCACTCTCTTGGTCTCGCCTCCAGTCATTCCCTTGGTCTCGTCGTCAGTCACTACCTTGGTTTCGTCCCCAGTCACTCCCTTGGTCTCGTCTCCAGTAATTCCCTTGGTCTCGCCTCCAGTCACTCCTTGGTCTCTCCTCCAGTCACTGTCTTGGTCCCCCTCCAGCCTTTCCCTTTGTCTCGTCGTCAGTCACTCCCCATGGTCTCGTCTCCACTCACTCCCTTCGTCTCGCCTCCAGTCACTGCCTTGCCCTCGGCTCCAGTCACTCCCTTGGTCTCGTCGCCAGTCACTCCCTTGGTCTCGTCTCCAGTAATTCCCTTGGTCTCGCCTCCAGTCACTCCTTTGGTCTCTCCTCCAGTCACTGTCTTGGTCCCCCTCCAGCCTTTCCCTTTGTCTCGTTGTCAGTCACTCCCCTTGGTCTCGTCTCCACTCACTCCCTTCGTCTCGCCTCCAGTCACTGCCTTGCCCTCGGCTCCAGTCACACCCTTGGTCTCGTCGTCAGGCACTCCCTTGGTCTCGACAACAGTCACTCCGTTGGTCTCGTCTCCGGTCAGTCCTTTGGTTTCGACAATAGTCACTCCCTTGGTCTCGTCTCCAGTCACTCCGTTCGTCTCGTCTCTAGTCACTCCCTTGGTCTCGTCTCCTATCACTCCCTTGGTCTCGCCTCCATTCAGTCCCTTGTACTCGTCGCCATTCACTCCCTTGGTCTCGTCGCTAGTGACTCCCTTGGTCTCGTCTCAAGTCGCTCCCTTGGTGTCGTCTATAGTCGCTCCCTTGGTTTCGCCTCCTTTCAGTCTCTTGGTCTCGTCTCTAGTCGCTCCCTTGGTTTCGCCTCCTTTCGCTCCCTTGGTCTTGTCGCCAGTCACTACCTTGGTCTCGTCTCCAGTCACTCCCTCGGTTTCGGCTCCAGACACTCCCTCTTTCTCACTTCCAGAAACTACCTCGGTCTGTCCTGCAGTCACTCCCTTGATCTCACCTGCAGTCACTCCCTTGGATTCGTCTCCAGTCACTCCCTTGGTCTCGCCTCCAGTCCCTCCCTAGGTCTCGTCTCCAGTCACTCCCTCGCTCTCGTCTCCAGCCACTCCCTTCGTCTCGTCGCGAGTCACTCCGTTGTCTCGTCTCCAGTCACTCCGTTGGTTTCGTCTCCAGTCACTCCCTTGGTCTTGCCTCCAGTCACTCCGCTGTTCTCATCTCCACTCACTCCCTTTGTCTCGTTGCCAGTCACTGCCTTGGTCGTGTGTCCAGTCACTCCCTTGGTCCCGTCCCCAGTCACTCCCTTGTTTCGTCTCCAGTCAGTCCCTTGGTCTTGCCTTAGTTCACTCCCTTGGTCTCGCCTCCAATCACTCCGTTGCTCTCTCCTCCAGTCACTCCCTAAGTCTCGCCTACAGTCATTCCCTTCATCTCGTCTCCAGTCACTCCCTTGGTCTGGTCTTCAGTCACTCCCTTATTCTCGCCTCAAGTCACTCACTTGTTTGGTCTCTAGTCACTCCCATGGTCTCGCCTCCAGTCACTCCCTTGGTCTCGCCTCCAGTCACTCCCTCTTTCTCGTCGCCACTAACTTCCTTGGTCTCGCTTCCAGGAACTCACATGGTCTCGCCTCCAGTCACTGCCTTGGTGCTGTGTCCAGTCACTCCCTTGGTTTCGTCCCCAGTCACTCCCTTGGTCTCGTCCCCAGTCACTCCCTTGGTCTCGTCTCCAGTCACTCCGTCATCTTGCTCCCAGTCACTTCCTTGGTCTCGTCTCCAGTCACTCCCTTGGTCTCACATCCAGTCACTCCCTTGGTCTCGCCTCCAGTCACTCCCTTGGTCTCTCCTCCAGTCACTCCCTTGATATCGTTGCCACTCACTGCGCTGGTCCTGTGTCCAGTCAGTCCCTTGTTCTCGTCCCCAGTCACTCCCTTGATCTCACCTGCAGTCACTCCCTTGGATTCGTCTCCAGTCACTCCCTTGGTCTCGCCTCCAGTCCCTCCCTAGGTCTCGTCTCCAGTCACTCCCTCGCTCACGTCTCCAGCCACTCCCTTCGTCTCGTCGCGAGTCACTCCGTTGTCTCGTCTCCAGTCACTCCGTTGGTTTCGTCTCCAGTCACTCCCTTGGTCTTGCCTCCAGTCACTCCCTTGGTTTCTCCTCCAGTCATTCCCTTGGTCTCATTGCCAGTCACTGCCTTGGTCCTGTGTCAAGTCACTCCCTTGTTCTCGTCCCCAGTCACTCCCTTGGTCTCGTCCCCAGTCACTCCCATGGTCTCGTCTCAAGTCACTCCCTTGGTCTTGCCTCAAGTCACTCCCATGGTCTCTCCTCCAGTCACTCCCTTGGTCTCGCCTCCAGTGATTCCCTTGGTCTCGTCGTCAGTCACTCCCTTGGTTTCGGCTCCAGTCTCTCTCTTGGTCTCGTCGGCAGTCACTCCCTTGTTTTCACCTCATGTCACTGCCTTGTCTGCCCTGCAGTCACTCCCTCGATCTCCTCTCTAGTCACTCCCTTGGTCTGTTCTCCAGTCATTCCCTTGGCCTCGTTGCCATTCACTCCCTTGGTCTTGCCTCCAGTCACTCCGTTGTTCTCATCTCCACTCACTCCCTTTGTCTCGTTGCCAGTCACTGCCTTGGTCGTGTGTCCAGTCACTCCCTTGGTCCCGTCCCCAGTCACTCCCTTGTTTTGTCTCCAGTCACTCCCTTGGTCTTGCCTTAGTTCACTCCCTTGGTGTCGCCTCCAATCACTCCGTTGCCCTCTCCTCCAGTCACTCCCTAAGTCTCGCCTACAGTCATTCCCTTCATCTCGTCTCCAGTCACTCCCTTGGTCTGGTCTTCAGTCACTCCCTTATTCTCGCCTCAAGTCACTCACTTGTTTGGTCTCTAGTCACTCCCATGGTCTCGCCTCCAGTCACTCCCTTGGTCTCGCCTCCAGTCACTCCCTCTTTCTCGTCGCCACTAACTTCCTTGGTCTCGCTTCGAGGAACTCACATGGTCTCGCCTCCAGTCACTGCCTTGGTGCTGTGTCCAGTCACTCGCTTGGTTTCGTCCCCAGTCACTCCCTTGGTCTCGTCCCCAGTCACTCCCTTGGTCTCGTCTCCAGTCACTCCGTCATCTTGCTCCCAGTCACTTCCTTGGTCTCGTCTCCAGTCACTCCCTTGGTCTCACATCCAGTCACTCCCTTGGTCTCGCCTCCAGTCACTCCCTTGGTCTCTCCTCCAGTCACTCCCTTGATATCGTTGCCACTCACTGCGCTGGTCCTGTGTCCAGTCAGTCCCTTGTTCTCGTCCCCAGTCACTCCCTTGCTCTCGCCTCCAGTCACTCCCTTGGTCTCGCCTCCAGTCACTCCCTTGGTGTCGTCGCCAGACACTTTTTTGGTCTCGCCTTCAGTCAGTTCCTTGGTCTCGCCTCCAGCCACTCCCTTCAGCTCGTCTCCAGTCACTCCCTTGGTCTCGTCTCCAGTCACTCCCTTGATCTCGCCTCCAGTCACTCTCTTGGTCTCGTCTCCAGTCACTCCCTCGGTATGGGCGCCGGGCACTGTCTTGGTCTTGTCGCCAGTCACTCCGTTGGTCTCGTCTCCGGGCACGCCCTTGGTTTCGTCCCCAGTCACTCCCTTGGTCTTGTCTCCAGTCACTGCCTTCGTCTCGTCTCGTGTCCCTCCCTTGGTCTCGTCTCCAGTCACTCCCTCGTTCGCGTCTGCAGTCACTCCCTTATTCTCGTCGCCAGTCACTCAATTAGTCTTCTCTCCATTCACTCCGTTGGTCTCACCTCTTTTCACTCCCTTATCTGGCCTGCAGTCACTCCCTTGGTCTCGTCACCAGTCACTCCCTTGGTCTCGTCCCCAGTCACTTCCTTGGTCTCTTCTCCAAACATTCCCTTGGTCTCGTTGCCATTCACACGCTTGGGGTAGCCCCCAGTCACTCCCTTGGTCTCGCCTCCACTCACTCCCTTCGTATCGTCTCCAGTCACTCCCTTGGTCTCGTCTCCAGTCACCCCGTTGGTTTCGTCTCCACTCACTCCCTTGATCTCGTCACCAGTCACTCCCTTTATCTCGCCTCCAGTCACTCCCTTGTTCTCGCCTCCACTCACTCCCTTGGTCTAGGCTGCAGTCACTCCCTCGGTCTCGTCTCCAGTCACTCCCTTGGTCTCTTCCCCAGTCACTCCCTTTGTCTCGCCTCCAGTCACTTCCTTGGTGTCTCCTCCAGTCACTCCCTAGATCTGGTTGCCAGTCCTTGTCATCTGTCCAGTCACTCCCTTTTTGTCGTCCCGTGTCACTCCCATGGTCTCGTCCCCAGTCACTCCCTTGGTCTCGCCCCCAGTCACTCCCTTGGTCTCGCCTCCAGTAACTCCCTTGGTCTCTCCAACAGTCACTCCCTTGGTCTCGCTTCTAGTCATTCCCTTGGTCTCGTCGTCAGTCACTCTCTTGGTTTCGTCTCCTGTCACTCCTTTATCTCGCCTCCAGTCACCCCCTTGGTCTCGACTCCAGTCACTCCCTTGTCATCGTCTCCAGTCATACCCTTGGTTTCGACTCCAGTCAATCCCTCGGTTACGTCGTCAGCGACTCCCTTGGTCTCGCCTCCAGTCAGTCCGTTCATCTCGCTTCCAGTAACTCCCTTTGTCTCCCCTAAAGTCACTCCTTTGGTCTCGCCTCCAGTCACTCCCTTGATCTCGCCTCCAGACACTCCCTTGTTCTCGTCCCCAGACACTCCCTTGGTCACGCCTCCAGTCACTCCCTTGGTCTCGTCTCTAGTCACTCTCTTGATCTCGCCTGCAGTCACTCCCTTGGTCTCGTCTCCAGTAATTCACTTGTTCTCGTCTCCAGTCACTCCCTTGACTCGACTCCAGTCACTCCCATGGTCTCGGCTCCAGTCACTCCCTTGGTCTTGTCTCCAGTGACTCCCTTGGTCTTGTGTTTAGTCACTCCCTTGGTCTCGTATTAAGTCACTCCCTTGGTCTCGTATCTAGACTCTCTCTTGATCTCGCCTGCAGACTCCCTTGGTCTCGTCGCCAGTCAATCCCTTGGTCTCGCCTCCAGTCACTCCTTTGTTCTCGTCTCCAGTCACTCCCTTGCTCTCGTTGCCAGTCACAATGTTGGTCTCGCCTACAGTCACTCCCTTGATCACGAGGAGAGACCAAGGTGGTCACGCCCCAGTCACTCCATTGGTTTCGTCGCCAGTCAAGCCCTCGGTCTCGCCTCCAGTCACTCCCTTTGTCTCGTCTCCACTCACTCACTTGATCTCGGCTCAGTCACTCCCTTGGTCTTGTCTGCAGTCACTCCCTTTGTCTGGCCTGCAGTCACTCCCTTGGTCTCGTCACCAGTCACTCCCTTTGTTTCGTATCAAATCACTCCCATAGTCTCGGCTCCAGTAACTCCCTTGGTCTCGCTTCCAGTCACTCCCTTGGTCTCGTCGTCAGTCACTCCCTTGGTCTCGTATCCAGTCACTTGCTTGGTCTTGTCTTCAGCCACTCCCTTGGTCTGCCGTCTAGTCACTCCCTTGGTCTCGTCTCCAGTCACTCCCTTTGTCTCGTCTCAAGTCACTCCCTTGGTCTCGGCTCCAGTCACTCCCTTGGTCTCTCCTCCAGTCACTCCCTTGTTCTCGTCGTCAGTCACTCCCTTGGTCTTGCCTCCAGTCACTCCCATGTCCTCGACTCCAGTCACTCCCTTTGTCTCGTCTCAAGTCACTCCCTTTGTCTCGGCTCCAGTCACTCTCTTGGTTTCGTCTCCTGTCACTCCCTTTATCTCGCCACCAGTCACTCCCTTAGTCTCGACTCCAGTGACTCCCTTGGTCTCGGCTCCAGTCAGTCCCATCATCTCGCTTCCAGTAACTCCCTTTGTCTCGCCTAAAGTCACTTCTTTGGTCTCGCCTCCAGTCACTCCCTTGGTCTCGCCTCCAGTCAGTCCCTTCATCTCGCTTCCAGTAAGTCCCTTTGTCTCGCCTAAAGTCACTCCTTTGGTCTCGCCCCCAGGAACTCCCTTGGTCTCGCCTCCAGTCGCTCCCTTGTTCCCGTCCCCATACACTCCCTTGGTCACGCCTCTAGTCACTCCCTTGGTCTCGTCTCTAGTCAGTCTCTTGATCTCGCCTGCAGTCACTCCCTTGGTCTCGTCTCCAGTAATTCACTTGTTCTCGTCTCCAGTCACTCCCGTGACTCGACTCCAGTCACTCCCTTGGTCTCGGCTCCTGTCACTCCCTTGGTCTCGTCTCCAGTGACTCCCTTGGTCTTGTGTTTAGTCACTCCCTTGGTCTCGTATTAAGTCACTCCCTTGGTCTCGTCTCTAGACTCTCCCTTGACCTCGTTGTCAATCACTCCCTTGGTCTTGCCTCCAGTCGCTCCCTTGGTCTCGCCTCCACTCACTCCCTTATTCTCGTCTCCAGTCACTCCCTTGTTCTTGTCTCCAGTTACTCCAATGGTCTTGTATCCAGTCACTCTCTTGGCCTCGTCGCCAGTCACACCCTTGGTCTCGCCTCCATATAACCTTGGTCACGCCTCTAGTCACTCCCTTGGTCTCATCGTAAGTCTCTCCCTTGGTCTCGACTCCAGTCACTCCCTTGGTCTCGTCTCCAGTCACTCCCTTGGTCTCATCGAAATTCACTACCTTGGTCTTGTCTCCAGTCACTCCCTTGGTCTCGCCTCCAGTAACTCCCATGGCCTCGTCGCCAGGACACTCCCTTGGTCTCGCTTGCAGTTACTCCTTTGGTCTCGTCTCTAGTCACTCTCTTGATCTCACCTGCAGTCACTCCCTTGGCCTTGTCTCCAGTCACTCCCTTCTTCCCGTCTCCAGTCACTCCCTTGGTCTCCATTCGTCAGCTCTTTGGTCTCGCCTCCAGTCTCTCCATTGGTCTTGTTGTCAGTCACTCCCATGGTTTCGCCTCCAGTCACTCCCTTGTTCTTGTCGCCATTCGCTCTCTTGATCTCGCCCTCAGTCACTCCCTTGGTCTCGTCTCCAGTCACTCCCTTGGGCTCAAAGCCAGTCACTCCCTTCGTCTCGGTTCCAGTCACTCCCTTGCTCTCGGCTCCAGTCACTCCCTTGTTCTAGTCTGCAGTCACTCCCTTGGACTCGTCTCCAGTCACTCCCTTGGGCTCAAAGCCAGTCACTCCCTTCGTCTCGGTTCCAGTCACTCCCTTGCTCTCGGCTCCAGTCACTCCCTTGTTCTCGCCTCCAGTCACTCCCTTGTTCTCGTCTCCAGTCGCTCTCTGGGTCTCGCCTCCAGGCACCCCCTTGGTCTTGTCTCCAGTCTCTCCCTTGTTCTCGTCTCCAGGCACTCCCTTGCTCTCGGCTCCAGTCACTCCCTTGGTCTCGCCTCCAGTCACACCCTTGTTCTCGTCTCCAGTCACTCCCTTGATCTTGTCTCCAGTCGCTCCCGATGTCTCGTCTCAAATCACTCCGTTGGTCTCGGCTCCAGTCTCTCCCTTGGTCTCGTCGTCAGTCACTCGCTTGGTCTTGCCTCCAGTCACCCCCTTGAACTCGCCTCCACTCACTCCCTTGTTCTCGTCTCCAGTCACTCCCTTGCTCTCGGTTCAATCACTCCTTGGTCCCATCGTCAGTCACTCCCTTGGTCTCGTCGCCAGTCACTCCCTTGGTCTCATCTCCAGTCAGTCCTTTGGTCTCGTCCCCAGTCACTCATTTTGTCTGGTCTTCAGTCACTCCCTTGTACTCGTCTCAAGTCACTCCCTTGGTCTCGGCTCCAGTCACTCCCTTGGTCTCGCCTCCAGTGACTCCCTTGGTCTCGTCATAAGTCACTCCCTTCGTCTCGCCTCCAGTCACTCCATTGGTCTCGTCGCCAGTCGCTCCCGTTGTCTCCTCTCCAGTCTCTTCCTTGGTCTCATCTCCAGTCACTCCCTTGGTCTCGCCTCCAGTCACTCCCATGTTCTCGCCTCCAGTCACTCACTTTTTCTCGTCTCCAGTCACTCCCTTGGTCTCGTCTCCAGTCACTCCCTTGGTGTCGCCTCGAGTCAGTCCCTTGGCCCCGCCTCCATTCACTCCCGTGGTCTCGTCTCCAGTCTCTCCCTTAGTCTCGACTCCAGTCACTCCCTTGCTACGTCTCCAGTCGCTCCCTTGGATTCGTCGTCATTACTCCCTTGGTCTCGATTCCAGTCACTCCCATGGTCTCGGCTCAGTCACTCCCATGGTCTCGGCTCCAGTCACTCCCTTGGTCTCGCCTCCAGTCACTCCCTCGGTCTCGTCGTCAGTCACTCCCTTGGTTTTGCCTCCAGTCACTCCCATGTCCTCGACTCCAGTCACTCCCTTTTTCTCGTTTCCAGTCGGTCCCTTGCTCTTGCCCCTAGTCACTCCCTTGGTCTCGCCTCCAGTCACTCCCTTGTTCTGGCCTCCAGTCTCACCCTTGGTCAGGTCTCCATTCACTCCCTTGTTCTTGTCTCCAGTCACTCCCTAGGTTTCGTCTCATTTCACTTCCTTTTCCTCGACTCCAGTCACCCCCTTGGTCTCGCCTCCAGTCACTCCATTGGTCTCGCCCCCAGTCACTCCTTTGTTCTCGTCTCCAGTCACTCCCATGGTCTTGGCTCAGTCACACCCTTGATCTCGTCGCCAGTCACCTCCCTTGGTCTCGTCTCCAGTCACTCCCTTGGTCTCGTCTCCAGTCACTCCCTTGGTCTGGTCTCCAGTCACTCCCTTATTCTCGCCTCCAGTCACTCCCATGGCCTCGTCGGCCGGACACACCCTTGGTCTCGTCTCCAGTCACTCCCTTGGTCTCGTCTCTAGTCGCTCTCTTGATCTCGCCTGCAGTCACTCCGATGGCCTCGTCTCCAGTCACTCCCTTATTCTCGCGTCCAGGCACTCCCATGGCCATGTCGCCAGGACACTCCCTTGGTCTGGACTACAGTCACTCCCTTGGTCTCGCCCCAAATACTCCCTTGATCTTGTCGTCCGTCACTTCCTTGGACTAGCACCAGTCACTCCCTTGGTCTCACCTCCAGTCACTCCCTTGGTCTGGTCTCCACACACTCCCTTGATGTTTTCGTCAGTCACTCCCTTGGTCAGGCACCAGCCACTCCCTTGCTCTGGTCGCTAGTCACAACCATGGTCTCGCCTCAAGTCACTCACTTGGTCTCGTCTCCAGTCACTCCCTTGGTCTCGCCTCCAGTCAATCCCTTGTTCTTGTCTCCAGTTACTCCAATGGTCTTGTATCCAGTTACTCTCTTGGCCTCGTCGCCAGTCACACCCTTGGTCTCGCCTCCATTCATACCCTTTGTCTCGCCTCTAGTAACTCCCTTGGTCTCATCGTAAGTCTCTCCCTTGGTGTCGCCTCCAGTCACTCCCTTGACCTCGTCGTCAATCACTCCCTTGGTCTTGCCTCCAGTCGCTCCCTTGGTCTCGCCTCCACTCACTCCCTTATTCTCGTCTCCAGTCACTCCCTTGTTCTTGTCTCCAGTTACTCCAATGGTCTTGTATCCAGTCACTCTCTTGGCCTCGTCGCCAGTCACACCATTGGTCTCGCTTCCATTCATACCCTTGGTCTCGCCTCTAGTAACTCCCTTGGTCTCATCGTAAGTCTCCCCCTTGGTCTCGACTCCAGTCACTCCCTTGGTCTCGTCATGTCACTCCCTTGTACTCGACTCCAGTCACTCCCTTGGTCTCGTCTCCAGTCACTCCCTTGGTCTCGTCTCCAGTCACTCCCTTTAACTCGCCTCCAGTCACCCCCTTAGTCTGGACTCCAGTGACTCCCTTGGTCTCGGCTCCAGTCAGTCCCTTCATCTCGCTTCCAGTAACTCCCTTTGTCTCGCCTAAAGTCACTCCTTTGGTCTCGCCTCCAGTCACTCCCTTGTTCTGGTCCCCAGACACTCCCTTGGTCTCGTCATAAGTCACTCCCTTCGTCTCGCCTCCAGTCACTCCATTGGTCTCGTCGCCAGTCGCTCCCGTTGTCTCCTCTCCAGTCTCTTTCTTGGTCTCATCTCCAGTCACTCCCTTGGTCTCGCCTCCAGTCACTCCCATGTTCTCGCCTCCAGTCACTCACTTTTTCTCGTCTCCAGTCACTTCCTTGGTCTCGTCTCCAGTCACTCCCTTGGTGTCGCCTCGAGTCAGTCCCTTGGCCCCGCCTCCATTCACTCCCTTGGTCTCGCCTCCAGTCAATCCCTTGGTCATGTCTCAAGTCACTCCCTTAGACTCGTCTCAAGTCACTCCCTTGGTCTCGGCTCCAGTCACTCCCTAGGGCTCGCCTCCAGTCACTCTCTTGATCTCACCTGCAGTCACTCCCTTGATCTTGCCACCAGTCACTTCCTTGGTCTCGTCTCCAGTCATTCCCTTGGTCTCCTTTCCAGTTACTCCCTTGGTCTCGTTGGCATTCACTCCCTTGGTCCCGCCTGCAGTCACTCCCTTGGTCTCGCCTCCAGTCACTCCCTTGGTCTCTCCTCCAGTCACTCCCTTGATATCGTTGCCAGTCACTGCCCTGGTCCTGTGTCCAGTCAGTCCCTTGTTCTTGTCCCCAGTCACTCTCTTGCTCTCGCCTCCAGTCACTCCCATGGTCTCGCCTCCAGTCACTCCCTTGGTGTCGTCGCCAGACACTTTTTTGTCTCGCTTCAGTCACTCCCATGGCCTCGCCTTCAGTCAGTTCCTTGGTCTAGCCTCCAAACACTCCCTGGGTCTCGCCTCCACTCACTAACTTGGTCTCGCCTCCAGTCACTCCCTTGATCTCGCCTCCAGTCACTCCCTTGGTCTCGTCTCCAGTCACTCCCTTGGTCTCGTCTCCAGTCAGCCCGTTGGTCTAATCTCCACTCACTCCCTTGGTCTGGGCTGCAGTCACTGCTTTGGTCTCGTCTCCAGTCACTCCCGTGGTCTCTTCTCCAGTCACTCCCTTTGTCTCGCTTCCAGTCACTTCCTTGGTGTCTCCTCAAGTCACGCCCTTGATCTCGTTGCCAGTGCTTGTCATCTGTCCAGTCACTCCCTTTTTGTCGTCCCCAGTCACTGCCATGGTCTCGTCCCCAATCACTCCCGTGGTCTCGCCCCCAATCACTCCCTTGGTCACACCTCCAGTCACTCCCTTGGTCTCACCTCCAGTCACTCCCTTGGTCTCCCTTCTAGTCATTCCCTTGGTCTCGTCGTCAGTCACCCTCTTGGTTTCGTCTCCTGTCACTCCCTTTAACTCGCTTCAGGTCACCCCCTTAGTCTCGACTCCAGTGACTCCCTTGGTCTCGGCTCCAGTCAGTCCCTTCATCTCGCTTCCAGTAACTCCCTTTGTCTCGCCTAAAGTCACTCCCTTGTTCTCGTCCCCAGACACTCCCTTGGTCACGCGTCTAGTCACTCCCTTGGTCTCGTCTCTAGACTCTCTCTTGATCTCGCCTGCAGTGACTCCCTTGGTCTCGCCTCCAGTCAATCCCTTGGTCTCGCCTCCTAACACTCCCTTGGTGTCGCCTCCAGTCACTCCCTTGACCTCGTCGTCAATCACTCCCTTGGTCTTGCCTCCAGTCGCTCCCTTGGTCTCGCCTCCACTCACTCCCTTATTCTCGTCTCCAGTCACTCCCTTGTTCTTGTCTCCAGTTACTCCAATGGTCTTGTATCCAGTCACTCTCTTGGCCTCGTCGCCAGTCACACCCTTGGTCTCGCCTCCATATAACCTTGGTCTCGCCTCTAGTCACTCCCTTGGTCTCATCGTAAGTCTCTCCCTTGGTCTCGACCCCAGTCACTCCCTTGGTCTCGTCTCTAGTCACTCCCTTGGTCTCGTTACCAGTAACTGCCTTGGTCTCGCCTCCAGGAACTCCCTTGGTCTCGTCTCCAGTCACTCCCTCGGTCTCGTCTCCAGTCATTCCCTTGGTTTCGCCTCCAGTCACTCCCTTGGTCTCGTCGTCAGTCACTGCCTTGGTCTAGCACAAGTCACTCCCTTGGTCTCGTCTTGAGTCACTCCCTAGGTCTTGTGTTCCGTCACTCCCTTGGTCTCGTCTTAAGTCACTCCCTTGGTCCCGTCTCCAGTCACCCCGTTGGTCTAATCTCCACTCACTCCCTTGGTCTTGGCTGCAGTCACTCCCTTGGTCTCCTCTCCAGTCACTCCCGTGGTCTCTTCTCCAGTCACTCCCTTTGTCTCGCTTCCAGTCACTTCCTTGGTGTCTCCTCCAGTCACTCCCTTGATCTCGTTGCCAGTCCTTATCATCTGTCCAGTCACTCCCTTTTTGTCGTCGCCAGTCACTCCCATGGTCTCGTCCCCAGTCACTCCCTTGGTCTCGCCCCCAATCACTCCCTTGGTCTCACCTCCAGTCACTCCCTTGGTCTCACCTCCAGGTACTCCCTTGGTCTTCCTTCTAGTCATTCCCTTGGTCTCGTCGTCAGTCACTCTCTTGGTTTCGTCTCCTGTCACTCACATTATCTCGCCTCCAGTCACTCCCTTAGTCTCGACTCCAGTGACTCCCTTGGTCTCGGCTCCAGTCAGTCCCTTCATCTCGCTTCCAGTAACTCCCTTTGTCTCGCCTAAAGTCACTTCTTTGGTCTCGCCTCCAGTCACTCCCTTGGTCTCGCCTCCAGTCAGTCCCTTCATCTCGCTTCTAGTAACTCCCTTTTTCTCGCCTAAAGTCACTCCTTTGGTCTCGCCTCCAGGCACTCTCTTGGTCTCGCCTCCAGTCGCTCCCTTGTTCCCGTCCCCATACACTCATTTTGGTCACGCCTCTAGTCACTCCCTTGGTCTCGTCTCTAGTCAGTCTCTTGATCTCGCCTGCAGTCACTCCCTTGGTCTCGTCTCCAGTAATTCACTTGTTCTCGTCTCCAGTCACTCCCGTGACTCGACTCCAGTCACTCCCTTGGTCTCGGCTCCTGTCACTCCCTTGGTCTCGTCTCCAGTGACTCCCTTGGTCTTGTGTTTAGTCACTCCCTTGGTCTCGTATTAAGTCACTCCCTTGGTCTCGTCTCAAGACTCTCCCTTGACCTCGTTGTCAATCACTCCCTTGGTCTTGCCTCCAGTCGCTCCCTTGGTCTCGCCTCCACTCACTCCCTTATTCTCGTCTCCAGTCACTCCCTTGTTCTTGTCTCCAGTTACTCCAATGGTCTTGTATCCAGTCACTCTCTTGGCCTCGTCGCCAGTCACACCCTTGGTCTCGCCTCCATATAACCTTGGTCTCGCCTCTAGTCACTCCCTTGGTCTCATCGTAAGTCTCTCCCTTGGTCTCGACTCCAGTCACTCCCTTGGTCTCGTCTCCAGTCACTCCCTTGGTCTCGTTACCAGTAACTCCCTTGGTCTCGCTTCCAGTCATTCCCTTGGTCTAGTCTCCAGTCACTCCCTCGGTCTCGTCTCCAGTCACTCTATAGATTTCGCCTCCAGTCACTCCCTTGGTCTCGTCGTCAGTCACTCCCTTGGTCTCGCACAAGTCACTCCCTTGGTCTCGTCTTGAGTCACTCCCTAGGTCTTGTGTTCCGTCACTCCCTTGGTCTCGTCTTAAGTCACTCCCTTGGTCTCTTCTCTAGTCACTCTCTTGATCTAATATGCAGTCACTGCCTTGGTCTCGCCTCCAGTCACTCCCTTGGTCTCGCCTCCAGTCACTCCCATGGCCTCGTCGCCAGGACACTCCCTTGGTTGTCTCCAGTCACTCCCTTGGTTTCGTCTCTAGTCACTCTCTTGATCTCACCTGCAGTCACTCCCTTGTTCTCGTCGCCAGTCACACCCTTGGTCTCCCCTCCAGACACTCCCTGGGTCTCGTCTCCATTCACTCCCTTGGTCTCGTCTCCAGTCACTCCCTTAGTCTGGTCTCCAGTCACTCCCTTGGACTCGCCTCCAGTCACTCCCATGGCCTCGTCGCCAGGACACTCCCTTGGTCTCGTCTCTAGTCAGTCTCTTGAACTCACCTGCAGTCATTCCCTTGGCTTCGTCTCCAGTCACTCCCTTCTTCCCGTCCCCAGTCACTCCCTTGGACTGGTCTCCAGTTACTCCCTGGGTCTCGTCTCCAGTCACTCCCTTGGTATCGTCTCCAGTCACTCCCTTGCTCTCCTCTCCAGTCACTCCCTTAGTCTGGTCTCCAGTCACTCCCTTGGTCTCGCCTCCAGTCACTCCAATTTCCTCGTCAAAGGACACTCCCTTGGTCTCGTCTCAAGTCACTCCCTTGGTCTCGTCTCTAGTCACTCTCTTGATATCACCTGCAGTCACTCCCTTGGACTCGTCTCCAGTCACTCCCTTCTTCCCGTCTCAAAGTCACTCGCTTGGACTGTACTCCAGTCGCTCCCTTGGTCTCGGTTCCAGTCACTCTCTTAGTTTCCCATCCAGTCACTCCCTTGTTCTCGGCTCCAGTGACTCCCTTGGTCTCGCATCCAGTCACTCCCTTGGTCTCATCGTAAGCCACTCCCTTGGTCTCGACTCCAGTCATTCCCTTGTTCTCGACTCCAGTCACTCCCTTGCTCTCGTCTCCAGTCACCCCTTGGTCCCTTTGCCAGTAACTCCCTTGGTAGCTCCTTCAGTCACTCCCTTTGTCTCGTCTCCAGTCACTCACTTGGTCTCGTCTCCAATCACTCCCTTGGTCTCGCCTCCAGTAACTCCCTTGGTCTCGTTTCCAGTCACTCCCTTGATCTCGCGTCCAGTCATTACCTTGGTATCGCCTCCAGTCACTCCCTTGGTCTCGCCTCCAGTCACTCACTTGGTCTGGTCTTCAGTCACTCCCTTGGTCTCGTCTCCAGTCACTCCCTTGGTCTCGTCTACAGTCACTCCCTTGGTCTCGCCTCCTTTCACTCCCTTGGTCTCGTTGCCAGTGACTGCCTTGGTCTCGCCTCCAGTGACTCCTTTGGTCTCGTCTCCAGTCACTACCATGGTCTTCCTCCAGTCACTCCCTTGTTCTCGTCTCCACTCACTCCCTTGTTCTCGTCTCCAGAAACTCCCTTTGTCTTGTCGCCAGTACTCGCGTGGTGACGTCTCCAGTCTCTCCCTTGGTCTCGTCTCCAGTCACCCCCTTGTTCTCGCATCCAGTCACCCCTTTGGTCTCATCGTAAGTCACTGCCTTGGTCTCGGCTCCAGTCACTCCCTTGGTCTCATTGAAATTCACTACCTTGGTCTTGTCTCCAGTCACTCCCTTGGTCTCGCCTCCAGTAACTCCTATGGCCTCGTCGCCAGGACATTCTCTTGGTCTCGCCTCCAGTCACTCCCTTGGTCTCGTCTCTAGTCACTCTCTTGATCTCACCTGCAGTCACTCCCTTGGCCTCGTCTCCAGTCACTCCCTTCTTCTCGTCTCCAGTCACTCCCTAGGACTGGTCTCCAGTCACTCCCTTGGTCTCGGCTCCAGTCGCTCCCTTAGTCTCCCATCCATTCACTCCCTTGTTCTCGGCTCCAGTGACTCCCTTGGACTCGTCTCCAGTCACTACCTTGGTGTTGTCTCCTGTCACTCCCTTGGTCTGGTCTCCAGTCACTCCCTTGTTCTCGTCTGAAGTCACTCCCTTGGTCTCGCCTCCACTCACTCCCTAGGTCTCGTCTCAAGTGACTCCCTTGGACTCGCCTCCACTGACTCCCTTGATCTCGTTGCCAGTCACTCTCTTGATCCCGCTTCCAGTCATTACCTTGCTCTCGCCTCCAGTCACTCATTTGGTCTCGTCTCCAGTCGCTCCCCTGGTCTAGTCTCCAGTCACTCCCTATGTCTCGTCTCCAGCCACTCCCTTGGTCTCGCCTCCAGTCACTCCCTTTGTCTAGACTCCAGTCACCCCCTTGGTCTCGTCTCTAGTCACTCTCTTGATCTCGCCTGCAGTAACTCCCTTGGTCTCATCTCCAGTCACTCTCTTGGTCTCGCCTCCAGTAACTCCCATGGCCTCGGCGCCAGGACACTCCCTTGGTCTCGCTTGCAGTTACTCCTTTGGTCTCGTCTCTAGTCACTCTCTTGATCTCACCTGCAGTCACTCCCTTGACCTTGTCTCCAGTCACTCCCTTCTTCCCGTCTCCAGTCACTCCCTTGGTCTCCATTCGTCAGCTCTTTGGTCTCGCCTCCAGTCTCTCCATTGGTCTTGTTGTCAGTCGCTCCCATGGTTTCGCCTCCAGTCACTCCGTTGTTCTCGTCGCCATTCACTCTCTTGATCTCGCCCTCAGTCACTCCCTTGGTCTCGTCTCCAGTCACTCCCTTGTTCTCGTCTGCAGTCACTCCCTTGGACCCGTCTCCAGTCACTCCCTTGGGCTCAAAGCCAGTCACTCCCTTCGTCTCGGTTCCAGTCACTCCCTTGCTCTCGGCTCCAGTCACTCCCTTGGTCTCGCCTCCAGTCACTCCCTTGTTCTCGCCTCCAGTCACTCCCTTGTTCTCGTCTCCAGTCGCTCCCTGGGTCTCGCCTCCAGGCACTTCCTTGGTCTTGTCTCCAGTCTCTCCCTTGTTCTCGTCTCCAGGCACTCCCTTGCTCTCGGCTCCAGTCACTCCCTTGGTCTCGCCTCCAGTCACACCCTTGTTCACGTCTCCAGTCACTCCCTTGATCTTGTCTCCAGTCGCTCCCGATGTCTCGTCTCAAATCACTCCGTTGGTCTCGGCTCCAGTCTCTCCCTTGGTCTCGTCGTCAGTCACTCCCTTTGTCTTGTCTCCAGTCACCCCCTTGAACTCGCCTCCACTCACTCCCTTGTTCTCGTCTCCAGTCACTCCCTTGCTCTCGGCTCAATCACTCCTTGGTCCCATCGTCAGTCACTCCCTCGGTCTCGTCGCGAGTCACTCTCTTGGTCTCATCTCCAGTCAGTCCTTTGGTCTCGTCCCCAGTCACTCTTTTTGTCTGGTCTCCAGTCACTCCCTTGGACTCGTCTCAAGTCACTCCCTTGGTCTCGGCTCCAGTCACTCCCTTGGTCTCGCCTCCAGTGACTCCCTTGGTCTCGTCTCCAGTCACTCCCTTCGTCTCGCCTCCAGTCACTCCATTGGTCTCGTCGCCAGTCACTCCCGTTGTCTCCTCTCCAGTCTCTTCCTTGGTCTCATCTCCAGTCACTCCCTTGGACTCGCCTCCAGTCACTCCCTTGGTCTTGCACAAGTCACTCCCTTGGTCTTTCCTCCAGTCACTCCCATTTCTCGCCTCCAGTCACTCACTTTTTCTCGTCTCCAGTCACTCACTTGGTCTCGTCTCCAGTCACTCCCTTGGTGTCGCCTCGAGTCACTCCCTTGGCCCCGCCTCCATTCACTCCCTTGGTCTCGCCTCCAGTCACTCTCTTGGTCATGTCTCAAGTCACTCCCTTGGTCTAGTTTCAAGTGACTCCCGTGGTCTCGTCTCCAGTCTCTCCCTTAGTCTCGACTCCAGGCACTCCCTTGGTCTCGTCTCCAGTCACTCCCTTGGTCTCGTCTCTAGTCAGTCTCTTGATCTCACCTGCAGTCACTCCCTTGGCTTCGTCTCCAGTCACTCCCTTCTTCCCGTCCCCAGTCACTCCCTTGGACTGGTCTCCAGTTACTCCCTGGGTCTCGTCTCCAGTCACTCCCTTGGTATCGTCTCCAGTCACTCCCTTGCTCTCCTCTCCAGTCACTCCCTTAGTCTGGTCTCCAGTCACTCCCTTGGTCTCGCCTCCAGTCACTCCAATTTCCTCGTCAAAGGACACTCCCTTGGTCTCGTCTCAAGTCACTCCCTTGGTCTCGTCTCTAGTCACTCTCTTGATATCACCTGCAGTCACTCCCTTGGACTCGTCTCCAGTCACTCCCTTCTTCCCGTCTCCAGTCACTCGCTTGGACTGGTCTCCAGTCGCTCCCTTGGTCTCGGTTCCAGTCACTCTCTTAGTTTCCCATCCAGTCACTCCCTTGTTCTCGGCTCCAGTGACTCCCTTGGTCTCGCATCCAGTCACTCCCTTGGTCTGATCGTAAGCCACTCCCTTGGTCTCGACTCCAGTCATTCCCTTGTTCTCGACTCCAGTCACTCCCTTGCTCTCGTCTCCAGTCACCCCTTGGTCCCTTTGCCAGTAACTCCCTTGGTAGCTCCTTCAGTCACTCCCTTTGTCTCGTCTCCAGTCACTCCCTTGGTCTCGTCTCCAATCACTCCCTTGGTCTCCCCTCCAGTAACTCCCTTGGTCTCGTTTCCAGTCACTCCCTTGATCTCGCGTCCAGTCATTACCTTGGTATCGCCTCCAGTCACTCCCTTGGTCTCGCCTCCAGTCACTCACTTGGTCTGGTCTTCAGTCACTCCCTTGGTCTCGTCTCCAGTCACTCCCTTGGTCTCGTCTACAGTCACTCCCTTGGTCTCGCCTCCTTTCACTCCCTTGGTCTCGTTGCCAGTGACTGCCTTGGTCCTGCCTCCAGTGACTCCTTTGGTCTCGTCTCCAGTCACTACCATGGTCCTCCTCCAGTCACTCCCTTGTTCTCGTCTCCACTCACTCCCTTGTTCTCGTCTCCAGAAACTCCCTTTGTCTTGTCGCCAGTACTCGCGTGGTGACGTCTCCAGTCTCTCCCTTGGTCTCGTCTCCAGTCACCCCCTTGTTCTCGCATCCAGTCACCCCTTTGGTCTCATCGTAAGTCACTGCCTTGGTCTCGGCTCCAGTCACTCCCTTGGTCTCATCGAAATTCACTACCTTGGTCTTGACTCCAGTCACTCCCTTGGTCTCGCCTCCAGTAACTCCTATGGCCTCGTCGCCAGGACATTCTCTTGGTCTCGCCTCCAGTCACTCCCTTGGTCTCGTCTCTAGTCACTCTCTTGATCTCACCTGCAGTCACTCCCTTGGCCTCGTCTCCAGTCACTCCCTTCTTCTCGTCTCCAGTCACTCCCTAGGACTGGTCTCCAGTCACTCCCTTGGTCTCGGCTCCAGTCGCTCCCTTAGTCTCCCATCCATTCACTCCCTTGTTCTCGGCTCCAGTGACTCCCTTGGACTCGTCTCCAGTCACTACCTTGGTGTTGTCTCCTGTCACTCCCTTGGTCTGGTCTCCAGTCACTCCCTTGTTCTCGTCTCAAGTCACTCCCTTGGTCTCGCCTCCACTCACTCCCTAGGTCTCGTCTCAAGTGACTCCCTTGGACTCGCCTCCACTGACTCCTTTGATCTCGTTGCCAGTCACTCTCTTGATCCCGCTTCCAGTCATTACCTTGCTCTCGCCTCCAGTCACTCCCTTGGTCTCGCCTCCAGTCACTCATTTGTTCTCGTCTCCAGTCGCTCCCCTGGTCTAGTCTCCAGTCACTCCCTATGTCTCGTCTCCAGCCACTCCCTTGGTCTCGCCTCCAGTCACTCCCTTTGTCTAGACTCCAGTCACCCCCTTGGTCTCGTCTCTAGTCACTCTCTTGATCTCGCCTGCAGTAACTCCCTTGGTCTCATCTCCAGTCACTCTCTTGGTCTCGCCTCCAGTAACTCCCATGGCCTCGGCGCCAGGACACTCCCTTGGTCTCGCTTGCAGTTACTCCTTTGGTCTCGTCTCTAGTCACTCTCTTGATCTCACCTGCAGTCACTCCCTTGACCTTGTCTCCAGTCACTCCCTTCTTCCCGTCTCCAGTCACTCCCTTGGTCTCCATTCGTCAGCTCTTTGGTCTCGCCTCCAGTCTCTCCATTGGTCTTGTTGTCAGTCGCTCCCATGGTTTCGCCTCCAGTCACTCCGTTGTTCTCGTCGCCATTCACTCTCTTGATCTCGCCCTCAGTCACTCCCTTGGTCTCGTCTCCAGTCACTCCCTTGTTCTCGTCTGCAGTCACTCCCTTGGACCCGTCTCCAGTCACTCCCTTGGGCTCAAAGCCAGTCACTCCCTTCGTCTCGGTTCCAGTCACTCCCTTGCTCTCGGCTCCAGTCACTCCCTTGGTCTCGCCTCCAGTCACTCCCTTGTTCTCGCCTCCAGTCACTCCCTTGTTCTCGTCTCCAGTCGCTCCCTGGGTCTCGCCTCCAGGCACTTCCTTGGTCTTGTCTCCAGTCTCTCCCTTGTTCTCGTCTCCAGGCACTCCCTTGCTCTCGGCTCCAGTCACTCCCTTGGTCTCGCCTCCAGTCACACCCTTGTTCACGTCTCCAGTCACTCCCTTGATCTTGTCTCCAGTCGCTCCCGATGTCTCGTCTCAAATCACTCCGTTGGTCTCGGCTCCAGTCTCTCCCTTGGTCTCGTCGTCAGTCACTCCCTTTGTCTTGCCTCCAGTCACCCCCTTGAACTCGCCTCCACTCACTCCCTTGTTCTCGTCTCCAGTCACTCCCTTGCTCTCGGCTCAATCACTCCTTGGTCCCATCGTCAGTCACTCCCTCGGTCTCGTCGCGAGTCACTCTCTTGGTCTCATCTCCAGTCAGTCCTTTGGTCTCGTCCCCAGTCACTCTTTTTGTCTGGTCTCCAGTCACTCCCTTGGACTCGTCTCAAGTCACTCCCTTGGTCTCGGCTCCAGTCACTCCCTTGGTCTCGCCTCCAGTGACTCCCTTGGTCTCGTCTCCAGTCACTCCCTTCGTCTCGCCTCCAGTCACTCCATTGGTCTCGTCGCCAGTCACTCCCGTTGTCTCCTCTCCAGTCTCTTCCTTGGTCTCATCTCCAGTCACTCCCTTGGTCTCGCCTCCAGTCACTCCCTTGGTCTTGCACAAGTCACTCCCTTGGTCTTTCCTCCAGTCACTCCCATGTTCTCGCCTCCAGTCACTCACTTTTTCTCGTCTCCAGTCACTCCCTTGGTCTCGTCTCCAGTCACTCCCTTGGTGTCGCCTCGAGTCACTCCCTTGGCCCCGCCTCCATTCACTCCCTTGGTCTCGCCTCCAGTCACTCCCTTGGTCATGTCTCAAGTCACTCCCTTGGTCTAGTTTCAAGTGACTCCCGTGGTCTCGTCTCCAGTCTCTCCCTTAGTCTCGACTCCAGGCACTCCCTTGCTACGTCTCCAGTCGCTCCCTTGGATTCGTCGTCATTACTCCCTTGGTCTCGATTCCAGTCACTCCCTTGGCCTCGACTCCAGTCACTCCCTTGCTACGTCTCCAGTCGCTCGCTTGTATTCGTCTTCATTACCCCTTGGTCTTGATTCCAGTCACTCCCTTGGTCTCGTTTCAAGTCACTCCCTTGGTCTCGTCTCCAGTCACTCCCTTGGTCTGGCTTCCAGTCACTCCCTTGGTCTCGTCAACAATCACTCCCTTGGTCTCGTCGCCAGTACTCCCCGGTGTCGTCTCCAGTCTCTCGCTTGGTCTCGTCTCCAGTCACTCCCTTGTTCTCGCCTCCATAAACTCCCTTGGTCTTGTCGCCAGTACTCTCGTGGTGACGTCTCCAGTCACTCCCTTGCTCTTGGCTCAGTCACTCCTATGTCCCGTCGTCAGTCACTCCCTTGGTCTCGTCGCCAGTCACTCCCTTGGTCTCGTCTCCAGTCGGTCCTTAGGTCTCGTCCCCAGTCACTCATTTTGTCTGGTCTCCAGTCACTCCCTTGGACTCGTCTCAAGTCACAAGTCACTCCCTTGGTCTCGGCTCCAGTCACTCCCTTGGTCTCGCCTCCAGTGACTCCCTGGTCTCGTCTCCAGTCACTCCCTTCGTCTCGCCTCCAGTCACTCAATTGGTCTCGTCGCCAGTCACTCCCGTTGTCTCGTCTCCAGTCTCTTCCTAGGTCTCATCTCCAGTCACTCCCTTGGTCTGGCACAAGTCACTCCCTTGGCCCCGCCTCCATTCACTCCCTTGGTTTCGCCTCCAGTCACTCCCTTGGACTGGTCTCAAGTCACTCCCTTGGTCTAGTTTCAAGTGACTCCCGTGGTCTCGTCTCCAGTCTCTCCCTTAGTCTCGACTCCAGTCACTCCCTTGCTACGTCTCCAGTCGCTCCCATGGATTCGTCTTCATTACTCCCTTGGTCTCGATTCTAGTCACTCCCTTGGTCTCGACTCCAGTCACTCCCTTGGTTTCGTCAACAGTCACTCCCTTGGTTTCGTCGTCAGTCACTCCCTTGTTCCCGCCTCCAGAAACTCCCTTGGTCTCGTCAGCAGTAGTCCTGTGGTGTCGTCTCCAGTCTCCCGCTTGCTCTCGTCTCCAATCACTCCCTTGTTCTCGCCTCCATAAACTCCCTTGGTCTCTTCGCCAGTACTCCCGTGGTGTCGTCTCCGGTCTCTACCTTGCTCTAGCCTCCAGTCACTCCCTTGGTCTCGACTCCAGTCACTCCCTTGTACTCGACTCCAGTCACTGCCTTGGTATCGTCTCCAATGACTCCCGTGGTCCCGTTGCCAGTAACTCCCTTGGTCTCGCCTCCAGTCACTCCCTTGGTCTCGTCTCCAGTCACTCCCTTGTTCTCGTCTCCAGTTACTCACTTGGTCTCGGCTCCAGTCACTCCCTTAGTCTCATATAAAGTCACTCCCTTGATCTCGTCTCGAGTCACTCCCTTGCTCTCGTCTCCAGTCACCCCCTTGGTCTCGTCGCCAGTCACTCCCGATGTCTCGTCTCCAGTTTCTCCCTTGGTCTCGCCTCCAGTCACTCCCTTGGTCTCGCCTCCAGTCACTCCCTTGCTTTCCTCTCCAGTCACTCCCTTGGACTTGTCGTCAGTCACTCCCTAAGTCTCGCACCAGTCTCTCCCTTGGTCTCATCTCCAGTCACTCCCTTGTTCTCGCATCCAGTAACTCCCTTCGTCTCATCGTAAGTCACTCCCTTGGTCTCGATTCCAGAAACTCCGTTGGTGTCGTCTCCAGTCACTCTCTTGGTCTTGACTCCAGTCACTCCCTTGGTCTCGTCTCCGGTCACTCCCTTCGTCTCGTCTTCAGGCAATCCCTTGGTCTCGCCTTCAGTCATTCCCTTGGTCTCGTCTCCAGGCACTCCCTTGGTCCCGCCGCCAGTCAATCCCTTCGTCTCGTCTCCAGTCACTCCCTTGGTCCCGGCGCCAGTCACTACGTTGGTCTCGTCTTCAGTCAACTCCATGGTCTCGTCTCCAGGCACTCCCTTGGTCTCGTCTTCAGTCACCTCCTTGGTCTCGTCTCCAGGTACTCCCTTGGTCTCGTCTCCAGGCACTCCCTTGGTCTCGCCTTCAGTCACCTCCTTGGTCTCGTCTCCAGGAACTCCCTTGGTCTCGTCTTCAGTCACCTCCTTGGTGTTGTCTCCAGTCACTCCCTTGGTCTCGCCTTCAGTCACCTCCTTGGTCTCGTCTTCAGTCACTCTCTTTGTCTCGTCTCCAGGCACTCCCGTGGTCTCGTCTTCAGTCAACTCCTTGGTCTCGTCTTCAGTCACTCCCTTTGTCTAGTCTTCAGTCACTCCCTTGGTCTCGTCTCCAGTCACTCCCTTGGTCTCGCCTTCAGTCACCTCCTTGGTCTCGTCTTCAGTCACTCCCTTTGTCTCGCCTTCAGTCACTCCCTTGGTCTCGTCTCCAGGCACTCCCTTGGTCTCGTCTTCAGTCACCTCCTTGGTCTCGTCTCCAGTCACTCCCTTGGTCTCGCCTTCAGTCACCTGCTTGGTCTCTTCGGTCACTCCCTTTGTCTCGTCTTCAGTCACTCCCTTGGTCTCGTCTCCAGTCACTCCCTTGGTCTTGTCTTCAGTCACTCCCTTGGTCTCGCCTTCAGTCACTCCCTTGGTCTCGAGGCCAGTCACTCCCTTCCTCTCGTCTCCGGTAACTTCCTTCGTCTCGTCTTCAGTCACTCCCTTGGGGGTCGCCTTCAGTCACTCGCTTGGTCCCGCCGCCAGTCACTCCCTTGGTCTCGCCGCCAGTCACTCCCTTCGTCTCGTCTCCGGTCACTGCTTTGGTCTCGTCTCCAGGCACTCCCTTGATCCCGCCACCAGTCACACCCTTCGTCTCGTCTCCAGTCACTCCCTTGGTCCCGCCGCCAGTCACTCCCTTCGTCTCGTCTTCAGTCACTCCCTTGGTCTCGCCTTCAGTCACTTCCTTGGTCTCGTCTTCAGTCACTCCCTTGGTCTCGCCTTCAGTCACTCCCTTCGTCTCGTCTTCAGTCACTCCCTTGGTCTCGCCTTCAGTCACTCCCTTGGTCTCGTCTTCAGTCACTCCCTTGGTCCCGCCGCCAGTCACTCCCTTCGTCTCGTCGTCAGTCACTCCCTTGGTCTCGCCTTCAGTCACTCCCTTGGTCTCGCCTTCAGTCACTCCCTTGGTCTCGTCTTCAGTCACTCACTTGGTCTCGCCTTCAGTCACTCCCTTGGTCTCGTCTTCAGTCACTCCCTTGGTCTCGCCTTCAGTCACTCCCTTGATCCCGCCGACTGTCACTCCCTTCGTCTCGTCTTCAGTCACTCCCTTGGTCTCGCCTTCAGTCACTCCCTTGGTCTCGTCTTCAGTCACTCCCTTGGTCTCGCCTTCAATCACTCCATTCGTCTCGTCTTCAGTCACCCCTTGGTCTCGCCTTCACTCACTCCCTTGGTCTCGTCTTCAGTCACTCCCTTGGTCTCGACTTCAGTCACTCCCTTGTCTCGCCTTCAGTCACTCCCTTGGTCTCGTCTTCAGTCACTCCCTTGGTCTCGTCTTCAGTCACTCCCTTGGTCTCGCCTCTAGTCACTCCCTTGGTCTCGTCTTCAGTCACTCCCTTGGACTCGTCTTCAGTCACTCCCTTGGTCTCGCCTTCAGTCACTCCCTTCGTCTCGTCTTCAGTCACTCCCTTGGTCTCGCCTTCAGTCACTCCCTTGATCCCGCCGACTGTTACTCCCTTCGTCTCGTCTTCAGTCACTCCCTTGGTCTCGCTGCCAGTCACTCCCTAGGTCTCGCCTTCACTCACTCCCTTGGTCTCGTCTTCAGTCACTCCCTTGGTCTCGACTTCAGTCACTCCCTTGTCTCGCCTTCAGTCACTCCCTTGGTCTCGTCTTCAGTCACTCCCTTGGTCTCGTCTTCAGTCACTCCCTTGGTCTCGCCTCTAGTCACTCCCTTGGTCTCGTCTTCAGTCACACCCTTGGACTCGTCTTCAGTCACTCCCTTGGTCTCGTCTTCAGTCACTCCCTTGGTCTCGCCTTCAGTCACTCCCTTCTTCTCGTCTTCAGTCACTCCCTTGGTCTCGCCTTCAGTCACTCCCTTGATCCCTCCGACTGTCACTCCCTTCGTCTCGTCTTCAGTCACTCCCTTGGTCTCGCCGCCAGTCACTCCCTTGATCTAGCCTTCAGTCACTCCCTTGGTCTCCACGCCAGTCACTCCCTTAGTCTGGCCGCCAGTCACTCCCTTGGTCTCGCCTTCAGTCACTCCCTTCGTCTCGCCTTCAGTCACTCCCTTGGTGTCGTCTTCAGTCACTCCCTTGGTCTCGCCTTCAGTCACTCCCTTGGTCTCGCCGCCAGTCACTCACTTCGTCTCGTCTCCGGTCACTCCCTTCGTCTCGTCTTCAGGCACTCCCTTGGTCTCGCCTTCAGTCACTCCCTTGTTTCCGCCGCCAGTCACTCCCTTGGTCTCGCCGCCAGTCACTCCCTTCGTCTCGTCTCCGGTCACTCCCTTGGTCTCGTCTCCAGGCACTCCCTTGGTCCCGCCGCCAGTCACTCCCTTCGTCTCGTCTCCAGTCACTCCCTTGGTCCCGGCGCCAGTCACTCCCTTGGTCTCGTCTTCAGTCACCTCCATGGTCTCGTCTCCAGGCACTCCGTTGGTCTCGTCTTCAGTCACCTCCTTGGTCTCGTCTCCAGGTACTCCCTTGGTCTCGTCTCCAGGCACTCCCTTGGTCTCGCCTTCAGTCACCTCCTTGGTCTCGTCTCCAGGAACTCCCTTGTTCTCGTCTTCAGTTACCTCCTTGGTGTTGTCTCCAGTCACTCCCTTGGTCTCGCCTTCAGTCACCTCCTTGGTCTCGTCTTCAGTCACTCTCTTTGTCTCGTCTCCAGGCACTCCCGTGGTCTCGTCTTCAGTCAACTCCTTGGTCTCGTCTTCAGTCACTCCCTTTGTCTAGTCTCCAGTCACTCCCTTGGTCCCGGCGCCAGTCACTACGTTGGTCTCGTCTTCAGTCAACTCCATGGTCTCGTCTCCAGGCACTCCCTTGGTCTCGTCTTCAGTCACCTCCTTGGTCTCGTCTCCAGGTACTCCCTTGGTCTCGTCTCCAGGCACTCCCTTGGTCTCGCCTTCAGTCACCTCCTTGGTCTCGTCTCCAGGAACTCCCTTGGTCTCGTCTTCAGTCACCTCCTTGGTGTTGTCTCCAGTCACTCCCTTGGTCTCGCCTTCAGTCACCTCCTTGGTCTCGTTTACAGTCACTCTCTTTGTCTCGTCTCCAGGCACTCCCGTGGTCTCGTCTTCAGTCAACTCCTTGGTCTCGTCTTCAGTCACTCCCTTTGTCTAGTCTTCAGTCACTCCCTTGGTCTCGTCTCCAGTCATTCCCTTGGTCTCGCCTTCAGTCACCTCCTTGGTCTCGTCTCCAGTCACTCCCTTGGTCTCGCCTTCAGTCACCTCCTTGGTCTCGTCTTCAGTCACTCCCTTTGTCTCGCCTTCAGTCACTCCCTTGGTCTCGTCTCCAGGCACTCCCTTGGTCTCGTCTTCAGTCACCTCCTTGGTCTCGTCTCCATTCACTCCCTTGGTCTCGCCTTCTGTCACCTGCTTGGTCTCTTCGGTCACTCCCTTTGTCTCGTCTTCAGTCACTCCCTTGGTCTCGTCTCCAGTCACTCCCTTGGTCTTGTCTTCAGTCACTCCCTTGGTCTCGCCTTCAGTCACTCCCTTGGTCTCGAGGCCAGTCACTCCCTTCCTCTCGTCTCCGGTAACTTCCTTCGTCTCGCCTTCAGTCACTCCCTTGGGGGTCGCCTTCAGTCACTCGCTTGGTCCCGCCGCCAGTCACTCCCTTGGTCTCGCCGCCAGTCACTCCCTTCGTCTCGTCTCCGGTCACTCCTTTGGTCTCGTCTCCAGGCACTCCCTTGATCCCGCCACCAGTCACACCCTTCGTCTCGTCTCCAGTCACTCCCTTGGTCCCGCCGCCAGTCACTCCCTTCGTCTCGTCTTCAGTCACTCCCTTGGTCTCGCCTTCAGTCACTTCCTTGGTCTCGTCTTCAGTCACTCCCTTGGTCTCGCCTTCAGTCACTCCCTTCGTCTCGTCTTCAGTCACTCCCTTGGTCTCGCCTTCAGTCACTCCCTTGGTCTCGTCTTCAGTCGATCCCTTGGTCCCGCCGCCAGTCACTCCCTTCGTCTCGTCGTCAGTCACTCCCTTGGTCTCGCCTTCAGTCACTCCCTTGGTCTCGTCTTCAGTCACTCACTTGGTCTCGCCTTCAGTCACTCCCTTGGTCTCGTCTTCAGTCACTCCCTTGGTCTCGCCTTCAGTAACTCCCTTGATCCCGCCGACTGTCACTCCCTTCGTCTCGTCTTCAGTCACTCCCTTGGTCTCGCCTTCAGTCACTCCCTTGGTCTCGTCTTCAGTCACTCCCTTGGTCTCGCCTTCAATCACTACATTCGTCTCGTCTTCAGTCACCCCTTGGTCTCGCCTTCACTCACTCCCTTGGTCTCGTCTTCAGTCACTCCCTTGGTCTCGACTTCAGTCACTCCCTTGTCTCGCCTTCAGTCACTCCCTTGGTCTCGTCTTCAGTCACTCCCTTGGTCTCGTCTTCAGTCACTCCCTTGGTCTCGCCTCTAGTCACTCCCTTGGTCTCGTCTTCAGTCACTCCCTTGGACTCGTCTTCAGTCACTCCCTTGGTCTCGCCTTCAGTCACTCCCTTCGTCTCGTCTTCAGTCACTCCCTTGGTCTCGCCTTCAGTCACTCCCTTGATCCCGCCGACTGTCACTCCCTTCGTCTCGTCTTCAGTCACTCCCTTGGTCTCGCCGCCAGTCACTCCCTTGATCTAGCCGTCAGTCACTCCCTTGGTCTCCACGCCAGTCACTCCCTTAGTCTCGAAGCCAGTCACTCCCTTGGTCTCGCCTTCAGTCACTCCCTTCGTCTCGGCTTCAGTCACTCCCTTGGTGTCGTCTTCAGTCACTCCCTTGGTCTCGCCTTCAGTCACTCCCTTGGTCTCGCCGCCAGTCACTCACTTCGTCTCGTCTCCGGTCACTCCCTTCGTCTCGTCTTCAGGCATTCCCTTGGTCTCGCCTTCAGTCACTCCCTTGTTTCCGCCGCCAGTCACTCCCTTGGTCTCGCCGCCAGTCACTCCCTTCGTCTCGTCCCCGGTCACTCCCTTGGTCTCGTCTCCAGGCACTCCCTTGGTCCCGCCGCCAGTCACTCCCTTCGTCTCGTCTCCAGTCACTCCCTTGGTCCCGGCGCCAGTCACTCCCTTGGTCTCGTCTTCAGTCACCTCCATGGTCTCGTCTCCAGGCACTCCCTTGGTCTCATCTTCAGTCACCTCCTTGGTCTCGTCTCCAGGTACTCCCTTGGTCTCGTCTCCAGGCACTCCCTTGGTCTCGCCTTCAGTCACCTCCTTGGTCTCGTCTCCAGGAACTCCCTTGTTCTCGTCTTCAGTCACCTCCTTGGTGTTGTCTCCAGTCACTCCCTTGGTCTCGCCTTCAGTCACCTCCTTGGTCTCGTCTTCAGTCACTCTCTTTGTCTCGTCTCCAGGCACTCCCGTGGTCTCGTCTTCAGTCAACTCCTTGGTCTCGTCTTCAGTCACTCTCTTTGTCTAGTCTTCAGTCACTCCCTTGGTCTCGTCTCCAGTCACTCCCTTGGTCTCGCCTTCAGTCACCTCCTTGGTCTCGTCTCCAGTCACTCCCTTGGTCTCGCCTTCAGTCACCTCCTTGGTCTCGTCTTCAGTCACTCCCTTTGTCTCGCCTTCAGTCACTCCCTTGGTCTCGTCTCCAGGCACTCCCTTGGTCTCGTCTTCAGTCACCTCCTTTGTCTCGCCTTCAGTCACTCCCTTGTTCCCGCCGCCAGTCACTCCCTTGGTCTCGCCGCCAGTCACTCCCTTCGTCTCGTCTCCGGTCACTCCCTTGGTCTCGTCTCCAGGCACTCCCTTGGTCCCGCCGCCAGTCACTCCCTTCGTCTCGTCTCCAGTCACTCCCTTGGTCCCGGCGCCAGTCACTCCCTTGGTCTCGTCTTCATTCACCTCCATGGTCTCGTCTCCAGGCACTCCCTTGGTCTCGTCTTCAGTCACCTCCTTGGTCTCGTCTCCAGGTACTCCCTTGGTCTCGTCTCCAGGCACTCCCTTGGTCTCGCCTTCAGTCACCTCCTTGGTCTCGTCTCCAGGAACTCCCTTGGTCTCGTCTTCAGTCACCTCCTTGGTGTTGTCTCCAGTCACTCCCTTGGTCTCGCCTTCAGTCACCTCCTTGGTCTCGTCTTCAGTCACTCTCTTTGTCTCGTCTCCAGGCACTCCCGTGGACTCGTCTTCAGTCAACTCCTTGGTCTCGTCTTCAGTCACTCCCTTTGTCTAGTCTTCAGTCACTCCCTTGGTCTCGTCTCCAGTCACTCCCTTGGTCTCGCCTTCAGTCACCTCCTTGGTCTCGTCTCCAGTCACTCCCTTGGTCTCGCCCTCAGTCACCTCCTTGGTCTCGTCTTCAGTCACTCCCTTTGTCTCGCCTTCAGTCACTCCCTTGGTCTCGTCTCCAGGCACTCCCTTGGTCTCGTCTTCAGTCACCTCCTTGGTCTCGTCTCCAGTCACTGCCTTGGTCTCGCCTTCAGTCACCTGCTTGGTCTCTTCGGTCACTCCCTTTGTCTCGTCTTCAGTCACTCCCTTGGTCTCGTCTCCAGTCACTCCCTTGGTCTCGTCTTCAGTCACTCCCTTGGTCTCGCCTTCAGTCACTCCCCTGGTCTCGCCGGCAGTCACTCCCTTCCTCTCGTCTCCGGTAACTTCCTTCGTCTCGTCTTCAGTCACTCCCTTGGGGGTCGCCTTCAGTCACTCCCTTGGTCCCGCCGCCAGTCACTCCCTTGGTCTCCCCGCCAGTCACTCCCTTCGTCTCGTCTCCGGTCACTCCCTTGGTCTCGTCTCCAGGCACTCCCTTGATCCCGCCGCCAGTCACACCCTTCGTCTCGTCTCCAGTCACTCCCTTGGTCCCGCCGCCAGTCACTCCCTTCGTCTCGTCTTCAGTCACTCCCTTGGTCTCGCCTTCAGTCACTCCCTTGGTCTCGCCTTCAGTCACTTCCTTGGTCTCGTCTTCAGTCACTCCCTTGGTCTCGCCTTCAGTCACTCCCTTCGTCTCGTCTTCAGTCACTCCCTTGGTCTCGCCTTCAGTCACTCCCTTGGTCTCGTCTTCAGTCACTCCCTTCGTCTCGTCTTCAGTCACTCCCTTGGTCTCGCCTTCAGTCACTCCCTTGATCCCGCCGACTGTCACTCCCTTCGTCTCGTCTTCAGTCACTCCCTTGGTCTCGCTGCCAGTCACTCCCTTGGTCTCGCCTTCACTCACTCCCTTGGTCTCGTCTTCAGTCACTCCCTTGGTCTCGACTTCAGTCACTCCCTTGTCTCGCCTTCAGTCACTCCCTTGGTCTCGTCTTCAGTCACTCCCTTGGTCTCGTCTTCAGTCACTCCCTTGGTCTCGCCTCTAGTCACTCCCTTGGTCTCGTCTTCAGTCACACCCTTGGACTCGTCTTCAGTCACGCCCTTGGTCTCGCCTTCAGTCACTCCCTTCGTCTCGTCTTCAGTCACTCCCTTGGTCTCGCCATCAGTCACTCCCTTGATCCCGCCGACTGTCACTCCCTTCGTCTCGTCTTCAGTCAATCCCTTGGTCTCGCCGCCAGTCACTCCCTTGATCTAGCCTTCAGTCACTCCCTTGGTCTCCACGCCAGTCACTCCCTTAGTCTCGCCGCCAGTCACTCCCTTGGTCTCGCCTTCAGTCACTCCCTTCGTCTCGCCTTCAGTCACTCCCTTGGTGTCGTCTTCAGTCACTCCCTTGGTCTCGCCTTCAGTCACTCCCTTGGTCTCGCCGCCAGTCCCTCACTTCGTCTCGTCTCCGGTCACTCCCTTCGTCTCGTCTTCAGGCACTCCCTTGGTCTCGCCTTCAGTCACTCCCTTGTTTCCGCCGCCAGTCACTCCCTTGGTCTCGCCGCCAGTCACTCCCTTCGTCTCGTCTCCGGTCACTCCCTTGGTCTCGTCTCCAGGCACTCCCTTGGTCCCGCCGCCAGTCACCCCCTTCGTCTAGTCTCCAGTCACTCCCTTGGTCCGGGCGCCAGTCACTCCCTTGGTCTCGTCTTCAGTCACCTCCATGGTCTCGTCTCCAGGCACTCCCTTGGTCTCGTCTTCAGTCACCTCCTTGGTCTCGTCTTCAGTCACACCCTTGGTCTCGCCTTCAGTCACTCACTTCGTCTCGTCTTCAGTCACTCCCTTGGTCTCGCCTTCAGTCAATCCCGTGGTCTCGTCTTCAGTCACTCCCTTGGTCTCGTCTTCAGTCACTCCCTTCGTCTCGTTTTCACTCCTTTGGTCCCGCCGCCAGTCACTCCCTTCGTCTCGTCATCAGTCACTCCCTTGGTCTCGCCTTCAGTCACTCCCTTGGTCTCGTCTTCAGTCACTCCCTTGGTCTCGCCTTCAGTCAATCCCGTGGTCTCGTCTTCAGTCACTCCCTTGGTCTCGCCTTCAGTCAATCCCGTGGTCTCGTCTTCAGTCACTCCCTTGGTCTCGTCTTCAGTCACTCCCTTGGTCTCGCCTTCAGTCACTCCCTTCGTCTCGTCTTCAGTCACTCCCTTGGTCCCTCCGCGAGTCACTCCCTTCGTCTCGTCTTCAGACACTCCCTTGATCTCGCCTTCAGTCACTCCCTTGGTCTCGTCTTCAGTCACTCCTTTGGTCTCGCCTTCAGTCACTCCCTTCGTCTCGCCGCCAGTCACTCCCTTCGTCTCGTCTCCAGTTACTCCCTTGGTCTCGTCTTCAGTCACTCCCTTGGTCTCGTCTTCAGTCACTCCCTTGCTCTCACCTTCAGTCACTCCCTTGGTCTCCCCTTCAGTCACTCCCTTGTTCTCGTCTTCAGTCACTCCCTTGGTCTCGCCTTCAGTCAGTCCCTTGGTCTCGTCTTCAGTCACTCCCTTGGACTCGTCTTCAGTCACTCCCTTGGTCTCGTCTTCAGTCACTCCCTTTGTCTCGCCTTCAGTCACTCCCTTGGTCCCGCCACGAGTCACTCCCTTCGTCTCGTCTTAAGTCACTCCCTTGGTCTCCCCTTCAGTCACTCCCTTGGTCTCGTCTTCAGTCACTCCCTTGGTCTCGCCTTCAGTCACTCCCTTGATCCCGCCGACTGTCACTCCCTTCGTCTCGTCTTCAGTCACTCCCTTGGTCTCGCCTTCAGTCACTCCCTTGGTCTCGTCTTCAGTCACTCCCTTGGTCTCGCTTTCAGTCACTCCCTTCGTCTCGTCTTCAGTCACCCCTTGGTCTCGGATTCAGTCACTCCCTTTGTCTCGTCTTCAGTCACTCCCTTGGTCTCGACTTCAGTCACTCCCTTGTCTCGCCTTCAGTCACTCCCTTGGTCTCGTCTTCAGTCACTCCCTTGGTCTCGTCTTCAGTCACTCCCTTGGTCTCGCCTCTAGTCACTCCCTTGGTCTCGTCTTCAGTCACTCCCTTGGTCTCGCCTTCAGTCACTCCCTTGGTCTCGTCTTCAGTCACTCCCTTGGTCTCGCCTTCAGTCACTCCCTTCGTCTCGTCTTCAGTCACTTCCTTGGTCTCGCCTTCAGTAACTCCCTTGATCCCGCCGACTGTCACTCCCTTCGTCTCGTCTTCAGTCACTCCCTTGGTCTCGCCGCCAGTCACTCCCTTGGTCTAGCCTTCAGTCACTCCCTTGGTCTCCACGCCAGTCACTCCCTTAATCTCGCCGCCAGTCACTCCCTTGGTCTCGCCTTCAGTAACTCCCTTCGTCTCGCCTTCAGTCACTCCCTTGGTCTCGTCTTCAGTCACTCCCTTGGTGTCGTCTTCAGTCACTCCCTTGGTCTCGCCTTCAGTCACTCCCTTGGTCCCGCCGCCAGTCACTCCATGGGTCTCGCCGCCAGTACTTCCTTCGTCTCGTCTCCGGTCACTACCTCGGTCTCGTCTCCAGGCACTCCCTTGGTCTCGCCGCCAGTCACTCCCTTCGTCTCGTCTCCAGTCACTCCCTTGGTCTCGTCTTCAGTCACCTCCTTGGTCTCGTCTCCAGGCACTCCCTTGGTCTCGTCCTCAGTCACCTCCTTGGTCTCGTCTCCAGGCACTCCCTTGGTCTCGTCTCCAGGCACTCCCTTGGTCTCGTCTCCAGGCACTCCCTTGGTCTCGCCTTCAGTCACCTCCTTGGTCTCGTCTCCAGGAACTCCCTTGTTCTCGCCTTCAGTCACCTCCTTGGTCTCGTCTTCAGTCACTCTCTTTGTCTCGTCTTCAGTCACTCCCTTGGTCTCGTCTCCAGGCACTCCCATGGTCTCGTCTTCAGTCAGCTCCTTGGTCTCGTCTTCAGTCACTTCCTTTGTATAGTCTTCAGTCACTCCCTTGGTCCCGACTCCAGTCACTCCCTTGGTCTCGCGTTCAGTCACCTCCTTGGTCTCGTCTTCAGTCACTCCCTTTTTCTCGTCTTCAGTCACTCCCTTGGTCTCGTCTCCAGTCACTCCCTTGGTCTCGTCTCCAGGCACTCCGTTGGTCCCGCCGCCAGTCACACCCTTCGTCTCGTCTCCAGTCACTCTCTTGGTCCCGCCGCCAGTCACTCCCTTCGTCTCATCTTCAGTCACTCCCTTGGTCTCGCCTTCAGTCACTTCCTTGGTCTCGTCTTCAGTCACTCCCTTGGTCTCGTCTTCAGTCACTCCCTTGGTCTCGCCTTCAGTCACTCCCTTGGTCTCGTCTTCAGTCACTCCCTTGGTCTCGTCTTCAGTCACTCCCTTGGGCTCGTTTTCAGTCACACCCTTGGTCTCGCCTTCAGTCACTCCCCTCGTCTCGTCTCCAGTCACTCGCTTGGTCTCGTCTTCAGTCGCTCCCTTGTTCTCGCCTTTAGTCACTACCTTGTTCTCGCCGCCAGTCACTCCCTTGGTCTAGCCTTCATTCACTCCCTTGATCTCGCCGCTAGTCACTCCCTTCGTCTCGTCTCCGGTAACTCCCTTCGTCTCGTCATCAGTCACTCACTTGGTCTCGCCTTCAGTCACTCCCTTGGTCTCGCCTTCAGTCACTCCCTGGGCCTCGTCTTCAGTCACTCCCTTCGTCTCGTCTTCAGGCACTCCCTTGGTCCCGCCGCCAGTCACTCCCTTCGTCTCGTCATCAGTCACTCCCTTGGTCTCGCCTTCAGTCACTCCCTTGGTCTCGTCTCCAGGCACTCCCTTGGTCCCGCCGCCAGTCACCCCCTTCGTCTAGTCTCCAGTCACTCCCTTGGTCCGGGCGCCAGTCACTCCCTTGGTCTCGTCTTCAGTCACCTCCATGGTCTCGTCTCCAGGCACTCCCTTGGTCTCGTCTTCAGTCACCTCCTTGGTCTCGTCTTCAGTCACACCCTTGGTCTCGCCTTCAGTCACTCACTTCGTCTCGTCTTCAGTCACTCCCTTGGTCTCGCCTTCAGTCAATCCCGTGGTCTCGTCTTCAGTCACTCCCTTGGTCTCGTCTTCAGTCACTCCCTTCGTCTCGTTTTCACTCCTTTGGTCCCGCCGCCAGTCACTCCCTTCGTCTCGTCATCAGTCACTCCCTTGGTCTCGCCTTCAGTCACTCCCTTGGTCTCGTCTTCAGTCACTCCCTTGGTCTCGCCTTCAGTCAATCCCGTGGTCTCGTCTTCAGTCACTCCCTTGGTCTCGCCTTCAGTCAATCCCGTGGTCTCGTCTTCAGTCACTCCCTTGGTCTCGTCTTCAGTCACTCCCTTGGTCTCGCCTTCAGTCACTCCCTTCGTCTCGTCTTCAGTCACTCCCTTGGTCCCTCCGCGAGTCACTCCCTTCGTCTCGTCTTCAGACACTCCCTTGATCTCGCCTTCAGTCACTCCCTTGGTCTCGTCTTCAGTCACTCCTTTGGTCTCGCCTTCAGTCACTCCCTTCGTCTCGCCGCCAGTCACTCCCTTCGTCTCGTCTCCAGTTACTCCCTTGGTCTCGTCTTCAGTCACTCCCTTGGTCTCGTCTTCAGTCACTCCCTTGCTCTCACCTTCAGTCACTCCCTTGGTCTCCCCTTCAGTCACTCCCTTGTTCTCGTCTTCAGTCACTCCCTTGGTCTCGCCTTCAGTCAGTCCCTTGGTCTCGTCTTCAGTCACTCCCTTGGACTCGTCTTCAGTCACTCCCTTGGTCTCGTCTTCAGTCACTCCCTTTGTCTCGCCTTCAGTCACTCCCTTGGTCCCGCCACGAGTCACTCCCTTCGTCTCGTCTTAAGTCACTCCCTTGGTCTCCCCTTCAGTCACTCCCTTGGTCTCGTCTTCAGTCACTCCCTTGGTCTCGCCTTCAGTCACTCCCTTGATCCCGCCGACTGTCACTCCCTTCGTCTCGTCTTCAGTCACTCCCTTGGTCTCGCCTTCAGTCACTCCCTTGGTCTCGTCTTCAGTCACTCCCTTGGTCTCGCTTTCAGTCACTCCCTTCGTCTCGTCTTCAGTCACCCCTTGGTCTCGGATTCAGTCACTCCCTTTGTCTCGTCTTCAGTCACTCCCTTGGTCTCGACTTCAGTCACTCCCTTGTCTCGCCTTCAGTCACTCCCTTGGTCTCGTCTTCAGTCACTCCCTTGGTCTCGTCTTCAGTCACTCCCTTGGTCTCGCCTCTAGTCACTCCCTTGGTCTCGTCTTCAGTCACTCCCTTGGTCTCGCCTTCAGTCACTCCCTTGGTCTCGTCTTCAGTCACTCCCTTGGTCTCGCCTTCAGTCACTCCCTTCGTCTCGTCTTCAGTCACTTCCTTGGTCTCGCCTTCAGTAACTCCCTTGATCCCGCCGACTGTCACTCCCTTCGTCTCGTCTTCAGTCACTCCCTTGGTCTCGCCGCCAGTCACTCCCTTGGTCTAGCCTTCAGTCACTCCCTTGGTCTCCACGCCAGTCACTCCCTTAATCTCGCCGCCAGTCACTCCCTTGGTCTCGCCTTCAGTAACTCCCTTCGTCTCGCCTTCAGTCACTCCCTTGGTCTCGTCTTCAGTCACTCCCTTGGTGTCGTCTTCAGTCACTCCCTTGGTCTCGCCTTCAGTCACTCCCTTGGTCCCGCCGCCAGTCACTCCATGGGTCTCGCCGCCAGTACTTCCTTCGTCTCGTCTCCGGTCACTACCTCGGTCTCGTCTCCAGGCACTCCCTTGGTCTCGCCGCCAGTCACTCCCTTCGTCTCGTCTCCAGTCACTCCCTTGGTCTCGTCTTCAGTCACCTCCTTGGTCTCGTCTCCAGGCACTCCCTTGGTCTCGTCCTCAGTCACCTCCTTGGTCTCGTCTCCAGGCACTCCCTTGGTCTCGTCTCCAGGCACTCCCTTGGTCTCGTCTCCAGGCACTCCCTTGGTCTCGCCTTCAGTCACCTCCTTGGTCTCGTCTCCAGGAACTCCCTTGTTCTCGCCTTCAGTCACCTCCTTGGTCTCGTCTTCAGTCACTCTCTTTGTCTCGTCTTCAGTCACTCCCTTGGTCTCGTCTCCAGGCACTCCCATGGTCTCGTCTTCAGTCAGCTCCTTGGTCTCGTCTTCAGTCACTTCCTTTGTATAGTCTTCAGTCACTCCCTTGGTCCCGACTCCAGTCACTCCCTTGGTCTCGCGTTCAGTCACCTCCTTGGTCTCGTCTTCAGTCACTCCCTTTTTCTCGTCTTCAGTCACTCCCTTGGTCTCGTCTCCAGTCACTCCCTTGGTCTCGTCTCCAGGCACTCCGTTGGTCCCGCCGCCAGTCACACCCTTCGTCTCGTCTCCAGTCACTCTCTTGGTCCCGCCGCCAGTCACTCCCTTCGTCTCATCTTCAGTCACTCCCTTGGTCTCGCCTTCAGTCACTTCCTTGGTCTCGTCTTCAGTCACTCCCTTGGTCTCGTCTTCAGTCACTCCCTTGGTCTCGCCTTCAGTCACTCCCTTGGTCTCGTCTTCAGTCACTCCCTTGGTCTCGTCTTCAGTCACTCCCTTGGGCTCGTTTTCAGTCACACCCTTGGTCTCGCCTTCAGTCACTCCCCTCGTCTCGTCTCCAGTCACTCGCTTGGTCTCGTCTTCAGTCGCTCCCTTGTTCTCGCCTTTAGTCACTACCTTGTTCTCGCCGCCAGTCACTCCCTTGGTCTAGCCTTCATTCACTCCCTTGATCTCGCCGCTAGTCACTCCCTTCGTCTCGTCTCCGGTAACTCCCTTCGTCTCGTCATCAGTCACTCACTTGGTCTCGCCTTCAGTCACTCCCTTGGTCTCGCCTTCAGTCACTCCCTGGGCCTCGTCTTCAGTCACTCCCTTCGTCTCGTCTTCAGGCACTCCCTTGGTCCCGCCGCCAGTCACTCCCTTCGTCTCGTCATCAGTCACTCCCTTGGTCTCGCCTTCAGTCACTCCCTTGGTCTCGTCTTCAGTCACTCCCTTGATCTCGCCTTCAGTCAATCCCTTGGTCTCGTCTCCAGTCACTCCCTTGGTCTCGTCTTCAGTCACTCCCTTGGTCTCGCCTTCAGTCACTCCCTGGGTCTCGTCTTCAGTCACTCCCTTCGTCTCGTCTTCAGTCACTCCCTTGGTCCCGCCGCCAGTCACTCCCTTCGTCTCGTCGTCAGTCACTCCCTTGGTCTCGCCTTCAGTCACTCCCTTGGTCTCGTCTTCAGTCACTCCCTTGGTCTCGCCTTCAGTCAATCCCTTGGTCTCGTCTTCAGTCACTCCCTTGGTCTCGTCTTCAGTCACTCCCTTGGTCTCGTCTTCAGTCACTCCCTTGGTCCCGGCGCCAGTCACTCCCTTCGTCTCGTCTTCAGACAATCCCTTGATCTCGCCTTCAGTCACTCCCTTAGTCTCGTCTTCAATCACTCGCTTGGTCTCGCCTTCAGTCACTCCCTTCGTGTCGTCTTCAGTCACTCCCTTGGTCTCGCCTTCAGTCACTCCCTTCGTCTCGTGTTCAGTCACTCCCTTGGTCTCGCCGCCAGTCACTCCCTTCGTCTCGCCGCCAGTCACTCCCTTCATCTCGTCTCCAGTTACTCCCTTGGTCTCGTCTTCAGTCGCTCCCTTGGTCTCGTCTTCAGTCACTCCCTTGGTCTCGCCTTCAGTCACTCCCTTGGTCTCGCCTTCAGTCACTTCCCTTGGTCTCGTGTTCAGTCACTCCCTTGGTCTCGCCTTCAGTCACTCCCTTGTTCTAATCTTCAGTCACTCCCTTGGTCTCGCCTTCAGTCAGTCCCTTGGTCTCGTCTTCAGTCACTCCCTTGGACTCGTCTTCAGTCACTCCCTTGGTCTCGCCTTCAGTCACTCCCTTTGAGTCGCCTTTAGTCACTCCCTTGGTCCCGCCGCGAGTCACTCCCTTCGTCTCGTCTTCAGTCACTCCCTTGGTCTCGCCTTCAGTCACTCCCTTGGTCTCGTCTTCAGTGACTCCCTTGGTCTCGCCTTCAGTCACTCCCTTGATCCCGCCGACTGTCACTCCCTTGGTCTCGCCGCCTGTCACTTCCTTGGTCTAGCCTTTCATTCACTCCCTTGATCTCGCCGCCAGTCACTACCTTGTTCTCGCCGCCAGTCACTTCCTTGGTCTCGCCTTCAGTCACTCCCTTCGTCTCACCTTCAGTCACTCCCTTGGTCTCGTCTTCAGTCACTCCGTTGGTGTCGTCTTCAGTCACTCCCTTGGTCTCGCCTTCAGTCACCCCCTTGGTCTTCGCCGCCAGTCACTCCCTTCGTCTCGTCTCCGGTCACTCTCTTCGTCTCGTCTTCAGTCACTCCCTTGGTCTCGCCTTCAGTCACTCCCTTGGTCCCGCCGCCAGTCACTCCCTTGGTCTTGCCGCCAGTCACTCCCTTCGTCTCGTCTCCGGTCACTCCCTTGGTCTCGTCTCCAGGCACACCCTTGCTCCCGCCGCCAGTCACTCCCTTCGTCTCGTCTCCAGTCACTCCCTTGGTCCCGCCGCCAGTCACTCCCTTGGTCTCGTCTTCAGTCACTCCCTTGGTCTCGTCTTCAGTCACTCCCTTGGTCTCGCCTTCAGTCACTCCCTTGGTCTCGTCTTCAGTCACTCCCTTGGTCTCGCCTTCAGTCACTCCCATCGTCTCATCTTCAGTCACTCCCTTGATCCCGCCGCCAGTCACTCCCTTCGTCTCGTCTTCAGTCACTCCCTTGGTCTCGCCTTCAGTCACTCCCTTGTTCTCGTCTTCAGTCACTCCCTGGGTCTCGACTTCAGTCACTCCCTTGATTCGCCTTCAGTCACTCCCTTGGTCACGTCTTCAGTCACTCCCTTGGTCACGTCTTCAGTCACTCCCTTGGTCTCGTCTTCAGTCACTCCCTTGGTCTCGCCTCTAGTCACTCCCTTGGTCTCGTCTTCAGTCACTCCCTTGGTCTCGTCTTCAGTCACTCCCTTGGTCTCGCCTTCAGTCACTCCCTTCGTCTCGTCTCCTGTCACTCCCTTGGTCTTGACGCCAGTCACTTCCTTGGTCTAGCCTTTAGTCACTACCTTGGTCTCGCCGCCAGTCACTCCCTTGGTCTAGCCTTCAGTCACTCCCTTGATCTCGACGCCAGTCACTCCCTTAGTCTCGCCGCCAGTCACTTCCCTTGGTCTCGCCTTCAGTCACTCCATTGGTCTCGCCTTCAGTAACTCCCTGGGTCTCGTCTTCAGTCACTCCCTTCGTCTCGTCTTCAGTCACTCCCTTGGTCCCGCCGCCAGTCACTCCCTTCGTCGCGTCGTCAGTCACTCCCTTGGTCTCGCCTTCAGTCACTCGCTTGGTCTCGTCCTCAGGCACTCCCTTGGTCTCGCCTTCAGTCACTCCCTTCGTCTCGTCTTCGGTCACTCCCTTGGTCTCGCCTTCAGTCACTCCCTTGGTCTCGCCTTCAGTCACTCCCTTCGTCTCGCCGCCAGTCACTCCCTTCGTCTCGTCTCCAGTTACTCCCTTTGTCTCGTCTTCAGTCGCTCCCTTGTTCTGGTCTTCAGTCACTCCGTTGGTCTCGCCTTCAGTCACTCCCTTGGTCTCGTATTCAGTCACTCCCTTGGTCTCGCCTTCAGTCACTCCCTTGTTCTCGTCTTCAGTCACTCCGTTGGTCTCGCCTTCAGCCAATCCCTTGGTCTCGTCCTCAGTCACTCCCTTGGTCTCGTCGTCAGTCACTCCCTTGGTCTCTTCTTCAGTTACTCCCTTGGCCTCGCCTTCATTCACTCCCTTGGTCCCGCCGCCAGTCACTCCCTTCGTCTCGTCTTCAGTCACTCCCTTGGTCTCGCCTTCAGTCACTCCCTTCGTCTCGTCTTCAGTCACTCCCTTGGTCTCGCCTTCAGTCACTCCCTTGGTCTCGTCTTCAGTCACTCCCTTGATTCGCCTTCAGTCACTCCCTTGGTCACGTCTTCAGTCACTCCCTTGGTCTCGTCTTCAGTCACTCCCTTGGTCTCGCCTCTAGTCACTCCCTTGGTCTCGTCTTCAGTTACTCCCTTGGTCTCGTCTTCAGTCACTCCCTTGGTCTCGCCTTCAGTCACTCCCTTCGTCTCGTCTCCTGTCACTCCCTTGGTCTCGACGCCAGTCACTCCCTTAGTCTCGCCCCCAGTCACTCCCTTGGTCTCGCCTTCAGTCACTCCCTTCGTCTCGCCTTCAGTCACTCCCTTGGTCTCGTCTTCAGTCACTCCCTTGGTGTCGTCTTCAGTCACTCCCTTGGTCTCGCCTTCAGTCACTCCCTTGGTCTCGCCGCCAGTCACTCCCTTCGTCTCGTCTCCGGTCACTCCCTTCGTCTCGTCTTCAGTCACTCCCTTGGTCTCGCCTTCAGTCACTCCCTTGGTCCCGCCGCCAGTCACTCCCTTGGTCTCGCCGCCAGTCACTCCCTTCGTCTCGTCTCCGGTCACTCCCTTGGTCTCGCCTCCAGGCACTCCCTTGGTCCCGCCGCCAGTTACTCCCTTCGTCTCGTCTCCAGTCACTTCCGTGGTCCCGGCGCCAGTCACTCCCTTGGTCTCGTCTTCAGTCTCCTCCTTGGTTTCGTCTCCAGGCACTCCCTTGGTCTCGTCTTCAGTCACCTCCTTGATCTCGTCTTCAGTCACTCTCTTTGTCTCGTCTTCAGTCACTCCCTTGGTCTCGTCTCCAGGCACTCCCGTGGTCTCGCCTTCAGTCACCTCCTTGGTCTTGTCTCCAGGAACTTACTTGGTCTCGTCTTCAGTCACCTCCTTGGTGTCGTCTCCAGTCACTCCCTTGGCCTCGCCTTCAGTCACCTCCTTGGTCTCGTCTTCAGTCACTCCCTTTTTCTAGTCTTCAGTCACTCCCTTGGTCTCGTCTCCAGTCACTCCCTTGGTCCCGCCTTCAGTCACCTCCTTGGTCTCGTCTTCAGTCACTCCCTTGGTCTCGCCTTCAGTCACCTCCTTGGTCTCGTCTTCAGTCACTCCCTTTGTCTAGTCTTCAGTCACTCCCTTGGTCTCGCCTCCAGGCACTCCCTTGGTCTCGTCTTCGGTCACCTCCTTGGTCTCGTCTCCAGTCACTCCCTTGGTCTCGCCTTCAGTCACCTCCTTGGTCTCGTCTTCAGTCACTCCCTTTGTCTCGTCTTCAGTCACTTCCTTGGTCTCGTCTTCAGTCACTCCCTTGGTCTCGTCTTCAGTCACTCCCTGGGTCTCGTCTTCAGTCACTCCCTTGGTCTCGCCTTCAGTCTCTCCCTTGGTCTCGTCTTCATTCACTCCCTTGGTCTCGTCTTCAGTCACTCCCTTGGTCTCGCCTTCAGTCACTCCCCTCGTCTCGTCTCCAGTCACTCCCTTGGTCTCGTCTTCAGTCACTCCCTTGGTCTCGCCTTCAGTCACTCCCTTGGTCTCGCCGCCAGTCACTTCCTTGGTCTAGCCTTTAGTCACTACCTTGGTCTCGCCGCCAGTCACTCCCTTGGTCTAGCCTTCAGTCACTCCCTTGATCTCGACGCCAGTCACTCCCTTAGTCTCGCCGCCAGTCACTCCCTTGGTCTCGCCTTCAGTCACTCCATTGGTCTCGCCTTCAGTCACTCCCTGGGTCTCGTCTTCAGTCACTCCCTTCGTCTCGTCTTCAGTCACTCCCTTGGTCTCGCCTTCAGTCACTCCCTTGGTCTCGTCGTCAGTCACTCCCTTGGTCTCGACTTCAGTCACTCCCTTGGTCTCGCCTCTAGTCACTCCCTTGGTCTCGTCTTCAGTCACTCCCTTCGTCTCGTCTCCTGTCACTCCCTTGGTCTCGTCTTCAGTCACTCCCTGGTCTCGCCTTCAGTCACTCCCTTGGTCTGGCCGCCAGTCACTTCCTTGGTCTAGCCTTCAGTCACTCCCTTGGTCTCGCCGCCAGTCACTACCTTGTTCTCGCCGCCAGTCACTCCCTTGGTCTAGCCCTCAGTCACTCCCTTGCTCTCGACGCCAGTCACTCCCTTAGTCTCGCCGCCAGTCACTCCCTTGGTCTCGCCTTCAGTCACTCCCTTCGTCTCGCCTTCAGTCACTCCCTTGGTCTCGTCTTCAGTCACTCCCTTGGTGTCGTCTTCAGTCACTCCCTTGGTCTCGCCTTCAGTCACTCCCTTGGTCTCGCCGCCAGTCACTCCCTTCGTCTCGTCTCCGGTCACTCCCTTCGTCTCGTCTTCAGTCCCCTCCTTGGTCTCGTCTTCAGTCACTCCCTTGGTCTCGTCTTCAGTCACCTCCTTGGTTTCGTCTCCAGGCACTCCCTTGGTCTCGTCTTCAGACACCTCCTTGGTCTCGTCTCCAGGCACTCCCTTGGTCTCGTCTCCAGGTACTCCCTTGGTCCCGCCTTCAGTCACCTCCTTGGTCTCGTCTCCAGGAACTCCCTTGGTCTCGTCTTCAGTCACCTCCTTGGTTTCGTCTCCAGTCACTCCCTTTGTCTCGCCTTCAGTCACCTCCTTGGTCTCGTCTTCAGTCACTCTCTTTGTCTCGTCTTCAGTCACTCCCTTGGTCTCGTCTCCAGGCACTCCCGTGGTCTCGTCTTCAGTCACCTACCTGGTCTCGTCTTCAGTCACTCCCTTTTTCTAGTCTTCAGTCACTCCCTTGGTCTCGTCTCCAGTCACTCCCTTGGTCTCGCCTTCAGTCACCTCCTTGGTCTCGTCTTCAGTCACCTCCTTGATCTCGTCTTCGCTCACTCTCTTTGTCTCGTCTTCAGTCACTCCCTTGGTCTCGTCTCCAGGCACTCCCGTGGTCTCGCCTTCAGTCACCTCCTTGGTCTTGTCTCCAGGAACTTACTTGGTCCCGTCTTCAGTCACCTCCTTGGTGTCGTCTCCAGTCACTCCCTTGGTCTCGCCTTCAGTCACTCCCTTGGTCTCGTCTTCAGTCACTCCCTTTTTCTAGTCTTCAGTCACTCCCTTGGTCTCGTCTCCAGTCACTCCCTTGGTCTCGCCTTCAGTCACCTCCTTGGTCTCGTCTTCAGTCACTCCCTTGGTCTCGCCTTCAGTCACCTCCTTGGTCTCGTCTTCAGTCACTCCCTTTGTCTAGTCTTCAGTCACTCGCTTGGTCTCGTCCTCAGGCACTCCCTTGGTCTCGCCTTCAGTCACTCCCTTCGTCTCGTCTTCGGTCACTCCCTTGGTCTCGCCTTCAGTCACTCCCTTGGTCTCGCCTTCAGTCACTCCCTTCGTCTCGCCGCCAGTCACTCCCTTCGTCTCGTCTCCAGTTACTCCCTTTGTCTCGTCGTCAGTCGCTCCCTTGTTCTGGTCTTCAGTCACTCCGTTGGTCTCGCCTTCAGTCACTCCCTTGGTCTCGTATTCAGTCACTCCCTTGCTCTCGCCTTCAGTCACTCCCTTGTTCTCGTCTTCAGTCACTCCGTTGGTCTCGCCTTCAGTCAATCCCTTGGTCTCGTCTTCAGTCACTCCCTTGGTCTTGTCGTCAGTCACTCCCTTGGTCTCTTCTTCAGTTACTCCCTTGGCATCGCCTTCATTCACTCCCTTGGTCCCGCCGCCAGTCACCCCTTCGTCTCGTCTTCAGTCACTCCCTTGGTCTCGCCTTCAGTCACTCCCTTCGTCTCGTCTTCAGTCACTCCCTTGGTCTCGCCTTCAGTCACTCCCTTGGTCTCGTCTTCAGTCACTCACTGGGTCTCGACTTCAGTCACTCCCTTGATTCGCCTTCAGTCACTCCCTTGGTCACGTCTTCAGTCACTCCCTTGGTCTCGTCTTCAGTCACTCCCTTGGTCTCGCCTCTAGTCACTCCCTTGGTCTCGTCTTCAGTCACTCCCTTGGTCTCGTCTTCAGTCACTCCCTTGGTCTCGCCTTCAGTCACTCCCTTCGTCTCGTCTCCTGTCACTCCCTTGGTCTCGACGCCAGTCACTCCCTTAGTCTCGCCCCCAGTCACTCCCTTGGTCTCGCCTTCAGTCACTCCCTTCGTCTCGCCTTCAGTCACTCCCTTGGTCTCGTCTTCAGTCACTCCCTTGGTGTCGTCTTCAGTCACTCCCTTGGTCTCGCCTTCAGTCACTCCCTTGGTCTCGCCGCCAGTCACTCCCTTCGTCTCGTCTCCGGTCACTCCCTTCGTCTCGTCTTCAGTCACTCCCTTGGTCTCGCCTTCAGTCACTCCCTTGGTCCCGCCGCCAGTCACTCCCTTGGTCTCGCCGCCAGTCACTCCCTTCGTCTCGTCTCCGGTCACTCCCTTGGTCTCGCCTCCAGGCACTCCCTTGGTCCCGCCGCCAGTTACTCCCTTCGTCTCGTCTCCAGTCACTCCCGTGGTCCCGGCGCCAGTCACTCCCTTGGTCTCGTCTTCAGTCTCCTCCTTGGTTTCGTCTCCAGGCACTCCCTTGGTCTCGTCTTCAGTCACCTCCTTGATCTCGTCTTCAGTCACTCTCTTTGTCTCGTCTTCAGTCACTCCCTTGGTCTCGTCTCCAGGCACTCCCGTGGTCTCGCCTTCAGTCACCTCCTTGGTCTTGTCTCCAGGAACTTACTTGGTCTCGTCTTCAGTCACCTCCTTGGTGTCGTCTCCAGTCACTCCCTTGGTCTCGCCTTCAGTCACCTCCTTGGTCTCGTCTTCAGTCACTCCCTTTTTCTAGTCTTCAGTCACTCCCTTGGTCTCGTCTCCAGTCACTCCCTTGGTCTCGCCTTCAGTCACCTCCTTGGTCTCGTCTTCAGTCACTCCCTTGGTCTCGCCTTCAGTCACCTCCTTGGTCTCGTCTTCAGTCACTCCCTTTGTCTAGTCTTCAGTCACTCCCTTGGTCTCGCCTCCAGGCACTCCCTTGGTCTCGTCTTCGGTCACCTCCTTGGTCTCGTCTCCAGTCACTCCCTTGGTCTCGCCTTCAGTCACCTCCTTGGTCTCGTCTTCAGTCACTCCCTTTGTCTCGTCTTCAGTCACTTCCTTGGTCTCGTCTTCAGTCACTCCCTTGGTCTCGTCTTCAGTCACTCCCTGGGTCTCGTCTTCAGTCACTCCCTTGGTCTCGCCCTCAGTCTCTCCCTTGGTCTCGTCTTCAGTCACTCCCTTGGTCTCGTCTTCAGTCACTCCCTTGGTCTCGCCTTCAGTCACTCCCCTCGTCTCGTCTCCAGTCACACCCTTGGTCTCGTCTTCAGTCACTCCCTTGGTCTCGCCTTCAGTCACTCCCTTGGTCTCGCCGCCAGTCACTTCCTTGGTCTAGCCTTTAGTCACTACCTTGGTCTCGCCGCCAGTCACTCCCTTGGTCTAGCCTTCAGTCACTCCCTTGATCTCGACGCCAGTCACTCCCTTAGTCTCGCCGCCAGTCACTCCCTTGGTCTCGCCTTCAGTCACTCCCTGGGTCTCGTCTTCAGTCACTCCCTTCGTCTCGTCTTCAGTCACTCCCTTGGTCTCGCCTTCAGTCACTCCCTTGGTCTCGTCGTCAGTCACTCCCTTGGTCTCGACTTCAGTCACTCCCTTGGTCTCGCCTCTAGTCACTCCCTTGGTCTCGTCTTCAGTCACTCCCTTCGTCTCGTCTCCTGTCACTCCCTTGGTCTCGTCTTCAGTCACTCCCTTGGTCTCGCCTTCAGTCACTCCCTTGGTCTGGCCGCCAGTCACTTCCTTGGTCTAGCGTTCAGTCACTCCCTTGGTCTCGCCGCCAGTCACTACCTTGTTCTCGCCGCCAGTCACTCCCTTGGTCTAGCCCTCAGTCACTCCCTTGCTCTCGACGCCAGTCACTCCCTTAGTCTCGCCGCCAGTCACTCCCTTGGTCTCGCCTTCAGTCACTCCCTTCGTCTCGCCTTCAGTCACTCCCTTGGTCTCGTCTTCAGTCACTCCCTTGGTGTCGTCTTCAGTCACTCCCTTGGTCTCGCCTTCAGTCACTCCCTTGGTCTCGCCGCCAGTCACTCCCTTCGTCTCGTCTCCGGTCACTCCCTTCGTCTCGTCTTCAGTCACCTCCTTGGTCTCGTCTTCAGTCACTCCCTTGGTCTCGTCTTCAGTCACCTCCTTGGTTTCGTCTCCAGGCACTCCCTTGGTCTCGTCTTCAGACACCTCCTTGGTCTCGTCTCCAGGCACTCCCTTGGTCTCGTCTCCAGGTACTCCCTTGGTCCCGCCTTCAGTCACCTCCTTGGTCTCGTCTCCAGGAACTCCCTTGGTCTCGTCTTCAGTCACCTCCTTGTTTCGTCTCCAGTCACTCCCTTTGTCTCGCCTTCAGTCACCTCCTTGGTCTCGTCTTCAGTCACTCTCTTTGTCTCGTCTTCAGTCACTCCCTTGGTCTCGTCTCCAGGCACTCCCGTGGTCTCGTCTTCAGTCACCTACCTGGTCTCGTCTTCAGTCACTCCCTTTTTCTAGTCTTCAGTCACTCCCTTGGTCTCGTCTCCAGTCACTCCCTTGGTCTCGCCTTCAGTCACCTCCTTGGTCTCGTCTTCAGTCACCTCCTTGATCTCGTCTTCGGTCACTCTCTTTGTCTCGTCTTCAGTCACTCCCTTGGTCTCGTCTCCAGGCACTCCCGTGGTCTCGCCTTCAGTCACCTCCTTGGTCTTGTCTCCAGGAACTTACTTGGTCTCGTCTTCAGTCACCTCCTTGGTGTCGTCTCCAGTCACTCCCTTGGTCTCGCCTTCAGTCACCTCCTTGGTCTCGTCTTCAGTCACTCCCTTTTTCTAGTCTTCAGTCACTCCCTTGGTCTCGTCTCCAGTCACTCCCTTGGTCTCGCCTTCAGTCACCTCCTTGGTCTCGTCTTCAGTCACTCCCTTGGTCTCGCCTTCAGTCACCTCCTTGGTCTCGTCTTCAGTCACTCCCTTTGTCTAGTCTTCAGTCACTCCCTTGGTCTCGCCTCCAGGCACTCCCTTGGTCTCGTCTTCGGTCACCTCCTTGGTCTCGTCTCCAGTCACTCCCTTGGTCTCGCCTTCAGTCACCTCCTTGGTCTCGTCTTCAGTCACTCCCTTGGTCTCGCCTTCAGTCACCTCCTTGGTCTCGTCTTCAGTCACTTCCTTTGTCTAGTCATCAGTCACTCCCTTGGTCTCGCCTCCAGGCACTCCCTTGGTCTCGTCTTCGGTCACCTCCTTGGTCTCGTCTCCAGTCACTCCCTTGGTCTCGCCTTCAGTCACCTCCTTGGTCTCGTCTTCAGTCACTCCCTTTGTCTCGTCTTCAGTCACTTCCTTGGTCTCGTCTTCAGTCACTCCCTTGGTCTCGTCTTCAGTCACTCCCTGGGTCTCGTCTTCAGTCACTCCCTTGGTCTCGCCCTCAGTCTCTCCCTTGGTCTCGTCTTCAGTCACTCCCTTGGTCTCGTCTTCAGTCACTCCCTTGGACTCGCCTTCAGTCACTCCCCTCGTCTCGTCTCCAGTCACTCCCTTGGTCTCGTCTTCAGTCACTCCCTTGGTCTCGCCTTCAGTCACTCCCTTGGTCTCGCCGCCAGTCACTTCCTTGGTCTAGCCTTTAGTCACTACCTTGGTCTCGCCGCCAGTCACTCCCTTGGTCTAGCCTTCAGTCACTCCCTTGATCTCGACGCCAGTCACTCCCTTAGTCTCGCCGCCAGTCACTCCCTTGGTCTCGCCTTCAGTCACTCCATTGGTCTCGCCTTCAGTCACTCCCTGGGTCTCGTCTTCAGTCACTCCCTTCGTCTCGTCTTCAGTCACTCCCTTGGTCTCGCCTTCAGTCACTCCCTTGGTCTCGTCGTCAGTCACTCCCTTGGTCTCGACTTCAGTCACTCCCTTGGTCTCGCCTCTAGTCACTCCCTTGGTCTCGTCTTCAGTCACTCCCTTCGTCTCGTCTCCTGTCACTCCCTTGGTCTCGTCTTCAGTCACTCCCTTGGTCTCGCCTTCAGTCACTCCCTTGGTCTGGCCGCCAGTCACTTCCTTGGTCTAGCCTTCAGTCACTCCCTTGGTCTCGCCGCCAGTCACTACCTTGTTCTCGCCGCCAGTCACTCCCTTGGTCTAGCCCTCAGTCACTCCCTTGCTCTCGACGCCAGTCACTCCCTTAGTCTCGCCGCCAGTCACTCCCTTGGTCTCGCCTTCAGTCACTCCCTTCGTCTCGCCTTCAGTCACTCCCTTGATCTCGTCTTCAGTCACTCCCTTGGTGTCGTCTTCAGTCACTCCCTTGGTCTCGCCTTCAGTCACTCCCTTGGTCTCGCCGCCAGTCACTCCCTTCGTCTCGTCTCCGGTCACTCCCTTCGTCTCGTCTTCAGTCACCTCCTTGGTCTCGTCTTCAGTCACTCCCTTGGTCTCGTCTTCAGTCACCTCCTTGGTTTCGTCTCCAGGCACTCCCTTGGTCTCGTCTTCAGACACCTCCTTGGTCTCGTCTCCAGGCACTCCCTTGGTCTCGTCTCCAGGTACTCCCTTGGTCCCGCCTTCAGTCACCTCCTTTGTCTCGTCGCCAGGAACTCCCTTGGTCTCGTCTTCAGTCACCTCCTTGGTTTCGTCTCCAGTCACTCCCTTTGTCTCGCCTTCAGTCACCTCCTTGGTCTCGTCTTCAGTCACTCTCTTTGTCTCGTCTTCAGTCACTCCCTTGGTCTCGTCTCCAGGCACTCCCGTGGTCTCGTCTTCAGTCACCTACCTGGTCTCGTCTTCAGTCACTCCCTTTTTCTAGTCTTCAGTCACTCCCTTGGACATGAAATTGAACCATATCTGGAATCGATACATAATATAAATAGACTATATCCAAATTATGAAGTATTACATACAATGGATGCAAATGCGAAGTCTGAATGGTGGCACAATAGTACAAAAGATGAAAGAGGGGAAAAATTGGAAGAGATTATATCAGAACTCAACTTAAGTGTTCTAAATCTACCTAACAACGCACCAACCTTTGAAAATCGAGCAGGTGCAACATCGAACATTGACCTGACCCTAGCAAATTTTCACATGGTTAACAAAATAGAAAACTGGAAAGTAGGTTTGGATTATACTACAAGCGATCACAGATTAATTTATTTCAATTACATTTTAGAACCCAGAAGAAATGTACATTTTAAACAGGAATTTAGATTAAACTACGGACAAACCAACTGGGAGAAATTTCGACAGCAATTTGAAAACGTAAATCTAAACTACACCGGCAATGATCTACATTTTGAAGCCAAAGAATTGGAGAAAATAATTAGACAAATAATGATAAATACCATACCGAAGCGCAAAATTAAGAAATATACAGACAACGTATGGACAGAAGAACTTTACAACTTACGAAGAAAATTAAGGAAAACTAGACGAATATATCAAAAAACTATAATATATGAAGAAAGAGAAAGAAATCTGTTACTTTACAGAAAAGCTAAACTTAAATTTAAGACAACCCTGCAAGAGACTAGGAAAAAATCATGGCAAAATTATATCGAAAACAGCATAGGCCAAAACATTTGGGGAGTACCATATAAAATAGTTATGGAAAAAATAAAAAAACCGGAAGTGTTAAATACTTTGAGAAAAGAAGATGGGACTATTACAACCAACTGGTCGGAATCTATAAACGAATTGCTACGAAAACTACTACCGGATGATAATGACGAGACAGATAATGAGCAAAATAGGATATTAAGAAATGAACTACAGGCACCATATGAAAACAATACAGTCATTTTCCCATTTCATGAAACTGAAATCAAACATACAATTTTAAACCTTAAGAAAAAGAAGGCAGCTGGAATAGATGAAATTAAAAATGAGATTTAGATTAATATAAGGGATAGCTTAATTCCATATTTATACAATATATTTAATGACTGTCTATGGCAAGGAGAATTTCCCAGAGCTTGGAAAATTGCCAAGCTGACAATACTCAAAAAAGGAAGTGATAAAGATCCACTTGATCCTAAGTCCTATCGACCAATCTGCTTATTGAACACTATAGGGAAAGTTTTTGAATCTTTACTGAATAAAAGAATAATTGAATTTAGAACCATGATTGGCATGAATGTCAACCAATATGGATTTCGGAAGGGAAGGTCTACCGAGGATGCCATTAACACAGTAATTGGAGCCACAAAAAATTCACCAAGCAAATATGTAGCCGCTATTTTTGTTGATATTTCTGGCGCTTTTGACAACCTTTGGTGGCCTTTTCTTTTTAAGAGATTAAGAAGCTTAAATTATCCAGTTTCATTATATAGAATTCTTTTAAACTATTGCAAAGATAGAAAAGTGAAACTTTTAGGAATAAATCAAACAATAACTAAGACTATTACTAAAGGATGCCCACAGGGTTCTATATTAGGGCCCACATTTTGGGACATTGTTTTAGAAACACTCCTAGAGGAAGTACAGCGCAATAATAACTGTCTGAAAGTAATAGCTTACGCTGATGACGTAGTTTTTTTAATAGATGCAAATTCAAGACGAGAACTAGAAGGAAAAAGTAATAATTTGTTGCATATACTTTCAACCTGGTGCAAGAGTTCCAAAATGAAGATATCCCCAGCAAAATCTGGATATATGATTTTAAAGGGAAATTTTAAAAGGGATCCAAGTTTAAAATTTGAAAATGAAAAAATAAGAAGAAATAAGAATATGAAATATTTAGGAATATATTTAGATGAGAAGCTAAATTTTAATCATCATACAGAACATGTAAGGGTCAAAGCCGAAAAAACTATGATGAAACTTTCTAGAATAATTCAATTTGATTATAAAATTCCGCTCCATACTGTTAGCATATATCACACAAGTATATTCAGCTCAATAATAACTTACGGTGCTGCAATTTGGGCTACTAGAATGAAAAATGTGATGATTAGAAATCTCCTAAGAAGGACACAAAGGAAAGTTTTATTAAGATTCACGGGAGCTTATAAAACAACCCCTACTTTAGCTCTTTTTGTAATAACTGGAATTTGGCCAGTAGATTTAACTCTAAGACTTCGAGGAGCTTATTTTTGGCTTAAAAAAGGAAACTTTAACGCAGTTGCTGATATTTTGGAGCAGTATTGCACTACTAAGCGGGAAATTAAAACTAGACTGATGCATATTTGGCAAGAAGAATGGGAAATTATAAATCAAGGAAGGCGTGCCTTTTCTTTCTTCACGAATATCTCCGAAAGATTGGCACTCAAACATTTGAATAATACGAAAGGACTTGTACACTATATATCTGGCCATGGACCTTACGGCACTTATTGGAAAAAAATTAATAAATTGAACACCGATGAGTGTGACGTATGCTTTAAGCAGGACACACCGGAGCATGTTATGTTTGAATGTCAAAAAAACACCAATTTTACGCTTGAGGAAAGAGAAAATCTACAAGGATATCAGCTCTTTGATATAATACGTAACAAAGATCTGTTTCCACATTTAGAGGCTCTAGCAAACAAGATTAGTTTACACGCTAGAAAGATAATTATAGAACAACCTCGACAAGCAGGAAACATAACGATAAATGCAGCAGAAAGACGATCACACAGAATTCAGACCAGGAACATGATAAGAAACCGTGAAAACCTACATATATATGATGAAATGGAACGGGATGGAATTTAATTATCCAGACAACGAGGTAAAGGGACCGAGCACAATAGTATACAGTCAGGATGGAGAGGCAGTATACTCAGGAAGTACTATCGGTGTGAGGCAGGCGACAACCCACGACCAGGGAGATGATGATCAGAAAGGAGTGGCGTGTCGAGGCGAGGCGAGGCGAGGCGAGGCGAGGCGAGTCGAGTCGAGGCGTGTCGAGGCGAGGCGAGGCGAGGCGAGGCGAGTCGAGGCGAGGCGAGGCGAGTCGAGGCGAGTCTTCACCAAGTCGGGATTGCTGCATCATGCATTGATAGGAAGATCGGCGACGGATTGAGTGACCGCAAGTGCTAATGATCAAGTTAGTGATAGGATTTTAAGTGATTTATGACCCTGATTATCTAGTTAATCTAATTAAAAGTAAATAAGTGATTTAGTGATGTGAAAGTTGAATTAGTGAAGTGAAATGTGATTTATTTCATAAAATTTCTGGATGTTTAGGAAATAATAGTGAAAGATAATTTTGTAAAAATTAATCAAAAATAATTAATTATTAGTGATTTTAGTCCACATTATTATATTATTAAAGTATATAAATTATCTTATTAATCAAAATTATAATATTTTTGTGTTGTTGTTTTTATAAATTTTGGTTATGTAGATTTTGAATTTTATACTACACACATTTTGTAGATTTTGTAGTTTTTGTACTGGAAACCAGTACATATAGTATGCCGCCGGTTACCGGCGGCAGTTTAGAGTTTTAGTTTATAGCTGTTTCTTTTTTTTTATATATATATAACTGGTTACCAGTTATATTTTACTGGATACCAGTAAATTTTTGTTTATTTAAAATTTTTAATAAATATGTAAATTTAAATTAAAAAATATATATTTATAAAAAGTATTAGTTATAGGTATAATATTAAATTAATTAAATTTTAAATAATAATGATAGGTAATAATAATGATGATAATGATATTAATAGTAATAATATAATTTATATTTTTATGTAATAATTATAATTAATAATTTAATTTTATATATTTGTTTATTGTTTAGTAATAGTTTGTAGTTGTGAGTGATGTTGTGTATGAAATTTATATTTTGTTGTATTGAGGAGATTAATTTGTTTTAATTTTAAAATTTTATTGTTTTTTTTTCTTTTAATATATATATATTAATTTATTTAGAAATTTTATTGTATTTTGAATGTTTGAAATGATTTGTTATTGTTTTAGAGAATTTATTTCTTAGAGTGATTATGTGTGAAATGTTATAATTTGTGTTTTTGTTTTTATTTTCTTGTGTTTTGTTTTATGATATATTATTTAATTTATCTATCTTTATAATTTGTTATATATTATATTATTTTGTAATTTTATTTTAAAATTTTTCTGTAAAGTATGTTGTATGTATGAATGTGTAGAATAAATAAATTTTAAAGATCTGGCATATTAGCCCTGGTGTAAGTAATTAGGTGCCAGGGTTATTATACAGATTTTTATTATTATTATTATTACTCCCTTGGTCTCGTCTCCAGTCACTCCCTTGGTCTCGCCTTCAGTCACCTCCTTGGTCTCGTCTTCAGTCACCTCCTTGATCTCGTCTTCGGTCACTCTCTTTGTCTCGTCTTCAGTCACTCCCTTGGTCTCGTCTCCAGGCACTCCCGTGGTCTCGCCTTCAGTCACCTCCTTGGTCTTGTCTCCAGGAACTTACTTGGTCTCGTCTTCAGTCACCTCCTTGGTGTCGTCTCCAGTCACTCCCTTGGTCTCGCCTTCAGTCACCTCCTTGGTCTCGTCTTCAGTCACTCCCTTTTTCTAGTCTTCAGTCACTCCCTTGGTCTCGTCTCCAGTCACTCCCTTGGTCTCGCCTTCAGTCACCTCCTTGGTCTCGTCTTCAGTCACTCCCTTGGTCTCGCCTTCAGTCACCTCCTTGGTCTCGTCTTCAGTCACTCCCTTTGTCTAGTCTTCAGTCACTCCCTTGGTCTCGCCTCCAGGCACTCCCTTGGTCTCGTCTTCGGTCACCTCCTTGGTCTCGTCTCCAGTCACTCCCTTGGTCTCGCCTTCAGTCACCTCCTTGGTCTCGTCTTCAGTCACTCCCTTTGTCTCGTCTTCAGTCACTTCCTTGGTCTCGTCTTCAGTCACTCCCTTGGTCTCGTCTTCAGTCACTCCCTGGGTCTCGTCTTCAGTCACTCCCTTGGTCTCGCCTTCAGTCTCTCCCTTGGTCTCGTCTTCAGTCACTCCCTTGGTCTCGTCTTCAGTCACTCCCTTGGTCTCGCCTTCAGTCACTCCCCTCGTCTCGTCTCCAGTCACTCCCTTGGTCTCGTCTTCAGTCACTCCCTTGGTCTCGCCTTCAGTCACTCCCTTGGTCTCGCCGCCAGTCACTTCCTTGGTCTAGCCTTTAGTCACTACCTTGGTCTCGCCGCCAGTCACTCCCTTGGTCTAGCCTTCAGTCACTCCCTTGATCTCGACGCCAGTCACTCCCTTAGTCTCGCCGCCAGTCACTCCCTTGGTCTCGCCTTCAGTCACTCCATTGGTCTCGCCTTCAGTCACTCCCTGGGTCTCGTCTTCAGTCACTCCCTTCGTCTCGTCTTCAGTCACTCCCTTGGTCTCGCCTTCAGTCACTCCCTTGGTCTCGTCGTCAGTCACTCCCTTGGTCTCGACTTCAGTCACTCCCTTGGTCTCGCCTCTAGTCACTCCCTTGGTCTCGTCTTCAGTCACTCCCTTCGTCTCGTCTCCTGTCACTCCCTTGGTCTCGTCTTCAGTCACTCCCTTGGTCTCGCCTTCAGTCACTCCCTTGGTCTGGCCGCCAGTCACTTCCTTGGCCTAGCCTTCAGTCACTCCCTTGGTCTCGCTGCCAGTCACTACCTTGTTCTCGCCGCCAGTCACTCCCTTGGTCTAGCCTTCAGTCACTCCCTTGCTCTCGACGCCAGTCACTCCCTTAGTCTCGCCGCCAGTCACTCCCTTGGTCTCGCCTTCAGTCACTCCCTTCGTCTCGCCTTCAGTCACTCCCTTGGTCTCGTCTTCAGTCACTCCCTTGGTGTCGTCTTCAGTCACTCCCTTGGTCTCGCCTTCAGTCACTCCCTTGGTCTCGCCGCCAGTCACTCCCTTCGTCTCGTCTCCGGTCACTCCCTTCGTCTCGTCTTCAGTCACCTCCTTGGTCTCGTCTTCAGTCACTCCCTTGGTCTCGTCTTCAGTCACTTCCTTGGTTTCGTCTCCAGGCACTCCCTTGGTCTCGTCGTCAGACACCTCCTTGGTCTCGTCTCCAGGCACTCCCTTGGTCTCGTCTCCAGGTACTCCCTTGGTCCCGCCTTCAGTCACCTCCTTGGTCTCGTCTCCAGGAACTCCCTTGGTCTCGTCTTCAGTCACCTCCTTGGTTTCGTCTCCAGTCACTCCCTTTGTCTCGCCTTCAGTCACCTCCTTGGTCTCGTCTTCAGTCACTCTCTTTGTCTCGTCTTCAGTCACTCCCTTGGTCTCGTCTCCAGGCACTCCCGTGGTCTCGTCTTCAGTCACCTACCTGGTCTCGTCTTCAGACACTCCCTTTTTCTTGTCTTCAGTCACTCCCTTGGTCTCGTCTCCAGTCACTCCCTTGGTCTCGCCTTCAGTCACCTCCTTGGTCTCGTCTCCAGTCACTCCCTTGGTCTCGCATTCAGTCACCTCCTTGGTCTCGTCTTCAGTCACTCCCTTTGTCAAGTCTTCAGTCACTCCCTTGGTCTCGCCTCCAGGCACTCCCTTGGTCTCGTCTTCGGTCACCTCCTTGGTCTCGTCTCCAGTCACTCCCTTGGTCTCGCCTTCAGTCACCTCCTTGGTCTCGTCTTCAGTCACTCCCTTTGTCTTGTCTTCAGTCACTCCCTTGGTCTCGTCTCCAGTCACTCCCTTGGTCTCGCATTCAGTCACCTCCTTGGTCTCGTCTCCAGCCACTCCCTTGATCTCGTCTTCAGTCACCTCCTTGGTCTCGTCTCCAGTCACTCCCTTGGTCTCGCCTTCAGTCACCTCCTTGGTCTCGTCTTCAGTCACTCCCTTTGTCTCGTCTTCAGTCACCTCCTTGGTCTCGTCTCCAGTCACTCCCTTGGTCTCGCCTCTAGTCACTCCCTTGGTCTCGTCTCCAGTCACTCCCTGGTTCTCGCCTCTAGTCACTCCCTTGTTCTCGTCTCCAGTCACTCCCTTGGTCTCGCCTTCAGTCACCTCCTTGTTCTCGTCTTCAGGTACTCCCTTTGTCTCGTCTTCAGTCACCTCCTTGGTCTCGTCTTCAGTCACTCCCTTTGTCTCGTCTTCAGTTACTCCCTTGGTCTCGCCTCTAGTCACTCCCTTGGTCTCGTCTTCAGTCACCTCCTTGGTGTCGTCTCCAGTCACTCCCTTGGTCTCGCCTCTACTCACTCCCTTGGTCTCGTCTGCAGTGACCTCCTTGGTCTCGTCTTCAGTCACCTCCTTGGTCTCGTATCCAGTCACTCCCTTGGTCTCGCCTCTAGTCACTCCCTTGGTCTCGTCTTCTGTCACCTCCTTGGTCTCGTCTCCAGTCACTCTCTTGGTCTCGCCTCTAGTCACTCCCTTCGTCTTGTCTCCAGTCACTCCCTTGGTCTTGCCTCTAGTCACCTCCTTCGTCTCGTCTCCAGGCACTCCCTTGGTCCCGCCGCCAGTCACTCCCTTCGTCTCGTCTCCAGTCACTCCCTTGGTCCTGCCGCCAGTCACTCCCTTCGTCTCGTCTTCAGTCACTCCCTTGGTCTCGCCACTAGTCACCTCCTTGGCCTCGCCTCTAGTCACCTCCTTGGTCTCACCTCTAGTCACCTCCTTGGTCTCGTCTCCAGGTACTCCCTTGGTCTCGCCGCCAGTCGCTCCCTTCTTCTCGTCTCCAGTCACTCCCTTGGTCTCGCCGCCAGTCACTCCCTTGATCTCGTCTCCAGGCACTCCCTTGGACTCGCCGCCAGTCACTCCCTTGGTCTCGTCACCAGTCACTCCCTTCGTCTCGCCGCTAGTCACTCCCTTGGTCTCGTCTCCAGGCACTCCCTTGGTCTCGCCGCCAGTCACTCCCTTGGTCTGGTCTCCAGTCACTCCCTTCGTCTCGTCTCCAGTCTCTCCCTTGGTCTCGCCTCCAGTCACACCCTTGGTCTCGTCTCCAGTCACTACCTTGGTCTCGCCGCCAGTCACTCACTTCGTCTCGTCTCGAGGCACTCCCGTGTGTCGCCTTCAGTCACTCCCTTGGTCTCGCCGCCAGTCACTCCCTTGGTCTCGCCTATAGTCACTCCCTTGGTCTCATCTCCAGGCACTCGCTTGGTCTCGCCGCCAGTCACTCCCTTGGTCTCGCCTATAGTCACTCCCTTGGTCTCGTCTTCAGTCACTCCTTTGGTCTCGCCTATGGCCACTCCCTTGGTCTCGCCTCCAGTCACTCGCTTGGTCTCGTCTCCAGGCACTCCCTTGGTCTCGTCTTCAGTCACCTCCTTGGTCTCGTCTCCAGTCACTCCCTTGGTCTCGCCTCTAGTCACTCCCTTGGTCTCGTCTTCAGTCACCTCCTTGGTCTCGTCTCCAGTCACTCCCTTGGTCTCGCCTCTAGTCACTCCCTTGGTCTCGTCTTCAGTGACCTCCTTAGTCTCGTCTTCAGTAACTCCTTGGTCTCGCCTTCAGTCACTCCCTTGATCCCGCCGACTGTCACTCCCTTCCTCTCGTCTTCAGTCACTCCCTTGGTCTCGCCTTCAGTCACTCCCTTGGTCGCGTCTTCAGTCACTCCCTTGGTCTCGCCTTCAGTCACTCCGTTCGTCTCGTCATCAGTCACCCCTTGGTCTCGCCTTCAGTCACTCCCTTGGTCTCGTCTTCAGTCACTCCCTTGGTCTCGACTTCAGTCAGTCCCTTGTCTCGCCTTTAGTCACTCCCTTGGTCTCGTCTTCAGTCATTCCCTTGGTCTCGTCTTCAGTCACTCCCTTGGTCTCGCCTCTAGTCACTCCCTTGGTCTCGTCTTCAGTCACTCCCTTGGTCTCGTCTTCAGTCACTCCCTTGGTCTCGCCTTCAGTCACTCCCTTCGTCTCGTCTTCAGTCACTCCCTTGGTCTCGCCTTCAGTCTCTCCCTTGTTCCCGCCGACTGCCACTCCCTTCGTCTCGTCTTCAGTCACTCCCTTGGTCTCGCCGCCAGTCACTCCCTTGGTCTAGCCTTCAGTCACTCCCTTGGTCTCCACGCCTGTCACTCCCTTAGTCTCGCCGCCAGTCACTCCCTTGGTCTCGCCTTCAGTCACTCCCTTCGTCTCGCCTTCAGTCACTCCCTGGGTCTCGTCTTCAGTCAGTCCCTTGGTGTCGTCTTCAGTCACTCCCTTGGTCTCGCCTTCAGTCTCTCCCTTGGTCTCGCCGCCAGTCTCTCACTTCGTCTTGTCTCCGGTCACTCCCTTCGTCTCGTCTTCAGTCACTCCCTTGGTCTCGCCTTCAGTCACTCGCTTGGTCCGGCCGCCAGTCACTCCCTGGGTCTCGCCGCCAGTCACTCCCTTCGTCTCGTCTCCGGTCACTCCCTTGGTCTCGTCTCCAGGCACTCCCTTGGTCCCGCCGCCAGTCACTCCCTTCGTCTCGTCTCCAGTCACTCCCTTGGTCCCGCCGCCAGTCACTCCCTTGGTCTCGTCTTCAGTCACCTCCTTGGTCTCATCTTCAGTCACTCCCTTGGTGTCGTCTTCAGTCACTCCCTTGGTCTCGCCGCGTCACTCCCTTGGTCTCGTCTCCAGGCACTCCCTTGGTCCCGCCGCCAGTCACTCCCTTCGTCTCGTCTCCAGTCACTCCCTTGGTCTCGCCGCCAGTCACTCACTTCGTCTCGTCTCGAGGCACTCCCGTGTGTCGCCTTCAGTCACTCCCTTGGTCTCGCCGCCAGTCACTCCCTTGGTCTCGCCTATAGTCACTCCCTTGGTCTCATCTCCAGGCACTCGCTTGGTCTCGCCGCCAGTCACTCCCTTGGTCTCGCCTATAGTCACTCCCTTGGTCTCGTCTTCAGTCACTCCTTTGGTCTCGCCTATGGCCACTCCCTTGGTCTCGCCTCCAGTCACCTCCTTGGTCTCGTCTTCAGTGACCTCCTTGGTCTCGTCTTCAGTAACTCCCTTGGTCTCGCCTTCAGTCACTCCCTTGATCCCGCCGACTGTCACTCCCTTCCTCTCGTCTTCAGTCACTCCCTTGGTCTCGCCTTCAGTCACTCCCTTGGTCGCGTCTTCAGTCACTCCCTTGGTCTCGCCTTCAGTCACTCCGTTCGTCTCGTCTTTAGTCACCCCTTGGTCTCGCCTTCAGTCACTCCCTTGGTCTCGTCTTCAGTAACTCCCTTGGTCTCGACTTCAGTCACTCCCTTGTCTCGCCTTTAGTCACTCCCTTGGTCTCGTCTTCAGTCATTCCCTTGGTCTCGTCTTCAGTCACTCCCTTGGTCTCGCCTCTAGTCACTCCCTTGGTCTCGTCTTCAGTCACTCCCTTGGTCTCGTCTTCAGTCACTCCCTTGGTCTCGCTTTCAGTCACTCCCTTCGTCTCGTCTTCAGTCACTCCCTTGGTCTCGCCTTCAGTCTCTCCCTTGTTCCCGCCGACTGTCACTCCCTTGGTCTCGTCTTCAGTCACTCCCTTGGTCTCGCCGCCAGTCACTCCCTTGGTCTAGCCTTCAGTCACTCCCTTGGTCTCCACGCCTGTCACTCCCTTAGTCTCGCCGCCAGTCACTCCCTTGGTCTCGCCTTCAGTCACTCCCTTCGTCTCGCCTTCAGTCACTCCCTGGGTCTCGTCTTCAGTCAGTCCCTTGGTGTCGTCTTCAGTCACTCCCTTGGTCTCGCCTTCAGTCTCTCCCTTGGTCTCGCCGCGTCACTCCCTTCGTCTCGTCTCCGGTCACACCCTTCGTCTCGTCTTCAGTCACTCCCTTGGTCTCGCCTTCACTCACTCCCTTGGTCCCGCCGCCAGTCACTCCCTTGGTCTCGCCGCCAGTCACTCCCTTCATCTCGTCTCCGGTCACTCCCTTGGTCTCGTCTCCAGGCACTCCCTTGGTCCCGCCGCCAGTCACTCCCTTCGTCTGGTCTCCAGTCACTCCCTTGGTCCCGGCGCCAGTCACTCCCTTGGTCTCGTCTTCAGTCACCTCCTTGGTTTCGTCTCCAGGCACTCCCTTGGTCTCGTCTTCAGTCACCTCCTTGGTCTCGTCTCCAGGCACTCCCTTGGTCTCGTCTCCAGGCACTCCCTTGGTCTCGCCTTCAGTTACCTCCTTGGTCTCGTCTCCAGGAACTCCCTTGGTCTCGTCTTCAGTCACCTCCTTGGTGTCGTCTCCAGTCACTCCCTTGGTCTCGCCTTCAGTCACCTCCTTGGTCTCGTCTTCAGTCACTCTCTTTGTCTCGTCTTCAGTCACTCCCTTGGTCTCGTCTCCAGGCGCTCCCGTGGTCTCGTGTTCAGTCACCTACCTGGTCTCGTCTTCAGTCACTCCCTTTTTCTAGTCTTCAGTCACTCCCTTGGTCTCGTCTCCAGTCACTCCCTTGGTCTCGCCTTCAGTCACCTCCTTGGTCTCGTCTTCAGTCACTCCCTTGGTCTCGCCTTCAGTCACCTCCTTGGTCTCGTCTTCAGTCACTCCCTTTGTCTAGTCTTCAGTCACTCCCTTGGTCTGGCCTCCAGGCACTCCCTTGGTGTCTTCTTCGGTCACCTCCTTGGTCTCGTCTCCAGTCACTCCCTTGGTCTAGCCTTCAGTCACTCCCTTGGTCTGGTCGTCAGTCACTCCCTTGGTCTCGACTTCAGTCACTCCCTTGATTCGCCTTCAGCCACTCCATTGGTGTCGTCTTCAGTCACTCCCTTGGTCTCGTCTTCAGTCACTCCCTTGGTCTCGCCTCTAGTCACTCCCTTGGTCTCGTCGTCAGTCACTCCTTTGGTCACGTCTTCAGTCACTCCATTGGTCTCGCCTTCAGTCACTCCCTTCGTCTCGTCTCCTGTCACTCCCTTGGTCCCGTCTTCAGTCACTCCCTTGGTCTCGCCTTCAGTCACTCCCTTGGTCTCGCCGCCAGTCAGTTCCTTGGTCTAGCGTTCAGTCACTCCCTTGGTCTCGCCGCCAGTCACTACCTTGTTCTCGCCGCCAGGCACTCCCTTGGTCTAGCCTTCAGTCACTCCCTTGGTCTCGACGCCAGTCACTCCCTTAGTCTCGCCGCCAGTCACTCCCTTGGTCTCGCCTTCAGTCACTCCCTTCGTCTCGCCTTCAGTCACTCCCTTGGTCTCGTCTTCAGTCACTCCCTTGGTGTCGTCTTCAGTCACTCCCTTGGTCTCGCCTTCAGTCACTCCCTTGGTCTCGCCACCAGTCACTCCCTTCGTCTCGTCTCCGGTCACTCCCTTCGTCTCGTCTTCAGTCACCTCCTTGGTCTCGTCTTCAGTCACTCCCTTGCTCTCGTCTTCAGTCACCTCCTGGGTTTCGTCTCCAGGCACTCCCTTGGTCTCGTCTTCAGACACCTCCTTGGTCTCGTCTCCAGGCACTCCCTCGGTCTCGTCTCCAGGCACTCCCTTGGTCCCGCCTTCAGTCACCTCCTTGATCTCGTCTCCAGGAACTCCCTTGGTCTCGTCTTCAGTCACCTCCTTGGTTTCGTCTCCAGTCACTCCCTTTGTCTCGCCTTCAGTCACCTCCTTCGTCTCGTCTTCAGTCACTCTCTTTGTCTCGTCTTCAGTCACTCCCTTGGTCTCGTCTCCAGGCACTCCCGTGGTCTCGTCTTCAGTCACCTACCTGGTCTCGTCTTCAGTCACTCCCTTTTTCTAGTCTTCAGTCACTCCCTTGGTCTCGTCTCCAGTCACTCCCTTGGTCTCGCCTTCAGTCACTCCCTTGGTCTCGCATTCAGTCACCTCCTTGGTCTCGTCTTCAGTCACTCCCTTTGTCGAGTCCTCAGTCACTCCCTTGGTCTCGCCTCCAGGCACTCCCTTGGTCTCGTCTTCGGTCACCTCCTTGGTCTCGTCTCCAGTCACTCCCTTGGTCTCGCCTACAGTCACCTCCTTGGTCTCGTCTTCAGTCACTCCCTTTGTCTCGTCTTCAGTCACTCCCTTGGTCTCGTCTCCAGTCACTACCTTGGTCTCGCATTCAGTCACCTCCTTGGTCTCGTCTCCAGCCACTCCCTTGATCTCGTCTTCAGTCACCTCCTTGGTCTCGTCTCCAGTCACTCCCTTGGTCTCGCCTTCAGTCACCTCCTTGGACTCGTCTTCAGTCACTCCCTTTGTCTCGTCTTCAGTCACCTCCTTGGTCTCGTCTCCAGTCACTCCCTTGGTCTCGCCTGTAGTCACTCCCTTGGTCTCGTCTCCAGTCACTCCCTGGTTCTCGCCTCTAGTCACTCCCTTGTTCTCGTCTCCAGTCACTCCCTTGGTCTAACCTTCAGTCACCTCCTTGTTCTCGTCTTCAGGTACTCCCTTTGTCTCGTCTTCAGTCACCTCCTTGGTCTCGTCTTCAGTCACTCCCTTTGTCTCGTCTTCAGTTACTCCCTTGGTCTCGTCTCACGTCACTCCCTTGGTCTCGCCTTCAGTCACCTCCTTGTTCTCGTCTCCTGGCACTCCCTTGGTCTCGTCTTCAGTCACCTCCTTGGTCTCGTCTCCAGTCACTCCCTTGGTCTCGCCTCTAGTCACTCCCTTGGTTTCGTCTTCAGTCACCTCCTTGGTCTCGTCTCCAGTCACTCCCTTGGTCTCGCCTCTAGTCACTCCCTTGGTCTCGTCTTCAGTGACCTCCTTGGTCTCGTCTTCAGTCACCTCCTTGGTCTCGTATCCAGTCACTCCCTTGGTCTCGCCTCTAGTCATTCCCTTGGTCTCGTCTTCTGTCACCTCCTTGGTCTCGTCTCCAGTCACTCTCTTGGTCTCGCCTCTAGTCACTCCCTTCGTCTTGTCTCAAGTCACTCCCTTGGTCTCGCCTCTAGTCACCTCCTTGGTCTCGTCTCCAGGCACTCCCTTGGTCCCGCCGCCAGTCACTCCCTTCGTCTCGTCTCCAGTCACTCCCTTGGTCCTGCCGCCAGTCACTCCCTTCGTCTCGCCACTAGTCACCTCCTTGGCCTCGCCTCTAGTCACCTCCTTGGACTCACCTCTAGTCACCTCCTTGGTCTCGTCTCCAGGTACTCCCTTGGTCTCGCTGCCAGTCACTCCCTTCTTCTCGTCTCCAGTCACTCCCTTGGTCTCGCCGCCAGTCACTCCCTTGATCTCGTCTCCAGGCACTCCCTTGGACTCGCCGCCAGTCACTCCCTTGGTCTCGTCTCCAGTCACTCCCTTCGTCTCGCCGCTAGTCACTCCCTTGGTCTCGTCTCCAGGCACTCCCTTGGTCTCGCCGCCAGTCACTCCCTTGGTCTCGAATCCAGTTACTCCCTTCGTCTCGTCTCCAGTCTCTCCCTTGGTCTCGCCTCTAGTCACACCCTTGGTCTCGTCTCCAGTCACTCCCTTGGTCTCGCCGCCAGTCACTCCCTTGGTCTCGCCTATAGTCACTCCCTTGGTCTCATCTCCAGGCACTCGCTTGTTCTCGCCGCCAGTCACTCCCTTGGTCTCGCCTATAGTCACTCCCTTGGTCTCGTCTTCAGTCACTCCTTTGGTCTCGCCTATGGACACTCCCTTGGTCTCGCCTCCAGTCACTCGCTTGGTCTCGTCTCCAGGCACTCCCTTGGTCTCGTCTTCAGTCACCTCCTTGGTCTCGTCTCCAGTCACTCCCTTGGTCTCGCCTCTAGTCGCTCCCTTGGTCTCGTCTTCAGTCACCTCCTTGGACTCGTCTCCAGTCACTCCCTTGGTCTCGCCTCTAGTCACTCCCTTGGTCTCGTCTTCAGTGACCTCCTTGGTCTCGTCTTCAGTCACTCCCTTGGTCTCGCCTTCAGTCACTCCCTTGATCCCGCCGACTGTCACTCCCTTCCTCTCGTCTTCAGTCACTCCCTAGGTCTCGCCTTCAGTCACTCCCTTGGTCTCGTCTTCAGTCACTCCCTTGGTCTCGCCTTCAGTCACTCCGTTCGTCTCGTCTTCAGTCACCCCTTGGTCTCGCCTTCAGTCACTCCCTTGGTCTCGTCTTCAGTCACTCCCTTGGTCTCGACTTCAGTCACTCCCTTGTCTCGCCTTTAGTCACTCCCTTGGTCTCGTCTTCAGTCATTCCCTTGGTCTCGTCTTCAGTCACTCCCTTGGTCTCGCCTCTAGTCACTCCCTTGGTCTCGTCTTCAGTCACTCCCTTGGTCTCGTCTTCAGTCACTCCCTTGGTCTCGCCTTCAGCCACTCCCTTCGTCTCGTCTTCAGTCACTCCCTTGGTCTCGCCTTCAGTCTCTCCCTTGATCCCGCCGACTGTCACTCCCTTCGTCTCGTCTTCAGTCACTCCCTTGTTCTCGCCGCCAGTCACTCCCTTGGTCTAGCCTTCAGTCACTCCCTTGGTCTCCACGCCTGTCACTCCCTTAGTCTCGCCGCCAGTCACTCCCTTGGTCTCGTCTTCAGTCACTCCCTTCGTCTCGCCTTCAGTCACTCCCTGGGTCTCGTCTTCAGTCAGTCCCTTGGTGTCGTCTTCAGTCACTCCCTTGGTCTCGCCTTCAGTCTCTCCCTTGGTCTCGCCGCCAGTCACTCACTTCGTCTTGTCTCCGGTCACTCCCTTCGTCTCGTCTTCAGTCACTCCTTTGGTCTCGCCTTCAGTCACTCGCTTGGTCCCGCCGCCAGTCACTCCCTGGGTTTCGCCGCCAGTCACTCCCTTCGTCTCGTCTCCGGTCACTCCCTTGGACTCGTCTCCAGGCACTCCCTTGATCCCGCCGCCAGTCACTCCCTTCGTCTCGTCTCCAGTCACTCCCTTGGTCCCGCCGCCAGTCACTCCCTTGGTCTCGTCTTCAGTCACCTCCTTGGTCTCGTCTTCAGTCACTCCCTTGGTGTCGTCTTCAGTCACTCCCTTGGTCTCGCCGCCAGTCACTCCCTTCGTCTCGTCTCCGGTCACTCCCTTCGTTTCGTCTTCAGTCACTCCCTTGGTCTCGCCTTCAGTCACTCCCTTGGTCCCGCCGCCAGTCACTCCCTTGGTCTCGCCGCCAGTCACTCCCTTCGTCTCGTCTCCGGTCACTCCCTTGGTCTCGTCTCCAGGCACTCCCTTGATCCCGCCGCCAGTCACTCCCTTCGTCTCGTCTCCAGTCACACCCTTGGTCTCGGCGCCAGTCACTCCCTTGGTCTCGTCTTCAGTCACCTCCTTGGTTTCGTCTCCAGGCACTCCCTTGGTCTCGTCTTCAGTCACCTCCTTGGTCTCGTCTCCAGGCACTCCCTTGGTCTCGTCTCCAGGCACTCCCTTGGTCTCGCCTTCAGTCACCTCCTTGGTCTCGTCTCCAGGAACTCCCTTGGTCTCGTCTTCAGTCACCTCCTTGGTGTCGTCTCCAGTCACTCCCTTGGTCTCGCCTTCAGTCACCTCCTTGGTCTCGTCTTCAGTCACTCTCTTCGTCGCGTCGTCAGTCACTCCCTTGGTCTCGCCTTCAGTCACTCCCTTGGTCTCGTCTTCAGTCACTCCCTTGGTCTCGTCTTCAGTCACTCCCTTGGTCTCGTCTTTAGTCACTCCCTTGGTCTCGCCTTCAGTCACTCCCTTGGTCTCGTCTTAAGTCACTCCCTTGGTCTCGCCTTCAGTCACTCCCATCGTCTCGTCTTCAGTCACTCCCTTGGTCCCGCCGCCTGTCACTCCCTTCGTCTCGTCTTCAGACACTCCCTTGGTCTCGCCGTCAGTCACTCCCTTGGTCTCGTCTTCAGTCACTCCCTTGGTCTCGCATTCAGTCACTCCCTTCGTCTCGTCTTCAGTCACTCCCTTGGTCTCGCCTTCAGTCACTCGTTTGGTCTCGCCTTCAGTCACTCCCTTCGTCTCGCCGCCAGTCACTCCCTTCGTCTCGTCTCCAGTTAGTCCCTTGGTCTCGTCTTCAGTCGCTCCCTTGTTCTGGTCTTCAGTCACTCCCTTGGTCTCGCCTTCAGTCACTCCCTTGGTCTCGTCTTCAGTCACTCCCTTGGTCTCGCCTTCAGTCACTCCCTTCGTCTCGTCTTCAGTCACTCCCTTGATCTCGCCTTCAGTCACTCTCTTGGTCTCGTCTTCAGTCACTCCCTTGGTTTCGCCTTCAGTCACCTCCTTGGTCTCGTCTTCAGTCACTCCCTTCGTCGCGTCGTCAGTCACTCCCTTGGTCTCGTGTTCAGTCACTCCCTTGGTCTCGCCTTCAGTCACTCCCTTGTTCTCGTCTTCAGTCACTCCCTTGGTCTCGCCTTCAGTCAGTCCCTTGGTCTCGTCTTCAGTCACTCCCTTGGTCCCGCCACCAGTCACTCCCTTCGTCTCGTCTTCAGTCACTCCCTTGGTCTCGCCTTCAGTCACTCCCTCGGTCTCGTCTTCAGTCACTCCCTTGGTATCGCCTTCAGTCACTCCCTTGATCCCGCCGACAGTCACTCCCTTCGTCTCGTCTTCAGTCACTCCCTTGGTCTCGCCTACAGTCACTCCCTTGGTCTCGTCTTCAGTCACTCCCTTGGTCTCGCCTACAGTCACTCCCTTGGTCTCGTCTTCAGTCACTCCCTTGGTCTCGCCTTCAGTCACTCCCTTCGTCTCGTCTTCAGTCACTCCCTTGGTCTCGCCTTCAGTCACTCCCTTGGTCTCGTCTTCAGTCACTCCCTTGATCTCGACTTCAGTCACTCCCTTGATTGGCCTTCAGTCACTCCCTTGGTCTCGTCTTCAGTCACCCCCTTGGTCTCGTCTTCAGTCACTCCCTTGGTCTCGCCTCTAGTCACTCCCTTGGTCTCGTCTTCAGTCACTCCCTTGGTCTCGCCTTCAGTCACTCCCTTCGTCTCGTCTCCTGTCACTCCCTTCGTCTCGTCTTCAGTCACTCCCTTGGTCTCGCCTTCAGTCACTCCCTTGGTCTCGCCGCCAGTCACTTTCTTGGTCTAGCCTTCAGTCATTCCCTTGGTCTCGCCGCCAGTCACTACCTTGTTCTCGCCGCCAGTCACTCCCTTGGTCTAGCATTCAGTCACTCCCTTGGTCTCGACGCCAGTCACTCCCTTAGTCTCGCCGCCAGTCACTCCCTTGGTCTCGCCTTCAGTCACTCCCTTCGTTTCGCCTTCAGTCACTCCCTTGGTCTCGTCTTCAGTCACTCCCTTGGTGTCGTCTTCAGTCACTCCCTTGGTCTCGCCTTCAGTCACTCCCTTGGTCTCGCCGCCAGTCACTCCCTTCGTCTCGTCTCCGGTCACTCCCTTCGTCTCGTCTTCAGTCACCTCCTTGGTCTCGTCTTCAGTCACCTCCTTGGTTTCGTCTCCAGGCACTCCCTTGGTCTCGTCTTCAGTCACCTCCTTGGTCTCGTCTCCAGGCACTCCCTTGGTCTCGTCTCCAGGCACTCCCTTGGTCTCGCCTTCAGTCACCTCCTTGGTCTCGTCTCCAGGAACTCCCTTGGTCTCGTCTTCAGTCACCTCCTTGGTGTCGTCTGCAGTCACTCCCTTGGTCTCGCCTTCAGTCAAATCCTTGGTCTCGTCTTCAGTCACTCTCTTTGTCTCGTCTTCAGTCACTCCCTTGGTCTCGTCTCCAGGCACTCCCGTGGTCTCGTCTTCAGTCACCTACCTGGTCTCGTCTTCAGTCACTCCCTTTTTCTAGTCTTCAGTCACTCCCTTGGTCTCGTCTCCAGTCACTCCCTTGGTCTCGCCTTCAGTCACCTCCTTGGTCTCGTCTCCAGTCACTCCCTTGGTCTCGCCTTCAGTCACCTCCTTGGTCTCGTCTTCAGTCACTCCCTTTGTCTAGTCTTCAGTCACTCCCTTGGTCTCGCCTCCAGGCACTCCCTTGGTCTCGTCTTCGGTCACCTACTTGGTCTCGTCTCCAGTCACTCCCTTGGTCTCGCCTTCAGTCACCTCCTTGGTCTCGTCTTCAGTCACTCCCTTTGTCTCGTCTTCAGTCGCTCCCTTGGTCCCGTCTCCAGTCACTCCCTTGGTCTCGCATTCAGTCACCTCCTTGGTCTCGTCTCCAGGCACTCCCTTGATCTCGTCTTCAGTCACCTCCTTGGTCTCGTCTCCAGTCACTATCTTCGTCTCGCCTTCAGTCACCTCCTTGGTCTCGTCTTCAGTCACTCCCTTTGTCTCGTCTTCAGTCACCTCCTTGGTCTCGTCTCCAGTCACTCCCTTGGTCTCCCCTCTAGTCACTCCCTTGGTCTCGTCTCCAGTCACTCCCTTATTCTCGCCTCTAGTCACTCCCTTGGTCTCGTCTCCAGTCACTCCCTTGGTCTCGCCTTCAGTCACCTCCTTGTTCTCGTCTTCAGGTACTCCCTTTGACTCGTCTTCAGTCACCTCCTTGGTCTCGTCTTCAGTCACTCCCTTTGTCTCGTCTTCAGTTACTCCCTTGGTCTCGTCTCCAGTCACTCCCTTGGTCTCGCCTTCAGTCACCTTGTTCTCGTCTCCTGGCACTCCCTTGGTCTCGTCTTCAGTCACCTCCTTGGTCTCGTCTGCAGTCACTCCCTTGGTCTCGCCTTCAGTCACCTCCTTGGTCTCGTCTTCAGTCACTCCCTTTGTCTCGTCTTCAGTCACTCCCTTTGTCTCGTCTCCAGTCACTCCCTTGGTCTCGCATTCAGTCACCTCCTTGGTCTCGTCTCCAGGCACTCCTTTGATCTCGTCTTCGGTCACCTCCTTGGTCTCGTCTACAGTCACTCCCTTGGTCTCGCCTTCAGTCACCTCCTTGGTCTCGTCTTCAGTCACTCCCTTTGTCTCGTCTTCAGTCACCTCCTTGGTCTCGTCTCCAGTCACTCCCTTGGTCTCGCCTCTAGTCACTCCCTTGGTCTCGTCTTCAGTCACTCCCTTGGTCTCGCCTTCTGTCACTCCGTTCGTCTCGTCTTCAGTCACCCCCTTGGTCTCGCCTTCAGTCACTCCCTTGGTCTCGTCTTCAGTCACTCCCTTGGTCTCGCCTTCTGTCACTCCGTTCGTCTCGTCTTCAGTCACCCCCTGGTCTCGCCTTCAGTCACTCCCTTGGTCTCGTCTTCAGTCACTCCCTTGGTCTCGACTTCAGTCACTCCCTTGCCTCGCCTTTAGTCACTCCCTTGGTCTCGTCTTCAGTCACTCCCTTGGTCTCGCCTCTAGTAACTCCCTTGGTCTCGTCTTCAGTCACTCCCTTGGTCTCGTCTTCAGTCACTCCCTTCGTCTCGTCTTCAGTCACTCCCTTGGTCTCGCCTTCAGTCTCTCCCTTGATCCCGCCGACTGTCACTCCCTTCGTCTCGTCTTCAGTCACTCCCTTGGTCTCGCCGCCAGTCACTCCCTTGGTCTAGCCTTCAGTCACTCCCTTGGTCTCCACGCCAGTCACTCCCTTAGTCTCGCCGCCAGTCACTCCCTTGGTCTCGCCTTCAGTCACTCCCTTCGTCCCGCCTTCAGTCACTCCCTGGGTCTCGTCTTCAATCAGTCCCTTGGTGTCGTCTTCAGTCACTCTCTTGGTCTCGCCTTCAGCCTCCCTTGGTCTCGCCGCCAGTCACTCACTTCGTCTTGTCTGCGGTCACTCCCTTCGTCTCGTCTTCAGTCAATCCCTTGGTCTCGCCTTCAGTCACTCCCTTGGTCCCGCCGCCAGTCACTCCCTGGGTCTCGCCGCCAGTCACTCCCTTCGTCTCGTCTCCGGTCACTCCCTTGGTCTCGTCTCCAGGCACTCCCTTGGTCCCGCCGCCAGTCACTCCCTTCGTCTCGTCTCCAGTCACTCCCTTGGTCCCACCGCCAGTCACTCCCTTGGTCTCGTCTTCAGTCACCTCCTTGGTCTCGTCTCCAGGCACTCCCTTGGTCTCGTCTTCAGTCACCTCCTTGGTCTCGTCTCCAGGCACTCCCTTGGTCTCGTCTCCAGGCACTCCCTTGGTCTCGCCTTCAGTCACCTCCTTGGTCTCGTCTCCAGAAACTCCCTTGGTCTCGTCTTCAGTCACCTCCTTGGTGTTGTCTCCAGTCACTCCCTTGGTCTCGCCTTCAGTCACCTCCTTGGTCTCGTCTTCAGTCACTCTCTTTGTCTCGCCTTCAGTCACTCCCTTGGTCTCGTCTCCAGGCACTCCCGTGGTCTCGTCTTCAGTCACCTCCTTGGTCTCGTCTTCAGTCACTCCCTTTGTCTAGTCTTCAGTAACTCCCTTGGTCCCGTCTCCAGTCACTCCCTTGGTCTCGCCTTCAGTCACCTCCTTGGTCTCGTCTCCAGTCACTCCCTTGGTCTCGCCTTCAGTCACCTCCTTGGTCTCGTCTTCAGTCACTCCCTTTGTCTCGTCTTCAGTCACTCCCTTGGTCTCGTCTCCAGTCACTCCCTTGATCTCGTCTCCAGGCACTCCGTTGGTCCCGCCGCCAGTCACACCCTTCGTCACGTCTCCAGTCACTCCCTTGGTCCCGCCGCCAGTCACTCCCTTCGTCTCGTCTTCAGGCACTCCCTTGGTCTCACCTTCAGTCACTTCCTTGCTCTCGTCTTCAGTCACTCCCTTGGTCTTGTCTTCAGTCACTCCCTTGTTCTCGCCTTCAGTCACTCCCTTGGTCTCGTCTTCAGTCACTCCCTTGGACTCGTCTTCAGTCACCACCTTGGTCTCGTCTTCAGTCACTCCCTTGGTCTCGCCTTCAGTCACTCCCCTCGTCTCGTCTCCAGTCACTCCCTTGGTCTCGTCTTCAGTCACTCCCTTGGTCTCGCCTTCAGTCACTCCCTTGGTCTCGCCGCCAGTCACTTCCTTGGTCTAGCCTTTAGTCACTACCTTGGTCTCGCCGCCAGTCACTCCCTTGGTCTAGCCTTCAGTCACTCCCTTGATCTCGACGCCAGTCACTCCCTTAGTCTCGCCGCCAGTCACTCCCTTGGTCTCGCCTCTAGTCACTCCCTTGGTCTCGTCTTCAGTCACCTCCTTTGTCTCGTCTCCAGTCACTCCATTGGTCTCGCCTCTAGTAACTCCCTTGGTCTCGTCTTCAGTGACCTCCTTGGTCTCGTCTTCAGTCACCTCCTTGGTCTCGTCTCCAGTCACTCCCTTTGTCTCGCCTCTAGTCACTCCCTTGGTCTCGTCTTCTGTCACCACCTTGTTCTCGTCTCCAGTCACTCCCTTGGTCTCGCCTCTAGTCACTCCCTTCGTCTTGTCTCCAGTCACTCCCTTGGTCTCGCCTCTAGTCACCTCCTTGGTCTCGTCTCCAGGCACTCCCTTGGTCCCGCCGCCAGTCACTCCCTTCGTCTCGTCTCCGGTCACTCCCTTGGTCCCGCCTCCAGTCACTCCCTTCGTCTCATCTCCAGTCACTCCCTTGGTCCTGCCGCCAGTCACTCCCTTCGTCTTGTCTCCAGTCACTCCCTTGGTCTCGCCACTAGTCACCTCCTTGGCCTCGCCTCTAGTCACCTCCTTGGTCTCACCTTTAGTCACCTCCTTGGTCTTGTCTCCAGGTACTCCTTTGGTCTCGACGCCAGTCACTCCCTTCGTCTCGTCTCCAGTCACTCCCTTGGTCTCGCCGCCAGTCACTCCCCTGATCTCGTCTCCAGGCATTCCCTTGGTCTCGCCGCCAGTCACTCCCTTGGTCTCGTCTCCAGTCACTCCCTTCGTCTCGCCGCCCGTCACTCCCTTGGTCTCGTCTCCAGGCGCTCCCTTGGTCTCGCCGCCAGTCACTCCCTTGGTCTCGTCTCCAGTCACTCCCTTCGTCTCGTCTCCAGTCTCTCCCTTGGTCTCGCCTCTAGTCACCTCCTTGGTCTCGTCTCCAGTCACTACCTTGGTCTCGCCGCCAGTCACTCCCTTCGTCTCGTCTCCAGGCACTCCCTTGGTGTCGCCTTCAGTCACTCCCTTGGTCTCGCCGCCAGTCACTCCCTTGGTCTCGCCTATAGTAACTCCCTTGGTCTCGTCTCCAGGCACTCGCTTGGTCTCGCCGCCAGTCACTCCCTTGTTCTCGCCTACAGTCACTCCCTTGGTCTCGTCTTCAGTCACTCCTTTGATCTCGCCTACGGCCACTCCCTTGGTCTCGCCTCCAGTCACTCGCTTGGTCTCGTCTCCAGGCACTCCCTTGGTCTCGTCTTCAGTCACCTCCTTGGTCTCGTCTCCAGTCACTCCCTTCGTCTCGCCTCTAGTCACTCCCTTGGTCTCGTCTTCAGTCACCTTCTTGGTCTCGTCTCCAGTCACTCCCTTGGTCTCGCCTCTAGTAACTCCCTTGGTCTCGTCTTCAGTGACCTCCTTGGTCTCGTCTTCAGTCACTCCCTTTGTGTCGCCTTCAGTCACTCCCTTGATCCCGCCGACTGTCACACCCTTTCTCTCGTCTTTAGTCACTCCCTTGGTCTCGCCTTCAGTCACTCCCTTGGTCTCGTCTTTAGTCACTCCCTTGGTCTCGCCTTCAGTCACTCCCTTCGTCTCGTCTTCAGCCACCCCTTGGTCTCGCCTTCAGTCACTCCCTTGGTCTCGTCTTCAGTCACCCCTTGGTCTCGCCTTCAGTCACTCCCTTGGTCTCGTCTTCAGTCACTCCCTTAGTCTCGACTTCAGTCACTCCCTTGTCTCGCCTTTAGTTACTCCCTTGGTCTCGTCTTCAGTCACTCCATTGGTCTCGTCTTCAGTCACTCCCTTGGTCTCGCCTCTAGTCACTCCCTTGGTCTCGTCTTCAGTCACTCCCTTGGTCTCGTCTTCAGTCACTCCCTTGGTCTCGCCTTCAGTCACTCCCTTCGTCTCGTCTTCAGTCACTCCCTTGGTCTCGCCTTCAGTCTCTCCCTTGATCCCGCCGACTGTCACTCCCTTCGTCTCGTCTACAGTCACTCCCTTGGTCTCGCCGCCAGTCACTCCCTTGGTCTAGCCTTCAGTCACTCCCTTGGTCTCCACGCCAGTCACTCCCTTAGTCTCGCCGCCAGTCACTCCCTTGGTCTCGCCTTCAGTCACTCCCTTCGTCTCGCCTTCAGTCACTCCCTTGGTCTCGTCTTCAGTCACTCCCTTGGTGTCGTCTTCAGTCACTCCCTTGGTCTCGCCTTCAGTCTCTCCCTTGGTCTCGCCGCCAGTCACTCACTTCGTCTCGTCTCCGGTCACTCCCTTCGTCTCGTCTTCAGTCACTCCATTGGTCTCGCCTTCAGTCACTCCCTGGGTCTCGCCGCCAGTCACTCCCTTCGTCTCGTCTCTGGTCACTCCCTTGGTCTCGTCTCCAGGCACTCCCTTGGTTCCGCCGCCAGTCACTCCCTTTGTCTCGTCTCCAGTCACTCCCTTGGTCCCGCCGCCAGTCACTCCTTTGGTCTCGTCTTCAGTCACCTCCTTGGTCTAGTCTCCAGGCACTCCCTTGGTCTCGTCTTCAGTCACCTCCTTGGTCTCGTCTCCAGGCACTCCCTTGGTCTCGTCTCCAGGCACTCCCTTGGTCTCGTCTCCAGGCACTCCCTTGGTCTCGCCTTCAGTCACCTCCTTTATCTCGTCTCCAGGAACTCCCTTGGTCTCGTCTTCAGTCACCTCCTTGGTATTGTCTCCAGTCACTCCCTTGGTCTCGCCTTCAGTCACCTCCTTGGTCTCGTCTTCAGTCACTCTCTTTGTCTGGTCTTCAATCACTCCCTTGGTCTCGTCTCCAGGCACTCCCGTGGTCTCGTCTTCAGTCACCTCCTTGGTCTCGTCTTCAGTCACTCCCTTGGTCTCGCCTTCAGTCACTCCCTTGGTCTCGCCTTCAGTCACCTCCTTGGTCTCGTCTTCAGTCACTCCCTTTGTCTCGTCTTCAGTCACTCCCTTGGTCTCGTCTCCAGTCACTCGCTTGGTCTCGTCTCCAGGCACTTCGTTGGTCCCGCCGCCAGTAACACCCTTCGTCTCGTCTCCAGTCACTCCGTTGGTCCCGCCGCCAGTCACTCCCTTCGTCTCGTGTTCAGTCACTCCCTTGGTCTCGCTGTCAGTCACTTCCTTGGTCTCGTCTTCAGTCACTCCCTTGGTCTCGTCTTCAGTCACTCCCTTGGTCTCGCCTTCAGTCACTCCCTTGGTCTCGTCTCCAGTCACTCCCTTCGTCTCGTCTCCAGTCTCTCCCTTGGTCTCGCCTCTAGTCACCTACTTGGTCTCGTCTCCACTCACTACCTTGGTCTCGCCGCCAGTCACTCCCTTCGTCTCGTCTCCAGGCACTCCCTTGGTGTCGCCTTCAGTCACTCCCTTGGTCTCGCCGCCAGTCACTCCCTTGGTCTCGCCTATAGTCACTCCCTTGGTCTCATCTCCAGGCACTCGCTTGGTCTCGCCGCCAGTCACTCCCTTGGTCTCGCCTATACTCACTCCCTTGGTGTCGTCTTCAGTCACTCGTTTGGTCTCGCCTACGGCCACTCCCTTGGTCTCGCCTCCAGTCACTCGCTTGGTCTCGTCTCCAGGCACTCCCTTGGTCTCGTCTTCAGTCACCTCCTTGGTCTCGTCTCCAGTCATTCCCTTCGTCCCGCCTTCAGTCACTCCTTTGGTCTCGTCTTCAGTCACTCCCTTGGTGTCGCCTTCAGTCACTCCCTTGGTCTCGTCTTCAGTCACTCCCTTGGTCTCGCCTTCAGTCACTCCCTTGGTCTCGTCTTCAATCACTCCCTTGGTCTCGCCTTCAGTCACTCCCTTCGTCTCGTCTTCAGTCTCTCCCTTGGTCTCGCCTTCAGTCACTCCCTTGGACTCGCCTTCAGTCACTCCCTTCGTCTCGCCGCCAGTCACTCCCTTCGTCTCGTCTCCAGTTACTCCCTTGGTCTCGACTTCAGTCGCTTCCTTGGTCTCGTCTTCAGTCACTCCCTTGGTCTCGCCTTCAGTCACTCCCTTGGTCTCGTGTTCAGTCACTCCCTTGGTCTCGCCTTCAGTCACTCCCTTGTTCTCGTCTTCAGTCACTCCCTTGGTCTCGCCTTCAGTCAGTCCCTTGGTCACGTCTTCAGTCACTCCCTTGGTCTCGTCTTAAGTCACTCCCTTGGTCTCGCCTTCAGTCACTCCCTTGGTCGCGCCGACAGTCACTCCCTTCGTCTCGTCTTCAGTCACTCCCTTGGTCTCGCCTTCAGTCACTCCCTTAGTCTTGTCTTCAGTCACTCCCTTGGTATCGCCTTCAGTCATTCCCTTGATCCCGCCGACAGTCACTCCCTTCGTCTCGTCTTCAGTCACTAACTTGGTCTCGCCTTCAGTCACTCTCTTGATCTCGTCTTCAGTCACTCCCTTGGTCCTGCCTTCAGTCACTCCCTTCGTCTCGTCTTCAGTCTCTCCCTTGGTCTCGCCTTCAGTCACTCCCTTGGTCTCGTCTTCAGTCACTCCCTTGGTCTCGATTTGAGTCACTCCCTTGTCTCGCCTTCAGTCACTCCCTTGGTCTGGTTTTCAGTCACTCCCTTGGTCTCGTCTTCAGTCACTCCCTTGGTCTCGCCTCTAGTCACTCCCTTGGTCTCGTCTTTAAATCACTCCCTTGGTCTCGTCTTCAGTCACTCCCTTGGTCTCGTCTACAGTCACTCCCTTGGTCTCGCCTTCAGTCACTCTCTTGCTCTCGTCTTCAGTCACTCCCTTGGTCTCGTCTTCAGTCACTCCCTTGGTCTCGCCTTCAGTCACTGTCTTGGTCTCGCCGCCAGTCACTTCCTTGGTCTAGCCTTCAGTCACTCCCTTGGTCTCGCCGCCAGTCACTCCCTTAGTCTCGCCGCCAGTCACTCCCTTGGTCTCGCCTTCAGTCACTCCATTGGTCTCGCCTTCAGTCACTCCCTTGGTCCCGCCGCCAGTAACTCCCTTCGTCTCGTCTCCAGTCACTCCCTTGGTCCTGCCGCCAGTGACTCCCTTCGTCTCGTCTTCAGTCACTCCCCTGGTCTCGCCATTAGTCAGCTCCTTGGTCTCGCCTCTAGTCACCTCCTTGGTCTCGCCTCTAGTCACCTCCTTGGTCTCGTCTCCAGGTACTCCCTTGGTCTCGCCGCCAGTCACTCCCTTCGTCTCGTCTCCAGTCACTCCCTTGGCCTCGCCGCCAGTCACTCCCTTGGTCTCGTCTCCAGGCACTCCCTTCGTCTCGCCGCCAGTCACTCCCTTGGTCTCGTCTTCAGTCACCTCCTTGGTGTTGTCTCCAGTCACTCCCTTGGTCTCGCCTTCAGTCACCTCCTTGGTCTCGTCTTCAGTCACTCTCTTTGTTTGGTCTTCAGTCACTCCCTTGGTCTCGTCTCCAGGCACTCCCGTGGTCTCGTCTTCAGTCACCTCCTTGGTCTCGTCTTCAGTCACTCCCTTTGTCTAGTCTTCAGTCACTCCCTTGGTCTCGTCTCCAGTCACGCCCTTAGTCTCGCCTTCAGTCACCTCCTTGGTCTCGTCTCCAGTCACTCCCTTGGTCTCGCCTTCAGTCACCTCCTTGGTCTCGTCTTCAGTCACTCCCTTTGTCTCGTCTTCAGTCACTCCCTTGGTCTCGTCTCCAGTCACTCCCTTGGTCTCGTCTCCAGGCACTCCGTTGTCCCCCCGCCAGTCACACCCTTCGTCTCGTCACCAGTAACTCCCTTGGTCCCGCCGCCAGTCACTCCCTTCGTCTCGTGTTCAGTCACTCCCTTGGTCTCGGTTTCAGTCACTCCCTTGGTCTCGGTTTCAGTCACTTCCTTGGTCTCGTCTTCAGTCACTCCCTTGGTCTCGTCTTCAGTCACTCCCTTGGTCTCGCCTTCAGTCACTCCCTTGGTCTCGTCTTCAGTCACTCCCTTCGTCTCGTCTTCAGTCACTCCCTTGATCCCGCCGCCAGTCACTCCCTTCGTCGCGTCGTCAGTCACTCACTTGGTCTCGCCTTCAGTCACTCCCTTGGTCTCGTCTTCAGTCACTCCCTTGGTGTCGCCTTCAGTCACTCCCTTGGTCTCGTCTTCACTCACTCCCTTGGTCTCGCCTTCAGTCACTCGCTTGGTCTCGTCTTCAGTCACTCCCTTGGTCTCGCCTTCAGTCACTCCCTTCGTCTCGTCTTCAGTCACTCCCTTGGTCTCGCCTTCAGTCACTCCCTTGGTCTAGCCGCCAGTCACTCCCTTCGTATCGTCTCCGGTAACTCCCTTCGTCTCGTCTTCAGACACTCCCTTGGTCTTGCCTTCAGTCACTCCCTTGGTCCCGCCGCCAGTCACTCCCTTGGTCTCGCCGCCAGTCGCTCCCTTCGTCTCGTCTCCGGTCAGTCCCTTGGTGTCGTCTCCAGGCACTCCCTTGGTCCCGCCGCCAGTCACACACTTCGTCTCGTCTCAAGTCACTCCCTTGGTCCCGCCGCCAGTCACTCCCTTCGTCTCGTCTTCAGTCACTCCCTTGGTCTCGCCTACAGTCACTTCCTTGGTCTCGTCTTCAGTCACTCCCTTGGTCTCACCTTCAGTCACTCCCTTCGTCTCGTCTTCAGCCACTCCCTTGGTCTCGCCTTCAGTCACTCCCTTGGTCTCGTCTTCAGTCACTCCCTTGGTCTCGCCTTCAGTCACTCCCCTCGTCTCGTCTCCAGTCACTATCTTGGTCTCGTCTTCAGTCACTCCCTTGTTCTCGCCTTCAGTTACTCCCTTGGTCTCGCCGCCAGTCACTTCCTTGGTCTAGCCTTTAGTCACTACCTTGGACTTGCCGCCAGTCACTCCCTTGGTCTAGCCTTCAGTCACTCCCTTGATCACGACGCCAGTCACTCCCTTAGTCTCGCCGCCAGTCACTCCCTTGGTCTCGCCTTCAGTCACTCCATTGGTCTCGCCTTCAGTCACTCCCTTGGTCTCGCCGCCAGTCACTCCCTTCGTATCGTCTCCGGTAACTCCCTTCGTCTCGTCTTCAGTCACTCCCTTGGTCTCGCCTTCAGTCACTCCCTTGGGTCCGCCACCAGTCACTCCCTTGGTCTCGCCGCCAGTCACTCCCTTCGTCTCGTCTTCAGTCACTCCCTTGGTCTCGCCTTCAGTCACTTCCTTGGTCTCGTCTTCAGTCACTCCCTTGGTCTCACCTTCAGTCACTCCCTTCGTCTCGTCTTCAGTCACTCCCTTGGTCTCGCCTTCAATCACTCCCTGGGTCTCGTTTTCAGTCACTCCCTTCGTCTCGTCTTCAGTCACTCCCTTGATCCCGCCGCCAGTCACTCCCTTCTTCGCGTCGTCAGTCACTCCCTTGGTCTCGCCTTCAGTCACTCCCTTGGTCTCGCCTTCAGTCACTCCCTTGGTCTCGCCGCCAGTCACTCCCTTGGTCTCGCCTTCAGTCACTCCATTGGTCTCGCCTTCAGTCACTCCCTTGGTCCCGCCGCCAGTCACTCCCTTCGTCTCGTCTCCAGTCACTCCCTTGGTCCTGTAGCCAGTGACTCCCTTCGTCTCGTCTTCAGTCACTCCCCTGGTCTCGCCATTAGTCAGCTCCTTGGTCTCGCCTCTAGTCACCTCCTTGGTCTCGCCTCTAGTCACCTCCTTGGTCTCGTCTCCAGGTACTCCCTTGGTCTCGCCGCCAGTCACTTCCTTCGTCTCGTCTCCAGTCACTCCCTTGGCCTCGCCGCCAGTCACTCCCTTGGTCTCGTCTCCAGGCACTCCCTTCGTCTCGCCGCCAGTCACTCCCTTGGTCTCGTCTTCAGTCACCTCCTTGGTGTTGTCTCCAGTCACTCCCTTGGTCTCGCCTTCAGTCACCTCCTTGGTCTCGTCTTCAGTCACTCTCTTTGTTTGGTCTTCAGTCACTCCCTTGGTCTCGTCTCCAGGCACTCCCGTGGTCTCGTCTTCAGTCACCTCCTTGCTCTCGTCTTCAGTCACTCCCTTTGTCTAGTCTTCAGTCACTCCCTTGGTCTCGTCTCCAGTCACGCCCTTAGTCTCGCCTTCAGTCACCTCCTTGGTCTCGTCTCCAGTCACTCCCTTGGTCTCGCCTTCAGTCACCTCCTTGGTCTCGTCTTCAGTCACTCCCTTTGTCTCGTCTTCAGTCACTCCCTTGGTCTCGTCTCCAGTCACTCCCTTGGTCTCGTCTCCAGGCACTCCGTTGTCCCCCCGCCAGTCACACCCTTCGTCTCGTCTCCAGTCACTCCCTTGGTCCCGCCGCCAGTCACTCCCTTCGTCTCGTGTTCAGTCACTCCCTTGGTCTCGGTTTCAGTCACTCCCTTGGTCTCGGTTTCAGTCACTTCCTTGGTCTCGTCTTCCGTCACTCCCTTGGTCTCGTCTTCAGTCACTCCCTTGGTCTCGCCTTCAGTCACTCCCTTGGTCTCGTCTTCAGTCACTCCCTTCGTCTCGTCTTCAGTCACTCCCTTGATCCCGCCGCCAGTCACTCCCTTCGTCGCGTCGTCAGTCACTCACTTGGTCTCGCCTTCAGTCACTCCCTTGGTCTCGTCTTCAGTCACTCCCTTGGTGTCGCCTTCAGTCACTCCCTTGGTCTCGTCTTCACTCACTCCCTTGGTCTCGCCTTCAGTCACTCCCTTGGTCTCGTCTTCAGTCACTCCCTTGGTCTCGCCTTCAGTCACTCCCTTCGTCTCGTCTTCAGTCACTCCCTTGGTCTCGCCTTCAGTCACTCCCTTGGTCTAGCCGCCAGTCACTCCCTTCGTATCGTCTCCGGTAACTCCCTTCGTCTCGTCTTCAGTCACTCCCTTGGTCTTGCCTTCAGTCACTCCCTTGGTCCCGCCGCCAGTCACTCCCTTGGTCTCGCCGCCAGTCGCTCCCTTCGTCTCGTCTCCGGTCAGTCCCTTGGTGTCGTCTCCAGGCACTCCCTTGGTCCCGCCGCCAGTCACACACTTCGTCTCGTCTCAAGTCACTCCCTTGGTCCCGCCGCCAGTCACTCCCTTCGTCACGTCGTCAGTCACTCCCTTGGTCTCGCCTTCAGTCACTCCCTTGGTCTCGCCTTCAGTCACTCCCTTGGTCTCGTCTTCAGTCACTCCCTTGGTCTCGCCTTCAGTCACTCCCTTGGTCTCGCCTTCAATCACTCCCTTGGTCTCGTCTTCAGTCACTCCCTTGGTCTCGCCTTCAGTCACTCCCCTCGTCTCGTCTCCAGTCACTCCCTTGGTCTCGTCTTCAGTCACTCCCTTGGTCTCGATTTGAGTCACTCCCTTGTCTCGCCTTCAGTCACTCCCTTGGTCTGGTTTTCAGTCACTCCCTTGGTCTCGTCTTCAGTCACTCCCTTGGTCTCGCCTCTAGTCACTCCCTTGGTCTCGTCTTCAATCACTCCCTTGGTCTCGTCTCCAGTCACTCCCTTGGTCTCGTCTTCAGTCACTCCCTTGGTCTCGCCTTCAGTCACTGTCTTGGTCTCGCCGCCAGTCACTTCCTTGGTCTAGCCTTCAGTCACTCCCTTGGTCTCGCCGCCAGTCACTCCCTTAGTCTCGCCGCCAGTCACTCCCTTGGTCTCGCCTTCAGTCACTCCATTGGTCTCGCCTTCAGTCACTCCCTTGGTCCCGCCGCCAGTCACTCCCTTCGTCTCGTCTTCAGTCACTCCCCTGGTCTCGCCATTAGTCAGCTCCTTGGTCTCGCCTCTAGTCACCTCCTTGGTCTCGCCTCTAGTCACCTCATTGGTCTCGTCTCCAGGTACTCCCTTGGTCTCGCCGCCAGTCACTCCCTTCGTCTCGTCTCCAGTCACTCCCTTGGCCTCGCCGCCAGTCACTCCCTTGGTCTCGTCTCCAGGCACTCCCTTGGTCTCGCCGCCAGTCACTCCCTTGGTCTCGTCTCCAGTCACTCCCTTCGTCTCGCCGCCAGTCACTCCCTTGGTCTCGTCTTCAGTCACCTCCTTGGTGTTGTCTCCAGTCACTCCCTTGGTCTCGCCTTCAGTCACCTCCTTGGTCTCGTCTTCAGTCACTCTCTTTGTTTGGTCTTCAGTCACTCCCTTGGTCTCGTCTCCAGGCACTCCCGTGGTCTCGTCTTCAGTCACCTCCTTGGTCTCGTCTTCAGTCACTCCCTTTGTCTAGTCTTCAGTCACTCCCTTGGTCTCGTCTCCAGTCACTCCCTTGGTCTCGTCTCCAGGCACTCCGTTGTCCCCCCGCCAGTCACACCCTTCGTCTCGTCTCCAGTCACTCCCTTGGTCCCGCCGCCAGTCACTCCCTTCGTCTCGTGTTCAGTCACTCCCTTGGTCTCGGTTTCAGTCACTCCCTTGGTCTCGGTTTCAGTCACTTCCTTGGTCTCGTCTTCAGTCACTCCCTTGGTCTCGTCTTCAGTCACTCCCTTGGTCTCGCCTTCAGTCACTCCCTTGGTCTCGTCTTCAGTCACTCCCTTCGTCTCGTCTTCAGTCACTCCCTTGATCCCGCCGCCAGTCACTCCCTTCGTCGCGTCGTCAGTCACTCACTTGGTCTCGCCTTCAGTCACTCCCTTGGTCTCGTCTTCAGTCACTCCCTTGGTGTCACCTTCAGTCACTCCCTTGGTCTCGTCTTCACTCACTCCCTTGGTCTCGCCTTCAGTCACTCCCTTGGTCTCGTCTTCAGTCACTCCCTTGGTCTCGCCTTCAGTCACTCCCTTCGTCTCGTCTACAGTCACTCCCTTGGTCTCGCCTTCAGTCACTCCCTTGGTCTCGCCGCCAGTCACTCCCTTCGTATCGTCTCCGGTAACTCCCTTCGTCTCGTCTTCAGTCACTCCCTTGGTCTCGCCTTCAGTCACTCCCTTGGTCCCGCCGCCAGTCACTCCCTTGGTCTCGCCGCCAGTCGCTCCCTTCGTCTCGTCTCCGGTCAGTCCCTTGGTGTCGTCTCCAGGCACTCCCTTGGTCCCGCCGCCAGTCACATACTTCGTCTCGTCTCAAGTCACTCCCTTGGTCCCGCCGCCAGTCACTCCCTTCGTCTCGTCTTCAGTCACTCCCTTGGTCTCGCCTACAGTCACTTCCTTGGTCTCGTCTTCAGTCACCTCCTTGGTCTCGTCTTCAGTCACTCCCTTTGTCTAGTCTTCAGTCACTCCCTTGGTCTCGTCTCCAGTCACGCCCTTAGTCTCGCCTTCAGTCACCTCCTTGGTCTCGTCTCCAGTCACTCCCTTGGTCTCGCCTTCAGTCACCTCCTTGGTCTCGTCTTCAGTCACTCCCTTTGTCTAGTCTTCAGTCACTCCCTTGGTCTCGTCTCCAGGCACTCCCGTGGTCTCGTCTTCAGTCACCTCCTTGGTCTCGTCTTCAGTCACTCCCTTTGTCTAGTCTTCAGTCACTCCCTTGGTCTCGTCTCCAGTCACGCCCTTAGTCTCGCCTTCAGTCACCTCCTTGGTCTCGTCTCCAGTCACTCCCTTGGTCTCGCCTTCAGTCACCTCCTTGGTCTCGTCTTCAGTCACTCCCTTTGTCTCGTCTTCAGTCACTCCCTTGGTCTCGTCTCCAGTCACTCCCTTGGTCTCGTCTTCAGCCACTCCCTTGGTCTCGCCTTCAGTCACTCCCTTGGTCTCGTCTTCAGTCACTCCCTTGGTCTCGCCTTCAGTCACTCCCCTCGTCTCGTCTCCAGTCACTATCTTGGTCTCGCCTTCAGTCACTTCCTTGGTCTCGTCTTCAGTCACTCCCTTGGTCTCACCTTCAGTCACTCCCTTCGTCTCGTCTTCAGTCACTCCCTTGGTCTCGCCTTCAATCACTCCCTGGGTCTCGTTTTCAGTCACTCCCTTCGTCTCGTCTTCAGTCACTCCCTTGATCCCGCCGCCAGTCACTCCCTTCTTCGCGTCGTCAGTCACTCCCTTGGTCTCGCCTTCAGTCACTCCCTTGGTCTCGCCTTCAGTCACTCCCTTGGTCTCGTCTTCAGTCACTCCCTTGGTCTCGCCTTCAGTCACTCCCTTGGTCTCGCCTTCAATCACTCCCTTGGTCTCGTCTTCAGTCACTCCCTTGGTCTCGCCTTCAGTCACTCCCCTCGTCTCGTCTCCAGTCACTCCCTTGGTCTCGTCTTCAGTCACTCCCTTGGTCTCGATTTGAGTCACTCCCTTGTCTCGCCTTCAGTCACTCCCTTGGTCTGGTTTTCAGTCACTCCCTTGGTCTCGTCTTCAGTCACTCCCTTGGTCTCGCCTCTAGTCACTCCCTTGGTCTCGTCTTCAATCACTCCCTTGGTCTCGTCTCCAGTCACTCCCTTGGTCTCGTCTTCAGTCACTCCCTTGGTCTCGCCTTCAGTCACTGTCTTGGTCTCGCCGCCAGTCACTTCCTTGGTCTAGCCTTCAGTCACTCCCTTGGTCTCGCCGCCAGTCACTCCCTTAGTCTCGCCGCCAGTCACTCCCTTGGTCTCGCCTTCAGTCACTCCATTGGTCTCGCCTTCAGTCACTCCCTTGGTCCCGCCGCCAGTCACTCCCTTCGTCTCGTCTTCAGTCACTCCCCTGGTCTCGCCATTAGTCAGCTCCTTGGTCTCGCCTCTAGTCACCTCCTTGGTCTCGCCTCTAGTCACCTCATTGGTCTCGTCTCCAGGTACTCCCTTGGTCTCGCCGCCAGTCACTCCCTTCGTCTCGTCTCCAGTCACTCCCTTGGCCTCGCCGCCAGTCACTCCCTTGGTCTCGTCTCCAGGCACTCCCTTGGTCTCGCCGCCAGTCACTCCCTTGGTCTCGTCTCCAGTCACTCCCTTCGTCTCGCCGCCAGTCACTCCCTTGGTCTCGTCTTCAGTCACCTCCTTGGTGTTGTCTCCAGTCACTCCCTTGGTCTCGCCTTCAGTCACCTCCTTGGTCTCGTCTTCAGTCACTCTCTTTGTTTGGTCTTCAGTCACTCCCTTGGTCTCGTCTCCAGGCACTCCCGTGGTCTCGTCTTCAGTCACCTCCTTGGTCTCGTCTTCAGTCACTCCCTTTGTCTAGTCTTCAGTCACTCCCTTGGTCTCGTCTCCAGTCACTCCCTTGGTCTCGTCTCCAGGCACTCCGTTGTCCCCCCGCCAGTCACACCCTTCGTCTCGTCTCCAGTCACTCCCTTGGTCCCGCCGCCAGTCACTCCCTTCGTCTCGTGTTCAGTCACTCCCTTGGTCTCGGTTTCAGTCACTCCCTTGGTCTCGGTTTCAGTCACTTCCTTGGTCTCGTCTTCAGTCACTCCCTTGGTCTCGTCTTCAGTCACTCCCTTGGTCTCGCCTTCAGTCACTCCCTTGGTCTCGTCTTCAGTCACTCCCTTCGTCTCGTCTTCAGTCACTCCCTTGATCCCGCCGCCAGTCACTCCCTTCGTCGCGTCGTCAGTCACTCACTTGGTCTCGCCTTCAGTCACTCCCTTGGTCTCGTCTTCAGTCACTCCCTTGGTGTCACCTTCAGTCACTCCCTTGGTCTCGTCTTCACTCACTCCCTTGGTCTCGCCTTCAGTCACTCCCTTGGTCTCGTCTTCAGTCACTCCCTTGGTCTCGCCTTCAGTCACTCCCTTCGTCTCGTCTACAGTCACTCCCTTGGTCTCGCCTTCAGTCACTCCCTTGGTCTCGCCGCCAGTCACTCCCTTCGTATCGTCTCCGGTAACTCCCTTCGTCTCGTCTTCAGTCACTCCCTTGGTCTCGCCTTCAGTCACTCCCTTGGTCCCGCCGCCAGTCACTCCCTTGGTCTCGCCGCCAGTCGCTCCCTTCGTCTCGTCTCCGGTCAGTCCCTTGGTGTCGTCTCCAGGCACTCCCTTGGTCCCGCCGCCAGTCACATACTTCGTCTCGTCTCAAGTCACTCCCTTGGTCCCGCCGCCAGTCACTCCCTTCGTCTCGTCTTCAGTCACTCCCTTGGTCTCGCCTACAGTCACTTCCTTGGTCTCGTCTTCAGTCACTCCCTTGGTCTCACCTTCAGTCACTCCCTTTGTCTCGTCTTCAGTCACTCCCTTGGTCTCGCCTTCAGTCACTCCCTTGGTCTCGTCTTCAGTCACTCCCTTGGTCTCGCCTTCAGTCACTCCCCTCGTCTCGTCTCCAGTCACTATCTTGGTCTCGTCTTCAGTCACTCCCTTGGTCTCGCCTTCAGTCACTCCCTTGGTCTCGCCGCCAGTCACTTCCTTGGTCTAGCCTTTAGTCACTCCCTTGGTCTAGCCTTCAGTCACTCCCTTGATCTCGACGCCAGTCACTCCCTTAGTCTCGCCGCCAGTCACTCCCTTGGTCTCGCCTTCAGTCACTCCATTGGTCTCGCCTTCAGTCACTCCCTTGGTCTCGCCGCCAGTCACTCCCTTCGTATCGTCTCCGGTAACTCCCTTCGTCTCGTCTTCAGTCACTCCCTTGGTCTCGCCTTCAGTCACTTCCTTGGTCTCGTCTTCAGTCACTCCCTTGGTCTCACCTTCAGTCACTCCCTTCGTCTCGTCTTCAGTCACTCCCTTGGTCTCGCCTTCAATCACTCCCTGGGTCTCGTTTTCAGTCACTCCCTTCGTCTCGTCTTCAGTCACTCCCTTGATCCCGCCGCCAGTCACTCCCTTCTTCGCGTCGTCAGTCACTCCCTTGGTCTCGCCTTCAGTCACTCCCTTGGTCTCGCCTTCAGTCACTCCCTTGGTCTCGTCTTCAGTCACTCCCTTGATCTCGTCTTCAGTCACTCCCTTGGTCTCGCCTTCAGTCACTCCCTTGGTCTCGCCTTCAGTCACTCCCTTGGTCTCGCCTTCAGTCACTCCGCTCGTCTCGTCTCCAGTCACTCCCTTGGTCTCGTCTTCAGTCACTCCCTTGGTCTCGCCTTCAGTCACTCCCTTGGTCCCGCCGATGGTCACTCCCTTCGTCTCGTCTTCAGTCACTCCCTTGGTCTCGCCTTCAGTCACTCCCTTAGTCTTGTCTTCAGTCACTCCCTTGGTATTGCCTTCAGTCATTCCCTTGATCCCGCCGACAGTCACTCCCTTCGTCTCGTCTTCAGTCACTAACTTGGTCTCGCCTTCAGTCACTCCCTTGGTCTCGTCTTCAGTCACTCCCTTGGTCTCGCCTTCAGTCACTCCCTTCGTCCCGTCTTCAGTGTCTCCCTTGGTCTCGCCTTCAGTCACTCCCTTGGTCTCGTCTTCAGTCACTCCCTTGGTCTCGATTTGAGTCACTCCCTTGTCTCGCCTTCAGTCACTCCCTTGGTCTGGTTTTCAGTCACTCCCTTGGTCTCGTCTTCAGTCACTCCCTTGGTCTCGCCTCTAGTCACTCCCTTGGTCTCGTCTTCAGTCACTCCCTTGGTCTCGTCTTCAGTCACTCCCTTGGTCTCGTCTACAGTCACTCCCTTGGTCTCGCCTTCAGTCACTCCCTTCATCTCGTCTCCAGTCACTCCCTTGGTCTCGTCTTCAGTCACTCCCTTGGTCTCGCCTTCAGTCACTCTCTTGCTCTCGCCGCCAGTCACTTCCTTGGTCTAGCCTTCAGTCACTCCCTTGGTCTCGCCGCCAGTCACTATTGTGCTGATCGCACTTATTTTGTTTTATGGAGGCACCTCCTTTGTTTCGCAACTCTCGCTTTCCCCGCTGGGTTGCGCTAGTGTCTTCCTATGGGTTGCCTCTCGGTGAAAGGAGACGAGAGTCGGAGTGCTCCTTTCGCGCCGTGCGGGGTAAGTTGTTTTGGCTTTAACTAGGGCTCAGGGTCCACGCGAAACATTTAGGCTTTCAGATAGGCTGAAGACTGCCTGACTCCTCGCTTGAGAGGGAATTGACTGGGGGTTATGCAAATTGGTTTGTTTTACCTGTATTTCTGTTGTGTTTCGACTTCCATTTCTGTATAAATTATTGATCCATAAAGGTTGTAGTTCTCGGAATTTTTAGTGCTCTCTTCTTTTCAGTTCCTCCCCCCCCCCCTTTCTCACGATTGTACCTAAGCCCCTATGGTTCAAAAATGGTAGCAGAGCGTGGTTGTCTTATGGTCGAGTGGGGCAGTTAAATTGAGCATTGGGTTATTGTTTTGATTAACCATGTCGAGTGACTTTCAGCTGTTGCGTAAGAATGAAATACTATTTGAGTTGGGGATTCGTGGACGTGATGATTTGTCGTCGGCAGACGTTCCGGCCCTATTAGACGCACTTCGTGGCGTGAAGGATAACGATTATGTTGTGTTGCCGGACAAACATTTATTGGTAACTGAATCACCGTCATTATGTGAGGCCGCACGGCTGGAATTTGAAGAGTTGTTCTCCGAGTTGAGTAATATCTCGGGGTTTTCGAAAGCGCAGGTGAGGCGTTTGACAGCCAGGATCTTGCATTATGTGCAGCGGATTGAATATTTCCAAAAATATTGTCCTAAGGTTAAGTTCGGGGTTGACTTAGCCGAGCTGAAGGGGCAGTTTAGGAGATATTTAGAAGTGCTTGCTCAGAAAGGGGATCGGGCCGAGTCGACTACTGTCACACCAACTGTGACGTCTCAAATGTCGGCCTTTAAACCGCTAAAGTTACTTCATCCCTTACAACAGTTGGTTGAACCTTATCAAGTCTTTAAGGTTGTTGATGTTCTTACAGCTCTTGAATTTCTGAAGTTCCTGGTAAGAGCTAAGGATTGCGCTGAATTATGCGAAGTTCCCGGTTTGCAGCTGCTTGAAGTAGTGATGTCAAAAGGGGGTGACGCGGTGCGCAGTATAATTGGGCGTATTAAGGGATGTGTTGATCCAGTCTCTGAATTACATGACAGTGTATTGAAGTGTTTCATTCCTCGTCGGGAGCTACATACATTAATTCAAGGTCATTATTTGAAACCCCAGGGATCAGGAGAGCCTTTCTTCGAGTACATTAGCAGGGTTAAGTTGTTTGCGCGTATACTACGGTTGCCAGATAGCGAACGGCAGATCTGTGACGTCATTATTACGGGGTTGACCCCGGAGGTACGTTCTCTTTTGGTATTTAGCTCTTGTCCTGCTACGTTTAAAGATTTAGAGGGGCTATTGCCGATCTTGGCAGAGTATGAGGCGTCAAATGCGGCACGAAACCGCGAATCATTGCAAGTGCCTCTGCATGGTGTTCGATTTGAGCCGCGGCAGACTAACCGAGGAGATTTGGCTCGAGATAGTTTTCGCTCGCCAGGGTCTTGTTTTAGATGTGGTTCTCCTGAGCATTTGGTTAGACAATGCACGGTGGCCAGGAAGCGTGGTGGCGTTTTACTACCCGTGGGGGTAGATGGTCAAAGGCGCCAAGATTGACAACGAGCTCCTTGCGGAATTTCTGCCTGTTGTCGGATATTCCGTCGGATAATAGCCAAGCCCTTTAATTTGAAGCCGACAGTACAGGTGACTGTTGGGAAACGACAGTTAATCGCTCTCTTGGACTCGGGGAGTTCCTGCTCTTTGGTACACGAGGAGTTTTATTATACCTATCTTGGTAAATTCTCGGACAAACCGCGACAGTGTAGCGTTGGGTGCGTGTCTGTAAATGGTCATAAATTTCAGGTGAATGCCAAGGTTCTGTTGACCATACGTATTTCGCGTTTTACGTGGAAACACTATTTCTATCTTCTGCCGGACCTGCCATTTCAACTGATTTTAGGCTCGGACTTTATGACTAGAGTCGGCCTAAGGCTTGATTTTCGGGATGGGGAAATCACCTTTGCATTTGCCCCTTCCGAACGAGTTGCATTTCAGTGCGGTCAAGTCATCAACAAACCACCTTTGGAGGAGAGTGGCGGGCTACGTCACCATATATGCGACGTCAGCAATGCTTTCCCCCATTTGACAGAAGAGCAGGGCCGTTCGCTGGAACAACTCTGTGCGAACCATGGGTCATTGTTTGCTGACCGTTTAGGAGTAACAAATTTGGTGGAGTATGATATACAACTAACAGACGACACCCCTGTGAAGTTACCACCCTATCGTGTCACCCCACCTAAAATGGCTATTCTTCGTAAAAAGATCGACGAAATGTTACGAAAGGGAGTGATCAGGCCGTCCACGTCTACTTATAGTAGTCCAGTATTTCTGGTCCCTAAGGGCGAGGACGATTTCAGGGTAGTGGTGGACTACCGGCACTTGAACAAGAAGATAAAGATCGAGGCCCAACCAATGCCACATCTAAATTCGGCAGCGCATTATTTTGCGGGTGCCAAAGTATTTACTAGTTTGGATTTGAATAGCGCCTACTACCAAGTGCCCTTATCGGAGTCCTCTAAGCCACTAACGGCTTTTGCTGTCCCATGGAGGCTTTATGAATTTCAACGAGTACCCTTCGGACTTGCTACTGGAGCTCAGGTGTTGTCGCGGTTATTAGACGAAATATTTTCGGACATCAAGTTTAAATATGTGTATCACTATCTAGATGACGTGGTTGTCTACTCGCCCGACTTTGAAACCCATTGCCAACATTTAGCGGAGGTCTTTGACCGGCTCGAGCGCGCAGGCCTTACCTTGCGCAAAGAGAAGTGTAACTTTGCTGCGGGACAGATTTCTTTCTTAGGTCATATTGTATCTCCGGCTGGGATAACGATTGATCCGGAGCGGACCAAAGTTCTACGTAACTTTCCTCCCCCTAAAACCGTAAAGGCATTGGCCAGGTACGTGGGGATGGTGAACTTTTTCAGCAAGTTTATTCCGCATTTTGCAGCGCGGGCGGAACCACTGAACCGTCTTCGGCGGAAGGGAACGCCGTTTAAGTGGGGTGAGGAACAGCAGCAGGCCTTTGAAGACCTTAAACAGGCCATAATGAATCCCCCGGTGTTGGCTTTCCCTGATTTTTCACGTAGATTTATCCTTCAGACCGATGCAAGCAGGGGATCGGTGGCTGCTGTGTTACTTCAGGATTTTCCTATGGGGCGTAGGGTTATTGGGTATAGTTCACGTACCCTCACTCCAGCCGAGCGGAAGTATTCAGTTTACGAACTTGAAACTTTGGCTGTGGTATTTGGCTTAGAAAAATACCGCGAATATCTGGAGCATGTTGAGTTTACTCTTGAGTGCGATAACCAGGCGCTAACGTGGTCGTTGGCCTCACCGCGATCTACAGGCAGGTTAGCGCGTTGGGGCGTACGCATTTCAGCTTTTAAGTTTGTCCCGATACATATACGTAGTTCAGAAAATTGTGTGGCTGATGCCTTAACGAGAGTATTCGAAGAACCAAGAGAATGTAAATGCGGAAAGGAAAATGTTTTAGCCGTCTGTGAATTTCCGGAGTTGTTCGAGGGTTGGCACACACATCAGAGGAAAGATCCGGATCTGCAGGCCCTTATTGATGGGCTTGAGGCTGGCGAGGTTGTTACCCCTTATTGTTTGAAGGAGGGTGTTTTGATGACCCAGGCTACCTTCGACGGCAAGAACAAGGTTGTTTTGCCACGGGCCTTAATTTCCATGGTGTTTGAATATTTCCATTCATCTCCTGTAGGCGGGCATTTGGGAATAGCCAAGACCAAAGACAAGATTCGGGAATATTTTGTGTGGCCGGGCATGAATAAAGAAATTGCCTCCCGAGTTAGACAGTGTCAGCTTTGTGCAATGGCGAAACCCGCGCAATGTACAGTATGGAAAGGTTTAGCATCGGAGGTGGCAAGTAGACCCCTGGAAAAATTATTTGTGGACTTTGTCGGTCCTTTTCCTCGTTCAGGCCAGGGGAATACGTATGCATTAGTCATAGTAGATTCGTTTAGTAAGTTTGTATGGATGTCGGCCTTACCGAAAGCGAATACACGAGGGGTAGTCAAGGTTCTCTCTTCAGTATTTGCGGCTTTTGGAGCCCCTCGTTATTTGGTAACAGACAACGCCACTCAATTTACTTCTTTCGCCTTTAGAAATTTCTGTTTTAGTTGGGGCATTAAAACCATAACTACCACCCCTTATTACCCCCGTCCTTCCCATGCCGAAAGATTTAACAGGAACCTCAAATCAGCATTAATAGCCTTTCATCATGATAATCATACTAAGTGGGACACTAATTTGTCTCGGTTGCAGTTGGCGTTTAATTCGGCTCGACACGAATCACATGGCGTTACCCCTCATCAGCTTATGTTAGCCTATATACCTAACTCTCCGCTGTCTAACCTTTGGCGGTTGGACGATTTGCTTCCCCAGAATATTACTCGCGAGGAAATATGTAGAGTATGGAAGGCCGCTTTTCGGAATTTGAAGAAGTCACTTGCCCAGGTAAAGAAGCGGTATGATGAAAATAAACGGCCTTCACCTTATGCCGTTGGCCAGAAAGTACTATGTAAGCTGTACACTCAATCTTCTAAGCAAAATGCTTATGCAGCGAAGTTGGCTCCTAGATACGTAGGGCCGTACGAGATTATAAGTATCTTCAAAAATGTTTCTGTGCGCTTAAGGGACCTCCGCACGGGCCAAGAAAGGAGAGCTCACGTCTCACAATTGAAACCCTTCCAGTAGTTTGGTATCTGTTTTCCGTATGTGTATGGGTTTCCTTTGTTTACTCCTGTATGTTTATGTTGTGAATAAAGTGTTTTGTTTTGAATGTGGGTGTTTGTTTATGTTGGAGCGTGCCATGTGTGCGCCGGGCTGTATACCTCTACGGCGCCCCTGTAGTTAGTTTCTGCCGGGCGTGTGGAGTCGGCATGGTGTAGATTTGTTTTCGTGTGTCTTTGTATGGAAGCGGTGTGAGGTGTTTGGTGTGGTATGTTTGGGGAGTATTTGTGGGATGTTTGCTGCGTGCTTGCGGTGTGTGTCTTGTGTAGTAATTATGTGTATTTCGTGTTTGTACTCTTGTGTTGTCTGGCCAGTAGGGATTTTGTTTTATGCGCATTTATTTATACAAGGCCTTGTTTATTTTGTTTAACTTGTATATATATATTGTTTATATATATATTGTTTATATATATATATATTGTTTAGCTTGTTTTAAATTGTCATTTGGAAGAAATTATATCAAGTTCGTTTAAATTGTTCTTATATTGTTATGTTCATTAAACAGTTTATGGTATGTTATCACGCTTGTTGATTATAAATTGATTCAATTTTTTTAATTTTCTGCTATTTATGTATTTGATGTCATCCACAGTTCTGTAAAAATACTGTCATTCATTCAGTTTGATCTACCCTGAGATGTTATTTTGGGGCAGCAGCCTATTTGAAGCCTGCGTTTTGTTCCCTTTCTGTTGGGTTTGTTCCGTGTTACAGCCTCGCCAGCTCCTGTTCGTAACCTGTCCAGAAAGCACCTAACCACCGCAGTTTGGCATTGTGTAATGTTAAGCCTGGCTGTTACCATCTATCTGGAGTGTTACGGCAGCAGTAAGGTCCGCAATGGAGATTTCTGGAGGCCAGGGAGGTGACGATGGAATATGAAGGGGCTTGTATGTGGCCCACGTTTTGGGTTTTGGACTTTCTCAACGCCTGATTGCAACGAGAGGACATCCACAGGCTCAAACCCAGAATTTGTTAATTTCTCTGGAACAACGAGGGATCGGTACGCCCAACGAGCTGTGCATCGTCTCTCCCGTCCTGGAAAAACAGAATTGTGCTCTCTGATGTGACAGTGGCCAGTGATTTGTAGTGACAGTGTTTGGTGCCAGTGCTTTCACAGTGACCTGTACAATGACCGGGCGGTGTAAGGTGTGTCCTTCCTAATATGATACTTCTCATACAATATCAGTCTGTTCCTTTCCAGAATGGCGAGTGCGTGTTGTCAGATGGGGGCGGGAGTATTGTGCTGATCGCACTTATTTTGTTTTATGGAGGCACCTCCTTTGTTTCGCAACTCTCGCTTTCCCCGCTGGGTTGCGCTAGTGTCTTCCTATGGGTTGCCTCTCGGTGAAAGGAGACGAGAGTCGGAGTGCTCCTTTCGCGCCGTGCGGGGTAAGTTGTTTTGGCTTTAACTAGGGCTCAGGGTCCACGCGAAACATTTAGGCTTTCAGATAGGCTGAAGACTGCCTGACTCCTCGCTTGAGAGGGAATTGACTGTGGGTTATGCAAATTGGTTTGTTTTACCTGTATTTCTGTTGTGTTTCGACTTCCATTTCTGTATAAATTATTGATCCATAAAGGTTGTAGTTCTCGGAATTTTTAGTGCTCTCTTCTTTTCAGTTCCTCCCCCCCCCCTTTCTCACGATTGTACCTAAGCCCCTATGGTTCACTCCCTTAGTCTCGCCGCCAGTCACTCCCTTGGTCTCGCCTTCAGTCACTCCATTGGTCTCGCCTTCAGTCACTCCCTTGGTCCCGCCGCCAGTCACTCCCTTCCTCTCGTCTCCAGTCACTCCCTTGGTCCTGCCGCCAGTCACTCCCTTCGTCTCGTCTTCAGTCACTCCCCTGGTCTCGCCATTAGTCAGCTCCTTGGTCTCGCCTCTAGTCACCTCCTTGGTCTCGTCTCCAGGTACTCCCTTGGTCTCGCCGCCAGTCACTCCCTTCGTCTCGTCTCCAGTCGCTCCCTTGGTCTCGCCGCCAGTCACTCCCTTGGTCTCGTCTCCAGGCACTCCCTTGGTCTCGCCGCCAGTCACTCCCTTGGTCTCGTCTCCAGTCACTCCCTTCGTCTCGCCGCCAGTCACTCCCTTGGTCTCGTCTCCAGGCACTCCCTTGGTGTCGCCTTCAGTCACTCCCTTGGTCTCGCCGCCAGTCACTCCCTTGGTCTCGCCTATAGTCACTCCCTTGGTCTCCATTCTCCAGGCACTCCCTTGGTCTCGTCTTCAGTCACCTCCTTGGTGTTGTCTCCAGTCACTCCCTTGGTCTCGCCTTCAGTCACCTCCTTGGTCTCGTCTTCAGTCACTCTCTTTGTCTGGTCTTCAGTCACTCCCTTGGTCTCGTCTCCAGGCACTCCCGTGGTCTCGTCTTCAGTCACCTCCTTGGTCTCGTCTTCAGTCACTCCCTTTGTCTAGTCTTCAGTCACTCCCTTGGTCTCGTCTCCAGTCACGCCCTTAGTCTGGCCTTCAGTCACCTCCTTGGTCTCGTCTCCAGTCACTCCCTTGGTCTCGCCTTCAGTCACCTCCTTGGTCTCGTCTTCAGTCACTCCCTTGGTCTCGTCTCCAGTCACTCCCATGGTCTCGTCTCCAGGCACTCCGTTGGTCCCGCCGCCAGTCACACCCTTCGTCTCGTCTCCAGTCACTCCCTTGGTCCCGCCGCCAGTCACTCCCTTCGTCTCGTGTTCAGTCACTCCCTTGGTCTCGGTTTCAGTCACTCCCTTGGTCTCGGTTTCAGTCACTTCCTTGGTCTCGTCTTCAGTCACTCCCTTGGTCTCGTCTTCAGTCACTCCCTTGGTCTCGCCTTCAGTCACTCCCTTGGTCTCGTCTTCAGTCACTCCCTTGGACTCGTATTCAGTCACTCCCTGGGTCTCGTCTTCAGTCACTCCCTTCGTCTCGTCTTCAGTCACTCCCTTGATCCCGCCGCCAGTCACTCCTTTCGTCGCGTCGTCAGTCACTCCCTTGCTCTCGCCTTCAGTCACTCCCTTGGTCTCGCCTTCAGTCACTCCCTTGGTGTCGCCTTCAGTCACTCCCTTGGTCTCGTCTTCACTCACTCCCTTGGTCTCGCCTTCAGTCACTCCCTTGGTCTCGTCTTCAGTCACTCCCTTGGTCTCGCCTTCAGTCACTCCCTTCGTCTCGTCTTCAGTCACTCCCTTGGTCTCGCCTTCAGTCACTCCCTTGGTCTCGCCGCCAGTCACTCCCTTCGTATCGTCTCCGGTAACTCCCTTCGTCTCGTCTTCAGTCACTCCCTTGGTCTCGCCTTCAGTCACTCCCTTGGTCCCGCCGCCAGTCACTCCCTTGGTCTCGCCGCCAGTCGCTCCCTTCGTCTCGTCTCCGGTCACTCCCTTGGTGTCGTCTCCAGGCACTCCTTTGGTCCCGCCGCCAGTCACACACTTCGTCTCGTCTCAAGTCACTCCCTTGGTCCCGCCGCCAGTCACTCCCTTCGTCTCGTCTTCAGTCACTCCCATGGTCTCGCCTTCAGTCACTTCCTTGGTCTCGTCTTCAGTCACTCCCTTGGTCTCACCTTCAGTCACTCCCTTCGTCTCGTCTTCAGTCACTCCCTTGGTCTCGCCTTCAGTCACTCCCTTGGTCTCGTCTTCAGTCACTCCCTTGTTCTCGCCTTCAGTCACTCCCCTCGTCTCGTCTCCAGTCACTCCCTTGGTCTCGTCTTCAGTCACTCCCTTGGTCTCGCCTTCAGTCACTCCCTTGGTCTCGCCGCCAGTCACTTCCTTGGTCTAGCCTTTAGTCACTACCTTGGTCTCGCCGCCAGTCACTCCCTTGGTCTAGCCTTCAGTCACTCCATTGGTCTCGCCTTCAGTCACTCCCTTGGTCTCGCCGCCAGTCACTTCCTTCGTATCTTCTTCGGTAACTCCCTTCGTCTCGTCTTCAGTCACTCCCTTGGTCTCGCCTTCAGTCACTCCCTTGGGCCCGCCACCAGTCACTCCCTTGGTCTCGCGGCCAGTCACTCCCTTAGTCTCGCCGCCAGTCACTCGCTTGGTCTCGCCTTCAGTCACTCCATTGGTCTCGCCTTCAGTCACTCCCTTGGTCTCGCGGCCAGTCACTCCCTTCGTATCTTCTCCGGTAACTCCCTTCGTCTCGTCTTCAGTCACTCCCTTGGTCTCGCCTTCAGTCACTCCCTTGGGCCCGCCGCCAGTCACTCCCTTGGTCTCGCCGCCAGTCACTCCCTTCGTCTCGTCTTCAGTCACTCCCTTGGTCTCGCCTTCAGTCACTTCCTTGGTCTCGTCTTCAGTCACTCCCTTGGTCTCAACTTCAGTCACTCCCTTCGTCTCGTCTTCAGTCACTCCCTTGGTCTCGCCTTCAATCACTCCCTGGGTCTCGTTTTCAGTCACTCCCTTCGTCTCGTCTTCAGTCACTCCCTTGATCCCGCCGCCAGTCACTCCCTTCGTCGCGTCGTCAGTCACTCCCTTGGTCTCTCCTTCAGTCACTCCCTTGGTCTCGCCTTCAGTCACTCCCTTGGTCTCGTCTTCAGTCACTCCCTTGGTCTCGCCTTCAGTCACTCCCTTGGTCTCGTCTTCAGTCACTCCCTTGGTCTCGCCTTCAGTCACTCCCCTCGTCTCGTCTCCAGTCACTCCCTTGGTCTCGTCTTCAGTCACTCCCTTGGTCTCGCCTTCAGTCACTCCCTTGGTCTCGCCGCCAGTCACTTCCTTGGTCTAGCCTTTAGTCACTACGTTGGTCTCGCCGCCAGTCACTCCCTTGGTTTAGCCTTCAGTCACTCCCTTGATCTCGACGCCAGTCACTCCCTTAGTCTCGCCGCCAGTCACTCCCTTGGTCTCGCCTTCAGTCACTCCATTGGTCTCGCCTTCAGTCTCTTACTTGGTCTCGCCGCCAGTCACTCCCTTCGTATCGTCTCCGGTAACTCCCTTCGTCTCGTCTTCAGTCACTCCCTTGGTCTCGCCTTCAGTCACTCCCTTGGTCCCGCCGCCAGTCACTCCCTGGGTCTCGTCTTCAGTCACTCCCTTCGTCTCGTCTTCAGTCACTCCCTTGATCCCGCCGCCAGTCACTCCCTTCGTCGCGTCGTCAGTCACTCCCTTGGTCTCGCCTTCAGTCACTCCCTTGGTCTCGTCTTCAGTCACTCCCTTGGTGTCGCCTTCAGTCACTCCCTTGGTCCCGTCTTCAGTCACTCCCTTGATCTCGCCTTCAGTCACTCCCTTGGTCTCGTCTTCAGTCACTCCCTTGGTCTCGGCTACAGTCACTCCCTTCGTCTCGTCTTCAGTCACTCCCTGGGTCTCGCCTTCAGTCACTCCCTTGGTCTCGCCGCCAGTCACTCCCTTCGTATCGTCTCCGGTAACCCCCTTCGTCTCGTCTTCAGTCACACCCTTGGTCTCGCTTTCAGTCACTCCCTTGGTCCCGCCGCCAGTCACTCCCTTGGTCTCGTCTCCGGTCACTCCCTTGGTGTGGTCTCCAGGCACTCCCTTGGTCCCGCCGCCAGTCACACACTTCGTCTCGTCTCAAGTCACTCCCTTGGTCCCGCAGCCAGTCACTCCCTTCGTCTCGTCTTCAGTCACTCCCTTGGTCTCGCCTTCAGTCACTTCCTTGGTCTCGTCTTCAGTCACTCCCTTGGTGTCGCCTTCAATCACCCTCTGGGTCCGTCTTCAGTCACTACCTTCGTCTCGTCTTCAGTCACTCCCTTGATCCCGCCGCCAGTCACTCCCTTCGTCGCGTCGTCAGTCACTCCCTTGGTCTCGCCTTCAGTCACTCCCTTGGTCTCGCCTTCAGTCACTCCCTTGGTCTCGTCTTCAGTCACTCCCTTGGTCTCGTCTTCAGTCACTCCCTTGGTCTCGCCTTCAGTCACTCCCTTGGTCTCGTCTTCAGTCACTCCCTTGGTCTCGCCTTCAGTCACTCCCCTCGTCTCTTCTCCAGTCACTCCCTTGGTCTCGTCTTCAGTCACTCCCTTGGTCTCGCCTTCAGTCACTCCCTTGGTCTCGCCGCCAGTCACTTCCTTGGTCTAGCCTTTAGTCACTACCTTGGTCTCGCCGCCAGTCACTCCCTTGGTCTAGCCTTCAGTGACTCCCTTGATCTCGACGCCAGTCACTCCCTTAGTCACGCCGCCAGTCACTCCCTTGGTCTCGCCTTCAGTCACTCCATTGGTCTCGCCTTCAGTCACTCGTTTGGTCTCGCCGGCAGTCACTCCCTTCGTATCGTCTCCGGTAACTCCCTTCGTCTCGTCTTCAGTCACTCCCTTGGTCTCGCCTTCAGTCACTCACTTGGTCCCGCCGCCAGTCACTCCCTTGGTCTAGCCGCCAGTCACTCCCTTCGTCTCGTCTCCGGTCACTCCCTTGGTGTCGTCTCCAGGCACTCCCTTGGTCCCGCCGCCAGTCACACCCTTCGTCTCGTCTCCAGTCACTCCCTTGGTCCCGCCGCCAGTCACTCCCTTCGTCTCGTCTTCAGTCACTCCCTTGGTCTCGCCTTCAGTCACTTCCTTGGTCTCGTCTTCAGTCACTCCCTTGGTCTCACCTTCAGTCACTCCCTTCGTCTCGTCTTCAGTCACTCCCTTGGTCTCGCCTTCAATCACTCCCTGGGTCTCGTCTTCAGTCACTCCCTTCGTCTCGTCTTCAGTCACTCCCTTGATCCCGCCGCCAGTCACTCCCTTCGTCGCGTCGTCAGTCACTCCCTTGGTCTCGCCTTCAGTCACTCCCTTGGTCTCGTCTTCAGTCACTCCCTTGGTGTCGCCTTCAGTCACTCCCTTGGTCTCGTCTTCAGTCACTCCCTTGGTCTCGCCTTCAGTCACTCCCTTGGTCTCGTCTTCAGTCACTCCCTTGGTCTCGCCTTCAGTCACTCCCTTCGTCTCATCTTCAGTCACTCCCTTGGTCTCGCCCTCAGTCACTCCCTTGGTCTCGCCTTCAGTCACTCCCTTCGTCTCGCCGCCAGTCACTCCCTTCGTCTCGTCTCCAGTTACTCCCTTGGTCTCGTCTTCAGTCGCTTCCTTGGTCTCGTCTTCAGTCACTCCCTTGGTCTCGCCTTCAGTCACTCCCTTGGTCTCGTGTTCAGTCACTCCCTTGGTCTCGCCTTCAGTCACTCCCTTGTTCTCGTCTTCAGTCACTCCCTTGGTCTCGCCTTCAGTCAGTCCCTTGGTCTCGTCTTCAGTCACTCCCTTGGTCTCGTCTTCAGTCACTCCCTTGGTCTCGCCTTCAGTCACTCCCTTGGTCCCGCCGCCAGTCACTCCCTTCGTCTCGTCTTCAGTCACTCCCTTGGTCTCGCCTTCAGTCACTCCCTTGGTCTCGTCTTCAGTCACTCCCTTGGTATCGCCTTCAGTCATTCCCTTGATCACGCCGACAGTCACTCCCTTCGTCTCGTCTTCAGTCACTAACTTGGTCTCGCCTTCAGTCACTCCCTTGGTCTCGTTTTCAGTCACTCCCTTGGTCTCGCCTTCAGTCACTCCCTTCGTCTCGTCTTCAGTCACTCCCTTGGTTTCGTCTTCAGTCACTCCCTTGGTTTCGCCTTCAGTCACTCCCTTGGTCTCGTCTTCAGTCACTCCCTTGGTCTCGATTTAAGTCACTCCCTTGTCTCGCCTTCAGTCACTCCCTTGGTCTCGTTTTCAGTCACTCCCTTGGTCTCGTCTTCAGTCACTCCCTTGGTCTCGCCTCTAGTCACTCCCTTGGTCTCGTCTTCAGTCACTCCCTTGGTCTCGTCTTCAGTCACTCCCTTGGTCTCGTCTTCAGCCACTCCCTTGGTCTCGTCTTCAGTCACTCCCTTCGTCTCGTCTCCAGTCACTCCCTTGGTCTCGTCTTCAGTTACTCCCTTGGTCTCGTCTCCAGTCACTCCCTTGGTCTCGCCTTTAGTCACCTCCTTGTTCTCGTCTCCTGGCACTCCCTTGGTCTCGTCTTCAGTCACCTCCTTGGTCTCGTCTCCAGTCACTCCCTTGGTCTCGCCTCTAGTCACTCCCTTGGTCTCGTCTTCATTCACCTCCTTGGTCTCGTCTCCAGTCACTCCCTTCGTCTCGCCTCTAGTCACTCCCTTGGTCTCGTCTTCAGTGACCTCCTTGGTCTCGTCTTCAGTGACCTCCTTGGTCTCGTATCCAGTCACTCCCTCGGTGTCGCCTCTAGTCACTCCCTTGGTCTAGTCTTCTGTCACCTCCTTGGTCTCGTCTCCAGTCACTCCCTTGGTCTCGCCTCTAGTCACTCCCTTCGTCTCGTCTCCAGTCACTCCCTTAGTCTCGCCTCTAGTCACCTCCTTGTTCTCGTCTCCAGGCACTCCCTTGGTCCCGCCGCCAGTCACTCCCTTCGTCTCGTCTCCAGTCACTCCCTTGGTCCCGCCGCCAGTCACTCACTTCGTCTCGTCTCCAGTCACTCCCTTGGTCCTGCCGCCAGTCACTCCCTTCGTCTCGTCTTCAGTCACTCCCCTGGTCTCGCCACTAGTCAGCTCCTTGGTCTCGCCTCTAGTCACCTCCTTGGTCTCGCCTCTAGTCACCTCCTTGGTCTCGTCTCCAGGTACTCCCTTTGTCTGGCCGCCAGTCACTCCCTTCGTCTCGTCTCCAGTCACTCCCTTGGTCTCGCCGCCAGTCACTCCCTTGGTCTCGTCTCCAGGCACTCCCTTGGTCTCGCCGCCAGTCACTCCCTTGGTCTCGTCTCCAGTCACTCCCTTCGTCTCGCCGCCAGTCACTCCCCTGGTCTCGTCTCCAGGCACTCCCTTGGTCTCGCCGCCAGTCACTCCCTTGGTCTCGTCTCCAGTCACTCCCTTCGTCTCCTCTCCAGTCTCTGCCTTGGTCTCGCCTCTAGTCACCTCCTAGGTCTCGTCTCCAGTCACTACCTTGGTCTCGCCGCCAGTCACTTCCTTCGTCTCGTCTCCAGGCACTCCCTTGTTTCGCCTTCAGTCACTCCCTTGATCTCGCCGCCAGTCACTCCCTTGGTCTCGCCAATAGTCACTCCCTTGGTCTCATCTCCAGGCACTCGCTTGGTCTCGCCGCCAGTCACTCCCTTGGTCTCGCCTATAGTTACTCCCTTGGTCTCGTCTTCAGTCACTCCTTTGGTCTCGCCTACGGCCACTCCCTTGGTCTCGCCTCCAGTCACTCGCTTGGCCTCGTCTCCAATCACTCCCTTGGTCTCGTCTTCAGTCACCTCCTTGGTCTCGTCTTCAGTCACTCCCTTGGTCTCGTCTCCAGGCACTCCCGTGGTCTCGTCTTCAGTCACCTACTTGTTCTCGTCTTCAGTCACTCCCTTTTTCTAGTCTTCAGTCACTCCGTTGGTCTCGTCTCCAGTCACTCCCTTGGTCTCGCCTTCAGTCACCTCCTTGGTCTCGTCTCCAGTCACTCCCTTGGTCCCGCCGCCAGTCACTCCCTTCGTCTCGTCTTCAGTCACTCCCTTGGTCTCGCCTTCAGTCACTTCCTTGGTCTCGTCTTCAGTCACTCCCTTGGTCTCACCTTCAGTCACTCCCTTCGTCTCGTCTTCAGTCACTCCCTTGGTCTCGCCTTCAATCACTCCCTGGGTCTCGTTTTCAGTCACTCCCTTCGTCTCGTCTTCAGTCACTCCCTTGATCCCGCCGCCAGTCACTCCCTTCGTCGCGTCGTCAGTCACTCTCTTGGTCTCGCCTTCAGTCACTCCCTTGGTCTCGCCATCAGTCACTCCCTTGGTCTCGTCTTCGGTCACTCCCTTGGTCTCGTCTTCAGTCACTCCCTTGGTCTCGCCTTCAGTCACTCCCTTGGTCTCGTCTTCAGTCACTCCCTTGGTCTCGCCTTCAGTCACTCCCCTCGTCTCGTCTCCAGTCACTCCCTTGGTCTCGTCTTCAGTCACTCCCTTGGTCTCGCCTTCAGTCACTCCCTTGGTCTCGCCGCCAGTCACTTCCTTGGTCTAGCCTTTAGTCACTACCTTGGTCTCGCCGCCAGTCACTCCCTTGGTTTAGCCTTCAGTCACTCCCTTGATCTCGACACCAGTCACTCCCTTAGTCTCGCCGCCAGTCACTCCCTTGGTCTCGCCTTCAGTCACTCCATTGGTCTCGCCTTCAGTCGCTCCCTTGGTCTCGCCGCCAGTCACTCCCTTCGTATCGTCTCCGGTAACTCCCTTCGTCTCGTCTTCAGTCACTCCCTTGGTCTCGCCTTCAGTCACTCCCTTGGTCCCGCCGCCAGTCACTCCCTTGGTCTCGCCACCAGTCACTCCCTTCGTCTCGTCTCCGGTCACTCCCTTGGTGTCGTCTCCAGGCACTCCCTTGTTCCCGCCGCCAGTCACACCCTTCGTCTCGTCTCCAGTCACTCCCTTGGTCCCACCGCCAGTCACTCCCTTCGTCTCGTCTTCAGTCACTCCCTTGGTCTCGCCTTCAGTCACTTCCTTGGTCCGGTCTTCAGTCACTCCCTTGGTCTCACCTTCAGTCACTCCCTTCTTCTGGTCTTCAGTCACTCCCTTGGTCTCGCCTTCAATCACTCCCTGGGTCTCGTCTTCAGTCACTCCCTTCGTCTCGTCTTCAGTCACTCCCTTGATCCCGCCGCCAGTCACTCCCTTCGTCGCGTCGTCAGTCACTCCCTTGGTCTTGCCTTCAGTCACTCCCTTGGACTCGTCTTCAGTCACTCCCTTGGTATCGCCTTCAGTCACTCTCTTGGTCTCGTCTTCAGTCACTCGCTTGCTCTCGCCTTCAGTCACTCCCTTGGTCTCGTCTTCAGTCACTCCCTTGGTCTCGCCTTCAGCCACTCCCTTCGTCTCGTCTTCAGTCACTCCCTTGGTCTCGCCTTCAGTCACTCCCTTGGTCTCGCCGCCAGTCACTCCCTTCGTATCGTCTCCGGTAACTCCCTGCGTCTCGTCTTCAGTCACTCCCTTGGTCTCGCTTTCAGTCACTCCCTTGGGCCCGCCGCCAGTCACTCCCTTGGTCTCGCCGCCAGTCACTCCCATCGTCTCGTCTCCGGTCACTCCCTTGGTGTCGTCTCCAGGCACTCCCTTGGTCCCGCCGCCAGTCACACACTTCGTCTCGTCTCAAGTCACTCCCTTGGTCCCGGCGCCAGTCACTCCCTTCGTCTCGTCTTCAGTCACTCCCTTGGTCTCGCCTTCAGTCACTTCCTTGGTCTCGTCTTCAGTCACTCCCTTGATCCCGCCGCCAGTCACTCCCTTCGTCGCGTCGTCAGTCACTCCCTTGGTCTTGCCTTCAGTCACTCCCTTGGTCTCGCCTTCAGTCACTCCCTTGGTCTCGTCTTCAGTCACTCCCTTGGTCTCGTCTTCAGTCACTCCCTTGGTCTCGCCTTCAGTCACTCCCTTGGTCTCGTCTTCAGTCACTCCCTTGGTCTCGCCTTCAGTCACTCCCCTCGTCTCGTCTCCAGTCACTCCCTTGGTCTCGTCTTCAGTCACTCCCTTGGTCTCGCCTTCAGTCACTCCCTTGGTCTCGCCGCCAGTCACTTCCTTGGTCTAGCCTTTAGTCACTACCTTGGTCTCGCCGCCAGTCACTCCCTTGGTCTAGCCTTCAGTCACTCCCTTGATCTCGACGCCAGTCACTCCCTTAGTCTCGCCGCCAGTCACTCCCTTGGTCTCGCCTTCAGTCACTCCATTGGTCTCGCCTTCAGTCACTCCCTTGGTCTCGTCTTCAGTCACTCCCTTGGTCTCGCCTTCAGTCACTCCCTTGGTCTCGTCTTCAGTCACTCCCTTGGTCTCGCCTTCAGTCACTCCCCTCGTCTCGTCTTCAGTCACCTCCTTGGTCTCGTCTTCAGTCACTCCCTTTGTCTCGTCTTCAGTCACTCCCTTGGTCTCGTCTCCAGTCACTCCCTTGGTCTCGCCTTCAGTCACCTCCTTGTTCTCGTCTCCAGGCACTCCCTTGGTCTCGTCTTCAGTCACCTCCTTGTTCTCGTCTCCATGCACTCCCTTGTTCTCGTCTTCAGTCACCTCCTTGTTCTCGTCTCCAGGCACTCCCTTGGTCTCGTCTTCAGTCACCTCCTTGTTCTCGTCTCCAGGTACTCCCTTGTTCTCGTCTTCAGTCACCTCCTTGTTCTCGTCTCGAGGCACTCCCTTGGTCTCGTCTTCAGTCACCTCCTTGTTCTCGTCTCCAGTCACTCCCTTGGTCTCGCCTTCAGTCACCTCCTTGTTCTCGTCCCCAGGCACTCCGTTGGTCTCGCCTTCAGTCACCTCCTTGTTCTCGTCTCCAGGCACTCCCTTGTTCTCGTCTCCAGGCACTCCCTTGGTCTCGTCTCCAGTCACTCCCTTGGTCTCGCCTCTAGTCACTCCCTTGGTCTCGTCTTCAGTCACCTCCTTGGTCTCGGCTCCAGTCACTCCGTTGGTCTCGCCTCTAGTCACTCCCTTGGTCTCGTCTTCAGTGACCTCCTTGGTCTCGTCTTCAGTCACCTCCTTGGTCTCGTCTCCAGTCACTCCCTTGGTCTCGCCTCTAGTCACTTCCTTGGTCTCGTCTTCTGTCACCTCCTTGGTCTCGTCTCCAGTCACTCCCTTGGTCTCGCCTCTAGTCACTCCCTTCGTCTCGTCTCCAGTCACTCCCTTGGTCTCGCCTCTAGTCACTTCCTTGGTCTCGTCGCCAGGCACTCCCTTGGTCCCGCCACCAGTCACTCCCTTCGTCTCGTCTCCAGTCACTCCCTTGGTCCCGCCGCCAGTCACTCCCTTCGTCTCGTCTCCAGTCACTCCGTTGGTCCCGCCGCCAGTCACTCCCTTCGTCTCGTCTTCAGTCACTCCCTTGGTCTCGCCACTAGTCACCTCCTTGGTCTCGCCTCTAGTCACCTCCTACGTCTCGCCTCTAGTCACCTCCTTGGTCTCGTCTCTAGGTACTCCCTTGGTCTCGCTGCCAGTCACTCCCTTCGTCTCGTCTCCAGTCACTCCCTTGGTCTCGCCGCCAGTCACTCCCTTGGTCTCATCTCCAGGCACTCGCTTGGTCTCGCCGCCAGACACTCCCTTGGTCTCGCCTATAGTCACTCCCTTGGTCTCGTCTTCAGTCACTCCTTTGGTCTCGCCTACGGTCACTCCCTTGGTCTCGCCTCCAGTCACTCGCTTGGTCTCGTCTCCAGGCACTCCCTTGGTCTCGTCTTGAGTCACCTCCTTTGTCTCGTCTCCAGTCACTCCCTTGGTCTCGCCTTCAGTCACCTCCTTGGTCTCGTCTTCAGTCACTCCCTTTGTCTCGTCTTCAGTCACTCCCTTGGTCTCGTCTCCAGTCACTCCCTTGGTCTCGCATTCAGTCACCTCCTTGGTCTCGTCTCCAGGCACTCCCTTGATCTCGTCTTCAGTCACCTCCTTGGTCTCGTCTCCAGTCACTCCCTTGGTCTCGCCTCTAATCACTCCCTTGGTCTCGTCTTCAGTCACTCCCTTGTTCTCGCCTCTAGTCACTCCCTTGGTGTCGTCTCCAGTCACTCCCTTGGTCTCGCCTTCAGTCACCTCCTTGTTCTCGTCTTCAGTCACTCGCTTTTTCTAGTCTTCAGTCACTCCGTTGGTCTCGTCTCCAGTCACTCCCTTGGTCTCGCCTTCAGTCACCTCCTTGGTCTCGTCTCCAGTCACTCCCTTGCTCCCGCCTTCAGTCACCTCCTTGGTCTCGTCTTCAGTCACTCCCTTTGTCTAGTCTTCAGTCACTCCCTTGGTCTCGTCTCCAGGCACTCCCTTCGTCTCGTCTCCAGTCACTCCCTTGGTCTCGCCTCTAGTCACTCCCTTCGTCTCGTCTCCAGTCACTCCCTTGTTCTCGCCTCTAGTCACCTCCTTGGTCTCGTCTCCAGGCACTCCCTTGGTCCCGCCGCCAGTCACTCCCTTCGTCTCGTCTCCAGTCACTCCCTTGGTCCCGCCGCCAGTCACTCCCTTCGTCTCGTCTCCAGTCACTCCCTTGGTCCTGCCGCCAGTCACTCCCTTCATCTCGTCTTCAGTCGCTCCCTTGGTCTCGCCACTAGTCACCTCCTTGGTCTCGCCTCTAGTCACCTCCTTGGTCTCGTCTCCAGGTACTCCCTTGGTCTCGCCGCCAGTCACTCCCTTCGTCTCGTCTCCAGTCACTCCCTTGGTCTCGCCGCTTGTCACTCCCATGGTCTCTTCTGCAGGCACTCCCTTGGTCTCGCCTTCAGTCACCTCGTTGTTCTCGTCTCCAGGGACTCCCTGTTCTCGTCTCCAGGCACTCCCTTGGTCTCGTCTCCAGTCACTCCCTTGGTCTCGCCTCTAGTCACTCCCTTGGTCTCGTCTTCAGTCCACCTCCTTGGTGTCGGCTCCAGTCACTCCCTTGGTCTCGCCTCTAGTCACTCCCTTGGTCTCGTCTTCAGTGACCTCCTTGGTCTCGTCTTCAGTCACCTCCTTGGTCTCGTCTCCAGTCACTCCCTTGGTCTCACCTCTAGTCACTCCCTTGGTCTCGTCTTCTGTCACCTCCTTGGTCTCGTCTCCAGTCACTCCCTTGGTCTCGCCTCTAGTCACTCTCTTCGTCTCGTCTCCAGTCACTCCCTTGGTCTCGCCTCTAGTCACCTCCTTGGTCTTGTCGCCAGGCACTCCCTTGGTCCCGCCACCAGTCACTCCCTTCGTCTCGTCTCCAGTCACTCCCTTGTTCCCGCCGCCAGTCACTCCCTTCGTCTCGCCGCCAGTCAATCCCTTGGTCTCGCCGCCAGTCACTCCCTTGGTCTCCTTTCCAGGCACTCCCTTGGTCTCGCCGCCAGTCACTCCCTTGGTCTCGTCTCCAGTCACTCCCTTCGTCTCGCCGCCAGTCACTCCCTTGGTCTCGACTCCAGGCAGTCCCTTGGTCTTGCCGCCAGTCACTCCCTTGGTCTCGTCTCCAGTCGCTCCCCTCGTCTCGTCTCCAGTCTCTCCCTGGGTCTCGCCTTTAGTCACCTCCTTGGTCTCGTCTCCAGTCACTACCTTGGTCTCGCCGCCAGTCACTCCCTTCGTCTCGTCTCCAGGCACTCCCTTGGTGTCGCCTTCAGTCACTCCCTTGGTCTCGCCGCCAGTCACTCCCTTGGTCTCGCCTATAGTCACTCCCTTGGTCTCATCTCCAGGCACTCGCTTGGTCTCGCCGCCAGACACTCCCTTGGTCACGCCTATAGTCACTCCCTTGGTCTCGTCTTCAGTCACTCCTTTGGTCTCGCCTACGGTCACTCCCTTGGTCTCGCCTGCAGTCACTCGCTTGGTCTCGTCTCCAGGCACTCCCTTGGTCTCGTCTTGAGTCACCTCCTTGGTCTCGTCTCCAGTCACTCCCTTGGTCTCGCCTTCAGTCACCTCCTTGGTCTCATCTTCAGTCACTCCCTTTGTCTCGTCTTCAGTCACTCCCTTGGTCTCGTCTCCAGTCACTCCCTTGGTCTCGCATTCAGTCACCTCCTTGGTCTCGTCTCCAGGCACTCCCTTGATCTCGTCTTTAGTCACCCCCTTGGTCTCGTCTCCAGTCACTCCCTTGGTCTCGCCTCTAGTCACTCCCTTGGTCTCGTCTCCAGTCACTCCCTTATTCTCGCCTCCAGTCACTCCCTTGGTCTCGCCTCTAGTCACTCCCTTGGTCTCGTCTTCAGTCACCTCCTTGGTCTCGGCTCCAGTCACTCCCTTGGTCTCGCCTCTAGTCACTCCCTTGGTCTCGTCTTCAGTGACCTCCTTGGTCTCGTCTTCAGTCACCTCCTTGGTCTCGTCTCCAGTCACTCCCTTGGTCTCACCTCTAGTCACTCCCTTGGTCTCGTCTTCTGTCACCTCCTTGGTCTCGTCTCCAGTCACTCCCTTGGTCTCGCCTCTAGTCACTCCCTTCGTCTCGTCTCCAGTCACTCCCTTGGTCTCGCCTCTAGTCACCTCCTTGGTCTCGTCGCCAGGCACTCCCTTGGTCCCGCCACCAGTCACTCCCTTCGTCTCGTCTCCAGCCACTCCCTTGTTCCCGCCGCCAGTCACTCCCTTCGTCTCGCCGCCAGTCACTCCCTTGGTCTCGCCGCCAGTCACTCCCTTGGTCTCGTCTCCAGGCACTCCCTTCGTCTCGCCGCCAGTCACTGCCTTGGTCTCGTCTCCAGTCACTCCCTTCGTCTCGCCGCCAGTCACTCCCTTGGTCTCGTCTCCAGGCAGTCCCTTGGTCTCGCCGCCAGTCACTCCCTTGGTCTCGTCTCCAGTCGCTCCCCTCGTCTCGTCTCCAGTCTCTCCCTTGGTCTCGCCTTTAGTCACCTCCTTGGTCTCGTCTCCAGTCACTACCTTGGTCTCGCCGCCAGTCACTCCCTTCGTCTCGTCTCCAGGCACTCCCTTGGTGTCGCCTTCAGTCACTCCCTTGGTCTCGCCGCCAGTCACTCCCTTGGTCTCGCCTATAGTCATTCCCTTGGTCTCATCTCCAGGCACTCGCTTGGTCTCGCCGCCAGACACTCCCTTGGTCTCGCCTATAGTCACTCCCTTGGTCTCGTCTTCAGTCACTCCTTTGGTCTCGCCTACGGTCACTCCCTTGGTCTCGCCTCCAGTCACTCGCTTGGTCTCGTCTCCAGGCACTCCCTTGGTCTCGTCTTGAGTCACCTCCTTGGTCTCGTCTCCAGTCACTCCCTTGGTCTCGCCTTCAGTCACCTCCTTGGTCTCGTCTTCAGTCACTCCCTTTGTCTCGTCTTCAGTCACTCCCTTGGTCTCGTCTCCAGTCACTCCCTTGGTCTCGCATTCAGTCACCTCCTTGGTCTCGTCTCCAGGCACTCCCTTGATCTCGTCTTCAGTCACCTCCTTGGTCTCGTCTCCAGTCACTCCCTTGGTCTCGCCTCTAGTCACTCCCTTGGTCTCGTCTCCAGTCACTCCCTTGTTGTCGCCTCTAGTAACTCCCTTGGTGTTGTCTCCAGTCACTCCCTTGGTCTCGCCTTCAGTCACCTCCTTGGTCTCGTCTCCAGTCACTCCCTTTGTCTCGTCTTCAGTCACCTCCTTGGTCTCGTCTTCAGTCACTCCCTTTGTCTCGTCTTCAGTCACTCACTTGGTATCGTCTCCAGTCACTCCCTTGGTCTCGCCTTCAGTCACCTCCTTGTTCTCGTCTCCAGGCACTCCCTTGGTCTCGTCTTCAGTCACCTCCTTGTTCTCGTCTCCATGCACTCCCTTGTTCTCGTCTTCAGTCACCTCCTTGTTCTCGTCTCCAGGCACTCCCTTGGTCTCGTCTTCAGTCACCTCCTTGTTCTCGTCTCCAGTCACTCCCTTGGTCTCGCCTTCAGTCACCTCCTTGTTCTCGTCTCCAGGCACTCCCTTGGTCTCGCCTTCAGTCACCTCCTTGTTCTCGTCTCCAGGCACTCCCTTGTTCTAGTCTCCAGGCACACCCTTGGTCACGTCTTCAGTCACTCCCTTGGTCTCGCCTCTAGTCACTCCCTTGGTCTCGTCTTCAGTCACCTCCTTGGTCTCGGCTCCAGTCACTCCGTTGGTCTCGCCTCTAGTCACTCCCTTGGTCTCGTCTTCAGTGACCTCCTTGGTCTCGCCTTCAGTCACCTCCTTGTTCTCGTCTCCAGGCACTCCCTTGGTCTCGCCTTCAGTCACCTCCTTGTTCTCGTCTCCAGGCACTCCCTTGTTCTCGTCTCCAGGCACTCCCTTGGTCTCGTCTCCAGTCACTCCCTTGGTCTCGCCTCTAGTCACTCCCTTGGTCTCGTCTTCTGTCACCTCCTTGGTCTCGTCTCCAGTCACTCCCTTGGTCTCGCCTCTAGTCACTCCCTTCGTCTCGTCTCCAGTCACTCCCTTGGTCTCGCCTCTAGTCACTTCCTTGGTCTCGTCGCCAGGCACTCCCTTGGTCCCGCCACCAGTCACTCCCTTCGTCTCGTCTCCAGTCACTCCCTTGGTCCCGCCGCCAGTCACTCCCTTCGTCTCGTCTCCAGTCACTCCCTTGGTCCCGCCGCCAGTCACTCCCTTCGTCTCGTCTTCAGTCACTCCCTTGGTCTTGCCACTAGTCACCTCCTTGGTCTCGCCTCTAGTCACCTCCTACGTCTCGCCTCTAGTCACCTCCTTGGTCTCGTCTCCAGGTACTCCCTTGGTCTCGCCGCCAGTCACTCCCTTCGTCTCGTCTACAGTCACTCCCTTGGTCTCGCCGCCAGTCACTCCCTTGGTCTCATCTCCAGGCACTCGCTTGGTCTCGCCGCCAGACACTCCCTTGGTCTCGCCTATAGTCACTCCCTTTGTCTCGTCTTCAGTCACTCCCTTGGTCTCGTCTCCAGTCACTCCCTTGGTCTCGCATTCAGTCACCTCCTTGGTCTCGTCTCCAGGCACTCCCTTGATCTCGTCTTCAGTCACCTCCTTGGTCTCGTCTCCAGTCACTCCCTTGGTCTCGCCTCTAGTCACTCCCTTGGTCTCGTCTCCAGTCACTCCCTTGTTCTCGCCTCCAGTCACTCCCTTGGTCTCGCCTCTAGTCACTCCCTTGGTCTCGTCTTCAGTCACCTCCTTGGTCTCGGCTCCAGTCACTCCCTTGGTCTCGCCTCTAGTCACTCCCTTGGTCTCGTCTTCAGTGACCTCCTTGGTCTCGTCTTCAGTCACCTCCTTGGTCTCGTCTCCAGTCACTCCCTTGGTCTCACCTCTAGTCACTCCCTTGGTCTCGTCTTCTGTCACCTCCTTGGTCTCGTCTCCAGTCACTCCCTTGGTCTCGCCTCTAGTCACTCCCTTCGTCTCGTCTCCAGTCACTCCCTTGGTCTCGCCTCTAGTCACCTCCTTGGTCTCGTCGCCAGGCACTCCCTTGGTCCCGCCACCAGTCACTCCCTTCGTCTCGTCTCCAGTCACTCCCTTGTTCCCGCCGCCAGTCACTCCCTTCGTCTCGCCGCCAGTCACTCCCTTGGTCTCGCCGCCAGTCACTCCCTTGGTCTCGTCTCCAGGAACTCCCTTGGTCTCGCCGCCAGTCACTCCCTTGGTCTCGTCTCTAGTCACTCCCTTCGTCTCGCCGCCAGTCACTCCCTTGGTCTCGTCTCCAGGCAGTCCCTTGGTCTCGCCGCCAGTCACTCCCTTGGTCTCGTCTCCAGTCGCTTCCCTCGTCTCGTCTCCAGTCTCTCCCTTGGTCTCGCCTTTAGTCACCTCCTTGGTCTTGTCTCCAGTCACTACCTTGGTCTCGCCGCCAGTCACTCCCTTCGTCTCGTCTCCAGGCACTCCCTTGGTGTCGCCTTCAGTCACTCCCTTGGTCTCGCCGCCAGTCACTCCCTTGGTCTCGCCTATAGTCACTCCCTTGGTCTCATCTCCAGGCACTCGCTTGGTCTCGCCGCCAGACTTTCCCTTGGTCTCGCCTATAGTCACTCCCTTGGTCTCGTCTTCAGTCACTCCTTTGGTCTCGCCTACGGTCACTCCCTTGGTCTCGCCTCCAGTCACTCGCTTGGTCTCGTCTCCAGGCACTCCCTTGGTCTCGTCTTGAGTCACCTCCTTGGTCTCGTCTCCAGTCACTCCCTTGGTCTCGCCTTCAGTCACCTCCTTGGTCTCGTCTTCAGTCACTCCCTTTGTCTCGTCTTCAGTCACTCCCTTGGTCTCGTCTCCAGTCACTCCCTTGGTCTCGCATTCAGTCACCTCCTTGGTCTCGTCTCCAGGCACTTCCTTGATCTCGTCTTCAGTCACCTCCTTGGTCTCGTCTCCAGTCACTCCCTTGGTCTCCCCTCTAGTCACTCCCTTGGTCTCGTCTCCAGTCACTCCCTTGTTCTCGCCTCTAGTAACTCCCTTGGTGTTGTCTCCAGTCACTCCCTTGGTCTCGCCTTCAGTCACCTCCTTGGTCTCGTCTCCAGTCACTCCCTTTGTCTCGTCTTCAGTCACCTCCTTGGTCTCGTCTTCAGTCACTCCCTTTGTCTCGTCTTCAGTCACTCCCTTGGTCTCGTCTCCAGTCACTCCCTTGGTCTCGCCTTCAGTCACCTCCTTGTTCTCGTCTCCAGGCACTCCCTTGGTCTCGTCTTCAGTCACCTCCTTGTTCTCGTCTCCATGCACTCCCTTGTTCTCGTCTTCAGTCACCTCCTTGTTCTCGTCTCCAGGCACTCCCTTGGTCTCGTCTTCAGTCACCTCCTTGTTCTCGTCTCCAGGTACTCCCTTGTTCTCGTCTTCAGTCACCTCCTTGTTCTCGTCTCGAGGCACTCCCTTGGTCTCGTCTTCAGTCACCTCCTTGTTCTCGTCTCCAGTCACTCCCTTGGTCTCGCCTTCAGTCACCTCCTTGTTCTCGTCCCCAGGCACTCCGTTGGTCTCGCCTTCAGTCACCTCCTTGTTCTCGTCTCCAGGCACTCCCTTGTTCTCGTCTCCAGGCACTCCCTTGGTCTCGTCTCCAGTCACTCCCTTGGTCTCGCCTCTAGTCACTCCCTTGGTCTCGTCTTCAGTCACCTCCTTGGTCTCGGCTCCAGTCACTCCGTTGGTCTCGCCTCTAGTCACTCCCTTGGTCTCGTCTTCAGTGACCTCCTTGGTCTCGTCTTCAGTCACCTCCTTGGTCTCGTCTCCAGTCACTCCCTTGGTCTCGCCTCTAGTCACTCCCTTGGTCTCGTCTTCTGTCACCTCCTTGGTCTCGTCTCCAGTCACTCCCTTGGTCTCGCCTCTAGTCACTCCCTTCGTCTCGTCTCCAGTCACTCCCTTGGTCTCGCCTCTAGTCACTTCCTTGGTCTCGTCGCCAGGCACTCCCTTGGTCCCGCCACCAGTCACTCCCTTCGTCTCGTCTCCAGTCACTCCCTTGGTCCCGCCGCCAGTCACTCCCTTCGTCTCGTCTCCAGTCACTCCGTTGGTCCCGCCGCCAGTCACTCCCTTCGTCTCGTCTTCAGTCACTCCCTTGGTCTCGCCACTAGTCACCTCCTTGGTCTCGCCTCTAGTCACCTCCTACGTCTCGCCTCTAGTCACCTCCTTGGTCTCGTCTCCAGGTACTCCCTTGGTCTCGCTGCCAGTCACTCCCTTCGTCTCGTCTCCAGTCACTCCCTTGGTCTCGCCGCCAGTCACTCCCTTGGTCTCATCTCCAGGCACTCGCTTGGTCTCGCCGCCAGACACTCCCTTGGTCTCGCCAATAGTCACTCCCTTGGTCTCGTCTTCAGTCACTCCTTTGGTCTCGCCTACGGTCACTCCCTTGGTCTCGCCTCCAGTCACTCGCTTGGTCTCGTCTCCAGGCACTCCCTTGGTCTCGTCTTGAGTCACCTCCTTTGTCTCGTCTCCAGTCACTCCCTTGGTCTCGCCTTCAGTCACCTCCTTGGTCTCGTCTTCAGTCACTCCCTTTGTCTCGTCTTCAGTCACTCCCTTGGTCTCGTCTCCAGTCACTCCCTTGGTCTCGCATTCAGTCACCTCCTTGGTCTCGTCTCCAGGCACTCCCTTGATCTCGTCTTCAGTCACCTCCTTGGTCTCGTCTCCAGTCACTCCCTTGGTCTCGCCTCTAATCACTCCCTTGGTCTCGTCTTCAGTCACTCCCTTGTTCTCGCCTCTAGTCACTCCCTTGGTGTCGTCTCCAGTCACTCCCTTGGTCTCGCCTTCAGTCACCTCCTTGGTCTCGTCTCCAGTCACTCCCTTTGTCTCGTCTTCAGTCACCTCCTTGGTCTCGTCTTCAGTCACTCCCTTTGTCTCGTCTTCAGTCACTCCCTTGGTCTCGTCTCCAGTCACTCCCTTGGTCTCGCCTTCAGTCACCTCCTTGTTCTCGTCTCCAGGCACTCCCTTGGTCTCGTCTTCAGTCACCTCCTTGTTCTCGTCTCCATGCACTCCCTTGTTCTCGTCTTCAGTCACCTCCTTGTTCTCGTCTCCAGGCACTCCCTTGGTCTCGTCTTCAGTCACCTCCTTGTTCTCGTCTCCAGGTACTCCCTTGTTCTCGTCTTCAGTCACCTACTTGTTCTCGTCTCCAGGCACTCCCTTGGTCTCGTCTTCAGTCACCTCCTTGTTCTCGTCTCCAGTCACTCCCTTGGTCTCGCCTTCAGTCACCTCCTTGTTCTCGTCTCCAGGCACTCCCTTGGTCTCGCCTTCAGTCACCTCCTTGTTCTCGTCTCCAGGTACTCCCTTGTTCTCGTCTCCAGGCACTCCCTTGGTCTCGTCTCCAGTCACTCCCTTGGTCTCGCCTCTAGTCACTCCCTTGGTCTCGTCTTCAGTCACCCCCTTGGTCTCGGCTCCAGTCACTCCCTTGATCTCGCCTCTAGTCACTCCCTTGGTCTCGTCTTCAGTGACCTCCTTGGTCTCGTCTTCAGTCACCTCCTTGGTCTGGACTCCAGTCACTCCCTTGGTCTCGCCTCTAGTCACTCCCTTGGTCTCGTCTTCTGTCACCTCCTTGGTCTCGTCTCCAGTCACTCCCTTGGTCTCGCCTCTAGTCACTCCCTTCGTCTCGTCTCCAGTCACTCCCTTGGTCTCGCCTCTAGTCACCTCCTTGGTCTCGTCGCCAGGCACTCCCTTGGTCCCGCCACCAGTCACTCCCTTCGTCTCGTCTCCAGTCACTCCCTTGGTCCCGCCGCCAGTCACTCCCTTCGTCTCGTCTTCAGTCACTCCCTTGGTCTCGCCACTAGTCACCTCCTTGGTCTCGCCTCTAGTCACCTCCTTGGTCTCGCCTCTAGTCACCTCCTTGGTCTCGTCTCCAGGTACTCCCTTGGTCTCGCCGCCAGTCACTCCCTTCGTCTCGTCTCCAGTCACTCCCTTGGTCTCGCCGCCAGTCACTCCCTTGGTCTCGTCTCCAGGCACTCCCTTGGTCTCGCCGCCAGTCACTCCCTTGGTCTCGTCTCCAGTCACTCCCTTCGTCTCGCCGCCAGTCACTCCCTTGGTCTCGTCTCCAGGCACTCCCTTGGTCTCGCCGCCAGTCACTCCCTTGGTCTCGTCTCCAGTCACTCCCTTCGTCTCGTCTCCAGTCTCTCCCTTGGTCTCGCCTCTAGTCACCTCCTTGGTCTCGTCTGCAATCACTCCCTTGGTCTCGCCGCCAGTCACTCCCTTCGTCTCGTCTCCAGTCACTCCCTTGGTCTCGCCTATAGTCACTCCCTTGGTCTCATCTCCAGGCACTCGCTTGGTCTCGCCTATAGTCACTCCCTTGGTCTCGTCTTGAGTCACTCCTTTGTTCTCGCCTACGGTCACTCCCTTGGTCTCGCCTCCAGTCACTCGCTTGTTCTCGCCTCCAGTCACTCTCTTTTTCACGTTGTCAGTCACTCCCTTGGTCTCGCCTCCAGTCACTCCCTTGGTCTCATCTCGAGGAACTCACTTGGTCCCGCCGCCAGTCACTCCCTTCGTCACTTCTCTAGTCACCTCCTTGGTATCGCCTCCAGGCACTCCCTTGGTCTTGCCGCAAGTCACTCCCTTCGTCTCGTCTCCGGTCACTCCCTTGGTCTCGGCTCCAAACACTCCCGTCTTCTCGCCGCCAGTCACTCCCTTCGTCTCGTCTCCAGTCGCTCCCTTTGTCTCGCCTCCAGTCACTCCCTTGGTCTCCCCTCTAGTCACCTCCTTGGTCTCTCCTCTAGGCACTCCCTTGGTCTCGTTGCCAGTCACTCCCTTGGTCTCGGCTCCAGTCACTCCCTTGGTCCCGCCTCAGGTCACCTCCTTGGTCTCGCCTCCAGTCACTCCCTTGGTCTCGTCTCCAGGCACTCCCTTGGTCTCGTTGCCACTCACTCCCTTGGTGTCGTCGCCAGTCACTCCCTTAGTGTGGCCTACAGTCACCCCCTTGGTCTCTTTGCCTGTCACACCCTTGGTCTCGCCGGCAGTCACTTGACAGCTACATGGTTCACTTACCTGCAAATGAGGGTAGTGCTATCTGGTCTAATCATGTTACAAACACATTGTACAACAATTAGTTGACTGGACGAGATAGGGCTAGCCTTGTTCGCAGGTGAGTGAATCAGCTAGCTGTCAAGTGCTAGGTTAGCTCTCACTAACTTTAGTATCATGCTAGCATATTGCCATGGTAGCTAAGTGATTAGAGCAACTGGACAGAGAGAGGAAGATTCATATTTCAAATCCCAGCTGAGTTTTTCAGTCTCATTCTACCCTTTCCAACCTTCTTATACAGGCTAGTGTGAAGGAACAATTAATTTCTGATAACTAAATTTATTGTATTTGAGGTACTATAATCCAAAATAAATAATGGGCCATGGATTCTTGAAATTGTGACTACTTTCAATTTTGTATTAAGTGGTTACTTGGATAATGACATAGCGTAAAGTTGATATACCTACTCTTTGAAGGCCCACCAAGAACTCAGAAATGGGAACAATGGAGTATAACAGCTGGAAAGTCTTGATATTTTGCATCTGTAAGGCTTACAGAACACGTGTTACTGAAAATTTTTAATTAGTTGAACTTATTGAGCAAAATGCTAATCATAAATAGAATTGTCTAGCAGCTAAAATTGTGTGATTGCAAAAGAAGGGATAAATGGATTGAATGTGTTCAGTACTATCTCAACATTTGGTGCAGTGAATGTAACATAATGTTTAACATCTTTAGAAAGACATTAAAATAGGAATTTTGAGTCAATTAATAACACTAAACAACACTCACTTTTAAATTTTCCTGGGAAAATTTAAAAGTGAGCATTGTTTAGTGTTAAGGAAAAATTGAAGCTATTAACAGTGAAGCAACAGAATCTAAATAAGAACAAATTAGAAGCTAAAAGCTTCACTTATCTTAGTAATATTGCAAGATTTTCCACATTTGATATATTTCAAGTTGTATCCAACTTATCCTCAAAGCTATCCAAACAAGTTTCCATAGTTACCAATGCTCAATTTAAAAATCTATGTCACCAACCTCTGAAAACTAAAATATCATTTAGAAACCAGAATAAAAGAGCATTTTAGAAATATTAAAAATAAACAAATTGATAAATCAGCTTTGGCAGATCATTTTTGGTCATTTAATCATGAAATTAATCCAGAGGTTAAATTATTAAAACAATTACGTGGACCTATAGATTTAACGGTTTGGGGAAAAATATTTATTTTAAAAAACAAGAACTGTGTTATGAATCTTGAAATACCACCAATAGATCGCATTTATAGGTTTTTGTTTTCAGAGGTTGGTGACATAGATTTTTAAATTGAGCATCGGTAACTATGGTAACTTGTTTGTATAGCTTTGAGGATAAGTTGGATACAACTTGAAACATGTCAGCTGTGGAAAATCTTGCAATATTACTAAAATAAGTGAAGCTTGTAGTTTCTAATTTGCTCTTATTTTAGTTGTTTAGTGTTATTAATCCACTCAAAATTCCTATTTTAATGTGATTCCAACAATACTGTCATCAACTTCCAATATTTATTATTATCTATAGAAAGGTTTACAGTTTATTTTCAATTCTCTTTGTACCTAACTGCATCTATGGTCGAATGGTCACCTCCTGGCTTCTCAGCTTTGATGTCCTGGATTTCATCCTTGAATGAGGAAGAGGAATTTTTCTTGAACTAGAATCACCTTCTTCAAAGTCTGGAGGTAGGAATGTGGGAGTGAATGTGAATGTATTGCATCATAAATAAAAATCAAATAATAGCATATTATTTAATAAATTATTAATCCGAAAATGTTTCTCAAGTCAAACTCTGTGATATCACCATAGAAGCTAAAGGGAGCTATACAAATAAAACAATTAAAACAGAGTAATATTACTGGTACCTGGTCAGGCTCATTATCTTTTGTTTCAGTGGTTTAAGTTGTTTGGATAACCTGAACGAACATACATAAGCAAAAGCTGACCTGGTTTACTGTAGAAAACAAAAATTAAAACAGTGGTAAACCACATCCAGAGCAGGATGTTGTGCAAGCAACAAAATAGATGCTTTTAATAGATGTTTAATATTTCACTCTGCAAGGAAAGGTTAGGTGCATTAGGTATGTCGGTAGAAAAAGTATTGGTTTCAACAGATTGGTGAAAGGAGTTTTGTTGCACAGAATTTAGATTTATATGGAAAGACTGATTTTATCTGATATATGACTACCTTTAGGATACTGAGATAGCTCGCTGGTTTCATTTGCAGCTCTCATGCTGAGGGTCCATGGTTGGATACCTGGCTCCAGGGTAGCATTTTAAGTTGGCACTATACAAGCTTTCACCTTTGACTAGCCCATGTGAAGTGTTCCCAAGACCCAGCATTATTTGGAGTCCACAAAGATATTTTACTGATCTTTCACTTACTGTGCTTGCATACTTTTGTTTGAACCTATTGACTCTGATGGGAATGACTAATTCACTCAGCAATGGTTCTTTGAACAATTTATAGGAATGCCAAAAACTACAGAGTGGGACTGTTAAAAGTAGCCCACCTCCCCCTTGAATGTGAATGCAATATTTCGACTTTGGAACTTCATGCTCAACAATGCTACAATAATGCTCTTATTGAAAACAGTAAACAGCTCAGCTACAACAAGGGACATTTTTATGCAATTATCGATTTTAGCATTCTTCTGTCAGCATTTCAGTTTATTTTGTCAGTAAAGCTAGACATTTCTCTTTGCATTCTGTTACATGACTTTGTTGATAGAAGAATAAATTAAAATTGTAGAAGCATATAAGAAAACTGGTTTAATTAAGGAAACTCACAGAATTTTCGGTATAAAGTATCTAGATAGAGGACTATCAGCAAAGAGAACAACACAGAGTCTGTATAAAAATTGGTGCACCTAAGGATCTGTGCTAAATGTAAAATGACAAAGAATTTCTTCAGTCCAGACACCAGAAGTTACTGCAGACATTTGCCGAAGAACTATTCAGAGCCCAACAAAGTCTACATACATAAATTGGCCCAACAGATGTATATAATTAGGAGGAGTTGCCAGCAGTCTTAAAGTCTTAATCTGAAGCTATATCATGTGATGGTTGTGCAGCAATTATGGGAGAATGACATTCAGAAACATATAGATTACTGCACATGGCTTTTGAAGAACATCAGCAATGGTTTGTTAGACCTTTTTCATTACATCATGAGTGATGAAGCATGGTTTCATAATTTCCGTCATGTGAATTCACAGAATATGAGGTACTGGAAATGGAGAACCCTAAATTGTGTGTCAGCTACCATTCCATGATGAAAAAAATTGGTGTTTTGTGTGCTGTAACAAGAACATGCATCATTGAACCGATATTTTTTGACACTACTCTTGACACAGTTACATATATGGAAATTTTTACACATTTTGTTGAGGAATGAACTGTCAGCAAACATTTGTGTCCACCACATTCACTGGATCTAACAATATGTGATTTCTTCCTGTAGGTTCACTTGAAGAGCAAGGTCCATGAAACAAATCCTCACACAATACAGGAATTTGCCACTGTCAATATCCAAACTCAGCACCTTGGCCGAGCAGTTAGAGAATTTGCCTTCCACCTAGGCAGCCCGGGTTCAATCCCAGGGACCCAAATGTAGTATTTGTGGTGGACGAAGTGGCGTCAGGGCAGGTTTTCTCCAGGTTCTCCAGTTTCCCCGGCCATCCATTCCACCAATTGCTCCATTATCACCTTTCCAATCATCGATTTTGCCTGCATTTCATATCATCTTGTTCCTCACTATTATATCTGGTACTTGGCTGACCACCTGCTTCCAGGTGATCACTCTATCCAGTCCATAGGTTCCTGTGCTCCCTGAGAGGCATCTGAACTAGGCACTGGCTTGTAAGTCCTAGGGGGTGTAAGTCCTACATAAGGGGAGGGTAATCAGGTAAAGAAAGAAAGAAAGAAGAAAGTATCTGAATATGCTTAAACGTGCACAGCCTGGGAGTTGAAGTTGCAGGGTGTCACTTTCATCTTCTATAAATGTATTTTCACTGTATTTTTTATTGTAAATAAATGGTAAGTCCATTTCAGCTATTTGTTTCTGTAATTTCACTGTATTTCCTTTATACTTACACAGGCTACTTTTATCTGCGTCATCCTGCAGTTCTGGTTTGGTTAGGCAGCCAACAGCTGTGTTCTGCCAGCTGTACTACTTGGCAAAGTGATGAGGCTGTTGAGTGCTACGATTGCTTCTTATCTTGTTTATTAGAACAGCGAAATATCAGTAACTTGGTGTATAGTCAGTGATAAAACACAAATAGATGATCTCTCGCACCTGCCAATATATGAGACGTTGCTGTCCTGAAGATATGATTGCATCTGAACAGAGTATAGACACTGTCTCGCATGTTTGTGTGGTACGCTCACGTATACAGCTGGGCAGTTTCACATTCTTTCCAATATGCCTCATGGCTTTGCCAAGTAGTATAAGATTTGTTAGGCAATCTGGCAGTCCCAGATTAACTTGGATGTTATCTTGTAGTTTGCAATTATTTGAAGTGCTGCCTAAGTATCAGAGAAAATCCAAGTTTTGCTACCTTTGTAGCCACTGTCCAGATTCTATCTGACATAAATTTCCATTGCCTACACTTTGACTTGGAACACTACCAAGGCAAGGACTTCTATGCTAGTTTTGTATAGAAGTGGTTAGAAATGTGTCATCCAGAGCTTTAAGTTGACTAAGGTAAGAAACCTGTTTTAAAATAGCAAACACACTATGTCAATAGTAATAGTAGAATTATTATAAACATAAATATTAAAACTATTAATATACGTAAGTCTTAAGAAGGTTCAATTCCCAGCTGGTTCATATTTAGGTATATCTATTACGTACTGTATACTAGGATTTGCAACAAAGGAAGTAAACGTATGTCGAGAATAAACAAGTTTAAGGATCACTGGCTTTTGAGGTTATGTGCTATTTACCTATCTTCTCCAGCTTTAGTTAAGTTTACAACCTTTTATTTTTTATTTTATTTTTTTATTCACAGTAAGATATTTTTAAGAAAATATCATTAACATAGAAATCAGTAAGGTATTTATTTGTCAACTATTGGTAGTACATGGTTCATCTCATGCAAAATGTCATTCTCCATGGTCTAGGGGTAAATGCTAGCCTCTGGTTCCTGAGGTTGAGAGCTCAAATCTGACAGAGGATGATGGATCTTTTTGGGCATAAAATCCTCTGGAAGAGAAGTCAAGCTATTGGTTCTGTGCTGGCACATAAAATAACTTCAAGCCTGATAAAGAGACCTCTGAGCATAGTTAAGCATTCTTTTATGCCCAATATAGAATGGGAGGCTAAGAATCACAGTAGTTAAAGAACGTCCAAAACTTCAACTTCTTTTTTTCTAATGCAAAACGATTGGTCAATTTTCATTATATGTGTATTTGATGAAATTCAAAGTTTCTCTTTTAAGTGTTTGTTGCTTTCAGCTATGCTTTAGTGTTGAAACTTTTTTGGAGAACTAATGATCAAACAAAGGAGAAGACATGCAAATGAAAATAGTAGTCATAATAACATAATAATTAAAGAGCATGGTTTAATCCAGGATGTTTTAATAATTTGGAGGATGAACTTTTCATCTTTGCAAACAGTGGCTGAGGTAGGAAAGGAGTGTATATTTCAGAGGGCTTAGCATACAGTTCTGAAAATCACATAGTTGACAGTTTATTTTAAAAGTAACCTCTGTTCATTTGGCACTCAAACTTATCTAACAGTTTTCATAAAATGATTAGCATACTCTTTATAATTAGTATATTGTTATTAACCTGTTTTCCTCAACACCATGATTTTACAGAAAAATGTTTAATTCTGATTATAAAACTGGCTTGTTGAATTTCATATTAGTAAAAGTTATGCATGAAGCATATATCTATCTTAAAACTGCTTGTGCTGTTGATTGATCAGGTTGAGGATTAAGTTACATTTCTTGTACAGTATCTTGTTTTCTTACAGTAAAATAAAAGCAACTGCTTCCTGAAGGCAAGCCATATATTATATATTCAATAAAATTATGGCAGTGAAAGGTTTAGTCTGGCCAATTAGGTTACTGTAACAAACATTATATGATGACCCAGGTAACATGAAACATGAATTTGCTTTGTTTCTTCATATCTTGAGTCACTTGAATGAGGTGTTATTCACAACATGGGCCATTTTCGTACCTGACATACAACATAGTCCAACTACAAAAATTAACATTTTTGCAATTCCTAGCTTAAAGAGTTATTAATATCTCACATATTTATATAAATTCACATTCAACATTTTACAGTGTTATATTGAAGCCATAAAGCTTCACCATTCAATAAATTGAAATACTTAGTTTTCTTTTAAGATTTTAACTAAGAAACCAGCACCATTTCTTGATTTAATGTGTATATTTAAGTCAGATAGTTTCACTGAAAGTCACACATCCCTTGCATGCACCCCTCTTTAAGGTACCACTTAATTTTCATCACTTGCAGCTGCAGTTTACATATAATTTCCTTTCAGAATGTAATAGCAATGTTTTAACATGTCCATTATTTTACTTTATGTTCATATTTTCTTTTCACTTTTCTTTTTCATATATCTTATTTTAAAGCTGTTAGGTTAATGAAGGAAACTTAATTATGCTCTCACAGTGAGCAGCAAAGGTATCTTATTCAATATTCAAAACCATTAAGTAGGTACATATATCAGTATTTTACAAATCATTTAAATAAAACAATATCTTTTTAATGATAATATTTTTCAGACAAAATACATCATGACTGCAATATAAAAGAAGTTGAACAGCAAAGCAAACATAAGCTGCAAGTAAAATTCTTTACAGTTCTCTGTTTTCATTTGTAGACATACTGTTAAGTTTATTAAGATGGTATTACCCACTAAAAAATGGAAATATAAACAGAAATGTATGATACATAATTGATATAAGAATTATGGCATTACATTTTTTTTATCTTCTATTACATTAACCTTTTAAGAGTAGAAACTATATTTTGGTCTGAAAAATATTTTGTTTAACAATAGTCTAGTATAACTAGCAACAACAGTTGTATAGGTATATATTTAGGGATTTTGCTTAACACTTTTTCTCTCTGAATTATTATTTTTTTATGTCTTATTCATCTACAATGTATACAAAAAGAGACAAACCTAAGCCAAACTAATGCTAAGTTTTGGGTTGCAACACAATTTGTATCATACACTGAAACAGAAGTTAAAAGCAACAATTATTTGACAATATGAACAAAAGTGGAGGAAGTGAAAAAGATAAAATACATACTTATTTAGCATATACAGTATTACTAAACTATTAGCATGTTCCACTTTCATAGTCATTTATGGGGAGATATATGCCAAATGTTTAAAAATAATCAGTTAAAAATCAGCATGACTACAAATGGCAGAGCTACATGAGTGAAATGTGATTATACATACTAATAATCTATGCATAGCGGTAGAGAATGAAGGCTACTTGATATGAATTAAACTACTCTCTACCATAGGACAACATCTACTTCTAGGCCAAGAACTGCCAAGTACAGTAAAACCTTGTTTATCTGGACTTTGGGAGCAAAGGCAATCTGGAAAATAAAAACTCTGGATAATCTGGGTTATATGGGTAATAAGCAAAATAAAATTCTTAAATCATTAAATAAGCAGACTTGCCATTTATAATGATAAAAAACTGTCTTGTAACAAAATAATGTACAGTACATAGTATTATTTACTTCTTCTTTATCTGATTACCCTCCCCTTATGTAGGACTTACATTCCCTAAGACTTACAAGCCAATGCCTAGGATCAGATGCCTGTTGGGAGCACAGGAACCTATGGAATGAACAGAGTGAAGATCTGGAAGCGGGTGCTCAGCCAAGCACCAGGTATGATAGTGAGGAATAGTGAGAAATCAATGAATGGAAAGGTGATAATGGAGTAATTGGTGGAATGAGTGATGGGGAAACTGGAGCCCCTGGAAAACACTCACCCAGGTACCGCTTTGTCTATCACAAATACCACATGCGGGTCCCTGGGATTGAACCTGGGCCACTTAGATGATAGGTGAGCAGTCTAACCACTTGACATTCAGCCACAGTGCCACTTACAAGTATTATTTACAAGACATTAAAAAATATAAAAATATTAATCACATAAAATCACATCATTTCTTAATAAAGAATTGATCCACTGTTCTTTTAAAGCACTTGTGCCATTTGAATGTGTTCTTTTAAAACACTTGTGCCATTTGAATGAAGTATGGCCACGCAAATGCTTTATTATTAATAGTTCAGTTGGAGTGATGTCTGCCTTATGCCCCAAATATGCCATAATGTTTGTCAGCTGATGCCATTTTATCCATTGAAACCACGACCTTCTTTCACTTTGGTGTCAGTTTAAACTAGCACATGGAATTGAACTCTCAAACACTTTGATAAGAAATGAAAACAATGCAGTTGAAACACACAAAATAAAGTTAAAGACATGTGTCATTTGAAAACAGCAGGAAAACTGAGGAAATTGAGGGAGGGATCAAAGTCAATGCTTTCTATCGGTGCTATTTATAGTTGGTGAGACATACCGCTTCAACACCATGTATCACACTACTAAATCTTTCTTAAACTCAACAGGTAGCATTTTACAGTACAGTATGTAAAACCATAATTTATTGTACAATTTATGCAGGAACCATACGTTGAATGAAGCTAAAAAGTGACCATTTGGCATACTTATACTTACATTCTTGCTAACATACCTAAATTTATTATCTAATGTGAACATTAAATTATATATATAATACCTGAAAGATGATAAGGAAATGGAATGAAAGGAAATGATGGAAAGGAAACTGTGGTATGAAATAATGCACCCCAGCATTTGCCTAAGTGACATGGGGAAACTATGGAAAAACCCATATCAGAGTGCGCAGCCATGGGGATTGAACCCGCAACCTCCTGAATGCCGGCCACAGACGTTACTGTCTAAGGCATCCTGCTCGGTTTGAAACAGGAAACTAAAACTTTCAGGTATACTACTTTTACAATATAGTGTAGTAAAAATTGATGTAAAACATAATTATATTATATATGGCTAGTGTAAATGCATTTATAAAAAAATTAATAGTGCCTTAGCACTTGAAAGAATATAAACTATTGGAAAATTCAAACCAGGTGGTGCTGTGGCCAAATTCTTAACGCCTTGTCTCTCACCAAGATGACCCGGGTTTGAACCCAGGGGACTGCATATGAGATTTGTGATATACAAAGCAGCATCTGGGCAGAGTTTCTATGGGTTCTCCATTTTCCCTTGCCGTACCACCAACTGTTCCATAATCACCTTTCCTTTGATCCATTTTCCCCTCATTTCATATCATCTGTCTCCTCGCTCTCATACTAGGCTTCTGCTGGCTACTCTCTCTAATCCAAAGTTTATATGCTTCTCAACAGGCATCTGAACACAGGCACTCACTTGTAAGTCTTAGGCATGTAAATCTTTTACATAAAGAGGATAAACAAAGAAAAAAGAGGCAGGAAAATTCAAACCAATAACAAAGAATATCTCAGAAATGGTCAATGTCAAAAAATGTGACATAAGCTGTGCATTTTTATTGTGGTTTTCTTTTTTTTTTTGGTGAAGCATGTTTTGTCTCTTTCTTATGGTTTACAGTTACACAAAATTAAGTCCAAACAAACAGTTCTTCACAGTCTATTCACAGAAAATTGAAAATATATATTTTATATATCATGAGAATATCTTAAACATATGGTATTTTAACCATTACTGTTAAAACCATTTGTGAGAAAATAAAAAATAAAGAAACATTTTCCATGTAAAGGATAATTTGGGGCAAGGTGATTTTGTTGAACATTTTTGTGTTGCAATCTTTAATACAAAGTCTGGTATTGAACCAGCTTTTTTATTTTGATTTATGTTGCTCTAGACAGACAGAGTGAAATTTGTATTTGAAAGGTTCCTTTTGTGTTCAAAGAACCTCATAAGTTGTTTTTCCAGTGAAAGATTGGTATCAAGTTTTTATGTGTAATAAACTTCTTACTAACCTTAGAAAAAATCCTGATTTCATATAATTTCATTGAGATAGGTACCCACCCATTGTTATAAGCCATGCAGAGCCAAATAGTTTGTTTTTTGGAAACAGGACTTCCATATAGGCAACTTTCTGAATAATACCTTGAAATATGCATTTTCAACCAGTCCTATTTCAAAAAGAAGTTTAAAGAAGTTAATTAAGAGGTCTGCAGTTGCTAGTTTTCCAATGCAAATGTTACTCTGAATAGCTGGTTTTTTGGTTTGCAAAAAATATAAATAAAAATGTGTTTTATTTGCATCAGAGTAAATTAAGCCATTTTGGGTGAAGGGTGAACTATTAATTTCTATTGTATAACAGCTCGGCAGCAGGGTTGCCAACCCGTATGATAATTATGGGAGCATACGATAATTTTAATGTTTGTACACATGATTGCCAACCGTATGATAACTATGGGCTGTACGATAATTTGAATGTATGATTGTTCGATACCAGTGCAATATCATTTTCACTGGTTTGTCATACCAGTGAAATGAAACTAATTGCAAATAGTGACACCACGTTTGCCCTGATGGCCTGTTTCCACCACTCTAAGGCAACCATTTCATATCCTACTAATTCTTCTATCCTTTATCCTCTTGTTGTCAGTGTGCCCAGATCTGGTAATCTCAATGAAGAAGGCACTATTCAGAAAACTGATGTTCAATGGAGAAAACTCGGAATAAGTGATATTCCGTGTGAAATAAAGAACATGTCTGAACCTGGCACTTTCTGGAGTGCTGTTAAACACATGTCACATTGTGGAAATACTGATTTCAAAGAACTGGTGGAGTTTGCATTATCAGTGAAGGAGTGTTTTCTAAACTGGGTTTAATAAAAACCAAAGTTAGAAACAGATTGGCACTAGATACGGTAAATGACCTTATCCTGTCGTCTCAGCTTATGAAAGAATGTGGTAGATCCGAAAACTTGCAAGTCACTGAGAAGATGTTAAGGTTTATCTCAACAACAAATTTGTATAATGGTGCAACGATTGAGGAAGATGAACTTTCAGATGAATAGTGCGAGAAACATAAGTGCTGAAGTTGTAATACTGATTGAGGTCATCAATCTTGTAAGTGGATACTGTTACATTTTCATAAGTGTTATACCGATATTTTTATTGTTGTAGCATTGGGTTTATGATGTACGATAATTTTGAATCCAAATCTATAATTTTGAGTGGCTGGTACAATAATTTTACTTTTAAATGTTGGCAACCCTGCTCGGCGGTGCCTTGGCCTAGACCATTCATCTACCACCTAGGTGGCCCAGGTTCGATCCCAGGGACCCACATGTGGTATTCGTGGTGGATGAAGTGGTATCAGGGTGGGTTTTCTCTGGGTTCTCCAGTTTCCCCCGCCACTCATTCCACCAATTGATCCATAGTCAGCTTCCCATTCATGGCTTTTGCCTGAATTTCATATCATCCTCTTCCTCACTCTCATACCTGGTGCTTGGCTGACCACACACTTCCAGGTCTTCACTCTGTTTTGTCCATAGGTTCCTCTGCTCCCTGACAGGCGTCTGACCCTAGGCACTGGCTTGTAAGTGCTAGGTGGTGTAAATCCTACATAAGGGGTGGATAATCAGATAAAGAAGAAGAAAGAAGTATGCTCATGCTGAAGGCATCTATTTAGACAACAACTTCTTCACAAAATGTAGAATGGAATACTTTAATGAAGCTAAAAGTAATTTGCAGGCTAGAATATAATGAATGAAAAGAATTTAATATTTTAGTTTAACTACCTTGCAACAAGAAGATATACATTATGACTAACGACAATTACAATTTAATTCTAATGCACTTTACCTGCAAACAGAACTTAATGAGAAGTGAGGTGTAGCACAGAAAATAAATTTCATCTATCACCACTAAATACTATATGCTATTGGCCTTCTCCATCAGGTTATTCTGAATAAATAATGACAAAAGATGTAGGTTGGTACTTTAGTCAGTTCTCACATATAAACTTGTTAAATCTGTCTAGAAGAAAACGTATTACCTACACTTTATGCTAGACTTTTACTTTTAAAGTGAAGGGTTGTAGAAGAAAACATTATTGCATTCTAATAAATAACAAACAATAGAATTTATAATTCAGAATTATTTATAAATGCATATATATAATAAATCTTGCTAAATGTGAATTTTGGTTATGCTTATTTCAATCTTCTCATTACTGGAATCTTGGCTATGCTTAGTTGTGAAATATTGAAACTAACAATAAAATTGGTTAAAATGATGAGTAGAATGATCACACGTTAGTGTAATACAGGTGTACACCAGATTATGGTGGCAGTCACTGTCAAAACAGTGGTCCAAAAGTAACATAACCTAGTAAGTGAAACTAAAGTGTAATCATCCTACCCATAAATTTTAACCAATTTGAGAAATTTTAATTGTATTAAACACTTCAAAATATACAAAACTATAGTAAAATCCTTGTGAGAGAAGGTATGAGGAACAAGGCCAAATGTAAAAAAATTAGGGGTAAGTTTCAACTGTTGGAACTCAAAATCAAGCTGGAATAACAACTTAATACTTATGTGATGCAGATAGACTTCCTCTTCGAAGCAGAGTCACATTGTCTATCCATTCCTGTGAATTAGTACAAACAGTTTAAATTATTTTGTTTGTTAATGATACTGTCAATTGCCAGGATCATATCAGCATTGCTGGTGTACCAAATTTTGTCCCACAGGAGTTCTTTTACATGTCAGTAAGGTACACTTAAAAACCATCAGTCTGGGTTGGGTTTGATTCACCAGTTTGGGTTCAGTGAGCCACCAAGACTGACAGTGCAAGTAGTTCTTTTTTTTTTGTTAACATCCTCCAACGTAGTGTCATATTGGATGGCCAATGAATGAAATGAGTGAAATGATGCTCAAATGAGCCAAGGTCCATAGAGCTTTAAGTTACTTGACAGTCATCTTCTCAGGATAAGGGGAAACCTCGGAAGAAACCCTATCCGAATAACTCAACCTAAGCAAGATTCGAACTCGTGACCTCTTGGACATGAGGCAGACATGCTACCACCATGTTACAGATGCAGGCAGTGCAAGTAGTGCTTCTGTATAATATAACAGATGATTTTATGCTTTATTTCAGTGTCTTGCATACAATAATGGCAGATAATCTTTTGCAGTTTGTCTCTCTGTAACAAATCACTTTTGAAACAGAAATTTTGAGTTTGATTTTGATATGAAAGATTTGATATTCTCCTTGTAGGTATAAATTGCACTTAGAGAATGCACTGCATTACTGAAGGTAGTTCAGAAATATAATCTCATTTTACAAAGAAATGTAATCAAAGATACCTTTTAATATTTGCAAGTTTTTATGTCTCCACAGGCACGTGGTTCAATTATTTTCTTCTTGTGAATAGATTTTTCATTGCAGCATATGTTTAAATCTTCAGGTTATATCAACAGAATTCATTAACTATGTTTTGGTTACAACTTGAGTAGAAATATGAAATTAAAGGCATTATTTACAGAATTATATAACTATTAATCTAAACAGTTAAAATATCTGGTTTAAAAATGAGATATATGAACGTCAACTGATTAACTGTATTATTTTAACAAAACAGTGGCAAAGAAAAACCTTTTTCTCCTCCCTCCACCATTTTAAGTTTAGCAACAAAAGATACCTATGTGCTATGTCAAAATTTAAACTATATGGTATGTCATTGTCTATACCTGAGGTATATAGATACGCTAGGGCTTCCTTGTGATGAATAAAAATCAATACAACAATGGTACACTGAACAGCCATGATTGCATTCTGCCTGGAATGGGCCATTAAAGTATAAGACAAACAAAACATACACAATACAGTTAGACAGCACTTAAGCAGCTTGTTGGCAGACGCATAAAGCATTATTAAATATAAAAACACTGATAATACTTTGCATAAGAATAAATTTATATCATATTTTGTGCTAACAGGCCATAAAATGATTCATAAACAATATTGTTCATAAATATTCTTTATATTTTATCATAACATAAATATTGGTTAACTAAAGTTAACAGTTCTGTATTTTCTGATTTTCAGTTATTCATCTATTTTTGTATAATATAAATCTAGGCATTAGTTAAAAAAGACAAAGGTTTTCAAAACACATAAACTGAGCAAGGTTGTATTTGCACCCTGAACTCTCCATCACTTTGAGCAGTTGTAGATGAGATTGTTGTGCATAAAATATCCACAGTTTTCTGTGTTACTAAATATTTAGGCATTCCAATATATATAAATATCTGCATCCTTTTCGAACTTCACTGAACACCAACGAAATGCCAGATATGAGCTTTTGGTAGATGTTTCAATGAATGTGTTGAATATTGAAATGACACAAAGAGAGGGCAACATAGTAAGCAAAATCTCAATTTCAAAAGGTACAATTTGAGGTTATTTTGAGACACTTATTTACACTTACCTTCACCACTAAACTGCTTTTTTAAAGCGGAAACGTTTTCAGGACCATTCGATCCCATCATCAGCCGTTGGGTAACTGACGTTATTTATTATGAAAACGTTTCCGCTTTAAAAAAGCAGTTTAGTAGTGAAGCTAAGTGTAAATAAGTGAATCAAAATAACCTCAAATTGAAGAATACTTCACTGTCAATAGTGCTTCTATTTTTAATATTCAAAAGGTACATTGAGGTAGTGGTATTAAAAGCATACCAGAAGTACAGCAATCAAGAATAACAAAGTTTGAGTTGATATTGTAATGCTGTAAGGGGAAGACCAAGAATGAGGTGGCTACAGGATGTGGAACATGATATGAAAAAAATGGGAATAAGAGGCTGGAATGGCAAAGCACAGGATCAAGATGAATGGAGGAGAATTGTGAAGGAGGTCAAAACCCACAATGGACTGTAGCGCCAATTAGATAGCTAGATAAATAGATTGTAATGCTGTTTGTTGTTGACCATGGTTGTGTCATTCTATCTGATACCCAAACCAGGTAATAAATGCTCCCTGTACATTTGTTTGTTGACTGTGCATGCCCAGAAATAGGGCATGCATCCATATGCAGCAGAAATGGTTGCAGAATAAGTCAGGTGTTTGAATGGAGAAGATGTAACATCTTATCTTGCCACGACCTGGCCTGACCTGTGCCACATCCATAAAATGTTCAAACAATTTTCTTTATTGCAATTCTTGTTTAGAACTGAAATTTATTTCTTAAAATGATAATTTAGCACAATCCAAAGGATCATCAGGTACTACAATAGTGTCTTATGCACATAATACTACAGCAATATGCTCTGGTGAAAACCGTGAAGAGTTACATAAAAATATGGAAAAATCTATAATCCCTCTAAAAAATTTCTTTGGATCACTTAACTTAAAATGTAATATAGAAAACACTGCTGTGATGAATATTAATCTTTCATTGAAAACAGAAATTCATACTTATGATAGTATAAAAAATGTAAATTCACATAAGTTTCTGAGTATACCTGTAAATAGTAGTTTAACATGGGTAGATCATATAGATTATGTGTGTAACAAAATTAGTAAATCTATCTATTACGTTACTTTAAATTTTTAAATAACTTGAGCTTACTAACAAAAATTTATTATGGAGTAATCTACCCACATCTAACTTATGGCATTGAAATATGGGGTATTTCCTACAAAATCATATAAAATGAGTCTTGATAATGCAAAAGAAATGTGTACGGCTTAAAACTCATGATACATGTAAACATGCATTCATCGATAACAACCTATTCACACTATATGCACTGTGTGTGAATAATGCAATTATACTCGTACTTGCAGTAGAAAATGGAACTGAAAGAAGCAATTATATGCACCATAATTATACCAGATGTAATTCTGATTATTTTAAAAGAGGTTTTAATAAGAAAATATCAGAAAAAATGTAATTACTCAAGGCTTAATTTTATACAATAAACTCCCAAATGTCATCAAACAACTAACAAGACCCAAATTTAAAACAAATCTGAAAATGTACTTTATCAATAGATGTTTATACAATCTAGAGGAACTATAAATAATTTTCAATGTATTAATTTTATACGAATCAATCTGTAAATTTAAAACATTAACATGGACAGTCAGAAATTTATAAGCAAATCTGTTGACAACCTCTCTTACTCCCAGTTTCTGAGTTACATAACAGATTTTATCACGTAATGGTTGGTTGGTATCTAAAGTGAGCATTGGCAATGAAGTCATTCGCTCTCTTGCATTCCAGTATTTTGATGTAATCTTTGAATGTTGACTAAACGCTGGGCAGTGGAGTAGGTGGTTTCTATCTATATCTTCTTTAAGTTCACAGAAAGGGCACCGAGGAGATCCTGTTATACCAATCCTGTGCAAATGTTCGTTGAGGCAGTCATGGTCTGCTAACAGTCTAACAGAGGATTTTCTTTGTAGTGTAGTAATTGTAGGCAAATTGAATTTAGTTTTTAATTTAATATAGGTCAATTTAGTTTTAACCGAAGGCTTAAAGAAACTGACCTGGACAAAAGCTTAGTATCTAATCTCTCATGGTGCAGCTGTTAGTAATCACATTTCTAGCATTTGAAGACTTAAAGGAACCGATCTGGATAAAATCTCTAAAGGAAAGGGCTGCTCACCACTAAGCACTGGTCAGCTTGGTGAGATATAAACCTGTGTTGATATTTCTTCCTTTTCATATATCAGATCCCCCCTTTAACCTTTCCTATCCAGACTTTCTCGGCTCAACTCTTGTTTCTTTGACTCTGATGGTATTAGAGCATTCAAGGCCTAGGGGATCATTTCATTTTCTTTCCTGTCCATACTTCTCTCTACTTAGTGCAATGTAACTGCCAATTATGGTGCCCAGCTTTAAACGATTACAAACAATTTTAAATAACACACAGTTTTATGATGTAATAAATAGTGGATTCTTTTCCAGGGCTGCTAATTGTGGTGGAGATAATATTACCTTACAATTTCAGGCCTCTAGGTGACCTGAGGCAGTTTGCCTTTTTGTCTAAACTGCATTTAAAAATATTATTCTTTTTATACAAACTATGTAAAACTAGGGCAAATGATTTGCACTGTTTTCCTCTGTAGCAAATATTTTAATTTGCTATAGGCACAGGATGTTAGGGGTACAAACGCAGATATTTTTACTGATAATAATTTAGGAAAGCGTAGTAACAATATTATGTCAATATTTGCTTCATTTGTGAACTTATAATTTTACTTATTAAGAAAAGTATGTTTACACGTTGGTTAGCACCTCTTAGTAGGCATGGCACAGAAGGCATGGGAGTCTTGTGATGACGAATGGTATGCCAGAACTGAGCTCCACACACTGCTACATAGGCCAGTAGGTTACTCATTGAGGTATAAAGCAAAACGGATGATATATATGGCAGGTATTGTTCATTTTGTGGTGCAGTTACAACCATGTAAAGAACATCAGGCAGTTGTTTCTTGTTCTTGTGAGAAAACTATTAGAGAAAAAAGAACTAACAGACTGAAGTAGTTACATACTAAAGTACCAATTATTAAAATATATGTATTTATACCCCTAACATCATGTACATATGGTATACCGGGTGGAAGGGAAGTCACTACATTAATTTAAACCAGTGGTAGATCTCGGTATTTGGAACACATTTTGTATCTTACGTTTTTGTCTCTGACCATTTCCTATGGAGATATTTTAGTTTTGTCAAAAACAGGCTATCAGATTATGTTGGTGTCACTTTCCCTAAACACATACCTGTCTTGTCCATCTGGGTTTACTGTGCGAGTGTAGGCCAATCACAAACATTAGCTTCCAAAACATTACACGAAAGTGAAAGTGCCTGACCTGTTTACATCCACAAACCAGGTCAATTCCCTGATCAACCTCAATGCAATGTTGTTGACTTACTTAACAACTGAAAGAGCTGCTTAGAGTATATCTTTATGTCTTTTAAGTAATTAATTATTTCGAAGCTATGTCAGAAATAAATTACTTTATGCATCTGACAAGTAACAAACTGTTATCTGTGCACTTTCTTGTGGAACAAGAGAACAAAATGCCATTCAACTTTTTTGTTTGTAATGTTTCTATATATTACATATTAGAAGGAATGTTGTTGTTGTTGTTTTCTAGTGCCTTGCATCTGGCAATGAAGCCATTAGCATTCGTGCTTTCCAATACTTTTGAACTGTAGCTTCTTCTGATCTTAATGCTTCACAGGTCTTCAAGTGGTCTTCATTCATTTCTGTTGGATGGTCACACAGGACACATATTGGTGAGGATGAGATACCTATTCTGTAGAGATGACTTGCTAAGCAGTCGTGATTTGTCAATAGTCGGAAGGCTGCAACTGCTGTTTTCCTTGGTCTCTGGGGGATTATATCTGGGTTGGAAAGTAGTGTAATCCATTTTTTATCTTTGGCATTTGTTTCTATTTCTTGTAGGTATGAATGAGAAAATTTTTTAATGATCAAGCGTTTTATTGAGGAATATGAGAAATTGAATTTAGACTTTTGTTTTATTGTTGTGGCTTTCTTTGCAAGTGAGTCTGCAGCTTCGTTCCCCATGACTCCACAGTGTGCTGGAATCCATTGGAGATGAACAGTCTTATTAACTTTTTGGAGTTGTGTTAACATTTTGTAGCATTCTCTAATTTTTGTTGACTTTTTTGTAGTATTTGAACATATTCCCTGAATTGCAGCTTTAGAATCTGAAAGAATTACTGCCTTGTTAAATTTATTTAAGGGAAGATTTAATAATTGTCGGAGAGCAATGTGTATAGCCTCTATTTCTCCATCATAATTTGTTGTGTCTCTGCCAACAGAATGATAAAAGGAAAAATGGGAACACGTAACTCCAGCTCCAGTAAGGTTTTCCTTGGAGGATCCATCAGTATATATGTGCAGCCATTCTTCTGTGGGATACCTAGTATTGATTGTTTCCAGAGCTAGAAGTTTTTGTATTTCTTTTGGTGTGTCTGATTTACTTATTTCCTCTATTAATTCCAAATTGAAGATAGGTTGCAATAATTCCAATGCATATTCTCTTATAATTAGATTTTCTCTGGTGTTAGGAATGTTTTCGTGTTTTAACTTAGATAAAGATGGAGACCAAAAGTAGCTATATTTCTTTAACTTTCCTTTGGGGATATGTGTTTTGGCTGCTGTCAATAATATTTCACAAATTTTTTTATTCATTTCATCTGTTGACTTGAACTCTGATTCTAACAGTATATTACACTTCCCTTCTATCTCATTTTGGAAACTGGACCAATCTGCTTTTTTAAAATTCCAAGAAGTTTTAATTTTTGGTTTGTTACTTTTATTTATTGGACCTCTTATGGAGTTTATGGTGATTTTGTGGCCTGAACCTGGGTCTTCTATTATTTCTCTTTTTGTATTGTCAATTATGTCAGATGACACCATCAGAAGATCAGGTTAGATGCCCGTGGTGCACCCTGCTTTTAACAGATGAGGCTCTGGGGACCGAATCACAGCGGTATAACTGTTTCATCTAAAATGGAGGAAATGCCATTTACATATGTGCTGGCCTATCACAGCACAACAGCGTCCCTCAGAGGCACATGAGGGGAAGGTCGGTGGATCTAAATACCACCTATTTAGTCCTCCTGGCTAGGTCCGATGGACCCGTTGACCAACGATAGGTGTGGTCCCCCTTGCAAAATGGGGGTTTAAGTTGGGTGATGTAACTGCCACATTGTAAAACTGGTGCCCGTTAAGAAAACAGTTACATGAAAGCCACATACATGAATATGAGTCCTAAAAATAAACATTCCGGAGTTAAAACTGTCCCCCAATGGATCTCCGGGTGGGGACATCTTTAGGCAAATTTCATCAAAACAATTCCAATACTTTAGAAGGAATGTAATGACTTCCCTTCCACTCTGTATAGTGCATAAGGTCATTACATAATTTGGTGGAGATGCCTTGTTTGGTGTGAGACAGCTAGGTTTGGTACATTTTGGTATAGATGCTTTGGTTGATCTAGGTGCTCATTGTAGAACAAATGTTTATTATTAATTTCCACACATGGTCCTAAATTTTCACAAGAAATACTGAGGGGCAGAACGGCTGAAAATAGTAATCTAAGATTTTTTTTTTCAAACTTAAGATCAATATACTACATTTCACTGAAGAAAAAATATCATAGGACACATGTAGAATCATATGATTCTGGATTGTCACTATCATATGAATGCAAGGTGCAATTGTGAAGCTCTGGACAATGTATGTGATCCAATCAGCAAGTATGCTAAGCAAACCAAGATTATTCAATTTTCTTATATGATATACTGTGTCTTTGGAGTTGCAATATGACCAGCGAGTTCAAGTGACTTAAAAGAAATTTAAACAAAATTTAAAAGTTGACTCTTTAGCTTTATTATATTTTTATACAGCAGTCAACCATGACTGACCCAAAATTTAATGATGGGCGGCCCAACATAACATCCAATCAGAGGCTTGCCCCATCTTGTGGTGTTGCTTAGTTAAACATGTTGTGAAGTCATGCTATAAATAGATTATATAAATATAATTTATATCTACCAAATTTTTGGCACAACAGGAAATAGAATAGCACTGGTCAGCTATCAGCCACCATTAAAGTTGTGTCTGCCATGATTCTACATGGTTATTTATCATGCAAAGCTTTAATATCTTGAAGACACAACCTTGGACGGTATGAATCAAAATTTTGCTTTGTGCCTAATAATTTTGACACCTGTCTGATACTTGCACTTCTTAGTGTTTACTGAAATTAAAAAGATATAAAAATGTATAATTTCTTGGTCAGTTATACTTCCAAGATTCCTTAAGCAAAATTATATAGTTTCTTATTTGAAATTATTTATGCTGTTCTTGGTTTTCTTTGTTTTGAGTATCAATAAAATGATGAAGTGAGAAAATACTTTAAAACGCATGCAAGAAAGCAATCTACCACATCTCGTATTTGCAGTAGGTATATACCAAGATCTGGGATTGTTTATTGATGAATGAGGGAGCTGTAAAATAGAATACTCACCATTTATTCTCTGTATGTATATAGAGTAATAATGTTAGTAATAGATAAGTATCAACCAATAAAAAATAATCAGATACATGAACATAATACAAGAAGCAACATGAACTATCATAGAGATAATATAAATAAAAGTGTGTCTATGAAAGATTCACTATATCAGGGTATAAAGCTATTTAATAAACTGCCGTGTGATGTTAAACCGATTGCAGAAGTATCAAAACGACAATTTGCTAAAAAATTGAAGGAATTTTTAATAAATAGATGCTTATATAGTTTGGATGAGTTGTAAATGTTTGTATTATTAATGTATTTATTATGTATATGTATGTATTAACCGATATATCCAACAACATTTATATGTTCTATATGGATAAAATAAATAAATAAAATAAAATAAAAAATAAATTTAAAAAAATGTAGACAGTAGGCTAGAACAAGCATGAAGAGGTATACGAATGTTGAATGGGTTTTGTGGAACAGAACCATGTTGAACTGTACAAAGAAGAGGGTTTTGAAGACTGTGGTGGATGTATTACTTATGGTGCTGAGGCGTGGACTTTGGTAGAGAGATAAAAATCTAAGGTCTTGGCAATGGAAATAGATAGAATGAGATGTAGTGCCAGAGTATCGAGATTGGAAAGGAGAAATGAGGATATGAGACAGATGATGGCTATTGTTTCAGTGGTGGAGAGAATTAAAACGTGAGGTCTTCAATGGTACCGGCACATTGGAAGAATGGAAGAAGTAGGTGGCCCAAGACCTTCTTAGAATGGTCACCTTGTGGAAGAAGGAAGCAGGGCAGGCCAAGAGCAATTTGGAGAGGCCACCTTCATGGAATCATGAATGATCAATGCCGAGAGGAGGATGATTTGTTCAAACGGAAAGAATGGCAAATGGGAATACAGGGCAACTGTTGAAGAATGGAGAAGCCCGTAAAAGTAAGTATATACCGATGTATTTTATAGACGTGATGATGAGCTAGCTTTCTGCATCCTACTTGAAACAAACAAGATACTGCTGATAATGCTAGCGGACGCTTTACTTAATCACGCACTGTCCCGCGATGTTTACTGCACGAAATTTGGAGAGATACTAACCTGAAACCCCTGTGATCTTATAAATATAAAAGTGAACTCGCTTTAAACCACTGGGCAACTTCAAGCCATTCACCACGTCTAAAATATACCCATATACATTCTATTCATTGCAGGTAACATGATCCAAGAACGTTTACGTTGCGCTCAGAGATTGTGCTCTTTTGTTGCCTTTTGAAATGTTTAATAACTGTGGATGTTTTATTCACAAGCATATGTTATATTATAACCAACACTAAACCGGAGTTGTCCTTCTCAGGGTGTCAAACGTGAAATCCTTCCTACGCGGGTGAGGCGATGGCTCATCTAGGGGAGGTGGGGGGATTGTTCGGACGGGTGGTGCGGGTGGGGGGTGCTCGTCCAAATCGAACGTGACAAACTCGTGTTCGTGGTGCAAATCTGGAGAATAATCTTCTTCCTCGTCCTCTTCATCTTCCGGAGGTCCTATGTCGCCGCATGAGTTGATGTCTGCCGTAGTAGAGACGGTGTTGGTAGTGGCATCGCGAGGGAAGTAGGTAAGCTCCCGAGCACTGCCTCCAAGATGCTGTCTCGGGGGCGGCGGCGCCTCGTCGCAGAAATGGTGATGACAAGGCGAGACGCCTAGGGCGGGAGGCGGCGCCGGGAAGCTGTAGTAGGAGGCGGAGGTGGCGACGTCCCGCATGGACCCCGTCAGCGAGGCCAAGTGATGACGATGACTGTGATGACGACAAGGCGAAGGCTCCCCGCTGTGGATGTCGATTCCACCCCCAGGGTCAGGATCTTGATCGAGATACAGACGTCGTGGTTGCGCTGGGGATCGCGGCGGCGGTGGAGGTGGGTAGTATGAATGATGAGGATGGCGGCGGCACTGAGGAAAAGGCGGATGATGGTGATCCAAAAGAGCAGACGACGAGGAGAGCTTCCGACGATGCTCGTGGCGTTTCCGTAGCCATTCTTTCTGGTGCCAGTAGATGTAGAGGAAGATGGCACAGGTCCCTGCAATCTCAGTGGACATGAAGCCACCTACCACCAGTAGGAAGCTGAAGCCATAGCGGTACGTGAAGAGAGGGGGCTGCAACTGAGATCTGGGCCTTAACTTGCTCCCAATCTCTGCCTTGAAGATGGATATATACATCACAAGACCGATCAGCATCAGAAGTCCTGCAACATGCAAACATTTCATTGTGCATAATGACTATTTGCGAACATTACTTAAGTTAGTGTTAATTCAATATGGCGCCTAAAATATCTACAATGCTGATTATATTGGGTTCAATTTAGGGGTTTAATTTGCCTCGGCTATGTAACTGGTCAGCATTTGAACACGTTTCTCTATAATCTTCTTAAAAGTTAAAGGCATATGGAGGCGGGCCGTACTGCAGACTTCAGCGAATCCTAAGCTTGCTCCTCCTACCAGCGCTGCCGAATGTGGTACACGCATCTCACACGCTCTTACGTACAGAACTTCTCCGGTATACGCACAATGCTTGGCAACAGCGCTCCGCTTGAGCATTGGCCAGCGTTCACATGACTTTAACTTTTGCGAGCGGTATAGTCAGTCTAGTGTACTGGTAAGGAGTTAAGTATTGGAAATAAATACAAATAAACGCTCTGATAACTCACTAAGCAGGCTCCGGATGTATATGACACGTCATAGTTCTTCTTTGTGATTTTTTTCCATGGAAAATATAAGTTAAGCATGGATTTATCAATAGTGATTAAAATTATGCAACAAAAGTTGGATAGTTGTCCTATTTTGGGATTGTCATTAAAGACACAGCCTGCTATAGCTAACAAATTTACAATTTAATTTAGCGCAGCATACAAATGATTGTGTACAACGTGCAAATAATCAAGGATAATTTATAAACCAATGTCTTCCAAAACATTTAATTGTAACTCAAAGCGTCAGAGCAGATAAACAGTGAATTTAGTAACCACTCCACAAACACCTAAAAGTAGACCAATCACTTTCCATTTTGGCATTTTTTTTAAATAGCGAATGTAAGGCCCATAGTGTAGGTTTTTCCCTTATCAGCCTCCTTAATTTGATCTAAATTTCTTTCGAACTATGTATTACTTCTTAAATACTATATAATCATAACACAACTTTTACTGCTTACTAAACTTTATCAAAAATCTTCTGATACAGAAACCATAATCACATCATAACTAAAATTAATAATGGCTTCTTTGTTGAAATTTAAATAAACAAGAAAATTTGACCAACTGCTCAACTAAATTTGAATAAATCTCATACAGATGCATCTTGCTATAAACAGCTGTTTCAAGAAATAACAAATGCCTACCTTAACCATACATTTATCTTCACTGATGGTTCCAAAACGGACAGCGACAATGGATGTGCCGTAATTACCCCAGATAAGAAACTTCAGCTGAAACTCCCTAAATATTATTCCATATTCTCCTGCGAACTTTCTGCACTTAAGCAAGCTTTAACATACATCATCCAATCTAGTGAGAGCAAATTTCTTATAATTTCTGATTCATTAAGCTCTCTCCAAAGTCTCAGAAATCGTTCAACTGACCTCCAAATGCTTCAAGATATCCACAGTCTTTATTCCATTGCTCTAAATAAAAAGAAAATAGTTACTTTCATTTGGGTCCCTTCACACTGCGGCATTAAGGGCAATGAAGAAGCGGACAAAGCTGCTAAAGAAGCAAGTCGGCTAACAGACACAGATGAACAGCAAGCAGTACCTTATCGTGATATTACAAAGTACTTCTCCAAACTAATAAAAACAAGATGGAAACAGGCCTGGAATCAATCGCCTCCAGAAAAACTACACATGGTAAGGAAAGGAGACACCAATTCTTCCCCTGTCTATTCTCTTAGCAGGAAAGAGCAGGTGATTATCTCACGTCTCCGCATTGGTCATACAAGGTTAACCCACTCATACCTCCTCAGCAAAGGCCAGCCACCACAATGTGAAGTCTGCAACACCCGCCTCACAGTAAAACATCTCCTCACAGAATGTAAGCAATACGCTATACAACGACAGCTTCATCACATCACTGGAGACTTATCCACCATTCTGAACACGCCATCCAACTGCAGAAGGGTATTATCATTTCCCAAAAGTACAGACTTACATACGAAAATATAATATGAAGGATATTTTTGTTGTACTGATTTGTTGATTAGTATTTTCATGATTTTGGTGAAATAATTGTAACAAGTTTATTGTATACCGCTGTATTATATAGAATAGTCGCGATATGACTTAATTGTTAAAGCGACTCTAAATAAATTTAAAAAACATTGCAAACAATTTTTACATATTTTCGCTCAAGATTTTTCTACTAACAACTGAAGTGAGACACTTCATGCTTTTAGTCGCTTTATAAACATATTATTCAACATAGCTGGTGAAAGATTAAGACGTGTTAACAAATAATGCCACTTTAAACAATAAAAGAATTGTATTCTCTTTATTGTTTAATTTTTTAGGTATGTGTACTTTTTAAACGAATTTTATGCAAGTATAACATAAAAACTTTCACTGGATGTTTATAGCAATATATTTTGCATATGCACAAAAACATCACAGCTCTATTACCTATAACTTCCTGAAAAGTATACCTAAAGCTCTAAATAAAGCATGTTAAGGTAAATGGTAAAGAAGATAATATTATTTATTTGTGCCAACAAGTTTACTGTTGAAGTTTTTAAACACACAAGCCGTGTGTGGTAAGCGGAGTGTCTGTGGTTCAAATTCCAGCTGTGGCATAGAATTTTTCAGTTCCAATTCTACCTCACAAGGCAATATTGTGGTTTCGTAGCATACCCAAACTTCAAAAAATTTTTACACCCGGAAATGATCCATAGCCCTCCACCGGGTTCGAATCCCGAGGCTAGCATGTTATCTCTAGACCACGAAGGACGAGTTACGTTTCCGGACTTCATAAATAACCACTATTAGGGTTCACTATGAAGTGCGGAAGCCAAGTAAACCGATGAAGAAGCAAAACATTGTATATTAAATCTGCTTTGTTTCTAGTTTAATAGCCAAATAATCACATATTCTACGAAACTATCTGGGCCGGCCTTTGTTGATGCAGAGGTATTTTTTTCTTATTCATTTCTAGTCTCCTTTAACTGCTTTGTGTGAGACATTTGATGGCATTTTTATTCTTTCAACTTTTAGGTTTTGTTGTTTCTAACTTATTTTTACATACACATTCACTCTCACGTGCATACTTCCAGACTATGGAGACTAGAGAATAATCCTAATTCAACACGAATTGCCAGTGTGGCCGGAAACTGAACCCAGGACTTTCGGATGAGAAGCCAGTTGACCTCTAGTCTTAGAGTAATTTTTTTTTTAAATTCCATTTGTACCCCACCTTTAACTGCAATGGTCACATCGATGGCATATTGTCTAATGCCAGTGACATTAACTCCTATGTACTGATCATTGGGTTTCTGATATTAGCTCACATACAAATTTTTACTTCCACACTCTGGGGAGGATGGGGAATAACCTTGTCTAGGAAAAAATTCCCACTTTCAGCCGGGAATCGAACCCGGAAACCCTGATACACCAGACAGGTGCTCTAACGTCTGAGTCAGCCTCTTAAAGCACTTGTTCGCAGACATTTTAAAATATACACAGAGGAAATTTGGCTAAAAGGTTACCTGATATGATGAAGACCACGCCAGATACGAAAGTGAAGATGCGGCGATGTCGCACGAAATGACCGAAGAGACAGCAGAATTCTCCGAGGAACAACAGGAGTGTGGCTAGCATGAAAAACAGCGCCGACTTGGTCACAGCATCTGCAACAGAAATGTACATGACAGTTTTAAAGGGAGCACTTTCTTCCTTTATCAACAACCTGGAGCATTATCAAATAACATTTCGTTTTAGGAGCTCAAACAATATCGTGGTATAAAAGTTAAAATTATTTTGTATAAACAGTTCTAAGAAAAGCTTGCAACACATCTAACCGTTGTATCTATATGTCCTTAATTGACAAAACAGAACATTTATGAGGCAACAATTAAGCAAACAGTATTGAAAATATAAAATATTATCCATGCTGGTACTCGTATTCATAGCGAAGTATCACTATAAATATACGTTTTGAGATCTCTTGAATTAAAAAAAAAAAATCTGATGTGTACCATTCTGCTCTTGTATTAACTGTTCTTACGAACTCTTATTCCTCTATTTTCTAAATTTTAGTCGAGATAAACAATTGTAGAAATTATCTTACTGCTAATTTTCTTTTAGGTGTGAAAGAAATTCCGTTATCTTTGCATAGCCAAGAGATAAGTGAATGGCGATCTTCCATTTGAGAGAAGTATAAGCATTGCAAAACTCACACAAATAACAAAGAATATCTCGGAAATGGTTCACTCTACAAAAAAAGTTTATTTGGACATAAATTATGTGTGTTAGCAAAATCTGCATATTTGTATAGTAAGACTTGGTCTATCTCTTACGGTTTACCACTTATGCAAAAGGCATCCAGAATAAACAGAGTCACATGGGCTATAGCCGGAAAGTTCAAAATATACATTTCATTTGTCATTAAAATATCTTAAATATTTGGCATTTTAATAAAAATCGTTAGAGCCATTTTCGAGAAAATAAAAATTTTCGAAAAATTTTCTATGTAAAGGGTAGTTTTGGGTGGAGGAATTTTCTTAAAAATCTTCGTGTTGCACATTTGAAAGACATTAAACTTAAAAGATACCAATTTTGGTTTTTAACCGACTTTTCGTTTTGAGTTACGCTGTCCACAGACTGACATTTTTTGGTAGAATACAATACTTCCTCTACTTACTATATGCAGTAGAGACAGTAAAGAACCAAAGTTTTCGAAACATTTTCCTTATAAAGTGTAGTTTAAGCTGGAGGAATTTTCTTCAAAATCTTCGAGTCGCATTCTTGAAGGACATTAAACTTAAATATCAAGTTTGGTTTTTAAACGACTTTTAGTTTTTGAGTTATACTGCTCACACACTCAGACACACACGGACCTTTTTCTAAAAATGCCTTTTTTGGATTCAGGGGCCTCAAAACATGTTTCCGGTGAAAGCTGGTAGTAGAGAAAGTAAAAATCAGTTTAAACACCAAACTTGGCGTATAAGTTCATTTTACAAGGACACAAACTGAAGATTTTCAACAAAATCCCCCAGTCTTAACTACGCTTTGCATGAAAAAAAGTTTAGTTATTGGCTATTTTATCAAAAATGGCTCTGACGATTTTCATTAAGATACTACACGCCTTAGTTACTTGCATAGGAAATGAAATATATGTCTTAAATTTTCTAACAATAGCCTTGAAGTTCACGTCCTTCTGAAAGAACTTTTGTATAAACCGTAAGAGATAGACAAAATGTTATTGCACAAAAATTACATCTGGTAAAAGGACACAATTTATGTCAAGTTTTTGTGACGATAACCATTTCTAAGATATTCCTTTCTATGGGTTTAAATACATAGATACTTTATCTGAAAACTAATTGCCCTTTCACATTAGTCATGTGTAGGACGAGGTTGAAAAGGCAAATTGAAACTGACAAGCGGGAATTTGAACACACGGCTAGTATGAAAGAATAATCAATTTCTATTGATTAATCTTAATGGGTGGTTACATTATGAATGCCGAGACTTAAAGTACTTACAGTATTGTAAGTTGCCATTAGGAATGTTGTCTAATTTGAATCTGAGGTGTCCTTGTGTACCGGGGGAAAAATGCAAGTCAGTTTTGGAATCTAATGTAGTGCGGGCATGTTGTCAGGTAGCTCAGATGGTTAGATCAACCGGACGGAACCGGAAGATCTGTGGTTCAAATTCCGTCTAACTGGCCCTGGAACCGTGGCCGCGGGAGTGTATGTCTTTGGTGCTCTGCTTGACATAGAGAGTCGCGAGTTCGAATCCTGCCTGGAGCACAGGTGTTTGTGTGTAATATATGTGTGTATGCCTGGATGTATGAGAGAGTAAACGCGCGCGTGGTGTGTGTGTGTGTGTGTGTGTGTGTGTGTGTGTGTGTGTGTGTGTGTGTGTGTGTGTGTCTGAATTTCATAGAAATACATTGCTCAGATGGCCAAATTGTCCTTGACCAAGGAAAAAAAAACCGGTTTTAGCGTTGGGTTTTTCAGTCTGATACATAAATTATAATTGTTTCACCTGCAAATCGCTATTACTTTTTACTTTCTCTACCACGTATAGTAAGTAGATTTCAATGGAAATATATGTTTTGAGGCCCTCTAAATAAAAAAATACATTTTTAGGAAAAGGTCCGCGCGCGCGTGTGTTTGTGGGCAGCATAACTTAAAAACTAAAGTTGGTATTTAAGTTTAATGTCTTTCAAGGATGCGACACGAAGATTTTGAAGAAAATTCCTCCAGCCTAAACTACCCTTTACATGGAAAATCTTACGAAAATTTTTATTTTCTCGAAAATGGCTCTAACAGTTTTGATTTAAATGCCATGTGTTTGAGATATTTTAATGACAGACAAAATCTATATTTTGAATTTTCTGGCTATAGCCCATGTAGTCCTGTTTACTCTGGATGAATTTTGCATAGCTGGTAAACCGTAAGAGTTGGACCAAATCTTACTATACAGAAAATGTAGATCTTGCCAAAACACACAATTTATGTCAAAATAATTTTTTTTTTTCTGTAGAGTGAACTGTTTCGGAGATATTCCTTGTTATTTGTGTGAGTTTTCGAAAACAAACCGTCAATGGAACATCGTTATTCATTTTTTTATATTAGCCGTGCAAAGAGAATAGAATTTTAAAGTTTTAAAAGATTTGACTATCGTTCAAAGTCTACTGTATTCCCATATTCCCCGTGTACCTACAAGGAAATAAGCAATAAGGTAATTTCTGTAAATGTTTATCTCAACTAACACGAAGAAGATATAGGAATAAGAGTTTGTAAGAATGGTTAGTACAAGAGTAGAGAAAGTCATGTGTGTGCGACACATCAGATTTTTTTCTCTTTCTTTCCTTTATTCTCGTGATTTTGCAATTCCAAGTCATCACATAAGTGACCTATTTATAAAATATTTTTACTATCGCTTTAGTTTGCTGTATTTTTCTTATACCTGCATCGAAATGTGTAGTGAAGATTTATCTCAATTAGTAAGAGGTAGATAGAGGAATAAACTTTTGTATGAAAATTTGTAGAAGAGTGAGTAGAGAAGATAATGTGATGGCACAAGCCATGTCTCGTCTTCAAGTTCTCAATTCTTTTCAGTTATAGGAGTGAGGGGTATAAGCGTACATATTTTTATTGGTAGTTGAGGAAAATGTAATGAACAATATTACATCAAAGTTTGTTCCTTTTGTGATCATATAATTTTATTTATTAAGAGTAGTATGTTTTCAGGTTGGTTGGTACCTCCAGGTAGGCGTGGCGCAGAATGTGCCGGGTGTTGATAACGAATGATGAACCGGAAACGGGTTACAATGCTTCCTGAAAGGGCAATGACCTCACAATACCTAGGCCAGTAGTTTACGCATTAACTGTGAAGCAAAGCGGATAATCTATCGACAGGTGTTGTTCATTTTGCTGCGCAATTAAGACCATGCAAAAAACCATTGTGATTGATTTGTGGGAAAATCAGACGAAGAGAAAAAATAAACACACCGAAGTGGATATATATTAAGCTACCAATTATCAAACAGTCTGTATTTAAAACCGCAGGCTACGGTTATATTACATTCGCGATTTATTTTATGCAAGCTTCAACAAAATTCATTTGTATCCAAGCTTCAGAAGTGCGAAGGTGCTGCTGTCAATTCCAAACGGGAAGTCGAAGCATACTACGGTTTTCTGTGCTCATATGTAAGGGAAGGATGTATTATATTTTAGTGGCTTATTGGGATACATTTTGCAAGATGTGATGCGCCCAGTTCGTTTATTTTCAGGCGGAATTACCCTCACGTCCTCTTGCTACTGTCGGCAAGATTGGGTCTTTTACGAGCTGTTCTAGGAGAAGCAGGAAATCCCATGTGGGCCACAAGGTTTCTCGCTATAGCAATAAACTATGTTGCTAACGTGTTGATGCCTTCGGTCTTCCGCTACCAGTTTACGAGTGATATATCCTCTCTGGTTATATCTCTCACATGATCTGGACGTTCCCAATGGCAATCTGGTTTCCATTCTTTTAAGTTTACAACTTTGTGTAAATCAAACAATGAATTTATTGCTCTATGTTACTGTTATTTAGAATTATGGAAGGCCAAACAAAACAAGAACGATGGGCTTTCAGGATAACGTTCATTTAAAGCTCAACTAGTTTTATGTAACAATAAGATAATTATAACTAGTTAACAATACAATTATTTGGAACTATCGATTAACAATGACTTCGATCTGGACTATAAACTAAGTTTCAACTTACCGGAAGGACGGGAAATTATTAAATCCCTTCCAATATATGCTTCACAGGAATATTACAAACAAAAAATAAAATCTGAGGTGTTGCACTCACATGAATTTCTCTACTCTGTCTCTCACTATCCTTAAAAATTCGTATTCCTATATCTTCTTCATGTTAGTCGAGATAAACTTTTGCAGAAATTGTCTGATTGCTGATTTTCTTGTAGGTACAAGGTGATTATGGGAAAACAGTAAGCTTGGAGTGATAGTGAAATCTTTTAAACCTTTGAAATTCCGTTCTCTCTCCACGACCTTCCATTTGAGAAAAGTTCAGGTATTCCAAAACTCACACAAATAATGAATGTCTCCGAAATGGTTCACTACACCAAAAAATTCATTTGGAAATAACTTGTGTGTTTTAACGAAAGCTACATTTTATATAGTAAGATTTGGTCTATCTCTTACGATTTACCACTTACACAAAAGTCATCAAGAGTAAATATCACTACATAGGCTATAGCCAGAAAATTCAAAATATACATTTCATTTGCCAGAAAAATATTTTAAACGTACGGCAATTTAATCAAACTTGTTAGAACTATTTGTGAGAAAATCAAAATTTTCGAAAAATATTGCATGTAAAGGTGGTTGAGGGCGAAGGAATTCTGTTCAACATTTTTGTGTCGCATCTTTGAAAGCTGTTAAACTTAAATATCAACTTTGGCTTTTAACCCACTTTTCAGTTTTGAGTTATCCTGTTCAGACGCACACACAATTTTTGTAAAACTGCTTTCTTAGGCCCAGGGGGCCTCAAAACATATATTTCCGATGAAAACTCGACATCAAATTTTCGGGTCGAATGCAATACTTCCCCTACTAACTATGTGTGGCAGAGAAAGTAACGACATTTTGTTCTTGGGTCAGTCATTCTCGAAAACAATGGTTTTGTTCCAAACTACCTATATGTTTAATTGAACGAGAGCATATGAAGATAATATTTTATTTCTAAAGCGAGTGGTAACCATGTGTAATTACTAGGGTCCGGATTCTTAGTTTTTTAACTATTTTATTCCTTGATAGTTAACTGCAGTGGTATAATTTAATTATCTCTTTCATGATTATCGAAGTCAAATACTTGAATCTTATAAAACCTAAAAATGGCTAAATGAGACTTTAAAATCTAAAAGAGGCTAAATCTCCTATTTATTTTAAAATTAAAAAAAAAGTTTTATTTTAAAATGGGAAAATGAAATGTTTATGAAATTATGAATGGACTTTGACTGTTACATCTTTGCTACGTCTTTTCGCTTATGTATGCTAAGAAGAGTAATGAAAACAATGCAAGAGGCAACTGATTTGTATTTAGGTATGTGGGACCAAGCTCTGTATTGTTGCAAGCAAGGAATGCGGGGATTGTTGTCGAGGAGAAAGGGGTCACTAGGAGAACCCTATAGTTAATTTTCGTTAGATTAAGCAGGTAATTTAAGGAGCCAGTGTCATGCCTAAAGTCAGCTTATCTCGAAGGTGGTTGATTCGTCAGTGGATAGGTAACGATCTGAACTTCACCACAGATGGCAAAGTAATGTGTTGCCAAATCTGCCAAAGTGAAAGAAACCATGCCCACAGAAACAAAAGCTTGAACACACATGAACACCTTCTATACTGCACAGATAAAGTCGTATTAAGCTGTGCAGATAAACATACCGTACAGGAGAACCTGTACGACCTGTTCTCGAATGCTGCAATGCAGGTAAGGATTAAACGCCTGTTATAATGCACATAGCGTATAAACTATAATTTTATTTACGTATTTTCGTGGTGACCTCTGGCCAAAAATCGCATTTTGAGCAGCACAAAGGATCTACAGGACATATCAGCAACATTGCTATAAAAAAGAGGACAATTAATAATAAAATTAATAAACAATTATTATATAAAAACTATTTCAGGAGGTTAAAGAACTAAAAAAAAAAAAAAAACTTTTTTAAGATACAAAAATAACTAAAAATTTAATTTTAAGAACCTAAAAGTCCGGGCCCTAGTAATTACACAGAATTTAAAATAATTAATCACTTAAAAGGATATTTGGAACATTTTTGCAGGCGTAATATGGATATACAACTCGGCAGTCGGTCTGGGTGGCTCAGTTGGTTAGACGCTGGCCTACTGATCACAAGGTTGTGGGTTAAAATCTGGCTCAGATCGATGGTTTTTAAGTGTGCTCAAAAACGACAGCTCCATGTCAGTAGCTTTACTGGCATGTAAAAGAACTCCTGCGGGACGAAATTCCGGCACACAGGCGACGCTGATGTGATCCTGGCAATGGGCAGAGTCGTTAAACAACAAAATAATAACAACTCGGCAACATTGCAAACTGGTCGAGATAGGTCACCCATTATGGACCGGCTTCGGACATAAAACAGTCTATCGTGTTCCTCTCACGAGATTGTGGTTGTAAGGAATGTGGTGGAATCAACAATAGCGTTATGTGAGGAAGATTACGGCTAGACTTACAACATATGAACAAGGCTTAGTACTCTTATACAGAATGTTCCAAAATTATACCAACAAACTTTGGGAGCTGATAGATAACATTATTTTACACAATTTTTGTTAAGAAAAGTTGTTTTTTTTTTTTTTTTTTTTTTTTTTTTTTGGGCTGCGGTGCCTCGTTTAAGCGCTAGACGAGTTAATGCCATAGATTACTGCCTCTCACCCAGTTTAAGTATTTATGGCAAATTCTACAATGTAAATTAGTATTGCATTTTTCTTAGTAAGGCACTCAATCTTAATCCAAGAAACAAACACAGAACACATAAACTAAGCACAAATATCTAACTGTTTACAGTTATCAAAGCTTTACTATTCAAAATTAGACCGGCAAACCTTTAAATCAGAGAAATGGCTGGTGCCTTTGCGAGAGTACGGCAGAATAGGGCACGCCGATGTGTTAATCACAAAGGGCGTGCGTTCCAACATTTATTTTGTACTGTTTAAATATTTGCGCTGCAGCGCTGCAGTCAAGATTTTGAGCATGCATGATCTCTTCCATCATTCATTAGGAAGCCAGACGCAGCTGTGAGCGACCGTCACTTTATTTTTTAGTATTCTTTGAGCGTTTTGAAATGTCCAAAGCAATAAACGATCCGCCGACTGTGAAGTCAGATCAGTGATTCGTTTTTTGAATATGAGAAGTGTTGTGTTAGTAAACATTCTTCCCCAATTATGTGAACTTTATGGGGAAATGATGAGTGACAATGCCTGGCCACATACAGCCTAAATTCCAGATCTGATCGCATCATTTGATTGGGGAAAATTTGGACATCCTTCCAACAGTCCAATGTTTCTTCATCTGAAGCAATTTCTTGGTGGAAAGCAATGAATGATGTTAAGAAAACAACGCAGACTTTATTTTTATCCCAGGCGGCATCATTGTTCAACAAAGGCTTACAAAACCTGGTTTCTCATTACATAAGTGGCTAAATAAGGGCGGTACCTAAATGTATAAGTAGTGAAAGGTATAAAGTAATGAATTATAATAAAGTATTTGGAAAAAAGTCTTCTGTTACTTTTTAAAAGATTATCGGCACTTACTTAAAAATCTGATGTGTTGCACTCACATGACTTTTTCTACTCTTGTACTAACCATTCTAACAAACTCTTATCCCTATATCTCCATGTTAGTTAAGATAAACATTTGTACAAATTATCTTATTGCTTATTTCCTTGTAGGTGCCAGGGGAATATTGGAATACAGTAGGCTTTGTGCGATAGTCAAATCTTTTAAAGCGTTGAGATTCCGTTCTCTTTGCACACGTAACATAAAAAAATGAACAACGATGACCCATTTCACGAAAGTTCTGTTTTCCGAAACTCACACACACAACAAGGAATATCTCCGAAATGGTTCACCCTATAAGAAAATTTATTGAGACATAAATTGTGTATTTTAGCAAGACCTACATTTTTTGTATAGTATGATTTGGTCTATCTCTAACGGTTTACCAGTTATGTAAAAGTCGTCTAGAGTAAATACGACTACAGGGGATATAGCCAGAAAATTCAAGATATACATCTCATATGTCATCAAAATATCTCAAACATATGACATTTTGATCAAAATCGTTAGAGCCATTTTCAAGAAAATAAAAATTTTCGAAAAAGTTTCCATGTAAAGGGTAGTTTAGAGTGGAGCTATTTTCTTCAAAATCTTCGTGTCCTATCCCTGAAAGACATTAAACTTAAATACCAACTTTGGTTTTTAACCGACTTTTCGTTTTTGAGTTATGCTGTCCACAGACTGACAGACTGGCACACAGACACACACACACACACACACACACACACACACACACACACACGGACCTTTTTCTAAAAATGCTTTTTTTTGGGATTCAGGAGGCTCAAAACATGTATTTCCATTGAAATCTCGACATCGAATTTTTGGGTGGAATACAATACTTCACCTACTTACCAGTAGAGAAAGTAAAAATACGCCTTGTACAATGATACATACTACCCAACGACCCTATTAAATGTTTACCTCAAGTTTTAACCTATTGTTGCGACAGTATTATGTCTGAATATTACACGAGATTTCATAACATCATAATTATTTAACATTTTCCTTATTCGAATGATCTCCCTTGAAACATTTTTTATATAAACATGCTCTCTATTTACTTAGCTATTATTAGATTCTATCGAAAAATAGGTCTTATTAGGTCCTAACGTAAAGTTAGGCCAATTTAGGCTCTATAGCATTTAAGTGAACCGAAATTTAGAGAGCAACAGTTAAGGAATAAAATAAATCAGAACCTAAGGAACTGGAATTTGGTCAATATCCTCGTCCATCCAATTGCTTTCGATTATAATTCTTTCAATTCTCTCTACCCTATTTCGCCACTTTCTGTTCTATTGTCTTCTTTTTTTTCCCCAAGGAGCCTCAAATGCTTTTTCTAATGCTTTTATTCTTCTTGCAAAGTTATGCGAACAGAACTGTTTGAGGCACTTGGGGCTGCAGCAATTCTTTCTTGCAAATATTGGAATTTTTAAATTCATTTTTTTTTTTAATTTGAAAAGCGCAGTACCGTTATGCTTGGACTTTTCCTTCATGCGTTCAGAAACATTAGCAACCACTCACAAGTTTGACTATGAAGTAGTTTTCCTTTTTAACTTTGAAATTAGAGGGATTATCAAAAAGTTAATTCAAAACATTCACACTAACATCTGTGCGATATTATTTTGCAGTCAACTGTAGTCAGGGGCAGACGATTCACCTGGAATAGGGTTAAGTAAGGCATACAAATAGGCTGAATTATCAGTGTCTTGAATTATCACTCGCACTTGTACTTGCAAGTATGTACTGCTTGGCAAAGGCATGAGGCGTATCGGAAAGAATGTGATACTGCCCAGTTGTTTACGTGAGCTTATCGCTAAAAAGGCGAGACAGTGTGTTTACACTCTGTTCAGATGCAACCATATCTTCAAGACAGTAACATCTCATATATCGGAGTTGAGAGAGATCATCTATTTGTGTTTTATCACTGACTATACGCCAAGTTACTATTATATGGCTGTTGTAATAAACAAGATAAGAAGCGATCGTAGCTCTTTACAGCCAAGATCAATATGCCTTGTCGCTTTGCCAAGTAGTATACAAATGCGAGTGGTGATTCAAGACATAACCTATTTGTGTATCCGACAGACGATAATGTATAACGGAGACTATCAATAACCTCAGCCGCTTGTTGCAAATATCGACTTGTGTAAACTGAAATGGTACTTATATTCCGCTCTCCTAATGCGCTGAACAACTTTTTCCATGGTTGTACAAGAGTAGAGAAAATCATGTGAATGGAACAGCTTTTAACGGGTAGAACATATTGAGATTTATTTATTTTTATTTTTTTTTTCATTCCTAAACTAAAGTTATTCTGTGGTGATACAATTTATTTGTTAACCAGGGGTGACATGAGGTCCGGTACCGCCGAAGCAAACCGGAAAATTGTGGGTGCATATTATGATGGGTGGTGCATGGAGGCAGGTCTAATATCATGGCGGATGCCCTGACATTGACCTACGACTTGGAGCACTAATGTGTGGCATTGGGGGACCAATGGGAAATCTGGGGAGTGTGATGAAGTCGTATATCTGGTTGACTCTAGTCTCTAGTGGTGTGGTGTCTTGGATTTTCTGTGTGTTGCGGTAGATGGTCTCAGTGTGTTGGCGTAGTCGGGCGAGTTCTTCGCTGGTTTTGGTGAGAATCTGTATGAGCTCCGTGAGGTGTGTCTGGATTGCTGCTAGGGCGTTGGTTGTGGCGTGGTCATGGCGCTGTAGGAGCTCAGTGACGTTGGTGTTGTTATCCGGCGTGTTGTTTTCTGTGATAGCCTCCAGCCGAGAGTCAATGTTCAGAACCTCTGAGTGGAGGCCTTGAACCGCGTCTCGAAGGATGCTATCGGCGACGACGGGTGCTGGGACTGCTACGGTCTGTGGCTGCGGTGACTGGTGGTGTTCTTGTAGTGGTTGGGGCCGCTCGTGTGTACGGCCGTGGAGCTGCGGTGAAAGGTGCTGGCGTATGTGCAGGCCCTGAAGCTGCGTTGGGATGTGCTGGTGTGTATGTGTGTCCGTGCCGGGGATACAGTGGGCACTGTGCTTGTCCCGAGAAGTGACCAAATCCACTGCAGGAGGCACAGTACCGGCGTCGTCTGCGAAGATCATGTGATGTGCAGTCGCTGGTGAGGTTCTGGGCGCCACAGTAGTGGCACCGAGGAGCGGCGGTGCTGTGGGTGTCTTCGTATCCATAGGCACAGCAGCGGCGACAGGGTACTTGGCGTTCCGCTCGGCTCGCCTCAGCGCGCAAGCACCGCCCTAACAGGGGCAGGCCCGTGCGTAAGGCAGCTTCCCGATCGCGTGAATCGGCGGACTAGTCGCATGAGGCTGGATGGCCCTCTGCAAGTGATGATACGCGTGGCCTTCATTGCTGAGGTCCACTCGTGCTGTGCGGCGGCGAGAATGTAACGCGTTGGCAGGTCTCTGGGAACTCCGTAGATAACCACACTGAGGCCCGAATGGGCCACAGGGGGCGCTGGCTGCGAAGGGAGGTAGTCGAAGCATTGCTGCTGTAAGCAGGCGAGATGCCGGAGTTGTCCGGTAGCCTGGAAGTGGTCGGCGGTGAGACAGCCTCCGTAGCGCATTAGTACGGGAACCCGGTTTCGATTCCCGGTACCGGCGGGGGTTTTTCCTCTGTTGGGAGGCCTGGTTTGGGATGCACTTAGCCTCGTTACGTCCCTAAGGGGCCAATTGAGGAGCTACTTGATTACGCGAAGACTGCATAACCGGCTGGGAAGGACCGGGGCGTCCTACCCTCCAGTTCTGCACCCCACTCCTAACACTGTAGTGGGCAAAGGTGGGGGACGCAGCGGCCGGGCAGTACGCCTTAGCTTGCTAAGAGCTGTCGTGCTGGAGTTTAGTTTTTAGAACATATGTTTCTCAAATGAGTGTAGGCTACACAGAGGTTAGAATTATATCACATATTTTTTTAGGATAAGGAAAATTCCCGGTAAAAGCATTATCCATTAATTAACCCTAAGAGTCAGAGAGACTATTACCACACCACGGAGATGGGGTCGCTATGTTGAAGTCTGGTGTTATAAAATAAAATTAATAGCTCAAAAGTATAAATGATACAATAAAATTGAATACAATATTTTTATTTCACTGAGAAAGCACACGAAATGTACTACCACTGAAGTAATACAAAGGAGCAGAGAAGAAATAAATAATTAATTGGTACAGAAATTGTCCATTACTTCATGAAGAGGAAAGTAGGTGGAGGATAAGCAGAATGATAAAGGAATATGAACTTATAACTCTTCAGAATCATGGATGAAGACTGATCTGTTATCTGATTATCGTACCAAGCGCTGAGGAAAAATTAGGGTACGCTTTTCATCTCATTTGGAGAGTCAAGGGAGCCAAAGGGTAAAAAAAAGACAAAAGTCTGAATAAGCAGAAGCAAATGAATAGAAAGAGGTTACAAAGAAGAATAAAGAAGAAATAAATAAAGAAATGCAAGAAAAGTGATATAATAGGTTTTCTGAAATACAATTTCCTTCATATTGCTGAGCACTACCCACATAGGAAACATAGAGAATTCATGCCACGCATACCATGCTACTGTGGAGTTTATTACATTTTTCGACCCATCGATTCTTCTTTGACTTGTATTGTGTGGGAAGTCTAGTCTCGTGGGCGGATTTATTAGATATGGTGGGTGTGTGTGCTGCTTGGGGCAAACTGGACGACATTGTTGTGACATGGGGACCAGTCACGTGTTGTGCTAGAGCCTCACGAGACCAAACTTCCTCTGGAGGGATGTGAATCCCATTATAAGTGCAACATAGACTTGAACCAGTCTTCCATTGTATATACATTTATGCAGGTCCTTTCTAGGAAATAGGCACACTGAGTTGAAACTGTTAAATGTCCACCAGTGGAACAGAGATCTACAAAGGTTTATTTTTAAAATTTTTGTTTTAATCTGTAATATCCAAATGTCGATACCTAGTCTCCAGGCAACTAGAGTGAAATGTACACCACCTCATGCCGATATACTTTAATTAATTACTAATGCCATCTAAGCTGTAAGCGTTGAATGACCTCACTAAAATATAAGTTTATGGTTAATCGCTTTAATTTTATGAATAACTGTTTATGGCAAAAATTAGATGGATTCGTTTTTCGCGGAGGACTTCCTGACCCATGCTTCTTTCGGGGTTTTACCGAGTCACCAGCAAATGCTGGGAAGCACATCTTACATCTCTCTAATTTCCCGTCTCTCCATTTTATTTAACATTCAATTTGATCCGATCTTTCAGTGCTGGAAGTGTTTGGCAATGGGCGAGTTTAGCGCTACTGTGTGAACTGTAACTGCTGTTCTCGACAGATGGGTGGCGTTGTAGCTGCTTGACTATTGGCTGCTTGGTGAACACTGGTATCTAGATGAAGAATCTCCAGCACACGTTAGAGACCGTCACCCCAGCTCACTGTACTCATCTGGGTTCCAACATGCCCGTAGAGCGCTCTCACTTCATCCCTTCCTCCTGGGGTCTGACATACAACAGCCTCGTTAGTTGGTGTGGAATCTCCTTCGTGAATTCTCTTCCTGTACCTCTAAGCTCAAATTGTATTACTTTCTCTACTACATGCAGTAAGTAGAGGAAGTACTTATTGTATTCCACCCAAAATTTCGATGTCGAGATTTCACCGGAAATGTATGTTTTAAGGCCCCCTGAATACAAAAAAAAAAACAAACAATTTTTAGAAAAAGGTCCGCGCGCGCGCGCGCGCGCGCGTGTGTGTGTGTGTGTGTGTGTGTGTGTGTGTGTGTGTGTCTACCTGTGTGTCAGTCTGTGGGCAGCATAACTCAAAAACGAAAAGTCGATTAAAAACCTAAGTTGGTATTTAAGTATAAATATCCTTTATGGATGCCACACGAAGATTTTGAAGAAAATTTCTCCACCCTAAGCTACGCATTACATGGAAAATTTTGATTTTCTCGAAAATGGCTTTAACGTTTTGGTTAAAATGCCATATGTTTAAGATATTTTTTATGATAAATGAAATATATATTTTGATTTTCTAGCTATAGCCTATGTAGTCCTGTTTACTCTTGATGTCTTTTGCATAACTGGTAAACCGCAAGAGCTAGACCAAATCTTACTATACAGAAAAGGTAGAGTTTAGTAAAACACACAATTTATCTCCAAATACACTTTTTTGTAGAGTGAACCATTTCGGAGATATTCCTTGTTTTGGTGTGAGTTTTGGAAAACTTAAAAATTTCGTCAAATGCAACATCGTTGTTCATTTGTTATATGTTAGCTATGCAAAGAGAACGGAATTTGGAAGCTTTAAAATATTTGACTATCGCTCAAAGTTCATATTCCCCTTGTACCTACATGGAAATAAACAATAATATAATTTTGCAAATGTTTATCTCAACTAACATGAAGAAGATACAGGGATACGAGTTTATAAGAATGGTTAGTAAAAGAGCAGAGGAAGTCATGTGAGTGCAACACATCAGAGTTTTTAAAACAATTTTTGCCCAGTTTATCCGATCAAATTACAGAAGTGTAAAATCTGGAATAAAAGATTTACACATTTTATTAATAAGCTTATAGGATTAGCACATGAGTTATGCTTGACATGAGGAGAAATTATTAAAATTCACGTAAAGGACAATTTATCGCACTTTGAATGCAGAGCTGTATTGATACTGCTTCATGAGGGGGAAAGTAGGCTGACACTGTGCTTACAAAGGCAGGCGGGCGGGCAGGCAGAAAGAAAGGGATGATGTCAGTGGCACTTCAAAAACGTCACGCTTTTCATGACGGGATGCAACAGTTGATATGCGAGTCAAACGGAATCGACAATGGAGAAGTGATCCATACCCTCCTTCAGCTTTCTGTTAAAGTGACAGTAACAGATGGGGCAGATCTGTATTGATGGAGCTGTCGCACTGGAGGCTAAGCCTCTTATTATATATGAACACTTTCTATCAAAAAATAGAACCTTCCACGGAGTTGAGAGATATGAGCTTCCGACATTTTTAAAGACACGTTGCCACGGAGAGGTGTGACTGAAATCATCCAAATTGACGTGTATTATTCAGAGTTGATAGGTGCAATTAATTGTTCTCCCACACAATAGTCGTGTGTAGGACAAGGTTTGAGATTGAAAAATTCAGTGCTACAGTCGGGATTTGACCACGGATATTTCGGTTGCTCTAACCACTGAGCTAGTTTCACTAACCTTTCAAATTTTGTCCTACACACGGCTATTGTGCGGAAGGACAGTTAGTGCGTTGGTTAACTTTATAGTTGGTTAAACTACAGGGCTTTCGAATCGGTTCTTCACCGCTGCACGGCCTTTTGCCTGTGCGAGTTTGAAGCTGCCGCGGCCGGGCTTGCCGCTACTAACAAGCCGCACGTAAAACACGTATCTTACCTTATAGAAAATGCTGGAAATGTCGTGAACGATGGTTTAATTGATCCACAGCTTCTGTTCTTTTCAGATGAGGCGTGGTTTCATCTAAATGGCCGTGTGAACACTCATACCAGTCGGTATTGGGCATCTCAATTATTGACATTGCGTTTAAGAAATCCCTTATTATAATCGGGGAGTTGGAGTTTGGTGTGCTGTTAGCGCTAGACGCATACCTAATTGGTCCAATATATTACGACCAGACTGTAAATAAAGAGAGGTACCGAAATGACATTTTGACCGCATTTTTTCGTGAACTGACAAAAGAAGAGAACTCACATGGGTGGTTTCAACAAGATTCTGCTACTGCCCATACAGCAGAGGAGTCCATGAATAAAATTAGGGAAGTGTTTGAATATAGCTGGTGTATGGCCCTCTCGCTCCCCTGATCTAACAATGTGTGATTTTCTCCTGTGGGGTAGCCTGAAAGACAAAGTTTACGAGAAAAATCCTCACACTTTGGAAGAACTAAAACAAAATATTAAAATGAAATCAGAGACATTACAGTAGCTCAACTTAATCGTGTGACTCAGAATGTGTTTTCCCGATATAATGCCTGTATAACGGAGGAGGGACGACATTTTAAGTATTTTCTATATGGTAAGATTTTTATACATTTTACGCCCGGCTTGTTAGTAGCGACAAACCGGCCGCGGCATCTTCAAACCCGCACAGACAAAAGGCCGTGCAGCGGTAAAGAACCGGTTCGAAAGCCCTGTACAAGCCCGGGAGTTAATTGCTTATAATCTATTTGCTGTTAGAATAAAGTAAAGTATTCCTCTGCACTCCACACTGAGCCCCACCTCTAGTACACTATTGGTTAACATCTGCACGTGTACATGTAAACAACAAAATTAACATTGTCATCGCACAATGTCATGTCATTCACATAAACTGAATTTTACTGCTCTTTTTTTTATATCAACCATTGCAATATTGAACATCTGAGAGTCATTTTTGGTTTATTATTATGCTTTACCAGATCGTTTATAGCCACGGTAGGGTATTTCCCAGAAATATTATTGAATACATTCGATGTTGATGGGTTAGTATAAAAATTGTTGAGACACCCCGACATATTTTTAGAAAGAAGCGTCTACATAAGTGCGCACCCGGATGTGAACATCATAACTTAGAAACAAATTGTCGGTTAAATATCGAACTTATTTTTATAACAAAGTTGTGTGTGTGTGTGTGTTCGAGTGTGTGTGTTTAAATAACCTAACTCAAAGACGAAAGGTCGGTTAAATACCAAACTTTGTATTTAAGTTCAGCACCTTCTAAGGATGCGACACGGAGAGATTCTAGAAAATCCCCTTGACCCAAACTACCCTTCATATTGAACAATTTTGGAAAATTGATTTTCTAAAAAATAATTAAGGATTTTGGTTAAATACTATGTTTTTAAGGGTTAAGATTGCGGTTGTGAAGGAAAAACAAAGCATTTCGTAAGAAAAAAAGAATTCGCGTTAGTGAATTTTGGGTAGGTGCAAAATTAGCCTGGTTTAATAAGCAGTGGTTTAAGAATGTTGTTTCTTCAAGCAATTACTGCCACCCAGTCTCCCTTTTAAGCGATCCCAATTACAACTTTTTTAAAGCATATACATCCATTACTAGATGTATAACCATAACTACCATATCGTGAGAATGAGTCAATTATGTGTATTACTACAAGTTATGCAATAAAGGAGTGAACCAATTCGACCAGAATACCTGGCTAGTAGATGCAGGTGTAAGAAATATAAAATGCTAAGTTTTAATTCGGTAGGTTTAATTGTTTTGTAAAAATTTCATTGTTTTCGCAATGTAGATGGCAATATTGAGCTCGAACACGCGTTACTACTTTATTTCAAACACATACATCTATAACTATGTACCAAATCCCGAGTGTGAACGTGTATTGCTACACGTGACTTATCCGTTTAATATCAAACTTGAGTATTTATTTTGTCATATAGAATGTTGCCTTACATGAAAAATCCTTGTCAACTTATGGATATTAAAAGCACTGAAGATAACACTTCATTCACCTTTATTTTGCATCAGTGTTTATTTTATGTAGCTCGTATTATTCTAATCAACAGTAAACCTTGACAATTACGTTTGTCTTAAATATATAATGAAGCAATGGTTCCTCTGGGCATATTCTACACTAGCATCAACACATGGAGGCGTGTAGCTGATGGATGTGCGATGCGCTTTGAAACTGCACGCTGTCTGTTAACTCTGCCTACCTCGAGGTAAAAACAGCATTGGTTTTCAAATATTTGCAGCATATATGGTGAAAAAGGTTTCGAAACTGCACAATTATTGCTCTCATCCTCTCTGTGAATATCAAAGCACCTTGTCTTTCACCAGTTCCTAATTATAGTTAAAAAGGAGTGGTTATTTCCTATTAAAGGGTAGCGCCTTAAAATTGAGCAGAATTACAATACGATATGGGGGTTTTCTGTGCTCATTTTATGCCTCTATAGGCATGTAGGTAAAACTGTTACAGGCTGACAAAGCTTAACTTCTATTAATCTTGTCTCTTTGGAGACGCTTACGTAATGCTATTCCTCACTCCACACCTTCAGTCGGAGGGTCAAACAGTCACTGTCCAATGACGGACACAAACGGGTGATTTCATAGCAGCTTTTTAAGTAATAATTTTCTGGGAATATTCTCGGAAGACCTCTTCATTCTGGACGACTTTTGTATAAATGGTAAATAGTGAGAGAGAGAAAAGCTTACTAAATAAAAAAAATCTGACGTATTACACTAACATAACTTTCTCTACTGTTGTACTATTCCTACAAATATTTATTCCTCTATCTTCTTTATCAGTCGAGATAAACATTTGCAGAAATTATTGCTAGTATTCCTGAAGGTGCAAGGAGAATATGAGAGAAAATCCACTACTTTAGGATTGTCATAAAGACACGCCTGCTAATAAACCTCTAGAAAAAGAGAACTTTAAATATGAATAATAAAGGGGAAAAATTGTATAATGTAAAAATATTTGATAGATAAATGCCGGGTTGCAAGAAAACTGCCACGGAAGTACTCCCTTCTTTTGTTAATGACTGAGTAAACTAGTGAAGTCTCTAAACCTCAGGGAGGTGCAAGAAGGTCATTAGACCTTTGGCATACTTCTGTTGCTACATTTGGTGCGGTTCGTTTCGTATACTATTCCACAAAACTTTTAAAATATCGATTGTGTTAACTTATTACATGGAATATTAGTTCGTATCATCATGTGGCATAAATCTGGAAAAAGGTCATGTTGTGTGCTTGCATATGAAGTAGAGGGCATAATTTCACCCGGTTCATTTGAATCCACCAAATGCACCTGTTGGCAATGTAGTTTATTACGTCAGTGTTGTACAATGTTAAAGCATTTGTTCTTCCTATTTCTGAATGACAGTTTGCATTCTAGTATATCACCATTAGTAGTATAATACTGTGAACAGAATTCTGTAATATATTCCTGTATTTTCTCTTTCGTGAATTAGGCATACTGTATTTCTGCATATAACCACGTATGTACCTGTTACTATGGACAGAAAAAGCGACATGGAATTGGCACTTGAAGACAGCAGGACAAGGAACAATGTATATTCGCAAAGACTGTACGGGGGGTGGGGGTAGGGGTGGAAGCTCTGACAGCACTGTCGAAAGTCCAGTTACAGTGCAACCTGATTTCCGTTCGTTTTGGCATTAGCGCTTAAGAAATCCTCAGCCTAGCGATAAGCACACCTCGATTCTGATTGCATGTGGTCGGTGTTTCGGTTCTGTTTACAGGTAAGTTTTGTGACGTAGCACACGTTGGGTAGGGGCACTGTCGTGTCACCTTACGAACAGGTTACTGTAGCGGTGTGTCACTCTCCCCTTCCTTGCCACCTCTACTGTCAAAAAGCATGAAGTGCAAACGAGTACAGTAAGGTAGCTCTCAACGTAACATCGTTTGCAACACGAGCCTAGTGATATGAATAGAAATAACCTAATCTCTATAATTCTGTGTGTATAATCCCAACGCGAATTCTTTCACCCAACTATAACAGAAAACTTGCAGTTGCAAAACTTTTTAGCTTCCTAAAGGATTTTCCACAAATCTATGAGCTGTTGAAGAAAAGTGCCCATAAAGTTCGTACTCATTGAACATTTTCTTATTTGAATGGTAGCATAGGTTCCATTGTTCCAGCTGTGGCGGTTCGTGAGTTGTTTCAGGCGTACAGGTAGAGCAGGCGTAGCGAAGAGGGGTGACAGGAATGCAACCGCATACTTACCCTCTCCGCTTACCCCATCACCAAACGTAAGCCACATCTCCTTTCCGGTTCTGTTTGTTCACGGATACACACGTCTTTACGAACAAGGTAACTTTCAAGACGAGCAATGGCGGAACCGAACAGAAAAAATATTTATTAGTTTTGTAATTGCGATTATGTTACGTACATTTTCTTTTGGCATAGCAAACACAAAGCTTTATTTTTACTAGGAGCACGAATTACTTATGTTCTTATTTGGCTTTGAAGTATCTTTTTACCTTGTTATGCGATATGATTCTACCACTGACACAATTTGAGGGACTGTCCATTTCTCTGAGGTAGGTAATTACAGCAGGGAAGTAGTCTAATAGCTAACCGCTGTAGCCGAGGGACGGGGTTAAAACTACGATATAGGGGAAATAGCACATTGTATCAGTTCTCCCCATCTGTGAGATAGAAGGATAACGGTGACAGTGAAACTAATGGCGAATCCACAAGAGAAGCTTGAATCTGCTATCTTTATTGGTTATTACTCTAAACCTTTATTATGGGAAGCTACCGTTTATCAAATAAAAGTACTGGAAAACTTCCAGAAGATTTTTATTAGGATAATGTACTGAACCTTTGTCAAAAAGGGAATCAAATATAATTATAGGATAATATGAGGAAGAGTTTGCTTAGAAAATATACTGATAGTTTATGGATTCTAAACGCTGTCACATACTGATGATGATGATAATGACGATGATTAATAATAATAATAATAATAATAATAATAATAATAATAATAATAATAATAATAATAATAATAATATGATAATGATGATAATAATTAATAATAATAGTAATAGTAGTAGTAATAGTAATAGTAGTAATAGTAATAGTAGTAGTAATAGTAGTAGTGGTAGTGGCGGTGACGGTGGTGGTGGCGGCGGTAATAGTAATAGTAATAACAACAACAATAACAATAACAATAACAATAGATAATAGATAATAATAATAATAATAATAATAATAATAATAATAATAATAATAATAATAATAATAATAATAATAATAATAATAATAATAATAATAATAATAATAATAATAATAATAATAACAATAATAATACTACTACTACTAATAATAATAATATGATAATGATGATAATAATTAATAATAATAATAATAATAATAATAATAATAATAATAATAATAATAATAATAATAATAATAATAATAATAATAATAATAATAATAATAGTAATAGTAGTAATAGTAATAGTAGTAATAGTAGTAATAGTAGTAGTGGTAGTGGCGGTGGCGGTGGTAATAGTAATAACAACAACAATAACAATAACAACAACAATAATAGATAATAATAATAAAGTAATAATAATAATAAATAATAATAATAATAATAATAATAATAAATAATAATAATAAACAATAATAATAAATAATAATAATAAATAATAATAATAATAATAATAATAATAATAATAATAATAATAATAATAAATAATAATAATAATAATAAATAATAATAATAATAAATAATAATAATAATAATAAATAATAATAAATAATAATAATAATAAATAATAATAATAATAATAATAATAATAATAATAATAATAATAATAATAATAATAATAATAATAATAATAATAATAATAATAATAATAATAATAATAATAATAATAATAATAATAATAATAATAATAATAATAACAACAATAATAAGCTTTAATCCCTAGAGGTCAACGGCCTCATAACATAGTAAAATTATATGATTTTGAAAAGTTGATCCAGTGTGACTTAGCTATTAAGAAATTCGAGACAAAAAACAGAACGATAACTTCATTTCTCAAATAAATGCATATACCAGTTGTACGACTGGAGAAGTTTCTTTCGGTGTTGGCAGAGTCTCTGTGTATCAGTGGAGTAGGAAGCAAGCCGCCGCCTAAGAAAACGTGTAGCATTCCTAATATATTTGAAAGTTGTGGGTTTTCCTTTAGCGGAATACCTTCTCAGTCGGTTAATGAGCACTCTCACTTTTGGTTGGTTGTTCCTTGATAAGAAACAGCAGCACAAAAGACTCGAGCATTTCAACGTCTGCCACTTTGCATTATTTTCCATGTTCGCACCTTCCCCTTCCAGTCGTGCCGCCAGTGTAAATTACTTAGCCTGCTTCTGGAAAGTAGATTATCCTGGCACCACGCACTACATACTTTCTAATCTACCCCAAACATCCCCACTGCACAAAACACTCGCTTTAAATTGCCCACACACACATTCCAGCATCTCTACTCAGCTACAGACAACTGACAGAAACAATCCTTTAAACGGAAGAAAAGGAACTTTACTTCTCACAGCTAACGCAGCCAACAGAAATGACACTATTTGGTCTTGCTGCTAATTGTTCTTACCATGAAACATTATCACTTATCTGCATCGATAACATTTTTGTATACATTAAACTCAAATGTATAGTGAACCTAAGCTGTTGGGATTCACTGAAAGCCATTGTGACATATTTCCACCGTTATAGTGCTCTTTGGTTACTTTGGATGTGTTTGTTTAGTTACTTCAATACCAGCAACTGCTTCTAAAATTCACACATGGTAATGAAATGATCATACTTGGTGCTGGTTGCAGCTTTACGCTGTAGGTTCAGGAATTATTTTGCAGGAGGTTAACTGTTGAGGTTAAAGCAAAATAGTCCTTGGTTGCTTAGAGGAGTGGGGCACAACTAGGCTAAAGTGGCCCGCATACAGAATGACGTAACACATACCAACGCGGGGAGTATCATCGGCCGTCACCTGTTTGTTTACCTGCAGCTTAGCGGCGTTCACAGATATTACCCTAGTACAGTGTCGGCGTCAAAAGTTTTCCGACTCTCATGCTCCTTGCCGCGGGGGGAAGCCAGGATAGCTTATCCATTAGCTATGCCAGGTGGTCTCAAAGTTCGACTTGCCGGCTCGTCTACAAGGGCGAAGGGCGTTATGTGTTTGTAAGTCCAAAGAGAATATCATTCCAACATTTCTCTTACATTTGTTTGTAAGAACGTAATCTCAGTGTAAAGAAAACGGCATTAACGTTATAATTCCAAAACGAACTCGCAGTGAGGATGGAAACTAAATATTCGGCATTAGAGGCGTCATATCACTCTACATATAATGAAATTAAATTTAAAACGTCAAAATAATTTTAATGTACCAGGTTTTTACTTTCTCTACTGGTACGTAGGGGAAGTATTGTATTCCAACCAAAAATTCGATGTCGAGATTTCACCGGAAATATATGTTTTGAAACCCCCTGAATCCAAAAAAAGCATTTTTAGAAAAAGGTCCGTGTGTGTGTCTGTGTGTCTGTAGACAGATAACTCAAAAACGAAAAGTCGGTTAAAAACCAAAGTTGGTATTTGAGTTTAATGTCTGTGAAGGATGCAACACGAAGATTTTGAAGAAAATAGCCCCACTCAAAACTACCCTTTACATGGAAAATTTTTCGAAAATTATTTTCTTGAAAATGACTCTAACGATTTTGATTAAAATATCGTATGTTTGAGATATTTTTATGGCAAATGAAATGTATATCTTGAATTTTCTGGCTATAGCCCCTGTAGTTAAATTTACTCTGGATGACTTTTGCATAACTGGCAAACCGTTAGAGATAGACCAAATTATACTATACAAAAATGTATATCTTGCTAAAATACACAATTTATCCCCAAATAAATTTTCTTGTAGGGTGAACCATATCGGAGATATTCCTTGTTATGTGTGTGAGTTTCGGAAAACAAAACTTTCGTGAGATGGAACAGCGTTGTTCATTTTTTTATATGTTAAGTGTGCAAAGAGAACAGAATCTCAAAGCTTTAAAAGATTTGACTATCGCACAAAGCCTACTGTATTCTAATATTCCCCTTGTACCTACAAGAAAATAAGCACTATCACACTATCACTTTAGCCTAATGTGTCCTTCTTATATTTACAATTAAATGTATAAATACATATGTGCCTAATTAAAGTTCATCTTGTTTAAAAAGAACTAAATGGAAGAATAAAGCTGAGTAAGATGAGTAAATAGAGCAAGTGAGGTGAATGCAACACATCAAACTTGTTTAATTGTGCTGTTGGTAGACATACACATGCTCTTCATATCAAATGCTTTGCCACGTTATTTCAAAATGACCTCCAAACACTTTGTAATTTGTACAAATGTTTATCTTAACTCACACGAAGAAGATATAGGAATAAGAGTTTGTAAGAATGGTTAGTACAAAAGTAGAGAAAATCATGTGAGTGCAACACATCAGATTTTTTAAAGCTATTCATGGAGACACCGCATGCGTGCTGTAAAATTTGCAAGTTGGTTTAATTAAGGGAACATGAAATCGTGTATTTGGCCTAAAATTTCACATTAAAGTTTAAAACATTGAATGGCTGTTTATCGGAAATAGCAGGAAAACAGAACTTCAAAGGAAAATTAAAGTTTAGCGTAACACAAGTAATAGAACTACTGCAAATCACAAAAAAGCATGTTTCAAACTACTGAGGCATCAACCACTTCTCCCCCTCAGCTTTCTTGCCTATCATCCTTTAAATCTGAACTGGTTTATCCATTAATAATAATTAACGAGGAATACATTATATACATTATCTTTGTTTAAGGAATTGTTTAAACATATTTCTTACACGTTGTTAGTGCTACCACAAAACAGCAATGTTCCTTGTTTAAGTATGCACAGAAAATAATGTGTTGATTTTTTTTTGGATACAATAAAATTGATTATTTAGCTTCTTGTTGGAAGCTAAATAGAGGAACACACGCAAAAGTATATGTAACTCTGGTGAAGCCATCGTTGAGCCGGGCGGACCAGACGCAAGCAATTCACAAGAAAACTTTCGTCTGTTTCCCCTACACCTTCTCGGCCATCGGAAAACATTTGCAGCCGGCTGTACACATACCTTATGAAATTCTTTCCTTCAGAATCGCCTTGGAATAAAAGGATACATATTTTATGCATGAAGAAACCACTACTTCTTAGTGTGTCGGATATAAATAGAAAACTACTTATCAATTTCCTTAGTTGATTAAAATAATGAAATAATTTTGATTATTTGGTTCACCTAATAGTCATTACTAAACCTAACCTTTTCCTTAGATTAGCAGTTCTCAAACTATGAAGAATAACTTTGCTCTTTAAAGATATATTTTATGCCTTTTTAATCTCAGCACAAAAAGACCAAAAGCAAATATTAAAATAAATGCTTAAAAGTATAATTACACAATATTAATAACAGTGCTTTTGAGTTGAACTTGTAGCCAGATATAATATACTGTTAGAAAACGTAATACAGTAGCTTTTACATCCTTTTATTCTTTCAGTGGAGATTCTCAGCTTTTTGGAACTAAAAATAAATAAAGGAATATTTATTTGGATATTTTCAAATAAATGATATAGCACAAAAGATAGTAATAGGGATTGGCGAATTCCTCTAAAATTAAGCTCACTGTACGCTGCCTGGTGTTTCAATTCATAACGCTTTTCCGCTCCATTTTTTGCACTACATTCTGACTGTATGCTAGGCACTGAATGCCTGCTATTGTCGACAACTTCGCATATGAATTGTTTTTTCCATTTGAATTTAAAATATCTGCACCGAACCGGTTTCTAGAGTATTGGGGCGACAGTACATTGTGAAGTGATCACTTTAAACTTTTGGGAACAGATATTAAATTGTTTTGTTTAAGAACGTAAGACCCCAACAACTTCAATAAATGCTGAAGAAATAATTATGATTTGAATGAAATAGTTATTGGTTAATATGTAAGGAATTAATATTAATGGGTCAATATTTTGGATTAATAGTATAGTAAAGAAATTTATTCATGAGAGCCCAAAATATTATCAACATTTTTACTTTCTCTACTGGTAAGTAGGGAAGTATTGTATTCCACCCAAAAATTCGATGTCGAGATTTCACCGGAAATATATGTTTTGAGACCCCCTAAATCCAAAAAAAAAAGCATTTTTAGAAAAAGGTCCGTGTGTGTGTCTGTGTGTGTGTCAGTCTGTCAGTCTGTCAGTCTGTGGACAGCATAGCTCAATAACGAAAATTCGGTTAAAAACCAAAGTTGGTATTTAAGTTTAAAGTCTTTCAAGGATGCGACACGAAGATTTTGAAGAAAATAGCCCCACCCTAAACTACCCTTTACATGGAAAATTTTTCGAAAATTTTGATTTTCTTGAAAATGGCTCTAACGATTTTGATTAAAATATCATATGTTTCAGATATTTTGATGACAAATAAAATGTATATCTGGAATTTTCTGGCTATTGCCCCTGTAGTATTTACTCTGGACGAATTTTGCATAACTGGTAAACCGTTAGAGGTAGACAAAATCTTGCTATACAAAAAAATGTAGATCTTGGTAAAATACACAATTTATGTCTGAATAAATTTTCTTGTAGGGTGAACCATTTCGAAGATATTCCTTGTTATTTGTGTCAGTTTCGGAAAACTTAAAAATGAAGTGAAATGGAGCATCGTTGTTCATTTTTATATGTTAAGCGTGCAAAGAGCACGGGATATCAAAGCTTTAAAAGATTTGACTATCGCACAAAGCCTGCTGTATTCTAATATTCACCTTGTACCTACAATGAAATAAGTAATAAGATAATTTGTACAAATGTTTATCTCAAGTAACACGAAGAAGATATAGGAATAAGAGTTTGTTAAAATGGTTAGTACAAGAGTAGAGAAAGTCATGTGAGTGCAACACATCAGAATTTTTTAATAGTTTAGAATAAAACACTGTCTTGTAATCCAAAAATAAGTTCTACTCAACTTCAAAAGAAAGAAAAAATTATCATTAATTTCTACAGCTAATATTTTATTTTAAAAACCTATAAATCCTCATTGTGATTTATTATTATTGTCACATGTTTTGTTAACACGAAACTGGCGCCCAGATAGAGGATTTTAATGTGGGATTGACTTTGGAATTAATTTGGGCTGGCTCCAGGAAACTATGCTGTTTCAAGACTCCTTGCCTATTTAAGAGGAGACGCAGGTTAAAATGATGAAATTTCACGAAAAAGATCCAAAGTGAAATATATTTTTAGAATATTTCCACCACATTTTATGGCCAAATTGCTAACCTAATTAATGAGCTGTTTGTTTTAGCACACGAGAATTCCTTTAGCACGTAGTTGCCTTGTACCTTGTCCTATTGATTTTTATGCTTTGTACTTACCATTCCCACTTCGGGACAGTAGTTCTGAAATGGGTTTGAGTCCCTGCCGTCTAACTTTTGGGCACTTGTGATTCTCTTCCTGGTGGCTGCTCCGGATCTGAGAAGTTAATAGATGTTTGGCTCTGGTATTTTTAATTACATTTGTCGGCTGCACCTTATAGTTATTTTAAATTCTGCCCTTTCATGGTTTTTGCTGATCACATGTTTCTTTGAGCATACATATCTATTCTTAAATTGGCCAACGTTTTGAGTTACGGGTCCCGAAATTGGCGTGTATTTGGCTATTTTAATGCAGCGAGTTTACTGGGTTGTTGCTATGTAGTGCGCCATATTTACGTTGGTAAATAGAGCGCTTTTAAGTTGTCCGTTTTAATTGAATATTATCTGTTAATTCAATGTTTGCTTCTGGATGCATATAGTCGACTTTGTAAATTTGTTCGGGCATATTAAAGGGATGATCATGTATTCCTTGTTTTTCTGTCATGTTTAGACATGGATATATCGCATTTGGTGGCCATATTTTCAGTTTTTCATTGTTACGATCCACATTTTGTGCAGGTTTTGATATTAAAATTGTTATTAATGGGACATATAAGCCTGTTCATTGATTACTGATGTCAAACCTGAACCTCTGTTTCTGACTTGAGTTTTAGATAGAACTTGACAGATTCAGGTGCTGTATGGGCTACGCAACAATGAGTTAAATTTTGTCTTCGACTGTCTTATTTAAGATTCCAGTGAAAAACTAAAAACTGCATATAGAAGGGTTGTCATCTGTTGTCATCACATGGGGTACGTAGGTAGGAATGTGTGGATAAGTAACATGTCAAGTATAACATTTGAAAATCTTTATTACATTTTTGTGAGCGCCCCATGACACAGTTGTAGCGCGCCTGCCTCTGGCGCGGTGATCCGGGTTCGATCCCGGTACCAGCGTGGGGATTTTTCCCCGCTGGGAGGTCTGGTCCGGGATGCATTTAGCCACGTGATGCCATCTGAGTAGCTATCTTAATGGAAAGATTGCGTCCCTAAAAGGGCAAGCAGTCGCCTTACGTCGGGGGAGTCGGCGCGCTGGTTGCACTCCTCTTGCCTTTGGCTGCGACTGAGGACGCAGCAACCAGGTACCCCCTGTGTAGGAAACACTCCCTAAATATATGTTAATTCCTGTAGAACCTGTTTAACATAATGTGATATTGGGTCGTTCAATAATTAAAATATACGACGAGAGGAGGCCGGGTGACCTTGGATACGGCGAGCGTCTGTGTATGTGACCATATACAATGATGCCGGTAAAACATAAAGGAGGTCCGAGACTACAGGGCAACTAGCGACTGTGTGTATGTGATCGAACAACGTGATAACACCGTAGTGTCCAGAAGCTACTTTTACTGAGTCATTGCGCACATGCGCATGGAAAAAACTCCGAGGGCACGTGACGCTGGCTCCAGTATAAATAGGACAGACACAGCAGAGCAGGTGATGTGTTAGAAAAGTAAACGGACTTCGAATTTTGCCGTCTTTGTTACAATAATTTAGAGAAGCTAACATGTCACATATTCACGAGTGTTTGATTCATACTTCTGTGTTACGTCCTATAAAGTAGTGTGCTACTTTGTCGACCGATCGCTGCCAGGATGTGGAAGATTGGAGAGGCCCGACCATGGCTCATGTGCAAATGATTCACCTTGTGGCTCAACCCCCACGTCATTTGTTTTGTGTATGATGCAGGTAACCAAGCATTAGAGAGGTTTGTTTCTGTGCCTCAGCGAAAAGTAGGGGGTGGGGAGGACAACTGCTCTCAACTGTTTTTTACAAGGTTGGGTATCACTGCGGAAGATGAACACTATCATTAGCTATATGAGTTTCGCTAATAAGTGCTATTTGACACCGAACACAGTTTCAACGTCTTGTGTTTAGTAAAGCGTTTACTACGTAATGACTTCTTCGCTTTAGGAATAAGACCAAAGTCAGGACTAGGATAGGGGGAATATGGAGTGTGTGGCAAGACCTGTCATCCGCAAAGCACTGCTGTCAACGGAATGATGCATGGCTCGTGATCGTATCCAGATCGATGCACTCAGACCCCACCTGGTGACATTACAAAGTCCATGTAACATAATTTCAAATGTATCGAGTGGAAAGGATGTCATTACTGTAATTTAAACCAGTGATAGATCTCGGTATTTGGGCCACATTTTGTACCTTAGCTTCTAGTCTCTGACCATTTTCCACGGTCGGAAATAAGCTGGCAGCAGCGCAGATTGTGTGAGTCGCTTTCCCTAGCTCAGTACATAAACAAACACAGTAACGGTGCTTCTTGAGAACGCAAACACATACCCTGCCTTGTCCTTCCGTATTTACTGCGCGAGTGTAGGCCAATTACAAGCGTTTGCTCCCAAAACATTATACGAAAGCGAAAGTGTCCGACCTGTTTACATCCACAAACCAGTTCAACTCCCCGACCAGCCTCAACGCAACATTGTCGATTTAGTACAGTCTGAAAAAGCTGCTTGGAGTATTCCTCCACGTCTGTTAAGTGATTCATTATTTCGTAACCCTGTGTGGTGTCCTATAATTACTACCGAAGCTATGTCAGAAAGAAGTTACTCTATGCATCTTACAAGTAACAAACTATCATCTTCGTACATTCCTGTGGAATTACGCATCCAGTTTGGATCAAAAACCATTTATTTTTTTCGAAATCGGCTCATCAAAGAACAAAATGCCATTATGTTTGTAACGCTTCTATGAAGCACATCTTAGAAGGAATGTAATTAGCATTTTACAGTTATATAGGGAGTAATAGGTTACTTAATGCAACATTCGCTGCCCATTGTCTTTAAGGCAAAGTAGGAAGGCTGCAGCTGCAGTATTGGTCGGCGGTAGCCATTGTATCTCATGAAACAGAAATGTCCATGACGAATATTAACATTAAAGTTGCAGCTCCACAATGCCAAGTAGTAAAAGACAAGGAAACAACCGACTAAATGACGTAGTAAGAAATGACTCACAGAAAAATATATGAGAATAAACAACTGATTTGTTGCACTCACATGACTTTCTCTACTCTTGTACTAACTATTCTTACAAACTCTTATTCCTCTATCTTCTTAATGTTAGTCGAGATAAGCATTTGCAAAAATGATCTAATTTTCTTGTAGGTGCAAGGGGAGTGTGAGAATACTTTAGGTTTAGAGCGATAGTCAAATATTTTAATGCTGGTCGCTATATGAAAGCTTTGAGATTCTGTTCTCTTTGCACAGCGAACAGGTAAAAAAATGAATAACGACCTTCCATTTGTGAAAAATATAATTGCAAAACTGACATAAATAACGAGGAATGTCTTCAAAATGGTCATTCCCCCGCCCATCCGCCCCCCCCCCCCAAATTCATTTGGACATAAATTCTGTGTTTTAACGAGATCTACATTTTTATATAGTAATATTTTACCAAGTATGTAAATTCATCAAGAGTAAACAAGACTACCTGGGCTATAGCAAGAACATTGAAAAATATACATTTCATTTGCCATAAAAATATCTTAAAGATATGACATATTAATCAAAGTCGTTAGGAATTTTCGAGAAAATCAACATTTTGGAAAACTTTTCAATGTAAAGGGCAGTTTAGGGTAGAGGAATTTCTTTAAAATCTTCCTGTCGCAGCCTTGAAAGATATTGAAGTTTAATACCAACTTTGGTTTTAACTGACTTTTCGTTTTTGAGTTATGCTGTTTACACACACACACACACACACACACACACACACACACACACACACACACACACACACACACACACACACACACACAAACACACACACTGTCCTTTTTTTAAAAATGCTTTTTTTGGATTCAAGGGGCCTCAAAACATGTGCTTCCGGGGAAATCTCAACATCGAATTTTTGTATGGAATACAATACTTCCCCTACTTACTGTACGTAGTAGAGAAGTAGAAAAGGTACATTAACATCAACATTGACGTGAAATCAATGCACAAATCACCATGGAAACAAACACGCAGAACTCCCTGCATAAACACAGCTACAGGAAATAAAGTGCCAATTTCAAGCGAATTTTCACGCGGTGCTTTCAGAACTTAAGAGGATGCTTATGTCAATTAAAATGCCGTAAACAGAGAAAGAATCATTTGCAAGAATAGTGTGTATAAGAGTGAGTATAGCTCTACATATATTTGCGAACAGAGTTTCTCCAAATTGAACTACATTAAAAGTCTGTATCGCAATAGGTTACGCGACGATCACTTGGTGCATCTTCTAAGGCTATGCACTTCGACTTTTTCAACAAATATTGACTGACTTCTTAAACGTAAGCAGTATCAAAGAAGTCACCAATGAAGAGCGACAAAGTCCGCGTGTAGTGGAAGGAGGTAAACCCAAAGTCCAGTCTTTCACAAACGTTGCACATCGCTATCTATCCCCTACGGCTTGTCAGTTATGGAAAAGTCATGCAGAATGAAGTGGACTTATGAGACTATTTGCATAAAATTCAAGATATACATTTGATTTGTAATGAAAATATCTTAAACATATAGTATTTAAATTGAAATCGTTAGGAATATTTTTGAGAAATAATTTTCGAAAAAAAATGACCATGTAAAGGGTAGTTTGGGGTGGGGATTTCGTGTCGCATCCTTAGAAGATACTGAGCTTAAATACCACGTTTGGTATTTATTCGAAGTTTTGTTTTTAGTTATGCTGTTCACACACACACACGCACGCACAGACACGTACAGGCAGACAGACAGACAGACAAAGACAGAGACTGGCTGACAGACAGAGACAGAAACTGACAGACAGACAGAGACAGACAGACAGAGACAGAGACTGGCTGACAGACAGAGACAGAGACTGACAGACACAGATAGACAGACAGAGACAGGCAGATAGACAGAGACAGACAGAGACAGTTACAGACAGACACTGACACACACATACACACATCTTTTTCTAAAAATGCTCCTTTTTGACTCGGGGAGTTCAAAATCATATATTTCCCTTGAACTGAATATTTGGGTGGAATACAATAGTTCCTCTACTTACTGGAGGTAAGTAGAGCCACTGAGATGATGGCACTAAATTTTATTTTATTACTAATTTCCGTAGGAAACTTATAAGTTTTCAAAAGTGTTCAGCTTGAATAGGACATACTTCATTAAAGGCTAACACTGTAATAGCAAGAATTGGCAATGTGTTTGTAATGTGTGAGCCAAACATTTGGTGTGAAGTCTCTATTAGTATCCTTATAGATCTGAACTTTGGCATTGCACGTAGGTAACAACCTTGCTGCTGCTGCTGGTGGTGGGGTGTAATATTAAATTCCTTCCATACCGTGCTTGTATTGAACGTTAACAGGCAATATTTTCCTTAGGCACATCTTGCAAACACGTTTTTCTTCGTGCTATTGCACACTCGCTGCGATCAGTCATGCTGCAAAATAAGATACATATATCATTTAACATTGTATCGTCCCTTCCGGGGAAGGAGATAGAAAGGAGGCCAGGTATTGTGTGCGATGACGTATAATTTGTCAGAAGGAAACGAAAAATAAATATGGAAATGCAATCTCTTCGCTCGTACAGGAGTTGCGTTGATGTAAAATATTGGTGGCAATAAGTCACGGAGTTCAAGTTAGGGCTCGGCCCAATCTCCGACACTTGCTCTAGTTTACAGTCTTTCAGCGTAAAAGTGTCAATGTGCAGAAATCCAAAAGAGATATTTATCTGTCTGTTTGCCTCTCCTGGCTAAGCTCCAGGGATTAGCCGAAAAAAGTTTGATATATGCGGAACTGAGTACAGCAAAACAAACTTGAACAGCTTCGAGGAACGCTACACGATGCAACTACTCTCCAAGGACACGATAATTCAACTGAATAAATCTCCGACTTTGATATCCTTGCAGCGTGTCCAGTTTTATAAACTTTAATTTTTACTTTCTCTACTACGTATAGTAAAGTAGACGACGTTTTTTCGACGATTTTTCCACCCAAAAATTCGATGTAGATATTTCACCGGGAATATATGTTTTGAGGCCCCCTGAATCCAAAAAAAGGATTTTTAGAAAAAGGTCCCTGTGTGTTTCTGACAGCATAACTCAAAAACGAAAAGTCGGTTAAAAACCAAAGTTAGCATCTAAGTTTAATGTCTTTCAAGGATGCGATACGAAGATTTTCAAGAAAATTGCTCCATCCTAAACTAACCTTTACATGGAAAATTTTCTTGAAAATGGTTGTAACGATTTTTATTAAAATACCATATGTTTGACATATCTTCATGACAAATGAAATATATATCTTGAATTTTCTGGCTACAGCCTATGAAGTCCTATTTACTCTGGATCACTTTTGAATAACTGGTAAAGCATAAGAGATAGACGAAATCTTACTGTACAAATCATGTAGATCTTGCTAAAACACAATTTGTGTCCGAGTACATTTTTTGTAGAGTGAACCATTTCGGAGATATTCCTCATTATTTATGTAAGTTTTGGAGAAATTATACTTATATCAAATGGAACATCGTTATTCATTTTATATGTTAACCTTACAAAGAGAACGAAATTTGAAAGCTTTAAAAGATTTGACTATCGCTCGAATCCTATTGTATTCTCATAATTCCCTTGTACCTACAAGGAAATAAGCAATAAGATAATTTCTATAAATGTTTATCTCATCTATTACGAAGAAGATATAGGAATAAGAGTGTAAGAATGGTTAGTACAAGAGTAGAGAAGGTCATGTGAGTGCAACACATCAGATTTTTTAGTAGTTGAACGCTTGAAATGTGTGCCGGTGTGCAAATATGTAATTAGAAACTGCAGTGTCGAGTACCGAAAATACTTCAGTTACACCTCAGACTGATCGAAGTAAGGATATGACGACACCGTCCACGTGACCGGTTGGTACTCTAAAAGGCAATGGGATGAGGAAGGTCGTTAAGACATGGGCGATACTATACAGAAGTGTGCTTCTTCACTGCTTTATCCTTCGGATTCTAGTTTCGCTTGCACTACCTAAGGCAGCCAGGCTCAGATACACATACACGTAATAACGTGCTATTTACATGCGCCGCGTGCGGTGTCTGTAGGTATGCTACGTGTATCGCAGTCCGTCCCTTTATCGGTCTCCAGATGCTATCTTTTGTCATCAGTTTAACTCCAGGGAAAATTCAAAATGTTGGGAGTCAGAGATACTGGTTGATACAACATCGCGATAAACATGTTAAAAATGACCTGCAGACATAAACTTTGAAATGGAGGCTAAATAAAGGCAGAGACATTACTGGGGACGCAACACGAAATCAAAATTAGAAGAGATGAATTAATTTATATGCTATCTGTTTCCACGTGAAACAGAACTCGGAAATTGCATGTTTAAGGTGGGAAAATACTGCCAGAAAGATTTCGTTCTTGTGCGTAGAAATGGAAGAGGAAGGCTGCGTAACATTTTGGCAACATCAAATACATAATATGTTAGGAAAAATGTCGTAGATAGTTATGGCTTTCAATAAGAGGAGGCAAGTATGGCTGAAATTTCATGAAAATCGAGGGGAAAAATAGCTTTTTCGATTTTAATTCTACAAAATAATTGATATATTCATGAATGCAAAAATCCACAACTTATCTCTGGACGCTATTTTTAAATGCTCTACCACATGTTTAAATGTCACGTGGATGTTGGTGTGAGCCATATATTCAAATATTTTATTGCTGTTTTTTCACTATTCATATTTGCAGCAATTTTTCCCCTGTCACATAACAAATAAAAATTGCCCTTGTTTTACTGTAAGATGTATCTAAGCATATATTTTTAATATCCAACAAAAAATTATATTTTTAGACTAAAAACATTTGTTGGTTTAAAAACTTCTAGAACCTAAGCTCTTCATAGAAAAACCTAGGACAATTTTAAAAAGTATATGTATTTTGAATCAAGCATTAAAATATTCGAGCAAAATTTAAAATGTTTCATCGCGAAGGACTTTAGGTTTCATGGTGTATAGTGGTGCTGGACAGGTGGCGCGAGTGTTTGCTCAAAGGGAAGAGTACTCCCCGTCGTCGGATAGCTCATCGCCTTCTCTAGGTAGCTCCAAAAATTTGACAGGACTTCGAGCATGGAACTTTCAGGGACTTCCGCGCGTCTCTGTTGTCTGTCTGCCTGCGACCTGTAGCCTCTTGGTGTTCCTTCGATTCTCCCTTGCTCTTGGAGGTGGTAGATGCAGGTGTAAATTTGGGAGGTGTCCCTCTCCGTTGTATAGCCCCAATCCGCACTTTGAAGTTCCAAAGCTTTCGATAGAAAATTGAAATGCTTTGTGTGTTTGATATCCTTTCTGTTGCTGAACACTTGCTTCTTCTACCTACATCCTGCCCCGAATAATTTGCATTTTACGATCACATCAAGTAGTTCTGTATCTCCTATGCCTTACAACAAAATTTCGAGTCGTACTTTTAGAAACGCGCATGTAGACTGTGGAGTAAGCTAAAAGAAGCCAAAAGATGTTCTCTAACTTAATTTTGCCTTTCTTCTCCGCCACCTTTTTATTTGAAATGGTAAAAAGCCATTGCTGAAAGATATTCTCTTCTTTCTACTTGAGAAAATGAACTTGAGATTTTCTTTTCCTACTTCCTGTAGGACGAGGAACGGTTCAGAAATCGAAGGAAACATGGAGCGCAGACAGATTACTTCTCTTTTCTTCTTTAAGCTGAATTCCCTCGCACGGTAGCATGTAGTCCGCACATTTATTCACACATAGTTTCTGTGCACGTAAACGGCAACCCTTAGTGAGGCCTCTGACTTTTAGCTCTTGTCGTTCCCTTTTCCTTCCTTTTATTATCTGAGGTCATTGCTTCTTCAGGCTTTAAACTACATTTTTACTTTTTCTGCTACGTTACCTCAAGTGTATAAAAATTGTCCATTTCCCTAGAACGCAACAGTGTCTTTCTCTCCGTAAGGCTTAATAGGAAATCATTGGCGATAACATTTATAATTTTACTATCTAAAGCACCCGGCATTGCTCGTTGTTTAATGATTTATCCCTTCAACTTGTAGACGTACGTTGTACTTGCCCAATAGCCATGTGTTTCTTTGAAGACATTTAAAAAATATTACTTAATACGATTAAACAGATTTGGACTCTTAGAATTAAAGAACAAAAAGTCAAAAATAAATAAAAACAGGGGGATACACTATTACAACGTACTGTTAAACAATCACAAATACTACAGGAAGAAAAGCGAGTAGAGAAAGCCATGTAAATGTAATACGTCGCATTCCTGTTTCAAGCGTATAGTAAAATTGTATGAATTGTTTGTAGAAAAGAGAGAGCAGAGAAAGAAATGTTTCGTGAAGGAAAACTGAATAGAGAAAGTGTAATCCGTTGCATTTCTATTTGAAACATATAGAAAATTGTATGAATTATTTGTAGATGAGGGAGTAGAAAAAGAAGTGTAATTGTTTTTCGTAAAAGAAAAATGAGTAGAGAAAACCATGTGAATGTAATACGTTGTATAGTAAAATGGGTGGCATAAAAAACCTCAAAAAAATTATTTTGTTCTTTAACGACGCTGTCAATTGCCAGGATCACATCAGCGTCGCCGGTGTGCCGGAATTTTGTCCCGCAGGAGTTCTTTAACATGCCAGTAAATCTACTGACATGGAGCTGTCGTTTTTAAGCACACTTAAAAACCAACGGTCTGGGCCGGATTTGAACCCGCGACCTTGGGATCAGTAGGCAAAAACTCAAGAAAAACACTTAAAATTGGCAATTTTGGGTGATCCGTCAACAGGTGTTGGCGTTTATTAGCTTCATAATAATATGTTGAAGAGCGAGTAGAGAAAGACATGTGAATGTGTTACGTAAAAAGTGAGTAGAGAAAACCATGTGAATGTAGCACACTGCATTTGTATGAATTGTACGTTGAAGGGCGAGTAGAACAGGACATTGTATGTTATGTAAAAGAGAAGCCAGTAGAAAAAGTGTGAATGTAATACGTTGCATAGTAAAATGAATAACATAAAAACCTTCTGCATGAAAAAATACCCGTATGCCCCGAATGTCGCGGTGATCGGTAAGTGGTTTAGGAACGCATAGAGGACAAATATACAAGTAGTTATATATACACATGAAATTATAAGGACATAAGTAAATAATTGCCATAAATAATTTCCGAATTGTGATAAATGACAATGTGACAAAATCCACTCCTGACATCAGTGTGACAAATTACAAAGTCCAATTACTTTTTCTGTCACTTTATTTCGCTAAACTGAACCACAAAACACAGCTCTCTATTTTATCGTTTACAAAATCTACAATAAAATTCGTCGCGATCTTGCAACCGATCGTAAACTAGATGGACCACTAATATTCTCCCCCTCTCACAAACTACTGGTTCCGACGATACATTCACACTCACCCACTGAAGCTATTTCACTTAAAACTCCTTCAATTGTCTCGCTTAACACTTAAAATTTGAATTTGATGCAGGATTAAGGGCTCTTAACTGCTTGGTCATCAGCGCCCTTATAAAACGGATCATGGCTAAAGCCAGAGATAAATTTCAATACAAAACAAGAATACGACTAAAGAGCAAATATACATAAATATATCTGAGGCAAAAACCAAAATTAAACCCCAGATTTAAAAGGAATGAAATCTCAATATCTAAAATTTTAAACCCTTATACTCACGTTTATCAATCCTAAAAGTTTAAATACTTTTTCCATGCTTGTTTATCATCCGTCAGGACCTCTGCAAGTTTGACAGGCAGCTGCAGAGAGTCTCGAAGGTGTGCTATGGAAACACGCTTTAGCCGCACGTGACCGACCGACAATCAACACTTAGAAGTAATGGCTAAATTTCAACTCAGCACTCACCTGTGAAGAACTGCCCTAACACTGGTTCGTTCACTCGTTTTATAGCGCAGCCAAATTACGGCTAATTCTCTGGAAAACACATCTTTTCTTGAACTTCTGGCATTTGAAAGTTTCTCGAACAGTCTGCAGACGCTTAGTGCCACTGCACTCATGGTAGTGTTTGTTCTGACCACTCCATTGTCGTCGGGCCACCTACTTAAAAGCAGTAATGTGAGGTAGTTTGATCTTGAGCGTCTTTGAGGCGCGCAGTCCCTATCAAAATGCAACGCATCCTGACTTACAGTTATTAGCTAGGCAAGATAATATTTTGCCAGAGGATGAGGTTATTAGCGCAGTTCAGGTTAATTTAAAGTAATTAGTTAGGGTACTGTAGTGAAGAACACTCTTAGCTCAAGGTGTACCTGGAAATCAGTTGTTCAAAGTTCGAGAACCTGCAGAGACTTGAAGTCCAATTCCAATTCCGCGCGCGGACCTTTTTCTAAAAAAGCTTTTTTGGATTCAGGGGATCTCAAAACATTTCTGGTGCATCAAATTTTTGGGTGGAATAAAATACTTTTTCTACTTACCGTACGCAGTAGAGAAAGTAAAAATGGAATTCATAGTGTTGGGAAGCCACAGAGTGAAAATTGTTTCGGGTACGAAATAGTAGCTTTAGAGTTGAACCACGTATGTAGGGATATTGGTGGGAGTGCTTAAGAGGACGACTTAAGTGAAAAACAGGGCGTGCATTTCTAAACGTTCTTTTCCTCATATCTCACATAATTGTTTACGTGATCGATTATCGACAGAAGCACCGCTTAAAGACCGCATTTGGGTTAAATTAGTTTAGGGGTTACCGTGCAAAAACCTTTAGCTTAGCCTTTTTCGTGACTCATGGGCACGTACGCTTAGCATTATTATTACGGAAGAAACCGTAAATTCCGCATACGTCAGAGGTTAGCAAATATAATTGAATAGTTACAATTACAAGCAATAAGATTAAAAAACAGTTTAATTCTTCAACATCAATAGCACTAAACACTCCACTAAACAATGCATTTGGGCATAAATTCTGTATTTTTACAAGGTCTACACTTTTGTAAAGTAAGTTTTTATTTTTTGGTAAACTGGAACACATATTGTGATCTCTCGCGCCTGCCGATATACATATGAAACGTTGCTGTCCCGAAGATGTGATTGTATCTAAACAGAGTGTTCATACACTGTCTCGCCGTGTAAGTGCGATAGACTCGCGTAAACAATTCGGCTGTTTCACACTTCTTTCTGAATTATTAACAGATTTTTACCGACATTGTAAATGAAGGAATAAGTTATATAACAGAGGGACACCTCGCCCATTGCGACCTATATAGAACTATTGATAGGGGCCTCTCACGTTACCCTGGAACCAGCATTTTAAGGACGTTTCTTCTATTCTGCGCTCAGGAATTGCAATTATATCGACACATAACCTCTTCCTTTTTAATACTTATTTTTTAATTTAGTGGATTAGTGTATCTCCAATAGCATTTAATCTTCTACCAGTTACTTTACTTTTAATTTACATGAGAGAGTAGTAAGTTTGAGAATCGATAAAATTATTGCTATGCTCATTACCCCTGTATTTGTCCAGTATGTGTTTGAAAGCATTTGAAAATATATAAAGATGGGGAGACTGGGGCATACCTTGAGTTCCAAGCTTTTATTGTCACATGCACACGGTTTTACGAATTTTGCCAAACTTTTTTTAATTCCTCCAATATTTTTCGATCAAGTTATTTATTGTTATCAACATGTGTTTATGAAATGCTATATATAACTCTTTAAGGAAGGAAATTCATGCATTTTATGACTCTGATTTTAATTGCAATTCACGCATACTTCTCCATAAATTAACGACATTCACAGATAACTTTATTTTGAAAGGTCATGCTAATATGGAAACGAAAGAAGGTAACATATTCACAAATTTATTTCAAATTTGGCGTCATTCAGTGGAAAGGCAGCTGTGGAATATGAAAGCCAACATTTTCCGTGATGTACTCACAGGGTATGGCCATGGTAGAATCGTTGGGATCCGGGCTGTACTCTTCCCTCGGGAAGTAATCGATGTTGAAACAGTGCAAGTCCATCTCCCCAGCTGAAACAGAACATATAACAGCCACTTAAAACATACACCCTTGCTATATGCAAACAAGAAATTTACAATGAGACACTTTTGAAAATGCACTGTGCAAAACTAGAAATGTGAATTTAACCAAAGGAATAAGTAAACACACAAACACACAGAGTCCCGAAAATAAGCCGCCATTGCTGCAACCCTAAATTTCGAGACAGAAACAAAAATATATATTTTCTCGAAAATAACCGCACACTGATTGAGAGGAGAAAAAATACCAGAGATTTAGTTGCAGACACATGTAAAACGTATGTACCGTAAATATTTGTTCTAGCACATGATACAACACACACCATAACGGTAACATATTTTGGATGCACAACTGCAAGTTTAAAGCTTGCATTGTAATTCCGCTGATTTCCTTGGCTTGGTGACGTTTTTTGCTCTTAATAGTCACTCATATTGGCATCAATCACGATTTCTTATCATTGTCAACGTAAAAAAAATAATTCTGATATTGATAATAATAACTACCCAGCAGTGAATTATAAGCTAACGAAACAATATTAGTAGAATTCACATATTAACGCCAATAAAAGACTATAGTTTGCATTGTTGCGTAATAAAATGCCTTGTCACCAGTTTGTTACAGACGCTGGCTGTATTGCTGCAAACGAGCATAATTTTTTGAATCGACAATGATCTCTGGCATTTAACAATGTACAGCTTCTCTAAAACGTCGTGACACTCCGTATGCGCGAGTGAGGAGAAATGCGAAGTGGCGAGAGTGGTGGGGAGCAAGTGGCTTGAAGGTTATCAGAACTTGGAGACAGTCACATAGGTATACAACGCATGAACTTATCACTCTCACAGCAGCTCATTTATGCAAGTAGACTGCTAAGTGCTATTACACATCTTTGCTTCGGGAGTGGGGGAATGTCAGGACGTTTTAGACTATACCAGGTGAGTCAGCTGCCCCTTATTCTCGAGTTTTATGCAATCCACATTTTATAGTCCAACATGAAAACATCGACCCGATTACCAGGTTCTACCAGCGTATTTAACATGGATGTTAAACACTCGATGAAATTAGTACTAATATGGATGTTATCACATCGCTTTTTATTATATTCGTAATTAGACAGCTGACGTTTGCACTTCTGCACATGTTCACTGGAACCAGCGAATATTACATCTTAAACGGAATGTTTAGCTCATACGTTACTAGGTAGCTCAGTTGGAACGGGCGCAAGACTCCGAGGTAATCTGTCTGCTGTGAAGGTGGCTCGAATCACCTGCATGTACTAATTTTTTTTAATTTTTTTTTTATTAACCGTGCAATCCTCGCAATTAATAAACTATTGTTCTGAAAACTGTTATATTCACTTTTATTGCTTTATTTATGTTTTATGACATTGCTTGATGTTTATTTATTGGTGAACTACAATTATGTAGTTGTTTAAACACACCTATAGGTAGGTGCAATTGAAATAAGGATCATTCATACACATTTGAACACAGAGAGCAAGGGAATTACATTGTCAGAGTTTAACATGGAAGTTAAACTCAGTTTTGCACACGATGAATTATTGTGCTATTAAAAATGCAGACAACCAAAAATTATTTAAATTATAATGTCCTAAACCCCCAGAGACTTCATAATTATATTATTGTCAATTCGGTTTCCAAGTTTTGATGAACATAAAAAAAAATATTTACAATACTAATACTCGAACCTATGTCATTGGGGGTTAAGCGCAGAGGACCCGTCACAATCTTATTCAGCTATTTCGAGACTTCCTGAAAGCACGTACGTCCAATAGTAGGACTTGTATGCCTGGCGCTATGCCATTGACACCTCGCAGGTTTGCGTGCTTGATTTAGCCTTTTAAGACAGTTTTAATCATTTACTGGGCGTTTCAATATTATTACTTAAATGGCAAAAGCTGTTATGCATATTAATTGAGATGCACGAGGCGTAGTTCACGCAAAAATGCAAATAAACTGTTATTTAGTAATATGTCCGTTTTGACTGTACGGGTCCATGATGGATGAGGCGTGTCTAAATTTTTCCTAATTTTTGGCAGCCAATCCCTGCTCTAAGTACAAGAATCCACCATTTTCTTTTTAGCTGACGTTGTTAGTGTACTCATATGATAGGTCCATTTTTTCCGAGGCGTTTACTGAATTACGTTGCTATGTATACTCTAATAAAAAGTTTGTAAAATCGGCTGGAAACCGGAATTCGCTCTCAGTAAACGAGTCGTATGTTTTTGAGGTGTACTTTAGCGAGGAGTACGTTCTGTCCATTAAAGCACTGTTGTTCTCAATTTTGCGCATTCCTCTCTTTAAGAACGTCAAGCAATACATTTTAGTAAGCGCAAAACTGGACTAAGGCGCACATGCCGTTAGATGGGTGGCCTACCTTCCAAAAAAAAAAAAAAAAAAAAAAAAAAAAAAGAAAAAAAAAAGACGCGGCTGACTCACCTGGTATAGAAGATTCTTGTAGTCTGCTCTTTTGTCGTTGTTGGAGCTATAAGTACTCTAGCTCTGGATTTGCGTGAGTGTCTTCGAAAGCATGACACTGGTTTCAAATTCAACAGCTTTTGAGGAAGTATAAATTTTTGGATTCTTTTCCTAGGAGATATTGCCGACCAATATATGTACCATCGCAGAATTGCTTCAGCAAGCAACATTAATTGTAGATACAAATAAACCTTTAAAACACTGTCTTTATCCGTTAAATTTTAAATATTTTAATGTAATAACATCATGCGCGTCCGTCACCCTCAATGAACTGCCTAACAGTGTCCGTTGCTAAAGAAACAAGCGATGCTCTCTGAAAAATACGTTGGTTTCTCTATTCCCATTTATGAGGCTACCCCCTTTTTGCTCGTTTTTTCTCTATATTTATTAGCATTTATTTAAATCATTACAACAGTTATTATTATTATTATTATTATTATTATTATTATTATTATTATTATTATTATTATTATTATTATTATTATTATTATTATTATTATTATTATTATTATTATTATTATTATTATTATTATTATTATTATTATTATTATTATTATTATTATTATTATTATTAATTTCTTAATTTCCCTTTTATTTTTAATTAATCTTTTTAAAGTAGGTATACATTTTGGTATCACAAGATAGCGGATACAAGTCATACCCTAACATTTAGGAACGTGGAATTTGGATAAAAAGTGTGACTTAGTTTTTGACCAACACGGTATACCTACATATATTTGGAAACATCTTTACTAATTAGGTAGCATTTGATCGTTTTTTTTATCAGTGAGTTCAAATCAATGCATGCAACAGACGTCGTTACCTCCGTCACACACCCCTACGTATTCGTTGGAGATGAGCGTAGGATGGTTCTTAGAGATGCAAGAATGACAAGATAAGGTATCGATGCGGACTTGTTACTAAAATGTCCGACGATGAGAGGAATGCTAGTAGCTGGAATGCAATGTTCTACTACTAGTAGGTATACGTGAAAAATGATAGCGATCATTGCTGCCAGATGCAATGTTATTGACCTTCTCCAGCGAACGAACAAGATTCGAGTGTAGTAAAGTATAATTTGTCTGCTACAATGTTTCCATTTAAGCGACTGTGGCTCACCTAGTTTAGCAATATTATGCCAATATACGAGTTAGCCCATTTCATCCTTCTTTGGCGTAAGCAGATATCACTTCGTACGTAAAAACAGTTGCAGAACGCAACGGTGCAATTCCAGTCATGGGGACGGCAGTGGCACGTGCTAACCTCGTTTTGCCTATCAGGAAGACGAGAGATGAGAGGCAATTGCCAGGCTTGAACTAGCCTATTTAGTCTCTGATAATGGAGAATAGCAGTATAAACAACCGACAAGGTCTTAGAATGTTTTCAACTTCATTTACAGGTGTTTATTTTTCAGGAAATAAACTCACTTCTGCATACGCTGTTCTGTTTAACATTGCGGGTTACATAGAGTAAAGTGCCGAAACGAGGACACGCTTTTCATTAGCCATTGTTCGTTTCTTACTAATATTATTGTTGTATTTTATTATCTTTATTGTTATTATCGTTTACTGTACGGAAGTCGGAAATGCTAACCCTGGGGTGGTCAACCGCTGGCAAGTTAGGGTAGGTTGAAATCCTTCCACCCTCTGGGACAGAATGACCCATTTATCCGTGGTTATTGAGTTCCAGTGGCGGCACATTCTAACGTACAGGAAATCAGAGGCGTACACATTCACATTATACTGCTAATTAACCCACGATGTTGCTGAGAATACGTTTTTGGCACGATTTGCGCTTCAGAAGGTCTTCAATTTTTGGTGATGAAGTACACGGTCTCAAAAGATGAACTTGGTGATTTTCACTTATCTTGCTAAGATACCCACTTTTAACGTAGTTCATTTTTGAAAATCTTGTTCGCAGATATAAGTGGACCCAAAGACTGCCATTAAACTAGATGCAAACAAACCTAACCTCGAATATTCACAGCAGGGCAGAGATCTAAATAATTCCCACCCTTCTTTCTCAGAACATTTTAGAATTCCGCGATGTAAGTAGTTTCATATTTTGTAGCTCTTGTGAAGCCTCACTACACTGAAACTTCAAAAGTGCAAAATAATTGGATTTTGGTTTCAAATGTTTTTAGGTCTTAAAATTGTGAAGAGAGCGTGTCGTGCAATTGCTTCAAAAGTTAGTTGTATTTTTCCAGGAGAATAACATTTGTCGTGATCTCGGAACGTAAGCAAAGGAAATGGTATAAATTTGCAACCACTGGTCTTATATATCAATCACCTAACTTTATCCTCTTCATCTCAAAAGCAAAAATATTCGTCCTCCTATTGAATTATATGTAGTAGTATATATACTCCGCGTAATCCGCCTCTGACTAGCTTGCCTTGGCCAGTGGAGGGGGAAAATAACATGTGTAAGGGAAGCGAGCGTGTGCTCCCTTGTTGAGCACAAAGTTGAACTCAACCATAAACCACTGCGCAGCTATCGGCCATTCGCCACATTTAAAATACCTCTATATTCGCGGTGCACTTACGATCATGGAAGAAACATCAGGTAGTTAACTTAGTGATTGATTTGTGGGAAAATAGACAAGAGAAAAAATAACACACCAGAGTGGATACATGTTAAAGTACCAATTATCAAAATATCTGCACTTTACTGCTAACAGCTTGTATAGTAAAAACAAAAACAATTGGAAGAAAACTGAAAATGTTTGGATTTTCGCAGATGCATTGGGTTATTTGGAATAATTATATCAATAACAGTAAGTAGTTGTCATTGAGTTGCCAGGGCATGATTAGCTTCAGAAATCTGCACAACACAGAAGATTCAAAGTGGTTTTATGCTTTGTAAGCTGCACGTTGTTGCGACAGTATCAGGCTTCCAGTTTATTTGCAGGAGTTTTGCTTTAAACAAAGTTGAGGGGCTTTGTATCGCTCTCTGTTTATTTCACTGGATTTTCCGCATGTAGATAAGGGATGCTAACGACTGCTTGCTATTCCTCCTGATGCGCACCGGTTAAACACGTGCGTGGAAGACAAAGCGGTATGTGCACAAAGGTTGCTTAAACTTCTTGTCTTATTTTCTATCCTACTTCTTCTTCGTCATCTTCTTTGTCATTGTCAATTGTCTATGATCTTAGGTCTTTCCTTTTATACGCCCTACTAAACAGTAAATAACAGAATGCGTCATGTTAGAAGAAGGATGAGATGAACAACGCACTTAAGACTTGGTGAAGGTTTATTGAGCAATAAACTTAGACCAAATACCTTTAGAGGAAACTTGGGACAAATTACCTCAAAGTGTACAAGTATTTTCCCTGTTGTACTTCGCGAATGTGCACAAGATTTACAGACGGAGATAAGACAGAAATCACAAATCCTCAAGTCACCAACAATGTATCTAAAGTGAGGATCAAAACTCAACTTTATTTAAAAGTACAATGTCCTTTAATTACGATTTACATTATTAAAACGAACGCGTGACTTTCTGTACTCACTCTTGTTCAAACTATAAAAGTTTATTTTACCATCTACTTCATATTAATCGAGATAAAGATGGTTTTATTATAATTTGTTATAAATCATTGTGAATATGATAATGTAGTAGGCTTAAGGGAATACAGCGAAATCTTTTAAGAGCTGGTTGCTGTATGATGACTTTGAAATACAGGACATAAAAAGATGTAGCACACTCACGTGAATTTCTCTACTCTTGTACAAATTATTCTTACAATCTTTTATTCCTCTTTCTTCTTCATGTTAAACATTGTAGAAATTATCTTATTGTTAAATTTCTTGCAGGTACAAGGGGAATATGAGACTACAGCAGGCTTTGGTTGCTATATGAAGGCTCTGAAATTACGTTCTCTTTCAATGGCCAAGGATAAAAAACGAATAACGACCTTCCATTTGAGAAAAGTTAAGCACTGGAAAAGTCACACAAAATATCTCCAAAATGGTTTACTCCACTAAGAAATGCATTTGGACATAAATTGTGTATTTTAACGAGATCTACATTTTTGTAAAATAATTTGGTCGATCTCTTAAAGTTTAAGAGTTATGCAAAAGTCATCAAGAGTAAACAGGACTGCATATGAAGTTTATATTTTAAATTTTCTGGTTATACCCCATGTTGTCCTATTTACTCTGGATGACTTTTACATAACTGGTAAACCGTAAGAGATAGACACAATCTTACGATACAAAAACTGCAGATCTTACTAAAATACAATGTGTGTTCAAATAATTTTTTTTTCTTCTAGAGTGAACCATTTCGGAGATATTCCTTGTTATTTGTGTGAGGTTTGGTAAACTTTTTACTTTCATCAAATGGAACATTGTTACTTATTTTTTATACGTTAGCCTGGCAAAGAGAACGGAATTTTAAAGTTTTAAAAGGTTTTACTATCGCTCATAGTCTACATTATTCCAATATTCCCCTTGGGCGTACAAGAAAATAAGCAATAAGATAATTTCTGGAAATTTTTATCTCAACTAACACCAAGAAGATAGAGGAATAAGGGTTTGTAAGAATGGTTAGTACAAGAGTAGAAAAAGTCATGTGAGTGCAACACATCAGATTTTTGGGTTTAAACCTAAGCCTGTTGCTCATCTGTAGGACAGTGCATTTGGATTCTCCAACCCAGTGGTACTCAACTTTTTCTCCGCGTACCCCCAAAGACAATTTTCCATCCCAGCCTGTACCTCTTGACTAGGCCTAGAGTTATCTTATAGCTAATTGCGTACCAAGAACTGTGAGTCGAGAATGCTTTTTGGGAATACGTTATCCGAAGGAGCCGAGTTTTCCCAAGCATTCACAATGTGATAAGTAACTTATAGTTCCTGGTTAATCAATTACTTTTTGCAATTCTTGAATAACCCATAAAAAGCAATAATAAATCAAATTCCTATTCCATATTTTATTTAACATTAAGAAAACATGAATTCTCTATGTGACAAATGAAAAATTACATCTTAATTATATGGGCAAAGCCTTCTTATCCATTCTTTTAATTAATTTCGCAATAGATTCTTCGCTTGAGGTAGCACATGTCTTGGTTTCTAGGTTATTTCTTTATGTAGCAGGATTGAATCGTTCGACCTTTGATAGTTATTATAAAACAGTAAAACTGTATAAAAATGAGCGACATTGCTACTGAAGAAGCTGCGAATCTAGCATGTGCATAAGTTTCACCAGCGAAGTCGAAACAAAGATATGTTGAAGCTTACAATGCTTTCCGATAGCAGTGCTTTGATAAAAACGTTAACAGTTATACCAGTGAGACAGTTTTATTGGCATATTTTACAAAGGATTCATTAATAACTAGGGCTAGGAAGTTCATGCATTTGCATGTTTTTTCAAAGGGGTTAAAAATGTATGCTTTTACATTATGTGCACGAGTTATGGAATTTTCAGTTATTTGGACATGATTTTATAGTGCATATAACTGCATATTTTCTTGATTTTTGATAAATGCATATTATTTCAATATTATAGCCTCTATATTGCATATTTTAATGGTTTTTATGGTTTTTTATTATTGTTTTCCATCTGGATAATATTTTTCATATTGGTAATATTGCACATGATGATACAACTCACGAAGATTTCAATATTATAGCCCCTGCATTGCATATTTTAATTATAGTTATGTTTTTTAAAATTATTTTTTCCATCTGTATAATATTTTTCACATTGGTAGTATTGCACATGATGATGCAACTCGCGAGGTGGGTCATGTTGTCATACAGTGAATCCCCTGTTTCCATCCATTCATTATATGTATGTGCGTAGAGAATAATCAGTGCGTTATCTGAAACGTGATTGATATATGTATAATACGTGATTCTTTCCCGTTGGTAGATAGATTTGTGTCCAGTACAAATATAATTTTTGTTAAATCTCCTAAAAGAGTTAAGTTGTTTAGATCAACGGCACCTAATATCCGACTTCCTCCTGAACTAGTGTTAACCCGATGGGGAGCATGGATCGATGCAGTTTTATATTATACTGAGGACATAGAAATAGTCGAAGAGGTTGTTACTTCGTTGGACTCGAAAGATGCTTCATCAATAGAAACTGTGCAAAATATTCTGTCAGGCACTGGGTTAAAAAAGGATCTTAGTTTCATATCTGCCCATTTGTCTTTCTTACCAACAGCCATAACCGCATTGGAAGCTGTAGGATCTCCTTTGCATGAATCACTTACTGTCTTTGGAAAAAAAAAACAAAAAAAAACAAACAACAACAACAACAAAAAAAAACATGTGACCCAAGTGCGGTTCCTTGTAGCATAGGACAAAAAGTGAAAGAGAAAGTGAATTATGTAATTGCAAAAAAATTCTGGTTATAAGCAGAAGTGCGATATTCGAGACATCCTCAAAAGAAAACCATCTGTCACACCAAGAGACTTGACTCTCTGTGAAGCAGTTAACATCATTTAAATATGCCCCGATAACATCTTGTCACGTAGAGAGTTTTTCACGTTACAGAAGTGTTTTGTGAGACAATATACGATGCTTTACAGTTGAAAATTTTTGCAAAGTGTTGGTTGTGAACTGCAATTTAGCAGTTAATACTAGCAGCGGGACCACTTCTGCTTCAACGTTGGGGAATAAGGTAACTTTATTTATTATTTATAATAACTCGTCTTGTCTACTGCAAAGGGACATCAATCGTTTAAATTAAATAGTGTATATTTAGTGGCATATTTTCAAGTTTTTAAGAGCATATTTGCATGCATATTTCAGTGTTATTTAGGGCATGAACTTCCGAGCCCTATTAATAACTTATTTTTAGATTAGTATGCTGTTGGGTGTGACGTCATTTCCTACTGGTACCGCAAGTATTGAAGACCTGTTTTAGCCTTGTTGCCATGAGAATTGATAAATGAATTTTAAATTTAGCTTACACTACCAAACGTGTTTGCAATGACTAACTTACGTATCTGGTATCGCAAAAAATATATTTAAAATGTTATAATTTGTTAAATATTACAAAAAGGAGGATTATGCTATAATTTTGTAAAATAAATATAAGAACTGTGTTACAGACCACATATATGCAAAAGTACATGCATTTGTATATGTTCCTGACCCGTTAAGCTTGTTTTCTGGACACCAGTTCATCTATTTAAGGCTGAATCTTTGTTAGTGCGAGTAACATTGGTGACTCAAGCAATTTCTTGTTTCGTTTTGATTGCTGCCAATGCAATTATATTTTCAAAACAAGTGAAGTGTGTATCTTGAATTGTCCGGTAATTCCTATGAAGTCCCCTTCATTCTTTATGACTTTTGCATAGCTCGCAAACCGTAAGAGAGAGTCTTACTACATAAAGTGTAGATGTAGATCTTGTTAAAATACACAATTTACATAAAATAAAGTTTTTGTGGAGATAATCAGTACCAAGATATTCCTGATTATTAATTTCCATTTTGAAGTATTCCTACTTTTCTCAAATAAGAGGTACTATTCGTTTATCTGTTGGCTATGCAAAGAAAACAAAATTTCAGAGTCATCACATAGCGACCAGCACTTAAAAGATTTGATTGTCAGTTAAAGCCTATTGTATTTTCTTATTCCTCTTGTAACTTCTGTAAATATTTCAGTTGACATGAAGTAAATAGAAGAATAAATGTTTATAAGAATAGTTTGCAGTGGAGTAGAGAAAGTCATGTAAGCGCAACACATCACACTTTTTAAAGCACCCCTTAGGTGTTTGTCAAGTCTTTTAGTTCGCTTAGTGCTAACGATTTCAGCGACTCTATAATGGAATTTAGTGGGATCATTTTAGATCTTTAATATTTAGAGTTATTTGCGCGTGAGTGGTTTTGCGAGTCAGCGGTTTATTACACCCATAACTTTTGCTTTGTTTTGTCTGATGAGTTTAAATTCACACATGAACCATTGCACTGTGGCCGCACGAAAACCTGGAGCAATAAACGAAATTCCCCCTATTGGTGTGACACGTATAATAGATCTGCATGTTTTAACGAAATCGTAAATTTCCACAGCTACAACATAACCCTTTTCAACCTTTCAGTAAGTTCGGCGTGCGTTTATATATCAGCGATTATAAAATAAAACTAAGTGAAGAATTACAGCGATGTGGAGAAACTTAACGGTTGCTTCCGGAGAAACATTGAAGACTGACATGCATTACAACATTTAAAATTTCTATGAAATTGAATTGTACCTACATTCGTTAACTCAGAGGTTAACGACGCCCGGAGTTTGGCTTTAGGGGAAGCCAATAGGTCATTGGGAGAAGGTTACAATATTGCACCTTAAGGTTGTGTCATTTCTTATAAAATGTGATAATGTGTCAAACCGGGGAGAACCGTAGACCATTTTATTGGAAAAATAACTTCCGTTTACCGAAAATGTCGGATTCTCAAAGTGTCTTGTACATCAAAAGGCTTAAATTCGACGCGGAAATAGAACGCACAGTGTTTTATATAACACTCCATTCAGCCGTGATGACAGCTTGCCCTCAATGCCGAACTGTATTGCATGCTGCAAGCAGACTCCTGTGAAGCGTGGGTATTCGTTGTTCTCTTGTAGCGCCTACCCAAGCTGAAACGGCCTTGTTAATTATAAGTTTACCTTCTCTTTGTGACATTAATATTAATGCCATTTTTACTGACTAATCATTTTTAGTAGATGTTGATATTTAACATTCTGCATTTATTTACTGTTACTTACACCTTAGTTACTCCCACGTACTACTCTGTATAATATTAAATAAAATCAGTAAATAAATTACAGGTCATTAGGCTCAATGAAGTAAAATATTCAGTGCTCCCAGGGTATTTTAGTGTATCTTTGTAGGCGTAAGAAAAATATTAGAATACAGTAGGCTTTGAGTGATAGTCAAATCTTTTAAAGCCCTGAGATTCCGTTCTATTTTCATGTTTAACATATAAAAATGAATAGCGGTGTTCCATTTGACGAAAGTTTAATTATTCCAAAACTCACACAAATAACAAGGAATATCTCCGAAAATGTCTCTGCAAAAAATTTATTTAGACATAAATTGTGTATTTTAGCAGGATCTACATTTTTTACAGTACGATTTGGTCTGTCTCTTAGAGTTTACCAGTATGCAAAAGTCATCCAGAATAAACAGGACTACATAGGCTATAGCCAGAAAATACAAAATATGCATTTCATTTGTCATAAAAATATGTTAAAAATATGGCAATATGTGGCATTTTACTCAAAATCATTAGAGCCATGTTCGAGAAAATCTAAATTTTCGGAACATTTTACATATATAGGGTAGTTTAGAGTGGAGGAACTTTCTTAAATCTTCTAAAAATGTTTTTTTTTATTAATTTTTTTTATTTAGGTAGCCTCGAAACATGCTCGATATTTCCGGTGAAATTTCGACATTGAAATTTTGGGTGGAATACAATGCTTCCTTGCTTACTATACGTTGTAGAGAAAGTAAAAAAAAGAAAGAAACTACAATAATACTGGAATAAATTGATACATTTATTATATAAATATCCATCAATACCTTTATTTTATAGTTAAATACCAACATAATATGAAAATAACAGAAAATACTATTACAATATTCTAAAACTTTGACTAAACAGCTTTGCTGGCAAATGGCAACATTTATACATTAGAGGTTTAAAAGATCAGACTATTATCATAAGAGAAACTTCACTTGTATGCTGAACATGATAGTTGGCTGCATGATGCCTTGTAACAAGGGGTAGTGTGAAACACTGTTAACCAGAATCGACTCTTAATTATAACACGACTATTTTCTAATCAACAATGGTGCAAAGGGGCATTAAATGCCTTGTCCGGGCCATTGTAACTCAATAATATAGTAAGCTGACAGCGTTGAAGCTGTGTTAGGTGCAAATGAATCGAGTTACGTTCTAATGGTGTGTTACGTTTGACATTTGAGCTGCACTGTGTGTGTGTGATAACTGTCACCACATATATACAACGACAAACACCTGAGTTATTAGGCTGCAAAGCTTATACGTGCAATTTGCTATGAATATTGAAATGCTTTGAGAAAACGGATTACAACAGACTTTGTAAATCAATTTACTTGCCAGTATGTGTCTGTCCCTTGATTTGTGTCACACATTCTTTCAATTTTGCAAGCTTTAGAGATGGCACAATTACCTAATTGAATCTCAGAAATATGGGCATAGTCACATCAAGCTTATGAAGTCATTGAGGTGCTCAGAGGAAAACAACGAAACCCACATATTCAAACCAGCAAATTAGGATTATAGTTTTGGCATCAAATGGAAACATTAACAAATTACTTGTAGAACATTATAAAAGCTCTTATGTTTGCGAGAAGATTAAGTATAATTTATTCAGAGTCTTTTGAGACAGTGGGAGCGGGAGATAAGGACATCGTGGGTCCGGCGCGTGTATAGAAACAAAAACAACCCAGGCAGAGTTGCAAGGTTTATGCACTCTTTCAGACACGAGTAGTGGTGCACAAGTATTTTCCTACTTTCTACAGATATTAATATAATGAATATTTAAGTCAAAGGAGTAAAATACGTGTCCTTGGAAGCTCTGTAATTTTAAGAGAAAATGGTGCCACACTGTCCAGAAAAGTGTGTGGTAGTGATATACTCTTGCAATAGGAGAAAGGTCGCTGGTTTGATTGCTGCTGCCGGGATGAGAAATTTCCTCTACCAGAAAATCTAACTGCTGCTTTTGTCCTGTGCCTTTGTGTTTGTGCAGTAGGTGTAAGCGTCGCTGGGCGTTACATCAAGGAGTGCGGACACATTTATTGAACGTACCGCCGATTTCAGACAAAGGACTGCAGCGTAAGCAAAGCATCTATTCATGTGGCTGATGCATAGGTGGCAAAGATGTAAGATATCGACGCCTTTTGGATTTCATTCTCCGTGTCCAATTAACCGTTTCGCATATGACAAAATGTCAATGTCAAAATTTGTAAATAATGTTACATTATATTCGGGAATTCCCTATTATTTCTTTATAAAATTATTAATTTTACCAGTCAATAATTCCGATATCACAATGTAAAATTGTTATACTCAACGAAATAAGTTATTCGACTAGATGATGATCTGTAACTTTGTCAGTCTTGAATGTCTCTGGTTACAGAATATGCTAAAGATTGTATACAATGCATATACACGTAAATGTTGAAATTACAAGTATTTCTTTCTGATAGATACATTACACAGCTTTGAAGGTTATAGTGGCCCCAATAGAGGCTGCCGCCATTAGCACGTCGTTAACGACATCTTTGGGAAACGTTCTTGTGTGCCGTATCACGAGACATCAGACTATAGGATATTCGAATAACAATTTGAGAAAGACACCAAATGAAAATGTCAGTATCTCATATAGGAAGGTTTACTCTATATTTGTATTAGCTACAGATAAAAGAAGAACGCAAGTAGAGGACATCATAGCAGCACGAGTAGCGAAGTGCAGATGGGCAGGTCACAATCGCTGGACAAACATAGCAACGATATGGAACCCAAGAGAAGAAGAGACGGGCCCAGGAAGATCGAGAACGAGATGTGCAGACGAAATGAACACTGGCAACATTTGGACCAGGACGGCGAGGAACGACAACCTCTGGAAGGCCCAGAAGAACTGCTCGGTAACCAAGACACTGAGCATGACTGCGTATCAAAGGACAGGAGACATATCTAAACACGTCAATGATGGTAAAAACAAATGAGAAATAGTGTCAAGTTTCGAAACTAATGAGACTCAAATCCAGAGGAGTGAAACTGAAAATAAGTGAAAACAAATCTAGATTAAGACGGAAGCAGAGGATTTCCACGTTCAAAGCTCAAACGTCGGAAGAAAATACGGAGCTACCGTCTTTAGCAGAGGCCATTGCCTTAGATATAGGGGTTAAAGGTCATTATTATTATTATTATTATTATTATTATTATTATTATTATTATTATTATTATTATTATTATTATTATTATTATTATTATTATTATTATTATTATTATTATTATTATTATTATTATTATTATTATTATTATTATTACTTATTATTGTATTACCTCAAGGCTTTTATCTTTAAAATAAACTTTGGTTCCACATACAACAACAGAGCTATGAATATTACCGAACGCTTAGGGTCAATTTTAAAGACATGGTCTAACACCTGGTTCTTATAGCTCTCGACAAACCTTGATTTTCAATTACCAAAATAATTTTGTTTTTATATTTCTTATGTTCCCTCATTGCAATTTATATTTTTTACATGGACACTCCGTAATGTATAGTAGATAGTTGGAATTTTTCTATTTTTGCTTGATTATTTTATTCAATTATGTCGAGTTTTAAAGTTTTGAAATATCAATAAAAGCGAAAAGTTTGGTTTAGTATTTATTTTAATATAAACATAATTATTTGATATGTTTACAATATAACAGAGAATTTCAGATATAAACATTAGTGATATTCGATATTCGATACCAATAGTGCTTTTTAGGCACCGATGCTCAATATTGACTTTATAGAAAGCTGTAAAGGCGATAGTTCGTTTCTGAATTACGTTGTTAGCAGTTTTCTGTATTCAAAGGCATGCAACCTATTTCACTTATTTTCAGATGTCTGACATGCTGTTCTGACAGCGACGGGAAACTCGCACATGGGTTTCTCAATAGAGCTTTTGTTAGTTTCAATCAATGTACCAACGTAACACGCTTATTGGAATTTGTTGTATTGTAAGATCTATCACCGCGCAAAAATGTATTTATGCACATTTTACACCAGTTCTCTTATTAGTATTGTCTACTTCGAAATCTGTTTCTGCTGGACTCAAAGAATTTGGCCACCAGAATAGGTAAGTGTAATGGCCGTGAACAAATAGTAATTTAATCAACAAAGTTGTTGTTGTTTTCTAGTGCCTTGCATCTGGCAATGAAGCCATTAGCATTCGTGCTTTCCAATACTTTTGAACTGTAGTTCCTTCTGATCTTAATGCTTCACAGGTCTTCAAGTGGTCTTCATTCATTTCTGCTGGATCGTTACACAGGACACATATTGGTGAGGCTGAGATACCTATTCTGTAGAGATGACTTGCTAAGCAGTCGTGATTTGTCAATAGTCGGAAGGTTGCAACCGCTGTTTTCCTTGGTCTCTGGGGGATTATATCTGGGTTGGAAAGTAGTGTAATCCATTTTTTATCTTTGGCATTTTTTAATCAACAAAGTCAAAGTAAAAAATTTCGAGAAATTGGCCACGTAAAGCAGTTTGGAATGCGGAAATATTTTGAGAACATTCTTGTCACAATTTGGCATTTAACTAACTTCTTGTTATTTTCTCTACTACGGATAGAAGGTAACCGCGTGCGCCCGTGTGTGTGTGTGTGTGTGTGTGTGTGTGTGTGTGTGTGTGTGTGTGTGTGTGTGTGTGTGTGTGTGTGTGTGTCTGTCAGTCTGTGGACAGCATAACTCAAAAACCAAAGCCGGTTAAAAATCAAAGTTGGTATTTAAGTTTAATGTCGTTCAAGGATGCCACACGAAGATTTTGAAGAACATTTGGAACATTTTTTGTCAAACACAAGTTGAAACAAAGTTGCACAACAATGCATAAATTATAATTTAAAACAAAGTACGATAGTACAATTTTATTTAAGTGCCAATGCATAAAACTTGTGTATGGAAGCTGTTACATTTTTTCTAACATTAATAAAGTAATCTGCATGAAATTTAGCACACCCATAATTGTGATAGAGTAGAATGTGACATTTTGAAAATATTTTAACACGGCAAAATAGACAATTCAGCATCACACGGTGAAGGAAATCAACTTTTTAGTGGTTTGATATATCAGAAGCCTTAAACACGAGTCTTGCAAGCAAACTGCTGTCTTTTTCTTCCAGAAATCTACGCTGCTGAATTTTGCTAAGAAAATTAAGCTGGAATTCTGGTACGTGTTTTTAGCGAATGAAAGATGTACTGTAAACAAATTGTCTTGTCTACCTTCACCGTTTAAGCCTTGCATCGAAAATCAGAGGAACAGAAGGACTAACAAGGGTGAGTCAGGAAGCTGTCACATTTTACGAAGATTAAATTATTGTATCTTTGAAATGACATTAGCGTTTATAATAAATAAAAAGCTTCAAACGAAAACAAGACATAAGGCAAAATATCTTATTGGAGGGCAGGTCAACCTAATTTAATAAGGAAAGGCAGGATTTTTCAATAATTGTCAAAGCAATGATGTAAACAAGAGTAATACTTTGAGTTGTGCGAATCTGAACTGGCTGCTCGAGAAACATTCAAGGCATTTATTTTAAGTGTCATGCAAATATCTTATAAATATAGTATTTTAATCAAAATTATTGGAGCTCTTTTTGTGAACACCAAACATTAGGAATATTTTCCATGCAGTTTCTGTGGCGGGAGAATTTTCTGGAAAACTTTCATACCGCTTCCTGAACTTGAAATACATATTTTGGTATATAATTAAATTTGTTGTTTTTCAGAGGTACGCGCGACCACGCACATATGAACATCTTGATATAAAATGTGTATTTTAATTGAGAGAATTTTAAAATACGTCTAGCGCAACTGCCTTTCGCAGGCCAGGGCTTGCCGTCTCCCCACCTCTGCCCACTACAGGCGTCACGAGGGGGTGCAGAACTGGACGGTGGGACGTGGTCACCACCCCAGCCCTCGTGGCCGATTATGCGGCCTTCATGACCTGGGATCGCTATTCCTTTGTTAATAGGCTTCGAACATATATTTGGGATAGGTGAACTTCTACTATACCGACCGGTACGTTGCTTACAAGCGAGCGCTTACGGTTAATGGCAGGCAGTGCTTGGGAAGTGGGAGGTAGCAGTGAAATGCTGTGATCTCGTAACGATTTTCTAGCTAAGTGCAACAAAATATCAACCGCATCCGAAGCCTATTTATTAAATAGGTCCTCAATGAGCCCCTCCGGGACCTAACGAGGCTGAGTGCACCCTGTGCCAGACTTTCCAGCAGGAGAAAAAATCCCCTTGCTGGTACCGAGGATCGAAACGGGACCTCTACGCTAGAGACAGGCACGCTACGGAGGCGGTCTTTAAAAACATATAACATGGTGAAATCGTTGTACTCCGTGGTCTAGGGGTAATATGCTAGTCACAGGTTGAAACCTGTAGAGGATGATGGATTTTTTCGGGCGTAAACATCTTGGTATTACTTCCTTCAGAAGGGCAGTAAAGCCGGTGGTTCCGTGTCATAGAAATACGGCACCTCAAGACTGGTAAAGGCACCTGAATAAAATTAATAGTTCTTTCACGCCCAATAATAAATGGGACATTGAGAACCACAGAGTTAAAAAGCGTCCATAAATAAAAAGTCAATTTCAGTTTTTCGAGTGAAATTTTGACATGAAATTTTTAGATGAAATGCGACACTTCCTCTATCTACTGGGTGCGTCTTGGGAAAAGTAAAGGTATAGTTGAAGAAAGCAGTGCACATTTCTGATGTCTGAATTTAAATTAAACGCAAATATATTGTTTACCAAAGTTAAAAGTTTTTCTATCAGGCTGCCGAGAATCAAGTTTGTCTGATGTGAGTTAAGTGAGGAAGCAAGACAGTGAACTAGTGAGTTTGCTTCTGTTGCGACGGTTCTATTCTCCGAACGAGGCTATGACGACTGTGGTGACGTACAGTGAATGCTGTTACTGCAAGAGATTAGAGACGCTTTTGTGTTCAACTATCCAGCGAGTGAACCGTCCCGAAGAAGAGGCTACGTCGGGCGTGTTTAGTTAAGCCCCTACGTTGCAGAGGAAAGTGAAGCAAACAGTTGAAGTAGTTCACACTAGTGAAGTGACAGTGTGAGCTCAACGAAGTGAACTAGGTTATAAAGTGACAGTAAAACTGAGTGAATTGAATGCTGGACGAAGTCACAATGTTATGTGTTTACGCTATGTGTTTTTCTAAACTTCCTGTAATAGAAAAAAAAAAAAAAAAAAGCTTTATATGAGATGAAATAATGCTTCATTTCTTTGCCCTGCAAAAATCCGAGTCAATTTAGTCAAGAGATACGAAAGAAGACACAATGGGCTGTATAAACCAATTTACTTTCTTCCATCTCTAGTTGTTTTCTTCCCCATTCCTTGTTCCTCGTCTTAGGGAATTGATATATTACGTTTTACAGGATTGTTTTCTGCGCTGCCGGGGCTACCAGATATTCTTTTGACAGCAAATTTACTCGAGTTAAATGCCTCATATACGACTACTAAAGCCTTTCATATTGAATTTTGCAATATGTTAAACTTATATTGTTTCTGTAAGCCAAGATAACATAACTGTGAGTAAAAACTCTGCCATCTTATACTATACGTAACGGATCACATGGCCCATTAACTTTAACCTCTGTAGTGCTCTTCAATATTTTTGCATAAATGGGAAACTTTAAGAGATAGACAAAATTTTATTATACGCAAACGTATACTCTGTTCATCAAGAGATTAGAGGAGACGTAAACAAAGCCACGTGCGTTTTGAACACAGCGTGTCCTCTTGACGCTTTCGCCGTGTAAATAGTCCCTTGAAGAAATACTGTTACTAAAGTCTAAAATGTCACTTAATGTTTGCTAAAGCATGAGCTAAGTGTACTAAGCATAGTTAAAGTGTAAGAATACGCAGTTAAGTGAATCTGTAACCAGCCTAATTCATTCTGCGCGCGCATTATTCAGTAGTACCTGGGCGACCGAGCTTCGCTCGTATTCGTTTCGGCGTTTTTCGCCTCTGTTTTTGTGAAATCTTATTTTTTGTGGGAGAAGATACTTATTTAGACAAACCTGGAAGGCAAAACGTTAACTAAATAAAACTACTTGTCGCAATTGTTAAGAGTAATGTCCGAGATATAAGAGATATATAAATACATAAAAATATTGCATAAACACCATCATTTCGGCTGTAAAACGTGTACTGCTGAAAGCAGGCCACCCCCATAGATATCCACCCAGTTTGAGGTTTTCGTCGAGCATTTGTTCCATTATGGAGTTCAGTTCTTTGCTGCTGTGATTGACTCCAGGACGTTAACACGTTGGCCAAAGTCCTTCATACTTCCATCGAGTTCTTCCATGGCTTCCTTAACGCCGGCCAGTCGCTCGTTAGTATTCTTCGATAGACCTGCCTTCATATTGAAATTCCCGTCTTCATCTTTTCCGTTTCGGAGTTTACATTTTCAATTTGCCTTCCATTTCTGTTCCCATATTTTCTATTCCGTAGTTTACATTTTTCCAATCCGGTTTTCATATTTGTTTCCTCTGCCGCATTCCGGAATTCATTTCATTTCCCATAATGTCCATCTTGGTTAACATTTGTTTCATCAACTGTTCCATATCGTGCTTTTCGTCGCACTCCGGACACCAATTGTGATCACTTTACTTTTTTAACTATTTCTTTATTTTTTATTAAAACACCGGAACGACACTAAGCAAAAGCAATGTTGAAGAATAACAAATACTACAGAACGAAAAGGTGGTTGATAAAGCTATGTGAATGTACTACGCATTTATGTTTCAAACATATAGAAAAGTGTATGAATTGTTCGTAATTGTTCGTCGAAGCGGGAGTAGTGAAAGAAATGTGACTGTGTTTTACTAAAGAAAAATGAGTAGAAAAACCGTGTGAATGTTACACTTATATTTCAAGTGTATGGAAAAATGTATGGATTGTTTGCAGAAGAAGGAGTAGTATGTTAGGAAAAAGAAAAGGGAGTAGAGAAAACCATGTGAACGTAATACATTGCGTGGTAAAATGGATTGCATAAAAACCTTCGCCATGAAAAAAATTAGATATGTCACTTTTCATGGCGATCGGTCAACCTGTTTTGGATTTTAATCACTCTTCAACATAAGATATGCATAGGCCTTGGTATGTATGAAGTTGATAAACCATAGGGAATAACATGTGAATTGTTACGTAAAACAAAAGTGAGTAGATAAAGTAGTATGAATGCAATACATTGTATTTGTTTCAAACATATAGAAAATTGTATGAATTATATGTTGAAGGGCAAATAGCGAAAGAAGACTGATTGTGTCTCGTAAAGGAAGAATTAGTAGAGGAAATCGTGTGAATGTAATACGCTGCATTTATATTTCAATCCCAGAATATTATATGAATGATATGTTGAAGTGCAAACAGAGAATACATGAATGCGCTACGTAAAAGAAAAGCGAGTAGAAAACCATTTGAAAGTAATATGTTGTGTAGTAAAATTGTTACCATAAAAACCCTCCAGGAAAAAAAATACATATACGTGCCGAATTTCGCGGTGATCGGTTAAGCGGTTTTCGAGATTAACAGTTAGATATATGCAAACATTCAAGTTGTATAGGTGATATGAATTGTTTGTAGAAGAGTGAGTGGAGAGAGACATGTGAAGGTGTTACCTAAAAGTGAGTAGAGTAAACACTGTGAATGTCACATACAGCATTTCTATATCAAACATGCACAAAACTGTATGACTTATTTCTAGAAGAGTAAGTAGAGAAACAGTTATGAGTGTGTTACCCAAAAGCAAGTAGAGAAAACAGTATGAATATAATACGTAGCATTTCTATTTCAAACATGCACGAAATTGTATGACTTATTTGTTGAAGAGTGAGTAGAGAGAGATGTGAACGTGTTACCTAAGAGTGAGTAGAGAAAACAGTAGGAGTATAATATGTAGCATTTCTATTCCAAACATACAGAAAATTGCATGATTTCTTTATAGAAGAGTATAGAAAGAGATGTGAACGTGATACCTAATAGTGAAAGAATAAAGGGGGGATAAAAGTGTTTTATTGGAGCAAAATCACATTTTTTATGGAAAATTGTTTATAGAAGGGTGAGAAGAGAATGAGATGTAAATGTGATACCTAAAAGTAAGTAGAAAAACCACTGTGAATGTAATATGCAGCATCTCTATTTCAAACACACAGAAAATTGCATGACTTATTTGTAGAAGAGTGAGTAGAGAAAGAGGTGTGAATTTATCAGGTAATAGTGAGAGGAGAAAACAGTGTGAATATAATAGCACTTCTGTTTCAAACATACAGAGCATGGTTTGACTTATTTTAAAAGTGGTGATAAAAGTGTTTTTCGGTGCAAAATCGCGCTTTTTATGGAAAATTGTTTACAGAAGAGTGAGTAGTGAGAGGAGAAAACTGTGAATGTAATAGCACTTCTGTTTCAAACATACAGAACATGGTATGACTTATTTTAAAAGTGGGGATAAAAGTGTTTTGGTGCAAAATCACGTTTTTTATGGAAATTTTTTTATAGAAGACTGAGTAGAGAAACATGTGAATGTGGTACCTAATAGTGAGTAGAGAAACCGCTGTGAATGTAATATGCAACATTTCTATTTCAAACATACAGAAAATTGCATGACTTATTCGTAGAAGAGTGAGTAGAGAAAGAGGTGTGAATGTATCACTTAATATTGAGAGGAGAAAACAGTGTGAATGTAATAGCACTTCTGTTTCAAATATACAGAACATGGTTCGACTTATTTTAAAAGTGGTGATAAAAGTGTTTTTCTGTGAAAAATCACGCTTTTTATGGAAAATTGTTTACAGAAGAGTGAGTAGTGAAAGAGATGTGAATGTGATACCTAAAAGTGACAGGAGAAAACTGTGAATGTAATAGCACTTCTGTTTCAAACATACAGAACATGGTATGACATTTTAAAAGTGGGGATAAAAGTGTTTTGGTGCAAAATCACGTGTTTTATGGAATTTTTTTTATAGAAGACTGTGTAGAGGAACATATGTGAATGTATACCTAATAGTGAGTAGAGAAACCACTGTGAATGTAATATGCAACATTTCTATTTCAAACATACAGAAAATTGCATGACTTATTTGTAGAAGAATGAGTAGAGAAAGATGTGAATGTATCACCTAATAGTGAGAGGAGAAAATAGCGTGAATGTAATAGCACTTCTGTTTCAAACATACAGAACATGGTTTGACTTATTTTAAAAGTGGGGATAAAAGTGTTTTTGGTGCAAAATCATGTTTTTTTTTTATGGAAAATTGTTTACAGAAGAATGAGTAGAGACAGATGTGAATATATTACCTAATAGTGAGAGGAGAAAACAGCGTGAATGTAATAGCACTTCTATTTCAAACATACAGAACATGGTTTGACTTATTTTAAAATTGGGGATAAAAGTGTTTTTCGGTGCAAAATCACACTTTTTATGCAAAATTGTTTACAGAAGAGTGAGTAGAGAAAGAGATGTGAATATGTTACCTAAAAGTGAGAGGAGAAAACAGTGTGAATGTAATAGCACTTCTGTTTCAAACTTGCAGAACATGGTATGACTTATTTTAAAAGTGGGGATAAAATGTTTTTGGTGCAAAATCATGTTTTTTATGGAAAATTGTTTATAGAAGACTGAGTAGAGAAAGAGATGTGAATGTATTACCCAAAAGTGAGTAGAGAAAACACTGAATGTAATATGCATGTATACAAAAATTTAACCAAATCTTTAGAGCCGTTTCTGAAATTCGGGGAATATATATACAAGATTTGCACTGTAGAACCGGGAATAAAAAAATGTTATTTTTTATGTAAAATAGCGTTTTTTCGGGAATTACACTTATATAGATGAACTTAAAAGGCAAAACTCTATCTGAATACAAAATTTTATCAAAATCGTTAGAGCCGTTTCCAAGTTGCGCGGAATAAATACATGTATATTATATATATAGTACCTGGGTGACCGAGCTTCGCTCGGCGATTTTCGCCTCTGTTTTTGTGAATTTTTTTTTAATACGTTGCATTTATATTTCAATCATAGGAAATTATATGAATTGTATGTTGAAGGGCAAACAGAGGATACATGAATGTGCTACGTAAAAGAAAAGCGAGTAGAAAACCATTTGAAAGTAATATATTGTGTAGTAAAACTGTTATCATAAAAACTTTCAAGAAAAATACATATACGTGCCGAATTCCGCGGTGATATAATATGAATTGTTTAAAGAAAAGTGAGTAGGGAAAGATGTGAATGTGTTACCTAAAAGTAAGAAGAGAAACCACTGTGAATGTAATATGCGCATTTCTATTTCAAACATACAGAAAATTGTATGACATTTGTAGAAGAGTGAGTGTTACCTAAAATTGAGAGGGGAAACCAGGGTGAATGTAATAGTATTTCCATTTTAAACATACAGAACATGGTATGACTTATTTTAAAAGCGAGGATAAAAACTTTTTCTTGTGTAAAATCACGTTTTTTATGGAAAATTGTTTATAGAAGAGTGAGAGGAGAATGTGAATGTGTTACCTAAAAGTGAGAAGAGAAAACAGTATGAATATAATATGTAGTATTTCTGTTTCAAACATACAGAAAATTGTATTACTTAATTTAAAGTGGGGATAAAATGTCTTTTGATGTAAAATCACGTTTTTTATTGAAAATTGTTCATAGAAGAGTGAGTAGAGAAACCACTGTGAATTGTGTTACTTAAAAGTGAGAAGAGAAAACAGTGTGAATGTAACAGTATTTCTATTTCAAACACACAGAACATGGTATGACTTATTATAAAAGCGGAGATAAAAATTTTCTTTGGTGTAAACTCACGTTTTTATGGAAAATTGTTTATAGAGGAGTGGGTAGAGAAAGAGATGTGAATGTGTTACCTAAAAGTGAGTAGAGAAAACACTGTGAAAGTAATATGCATGTATACAAAAAATTAACCAAACCTTTAGAGCCGTTTCTGAAATACCGGGAATATATATACAAGAATTGCTCTGTGGAAGTGGGAATAAAAAATGTTATTTTTTTATGTAAAATCGCGTTTTTTCGGGAATCACACCTATATAGATGAACTTAAAAAGCAAAACTCTATCTGAATACAAAATGTGATGGAAATCGTTAGAGCCATTTCCAAGTTGCGCGGAAGAATTGCTCGTTTAAATATATAAGATATGAAAGTAACATGGCGGAAAAAGTGAGTTGTGAAACATAAATGTCGCAAACCGTTGCGAAGTGGTGAAAAGACAACAATACTGAAAGTGTTTAACAAGTTCTACGAGAAATATCCCGAACTTGCTATCGAAGACGTGATGAAATTAACATCCGAGTTTACCGGTGTGCCAATTGCAAGTATTTACAGCACACACAAAGAAAAATCATCAGTTGGCTGAAGATCCCGGCCAAAAGCGACCTCGTGCCAGATAAATGGTGGAAGTAGTTTGCGACGAATTTGTGAGATATGCAATCGTCGAAAACTTCACCAGTTCTTTGTTAGCAATGAACCTCCACCTTAAACAAAGTGCTGTTGGCAGTTAACTCTGATCAACTCTGATCCCGATCTTCCAGATTTAAAACGAACTTCCCTCCACAATCTGCTTCTAGAGATTGGTTTCGAGTTTGTGAGCAGGAAATGAAAAAGTATTATTGTGGACAGAGATGACGTAAGTAGCAGTTAATTTCCATGTGCTACATGTTATTTGGATCAAGTAAATATATCCTAGTAGTGTAAAATGCATATTATACCTACGCGTAGCGGTGGGTAACTGTGTTGCGTCATTGTGAATGCACGTGGCCGCGGAGTGATACAAACCGGTGCTTTGTTTACATATCCTCTAATCTCTTGATGAACAGAGTATAGACCTCATTATGGTGAGTAAGCCCTGCTATACTCCCTATGTTAAATAATCAAACTTCCGGTGCACTTTGCTTAGCCTGTATCTAAGACATAAGCTGTAGATTTTCAGAGGTAATTTGGCATAGATTCGTCTAGAATACGTAGCACAGTTGGTAGTGCGCTTGCCTCTCGGAGGACCCGGATTCGGTTCCCGGTACCAGCATGAGGATTTTTCCTAGCTGGGAGGTTTGGAACGGGGTGCACACAGTCTCGTTAGACCAATTGAGAGCTAGTTGTTGGAGAAGTAGCGGCCCTAGGTCGCGAAGGCCGCATAACTGGCCGGGAGGGCTCGGGTCGCTGACCACGTTTATTTAAACATTCTAGTTTCAGAACGAACACACTTATGCAACCGCCTGACTAGGACATCTAATATTACACCTTACTCGACTGTTTGACGGAGCGACAACCTGATCTATTCATTTCTTCACCTCCAAGAATGACTAATCGGCATTTATTAGAATATAAAGTATATCTTTTGTTGCCTAGTAACCACGACTTAAAGCATCATTGATTATTATAGTAGTAGATAAACTATTTAAAACTACTTATTGCCAGAAAAGAGCTTTAAGATCTAGTTAGGTGTGCAGAAAGGCATTTGGAGCAGCTGCTATTGTGCATGTTGATCACTGTGGAGGGATTCACAGCGTCGAGTTTCCCGGCTAATTAGGGCTCCGGCAGTATGTGGTACCACCCCCCCCCCCCCCCTACCGCCCTAAAATAAACAATGGCTCAAGTGGAACCTGCAGTTCATCTTGATAGCAAAGGAGCCGAGAACAGGCAAATGTAGCAGTTAATGAAAACGTTCGGTTTACAACACGTGTTCCAACAGCGAAATTTAAAACCAAGTTCTTTGAAATAGAATGGCCCGTCTTTCTCTATCGCGTTTGTCAAAGGAACGGAATCGATCTCATTTTATACAAAGAGGGATGGTATGTTAAATCTCAAAGTAAAGCTTAGGTTAACACAATCCTCTATACTTTGATATCGAATTCGAACTCCAATTAATAGTGTGAAATAGAAACATTTCTTGCACATAGTGCATTACTCTTTTTCCCAGGAAGTTTTTCCACCAATTTCGCTCCTGTTTCCACAACTGTTTCATTTTATGCATGTGCTCACGAAGTTGCATTTCTCCAGTGAACATTTTTACTTTCTCTACTGGTAAGTAGGGGAAGTATTGTATTCCAACCAAAAATTCGATGTCGAGATTTCACCTGAAATATATGTTTTGAGACCCCCTGAATCCAAAAAAAGCATTTTTAGAAAAAGGTCCGTGTGTGTCTGTGGTTCTGTGGACAGCATAACTCAAAAACGAAAAGTCGGTAAAAAACCAAGTTGGTACTAGTTTAATGTCTTTCAAGGATGCGACACGAAGATTTTGAAGAAAATAGCTCCACCCTAAACTACCCTTTACATGGAAAATTTTTCGAAAATTTTGATTTTATTGAAAATAGCTCTAACGATTTTGATTAAAATGTCATATGTTTGAGATATTTTTATGACAAATGAAATGTATATCTTGAATTTTCTGGCTATAGCCCCTGTAGTCGTATTTACTCTGGACGACTTTTGCATAATTGGTAAACCGTTAGAGATAGATCAAATCATACTATACAACAAAATGTAGATCTTGCTAAAATACAGAATTTATGTCTCCATTTCGGAGATATTCCTTGTTATGTGTGTGAGTTTCGGAAAACATAAAACTTTCGTGAAATGGAACATCGTTGTTCATTTGTTTTGCATGTTAAGTGTGCAAAGAGAACGGAATCTCAAAGCTTTAAAAGATTTGACTATCGCTCAAAGCTTGCTGTATTCTAATATTCCCCTTGCACCAATAAGGAAATAAGCAATGAGATAATTTGTACAAATGTTTACCTTAACACGAAGAAGATATAGGAATAAGAGTTTGTAAGAATGGTTAGTACAAGAGTAGAGAAAGTCATGTGAGTGCAACACATCAGATTTTTACTTTCTCTACTATGTATAGTAACTAGGGGAAGTATTGTACTCGACCTATAAATTCGATGTCGAGATTTCACCGGTAATGTATGTTTTGAGGCCTGCTGAACCCAAAAAAGCGTGTTCCACGTGTCGGTATCTGTGTGCGTGTCTGTGACCAGCATAACTCAAAATCGAAAAGTTGCTTAAAAACCAAAGTTGGCATTTAACTTTAATATTTATCAAGGATGTGACACGAAGATTTTGAAGAAAATTCCTCCACCTACGCTTTACGTGTACACATTTTCAAAAACTTTGATTTTCTCAAAAATGGCTCTAATGATTTGCATATTTGAACTTCCTGGCTGTTCCCATCTGGTCCTCTCTACACTTGATGACTTATGCAGAACTTGTAAACTGTAAGAGAGAGACTAAATAATACTATTCGAAAATGTAGATCTTGTTAAAACACACACTTTATGTCCAAATGCATTTTTTTTGTGGAGTGAACCATTTCGGAGATATTCCTTGTTATCTGTGTGAGGTTTGCAATGGTTAAGTTACTCTCAAATGGAAAGTCGTTATTCACTTTTCAATTTGTTGGCTGTGTAAAGCGAAAGCGGAATTTCAAAGCCTTCATTTAGCGACCAATTTTAAAAGATATGACTGTCGCTCAAAGTCTATGTATATCCACATTGCTCCTGCACCTACAAGAAAATTAACACTAACATAATTTATAGGTACAAGTGTTTATCTCGATTAACATAAAGTAGATAGAGGAATAAGGGTTTGTAAGAATAGTTAGTATACTATTATGTTAATAAGCTTTGTTTGAAGTGATGCGTTTCAGCCGAGCTGCTCGCCAGTGAGCAATGGCGTACTCGCCGCCTTGCGTGAATAACCTGCAACACGCAGCACAGTTCTGCGTTGGGGTAAGCTGTCACGGCGCGGTGGGTACCGGCGAAGACCTACTGCGGGGGGTGATTAGGCTTGCTATGACCTTCGCAAAGTGTCTTATTGGCTATCATCCTTCACCGCCACTCCCTCTACAACCGTGTCCCGCGCAATACTGCTGCGTACTCATAAACAAACTCATGAATTGGGAACAGCCTTCTCAAAAGGCTAAATAGAAAATATTGTAATAGGTTAGGAGGGAAGATACATAAGTGTTCTTTTAGACACGTCGTGACTTAGCTAAACAGAAACAAATACTGCAGGGTGAGTTATAGTTGAAAAAACTGGTGTTACCCTCAAATGACTTTCTCTACTCTTGTACAAACATTCCTACAAATACTTATTCCTATTTTCGATCCATGTTAACCCAGATAAACATCATCTTATTCCTTTCTCGGAGCTGCAAGGGGAATATGCGAAGTCAATTGTTTTAAATCTGCTCGGTATGTGATGACTTTGAAATTCCATTCTCTTTGCACGACTAAAAGAGGAATACAAATTAAATCTAAAATGAGATCGTTTTACTTATTTGGTTGAATGGTAATCCCTCGAAGTTCAATGGGGTGATGAACAGGTCCCAAAATGTATCTAATTGCTTTACTACCGATTTTTAAATTCGTAATTGAAAGTAACCAACAATGCCATTGTTACATCCTGCAAAAGCCGTATTCAAGTGTTTCCAGTGTTAACAAGCGTGTGCGATGAAAAGGACGAAATGAGAAACGGAAAACAAGAATGATTACAATTAAAGAAAACTACAACTACTTGAAAGTGATAAGCAATATCTCGGGATTGGTGAACTCCAAAAAAAAAAAAAAAAAAAAAAAAAAAAAAAAAAAAAAAAAAAATATGAAATACACTTTGTGTTTTAGCGAGATTTGCATTCTTTGTATAGTAAGATATGGCCTATCTTTTAGAGGTTAACAGCTATGGAAAGGTCATAAAGAGTAAACAGGACTAGGCTATAGCCAGAAAATTCAAAATATTACCATAAAATATGTCAAAAATATGGCATTTTAATAAAAATCGTCAGCCATTTTTGAGAAAATAAAAATTTTCCAAAAATTTTCAAGGTAAAGGTTAGTTTAGGGTGGATTTTTTATATTAACATCCCCCGACGTAATTGCATTTTATCGGACGGTGAATGAATAAATACCAACTCTGGTTTTTAACCGACTTTTAGTTTTTGAGTTATGCAGTTCACATCCACCTGCCACATGCCTATATTTTGGATTTAGGAGGCCTCAAAACGCATGTTTCCGGTGACATCTCGACCCCAAATTTTTAGGTCGAATACAATATTTCCCCTACTTACTGTACGTAGTAGAGAAATTAAAAAGATCAATAGGTCTGATAGTTAAATTTAGAAGTATCACAATTCACTATTCACGATAAATAAGTAGATAGAGAAGCGATGTCCAATGTTGGTACTGCTTATGTTTAAGAAGTCTATCAATGGTGACAAAGGCGAAGTCCATAGCCTTAAAGGATCCACCAAGCGATCGTCGCATAAAATATTGCGATGAAGAGTTTTAGTATAGTTCAACTTGCAGATACTCAGTTCGCAAATATATGTAGAGCTATACTCACTCTTATACACACTATTCTTGCAAATGCTTATTTCTCTATCTACTTCAGTTTTATTGACATAAGCATCTTCTTAAAGTATCTTATTGCTAATTTTCTTGTGGATGCAAGGGGAGTATGGGAATACAGTAGGCTTTAAGCGACAGTGAAATGTTTTAAGGGCTGGTTACAATGCTGTGCCTTTGGCATTCTTTTATCTTTGCCAGGCCAAGGGATTAAAAAAAAAACGAATTGCATACTCTATTTGTGAAAATTGACAAATTCAGACAAATAATGAAGAATATCTCGGAAATGGTCCACTAAAAATAAAAAAAGAAGTATTTGACATAAATTGCATGTTTTAACGAGATGCAGTTTTTATTCAGTAAGGTTTTGTCTGTCTCTTGCTGTTTTTTTTAACATAAATTGTGTTTTTTTTTGTCTTTTTTTTTTGTTTTTTTTTTGTTTTTTTTCTTTTTTTATTTTTTTTTCTTTTTTTTTTTTTTTTGCTTTTTTTTTATGAAAACCTTAACTGTAAGTTTAACCTGTTATTTTTTTTTAGGTGACACATGGTCATTTATTTTCATAACAGATACTCAAAGTTACCTTTTTTTTTATTTTATTTTATTTTTTTTAAAGTGCAGTATTCTGAAAATGAAATTCCAAACGCTGGAGCTTCTCAAGGCATGGTGGAGCTTGCGGTGGGCACCATTTGGCGACGTAGGTCCTGAGCTCTACCCAGATGACTTCAACCTGCTTACAGGAAGCAATCCGGTGGTCCAGTGTGTCGACGGTGGCACAAGATGGACATTGGTTTGACTGTGCCCTTCCATGTCGCCAGAGTTTATCCGCTGTCGGTATAGTCTCATTTAATACTTCATAGGTGGTTTCCTGCCAATCACTGGGCACATGTTTACAAAATAAATTCTGCCAGATCACTTTCCACTCCCTGGTATATTTCTCTGCCACTCTGGGCACCAGATGAACTGTCGTGAGCATACGGTAGTGGTTCCGGGTGCATTCGAAGGCCGTAATGTCATCGTTGTTGTCCAGAATTCGTTTTAGGTGAAGGACAGTGGGTTTAAATCCGTTGAGTGCCACCTGAGGGTTATGCAGCTGTTCCTTCCAGAAATTTTGGTCAATGGATGAGCCAGATCCGCGCAATGATTGTGTGGCGGTTATCCCCAATAAGGCCATGCATTTCTTGGCAATGTCCACTAAGCCGCAACCACCTTTGGACGGAGGCAAACGTAGTTGAGGCCGGCTCACCGTATATGCTTTTCCAGTCCACAAAAAGTAACCAAGGAGTTGTTCCAATTTCTGTGCGTCACGTTTTGCAATCGGCAGAATCTGTGCCACATACCAAATTTTGCTTAGACCATAAGTATGCAGGTACCAGATGCGTTGTAGCAAATTCAGGTTCCGGATCCTCTCCATGGATAAGGAATGGCGTAAACTATTAATTTTTTCCCTCCAGTTAACTGCAATCGTATCTTCTATATTTGCCATAAAGCATATTCCAAGTATCCTTGTAGTAGTCACACATTGCATCCCCAAGGTCTGTGGCGGTTCCGGCCAATTTCCTAATATTAGGATCTCCGATTTCTCAGCATTTAACACTGCACCGGACATCGTTGTGTACTGCTCCAATCCCTGTTGCATGGTCGTCATGTCTTCATTATCTGCAGCCACCACAGTCACATCATCAGCATAGGCTGTAAGTGTGAACCGTTCATTGTATACACTGACTCCTCGCATGGTTTTTTGCAACCTCTGGAGTAAAGGATTCAATGCCAATGAAAACAATCCCATTGATAGCGGGCAGCCTTGACGTACTGATCGTTGTATTCGTACCGGCCTGGAAAACCATCCGTTCCATAAGACTCGAGACTGTGCCGTGCCGTAGAGTCCCTGAATAAGATTGATTACCGGCACTGGAAATTTCGCAGCCGTTAAGCAGTTCCACAGATACGAATGGCGCACTCTATCAAAAGCCTGTTGAAAGTCGAGATTGATCAAAGCCACCGCTTTATTTTCTCTGCGTAGATGGATCAGCGTGTCACGCAGTTCCGCCAATGTGTCAATAATGTTCTTTTTCGATATTGCCGCTTGGTTACAATGCATGATTTCTGCATATGCTCCTTTTAATCGGTTAGTCAGAACTTTCGCAAATAACTTATAATCGGCGTTTAGCAGCGTTATTGGACGATAGTCCTTCATGGTGGCGGTTTTCTGTTTCTTCGGCACCAGGGTGATAACACCATCCGCGAAGGTTTCGGGAAACACTGCTGTCTCCCACAGTTCCGTATATACTTCTATCACTTCGTTCTTGATTATTGGCCAGAACTTTCTATAGAATTCATAGGTGAGCCCATCAGGACCTGGTGATGTGTGTCGACTGGCTTGTTCAATGGCGACCAACACCTCCCGCTCCGTGATAGGGCTGGTAAGTATTTTTGCGGATTCCTGGGTGATGCCGGTGTCAAACAGTTCATGTTCCACACGCCTATAAGGGGTGTCTGCTTCTGGCGCTTCTTGAAATAAAGCCTGAAAGTGATCCGCTATAAGCTGGAGCTGGGCGCGCGTTCCAACATGGGCAGTTCCAGTGTGCGCGTCCCGTATTGTTTGAGGATATCTTCCATGTCCCTTCTGCCGCTCCTTTGCGAAATAATAAAATGAGTTCTGTTCCGCTTCATGCATGGATTTCACTTTGGCTCGAACTTTATGTCCTTCCAACTGGTGTAAGTGTTTTAATTTGATGATTTCTTTTACTTTTTTTATCTCCGTCTGCACCTCATAGCCCTCCCTTTGCTTCAGATGCAGCCCCCACAGCGCCTCATTGTAAAAATGTAGTAGCTGCTTCTTGGCCTGTGCCCTCACAATACCCATGGATTTAAATAGGGAGGGAATCGCTGGTTTTGCCGTGTTCACCCACCAAAAACTCTTCCGAGTTGAACTTCTAAACGCCGACTGTAACTGAAGCCATTTGATTTGAAATTGTTCCCTAATGTCTGTGTCCTCCAGCATAGAATTATTGAGTTTCCAGTAGCCACGGCCGGCCGTCTCAAGCCTTATTTCATTTATTTGCAATTGACATAGCACTGCATGATGGTCACTAAAAACCACCGGAATGACCCAAATTCGATGGACATTTGGAGCCATTCCGGGAGATAGATACTGTCGGTCGATGCGTGAGGCAGAAGTGTTGCGGATGAAAGTGAATTCCACTTCGTTCCCATGCTTGATCTCCCATGCGTCAAGCAGTTGCAGCTGTGACACTAGGTGTTGTAGCATGATGCTAAAATTCGTAGCACCTTTTTGGTCCTTCGCCTGCAACGTGCAATTGAAGTCGCCTGCTAGCAGAAGTTCCTTGCCTTGTCGCAAATGCGGGGTTACATCGGTTTGGAAGAAACGCTCTCTCGCTTGTCTATTCTGTGACCCAGCTGGAGCATATATGTTAACCAGGACGGTCTCTTCCAAAGTAGCGGAGAGGACCCGTCCGTCGGGATCCATCTGAAAATTCTGCAGGGGAAGTCCCTTCCTGTACACTATTGCCGTTCCTCTGCCGTTCAAACCTAGGTTAACTTTATAGTCGTAATTGTAAAGAGCATCCAAGTTGTAAGTATTTACTTCTTGGAGAAAGCATATGTCAATGTTGTTCACCTGGAGGAAACTATTGAGCAGTTTTTGGGTTACTAGATTTCTGCACCCATTCACATTCACTGTTGCCACCGTTCGTAGATAGATCATTATGAAAGCGACTGTCGCAAAGATAGTGTAACTCGGGCGTCTACGTCCTTGGCCTCGTGCATTGCTGCTAGTGTGCTACTGTTCGGTCTCTGGATGTCTAGCTGGGGTTATCTGTGCCGGAGGGTTTCCCTTAAGCCTTGGGTCACATAAGGACACCTGGGGCTTCCGTGTCACCTGAAGTAGGATCGGCGACTCCGCTTCTGTGGCCCTCGCATCAGGTTGAGAGGGATGAGATCCACCAGCCATCTCTGCACGCCGATAAATTGCGACTGCTTCAGCTGACCGTGGTTGGTCCTCTTGGGATCTGTGTGGCCGTTCGAGTACTTGCGGTCGAGAATCACTCGCAGATGGTCGTGCCGCTACGGTGGTGCCGGGGGTGTCCTCCCGGTAATGGGAGTCAGCTCCTATCTCCACCGCTGGGCACCTCACACTTTGTTGTAACTGTGCTGCTTCGTAATCACTCTGGGGGTTGTTTCCCGCGTCCCTCCTTGCAGGTAGAACCTCACAGGTGTTCCTGTCACCTCCCTCCTCCAGGATACTGCTGCCAATCAATGCTGAGGCAGGCTCTTGCGTCAGTACTCCAGCCGTATCTGCTGTGTCTGTGGACGGGACTTGCAATAGACGTGCCTCCTCATGGGCTTCTTCCACAACTTCCTCCAGCTCCATTTGGTTATTCCAGGATGGTTCTTCCTTCTGGGCTTTGCTTGTCTTCGCCCGCTTGGCCCGTTTCTTCTCGGTCGGGCGTTTCTCTTCTGCTGCAGCTGTCTCCGTTACAAGTGGACCCACCTCGGGTGGTATTATCTCCTCCGGATTGGCCAGATGTACTCGTTTCCCTGTGGTATCTCGAACTATGGAGGCATACTCCCTTTGCGGTGCAGACCTTGCTGCTTCCTGTTGACTGTCATTCACCAGGGACGTTTGCCTGTTTTCATCAGCGCTCTCTCACTCTGCGTGTCCACTACCACCTTCGTCGGTTCTGTTTCGTTTCTCAGTCCAGTCGCCACTGGGCGTGTTGCGGTCGGAGTTAGTTATTTTTTTTTAAGTTAGTTATTTATTTTAAAAGTATTGGCCTGGTGCCGGTACATTGGGCCCGGCTTACAGGCTATATTTACATTGATTTACAGTTGACTTTGTTCATATTTACAGTTTTCGCTATATACAAAAACCCATACGGTGACCATCTGTAGGTCACCGAGAATAGTTTTCTTTTGTCTTTTGTCTGTTTCGTCTTTGGGTTATATATACATATGTACATATTTACAAATTATATACAGACACATACACGCACGCATTCACCCACACACACACTCGTACACACATACACACACATCTTCACTGGGCACACCAGAAATATGCGTCCCAGCGCACTACACTATTTACAGTTTTGACACTATATACACTGTCCCGCGGTGGCAGCTCCTGAATATTTTCCGAGGCGAGGGCCTCTGCCGGAACATGTATGTGGCTTAGGGACGAGGTTGCGTGCACGCGCATTAGTCGGCGAGCCAAGCCGCTTCTAGAACATTTTTATCCTAGTATGCTTGCGGTGCTTCGGCTCGCCTTTGCCGATGTTAGCGATCACGTCATTTTCGTGATTCCTAATGCGCGTCCATGCCGCCATTGCTCTTTTGTCTATTGCCTCCGGGATGAACGGGATATGAGTTTCGAGGTGAAGAGTTTGGGTGGTGGTGAGGAGTGGAGCAGAGAGGATTTTTCTGAGGGAGAGGTTTTGGAGGGTTTGGAGTTGTTTGAGGGCAGTTTTGGAGGCATTAGCCCAGGCCACACATGCATACAGGACCACCGAGAGAATAAATGACCTATATAGTATAAGTTTTGACTTTAGTCGCAACTGTTTACTACGGAAGATGGGGGCGCACAACTTTAGCCGCTGTCTGCCTTTGTTGGCGCTATTTTTTATGTGGGTGGACCAACACATTGTGCGGTCCAAGGTGACACCTAAGTATTTAACTTGCTGACGGCAGTGCAATATTTGACCATCGACCGTTAGGTCCGTTGCCAAAGTGTGATGCCGCTTAGAAAAATGAATCAGCTGGCATTTGTCGGGATTAATTTTGATTTTCCAGTCATGTTGCCATGAGAGGAAGTTGTTCACATAACGTTGCATTTCTGCAAGGCCGAAACGTGGATTTCTATGGTGGTTGTATATTGCAGTGTCGTCAGCATACATGGCGACCTTGCATCTGGCGTCCACTGGGAAATCATTGGTGAACAATATATACAGAAAAGGGGACATTATTGCCCCTTGTGGGACGCCAGCCCGCATCACTCGCTCCCGTGAGGAGGAGCGGCCCACTTGGACGTAAAACTGCTGATTTTCTAGAAAATTGTGCAGCAAGTATAGATAATTTTGAAGAGCCGGGAAATTGTGGTGCAGTTTATAAATAAGGCCATTGTGCCAGCACCGGTCAAATGCAGCTTCTACGTCCAGAAATAGCGCCAACGTTGAAGCCCCATTGTTAAATTGCTCTGTTACGTCATCAGTTAGTCTGAGGAGCTGTAGTTCAGTGGAATGTCCTTTTCTAAAGCCAAACTGTGAATTTGAGAGTTCATGTGTTGCGGAGACTTGTTTTTGAAGCCGAGAAAGGATACATTTTTCCAGCAGTTTACCAATAGTAGACAAAAGACTAATGGGACGGTAGTTTTGCGGTTGTCTGGTGCTTTTCCCTTGCTTTGGGAGCATGATAACCTTAGCTCGTTTCCAAGTAGAGGGGAAATAGCCTTGCTGCAAACAGGCGTTAAATATCTTTGTTAGTTGCACCAGAGCTTTTCTCGGGAGATGCTTAAGTTCCTCATTAGTCACTTTGTCTGGACCGGCAGCTTTCCCATTAGGCAATTTCCTAATGAGCTTGTAAATTTCCTGCGGTGTTATGGTGGGTAGTTGTTGCTCTTGCTTCTGCGCCACCCAGGTAAATTCCTTTAGATGTGCCGTGCTACTGCAGACGTAGCAGGATCTGGGTTGGCCGGCGTAGGACACCGATAATCTGTAGCTGCCAATGATGATAAAACTAGGGATGTTCGTCTTCAGTTGCATCTTTACCGCTCGTACCCCATTAAACACCGGGACGCGATATTGTCGGCTCCATTGTTCCTTCCGGACGTCATATACCGTTCCGTAACGCTGCAACGCTGCTTTTAAGACCTCTGCCGGGAGCTCTGGGGGTACATCAAACACTCGGACATTGACAGCATTACCGGTCACGTGTTCGATAAGCACTTTAGTCATCTCACCATTCATATATGTGAAAGGTGTTTCCGCCGAGAAGGTATTGAGGGTTTTCTCCAGCAAGAGTGCTGATATTAATTTAACATAAATTGCCCGTTCACTTGCAATTAACTGTATTGTATCCACTTGTTCCGCATTTAACCGTAATGTATCTGCTATGAAATCATGCACTTCATATGCCGACGGTCGCGTTGCACTTAAAGCAAACTTGATCCTGAGGGTATTTTTCCTCGCGTACATTTCCATTTCTTTTCACTGTTAAATTTAGCTGAAATACTCACTTTAAATTCCTACACTTGGTGATCGATAATATCACTCACAGTGTGGTATATGTCTTTCTTGCGCTCACTCACTATCAGGCCACACACGCAGTAGACAAAACAACCGGTTCTCCTGGTACGTCCGCGCTGTCCCAGCGCACGGGCTTGACTGGCTGTTTGGCATTTATTAAAAAATCATCCAAAATAGAGGTCTTCTGAGAGCTGCCAAGTCGCCTGTTTGTGTCCGTCACTGGATACTGAGTGCTTGTGAGTATAAACGCAATATGCTGATTCACCCTCCGAGTGAAAGAGGAGATGGGGAATAGCACCTAATAAGCTATCGTCATGCAGAGAGACAAGATTGGTCATCACTGAGATAAGAGGAATAAGCATTTTTACAAGATAAGAGAAAGTCGTGTGTCTAACACATGACTTTTTCTTTACTTTCTCTACTACTAAGTAGAGGAAGTATTGTATTCCACCCAAAAATTCGATGTCAAGATTTCACCAGAAATATATATTTTGAGCTCCCCATTTTTAGAAAAAGGTCTGCGCGCGCGTGTATGTGTGTGTGTGTGTGTGTGTGTGTGTGTGTGTGTGTGTGTGTGACTGTGAACAGCATAACTCAAAAACGAAAAGTTGATTAACATCCAAAACTGGTATTTAAGCTTAATGTCTTTTAAGGATGCAACACAAACATTTTTAATAAAATTGCTCCACCCTAAACTATCCTTTACATGGAACATTTTTCGAAAATTTTGATTTTCTTGAAAATGACTATCGATTTTGATTAAAATTACCTATGTATTAGATGTTTTATAGCAAATTAAATGTATATTTTGAATTTTCAGGCTATAGTCTATGTAGCCCTGTTTACTCTGGATGACTTTTGAATAAATCGTAAACCGTAAGAGATAGACAAAATCTTACTATACAAAAAATGTAGATCTCGCTAAAACACACAATTTATGTCTCGATAAAAATTTTTGTAGAGTGAATCATTTCGGAGATATTCCTTGTTATGTGTGTCAGTTTCGGAAAACAAACTTTCGTCTAATGCAACATCGTTGTTCATTTTTATAGGCTAACCGTGTAAGAGAGCTTTAAAAGATTTGACTATCGCTCAAAGCCTACTGTATTCCTTGCACTTGCAAGGAAATAAGCAATAAGAAAATTTCTGCAAATGTTTATCTCAACTAACACGAAGAAGATCTAGGAATAAGAGTTTGTAAGAATGGTTGGTACAAGAGTAGAGAAAATCATGTGAATGCAACACATCATTTTTTTTAATTTGGTGAATAGCATAGAATAAAGGGAAATCAAATAGAAGATAACCTGACAAACTCGGAAGAAATGGATGAACAGTTATGATATGAAATAATTGTTTTTCTCGAGAAAGTGGAGGAGATGTAAACGAGCCTTCTGGGGTACGCAGCTGTGTCGGTCACGTGAACAGCGATTGTTCACGAAGAACATTTATTTGCTCCGTTATTATTTTCATCATGGCCCCACCACCCTTGCGCAAGTATAAAGATGAACTACCTCTAGTACTACTTTGCACACTTGGCAATTTAGCTCGCTGTGTACCCCATTTTTCATCTCCCTTCTCCAGGGAGTTAACGCGGCAAGCTCTCTTCTCTTTATTTCCTGGTCCTCTTTCGCGTCCTCTCCTTGTGATTTTCTTTCATTCGCAGTCCCAACCGAGATGAAGTTCCATTCCCCTGCACTTGCTAAGTATAACAGATTACCGGTACCTACCTGAGCGTTTACGGCAATCTATTTTAAGTCTTCATTTCCGGCGCAAATATAGGCAGACGTCCTTATTTATAGAACCAGTTATGACGCAGATTTGAAGCTAGCTGCATAACTTGCTACATCTTATAGTTACAGCAAAATGGCTCTGACTGGGACAACTTAGGAAAATTTAATGCAATTCACATGACATTCTCTACCCTTTTTCTACAAATAAATTGCCAATAGATCCCTTAAAGCAGTGGGGTCAATGTTACACGCAGTTCAGGGCACAATTGGGCTAAAGTGGCCCGCACATAAAATTACGTAGCACAAACATAAATTCAATGACGAAATTTGAACCGGAAATATGTTTTGAAACCCCTGAATCCAAAAAAAAGCACTGTTAGGAAAAGGTGTGTGTGTGTGTGTGTGTGTGTGTGTGTGTGTGTGTGTGTGTGTGAGAGAGAGAGAGAGAGAGAGAGAGAGAGAGAGAGTTTATGGACAGCATAACTCAAAAACGAAAAGTAGGTTAAAAACCAAAATTGGTATTTAAGTTTAATGTCTTTCAAGGATGCAAAACGAAGATTTTGAAGCAAATAGACTCACCCTAAACTATTCTTTACCTGGAAAATTTTGATTTTCTTGAAGATGGCTCCAACGATTTTGACTAAAATGACATAGGTTTAAGATATTTTTATGACAAATGAAATGTATATTTTGAGTTTTCTAGCTATAGCCTATGTAGTGTTGTCTACTCTGGATTACTTTTGAATATCTCGTAAACCGTAAGAGATAGACGCAATTTTACTATACAAAAATGTAGATTTCGCTAAAACAAAATATATGTCTGAATAAATTGTTTGTAGAATAAACTATTTCGGATATATTCCTTGTTATTTTTGCAAGTTTCGGAAAACGTAAAACTTTCGTGAAATGGAAGGTCGTTCTTCATTTTTTTATATGTTCAGCGTGAAAAGAGAACGGGATCTCAAAGTTTTAAAATATTTGACTATCACTCAAAGCCTACTGTATTCTAATATTCACCTTGGACCTACAAGGAAATACGCAATATGATAATTTGTACAAATGTTTATCTCCACTAACACAAAGAAGATATAGGAATTAGAGTTGTAAGAGTGGTTAGTACAAGAGTACAGAAAGTCATGTGATTGCAACACATCAGATTTTTCAAAATGGAGGATATACTAATTACTGCAGAATCACATTGTTTTAACAGAAGCGCAGAACAATAATTTAAACAAATTGAAAATCGGATCCTCTGAAAAAAGATTCAAGAACAGAAAAGAAAAAAAACCGTTGAAGGCTGTTGCAATATCTGTATACCCTAGCGAAATGGGGCAGCGGACACCAACATTTCCAGAAACTGCCATTGCCTTTACAATGGATAATTTGTATTCTCTACACACTTTAACATGTATCAGTTTGCACAATTGGAGCATTGCACCAAGTTCTTTCCTTTTTGCAACTCTGTCGGCGTTCCTTGCAGATATTCTATTCCTCATAGGCAAGGTTATCTTTCCGGGCTTTCGTTGCTGCTGCTGCCTTTTCTTTCTAAGCACGGGCAATTTTCCTAGCTTTTAAATCTTTTATATGTTCTGGGTCCGTTATGACCTCAGACTTTCTGGATGTACTTTTGATTACGGTTCAAAATGTTCAGGGAAATTGTTGGAAGAGGACTTAGCAATTCGAAGCTTGTCGAGGGTGTAGAACAGGCATGGGCACGAGAGAAGAGGTAGTGATTGAACTTGCCTTACCCAACCCACATGCTCTTGCCCAGTGACAAACTTTGTTTGGATACAACACTCGCAGTTATGGCTTTATTACATCTGCGTGGTGGTAATAATTTGTACGCTGTTATTAACGATTTTGACAACCACAAAGTGTGCATTATATTATACCAGTGCATGCGGAAAGAAGGAGGATTTCAATAGTGAAAAGAAAAGAGAAATATTATCGTTTAATGGCCTTAAAAATACAAATAAATGCATTTTAGTTTGTCTGATTCTCTATTCCTATGCATTTAAAAGTATCAACTTGTTTTACAACGTGGTTATGTATTTCTACCATGATACATAAACAGTTTAATACTTCTGGAGTACCGTTGTATTACACATACAGAGTTCGTTCAGTAGTACACACGTTTTAATATGAAATGAAGATTGGCTAAAACTGCGCCCAGTCTTGGCGTTCAGATACCCGTAATACAAAGTTATCGCGATGGTTACACTTCAATGAGAAATATAAATTCAGATCTCTGTGCTCTCCTCCTCATTATGTATCCGCGTATCACAGCTATAATCTGCTTCCAGTCTAGCCACTGAAGGCTACATATAATTTTACTAAAATATCATCTCTGCCAAGCTTCATTAGCCAGGACATATGAAGCGACAGCGGATCTCTCTCGTCTCTGCTGGAAAAGAACTCATTATATCTTTCATCCCTCGGTCTCATGGTGCTCAGAATGTCAAGTTCAGACATTAAAGTCCCTGTGGGAGAAGAGGGAAAGAAGGCTGATATCTTCGATCCTAATGAGGAAACATGCAATCCTGTGTTTTTAGAAATGAAATTTACGCCCCCTTGAAAATGCACGTGAAATTACTGCTATAAGAAGCTTGTTTTTAAATATCCAAACTGTAAACGGTATGAAAATATTTGTATTGCACTCACATGATATTTTCTACTCACTATTGTTCAAACTATTCTTACACACTCTTATCTATCTACCTTTGATCCAAATACACGTTTGTAGAAAAGATTTTATTACGTATATATTTCCTTGTCGATACAATGGGGAAAGTAGAACTCAGTAGGGCTAAACGATAATTAAATAGTTTAAGATGTGAACGCTATGTGATGGTTTTCACATTCCATTCTCTTTGCATACCCAAAATATTGTGACTTTGGTGGGTGTAAAGTAAAGAAGACAGATGTAGTCGGGATAAAGAAACACTTTTATTTCCGTAAACAGTAACTTTTTACACTCGTTGCAACAGCAAGAAAGTCTTTACCGATTCACCAACAGCACGGCTCCGAATTCGTAACACAAGAACTGTCCCTTCTCCGTCGGCACGACTCCTCAACGCTTCACATACGTCTAACCTTTCCGTCGGCACGACTACTCAACGCTTCACATACGTCTGTCCTCTGTCCTGTCGCACTTTACCGCTATTTATATCTCCCAGGCACTATTCTGGAAAGTTCAGTTATTGCGGTGAAATACAAAGCAGAAGATTCCCGAAGTCTCTATCCTTTTCTCTCTTTCGGCAAGCGCCCCAACAATGCGGCCATTCTCTGTCTCTTTCCTTCGGCTCCTTTGCGGTAGTGCCGACAATATTGCGATGGGTGACACTGCTGTTGTCGGCAATTAGATGCGGCGGGCGCGGTGACAATATAAAATGCAAATAACGACTTACTATTTGAGATTAGTATTTGAAAATTCAAATAAAAAAGAAGGAATATCTCGAAAATGGTTATCTCCACAAAAAATATAAATTTTACTTGACATAAATTGTGTGCATTAACGAGATCAACATTATTATGGACTAAGATTTTGTGTTTATCTTACGGTTTGCCAGTTACGTAAAAGTAATTCAAAATGAAGAGGACTTCAAAGGCTAATCCCAGAACATTCGAGACACATATTTCATGTGTCATGAAAATATCTTAAACATACAGTATTTTAATCAAAATCGTTACCCATTTTGAGAAAATCTACATTTTAAATATTGTTTCCAGGCGAAGCATAGTTTGGGGCAGGGAATTTTCTTCAGAATGTTTGTGTCGTATTCTTCGAAGATTTTGCACTTAAATACCAAATTTGGTATTCAACCGAATTTTCAGTTTTTAGTTAACGCTGTTCATAGATACACAGACCTTTTACTAAAAATGATTTTTTTTTATTTAGAGGACCTTAAAACGTGTATTTCTAATGAACTCTCAGTATCGAGTTTTTAAGTGGAAGCAATGCCTACTCTAATATGAATGGGGTATCTACTTTTGAGGAAATGTACGTGGTAGTGACGACAAAAATGGAAGTTGACCTGTGCTCATTTTCTGCACTAAATGTTTGCACATACACAACGAGAAATCTAATATTAGAATATTCGGATTAGAGCTTCACAATATAAAAATACGAGTTGCATAACATCAAATTGCTTATTCTAAAGCCCTTGAGTATTTTACTTCTTACAAATCACCATTCCAAAGAAATTTACACTGTAACGACTGCCGCACACAGACAGAGAAGGAGACAGAGACAGAGACAGAGAGAGAGAGAAAGAGAGAGAGAGAGGTTAAGTGTTAGTTGCCTCACACTACTGCCTCCGTAAGCAGCAGGCAATAAGATGACAATGTGTGGCTCAAGAAGAAACGCCACAGCACGTATTTCTAGAAGGTTTCGAAGTGCAAGACTTTTGTTTTCGGCAAGAGCCAAGAAAGTTCGATTCCAGAGAATTCGCCGGTACGGACTATATAACCAACCTGCACACACCGACGAGTTAGTCAATTGTCAGTGAGTTATGAACAGTTGAGAAGTGTTCTTGATACAGATAGCAATAACTAAACTAACTGTAACTAAATATAAATACTAGTAATTGCCTGACTAACTGAAGGACAGACTTCAGACAATTAATGGCCGATGTCACGGGAGTCTTTGTTGGAATAATGAAAACGGAGGAATTCTTAAGGATAAAGAAAGTCTGGATGAAGAAAAAAGTAAAGAAAGCAACAAAGCCACCGAAATGGGCACTAATTGAAACTAAGTGTTACTTAAAGTTTTGCTGCTCTTAACATGAAATTAAAATTAAACGTGGACATGTGAATAATGATCCCTGTCTTTGTTGGACGTGCTGGCTTTATATGGATAAATTACAGCAATGGAGAGAAAATTACTTCCCTTCCAGATAAAATTACATAGGATGAAATGAGGACGTGTACAACGTACTTTTTTCACAGGGAATATTTTACTTTAGGTTTATATATTTAGGTTGTGTGTACGGTTGTCTGTCCGCTCTATAGGTTCGTCTACTCTCCAACAGGCATCTGACCCTAGACACAGGCTTATAAGTCCTAGAGGGTGTGCATAAGTCCTCCATACGGGCAGGATAAACAGAAAAAGTAGTCATATTATGCTTCGTGGGATAATTCAGTATAATTATTTATTATACAGCGAAAAAGAAGGCCGATTGTTCATGAAAATGAAATAATTTTATTCTGAATACGACCCATTAATTTTGTCAAATAAATTAAACAACCTTTCATACAACAGTAAATGATTACCTAAGATGCCAACATAAGGACAGGAAAAACATGAAAGAGTGGAATAAATTTACCTTGACTCCTAGTGGAGTGAGCTACACTATAGGTAAACGTTCGTCATATCTACCATGTGACGCCCAGAAGTAAGGTAAATATAAATTCTTCAAACGCCGTGAGCATACTGAGTCATAACAATGACCACACTGGGAAGGTATTCAGAATGTCGGGTGTTTATGCCCAACCACACACCGGTAAACGAAAATAAAATGTAGTATCCTAATTTTTACGAGCCTTACCTGTCTAAGGTTAAATAAGATATATACTATAAAACACATACCACAACTTATTTTTTTCGAACTCTGTTCTCCATTGACAGGCTTGGGGAAGAATACTCCGAAGGTCCCTCCTTCCTTGACAAGTGGGTAGTACTGTTCCCCCAGTCTGCTCTATGACATAGTTCTCAGATTCTGGTCATTTCTTAGTAATTCTGAAATACCTTAATATACCTTGTGTGCAAGTTGTGTCAAAATTGGTTTTTTCCCCTAACATTCTATCTCGTGAATTATACATTTGATACAATGTTTCGGAGATATTTTTGGACGGAATACAATATTTCTTCTGTCTACTGTAAGTACGTACGTAGAAGAGAAAGTAACAAGCCTGTATTTGCAGTGGCTTAACATTAAGATATTTTTCTTATATTTACAACTCAAATGTTACCTAAGATTCTTGAAGAAAAAAATTATATTGCAGTTTACTTAAATAATGTCTGATAAAATGATTGAACCTGCTAAACAAGCCATCTGAGCACTATTTGAACTTCAAATGCAAGCCAAAGAGTAAAGGGGGAAGAAAAAACCTTGAGGATATGACGAATAGCACTATGGAGGTTTTCAAAATTCAGGTTAGCCTGCTATATGCTGAAATATCAGGACTAAAAGCTTAAAATGCATTTTCTCCAACTTATATTTTATGGATTCTCTTCTCCATGGATTCCTTTCTCTTCATTTCTCATTCCCTTCCCTTGTCATCCTTCAAGTTTGGTTCGTAGCGCGGTTAATTTCGGCGAATGCGGACAAATGGCATAGTTGCTGGCGCTCTGGAACCTCTGGCCCTCCCGGAAATTGCTGCCCGGGTCACAAGGGTCACGAGGCGGTCGCCCTCTCTCTGGGTAGAGGAAACACTTCGGTTGTGCACCAGGTGTCAACATCTGTGACTGTTAGGGACTTCTGTGCGTCTCTGGGCTTCGCTGGCTCCACTCTCTGACAACCCTCCGGTCTCACTTCACCTCATCCCTTGCTCCTAGGGGGTGGTAGCCTGCAATAGATCCATGTCGGCGTCGCGGTGGGTCAACACAAACAGGCCCCTATAATTTTCTTTTTAACGAGCATCCGTACCTTTGTCCTAGAAGCACAGCCGATATAAGAAGGAAGCGATATAAAAGAAAGAAAATCATGGTAAATGAGAAACCACTCCAATAATCGCCTACCGACAAGGAAAAACCACGAAAAAACCCAAGTCACAATGGGCAGTCGACGGGAATCAAACCCGAGACCTCCAGAATGCCAACGTCACAAATTACAGCGGAGCTATCTCGCTCGATTATGTAGTTCCCATTAGAAAACCCATTATCTATTTCTCTTCCATAATTGTCCATAACAGCTCATTTGGTTTTCCTTAGTACCATGCTTCCAAGGACGTATCTTAGCATATTGTTGCGCTGTGTGCTGTTCAATTAATAACCGTAAGAAAAGGGATGCATAAGGTTTTGAAAGAAAAGAATAGAAATATTTACAACTGGCTCCCTGAATTGACCTCTGTCTATGAAGGAATTAATATAGAATGCCATTGGTTGGATATTTATCTGACCCTTTGTGAAACATTTAGTTCTCTGAAACATAGCAACTAAATATCTTGGACAAGAAATACGCGAAGCAATAACCGGAAAGGTCAACGGTGGCTGAGCGCTGTTCTTCTGGAACGCCGAGTTCGTGGCATATGTGCCGGGACCGACCACCTGTTGTTCCATGTCCGACTAACATTAAAACGTAATATTGCACAGCCCGGGGCAATACTCCTAACAGCACAGGTGGGAACATGGCTGCCGATGAAATGAATGTGCACACTTCAAACGCAGTGAATATTCATTTCATTTCCCAATACCAACATGCTGTTACCACAAAACTGTGTTTTAAAAGAATCTTCATTCCGAAAACGCATATATCTGTCTAGTTTCCTTAATTATTTTCCATGTATTTTCTCTTGTTTCTCAAGGTATGCATGGGTAAATGGGTGTGGGAAGATTTTCAAGAGTATAGCCCCACCTTAAACTACCCTTTACATGGAAAATTTTTCCATAATTTTGATTTTCTTAAAATGGCTCTAACGATTTTGAATAAAATGTCATATGTTTGAGATATTTTTATGACAAATAAAATGTATATCTGGAATTTTCTGGCTATGGCTCCTGTAGTCGTATTTACTCTGGACAACTTTTGCATAACTGGTAAACCGTTAGATATAGACCAAATCATACTGTACAAAAAATGTAGATCTTGCTAAAATACACAATTTATATCTGAATAAATTTTCTTGTAGGATTAACCATTTTGGAGATATTCCTTGTTCTGTGTGTGAGTTTCGGAAAACTTAAAACTTTGGTGAAATGGAACATCGTTGTTCACTTTTTTATATGTTAACTGTGCAAAGAGAACGGAATCTCAAAGCTTTAAAAGATTTGACTATCGCACAAAGCCTAGGGTATTCTAATATTCCCCTTGAAACAATAAGATAATTTGTGCAAATGTTTATCCTAACACGAAGAACATATAAGAATAAGAGTTTGTAAGAATGGTTAGTATAAGAGCAGAGAAACTCATGTGAGTGCAACACATCAGAGTTTTATATGTTAGCCGTGTAAAGAGAAGGGAATTTAAAACTATAAAATGTTTTATTGTTGCTCAAAGTCTACTGTATTCCCACGTGTACCTACAAAAATGAGCAATAAGTTAATTTCTGCTAATTTCTCGACTAACATGAAGATAGAGGAATAAATGTTTGTAAGAATAGTTGGTACAAGAATAGAGAAAGTCATGTGAGTGCAGCACATCAGATTTTTTGCGTAATGTTAGAACGGAGCATCTAAAACTGGAATTTGTGTATAATAATGGTAGTAAAATACATTTTTACTACACACTAGCTAGAGAGAAAGCTCAAAACCGCAGTAGTATGGCATATGTTGGCATTCATTTGTCTTAGTGTACTGAAGGAATAAACGTGGACTTCGAACAAGTGAATATTGGAAGAGTATTTCCTAAGAAAGCTCATATGAAGCAGAAGTAGAACTGTAGTTCGCTATATTCGTTGTTAATTTTGCGAACGAACTGGGCTCGAAGAAACGAGAGTTTCAATGTACCAAATGAAACCAGTGAATAAAGCATATGTTCTTGACTGCTCCATTCCACACTGCAAACCACCGCCAAATACCATTGCAACTTGCGACCTCATAAATCCGCTGCTAAGTTCTGTTATCCGCTTGCCGGTTCAAGGAGTTTCTGATGCTTTTATCTATTATTGATTTTTTTTTCTCTCCGTTCAACTAATATATATCCCGCTATCATTCCGCATGGCTTACAGTAACTAGAATCATATTTCCTTTATAGGTTTATTGGATCAAATTCATTCGTTAAATGCTAGCTTTAACTCTATACCAGAATTATTGACTGGAAATATCAACAACCTTTTCTCAAAAATAATGGGATAGAGATCAAAATTGTAATAAAGAACGCCCGTACGTTAAAATTAATGCATAAACACCAACTGAAGTTTTGTCAGAGAATTGAAGGCATTAGCAAGTTCCGTGTTAAGGAACAGCAATTAGTATAAGTCAGTGTAGCTAAGACAATTAGTGAACCCGGTCAGAAGGAAACCCATTAGTTACCTCAAATTTCGATTAATCAGAAATTAAGAATCTCCAGAAACATACGCAGATCAGTGCTGAAAATAGAAAGGGGAATGAATTTAGCAAGTCACAGAGTATAAAATGCGTTTCAGATGCCCCAAAATTAGGCAACATATCTAGCTACAAACAGTGCCAAAGAAAGTCTCACTGTATCTTGCGCCTGCGTCACATTATTTATCGTTGTACGAAGCCTTGGCCATTTCATTGGTAGCTTTAGGCCACGGTGCAAAGAGGTACTACTCCTTCTAATAAATAGTTCAGGCAATAACCAGAGAAAGGTTACAAAAATGGCGTAGAAATGAAATACAGTAAAAACCCGAATTACTGGATTCGGATTTAACGCGGGGGAAAGTATGTGCCCCAAAAGTATATCATACTCTTAATTTATTTATTCATTCATTCATTCATTTATTCACTCAATCATTCACTCACTCACTTATTTACTTTTTATTTTTTAAACTTGAGTTTAAAATTTCCTTCAAAGAGCGGTACTGGGATATAGTTTTCGTTGCTCCTAGCGTGAACCTACCACTGCGGGCGCTGCGTTCCTGGCGTTGACCTTGGCCACTGCATTGCTAAGAATTTCCCGAAGTAACGAGACATCACACAGAAGAAAATATTTTGCATGTAAGTGAAGCGATAAGTACCATAAAGAAGATGATTCTTCAAAATCTTCGTGGCACATCCTTAAATGATATTAAACTTAAATACCAACTTTGGTTTTTAACCGACTTTTCGTTTTGGAGTTATGGTGTTCACACACACACACACACACACACACACACACACACACACACACACACACACACACACACACACACAAAACTAAGTGCTAATAGCTGACTCGTTCACGCTCAACGACTCACTCTCTGTCCAGGCTCTCTCGCTAAGACTTGCCAGGTGAATTCTCTAGAAAATACACCTTTTCTATAACTTCTCGTCAATAAGCCGCGCAGTGGTATGAGGTAGACGACTTGGTCTCTCTATTCTCCTGCCGGTGGCGTCACAAGATACTAAAATATCAAGATACTAAAATATATTCCAAAATAAATAACATAGACATTTTATATACGTAAATATTAAGTTTAATAGGTATGAAACATATAATACAATAAATTAAATAATGAGTCTTGTTGAACGTCATGAACATCAACAACACATATTACCAGTAACCTTTAACATCAATTAAGATTAACTCAAAGGATGTTTTACATTAATGCTATATACTTTTTCTTTCTCTAATTAACCTCTTCGTACAGATGACTTACAAACGAGCGCCTGGGGTCAGATGTCTGTCGAGGAGCAGAAGGAATATCTGATCAGAGGAAATATCTCGGATGCCTGGTATGAGGGTGAAGAAGGGGATGATATTGTCACTCAGTGACCTGTCAATCTGTTTTATAGGGATCTTTCGGTTCATTTCGATGTCCATCGAGTTAAATCGGTGGTCGTTATACTACAGAAGAAGAAATATGTTCAGGAGATACTGGTGCTGCCCTCTCGCATTAGTAATTGATTATAAAGAGCATTATAGTAGAAGTATGGTCAGTAGCTTGTAATTCTTGTATGTACTTAAATTCCTATTCTTTTTAGCGTTGTGATTGTTGCAAGGTTAAGTTCCTTTCATAGCGATTATGTATCTGAACCTTTTAAGGTATGTACGGCTTATGAACAGTTCGTAACAATATGCAATGATGGTGAAATGGATGAAAGAAAAGGTGATTATGGAGCAGTTGGTGGAGTGAATGGTGGAATGAAACCGGAGAATCCAGAGAAAACTCGCCCAGACACCGCTTTGTCTATCATCGATCCCATAAATGGCCTCTTGGTGAGAGGCGAACAGTCTAAGATCTTGGCCACGGCGCTCGGCCAGAAGATGCCAACCTCAGAACGGTTCTACTGCATACGCCGCACACCATCATCCGCATCTTCTGGTCCTGAAATCCTGAAAGATGAAGAGGGACATTAAAGTAAAGGAAATGACGGGACAGGAAAATTCGTGGCAGAATACAATATATTGCAGCACGGGGGAAAAAAGAAGAAGAAGAAGAAGAAGAAGAAGAAGAAGAAGAAGAAGAAGAAAAGAATCCAAGGTTAAGCTGGCAGTTCTAACCTCCCGAGCGCTATGCTAAAACGTTTTTAAATAATAATGACGTAGATAAACAATTTTTGTTATCATACGGGTCCGTGGCTTAGGTTTTGATGAGCCTCTCCCTGTCCCAGTCTTGGTTTTAGATCTCTTTCAATGTGATCTATAATTTAACACAATATATATTTCCATATCGTACATAATTCATTATTTTAATGTGGGAGATCCAGATATATTTATTTCTTCTATTCCTTCATTTAGTATATACAGGTTGTTACAGGTATAAGTGCAAATATTTTTATTGATAACTGAGGACAGTGTAATGAACAATATCCATCAATATTTGCTTCGTTTCCGAACTTGTAACTTTACTTATTAAGGGTAGTAAGTTTTCAAGTTGGTTAGTATCGCTAAGTAAGTGTGTCATAGAAAACATGACGCAGAGTGGGCGGATCTCGTGATAATCAATGGTGTACCGGAACCGAACAGCAATGTAAGACCAATGATCTCGCAATACTTAAGGCAGTAGGCCACGCATTGAGATGTGAAACAAAATGGTTAGTATATACGACAGGTAAAATATCAGGTAGTAAACTGTGTGATTGGTTTATGGGAAAACTTTTAGACGAAGAGAAAAAACAACCGATACACCGAAGTGGATACATATAAGGGCACCAAATTAACATCAAAATATCTGCACTTATATCGCAAACAGCCTGTATAAGTACTGAAGCAACTGGATTATTATTTATTATGTTTCTAGTATCATCACATGCTGATATTTTATATCAATGTCGTGGGAAAGAATCGTAGCAAGTTGAATGTTAGTGACTATCCACATTACTGACTCTGTGGTTAGGTTTGACTAACGCTAGCTCGTATAACATAATTGCAACAGAGAAAGCAAAATATTCTAGAGATTGCAGAGGACATGCGAAATGACGAGAATACTGATTGTGCAATGTTAATGAATTGGCAATTACATAATGGCGTATGTTATAAGGGTTGTTTAGTAAATCGGTCATGCATCTGCGTAATGCACTGTAAACGTGAGACTCCAGATTGCATACTGATGAGGACAATTGCTACATTTATACAGCTGTTACTGGGCATTAAATGCCACTCTGACACTCCCAATATTTTCTTTTGTTTATTTGCCAACCTGAAATCAATGTCATATAAACAATTAAACTCAATATATAAACTGTATGTGTGACAATAATTAAATGTCTGTAGTGAGTCGAAATATAGAAAAGCGTAACAAATGAAGCTACAAAGAACTGACATAAAAATTCTGAAGTGTTCTACTCACATTCCTTTCTCTACTCTTGTACTAACCATTCTTACGAACTTATTCCTATATCTTCTTTGTATTAGTTGAGATAAACATTTGCAGAAATTACCTTATTGCTTATTTCCTTGTAGGTGCAAAGAGAATATGAGAATACAGTAGGCTTTGAGCGATAGTCAAATCTAAAGCTTTGAGATTCCGTTCTCTTTGACGATTAACATACAAAAAATGAACAAAGATATTGCATTTGACGAAAGTTTAAGTTATTAAGTAATTTGGACATAAATTGTGTGCTTTAGCAAGACCTACAGTTTTTGCATAGTAAGAATTTGTCTATGTCTTATTCTTTACGAGTTATTCAAGTCATCCAGAGTAAACAGTACTACATGGACTATAACAAGAAAATTCAAAATATACATTTAATTTTTCATCAAAATATCTCAAACATATGGCATTTTATAGCTATTTTGAACAAAATCAAAATTTTCGTAAAATTTTCCATGTAAAGGGTAGTTTAGGGTGAGGTTATTTTCTTCGAAAGACACTAAACTTAAATACTAACTTTGGTCTTTAAGTGACTTTTCGTTTTTGAGTTATGCTGTCCACAGACAGACACACAAACACACACGGAGCTTTTTCTAAAAATGCCTTTTGTATTCAGGGGGCCACAAAACATATTTCCGCTGAAATCTCGACATTTTTGGGTGGAATACAATACTTCCTCTACTTTACTATACGGAGTAGAGAAAGCAAAAATTGGAATAGATAGGTATTCTTAGATTTTATTGAAATAGTACATGTTTTACTGACGGTATAGTATAATTAAACAGACCAATTTCGGTATACAGGATGTCCACAAAATAAGGACAGATTTAATAGTGTATAATAAATGTATTATGGCAACTGACAAGTCCATTTTGTTTTTGTGTCACTTTATTTCTGTTCTAAAACTGAATCACAGAATACAGCCCTCACAATCTCAGTTCTTCGTGACCTTGCAAGTCAGAGCTATTCTGTTCTCTTGTACGTGTCAAGGTTACTTCACTGTTTTTCTGTTCTATTCTCTTTGTCTCACAAATTACTTCTGATGATACATTCACGCTCACTCAAACAGTCTTAACTAAAAACTGCTTCGCACAACAAACAACTCCGATACGACGATTAAATATCTACAATTGTTTCTGACGATACTCAGACTCACTCAACATTGACTGCATTCTCACTCACTCACTCACTCACTCACTCACTCACTCACTCACTCACTCACTCACTCACTCACTCACTCACTCACTCACTCACTCACTCACTCACTCACTCACTCACTCACTCACTCACTCACTCACTCCGCGAACATACAGCTGATTACAGCTGTCTCGTTAAACACTTGACTCAACACTGTGTTGGGTTATATAGCATAAATTGACATACCTAGCACGTTTTTTTCGAAGTCAATCTTTTCGTAAACAAGCCCGGCAAGTGAACACTTTCTTGGATTGCATGGAATTGCATGGATTGCATGGCAAAGCTATTAAGTACATTGCACAGACATTTTTGGAAACTTCCGCAAGTCATTTCGTGTTTCTTCAAACAAAGAAGTCCAGCGATATATTTGAGGATCTCGGCTGTCCATCGGCGGGTCCATCTCGACCAATCCACCGACATGAAACTCATACGATGAGGAAATCACTGGAGATACGTGTGGGGCAGGATGTAAGACCATCATCCTGGATTTACAACCTACTGCTTAAGAGCAATTTATTTCAGAAACTCGGGGATCAGTACTTCTCAGAGAAAATCCAAGTAATATTGCCCTTTCAGGCGAGGGGGGATGCAAAGAAGGGCCCAGCAAGATATTGTTTACAATTCTCGCACAAACACTTGGTGCACACATGTTTTGTACGAGGATTAACATATATCCACAGAAGAATGTTTCTATTGTTGTAAATATCTTCGCAGCTCGTCAGTCCACAACAGAATGGTAAGAAAATCTGAAATATCCAGTAGTTCTGTGCATCACCGAGAAAGCGTATATTGAATACAAAAGTCATCCAATTTCCTGAACTTCCACAAGTTTGAAAGGATTTTGAAGATCCTTATGAACAATGTTCCAAGCAGTAACCTAAAGACCTCGCGCCACAGCTTGAGTGCTTCTTGAGGGACATCTCCAACACCACTCCTTCTAACTCTGGTGTATGGACTCATGGTTTCCTACCATGTGTATGATTATTCACACAGACAGTACATTGGCCGTACAGTTGCAAGAAATGTCCTCGGATAATATTCGTTTGTTTGAAAAGTGTTATGCATAGTCTTTGAACTCCACCCAGTATGCCAGTAGCTGTTAATCAGGAGGCGAAATGGTGAATTCTGGGCACGTAAAGATTATGTTTTAAGAATGATAGCAGGTGTGTAATCCTATCCTGCAATATGATTGATAAAAGTGGTTGAAGAATAAGGCAGGATTTAAATAATTAGGGACAGGTATTTATACTCTAATAATTTCTTTAATATGTGTGTAATTATACATTGAAAACTTCTATAATACGCACATTAAAATACCCACATAATACATAATAAAAATTCATACAAATTTCATTTGATATTACTTACGAGATACTACCAGTTACTTGAATATTATACAACGTACGTCTCACTGAACCACTAGTCAGATAGGTTGTTGTATGTGAAAACCCGGGAGGGAGGAGATGAGAGTACCCAACGGGTGTGCCGGGATCAGGCGTAGGAGACGCAAGACATAGTGGTGGGTCCCTAACGTGCGCCCAAGGTTCTTCATCTCGGTGCCAGGGTTGTTTGTGCAGCCGCCAGCGTCACGAGTGCCTCCCACTGTGACACGTGACCACATGATGTCCCTCCACCGAGAAGGCGGTTATAGAGCACAAACGTTACCACGCAGCAGCACCGTACCCAACACTTCAACCCTTGCAATTATTGCAGTGATGATGAAATGAAATACAGGAACAGGAAAGCGGAAAGGAAAGGAAAGTGATCAAACGAGCTTTGGCTTGTTACAAGGGCAAAGTAAGGGGAGGAAAAAAAAAAAAAAAAAAAAAAAAAAAAAAAAAAAAAAAAAAAAAAAAACTTTGGTCATGGTCAGAAGGCCTCTCACGGAATGGATCCTGGTATTTCCCGAATGCGAGTCCCAAGCGGAGCCAACCCGTTTGCTATGATAACCACACTTGAGTTACATTCTTAGAATTCCCTATACATTTATACCGCGAGAGAACGGCTACGACCAAATAATATGTATTTCATTGATGTGACATGAGTTCTTTATTGTATTGGATATGAGCTACCATCAATGTTATCAAGCTTCAAAACTTACTCGTTATTATTTGTAGTTATCATATTGCTAAATTAAACGTGAAGAAAAAAATTAAAAATTAAACAAACAAATATGCCGCATAATTTGCAAGTTGCTGAAATATTGTAGCTGGTAGAATGAGGTACGAAAAATCCTAAACAGGATAGGAATGGGGATAAATGGGGAACAGAGGAAAAACAGGGAAAATTCTTTGGAACTATATAGCGTGATAAAAATGCAAAGGTACAAAGAAATATATGTGGAAATCTGTAACAAACAAGCGAGAAAAGGATCTGTTTGTGCAAGAACAGGTGCGATATTAAAGAAAGGATTGAAGAGATAAAATAGAAAAGTGCATTATGTTTGGAGCAAGGGAGCGTCTAGAACATTCTCTAATAGAATGTGAGAAAGTAAGAGAACGGCGATATGAGAAAGGAAATAGGACAATACGAATTGTAATATGATAGCAATGAAAATGATAACAAATAAAAGGGACAAGAGAGTAAAACGCATGAAAAAATTCTTCGGGAAACTCGAGAAAAGGTGGACAAAAAAGGCAAAGGGTCGAGAAAAACGGAAAGATAGGAGAGGGAGAAAGAAAGAAATAGAATAAGGGGATGAAGCTGGTCACCAAAGCTGCTGAAGGACAGAGTCCAAAAGCAACAGGTAACCAATAACTCATTTTACAAAGCCAGGATGTAAAAGAAAACTTGTAGGAAGAATGCAGAGTTGTGTAAATAAGCACAGTAAATTCATTCATTTATTAATATTAACAAAACAGGCAAAATATACATTACATATTGTTTAAATTGTTGGACATTTGGTAATTAGCTTATATACCAAAGTAGTTTAGTTTTAGAGAGAGAGAGAGAATTATTTGTCCTAAACTCCTATCCCGATATTACAAAAACTCAAGTACCTTGTACTGTATGTATTAAAATACTCGTGTGTATAATCTCTACCTCCAGTTGAAGAATCTGACATTTTGTGGACACCCTGTATAAAATAAGGTCTACATGGTCAATTGTTAGCATTATGACTTCTCAAACCAACGATTTTTGTTTTAATTCCTGGGTATAGCAGGGAGTTTTTCCTTTAGAGTCACTCCATAATCTACACAGACAACGCAGCAGCCTATCATAACAAAAGAGTTCACACACAATTCCTGCGACAATTTGGTGTGCTGGAGCTCATTTCGGCCGTTTCAGCAGGTGTGTACCAGTTCATGTTGCACTACTGTTAAAACGTGACGTACTAGAAACTACACAAGTAGCGCAGTAGGATGCGCACAAGACTACGGAGGAATGTAGCGCATGCGCAGAAATGTTATCTATTATGCTCAGATCGTTCATCCACAATACAAAGATGGCAAAAGAGTTGCATACCTTCCGTATTAGGATACCAAAACGAATGTTAACAAATTATCATAACCATTCGCTCTCAAACTTTGACGCAGCGTCCAAACCGTGCATTTCCGGACAGGGGTTCCTATCTGAAAACCGATCAGTTTGCCATCCCGTACAACATACTAAGCATTGTCAGTGGTTTTTTTTTTTTTTTTTTTTTTTTGGGGGGTGGGGGGACAATGGATGCTAGTAATGGCGTTGGGGTGCACTTCTATAGCTGATTTAAACAGTCACATATCTAGATTACTCTTTCTTATATCTGGGCTTAGTATCAGATTGCTGTGTAGTATTTCTATCTTTCCAGTCTAATTTCTCCGTCGCTATGGGTAATCGGTTATATATCATACACGATAATCGTTATTTAATTATATTTATTTTCCTCTTAACTATACATAAACTTTATGCTTTCTTATATCGTTTTACAAGTTAACAGACATACGAGTCATCTTTATTTTCTATTTATCTGATTATATCGTTCCAGTTCTTGATAAGTCAATTTTTCGTTACAGTTGATCCAACAAGTGAAACACGATCCCTTAATGCCTCTGTTTTGACGGTTATAATTTTCGAGGGCTTGGCTAAGAAGCAGCCTAAAAGCCTGGAAACACATATTATTAATGCTGCGTTGCAAGAAAGCACTTAGAGATTTCTTTAGCGCTAACGTGTTCATTTGCCTCTGAAATGAGTTACATGCCCTATTTACAACGCTTTTCAGTCGAGTATCAGTAAATATCAAATCTCGGATCTATAAACAGAGAATGGCCGCCATTATTGTTTTCATCGCATGGTTTCCTCTAAATTTGTTCATATCATGACATCCTCTGATACAAGTAAATACAAACTATTGCTGTATGCATTATTGTCGATTGATGTATAGTTTTGTGCCGGGAAGTGTTGTATTTCTATTCTGTTGTTCATTATACAATCTTGTCTGACAAAGAGGTTATATTGGATCTGAGTGTATTTGTTAAGATTTCTATGTCCTAAAAACCCTTTTTCGTCACAAAATACTTTTTATCGGCATTTTTAACAGTGATGCATGTATCCAATTTTGACAAGTTATTGTACCCAATGCGATAAAATGAAGAGCTTCCTCTCCCCTTGTTTTAATATTGGCGATATAAAAAAATTAAAATTATTTTGTTGTTTAACGACACTTAAAAACCTTCGGTCTGGCCCGGATTTGAACCTGCGATCTTGGGATTACTAGGCCAGCGTTTAACAAGCTGAGCGACCCATGTGTTTGTGTTTTAGCAAGATATGAAGTCTTATCCTGATTCCTGCTAAGTTTGAGGAATTTTATTTATCGTTCAATACCTTTCGGGAACATGATAATATAGAATTTAAATTTATATTTAGGCTCTCCAAATTCATGAATATCTTGCACGTGGTGGAATTGCAGAGTGAAAAGCTAAGTGCAAGAAGCATGTAGGTACATACATATGTCCATATTGCCACAAAATTAGCTGTTGATTACAGAACCAATCATTTGTTGATAACTCTTCGCTATTACACAACAGGGGCCTTTCAGAATGTGATAAGAGACTATATTCATGTTTACAATTATTAATGTGCAGTATCGAATGATAAGACATCTAAGTTCTCGCATTGCCTAATGAGGTTAAAATATATCAACATGCCTCCCGGTCAAGGCAATTGTTTACGAAATGTGAAACAAGGGTTCTATGCAGGGTTGCCAACCCGTACGATAATTATGGGGGCATACGATAATTTCAATTTTGTACTCATGGTTGTCAACCCGTACGATAATTATAGGGGTGTACAATAATTTCGATACCAGCGAAATATCATTTTCAGTGGTTTGTCACACCAGCGAAATGAAATTAATTACAAAAAGCGACACAACTTTTGCCCTCGTGGCCTGTCTCCACCCCTCTAAGGCCACCATTTCACATCCTACTCTTTATCCTCTTGTTGCCAATGTGCTCAGATCCGTAATCTCAATGAAGAAGGCACTGTTCAGAAAATTGATGATCAATGGAGAAAACTCGGAATACATGATATTCCGTGTGACTAAAAAAGGATGTCTGAACCTGGCAGTTTCTGGAGTGCTGTTAAACGCTTGTCACCTTGCTGGAAATCCTGATTTCAAAGAACTGGCGGAGGTTGTATGATCAGTGATTTCATTACCCCCACAGAAACACTTCTTGTGAAAGAGTTTTTTTTTTCCCAAACTAGGTTTAATAAATCTGCAAGCCACCGAGATGTTAAAGTTTATCTCAAGAACAAATTGGTCTAATGCTGCGACAGTTGAGCAAGATGATGAACTTTCAGATGAATAGTGTGAGAAACGTAAATACTAAAGTTGTAATACTGATTGAGGTAATCAATCTTGTAGGGGGATATCATAAACATCAATACTATTACATTTTCAGAAGTTCTATTCTGATACATTTATAGTTGTAGCATTTGGTTTAAGATGTACGATAATTTTGAATCCAAATCTATAATTTTGAGTGGCCGGTACGATAATTTTAGTTTTAAACATTGGTAACCCTGGTTCTATGATTAGTAATTTCTCCAATGTTATTGCTACTATAAACTACGAAAATTCAAAGGCCTAGTGAAATGCTCAGAAACATGACAGGTTAATTTTGTACTAATTACTTTTCTATTGAAATCCAAGCAGTCTGCACTTTGAGGACATAGTTCCACGTTGCCAACTTTCTCACTCCAATTTGTAACTGTGTCTGTGATTTTACTTTATACTATTCTTATTTTCTGAAATTAATTCTGATAATATTGTGACTTTTGGTTGGTGGGTAAAGTAAGGTAGACAGATGTAGTCGAGATAAAGAAACACTTTTATTTCCGTAAACAGTAACTTTGTACACTCGTTGCAACGACAAGAAAGTCTTTTCCGATTCTCCAACAGCACGGCTCCGAATTCGTAACACAAATAACTGTCCCTTCTCCGTCGGCACAACGCTTCACATCGTCTCTTCTTTCCGTCGGCACGACTACTCAACCTTCACATACGTCTGACTGTTCTCCGTCGGCACTACTCAACGCTTCACGTACGTCTGACTCTCTGGACTCACACTTTACCGCTATTTATATCTCCCAGGCACTCTTCTGGAAGCTTCAAGAACGTTCACTTATTGCGCTGGGGTACAAAGTAGAAGCTTCCAGTAGCCTCTATCCTTTTCTCTCTTTCGGCAAGCGCCCCAACAATGCGGCCATGCTCTGTCTCTTTCCTTCGGCTCCTTTGCGGTAGTGCCGACAATAATGCGATGCGTGACACTACGGTTGTCGGCAATTAGATGCGGCGGGCGCGGTGACACTGCTCCCTCCTCAGAGCTGGTCGTCCCGACCAGCACTATCACTGCGGCATCTCCCTTGCGCCCCGGCGGACTATCCCATCGAACCTCTTCTCCAGGAGGCACGATCCTAGGTATCGCTGTTGGATAGTGTCCCTTGGTCTGGGTAGGACGATGTATGCCATCCTGCTTCGAAATTCTGCAACAGTACCGCCGGTCTTGGCAGGCCCTCGTCCAGTTGCCCTTCTTCCTGGTGTGTTGACGGGCCATCCTGCGCACTTGGAAACGGCTCATTGGGTACCGTGTCCGCCGACCTCTCTGGCGCACCTTCGCAGCCACCTTGCTTCCGATGGGTCCGGCAACAAACCCCACCACATCCGCGCGAGTCGCGTCCACCGCTGCACTCGTGTTCACTCGTGCTCGGCACGGCCTCTCCTGTATCCTGCCGTCCACGATGATGTCCACCCTTCTTCCGTTCACGGCACTATGCGTCAGGTGATTGGATGGCTCCGACGGTCCCCCCATGTCACATGCCAAGTCGGTTCTCGCGTGATGCTCGTTTGCTTGTGCGCTTCCCTGCTGATCGTCCTCCACGTCGTATCCTGGTTGGTTACGTACCCGACACACTCCTCCAGAGGATCCCCGACGACGTCCCTGAACTGCCCCTTTGTCTTCCCCGAGACGTACACTTTCGTTATCTGAAACGGGCGCAACTGTCGCCTCGGCCACTAGGTGCTTCCTCCCGGGGTCCGCGCTATTCCGTCTGCCCCTGGCATCCAGTACTTTGACGCTCTCGTCAACTCTTACTACCAGGGCGAGTAGTTAGGTTAAGGGAAGGCTGGAACAGACCCAAATGCGCAAGATGGCCGCCACGCGTAATCTAAGGATTACTAGGTAAGGTGGTAGGGGAAGCAGGACGTTGTAGGTGTTTGAAGGAATCTCTAGGGATGACTTAAGGCCCATAGCAGTGTATGTATGCTTATGAGCGTTCATGGTGTCTGAGTATGTCCTTAACTATATTGATGTACGCCACCTAACACAGGAGCATTCTGATTTGATTGAATATATTACCCCAACATAATGTTACCTCAACCCACATTGCCTCACTAACCTAACCTAACCTATCCTAATCTAACCTAACCTAAGCCTCATACTTCTACTCTTCTAACCTATCTTAACCTAACCTAAGCTCCATACTTCTACATGGCTAACCTAACCTAACCCAGCTCCCACTATTGACTCCCGTCTTTGATAATTTAACCTAAGTCCCATACTTCTACTCGTCTAACCTATCCTAACCTAACCTAACCTAACCTATCCTAATCTAACATGGCCTAGCCTAACCTAAGATAGATCCTCTTATTATTATTTATTCTATTCTACTAACATGATACGTTTCTAGACATTCATTCTATCCTCTTATCATCTATCCTATTCCCTCCTCTGCTTATCTATTCTATCCTATCATACGCTACCCTGATCTCCCTCTAGGAATTTCATAAACATTTTGATACTATTTTGAGTCCTCTGATAGATCTTTTTAAGCACTTTTAGCATATTCTTGATGCTTTTACAACATATTTAAGAATTTTTCAGACAATTTTCAGAATTATTCAGTCATTTTCATACATTTTTAAGACGTTTCGCCCCATTTTGCTACAATTTTGCACCCTCTGTTAGATCTTTTAGACGCTTTTAGTATATTCAGAACGCTTTTACAACATATTTAACAACTTTTCAGACAATTTTCAGAGTTATTCAGTAATTTTCATACATTTTTAAGACGTTTCACCCCATTTTGCTACAATTTTTGCATCCTCTGTTAGATCTTTTAGACGCTTATAGTATATTCAGGGCGCTTTTACAACATATTTAACAACTTTTCAGATAATTTTCAGAGTTATTCAGTCATTTTCATACATTTTTAAGACGTTTCGCTCCATTTTCCTGCAATTTTGCACCCTCTGTTATATCTTTTACACGCTTTTAGTATATTCAGGGCGCTTTTACAACATATTTAACAACTTTTCAGACAATTTTCAGAGTTATTCAGTCATTTTCATACATTTTTAAGACGTTTCGCTCCATTTTACTGCAATTTTGCACCCTCTGTTATATCTTTTAGACGCTTTTAGTATATTCAGGGCACTTTTACAACATATTTAACATCTTTTCAGACAATTTTCAGAGTTATTCAGTCATTTTCATACATTTTTAAGACGTTTCACCCCATTTTGTTGCAATTTTTCACCCTCTGCTAGATCTTTTAGACGCTTTTGGTATATTCAGGACGCTTTTACAACATATTTAACAACTTTTCAAGCAATTTCGAGGATTATTTAGAAGTCATATTATATATTTTCAGCGTGTATTGAGACCCGTTTAGACTCGTTGATAGATATTTCAGCCTGTTTCCAGATATTCTGAAGACTTTTATGTCCAGTTTAAACATTTTTCAGAGTATTTTAGACGAATTTGACATTATTTAAGGCAATCCGAGAGTTATTCTGGACGCCCCTGTCCATTATTGTTTGCTTTAAGCACTTTGAAGGGTAATGGAAGATAATTTTCACGATATTAGGAATACTGAACCGTCTATTTCAAGGCTGTTAGACGTATCTCTACCAGTTAAATATCGTTTCAGCCATTTTAGAGACATTTTAAGCACTATAGGGATATTTTAGACTTTGTCACCAACATTTTGATTGGTTTTCAGAATCCTTTGAAACACTTTTATAGGCGTTAGACGCTTTTAATGGTTTTTTTCGAGCGCTAATTAAGACATTTCAGCTCCTTCACAGATATTTTGAGGATTTTCAGGGCATCTTAAACTCGTGAGAAGCATTTTTTTCGCCAGTTTGAAGATGTTTTAAGGCACTGAAGCAGGTATTTTTGAAGTTGCTAGGGGTATTTTACTAAGCTTTCTTCAGTAATCGCGTTGTTTTATAGTAGTTGAAGAGCAGTCTAACCTATTCAGTCATTTATTGCATTTCATCATCATTATCAATTACTCTATCTTATAGTCCATCTAACCTATCCTAACCTAACCTGACCTAATGAGGAAATAGGGATGTTAAGGCAAACAATGAAATAAAAAAAAAAGAATAATAGCAATGAGATAATTTTTATTCAACTTATAGAGATACATACACTAGCATTAACATTTAGAAAACAAGTATACACTGCTGAAAGACGATAGCGCCCTCCTCAGTTCTTCTTCTTATTATTCGCATTATCATTCTTCTCTCTTGGTTAGATGTGCCATCGGCGCACGAAGTTCATAGTTCAACAATCTTCAATTTTTTCTACAGACAAGCTTTAAGTATCCATGTCTAGGCACTATTCTCGACACTGTAATGTCCATACGCATACGTCGATATTCCATCCTCTTCAATCACTCTCTTGTCATCGTGAGGTGATAAGGCTATTTTATTAGCTTCAACCGTAGAAATATTATGATGTCGGGATAGGATTAAATTCATCGGAGTTCTAACAATTTTCAAAGTTTTAAGGCACTCTACATAGCTATTGAAGTTGATGTATTGCTTAATGGCGCTACGTTTTATACCTTTAACTTTTTTTATCACAGAACCATCAATATCGATAGCATACATTTTGGGCCTAAGACCAACGAACCGATGAATGATTTTTCCACAGGCTTCATCTTTAAACTTTCCCAACACTTTTTTGTTGTGTGTAGAATGACATACATGGTTAGCAGGGTAATCAGATGTATCCAGATGTTCAAGCATGTGTAATTTATCCTGGTATATATCAGCTGTAGTCACTCGATGGACGAAAGAATCCGTATCCATATACAAGAGTTTAAGATTTTCAGCTCCATAATATGGAAGTAACACGTCATATTGATAGGAATACATTAGAGTCTTGGAGATGTCTAGTACACTCATACCAATGTATATGGGCTTGTTGAACACTATTTTACGAGAAGCCATATGTACAGCCGCAAGATTAGGTCCATATATGGTTCGATCAATGAATATAGGTTTAGCTATGAGTTTTTCTAACGTTTTGCTGTTTGTCACAAGCCGTATATCCATGCGATTACGAATATTTTCCATAGTTTTTCCAAACATAGCATTATTGAATAGTTTATAAAGGTCCTTCTCAAAATCATTTCTAGCTTGTTGTCGCAGTCGGTTATTAAACTCGACGTAAGGTTTTAGCCAACACGATTGATGAAACTGAAGTGCTCGATGAATCTTTGTTAATAGTAGACCGTGACTAAGAGCTTGTTTCAAGGCCATGTAGTGTACCACATACTTCTTTCGGGATCCAAGATGAGCAATTAACTTCTCTGAAGACGATTCCCCCGGTTTCAGACTCTCAGGCAGGAAGGGCAAATCATTATGAAGATCGTGGAGCTCGACAGGATATTCGACATCGACTTCTAAGATGTATCCAAGGGGGTCATCTTCCTTCAATAAATCCAGGTCTAGATGATCAGGAGAAACCCATTTAAACCCTCCATAAGGAAGGGCCTTACACATTCCCCAACCGTATTGGTTATTGGCGTCTTCGTATGTAATAAACTGAGAGGGTTTCCGAGAGTCATACTGTGACATATATATATTATTAGCTTCAGCATACCGATGAGAAACCTGGCATAACCCTCCTCTTATACCAGATTCAACCATGAGCAGCTGATCGTAGTCCAGCAGCAATTGCAGCTCAATTCCTGTGTACAGTAGCATAGCATCCCACGTAAGTCCTGGAGAAGTGAAATAATGCGCAGGATCCACTTTGTGTGTTTTCAGAGTCTGGTCCCTGAATGTTTCAAAGACATCTGCGAGGAGAAGAACATCAGAAGTTAAGTAAATATCACTGTATTCACCTAAGTTTCTCACATTAAACTGGTTCCATACATTTCTAGCATGCTCATAGTCATCGCCGGTAATTTCTTCTTCATTTAATTTATTGTAGAATGCTTCCCTTGGAGGTAGCTGAGTGTCGTTCAAAACGTCCCATGATGTGAGGTAATCGTAGGGGAACACTCCCTTACGAGTCATCAAGCCAATCTTCTCTTCTCCAAAGTACTTCTCTGTTTCGGGATACGTAGTGAGGTTTTTCACTAACTTATCCAAGCTTGTGCTCAGGAAACGGAAGGTATCCACAAACCTGAGTTTAATATCTCCAACATACTTTGAGAATGAGATGTAGCTTTCTTCAGAGCTTGGTATTACCTCCACTCTTTCGCTTGTGCATCCTAACTCCTTAACAATGAAATGAGAGTCATACCCACTCAGATTATGCATGAAGACAGGTATATAATTAGGTGTTTTACAAGCTAGGTTACATTTATTGTGTAAAGATCCTCTATACATCCCGGAAACATGATCGTGATCGCGAACCTTCCAATTATCTTCTGTAAATTCATACCCACACAGGTAGCATATTGTAGAAGCATCAAATGATTCTTGTTCTTCAGCTGTAAGATTAAGAGGTTTAGCAGATTTGTATAAGTCACTAATTTTATTTGCCAGATCCATCAGGCATTCCATAAACTTCTGTGCGGCGTCAGACCCTCGGTAAACATACGGATCAGCAGGAAGAGTTGTTTCTACTTGTTCAACACTAGACGACGGTTTCACATAAACACAAAAGCTCATGAGAGAATGACTTTGATAGGGTGTTGTATAGGAGGTTTCAGGATTAGAGGCGCAGGTATGGTAAGGTGTGAGAATGCTCTCAAAATCAGCATAGATGACATATGGCAGTTTCAGCATTCTTTCCACGTTTTTGAATCTGACGATAGAGTTTTCCTTTGTAGGCATAACGCATCTAGCAATAGCATGTTGCATGCACATTTCTCTATGCTCCTCCAATTTTTTCATTCCACTTGGTCCATGTTGATCATCAAAATGACTGAAACATCTTTTACATACATATATTTGCCCATGATGTTTAGTTTTCTGCCCGCGAATAAGCTTCTCAAAATCCTTTATGTATACATAGTGATGCTTGCCAGCTGAATCACTCAACAGAAGAAGATCGCGATGATCAGATAATTCATCATTGACTACCTTTACAGGAAACACTTCATGTTTTTCATCCAGTCCAAACACATTTATGGACATATTGTTGAGCTTTTCAAATTTAGAGATTTCACCCAAGCTCGTAGGAAATGAGACGCATGAGAAATCGTATTTTTCTTGGTGATCCTGATACTTGCTAACACGATGAGCATTCTTTTGAATGAATTTTGCAAGAACCGCATATATAAAGCATTTCTCGTCACTATAATTTTGAGGGTTTATACAGGCTTTTCTCGCTTCCACAGATGCAGGTAGAGGAATATAGCTGCTCCCTCGAAGGGCATTGTACTTGTTAATACGTAGTCGAACGCCATCAACACTCAGAAGAGCCCAATTACTGCCTTTCAACTTACTTTCCTCCATTTCAACACGAAGTTTCTCGAATTTTTTTTCCAAGATGACGTTCATATCAGTTTCTAAAAACACAGGTTGGTTACGTGTTTTAAATGTTCTGTCACATGTCTCTCCATGAACATTCACAAATTGACAGTCGACCATGATGTTAATTTTCACACTTTTATGTATCGACAGTTCTTTCTTTATAGCTTGAATTATACGATGTTTTGACTCCTGTAGGTAAGTTTTCATATCCTTGAAGGTGTCACAACGTATATAATATGATTTGAGTCGTCCTTCAAATGATGTTTCATACTCGATCATATCACACTCATCAGTCATTGTCAATAGATGATGCTTGCTAGGTTCAAACTTGATTTTCTTGCGAGATACAGTTTTTTCACATCTTTCTTCATGTACGTCTCTTCTATGCTCAGTATTGCAAACATCACCACAATGTTTACACCTGTAGACTCGACTGCATACCAACTCATGTCTCTTCTTATCATAGTTGCGTAGAAAACGCTTATCACATTTGCTACAGCTATAGTCTGGCATAGCATTCAGAACCGTTTCCATCATTTCACCGCTCCGGACTTTTATAATATGTAGTGGAACACTTGTAAATTATATAAATGAATAAATGCTTATAGCACTTTCCACTGACTCGCCTCGATAACTTATAAAAGCTATTGAACGGTAATCTCGCTAAGAGAAGCTGATGTGCTCGACTCGAAGGTTAATTACTGAATAACTATGTAAGCTCAAGCAAACCCTACTTATTCTGAAAACATGCATTTCTCAGGGAACTACATAATTCAAGATCACGCTTGCAGCGCCTTATAGCGGCTTCAATCAGTACTAAAACACACATTATACAGATGTTATACTTTTATGACGATACATTATATATTAGTCATCAACTATCCCTATTTTTACTATTTTTCTACGTTTTTACGTACTTTAAAACAAATTCAGCATCGAATTAAGACGCGAAACGGAGGTTATGTATCTTTACATAACATTACTTTTATCAATATCAGATGACTCACGATAATTCAAGATCACGATTGCAGCGACTCATAGCGGCTTCAATCAGTACTAAAACGCACATTCGACAGATTTTATACTCTTTATGACGGTAAATTATATATTAGCCCTCAAATTATCATTGTTTTTATGGTTTTCCACCGTTTTTACGTACTTTGCAACGAATCCGACAGAAACATTAAGACGCGAAACGGCGGTTATGTATCTTTAAGTAACATTTCTTTTATCGATATCGGCCGCCCCTTAAACCATACTAATTAAACGCTTAAAGAAACCAAATTTCTGCTATATTTCATCAACTCTTCCTATTTTTATGACTTTTTCTCGTCTTTTACGCACCTTGAAACGAATCCAACAGAAAAATTAAGACGCGAAACGGCGGTTATGTATCTTTAAGTAACATTACTTTTATCAATATCAGATGACTCACGATAATTCAGGATCACGATAGCAGCGCCTCATAGCGGCTTTAATCAGTACTAAAACGCACATTCGACAGATTTTATACTCTTTATGGCGGTAAATTATATATTAGCCCTCAAATTATCATTATTTTTATGGTTTTCCACCGTTTTTACGTACTTTGCAACGAATCCGACAGAAACATTAAGACGCGAAACGGTTGTTATGTATCGTTTAAGTAACAAACACATTCCTCTCAACTGAACCCACCTTATAAACGACTACGCATTCAAGATTAAGTTTGTATTTAAAACGTATATAATCAGGAAACTACGTGAGTCAAGATTAACTTGTTTCATTTTTATTTGCCAGTTCAACGTTAACATGCATTTCCCCTCATTTTCAAAGTTTAAACAAGGTAAATGTTTATAATTTTACTACTTTCACGCCGCACAGTCACACACATACACACACACATACACACACATACACACGCATGCACACACATACACACACATACGCAAAATTAAGAAGTGAAACGGATGTATAATATCTTTTAAGTAACAAACACATTCCTCTCAACTGAACCCCTCCCATCAATAGAAGACATAGCAGGTAAAAGTATCACATTGTCCTCACATTAACGGAAAAACCCTTAGCCTCACGCAAAGGCGTCGATTTATAACATTAGTGGAGAAATTGTAGCCTCGAAGAGTCCCGGCGACGTGCTGTCTACAAAAAACAAGTTCAGACAGGAAAAATTACAACTACTCATTCTTTCGTATTTCGGAAAGACCCTAAAGATGTTATCGGATTGTACCATTAGTAAGATGCTTTTAGCTGAAATATAAAATAAAATCTCTTCTTCTTGTTCTGGTTCTTCTTCTTCTTCTCCTTCTTCTTCTTCTTCTTCTTCTTCTTCTTCTTCTTCTTCTAGTCTCATTCTCCTTCATGCTAACAGGGAATATACGCGAACTGAAGGTTATTAGCTGAAATATAAAATAAAATCTCTTCTTCTTGTTCTGCTTGTTGTTGTTCTTCTTCTTCTCCTTCTTCTTCTTCTTGTTCTTGTTCTTCATATATTCTCATTCTCCTTCATGCTAACAGGAAATATACGCGAACTGAAGGTTATTACCTTAAATATTAAATAAAATAACAGCATTCTCCGTCAATTATATCTAAACCGACTTTTTCCGTGTTATGCAAGATTTAAGCTTCTAGAATCAACACAAGCAATGTTTCTCTCAAGAACAGCATTTTTTATAATTGATTTTGTAAGTAATAACACCAATTTAAACTTTATTACAGATCTCTAAGACCCTAGTTTGCAAAGTATTTAAATGGACCCTTAGAGATTCGAACTAGACCCCACAGTACAAAAGCTACCATTTTTATCAATAATTCAAGAGCAGATATTTAGCTGAAGTGTTTAACTTTTTATTTCATCACGCTAACTTTATTGATTCGCGAATAAATCGACTTTGAAGTAATTGCCCCGTCCCGGTAATCGAACTATGAGTCGTAGGGATAAAATTGTCTAGTATATCATTTTATATGCCAAGTTACCCTAATTTGTCTTTGCATCACTATTTCAAGTGTAAAAACTCGCGATGTAGGTGAAATTCAATAACTCTCCGCAACGTAGGAATCGAACCTACGATACGTTAACTCTAGCATGTTATAAAATAATCGTCCTTAACAAGTATTATCATATAAAGTTTATTTCAGTCTTCCAACACAAGCGGTTCTCGAAATAATTAAATTTACCAAATCAGGATTGGAACCCAAGACTCCAGGATCCCGAGCATACCACAGAGGAAAGCTTATAACAATACCAATTTAATAAAATTTATTCGAAGATTTTATCACTAATAGTTTAGGAGTTATTCCAATAATAATTCATAATTTGCACGGGGATCGAACGCTAGGCCACCGACAATCTTCAAAATTAGACCAAGGATGCGTCGTTTTATTATAAGATAATTACCGTTTACCACATTTCGATATCTCATTTAGTTTAGGAGAAATCAGGCATCAATGAGTAGAGTATATATGGGGCGTTTTAAAAACAATTAGCGGCATCCCTTTGAGTGATTTTGAAAATATTGTGCGCAACACAACATTTTAAAACCACTCAAAGGACCCGCCACTAATTGGATGACAATGACGGTAATTGGTAATTAACCTGTCAACCCTTGTCAACCCTTGTCAACCCTTATCGATGGTAATCTGACAGATGATGAGGGTCGACCCATTGTCGGCTTTTCACCGACAAAGACAATGGAGTGTGAAAACACGTGTAATTACCAATTAGCGCCCATTGTCATCCAATTAGTGGCGGGTCCTTTGAGTGGTTTTAAAATGTTGTGTTGCGCACAATATTTTCAAAATCACTCAAAGGGATGCCGCTAATTGTTTTTAAAACGCCCCATATATACTCTACTCATTGATGCCTGATTTCTCCTAAACTAAATGAGATATCGAAATGTGGTAAACGGTAATTATCTTATAATAAAACGACGCATCCTTGGTCTAATTTTGAAGATTGTCGGTGGCCTAGCGTTCGATCCCCGTGCAAATTATGAATTATTATTGGAATAACTCCTAAACTATTAGTGATAAAATCTTCGAATAAATTTTATTAAATTGGTATTGTTATAAGCTTTCCTCTGTGGTATGCTCGGGATCCTGGAGTCTTGGGTTCCAATCCTGATTTGGTAAATTTAATTATTTCGAGAACCGCTTGTGTTGGAAGACTGAAATAAACTTTATATGATAATACTTGTTAAGGACGATTATTTTATAACATGCTAGAGTTAACGTATCGTAGGTTCGATTCCTACGTTGCGGAGAGTTATTGAATTTCACCTACATCGCGAGTTTTTACACTTGAAATAGTGATGCAAAGACAAATTAGGGTAACTTGGCATATAAAATGATATACTAGACAATTTTATCCCTACGACTCATAGTTCGATTACCGGGACGGGGCAATTACTTCAAAGTCGATTTATTCGCGAATCAATAAAGTTAGCGTGATGAAATAAAAAGTTAAACACTTCAGCTAAATATCTGCTCTTGAATTATTGATAAAAATGGTAGCTTTTGTACTGTGGGGTCTAGTTCGAATCTCTAAGGGTCCATTTAAATACTTTGCAAACTAGGGTCTTAGAGATCTGTAATAAAGTTTAAATTGGTGTTATTACTTACAAAATCAATTATAAAAAATGCTGTTCTTGAGAGAAACATTGCTTGTGTTGATTCTAGAAGCTTAAATCTTGCATAACACGGAAAAAGTCGGTTTAGATATAATTGACGGAGAATGCTGTTATTTTATTTAATATTTAAGGTAATAACCTTCAGTTCGCGTATATTTCCTGTTAGCATGAAGGAGAATGAGAATATATGAAGAACAAGAACAAGAAGAAGAAGAAGGAGAAGAAGAAGAACAACAACAAGCAGAACAAGAAGAAGAGATTTTATTTTATATTTCAGCTAATAACCTTCAGTTCGCGTATATTCCCTGTTAGCATGAAGGAGAATGAGACTAGAAGAAGAAGAAGAAGAAGAAGAAGAAGAAGAAGAAGAAGAAGAAGAAGAAGAAGGAGAAGAAGAAGAAGAACCAGAACAAGAAGAAGAGATTTTATTTTATATTTCAGCTAAAAGCATCTTACTAATGGTACAATCCGATAACATCTTTAGGGTCTTTCCGAAATACGAAAGAATGAGTAGTTGTAATTTTTCCTGTCTGAACTTGTTTTTTGTAGACAGCACGTCGCCGGGACTCTTCGAGGCTACAATTTCTCCACTAATGTTATAAATCGACGCCTTTGCGTGAGGCTAAGGGTTTTTCCGTTAATGTGAGGACAATGTGATACTTTTACCTGCTATGTCTTCTATTGATGGGAGGGGTTCAGTTGAGAGGAATGTGTTTGTTACTTAAAAGATATTATACATCCGTTTCACTTCTTAATTTTGCGTATGTGTGTGTATGTGTGTGCATGCGTGTGTATGTGTGTGTATGTGTGTGTGTATGTGTGTGACTGTGCGGCGTGAAAGTATTAAAATTATAAACATTTACCTTGTTTAAACTTTGAAAATGAGGGGAAATGCATGTTAACGTTGAACTGGCAAATAAAAATGAAACAAGTTAATCTTGACTCACGTAGTTTCCTGATTATATACGTTTTAAATACAAACTTAATCTTGAATGCGTAGTCGTTTATAAGGTGGGTTCAGTTGAGAGGAATGTGTTTGTTACTTAAACGATACATAACAACCGTTTCGCGTCTTAATGTTTCTGTCGGATTCGTTGCAAAGTACGTAAAAACGGTGGAAAACCATAAAAATAATGATAATTTGAGGGCTAATATATAATTTACCGCCATAAAGAGTATAAAATCTGTCGAATGTGCGTTTTAGTACTGATTAAAGCCGCTATGAGGCGCTGCTATCGTGATCCTGAATTATCGTGAGTCATCTGATATTGATAAAAGTAATGTTACTTAAAGATACATAACCGCCGTTTCGCGTCTTAATTTTTCTGTTGGATTCGTTTCAAGGTGCGTAAAAGACGAGAAAAAGTCATAAAAATAGGAAGAGTTGATGAAATATAGCAGAAATTTGGTTTCTTTAAGCGTTTAATTAGTATGGTTTAAGGGGCGGCCGATATCGATAAAAGAAATGTTACTTAAAGATACATAACCGCCGTTTCGCGTCTTAATGTTTCTGTCGGATTCGTTGCAAAGTACGTAAAAACGGTGGAAAACCATAAAAACAATGATAATTTGAGGGCTAATATATAATTTACCGTCATAAAGAGTATAAAATCTGTCGAATGTGCGTTTTAGTACTGATTGAAGCCGCTATGAGTCGCTGCAATCGTGATCTTGAATTATCGTGAGTCATCTGATATTGATAAAAGTAATGTTATGTAAAGATACATAACCTCCGTTTCGCGTCTTAATTCGATGCTGAATTTGTTTTAAAGTACGTAAAAACGTAGAAAAATAGTAAAAATAGGGATAGTTGATGACTAATATATAATGTATCGTCATAAAAGTATAACATCTGTATAATGTGTGTTTTAGTACTGATTGAAGCCGCTATAAGGCGCTGCAAGCGTGATCTTGAATTATGTAGTTCCCTGAGAAATGCATGTTTTCAGAATAAGTAGGGTTTGCTTGAGCTTACATAGTTATTCAGTAATTAACCTTCGAGTCGAGCACATCAGCTTCTCTTAGCGAGATTACCGTTCAATAGCTTTTATAAGTTATCGAGGCGAGTCAGTGGAAAGTGCTATAAGCATTTATTCATTTATATAATTTACAAGTGTTCCACTACATATTATAAAAGTCCGGAGCGGTGAAATGATGGAAACGGTTCTGAATGCTATGCCAGACTATAGCTGTAGCAAATGTGATAAGCGTTTTCTACGCAACTATGATAAGAAGAGACATGAGTTGGTATGCAGTCGAGTCTACAGGTGTAAACATTGTGGTGATGTTTGCAATACTGAGCATAGAAGAGACGTACATGAAGAAAGATGTGAAAAAACTGTATCTCGCAAGAAAATCAAGTTTGAACCTAGCAAGCATCATCTATTGACAATGACTGATGAGTGTGATATGATCGAGTATGAAACATCATTTGAAGGACGACTCAAATCATATTATATACGTTGTGACACCTTCAAGGATATGAAAACTTACCTACAGGAGTCAAAACATCGTATAATTCAAGCTATAAAGAAAGAACTGTCGATACATAAAAGTGTGAAAATTAACATCATGGTCGACTGTCAATTTGTGAATGTTCATGGAGAGACATGTGACAGAACATTTAAAACACGTAACCAACCTGTGTTTTTAGAAACTGATATGAACGTCATCTTGGAAAAAAAATTCGAGAAACTTCGTGTTGAAATGGAGGAAAGTAAGTTGAAAGGCAGTAATTGGGCTCTTCTGAGTGTTGATGGCGTTCGACTACGTATTAACAAGTACAATGCCCTTCGAGGGAGCAGCTATATTCCTCTACCTGCATCTGTGGAAGCGAGAAAAGCCTGTATAAACCCTCAAAATTATAGTGACGAGAAATGCTTTATATATGCGGTTCTTGCAAAATTCATTCAAAAGAATGCTCATCGTGTTAGCAAGTATCAGGATCACCAAGAAAAATACGATTTCTCATGCGTCTCATTTCCTACGAGCTTGGGTGAAATCTCTAAATTTGAAAAGCTCAACAATATGTCCATAAATGTGTTTGGACTGGATGAAAAACATGAAGTGTTTCCTGTAAAGGTAGTCAATGATGAATTATCTGATCATCGCGATCTTCTTCTGTTGAGTGATTCAGCTGGCAAGCATCACTATGTATACATAAAGGATTTTGAGAAGCTTATTCGCGGGCAGAAAACTAAACATCATGGGCAAATATATGTATGTAAAAGATGTTTCAGTCATTTTGATGATCAACATGGACCAAGTGGAATGAAAAAATTGGAGGAGCATAGAGAAATGTGCATGCAACATGCTATTGCTAGATGCGTTATGCCTACAAAGGAAAACTCTATCGTCAGATTCAAAAACGTGGAAAGAATGCTGAAACTGCCATATGTCATCTATGCTGATTTTGAGAGCATTCTCACACCTTACCATACCTGCGCCTCTAATCCTGAAACCTCCTATACAACACCCTATCAAAGTCATTCTCTCATGAGCTTTTGTGTTTATGTGAAACCGTCGTCTAGTGTTGAACAAGTAGAAACAACTCTTCCTGCTGATCCGTATGTTTACCGAGGGTCTGACGCCGCACAGAAGTTTATGGAATGCCTGATGGATCTGGCAAATAAAATTAGTGACTTATACAAATCTGCTAAACCTCTTAATCTTACAGCTGAAGAACAAGAATCATTTGATGCTTCTACAATATGCTACCTGTGTGGGTATGAATTTACAGAAGATAATTGGAAGGTTCGCGATCACGATCATGTTTCCGGGATGTATAGAGGATCTTTACACAATAAATGTAACCTAGCTTGTAAAACACCTAATTATATACCTGTCTTCATGCATAATCTGAGTGGGTATGACTCTCATTTCATTGTTAAGGAGTTAGGATGCACAAGCGAAAGAGTGGAGGTAATACCAAGCTCTGAAGAAAGCTACATCTCATTCTCAAAGTATGTTGGAGATATTAAACTCAGGTTTGTGGATACCTTCCGTTTCCTGAGCACAAGCTTGGATAAGTTAGTGAAAAACCTCACTACGTATCCCGAAACAGAGAAGTACTTTGGAGAAGAGAAGATTGGCTTGATGACTCGTAAGGGAGTGTTCCCCTACGATTACCTCACATCATGGGACGTTTTGAACGACACTCAGCTACCTCCAAGGGAAGCATTCTACAATAAATTAAATGAAGAAGAAATTACCGGCGATGACTATGAGCATGCTAGAAATGTATGGAACCAGTTTAATGTGAGAAACTTAGGTGAATACAGTGATATTTACTTAACTTCTGATGTTCTTCTCCTCGCAGATGTCTTTGAAACATTCAGGGACCAGACTCTGAAAACACACAAAGTGGATCCTGCGCATTATTTCACTTCTCCAGGACTTACGTGGGATGCTATGCTACTGTACACAGGAATTGAGCTGCAATTGCTGCTGGACTACGATCAGCTGCTCATGGTTGAATCTGGTATAAGAGGAGGGTTATGCCAGGTTTCTCATCGGTATGCTGAAGCTAATAATATATATATGTCACAGTATGACTCTCGGAAACCCTCTCAGTTTATTACATACGAAGACGCCAATAACCAATACGGTTGGGGAATGTGTAAGGCCCTTCCTTATGGAGGGTTTAAATGGGTTTCTCCTGATCATCTAGACCTGGATTTATTGAAGGAAGATGACCCCCTTGGATACATCTTAGAAGTCGATGTCGAATATCCTGTCGAGCTCCACGATCTTCATAATGATTTGCCCTTCCTGCCTGAGAGTCTGAAACCGGGGGAATCGTCTTCAGAGAAGTTAATTGCTCATCTTGGATCCCGAAAGAAGTATGTGGTACACTACATGGCCTTGAAACAAGCTCTTAGTCACGGTCTACTATTAACAAAGATTCATCGAGCACTTCAGTTTCATCAATCGTGTTGGCTAAAACCTTACGTCGAGTTTAATAACCGACTGCGACAACAAGCTACAAATGATTTTGAGAAGGACCTTTATAAACTATTCAATAATGCTATGTTTGGAAAAACTATGGAAAATATTCGCAATCGCATGGATATACGGCTTGTGACAAACAGCAAAACGTTAGAAAAACTCATAGCTAAACCTATATTCATTGATCGAACCATATATGGACCTAATCTTGCGGCTGTACATATGGCTTCTCGTAAAATAGTGTTCAACAAGCCCATATACATTGGTATGAGTGTACTAGACATCTCCAAGACTCTAATGTATTCCTATCAATATGACGTGTTACTTCCATATTATGGAGCTGAAAATCTTAAACTCTTGTATATGGATACGGATTCTTTCGTCCATCGAGTGACTACAGCTGATATATACCAGGATAAATTACACATGCTTGAACATCTGGATACATCTGATTACCCTGCTAACCATGTATGTCATTCTACACACAACAAAAAAGTGTTGGGAAAGTTTAAAGATGAAGCCTGTGGAAAAATCATTCATCGGTTCGTTGGTCTTAGGCCCAAAATGTATGCTATCGATATTGATGGTTCTGTGATAAAAAAAGTTAAAGGTATAAAACGTAGCGCCATTAAGCAATACATCAACTTCAATAGCTATGTAGAGTGCCTTAAAACTTTGAAAATTGTTAGAACTCCGATGAATTTAATCCTATCCCGACATCATAATATTTCTACGGTTGAAGCTAATAAAATAGCCTTATCACCTCACGATGACAAGAGAGTGATTGAAGAGGATGGAATATCGACGTATGCGTATGGACATTACAGTGTCGAGAATAGTGCCTAGACATGGATACTTAAAGCTTGTCTGTAGAAAAAATTGAAGATTGTTGAACTATGAACTTCGTGCGCCGATGGCACATCTAACCAAGAGAGAAGAATGATAATGCGAATAATAAGAAGAAGAACTGAGGAGGGCGCTATCGTCTTTCAGCAGTGTATACTTGTTTTCTAAATGTTAATGCTAGTGTATGTATCTCTATAAGTTGAATAAAAATTATCTCATTGCTATTATTCTTTTTTTTTATTTCATTGTTTGCCTTAACATCCCTATTTCCTCATTAGGTCAGGTTAGGTTAGGATAGGTTAGATGGACTATAAGATAGAGTAATTGATAATGATGATGAAATGCAATAAATGACTGAATAGGTTAGACTGCTCTTCAACTACTATAAAACAACGCGATTACTGAAGAAAGCTTAGTAAAATACCCCTAGCAACTTCAAAAATACCTGCTTCAGTGCCTTAAAACATCTTCAAACTGGCGAAAAAAATGCTTCTCACGAGTTTAAGATGCCCTGAAAATCCTCAAAATATCTGTGAAGGAGCTGAAATGTCTTAATTAGCGCTCGAAAAAAACCATTAAAAGCGTCTAACGCCTATAAAAGTGTTTCAAAGGATTCTGAAAACCAATCAAAATGTTGGTGACAAAGTCTAAAATATCCCTATAGTGCTTAAAATGTCTCTAAAATGGCTGAAACGATATTTAACTGGTAGAGATACGTCTAACAGCCTTGAAATAGACGGTTCAGTATTCCTAATATCGTGAAAATTATCTTCCATTACCCTTCAAAGTGCTTAAAGCAAACAATAATGGACAGGGGCGTCCAGAATAACTCTCGGATTGCCTTAAATAATGTCAAATTCGTCTAAAATACTCTGAAAAATTTTTAAACTGGACATAAAAGTCTTCAGAATATCTGGAAACAGGCTGAAATATCTATCAACGAGTCTAAACGGGTCTCAATACACGCTGAAAATATATAATATGACTTCTAAATAATCCTCGAAATTGCTTGAAAAGTTGTTAAATATGTTGTAAAAGCGTCCTGAATATACCAAAAGCGTCTAAAAGATCTAGCAGAGGGTGAAAAATTGCAACAAAATGGGGTGAAACGTCTTAAAAATGTATGAAAATGACTGAATAACTCTGAAAATTGTCTGAAAAGATGTTAAATATGTTGTAAAAGTGCCCTGAATATACTAAAAGCGTCTAAAAGATATAACAGAGGGTGCAAAATTGCAGTAAAATGGAGCGAAACGTCTTAAAAATGTATGAAAATGACTGAATAACTCTGAAAATTGTCTGAAAAGTTGTTAAATATGTTGTAAAAGCGCCCTGAATATACTAAAAGCGTGTAAAAGATATAACAGAGGGTGCAAAATTGCAGGAAAATGGAGCGAAACGTCTTAAAAATGTATGAAAATGACTGAATAACTCTGAAAATTATCTGAAAAGTTGTTAAATATGTTGTAAAAGCGCCCTGAATATACTAAAAGCGTCTAAAAGATCTAACAGAGGATGCAAAAATTGTAGCAAAATGGGGTGAAACGTCTTAAAAATGTATGAAAATTACTGAATAACTCTGAAAATTGTCTGAAAAGTTGTTAAATATGTTGTAAAAGCGTTCTGAATATACTAAAAGCGTCTAAAAGATCTAACAGAGGGTGCAAAATTGTAGCAAAATGGGGCGAAACGTCTTAAAAATGTATGAAAATGACTGAATAATTCTGAAAATTGTCTGAAAAATTCTTAAATATGTTGTAAAAGCATCAAGAATATGCTAAAAGTGCTTAAAAAGATCTATCAGAGGACTCAAAATAGTATCAAAATGTTTATGAAATTCCTAGAGGGAGATCAGGGTAGCGTATGATAGGATAGAATAGATAAGCAGAGGAGGGAATAGGATAGATGATAAGAGGATAGAATGAATGTCTAGAAACGTATCATGTTAGTAGAATAGAATAAATAATAATAAGAGGATCTATCTTAGGTTAGGCTAGGCCATGTTAGATTAGGATAGGTTAGGTTAGGTTAGGTTAGGATAGGTTAGACGAGTAGAAGTATGGGACTTAGGTTAAATTATCAAAGACGGGAGTCAATAGTGGGAGCTGGGTTAGGTTAGGTTAGCCATGTAGAAGTATGGAGCTTAGGTTAGGTTAAGATAGGTTAGAAGAGTAGAAGTATGAGGCTTAGGTTAGGTTAGATTAGGATAGGTTAGGTTAGGTTAGTGAGGCAATGTGGGTTGAGGTAACATTATGTTGGGGTAATATATTCAATCAAATCAGAATGCTCCTGTGTTAGGTGGCGTACATCAATATAGTTAAGGACATACTCAGACACCATGAACGCTCATAAGCATACATACACTGCTATGGGCCTTAAGTCATCCCTAGAGATTCCTTCAAACACCTACAACGTCCTGCTTCCCCTACCACCTTACCTAGTAATCCTTAGATTACGCGTGGCGGCCATCTTGCGCATTTGGGTCTGTTCCAGCCTTCCCTTAACCTAACTACTAGGGCGCCAAGACGTTCCCCGTCGTCCTCCACGACGTCCACATGCTGGCAGAGGTCTTCCACCTTTTCGCCGAGTTCTTCCACGTCTTCCGTTACGCCAATCAGTTCGCCGAGTTGTTCCACGTCTTCCGTCATGCCAATCAGTTCGCCGAGTTGTTCCACGTCTTCCGTCACGCTAATCAGTTCGCCGAGTTGTTCCACGTCTTCCGTCACGCCAATTAGTTCGCCGAGTTGTTCCACGTCTTCCGTCACGCCAATCAGTTCGCCGAGTTGTTCCACGTCTTCCCTCATAACATCCGAAACGGGCGCAACTGTCGCCTCGGCCACTAGGTGCTCCCTCCCCGGCTCCGCGCTATTCCGCCTGCCCCTGGCATCCAGTACTTTGACGCTCTCGTCAACTCTTACTACCAGGGCGCCAAGACGTTCCCCGTCGTCCTCCACGACGTCCACGTGCTGGCAGAGGTCTACCACCTTTTCGCCGAGTTCTTCCACGTCTTCCGTCACGCCAATCAGTTCGCCATCAATTTTCGCCGATAGCTCCGTCTTCATCTCTTTCAGCTCGGCAGCGAGGTTGTTTCTCCTCTTCATTTCGGCGACGAGGTTGACGTTTGCCGTCTTCATCTCTTTCAGCTCGGCAGCGAGGTTGTGTCTCGTCTTTATTTCTTCTTTCAGCTCGGCAAAGAGGTTGTCGTTTGCCGTCTTCACTTTGGCAACGAGGTTGTCGTATGACGTTTCCATTTTGGCAAATAATTCTTTCATCATTGCCATCATCCTGGTTTCCGAATCTCCCTCCATCTTGGTTCTAACGTTGCAACTTCTAACGACGATGTAATGAAACTAGAAGCAATTCGACGAATCCCACTTCTGACACCAGTGTGACTTTTGGTGTAGGTTGAGAAGTAAATACGACAGATGTAGTCGAGATAAACACTTTTATTTCCGTAAACAGTAACTTTGTACACTCGTTGCAACGACAAGAAAGTCTTTTCCGATTCTCCAACAGCACGGCTCCGAATTCGTAACACAAATAACTGTCCCTTCTCCGTCGGCACAACGCTTCACATCGTCTCTTCTTTCCGTCGGCACGACTACTCAACCTTCACATACGTCTGACTGTTCTCCGTCGGCACTACTCAACGCTTCACGTACGTCTGACTCTCTGGACTCACACTTTACCGCTATTTATATCTCCCAGGCACTCTTCTGGAAGCTTCAAGAACGTTCACTTATTGCGCTGGGGTACAAAGTAGAAGCTTCCAGTAGCCTCTATCCTTTTCTCTCTTTCGGCAAGCGCCCCAACAATGCGGCCATGCTCTGTCTCTTTCCTTCGGCTCCTTTGCGGTAGTGCCGACAATAATGCGATGCGTGACACTACGGTTGTCGGCAATTAGATGCGGCGGGCGCGGTGACAATATGTTGTTCCTTTAAGAGAAAAGTTCATTTCTGTTCCTTTTGTTCTACATTTTGGCTTGCAGAAAACACAAAACGCGTTTATCAACAAAATTGCAATCAATCAAAAGTGCAATCCTGAACGCGTGACAAATTGTTGCAGCGACATCATACGTCTGATTGAGATAATTATCTATCCGACTACGCCGGCTCTGTCAAATTGGATCTTCTCTTCTTGTCTTTGTTGCAACTCACTGAAGTTTAGAGACTTCACTATCTACCCAGTCATTAACTAAAGGAGGGAGTAGCTACTTAAACGGCAGGTTTCTTGCAACCGGCATAAGACTGATATACCTTTCCGTTTGTTTTTAACAGTATTATAATTCCAGTTTATAGAACTCGGAGAAAGAAATCCATCAAGGTTACTCATGATTTTGAATTGCATAAAAATGCTTCAAAGTTTTGGTATTAATGAAGTAACTTCGAGAGTGGTTGCATAGATTCGCACTCATCGAATTTTAGTGTCGTTTGTTTGAACAAGGCCAACTAAAATCATGACAGAAGTAACAATTTGGTGGTCACAGAAGTCGGTTGAAAACGAAATATAAATCATTCCCCTGGAGCGTTTTATGTGTACGGCCGTTTGTTTTTATCAGTCCCAGACATCAACATGCAATTTAGGAAGGATTATTTCTCCATTCCATGATGTATGTTTTTCTGTAACTTCCTTTCGCCATTAACCTTCCATTTTTGGGGGTTTATTGCTTTCGCTTCTGGCTCTTCTTCCATCCTTTTTTCTAAATTTATTAAATCTAAGGGTTTTGCCATGGCTATAATACTCCATATCGGTTAAGATAAAACGGCAGTAACGTTATAAATCCGCTGATGTAATAGTATTAAATATAAAATAAATCATATTAATGGAATTTCGTATAGTTCGTCTAAATCCTTTTTCCATTTTGCATATTCTCGTATTTTTTGTAGCTGCAACGCTTTGTGCCTTATACAACTTGCTTAAGTGTTATTTGCCGCCAGGTTTTCAGAGCATATCCATGGAATATTCAACGACAGCGATTATATAGGAAGTTTTTATGAAGCTATGACATAGTGTGACGTGGTACAATTTTCAAAGATTTTTTCCCTAATTTTTACTGTTAATTTAGTTCATTTTGCACGAGAATTCTCTGAGATCACGCTACCCCTTTGCTAATGTAACCTAGTTCCACCATTTACTGTCATTTCATAAGAGTCAAACGCAAGACATCTCGAATCTCTTGCAGTAATAGCACTCTGTATGTCACCGCAATCATTGCAGACTCACTCGGAGAACAGCGCTTTTCGTCGCATTAGAAACACACTTGACGATTGACACACTCACTTCGTTTGACTTGTTCGTCACGCTTCGCGAGACCCGCTAAGTCCGTCGCCAAAGCTGACCGACTTGTGAGAGTACTCGCTTGCATAGCCGCAGGAAAACTCCAGAACATTCGAGATGGCGAAACTTCTGGAACGTAATTAAATAACAATCTGTTGGTCAATTTACTTACCTACGATCAGATTAGTTCGCCTGTCAACATTTAATTTATATATGCTTTGGCATCTTATTGGTCGCACGAACAGTCTCAATTAATATTGGTTACTGTCTGATGCATTAGTGGGTATGTGGCGGCATGTATTCCAAATTAGCTCACAAGATATGCAGATAGTGTTTAAGATGTATACTCGGAAACCTGGCACGAAACGCAGCCTGCACGTCATGCATTGTAATGTCTGCATTTCAGATGCATCCCTCCTGTTAGAACCGCCTCTCTGGTAATTAAGGTAACCGTGTGTGATAAACCATCGGACTCGCTTAGTGGTGCAAGTAATGGTCTGCAGGCAATCAAGTAAGAGTTTCTATATATGTATTGCCGCATTCCTGAAGCAAGCAAGTCCCATTTAAACACTGTTGTGCATTTCAAACAAATAACACCGAAGAAATATTTTTCTCGGTAAGGTAGAATAACCAATTTGAGGCTGAAAATTATTTAACGAACACAAAAAGGTTAAAAAACTCTAATATGTGGCATTCACATGATTTCCATATATCTATCTCTAAAAACTGTTAATTCTTCTGCTTCTTCTTAATCGAAGTGTACCTTTATTACTCACTAACACACTCGTTGCAGATACGTATAAGAAAGATTTTTAAAAACTGAATCACTCTAGGATAACTTGGAAACCCCATATTACTTTCTCTCTACGGATAGTAAGTAGGGAATGTGTTATATTCCACCCAAAACTTCGATGTCGAGATTTCACTGGAAATATATGTTCTGAGGCCCATTGAATAAGAAAAAGCATTTTTAGAAAAAGGTCCTTGTGTGTGCCTGTGTGCAACATGACTTAAAAACGAAAAGTAGGTTAAAAACTAAATTGGAATTTAAGTTTAATATATTTCAGGGATGTGAGATAAAGTTTTTGAAGAAAATTCCTGCACCTTAAACTCCCTTTTACATGGAAAATTTTTCGTAAATTTTTATTTTCTCAAAAATGGCTCTAAGGATTTTGATTAAAATGCCATATGTTTAAGGTATTTTTATGATATGAAATGCATATTTTGAATTTTTTCACTATAGTCTATGTATTCCTGTTTACTCTTGATGACCTTTGCATAGCTGGTAAACGATAAGAAATAGACCAAGTTTTAGCATACCAAAAATATAGAATTGGTTAGAACACAAAATGTATGTCCAAATGCATTTTTTGTGGAATGAGCCATTTCGGAGATATTCTTTGTTATTTGTGAGTTTCGGAATAGTTATACTTTTCTCAAATGGAACATCGTTATTCAATAGTTCAAAGCCTACTGTATTTCATATTCTGCAAATATTTATCTCGACTAACATGAAGATAGAGGAATAAGAGTTTGTAAGGATATGTAGTTAGTACTACAGTAGAGAAAGTCATGTGAGTGGAACACATCAGATTATTTTTTTTTTGTGTTGTTTTACTTTCTCCACCGTGTACATAGTAAGGCATTTTTAGAGAAAGATACAAGTGCGCGCGCGCGTGTGAGGGGAAAGAGAAAGGGAGGGAGGGGGGGGGGGGAGATTGAACATCATAACTCAAAAACGAAAAAGCAGTTAATACTAAACTCAGTATTTAAGTTCAGCATTCTTCAAGGATGCGACACGAGGATTTTCCGGATAATCCCTGACCCAAAACTACCCTTTGCATGGAACAATTTTCAAATCTATGATTTTCTAAAAGATGGCTCTAACGATTTGTCTCCAGGCTGTTTTCCTCGCGTTTGTGATTATTGATTTCAAAAATATTTCTTTTTACTACGACTTTGACATTATTTCCGCTACAAATAAGGTTCACTTAAACTTCAACATTATGCACGCATTTATAGCCGTATAGGTGATACCTCCAACCAAAGAAACTGCAGATTTATCAGAACAATTAAGTACCAATAAATGTCTTTTATTCACTATTATTCGCAGACGATCAACTGGTAGTCCCAGAAGATTATGGTGACATGGAGTATATGGCAAGAAAACTCATGTAGGAATATGGAAAATGGGGCTTAAATATTAACATAAATAAAACTAATTATATGGCAATAGGAACACATGTAAAAGATCTAATGAAAGCTTTTGAAACATATATAGTAGATATATAACATTTGTAAGATGAGACAGGATGTTGTACTTACAGCTTAAATATCAGAAATCAACAATTTTTGTACACTGCCTAAGTCTTGCTGAGAATGCACTTTCTGCAAACGCATATTGGGTTTTTGTTATAGTAGTACTCCAATTAATTATAAATCTGGTGAACGGAAATGCTTTTCATGGAATCGGATATTTCAAATCCGATAAAAATTAATGGTAGAGCTGAACTTCTACATACCCAAGCTTTCATTATTAGAAAACATAATGGATCGGAGGATGGAATTTAACGAAATTCGATATTGGGTAATTTTATTAAAAAACTTCGCAATTCATTAACATGTAATATGAAACTGCATATTTCTTTTATAAGCTATTTTATTAATGTTGCAAAACTAATAAAAGTAACAGTGACGAGCACTGGTAGGAATTCTTAAGGCTTTTCATGTCCTTATATATAGAACTAAGCGGGAGACCTGGGTTCCATTCCAGGTAGCGGCGCTGTGTGTGTGTGTGTGTGTGTGTGTGTGTGTGTGTGTGTGTGTGTGTGTGTGTGTGTGTGTGTGTCTGTGTCAGTCTGTCACGAAGATTTCGAAGAACATTGATAAATCCTAAACTACCCTTTAGGTGGAAAATTTTTATTTTCTTGATAATGCCTCTAAGGATTTTGATTAAAATGCCATATGTTTGATATTTTTATAACAAATGAAATGTATATTTTGAATTTTCTGGCTTTGGCCCATGTAGTCCTATTTAATCTGGATGACTTTTGTGTAACTGGTAAACCGTAAGGAATAGACAAAATCTTACTATACAAAACTTTAGATCTTCCTAAAATATATAATTTATGTCCAATTTTTTTTTTTTTTTTTGTAGTGTGATCCATTTCGGAGTTATGCCTTGTTATTTGTGTAAGTTTTGGAGAATTCATACTTATGTGAAATGAACATAGTTATTCATTTCTTTATGTTAGTCGTGCAAAGAGAACAGAATTTCATTGCTTTAAAAGATCTAACTATCGCTCAAAGGCTACAAGAAAATAGACAATAACATAATTTGTACAAATGTTTACCTCAACTAACACGAAGAAGATATAGGAATAAGAGTTTATAAGAACGGTTAGTACAAGAGTAGAGAAAATCATGTGAGTGCAACATATTAGATTTTTACTTCAGTAGCACTGACATTTGAGAGATCGGTTTTGAAATTCATGTCCTTCGGAAGGTCTATGTAAACGCACATAGCAGTCCTTTTCTGTCCTGTAAAGTGAACAGTAGCAGCTGCTTTGTTGATTATTATCGTTTTTTGTTCTTTATTAAAATATCAGCGAACTGCGTTACAGCGAGCATCAGCTGGACGCGCTTTGCTAATTATCTTGTTTTTCTCTTGCTTAAGCTATCATCATAATGGTGAACAAGTTGATGCTCATATGTCAACACTTTTCTACTTTGTAAATACTGTCCACTACATGCCATGTAAACAGACGTGCCGAGTACCAACTTGACAAATAATGAAATGTATGTAACGAAAGAAAGAAAGAAATAACAAAATATGGCCCTAGCTAGTGCATTTGACAAACCGGCTATGCGTTTACACGGGATAACTTTTTTATTTGTGTTTATCTCTGTCTTCCACCATTAAAAATGTTTTATACGGTCATTATATATTTGTGTTAATTAAAATACGTGTTTTAATTATTAAGCCCCACGCTAGTGACGTCATTGTCTAGTTGCCCCATAGTAAAAATGTTGAATTTAGGAGATAGGGAATTCAGGAGATAACGGTGGCTTTCCTTTCATAAAAGAATCTGTGTGTTGCACTCACAGTACTTTCGTTACTCTTGAACTAACTATTCTCAAAAACTCTTAATCCTCTGTCTCCTTTATGTTAATCGGGATAAACATTTGCAAAAATTATCTTATTGCTAATTTTGTTGTAAGTGCAAGTGAAATATGTGAATACACTAGACTTAGAGCGATAGTTTAATGTTTTAAAGCTGGTCCTATATGAAGACTGAGAAACTCCGATGTCTTTGCACGGTCAGGAGATAAAAACATGAATAAGAACCTTCCATTTGAGAAAAGTGTATTGTAAAACTCACACAAATAACAAGGAATATCTCCGAAATGGCTCACTCCACAAAAAATTGCATTTAGACATAACTTGTGTGTGTGTGTGTGTGCGTGCGTGCGTGCGTGTGTGTGTGTGTGTGTGTGTGTGTGTGTGTGTGTGTGTGTGTGTGTGTGTGTGTGTGTGAACCAGATCTACAACTTTTGTGCAGTTAAGATTTGCTCCTATCTTTTACTGGTCATCATGAGAAAACAGGGCTATAGCCAGAAAATTCAAAATGTACATTTCATTTGCCATAAAAATATCTTAAACACATGGCATTTTAATCAAAATAGTTAGTGGCTCTTATCAACATTTTTCAAAAGTTTTTCATGCAGTCGGCAGTCTTATACAAAAATCCATCCGATAGAAAACAGTTTCTGCCGAAATCCCAACGGTTCACTTATTTTTAATTGTAATTTAATACGTTACACATTTTACAGCTGGAATTAACCAATCAGAACTATTCCTCTTCCCGCTCAAGTTTCCTAATGCCCCCTATGTTCATGTGTGGAGTTAATACCTCCTATTCCTGTGTTCTGGAAGGCTGTTGGTCTCACATTGGACCGATTGAAATTTAAGTGTAAATTGAAGTAAACTTTGGAATGAAAGAATACTTGGTTGTGTACAAACTTAGGATACAATATATATAATACAATTTATTATTATATTTCTTTTAACTAATAAACACACGAATTTTGTATTTTATGCAATACATGAATATTTCTTGGCTCTAAATATTTGAATAGAATTTAATAATTTATTAGTTATTACTAATAATTGTTCTTTTAGATCATACGTAAGTTACTAAGAATTATATACCCTTAACATATTGTAAATTATGTATATTAATTATAAACTTGTTTTTAGGACTTGTTCAAAATAATAAGATACCGAGTAAATTAAAATGGGGAACCCTCTACTTTGTGGTTGCGTAATTAGAAGTATATTTTTGTCCCCACTGTCAAAAACTGTGGTATACTTATGCTGTAATAATTCTTCCTGGGTTTAGACATTCGTATAGAACCTTCTTGAGTAAGACAGCAAAAGCAAACTGACTCAAATACAATTCTCTTGCAGTTATTGACTTCAGTTCCTCTCAGTGTTTGAACATTTTTCTCATAATGCCACTTTACTTTGGAAACATGATCGTGGAATATGTAACAAAGAATATGTAGAGAGAGGGAGAGAGAGGGAGACAGAGAGAGACAGATTGAGGGATAGGAAGGGAGAGAGGGGGAAAGAGAAAAAGACGGAGAAAGAGAGAGGGAGGAAGAGAGGGGGAAAGAAAGGGAGAGGGAGGGAGAGAGGGGGAAAGAGAGGGAAACAGAGAGAAAGAGAGAGGGGGGAAGAGAAGGGCGAAGAGAGGAAGACAGAGAGGGAGGCAGAGAGATGGATAAAGAGAGGGTGAAAGAGAGGGAGAGAGGGGAGGGAGAGAGGGGGAAAAGAGGGAGACAGAGAGAAAGAGAGTGGGAGGAAGAGAGGGAGAGAGAGAAAACAGGATAATAAAATCTCATTATTGAAAGGGATAAGGTGAACGATATTGCTAAGCTCCAAGATGGCGTGTATCCATTAGCGCTATCAAACAAACACTTCTTACACATTCCGCTTGGACATTGCTCATCTATAAAAAGTTCCACCTCAAGTATTAATTATTGTAAGTAAGTTTTTTTTCAAAAACTACAGATGTAAGTTTAAAAACCTACTCTACAAATTAATTGCGTCTCTCCTTCTGACAATGTTAAACAGCTTTTAAAAACAGAGGGAAATGTAAAGGCGATTACGGAGGATTAAAATAAACCCAGAATAGAGTTTGTGTCAGAGGCACAACCATGCTGTGCGGTAGCTGCTCTGCCTGGGACCAATAAAAAAAGCAGAAAAGTTTCTCCTCCCTTCCACAATATTGGCTAGCAGCCAAGTTAGTGTTGAACAGTATACCGCGCTTTATCTTTTAAAAAGAGCTGTAAGACCATGAAATTAACGCTTGATTCGGCACCATTTTGGGAACAATTTAATGGTTTTTGCAGTAATTTTGCTAAAAAACTGTTCTCAGCTTTGAATATAGGCTATACAATTAAGGGGGACACCTCGCACAAAACCTAGGAGTACATCTAAAGATAAGGAAACGGAATGAAAGAGAAAATGGTGGAAGTTATGATTTGCTTATCAAATAGCAAAAATTACAAAAAGAAAAACAAAAGAGGATCAGTGGTCAACGGAAATCGAACTCAAGACCACCGAAATACCTTACACGTTACCTAGGAGCTATCTCACGCGGTAGCTTTAAATACTACAAAGCAGTTTATAATTTTCCACAATAATTCTTTGTCATTTTCAAACCTTTTGTATTACAAACTGTATGGCATTTCATAATATGCTCAGAAACTAGAAGTGAAGTTTATTCCTTTTCTCTAAGAAATTTAAGTGTCCGTACAGTAGATGAGGAAAACACAAGAACATAGAATCGTAAAAACTACTCGTAATATTAAGCTGTTTACGTTTATATCAGGCATGGGCACGAGAAGAGAAGTAGCGGTTGGACTTGCCTTACACACCCCACATTCTCTTGCTCAGTGACGAAGGTTGTTTTGATACAAGTGTAGTGGTGGCTTAGTTCCACCTGTGCGGTTGTAATAATTTCTACGCTGTTATTAACTATCAACATATTTTGCATACAATAATTATTACAGTCACCTACTGTGGTTAGGCAAATTACATAATCTTCAAGTTTATCATCTTTCTTTATCTTATGCACGTTATATTTTTACGGTGCTTTATGATTAACACACTAAACTATTTCTCTTTCACAATAAATAAGGGAGTAAAGTTCTATTGCTATTTAGCCTTAAAAGTATTTTAAAACTATTTGACCAACATAATAAATTGTATTGTATTAAATATAATATTATGTTTAAACTTTTGAAACACGAGGTGCAATAACTTTTATTAAATAAACTAATAAGAAATTAAAAACCCTAAAAGTGAAAGCATATCGTGCCTTTTATATATGAGAAACGCGAGCATTCAGAAATTATCTTTTAAAATTGTATATAAACATCTGTGAAATTGCCAAAGTGACGTTTGATATTGTAACGCTTTATATTTACAAGTTGAAATCTGCATATCAAACAACAAACTTTCCTGCTTTTGTAACGTACAACAAATTATCTCTACCACTCTTCATGAAACAAACGTCCCGACGAAGTCATACTCGCCACTGAATGAAGCGAAGGTTAAGCTGACCTTCAGTGATGAGAAGAATGGCTGGTGGAGTGAGGCAAGAACACATTTTAGTGGAGTGGCCCTTTTGAGCCTATTTTGCTCATGCCTGGCACATTCTCTTACTTTAGCACAATCTTTATCTATTCTGTGACAACAATATAGCCTATTGACAGCGGCTTTCTCCTCCGGCATCGCAACATCTTAGATCATATATATTAGATTAATTAAATGAAAAAACGTTAATTATTAAGATGACCAAAAAGGGGAAACATTAAAACATTTGTTTTCATAATAACATGTTAATAATTCTAAACCTTAATCGGCGACATTTCTATATGATTCTTTTTGCCTTGTCTGCCCAGTCATATAATTAGTTGCTCCTTAAATTCAGGCGGTAAAACACCGCAGCAATTAGTTCAAGTCTGTACCATTGGCTACAAACCCGAGTCGACTCTGCAAACTGTTTCACAGTTTCTGCGACACCCTTCTGCTCTTGTTCTTATATACTGCAGTATTCCCTTCTGAATGTTTCTAAGGGGCGGTGGACAACAAAGGAGTTTTTCACCCTTAGCCGCAGGGGCACAGCGGTATTTTCTTTCATGACAAAATAATGTTTTCGCGACAGTGTGCCCACGTACCTTAAAAATCTAATGTTTTACATTTACACGACCTTCTGTGCTCTCTATCTTTAGTGGGTATACAAACTGTTAGTAAGAAAGCTAATTTTTCCATCTATTTAATTTTGAGATAAAAGTTTACAGAGATAGCTACTTTACACATTTTGCTGTAGATATAAAGGGAATAACGATAGTCAAATATTTTACGAATGAACGTCGGCCTTAGAAGTCCAGTGTTTCCATGCAATCTCTAACAACCGATATCGGGAGAACTTCGGGCCCTAATGACCTAGTTGTCGACGGGCCCTAAAACCCTATACACTCACTCATACACTCACTCAATCGCTCGAAAGAACTTCAAAAGAATGATTGAAAAGTTCGGACCATTAATAACGAATATCTCGAAAATGGCTCATGGAAGAAAACCAGTTATTTGGAATAAAATGTGTTTTAAACATTTATAAAATGGTAGAGGAACTTGTGTTTACGCCTAACGTCAAGAAGTTGGCAAACTGCGCATTCATACTCGTTACACCTTGTATAGCCGTTGGACATTACCACATAGCTTTCTTAAAAATATCATTGCAATTTGAAATTTATGTATCCTTTTAAATTTAATTAGACATAAGACATATTCGTGAACATGACAAATGTTGAAAATAATTTATAATTTCTTTGCTTCCATTACCCAAATCTATGATTATGCTGGCAAGTAAATAATGCAGTAGTTAACATTATGCGCTCTCTGCCTGCAACATTTTGCAGTTTTATTTGTGTTTCTCAGTGGATGTTAATCTAGTTACTTTTAATGTCGTATTTCTCGTCTACGGAATCAGAAAAACTTGTCCTCTGTGTTTTTCCTTAACACAGTTTATTAGTCGTGATTCTGCAACTCACAGCAGTTCTGTCCGATTGACACACACTTCACTGTCTTTCTACTCTGGTCTAACAAACAGCTGGCTTCAACGATTAACTCATGAATCACTTTCAACACTCTACCCGGAAGGTGCTTCAACAATTAAACACAAAAGTGATCCTCTATTCGTGCTCTCGCTTTTATAGTCTAGATGAAGTGCTGGCGAATTCTCTGGAAAATACATATTTTCTTGAAACTTCTCCTAAAGAAGCTCGGAACGTGAACGCTTCTAGAACTGTCTGGAATCGCTTTGTTCCGCCGCGTATTTACAAGCAGTCGTATAAGGTAGCTAATACCGCGATTTTTTTTTTTTTTTTTTTTTTTTTTTGAGCGGCGGCTGCCAGTGCACTGCTGCTACCAGAGAAAGTTTAATAATAATTTTGTTGTAGCTAAATAGCTATAGATTTACATTAAAATACATTATATACATATAAATTACATATTTGCATATTCTCTGACAGATAGTTGCCTTTTGCTGCATAGTTCTAAGTGGTAGTGTTCACAAATCTCTCCAGATAGTATACGTACACACGTTTCCGATGTTTTGTTGTTACATATCATATGGTGAAAACTGTCATTTTTGTTAGCACATGCCTCATATCGAAGTTGGCTGCTGTCCACGTTCGGTCTATCATGGCCCCTGTTCCATAGAACTCCAGGGGTACTTCTGCCCTTTTTCTTTCTTTTGATTTTAGTAGTTTCTCTGAGGCTCCTGTGTGCTGTAGAGGTAACAAGATTCTGAGGTCTTTAATGAGGAATGTTTCTCTTACAAGGAGGTAGAAGAGTCTGGATCTGGTGAGAGAAAGTTTAGAGAAGAACTATAGTGATGTAATGGAAAAAAGTGTGGTTAAGGGGCATCTTCCCACGCCTGGGAATAACAATATCATCTCTTGAAATGTATGTAATCCAATAAATAAAGTGGGTTAATAACTAAGTTCATAGGTTTTATCTATTCGCCTTTCCCTCGCCAGGGTTGTGCTCGTAACTTACACGTTGTAATGCAATAATATTGAAAGTGCCTCCGTAGCATCTATCCGTTTAGTGAGTTACTTTCTTAAGACAGTCGTAATGTTAAAAGGACACTGGAGAAACAAATATTAAGCATTTGAAGGTATGATTTAATGGCGCCAGTATGTTTACGTGCAGCATAATTTACAAACTGCTGAAATATGTTCTTTATTATCATCAAAACACACACAATGTGCATTACGAGTAACATAAAATGCTGTTTTAATTGTTGGATATTAAATAATTAACACGCGTGCTAAGACAGCAGAGAAGAAAATACACGCATTTGCATTAAAATTCTGACCCTAATGTTCACTCAGCGCTTTTAGATACACGCGGGGATGAGGAGATTTAGTACAAAATTCCGCGATCAATACGGACTGCAAATGAATGAACATTACCAATATCACCTCCGCTGTTAAAGCTGGCATATAAATAGAACACACAGGAAAATAATGAAATGAATATGTTAGGGTCTTTTTCTACCTCTCTCGTACAGAGCTGACTGCTGCCCTAAGCCATATTAAATTAAAAGGACTCATTTCTACCACTTTCAGAGTGGAAACACTCTTTGGGATAAAATTACTGCATTTTTACTTTCTCTACTGGTAAGTACGGGAAGTATTGTATTCCACCCAAAAATTCGATGTCAAGACTTCACCGGAAATATGTTTTGAGGTCCCCTGAATCCAAAAAGAGCATTTTTAGAAAAAGGTCCGTATGTGTCTGTGTGTCAGTCTGTGTCTGTGTGTAAGTCTGTCAGTCTGTGGACAGCATAACTCAAAAACGAAAAGTCGGTTAAAAACCAAAGTTGGTATTTAAGTTTAATGTCTTTTAAGGATGTGACACGAAGATTTTGAAGAAAATAGCCCCACGCTAAACTACCCTTTACATGGAAAATTTTTGGAAAATTTTGATTTTCTTGCAAATGGCTCTAATGATTTTGATTAAAATGTCATATGTTTGAGATATTTTTATGACAAATGAAATTTATATCTTGAATTTTCTGGCTATAGCCCCTGTAGTCGTATTTACTCTGGATGACTTTTGCATAACTGGTAAACCGTTAGAGATAGACCAAATTATACTATACAAAAATGTAGATCTTGCTAAAATACACAATTTATGTCTCAATACATTTTCTTGTAGGGTGAACCATTTCGGAGATATTCCTTGTTATGTGTGTTGAGTTTCGGAAAACTTAGAACTTTCGTGAAATGGATCATCGCTGTTCATTTTTTTATATGTCAAGTGTGCAAAGATAACAGAATTTCAAACATTTGACTGTTGCATAAAGCCTACTATATTCTAACATTCCCTTTGCACCAACAAGGAAGTAAGCAATAAGACAATTTGTACAAATGTTTGTAAGAATGGTTAGTACAAGAGTAGAGAAAGTCATGTGAGTGCAACACATCAGATTTTTAAAATATATATTCTTCTTTGTGGAGTACATGTTTACCTTTAATATGACATAACTGTTTAAACGCTTTTAACAACTAAAAGTTTTGCCTGTAGACATTTATTTGTAGTAGATCGGGGGAAGATGACCAGGGAATCGAAAGTTAGGTGAATCCTTAGTGTTTAGGTTGGGCGTTAAGTTAGTTTTCACTGAGAAGTCTCTTCTATATAAGGGCTAGGTTGCGTTATCCTACCATTAATAATTATGTGTATTTTGAATGTTATGAACAATGTAGTTTAGGCATGTGAGATGGCAATTATATTCAAGTACTAGTTTTATGCCTTTGTGGTACAATTTAGCATTCAATAAGCATATTTATAGGTTACAAAACATAAAACAAAAGAAGCATATAAATGTATGTAAACGTTAACAAATGAAAGTTTGCTTGACGTAGTTGTTTTGCAGATTTTGTGAATATGTTTTCTTCCCTCAGATTTATGCAACCTTCCATTGCAAATTATGCATCTTACACCGAGAAAATAGTGGCATCTCTTCCAAAGATCGGAATGAGTTGACATGACTGGTACAATATGGCCGCTGCAGGGAAACTGCAGATGGTAAACTACACTACAAATATCCACAATGCTCAACAAGTGTAACATTTATGTCTTTTACGTTATTTATAAGCACACGTGCACTTAAAAATAATGGTACGCTATTGACCCGGTGTCAATTTTATTCTTACTTTGTCTTTGTTGATTTCAAAGCGCAAGAACGGTTAATACAGTGACATAAGCATTTGTCTTTACACTACAGCCAGGTCGTAGTCTGTTGCTACTCGATGGAACTGCAAAACTTAGGCATCTCTCCCGATCCACTCTTATATACAATATTATACAAATATGTATATACTTTTTAATATATATATATTAATGAATATATAGGTATATTTAATTCAACGACTGCTACTGTAAAGGTTTTGCAAATCAATATGAAAAATAACTATAAGATTGTTTGTGAATGTCTACTTCTTAGAAATTGTAATGTTTGTTTTGGCTATTCGTCCTTCATGTAGATTCTTATTAAAAAACTGTAGCATTTGCAGCTTGGGAACATTCCAGTGTAATTGATGTGAATATTTAAGAAACTTGCTACGAGAATATATTAGGCTAGGTTGAGCAATGGCACAAAAATTGCTCATTCTTTGGAAGGTGATTTATTAGACTTGCTTCTAACTTTGTGATCCAACATTTTGAGAGATTATTAGAGAAGATATCAACCATAATTGTATTCATGAGTTTACTCTTGAAGTAAATTCGGCATATTTGGCCACATTTGAAAATGTTCGTTTTGATTCGTTTGAAAATATTTCTTTATTTCCCCAAACGAAGCTAGAACGCCGGTTTTTGACTTATTTGAGGATAGCAATGTTGATTAGTTCCCCACAATGCACACAAGCTTCATTCAGAGGAACTACTCAAACCATTGACGTTTGTCATCGCCAACACTGTTAACTTCCTGGCATTAGTGAAGCATACCTTGATTTTCCGTTCTCTCAAGGCACGCCGAGCTTTGTGGCTCTTTTCTAGGTCTCTATTGTGCCTTTGAATGTTCCTGTGCGGTTAACACGGCTTCTTTATGCCGGCAAATTCCTGAGTTACTGCTTTCCAGATATGATTCACCTAAATATGTTGCAGTTCGCTTTGACTGGACCCTCTTTTATACTTATTTATATACCTGCCGTTTGAGCTTCAAGTGGGAACCGATTCTTGTAGAACTGAGCTTTGCAAACCGCACACGAGTTATTAATTCTCAGACCTTTCTGTATGGAACATTTGCAACTCTATTAGACTGTAAACAAGTGTGAAGAATAGATTGCCGTTGAATTCTCCATTAACCGCAAAAATAACCACTTTCTTAACAGGACACGGGAAAATAAAGTTATTTCTATCATTTTAAAATAAAAGGCGGTCCCATATTTACATGCGGAAACGCAGAACAAATGATAGATAACCTATTATTATAATGTGCAAAACTAAATAGAAAGACGAATATTTAGAAACAATATGATTATCAAATATGGAAAATAAAATAACTACTTCAGGATTATACACAGGGAATACTTTTTTACATTAAGTTGATTCATTTAGATATATACTACAAAAAAGGGAACTAATCTAGTGGAATATTTGAAGCTATTTTGTGTCATATATAACACAATAAGTCATCTAGATCGGGTGTGTCCAACCCGTGGCCCTCGATCCTATCGCATGTGGCCCACAGTGATATTTGTAAGTTATAATATTATTGGTGAAATAAATAATCTATTTGGAATAGGATATACTTGAAAGAGGAAACATTTTGCCCTTTCCAACACATGTTTATCAATCATCCTCTTGCTCAAAACATAGACAGAAATACCCAGCCCAGATTTTTATTTACGATCCTACGATGTTTTATGATCGTTACATTTAGTACAAATTTAAAATTAGTTTCCAGTTTGAAGTTGATCGCTCACACTGTAGTGTCAGTGTTAGAGGTTTAAAGAATATAATTAATTCTGTGATTTCGAAATGTTTGCAGAATGTTTATTTAATATTCTTTTGACTACCCTTGTCTAAAGCAGTTATCGTATTAGATAAAAATACACATTTAACAAAATATTATTTACGCATCCGCGCGCCTGTACTTGCAAAATGACAGCATATTTATACACGTGACAATTATATTGGTAAAAAGAAATCGAACTTTCTATTGAACTTATTTATGACTTCTTATGGTATATAATTCTAAGTCGCAAACTCAATGGTCTTCCTCATACATTTTTAAAATAATTTGACACGATAGCGTTTTTATGACACGTAAAAGTAAAGTGTGCTATGCGCTCTTCTTTTGTAGAAAGTTTGGATAATGAAATGTAGCTGTTTTCACATAAAACCGCAATCTTGGCAGTATGCCATGGCCCACTAGATTGCCACAGAATATAAGTGATGTCGGGGGTCGAGGCACAATTCGTTATTATGTAATCCCAGGCAAAAAATTGGGATGTTGCTACTTAATCATTTGCAAGGCTTCTTTTGGGCCCATGTGGCGCGACTTTCCAGTTGATCATGACTGTGTAACACGAATACCGTATTTTAGCCATCGCCGGAGGTTTTAAATCTTTCTGGTGACATTTTCCAGAGGAGAAACGTTGCTTCTCACTCCGAACGGGAGCAAAAAGCGGAATAGTGGACATCCGCTTATTTCTGATACGATGGTTGGAATGTTTAAACTGCCCTAATTCCTTCGTTCCACTCGTTGCTGCAGATCCTCTCTTTCGGTGAAGAGCATCACTGTACCATTAAATACAAATAAAAAGAGTTTAGGAGCAAAATATATTCAACGGATTTTCTTCTCATATGTACGATTTTTATGAAGATAGCCTTGGAAACCCAGTTTGGATTCCTAAAAAGTTGCATTGCTCCAATGTACGTCATGGATAACATACAGAATAACATAGGGTGTTGGTATACATATTGTAACTAAATCGCAATAACGCGAAATTTCCTTACTTTTTCTAACCGTTTATTTTCCTCTAAATCTGACTACAAATGCAAAATTTCCTTCTCATTGCTAACACAGTTTACAGTCTTGTCTACTATTAGAATCCACAATTGTTCTTCCGATAATCTTTCTCAATCTTTCGATGTATTTCTCCAGTGACACTGACACCAAAAACTGACTAACTCTAAAATTGACTGAACTGCTTACTGTCTGTTCTATTTATACCGGAGCCAGCGTGACGTAACCTTCGAGTGCTTTCCATGCGCACGTGTGCATGACTCAGCAAATAGGCTTCTAGAGCTCGCTGGACACTGCGGTGTTATTTCGCTGTTCGATCTCACACACACAGTCGCTAGTTGTCCTGTAGCCTCTGACCTCCTTTGTTTTGCAGCCATTATTACGGTGACGCACATACACAGCCGCTCGCCTTATCCAAGGTCACCCGGCCTTCTCTTGTCTGTATATTGTTGAATGACCCAATGCCACAATATTAAAAATATAAAGAGGCAGTGAACTCTGAACTAAGATGAGCTGTACGGTAATGTTTTCTTATGATCCCTAATGTGCAGCACCAATCTTCCTATTAGGGATACAAAGAAATGTACTATTCTACACTTATGCCAAAATCACCTTTGGTCGCTTTGTTAAATCATTTTGTAACTGTACTAGATGCTCATGCAATACACGGAAGATCTACGGTTCAAGAAGACGATCCTTCTTGACCGAGACGTTTTTGAAGCTTTCCTCGGTCTTCAATTGGCATAAGTGGTCTTCATAACCCTAAACTTAACATTGCAATGTTTCCTTTCCAAATTTCTTTTCCAAATTATAATTTCATTTCGTGTGGCGTCGTAAGAAGTATAAGCGAACAAATTATTATTATTATTATTATTATTATTATTATTATTATTATTATTATTATTATTATTATTATTATTATTATTATTATTATTATTATTATTATTATTATTATTATTATTATTATTATTATTATTATTATTATTATTATTATTATTATTATTATTATTATTATTATTATTATTATTATTATTATCATCATCATCATCATCATTCGCCTGTTTTAACTCAAAGAAAATATCTTGATTAACAGTACTTTCCAGCACCAGAAACAAATTGTTCTAGACACTGCAGCGATTCCGTCTCACCGCTCACTATCTGGTTGCTCGGCCAGCCATAGGGTCCTTATTTTATTCTGGCGTATCTCAGGGCGCAGGGATAAATAGAACGAATACGTAATCCACAATCAAATTTTACTGCAGAAGGATGTATTTTTTGCAGTTTCTTGGTTCTGGTGTGATTGGATTTCAAATATTAAAATATCGTACCTTTTAGCGCCTCCTTCATATTTTTTCTAAATAAATAGCTGCAAAAACAAAGTGTTCGGATAAAAGCTTTCTCAGTCCCTTTTAACCTTCATTTTTCCAATAAATTAAAATTGTGAACGGTTCGTCTGCTCAAAAAGTATCTCTCTTGTATTTTTCCATAACTATTTATAACAAATGAAGAACGACTTCCCATGCCTCTGCATATTGCATCTAGTTTTGAGGACTTAGAATGGAAGCTGCTACTGTACACATAATTTAAAAGAATAATATGGTTAATAGGACCTTCCTAATAATATATTTAGGAAACCAAGTATGTTTGTAGTGCTGTTTAAAGTGATTGTTGTCACTGTTTAGTAGTATAGGTTATAAGTTTGGTGAAACAATTTATACTTACTAAAATTGAATAACGAGAAAAATTTCTATATTATGTATACGAATGGTTCAGAGTATAGGTTATGTTTCAAATGAACGACCTGTCGACCAAGCAGCCGCCTAGTGTCCATAATTACACTTGTCTTTAAGCAAGCATCCCTGCTATTTGCCTTACGACACGAAACCTAGGAGTACGCCTGAAAGAAGGGAATGAACCAGAGTGAAAGGAAATGGAAATCGTGGCTGATGAGAAACCACCCTATAATTCGCTTACCGACCAGGAAAAACTAGGGATAACCCGGGCGCAGAATGGCCTAAGTGTTTTATGAATGTACCACGTTGACAAATTTCCAGTTACCTTCTGTACTCGTACTTCTAGTAGTGAGAGGGACTATTACATTACAGCCAAACATTCTATGTCCAGGTTTCACTAGAAATGCATGTTTTGTCGCCGCTAAACGAACATATTTTTAGAAAGAAAGATCTGTATCCATGCTTGTGCACAACGTAACTCTTAAACGAAAAATAAGATAAATATAAACTTTTTCCAAAGATGCGATTCAACATTTTCAGAAAAGTCACCTTACTCTAAAATACCTACCCTTCCTATAGAATTTTTTTCTAAATTTATTTTATAAAAGATGGCACTAAGATTTTTTTTAAATTACCACATATTTAAGATATACGGTAACGGTCTTTAAAGTCCTTTTCAAAGTCTGATTCAGAAATAGTTTTGTATAAACGATAGGAGATAGGAGATAGTTTGCGACACAGAAAACCTAGAACTCTTTAAAACACAAAAGTGTTACCTGGAAGTCTAGTAATTATTCTTATATCTCACATATTTTGACTTTAAAGCTACAAATAAGGTATTTTTGTTTTAGATTAATATTTGAAAGTTTAAATTGCATAGTATCATTGCAGTATTTATACTATGACAATATCCTGTTTTTAATTTGCTAAACCGAACCTTACATTTTTATGTAATGGCTGGTAAGATTGTTATTAATATGTTCCTTTTCTCACTTTGTCAAAAATGGCAACCGACAAATGTGGGTTTCAGTAAATACATAAACATAAACTGTAGTGGTTAGAGCAAGCTGTCTCAATGTACCAGTTTTGTAGCCTTTTTGTCGCTTAACATTTGTATGTACTTGAAGGTTCCCATCAATTCCAACTTGTAAGCGCTGATCACTGTTCGTATATTCCATTCTTGTTGGAATCCGACCACAAAGGAGGGGATATAAAATATTGTAGAAGCTTCTTGGTAGGTCTTCTGTCTTTCGCTGTTCCTCCTATCCCGGCATTTTTTTTCTTTCTGCTCTCCCACAACGCTTTCTCCGTCCTTTGCCTCTCATCTGAGCAAAAGTTATCCGTACTCCGGTAGCAAAAGGAGTGAAAGTATGGCAAGAATCCATTCTTCCCGAATCCTCTCTTTGAGTTCTATAATTTATAGAATTCCTCCGCCTCTTCTCTCGCTGTGCCAGTGCAACTTATGTACAGCTTAAGAATAATAAGTAAAACAATGGAAATGCCAGCATATTCTTATCGATCTAAAAGTTCTTTACCAGAAGCTACTACTCCGTGATGCAGTAAGTTTAAAGCTTATGTATCTTGTGTGCAGAACGATATGCATACATTTAATACACTAAGCAATATCTAACGGATATCATAATGTTACACTTCATAGCACAACTAATTATAACTATTTATTACTAACGCGTTTTGAATAATGGCGGCTCTTTTAGTTTTAAACGGGCGAGGCGCACTTGAAGCCTTTTTAAATGAAAAACTGGATGGAGCAATCTTAACGTAAACTTACCTTGTTTTATTTACTTAGATATCTTTCTCACCAAATAAAGTGTACAAGAAATAATACTAAATTACCCAAGCGTATTCAATAACACACTTGACATAATAGTGATACCGTAATTATTGTCGGGAAGAAAGAATTTATTAATAAAATAACTGCTAGTCATATAAAGACATAATTGCAATAAAGGACATAAGCGAAATCAACATAAAATACAAGTATTCGTAGGTAGAGTTAACAGCTCATTATCAATTAACAACTCATTAGTACACGCAACCAGGTAGCGAATGTTAGCCGTAAGATTTTGGTGAACTAGTAAAGTCACGTAAGCCGGAATTCTTAGAATTAGAAAGGCGAGTGAAAGCTCTCAAAACGATACAATAAATAGCCCGTGAAAAACAATAGCCATTATGTGCTGTTTGTCTCACTCCAGAGAATTTTGTTTTTGTCGGTCTGGGTGGCTCAGTTGGTTAGACGCTGGCCTACGGATCCCAAGGTCGCGGGTTCAAACCCGGCCCAGGCCGATGGTTTTTAAGTGTGCTTAAAAACGACAGCTCCATGTCAGTAGATTTACTGGCATGTAAAAGAACTCCTGCGGGACAAAATTCCGGCACACCGGCGACGCTGATGTGATCCTGGCAATTGACAGCGTCGTTAAACAAGAAAATAATTTAAAATCCAGAGAATTTCTTTTTACCGTTTGAAGTAGGTTCCCTTTCGGGAACGTTCTCTTTGTATTCGAGCCTATATAAGGAGCTAGCACCAGTTGAGGACAATAGAGTGGTTAATTTTTCAGCAGACATTTTGGAGTGACAGTTGACAGTGCCGAGTGCAGTTCAATTGTTTCACTCCTAGTATACAACAATATCTCTAGTGTAACGTTTGTGCTACTCCATGCGCCTAAGTGACAGTCTAACAAACACTAGTGTTTTCATTTGTTGCAGTTATCTATACAGGTGTACAGAAGACCTTTTAGCTACTTCCGCCACCAGAGGAATATTTTTGAAGGCTTTTCTTAACAAAACGTGCTATAAATACCATCAGTGATTGCAGGGATAATAATTAGGGAAGCTAAGATAGCACTACAGTAGGAATGATTGTGACGATGTTAACTATAATTTCCCTGTCCTTTCTCAAAACCGAAAATTCTTTAAAAAAGAAGAAAAAGGTGGCCAGATTTCCGCATCACATCGTGAAAATCCTCGTATACTGAGGCGTTTGACGCCACGCTAATCGGATGTTAGCGAAAGCACTTGACCATAAATGTCAGCGACTGGCACTCTAGTATCGCCATGAATGCTGTAGAGGTATTATGTCTACGTATTATGTAGGTATCGTCGGTATAAACGCTATAGCAAAGGCAGGGACAATGCTGTTGTGCATCCTATTTTAGAGGCAGCTAGCTCTGCCAACCTTGTCAATGTAAAACTTGACATATTTTATATAAATGTTCTAAAAAATATTGTTAATAGGGCTCTAACATTTCACAAAAATATACCATATATGCATGTGAGCTCTTTAAAATGCGGTTTATGAATATTTAACTATCTTACTGGTATATTGTATTGTAACATCAGGCTCGGTGTACAACAAAGGACGGACGGGGTCAAGCTACTTTACACCGCATGCCGTGCTGGCGAGTGGGCAAGGGCGTTCAGGGCCGGGCTGCTTCATGCAACTGCTGTGCGTACGTGACTGCCAACAATCGAGGCGGCAAAAACAATCCGGATTTCGAGAACATTCTTGAGACTTCTGGCTGTGTCATTTCCGAGGGTTCGGGGTTTTCAGGCGCTATAGATGGAACTTACCAGAAAACCGAATGAACTTGAGACAACCTTATGCACGCCTGCTGGGAAGTTCGATAAAAGCAATCAAGCATTCCTATCCAGCGATTTGAACATGTGATATTTAGGTGACTACGCACCTATCCATTCTTTTTCAGCCACATTATTTAAACTGTCTGTAGTACAATAGGGTAGCAATGTATATCTAGGTAGGTAAGTGCTATTAGACTGTTTGGCGGTACATATGAACTAGTGATAGTGTCACTAATTATGGCAGCTCATACGTTGATATTGAACCTATGTTTGGAGTCTCAATTTGTACACAAGGGTTTTATTCTGGCCATACATACATGTGCAAGGTTAAAATGTCGTTTCTAGTGGAAGTGCATTCGTGTGTGAAGAGCAGCAAGTTGGAAGTTGTGGTTGGAGTGTGTATTACTGTAAACACCACTGCAAGAGTTGTAATCCTCCTCCTGTGCACCCTAAGATGGTATGGATTGTGCTCCTGATCATGGTCAACAGGCCACACATTACCTTTACATGCCAGTGCCCACGCCACTTGCCAAAAATAGTCTGAACAAACTGTGATACCCCATCGTTCTCCAACTTCGACGTTTTGCAACTAGCTAACCGTGGTTTTGGGATATGGATTAGTAGACGGCAGGTTAGAGTGGTCTATTCCGTGATGCAGGGAGCATACTAACTTGCCATGTATCCCCTAGGTACAGATTATGGGTAAACAAATATATTATGAAACATGAAGTATTAAAGATCTGGAAAAGAAAGTGTTCTAAATTGGGAATTCAGATTGCAAAAAATAGAATGATTTACAACCTTTACTTTGCTGATGACAAAATTCTTATGATGAGAGATGAAGAAGAGGTGGAATGTATAAGCAGAAAATTATTCGAAAATTATTAGAAGAATACAATAAATGGGGACTAAGTGCCAACGCACCTAAATCCGAAATTTGATGACTGGAGACACAAAAGAGGATTTAGAAGTGGAAGGAGCAAATAAAATTTAATGTTGGAATTAAGTGGAATATTTGTGGGTTAAAATAAACAAGAGAAATATGATGAGATCACACACAGAAATAATAAGGGGAAATATGCATTTTCAACACTAAATGGAGTTGTATGGGACAAAAATATTAGCAAAAAGCAGAGACATGTTTATAATAGTACTGTCAAAAGAATAATAACCTATGGTGCTTACGTATGGCTACTTACACACACCACAATAATTAAATTACTAGCAACAGATATGGACTTCTGCAGCAAGAATTTCCAAAAGAGACAAATAAGAAACGTCATTAGGAACTTTATGGGAGTAAAATTAACAATTTTGGATGAGATTAGTTTCAAACAATTGAAATTGTAGGACATGTAACTCAAAAAATCGCAAGAAAGGACGACCATCGATAACTTGGAAGGATAATGTGACACAGGCAATGAAGAGATTACATTTGGAAGATAACACTTCAGCAACGGAGAAGAATGGGGAAGAGCTATCGGAAGATGTGTTACACATTAAAAATCTATTAAAAATAAACAAAATAATAATAACAATTATATCGATAATAATAACAACAATAATAACAACAATAATAACAACAATAATAACAACAATAATAACAACAATAATAACAACAATAACAATAATAACAATAATAATAACCATAACAATAATAATAATAATAATAATAATAATAATAATAATAATAATAATAATAATAATAATAATAATAATAATAATAATAATAATAATAATAATAATAATAATAATAATAATAATAATAATAATAATAATAAATAAGAATACCATGAAACTAAACAATGCTTTAGATTTCAAAGAGCATACGCATTTTCAATGCCTCTTTTGATTAGCTTAAATTTCATAAAGAATAAGTTGTTGCTGATGTAATGCCATAACAAAATCAAATCTTTTAATATTATACAACGAAAATTGTAATTAATGTTCTTCCACACAATAGTCGTGTGTAGGACAGCATTGGAACGGGTAGAGTGAGATTGGAATATTCAGTGCCATGTTCGGGATTTGAACGACGGATCTACCGGTTACCGTCTGGCTGCTCTAACCATTAAGCTATCATGGCCAACATACTGACATGATATCAAATTCTTCAACTCACTCGCATTTTTTAATAATGTGTGTGTCCGAGATGTCTTGCTGCAGAAAATAACTAGAGCAGTATGCACTTTGTTACCCAAAAGATAGTGTTTTATAATGAAGTAAAAACATTAACAGTCATTTGTAAAAATAACCGAGCTCTCCAGATCAAAATATATTATTCGCATCCATCTATTACCTCTTGCGGTGTCGAAAGCAGTTTCTCACGATATAACATTTAGGTTAGGGGTGCATAAGGTTCACGTTCGACATCCTCCGCATTTACATTGTTGTCTACTGCACAGGGAGCCGTCATTAGCATTTCAACCACAGCGAGGACAAACTGGTGTACCGGTACTTCGCTGCTGCGTATGCCCGAACTTCTGGCAGCGAAAGAAACACATGAGGGTCGGGACATACGGACGAACGGTTGCACGTTCATACACGCAGAAAATGTATTGCGGCAGAGTCGTACATTAAAACCGTACGTAAGGAAGACGGCTGGTTGTACTTTTTCCTGATTAAACGGTAAGCAGCGATAACGCCTTCGTCGAAAAGGCAGTTAACTATGTCCTCATTAGTAAGGTCAACTAGACTGGAGGTAGGAACTACGCCACGAACGGTATTTAAGGTTTTATGGTTTTCTACCTTAATAGGGTAAGAGTCCAGAAGGGTGACTTTCAGAAGTTTAGCAATATGGCTGTCATGAGCAACCTCTATTAGCAGGCTGCCGTCCCTACATCGTGTGACAGTTTTTACTGGACCAGAGATTCGATCAAGTTCTTTTAACGTAAAACGGGCTCAAGCTGGTTAGTGTCCTCTTGTCAGTTATCCGCATTACTAAAAATCGGGATGTTGAAGGGGTTGAGTGCAGAGGATACATGATTATAAGGTGCCCCTTCCGTATCTGTCGGCGTCAGTCTGCCATCCGGGGCATAAAAGAAAGACACCTAAAGCTTCCGGTCTGTGCCGGCCCGAAGCGCCCGCATCAGACTTGATCTCAAGGAGTATTTCGGATAAGTTACCCTCCGCCTATCAATACTTACCGGTATGCGACAGGTTCACCAAAGGCAGGCCCGACTTCATGGTCCTACCACCACTATAACCACCGGTGGCTCCCCATTTTAGGCCACGCGGCTTCAACGGAGCCAGCGTGGATTTAGGGGACTTGTTAATTACAACGAGCCTCAGACAGCGGTAACACGTCGGGTCCCCGTGTACATCCCAACGGCGCACGGCCGCCGAGATACACATGGTCCCTAAGGAGCTACGTGGGTGTACATGACAATGGAACGACTCTGCACCTAGTGTCGTACAAAAGGGGTAGTGAGGAGGGTACACTCAACCTTCACGCCTGAGCCTCCGAAGAGCACACAAGTTGGAAGCTGCGTCGAAACCGTGGGACAGGAACCACATGAGATAGGATAGATCCCTATTGGTGATACAAGAGTTACAAGGCTAAAACTTAACCTACGTATAACAATAAAACCTAGGAGGGGAAGAGAATGCAACTAAGAGTGTACATGGCTAGACCGAATGGAGGTGAGGGGATGACGATGACGATGAATAGCTTGGGAAACCGGGTACGCCAAGACCCGTACCTACCGTAGTAGGTCCCTGGGGAGGTCAGAATAATCAATTGATTCATTATGATCTGCATTGTCTGTCAATATATCACACCTATTTCGCGTAGGAATAGCAGAAATGTGTTGCACTGTTATCCATATGCGATTGTGAAGTGCTTGTTGAGGGAGTTAAAAATGCACAAAACGCCTTGTTTGTGTTTTCCGCACCCGAAGGTTTGCTAACCTGGGATATTGATAATTCAGAATGCTTGGCAGTCTTCTTTTTAGAAGTTTGATCGTCAGCTGCTTTTCGCACTTTCGAATGTTTCTCAGTTTTGTTGCTGGCATTACTAAATGATTTGTTCATACTGAATTTGTGGAATTAACAAAAGGTAGGTACGCTACCTAAATTTTCTGTTGGTAGCTCATCTTGCTCCATTGGGGCAGTTACCATTTAGACCCTCGTGTGTGCCCGCACATACAAGTGTCCATGCCAGAAACCAGGCTTCCACGGCAGTCGCACAATTCAACTCACAGCCACGCAAATACACTAAAGTAATGCTTTATGACACTTATGGTCACTTGGCAAGTCTGAGCACACCTTTTAATAAAGAAACCAACACTCACCAAGACAAGTAAACTGATCAATTGCTTTAAAACACGGAGCTTGTGATGAAGATCGCTTGAATACAATCCCGGCTGCACTCGTTATTTCGAAATCGATACATTTAACATTGGAGACGAACCGCCCTGAAAATCTTTCGAGCTGATGTTAACTCGTAACGTTCCACCTTCATAAATTTTAAAATACTCAACATAGAGGGAATTAACACGGCTCTTTTGGCATGTGTATGCATAGCGCCTGTGTCGCCTCTGAGGGATGGTATTAGGATCAAAGCGCTGCCTTAACCTGCGGGCATGGGCCAAATCTGGAGAGATACACGTTGATACGTAGCGCCAGAATCATGTGACAATGTGCCGCACAAAATGACGATTCAAAAATGATAAAAAAGGAGAGAAGAAGAGAGCGATTATATTCGTCCTGGAAATGGAGGAGGGTGACATTTCAAAGGGAGTTGTAATATATCTCCCGGAGGTTAATTAAAACTGCAACTCAAGGCAGAAATTTACGTATTTGAATGGTTTCACCATTTCATGCTGGAGATTTCTCAATGTTTCAGTATAGATCATTGATAAAGTATGGCGCCTTTTTATTGCATTATAGTTGTTACTGAAATTTCGAGATTAAACGGTGTTTACACTCATATCTCTTCTTCCTCCTTGGCTATACTGGTATTATTTGGTCAGCCATCTAAAAAGTCGTTTCCTTCCTTGTCTGTTTTTACAGTGGAGGAGAAAATCCCGGTCACAGACGGAGGTCCACGTGCTATGGCCAACAGTGTGGTGTTCCTTGCACCCTGAAGGGGGAGATGTGCCCACTAAAAAGCACCTACAAGCGTTAGTACGTGCATTTGTATTTTACGTGGAAGTTTCATGCTTTTGTGGGGTCCCGCGTAGCACCCCGGTTAGTATGTGAATGCTACTAAACTGGCATGCATTGCATGTGAGCGCTTCAAGTGTGACTTCTTGGTAAAGTCCATGAAACCCGGGCTTTCAAGCCCCTTTGCATCCTGTCGTTTTAAAATAAAGCTTCCGAACTAAGCATTATTATTGGTTTTGCTATACTTTTATGTAATTTTAATTTTGACATAGCTTTTCCAAATTTTTCTTTTAGCCCATGTACTTTATTGTGCCCAACTAATTTGGCATCTGTATATGTCATTCTTACGAAAGACGTTAAAGAAATATTATTGCCTATATAAGTAAATGTCCCAACCTGTTCAACTATTCTTTCGTCAATTACTTTTTTTAATTCCAAAAGGTTCATTTTCTTAAATATTAGCAACTTAAGACTGGTTCCTCTATAACCATCGAAATTGTATAACACAGAATAGAACACCTTGCTTTAATCTGGAAAGGTAATATTCTTCCTTATAGCTTGCACACTTGCGAAGTGATTTCACGGTGATTGGCGCGATTTTTGGCCTGTTAAACGCTTAAAGAGGAGTTACAAGAACATTAATTTGTGTTCCTGGGCATTAACATTTTATGTAAGTAGTAAAACCTACCGAGTCGTTGTTTCAAAACAGTTTATTAAATATTTAAAACTTTATAGCGGCAAAATTTTATGAGGCGCATTTATAAATAGTTCTGGAAATTTTTATGAAATATCATACATTTTTAAATATAACCACTGTCACAGTGCCCGAGGTTTATTGCCTCAGGGATCCAAGCACCTGTTTGCGTTATTGACAAGACTCTAGACCGTACAATCACTATTTGTGTGCGGTTCTGGCTTCAGAGGCTTCGTTTCCAGGCACTCGAGAATATTCAATTTCAGGAAACTTTCTGATTGTATGCGGGCACTTTATAAGGGCTGCTGAGCGCAGGTTTAGAAATTTCATGTTTATGAAGCGTGCAGTGGAGAGCGACAATGAACAATGCCTAGTGCAGTGCAATGTGAGTTGTGATCCGCTAATGACAGCTCTGCTGCTCTAAGTTTGTATAACAGTGACCTAAATAAATGTAACGTTAGTGGTGCACTAACAAATTAGAGAACAAATATAGTGTGATTAGTAATAACTACAGTTTTCATTTCTTGCAATATTTTCAATCACTTCAAATGAAAATATGTTACACAATCATATATATTTATAACATGAAAATTTGCTTTCAGTATAATAAACATAAAGGAAAAATAAATATAAAGTTGACGCTTAGTAGACAGAATAGACACATGAGGGGAAAAAATCACACAAGAAGCAAAGCAGACAGCAACAATAAATGGAAACATCAGGAAGAGGACAAAACGGAAAGGAATAAAAGAGAATTTCCCCTTATCCAACTAAGCTTAAAAGGAGATTCTAAAGCTTGCTCTTTGGGGATACCATGCAACCGCATTTTATCCGGTAGGAATTCTCCCAAAGGCTTTATAAAAGAAAGAGGTTTCCACACTGCAGTTAAAATGTTATTGCCGCATTAATAAAAAACTCTTAACACAAAACGCGGCAAAATTAAAGTCCACAACTTTCTTTTTCACACAACTTGCTACACTTATAATGCATGGAAGTTCATAATCTAAAACTCAATTCAGTATTTGAGTGATGAAGAAATTATTTTTCCATTGTAATGATACTTCCCACATTGCGAACGTAGTATTATTAAACACATTAATATTATTGTTATTAAGATGTTAACGTTTTATATGGAATGTAGAATAGAAACTAAAGATTTAATTCTGCAAGAACAGAAATGCTGTATTAGAGGATGTGAAGAATGTATCACAATACCATAGTGATAACTCACCGTCACGCCGCAACATACCTACCACAATGACCCGGTCCTGAAGCACATGAAGGTGCAACAGATGAAAGGAAATGACGAGGGAAGAGAATGATGGACAGGATTTGTGGAAGGGGAACCATCATAGCATTCACCTACCGACCTAGAGAAATATAGATAACCCATTGTCGAAGTCGATGGTCACTGGCAATCAAACCTGATACCTCTAGAATTTTTAACAATGTACATAAGAACATTTGCTTCGTAACACCGGTCGAATTACTTATGAATCCTTTAAATCTATCTTTCTTAGGGTTCGATAACTGTTACTGAGCGGGATGGCTCAGGCAGTTTCGTCTGAGGCCCACGTTCAGAGGTCGCGTGTTCGATCCCAGAGGCCGGCCTACTTCACCCATGAGTTTTTCAGGGGTTTCCGCAGATCGCCAGGGTAATGCTGGGCAGGTTAATTTCAACACCCGAGTTTCCTGTGCCCTCATTTCAGTTCACCTCACATTTATTTTTACCCGTTTCTGGCTGGTCTCTTTCAGGGTAGTAAGTGTCAGCAAGGGCCTCGCCGTTGCATAGCAGGGAAAAAGGATGCTCTCTCCGTCTCTCGGCGAGGGTCTCTGGTATCCGGTCTGTGATCTCCCGTGTGGGATGGCTATCATCGCGAAGGGGGGGGGGGCGTGAAGCCGGATGTATATATTATGGAAACAGGAGCTTGTCCCTGCTGTCTCTTCTCGCCTCATTCTTCATTCTAGGGGTGCCCTGCAAGGGGCATGGGTACAAAGGTCTTCAAGGTCGACGTGCTGTATCGCCTCCGCGAAGTCCTGTCCTGTCCTGTCCAATCATATCCTATCCTATGAATAACTGTGTCATCTAACGCCAGTCATTAAACTTTCCCTTGCTTTTTTTATGCAGTGAAGTTGAATCAGAACCCAGCCCTTGTGGAAAAAGCATATCTTTGTTCCCAGCGCATTTGTTAGTGTTCCCTTCTCTGGATGATACGGTGTTGTATGTTGGAGTAAACAGAAAACTTCTTTGAAAATGAAAGTGGAAGCTATGTACTAGTACATATTTTAAAACATTGTTCTATTGTGTTTATATCAGCAATGTGTGTATACAAAAAATACTTTGTTCTATTTGGATGTGCGAAGGTTCTCAAGGTGTACTTGCAAAATTTGCAACATTTATCAATCTGCACTACACTCGTAAAAAAGGTGATTTGGTCCTAGTCAGCCCAAAATGTAATTAAATGATCCCCGGTATCAACGTTGTGGTGAAAACTCGGATTTCATCGCAGCCGCAGGCAAAACAGGCAACGCGGAGTGATATGTAAGGAATTCCAATATCACAACACCACGTGTCGTGGCAGAAACAAATTGAATTGTGTTAAAAAGAAGGGGGGGAAATACACACATAGATACGCTTGTTCCAGGCGATTGCCTCGCCACAAATTAGTGCGCCGTTATAAAATCCCGAGGGGCTGCGGTACTGCTACACCTGTCATTCTGGAAATTGCTGGTTATGAGACTCATTAGCCGGGCAGAGCATGTGTGCCTCGCCGGAAATAAAAATTTTAAACGCGAGTTAAAGCAATTGTAGCGGCTTTAGCGAGGATGAGATTCGCAATTAAGAGCCCATAACGTCAAAACGTCCAGCTCCCCTTTCGCAAACATGGGGATGAGAGTTTAGTGCAAGAAATGCTTGAATACTAGAGGTTAATCTGATATTCATTTTTGTCTTTGTTAAATTTTAATGAAATAAACCACACAGCACTCGTAAAAATCTCGTATATAAAGACTACACCATTGTTCTGGACACTCCTACAAAAGTCTTCTGAAGTACCGTTTTATTCCCAAGCAGACAGATTCTTAGTGAATTTTAATAACTGATTCTTAATTTAAGCAAGCGTTAGCTGAAATCATAATGATAATAGCATCTAAATTAAATGTATAGTCCCTAAATGTTTCCATTCCCGCCCAGGATAATAGTGCATTCATACTGATTAGGTTGGCAGCATCTGACGCAGGCATTTGGGAAGTCTTCAGGTCAAACCCTGAGGTGCATTCTTGGCTAATGGGCTTTGCAAACAAAAAACTCGGAGGTAGCTGTTCATCAGCTGGACACGCATCTATCATAAATTTCCTAGATATTCTGATACCGAATATGTGGTCTGAATTTATGCACACTCAATATTATTCTTTGCTTCTTTAACGTATTTTGAGAAAACTAATTGAAGTAATTGCGTCTGATAAAGAATGTAATCAACTTCTCTAGTTTACAGCCCTACATTCAAGGATATACAGGATGGAAGATAGTGCTTCGGCCAGAATAACCTAGCTAACGGTGGTTGCAAGTTTCGTTTCGGTAGGTGCAATCTTTTTGCAAAAATGTTCATTTTTTGGCAATGTTAATGGCAACGCTAAGCTGATGGGATTAGTCCTCGCACATACCAGAGGCCTGTTTTGTACGTAAGAGGCGTATGCTTCGAGGCCAGCACGATCTTCAGATGTAAACACAACACGTACCCAGTGCGTTTACCATACCGCTTAAGTGGGCACTATCGCGGGCAAATCCAAACGAATCTAATTGTTATGCCTGTTAGGTGTGCATATTATTGAAATGATGTATTCGTTCAAGTAATAATGAAGATTCAGTTTTGCATAGTTAAGGAAGCAGAAAAATAAAATAATCGAAACACGTGTTTTAGGGTTAAAATTACGTTGAAATAATTGATACAGATTTTCCCAATAGTGCACATTATTATTATTATTATTATTATTATTATTATTATTATTATTATTATTATTATTATTATTATTATTATTATTATTATTATTATTATTATTATTATTATTATTATTATTATTATTATTATTATTATTATTATTATTATTATTATTATTATTATTATTATTATTATTATAATCATCATCATCCATTGTGAGATGAAGCAGCAGTAATCGCTTTTAATGAACAAATAGGTCTTCCTCTTCATTTTTTAAAACAATTGCTTTCTTAGGTAAATCAGTGGTTAAAACTGCCACCCAACCACCAGTGCTTATACCTGGCGCATGAATTTGTTACCTACCTTTCCCTTGCCCCTCATTTTTAGTAACACCATGTCATACCTCCCCTAACCTCCCCTCCAACGGAATGTACCGGCAATTCAAGATGAGAACACATGGCATGGTGCTGCCAATTTTCGCTTAAAAATTACAGTTTACATATTTTAACATTAAATTGTGGCTAAATTCATTCGAATTAACGTAAAACTGCATTACAGAATTATTTGCACTATGTTTACTCGCAGTTAGTGAAATAATAAACCATTTATATCCATTCGTGAAGAGGCCAGATGGCTCCAAATGTTTGGCAGAAATGCTGAACGTGATTCCCACGTCCTGAAACATCTGAGAGGCTCTTGAAAACGGTTTGGAAAGCACCGCCCGGCTGCAGCCCATCGCAGCCAGCTGCAGTCAAGGTTACAATAACCAATGGAGATATTTAGACGCTGGAGACCGTCGAACTTTGAGTACGAACGGCTGTGACAAATTGTTAACATTCGTTTTGGTATCTTAACACGGAACGTATGCAACCCTTTAGTCATCTATTTACTGGGACGAGCAACCTGAGCATATTAACATTCTTGCGCATGCGCCAAATTCCTCCATAGAGTTCTTGGTGTGCATCTTACTGCGTTACTTGTATTGTTTTCAGCACAGTAACGTTTACCAAGATCCACATTTTTTGTATAGTATGATTTGGTCTATCTCTAACGGTTTACCTCTTATGCAAAAGTCGTCCAGAGTAAATACGACTACAGGAGCTATAGCCAGAAAATTCAAGATATACATTTCATTTGTCATAAAAATATCTCAAGCATATGGCATTCTAATCAAAATCGTTGGAGCCATTTTCAAGAAAATCAAAATGTTCCATGTAAAGGGTAGTTTAGGGTGGGGCTATTTTCTTCAAAATCTTCGTGTAAACATCCTTTAACGACATTAAACTTAAATACCAACTTTGGTTTCTAACCGACTTTTCATTTTTGAATTATGCTGTCCACAGACTGACACACAGCCTGACACACAGACACAGACTGACACACAGACACACATAAGGACCTTTTTCCAAAAATGATTTTTTTGGATTCATGGGGCCTCAAAACATGTATTTCCGGTGAAATCTCGACATCGAATGTTTGGGTGGAATACAATACTTCCCCTACTTACCAGTAGAGAAAGCAAAACATGAATAGAGAAAAGAACACAAAAAGGAGGTAATCTTGGGAATTTGAAAAGCTAAATAGTTTTAACGGTTTTAGGTAGTGTTACTACGGCAGCAAGCGCACACTCTTGGCTTGTTTGTCAAAGTGAACAGACCGTAAGTGTAAACAGTGCGTGGAAACCAACGGACACAAAAAGTTACTATAGTAAAGACTATTTCAGGTGTGTAACTGAGCGCAGTCTTATTTGGCTGGTGAATTGTTTTTAATCGACATACATTGGTCAGCAATATCTCAGTGCAAGTAGCAAAAATATTGAAACCTTTATTGAAAGACATCATCAGAATTTTTGTCATCCTTTATGAACAAAACCCACGCATACCCAGAGAGGGAAATATCATAGTTTTATAGGTGGCAAAGGAATGAGTCGAAGGGGCTTTGAGACATTATTAGGCGGCGTGAAGCATTGTTGCTTCAAGCTGTATTATGAAACTGTCAAAACCCTAATTCGGCTTCAAAACCGCTGCATCGACTATTGACAAATACTGTTTGAAATGTCACACCAACGTTAACAAAATAAATAATTGGTTTAACCAAATGTTAATTATTATCAAAACCTTTATTTCAGTATATGTAAAACAGCAACTGCTAAATTTTCAGATCAAAATATTAACGGCTGAGAAGATGTTTCTTGTGTGAGGAGAATATGAAGTTACGGGAAATGAGCTCCAAAGCTGATACATTTAGTCGGTACATATTGGTTTTACTTCTTCCATTATGAAAAGTGGCCAACTTTGAAGATGGTTATATCTAACTGCAGTGGCTAGCCCCCTATTGTATTTACATCAACTGTCTGCACTAGCTGGACACAGTCATGTTTGAGTAATCATTTGTCGACAATATAAGGAAGAAGACTGTCCATGCTGATTTTCTCATATTTTTTCTACGTTTTAAAGATTTGTCTTATTCTAAGGCATAATATCTCTGCAATCTCTCAATGACATGTATGAGTGTATGCCTTACACCAATTCTTTCCATCATTAAAAGCTTTTTTCTTAGTCGACAACCCATCTTTTTCTGCACATGACCCCATAATCCAGTTCTTCAACTCTTACATTTTCTTCATATGGCTGTAGTGCTACAACTTCATTATCTGCTTTACTGTTACCATGTCTTAAGTAATTAGTGTAGCGCACTTTTCAGATAAGTGTAATATTTGTGTAACTCCTGAAACTTCCATTCTTGCACTAGTGCTACTGTAATTGACTGTACAAATTGTGTCTAGCCATTCCCATATTTACATAATTAACCTACTTATGAGATTAGATATGGTGCTAATTCAAACGAGATAATGCAAAACAAACTTTACACTTTCATATAAGACAATAACCCAGAAATTGAATTTGTTTTATTGAAAACTCACTCCGTATCCCCTTAATGCATTTTTCGTACTGTTGGCATTACTTCACAATAGAAGCATAGTTGCGCTGTTGTCTATAAGGTCTTGGAGAACCTTACGTAATTAGGTAGTGCTTGTGAGATAGTATCACAAGCAGACAATCAGTATCCAGTAATGGACACACACAGAGGAGTGCATGGCAATATCTAAAGTAATGAAGGAATAGGAAGAGAAATAACGAAACACTCAAGGTTAGTGTGGCAGGTCAAAGGGCATTGAGCCAGAGAGCTTCTATCTAAATGTGAGATTGAAGGATCTTAAAATGTATGTGTCCCTTAGGCGAATGATGCATTTGCTCATTCCTGTTCTTAGGTAAATAATAATATTATTACGTCTGCCTTAAAGGGAGTGTGGGTAGAAGCTCCAGTGACAATTAAAACTTTTGCAGTGAAAGCATTTAGCAAGATATAAGTTTAATGTGCTGGAGCTGAGAGCGCTCTGCAGGGACCTGGAACAATGTGTGTTTTAAGAGAGGTCTATTGCCCCAGGAACTTGTGCAATATTTCCCAAAGTTTATCTTAGAGAGAGAGAGAGAGGGGGGGGGGAGAAAGAGAGACGACTTGTTTATCGACCAACTGTATAAAAGTCGGAGGTGTTTTAGCAACGAATGTCCTCGGTTTCCTGTTGGAAACTTATTGATACAAGCAATATACTTACATGCCTTTGAAATAATAGATATTAAACATTTTAAAAGTGATTGATTCTATGTCTCTTTCAATACAGGTTCGCGGGAAATGTTTTTGATGTGTAAAAGTACAGCGTGATACATTCATATTACCTTCTCCACCAATCAGAAATTCCCTATACTAATTATATACCAGGGGAGCCAATAAACTGATCACTTTTGCATAACTGGTAAACTGCAAGAGATACACAAAATTGTACTGCACAGAAATATAATCTCTTTAAAACACACAATTTATGTGAAATACTTCTTTTTTCCCTCGAGTGAACTATTTCTGAGATACTATTTATTATCAGTTTGAATTTGCCAACACGCACACTTTTCTCAAATAGGAATATGTTATTCATTTTTTCATTTCTTTGTCTTGCAAAGAGGACAGAACTTCAAAGGCACCGTATAGCAACCAGCTCTTAAAACATTTCACTTTCCTTAAAGCCTATTGAATTCCCATATTGCCCTTGCATCTACAAAAAATTAGCAATAAGGTAATTTCTGAAAATTACGCCGATTACAATTGAGTGGATAGAGAAATGAGCTTTCACAAGAATGGTGTGTTTAAGAGTGAGTATAACTCTACATATATTTGAGAAAAGAGTTCCTCCAAATTGAACTATGCTAAAAGTCTGTATCGCGATATTAATGACCTAAACGTAAGCACTACCAAGGAAGCCACTAATGAACACATGTTTATCGCGTAAGATTGGAAACTGCTTTCGTAAATCAAATGAAACGCTCATGTAAAGTAAATCGCCACTGAAGCACAATGCACGTCTAAGTGGCACAGTCCACATAAAGTGGAAGGAGGTAAATCCAACCTCTCCTCTTTTACAAACGTTGGACATCGCTGATGTAGCCACATGCCCAGTGAAAAAACACTGCGTATCCAGTTTTTAGTTCTTTGGCTCTCTCTGTATTATAGTATGCATACAAAAGGTAACTTTCAGCACCTTACATTACTCACGACATAGCTTTGCTTAGCAATTATATCAAATAAAGGAAAGCAGTCTTAGTTTCAACATGTGAAAACAGTATACAAATGTGTATTCTTAATAAAAGCTTTTACGAAAGGGGGGGGGGATTACAGGCTTTTCACAGAAAATTTAGGATACCTACACATTATTTTTCTCGTGCCAAAAATTAGTTTTCCAACGAGATCGTTTTTAGGAAAAACGTGTAATTGGAATTTGAAGTGGAGAATGTTCTTGAAAATCTTACTGGGGTATCCTTGAAAGATTCAGAACTTCAACACCATGTTTGGTGTTTAATCAACTTTTGAGTTACGCTGTTCAAAGACGCACACACATACATATGCACGCTTGCGCTGTTTTCCAACTGGATCAGGGTTGCCAACATTTAAAAGTAAAACTGTTGTACCAGCCACTCAAAATTATAGATTTGGATTCAAAATTATCGTACATCTTAAACCAAATGCTACAACAATAAATATATCAGCATAACATTTATGAAAATGTAATAGCAATGATGTTTATTATATTCACTTACAAGATTGATGACCTCAACCAGTATTGCAAATTTAGAACTTTATGTTTCTCGCACTATTCATCTGAAAGTTCATCTTCCTCAACCGTTGCAGCATTATACAAATTTGTTGTTGAGATAAACCTTAACATCTTCTCGGTGACTTGGAGATTTTCGGATCTACCGCATTATTTCAAAACTAAGGCGACAGAATAAGTTCATTTATCGTATATAGGGCCAATTTGCTTCTAACTTGAATTTTTATTAAGCTCAGTTTAGAAAATGCCCTTTCACTAGGAGCTTTTCTGTGGGGAAACGAAATCACTAATAATGCAAGGGCTGCTAGATCTTTGAAACCTGCCAGATTCAGGCATGTTCTTTATTTCACACGGAATATCACTTATTCAGAGTTTTCTCCATTGATCATCAATTTTTGGAACAGCGCGTTCTTCAATTAAGATTACCAGATCTGGGCACACTGGCAAAAAGAGGATAAAGGGTAGAAGGATTAGTACGATATGAAATGGTGGCCTTAGAGGGGTGGAGACAGGCTATGAGGGCATTTGTAATTAGTTTCATTTCGCTGGTGTGACAGACCAGTGAAAATGATATTTCTCCGGTATCAAACACATTCAAATTATCGTACACCCCCATAATTATCGTACGAGTTATCAACCATGTGTACAAACATTAAAATTATCGTATGTCCCCATAATTATCGTACGAGTTGGCAACCCTGAACTGGATTCATGGAGCCTTGAAACGATTAATTAAGATTAAATGTCTAAAATATGTGTTATTGGAATAAAATACCATTTAGTTTATTTTATGTAGTTGGGAGAAAAGTAACAATCTTACCAATCTTGAAATATCCTAATTTTTGGGAAAAAAATCCACCGACTTTGAGTCGGTGACTTCGGGAACTAGAGGCTAAGTCTGTTAATCTTAGACCATGGAAGATGACAGGCAGTCTGTAATGATGTGTTCTTTTGACAAGGTAGCAGAGCAGAATAGGCATTTAGGAGTTTCGTTCATAGTTATGAAATGGACAGGTATGAGGTAAATGTAATATGGACGGAGTGGACTCTGGTACCTGGGCCTTGTGGCCTTTAGTGGATATCTGTCTAAGGGGGAGGGACGAAGAGAGAAGACAGTGGGTGGCTGATTCAGGAGCCCCAACTAGCAGAGAGCAGGGTCCTAACATCACAGATTGCTTCTCCGCGTTGGCGTCTATTTCAATCGGCAACTGTCCCTGCTGGCGCGTCGCTTGCAGCCGGAGACTGCACCCATGGGAGATGAAGGTATACAGAGTGCAAATTGTCCGCACTGCAGCGCCTGAGGCACTTGTCAACCATGAAAGAACCAAGCGGAGGAAGGGTAAGGTGAAATGAGAATGGAGTTGAAATAGAGGAAAAGGGAATTCGGGGAAGAAAAGAAACGTTCCCAGCAATCGCCTAGTGACCCAGCGATACCCCCGAAGAAACACATGTTGATCTCGAGAATCGAACCCACGACCTAGCGAAAGCAGACCACGGGCGCTACCACCTGAGTTTGGTTTGAACAGGGTAAGTTCAGGGTGATCCATGCGAGTTCTTGGGATTTTGTTAGTTTTAACGACAATTGGTAGATGTGTTACTGACAGTAAGCAAATTTAAAATAAATTCTTTCGGTACACACCCAGTCAATACTAAAAAGGCTTATATACAAAAAATCTGATGTGTTGCACTCACATGACTTTCTCTACTCTTGTACCCACCATTCTTACTAACTCTTATTCCTATATCTTCTTTGTCCGCCTCGGTAGCGTGATGGTTAGCGTGTCTGCCTCACGTTCAAGAGGTCGCGAGTTCGAATCTCGCTTAGGGTAAGTTATCCAGGTAAGGTTTTTTCCGAGGTTTTCCCTACCCTGAGAAGACGAATGTTGGGTAACTCAAAGCTCCATGGACCTCGGACTCATTTGAGCATCATTTCACGCATTTCATTTCATTCATTCGTCCGATATGACACAATGTTGGAGGACGTTAATGCAATAAAAAAAAAAAAAAAAAAAAAATCTTCGTGTTAGTCAAGATAAACATTTGAACAACTTATCTTATTGCTTAGGTGCAAAGGGAATGTTAGAATACAGTAGGCTTTGTGCGATAGTCCAATGTTTTAAAGCTTTTAGATTCTGTTGTCTTTGTACACTTAACATGTAAAAAAATGAACAACGATGATCAATTTCACGAAAGTTGTTTTCCGAAACTCTCACACATAACAAGGAATATCTCCGAAATGGTTCACCCTACAAGAAAATTTATTGAGACATAAATTGTGTATTTTAGCAAGATCTACATTTTTGTGTAGTATGATTTGGTCTATCTGTAACGGTTTGCCAGTTATGCAAAAGTCCTCCAGAGTAAATACGACTACAGGGGCTATAGCCAGAAAATTGAAGATATACATTTCATTTGTCATAAAAATATCTCAAACATATGACATTTTAATCAAAATCGTTAGAGCCATTTTCAAGAAAATAAAAATTTTCTAAAAATTTTCCATGTAAAGCGTATCTTAGGGTGGGGATTTTTTCTTCAAAATCTTCTTGTTGCATCCTTGGAAGGCATTAAACTTAAATACCAACTTTGGTTTTTAAGCAACTTTTCGTTTTTGAGTTATGCTGTCCACAAACTGACACTCAGACACACACACGGACCTTTTTCTAAAAATGCTTTTTTTTTGGATTCAGGGGGCCTCAAAACATATATTTCCGGTGAAATCTCGACATCGAATTTTTGGATGGAATACAATACTTCCCCTACTTACCAGCAGAGAAAGTAAAAATGAAGTATTTGAAGAACATGGAACAATTAGATAACACACAGATCAGTTTATTGTAATACTGAAGGACAAGACTTAGAAATTAGTTTCCAATGTCTTTACATAGAGGATTTTGACTGATTAATATACATGATTAATTGTTACATGGTTATTTCGGTCAATATCCTTGACAGTCCGAAGTCTGTATAAAGTGTGATGGAGAATCGTGCGGTTAAGCAATGGAGGGAATACGACTGCACTTCATTTGAATAACAAAATTTGGGGGGAATGTGACTGTGCTCTTCTTTGCAAGGGAATCACAATCTCATTTTTGGAAGGAAATCGGTCGGACCCAGTTATTTTGTCATAATATGTTTAGTTTGCAATTGTTATGCCTGTTGTAATGGCAAGAATAAGACAGTTTAAACCAGTGAGAGCAATAGAAAATAAAGAAAGATTCTTTACAGAAATAAATTACAGTAGGTGTATGAACATTTATGTCATGCTCATAAAAGGAACTACTTGGCGGCTATTTGTTGTAGGTAAGTAGAGGAAATAAGGGCGCTCGGCTGGGATGAGAATGCGCCCTCAAACGGTTAAGCAAGAGCGCATCTCGACTCTGGAGCAATTTGCCCCATGTTCCGGTAGAACAGTGTTCCTCCACGCTAGCTAACGAGTCATTTCCTGGGGACAGAATCTTACATCCTTCCAACCTCCCCATTTCCTACTTTCTTCCTGCTTGATCTCCTAGCGCATTCTCCTCTTCTCCATCTTGATTTGCTCCACCCCCCCCCCCCCCTCCTGTTAACGCAGATATGAAATATTCTACTCTTCTTCCCCTCAGCAAATTTTTTATAGCGAAAGAATAGACCGAGGATGTTGGACGCACTACCCTCGTCTTTTCACACAGACCATTATCTTCTAAATGGCGTGTAAAACAGAACGCGTTTTCTTACTTCATTAAATAACTGCATTAAATGTCTACCACGACGTTAACTCATTCCTGCACAGGCTGAAGAAAATTATAAATGAATCATGCCACTTGCAGCTTTATTAGAATTGCACGCTACCGATGAATAGTTAACCATACAGTCTTACGGGGCGATTATAGCTATTGTCTATTACAATTTCCACGCTTGTCTGTATTATACTCCCTTATATATTTATACTCAGGGGACTCCGTCTAGGGGATATGCGAATAGCGACCACAACTGAACAGAACATTACTTCCACTTACTGGTGTTTTGCTCCTCACTGTAACTTTTCTATCTGACCTTACCTTGGTCATCTCTTGTTCTCTTCCGACCCCGATGCTATTAGGGTTCCCGAGGGCTAGGGAGTCTTTATTTTTCCAACCTCTCCATTTCTCTATAAAATATTAACCCCTCACATGCTGACCTGTCATGGCATGTAATACGTCCTGTGATTGGTGATCAGAGGATATGGTCGGTGAATTTATTTTGTTAATTCTCCCGGTCAGGTCGGTGAGACCCGTAAACCAACGACAGGTGTGGTCCTCCAGACATTCTGGGGGTTGTGAGAGAGCGATGTGACCGCCAAAACATAAAAATATGGTGCTCTCTAAAAAGCGGTTACTATTACTGCTATTGCTCTCTTCAATATCATCAGTGAAAAATATTGGAGAGCAAGAGGATTAATGACTTCATTGTCAGAAATCCAGCATTAGCTAACAACATATTTAGATTAATACAACATATTTAGATTAATAGTTAGAGAAGTAGAAGTTTAGTAACGAAAGACTCCAGTAACAACACGACCGAAGGGAGTTCTCAAAGGGTCGCAAGTTACCAATCCTAATTTTAACGCGTTGTCAAAGATTAGGAGTATTTTAGTAACGGGTGACCCAAAAGACTCCCAACCGACTGCGCTGTGGCTTGCTTGCACGTGTCCTCGGCGCTCGTCGCCGACTGCCGCTGTCATAAACAGCCCGGATGAAACCATACAACATTTTAAAAACAACTTTAAAGGCTTTGCTTACAAAGTTATTAACAGAGGTGTTCAAACTGACCACTGTATTCCTATACTCCCTATGCACCTACAAGAAAGTCAGCAATAAGATAATTTATGCAAATGTTTATCTCGACTAACAAGAAGAAGATACAGGGATACGGGTTTATAAGAATAGTTAGTACAAGAGTAGAGAAAGTCATGAGAGTGCTCGCATCGTATTTAGTTCACTGGAGTATGCAAGTTTTATTGCGTAACTATGATTATAAGGGTGAGGTACAGCAATCGACTAAAGAACCGTACGCCGTCTTTTAGATTTCTGAGTCTGATCACTTCCTGGGGCCTAAAATTTACTGTAAACTTCATGGATTGTTGTACGCCTGATACGTTTACACCTGGAAATGTTTCTGCAAATCACACTTTCACTTGGCGAGCTGACTGAGTTAACACATACGAATCATAAATAAATGCACACTGTGCAGTGCGCTTTTAGAGCAGAGAAAAAGAGGTTTAGCGCGTAACCTTGTCTACAGCAGCAATATGCTGACACGATGCTGTGTTATTGTGATTTCGTGTGGGCAGTGGAAAAAGACCACGCAACGGTTCGGATGTTTTTGGGTTTCGAACTTAACTGGTTTTGTCCATTCTCACACTCACCCACGCACAATCTGAGGAAACTATCTCATCGGTCACCATTGGAGCAAATGACAGCATGTGCATAGAAGAGTGAGATATGAAAGATGACCTCAAGTTGTCATCAAGGACTTAAATATTTGCCATTGCAACTCATGATACTTTTGCGTTGTGTTAACAATAAATAAAGTCATTATTTGTAGAAAGAAATATCTTCCGGGCTGTTATGCCGTGGTCTGCTGGAGATCTGTCTTCCAGACGTTTCGTCTACAACTGCGGTAGACATCCTCAGTGGCGTTGTCGAAGTCTCCTCGTGGAAGGTATCACTACGACTGATGCGTCGACTGTCTGTGGGGCTCCATTTATACCCTGCGCAACGTGCGCTGATTGGCCCGGGGCGTCCAGAGGCGTGGTGGCTGGTGGAGGGGGTTCTATCTCTCTTATGCTGCTGGTCTCACATTCGTCGAATGGTACTCGCCTCGTCCACGTCTACTTTGCACCACTGGTGGAAAACCGTGACGGCACAGCAGGACCTCTCGTCAGGGAGCGGAAACGACGCAGGAGGAGCTACTACTACGCACCGCGCCTACTACATACAGTGTAATAGCCAGGCCGGGCGCCGCTAGTTCGTCGCGGAGTGTCCTATAAGAAATCTGACAGCAGATTTTAGGGCACTCCAAATTGGAGAAGAAGAAACCTACCAGACATCATCGAGAAAGCTCGCAACGCAGCATCGGCCAGGCAAGAGCCTGGCAAAGCACACGGTGTACCCTATAAGAGACTTGGCAAGCAAGTTTTAGGGTGCACCGAGAAGACCTCCCAGACACCATCGAGGAGAAGAAACTTTACCGGAGGTCCTCCGGCAAGGGGAAGGCAGAGTCTGTCAGTCATCTGCTTGCTTGCCTACTGAAAGAGGCTCGCCGAGCCCTTCCAGTCCAGCAAGCAGGAATGGGCGACCAGCTCCAGAGCAGTGCTTCGTCAAAGACAGACGGACTAACGAGACCGCAGGCCCACACGGCCGCAGCCAAGGGACCAGACTTCGGTCTGGACCCGGGGTTCGTTGGAACCCCAATAGGCACGCCGCAAGGCGATAGGTCCTCTGTGGGACGCCGGTTGGCACCTGCAAAGACTAGGAAAGGACTAGACATGGACACCGACGGACAACAACCAGGGACTAGTTCCCAACCAACACCACCTGAAGTGGCAGAACCCGCCGCAAAGAGGCTCAAGGGGACCAAACGCAAGGGTTTGACCCCTCAGAAAATTCAACCATCGAAGATACCTGTACCGAACAACCCTCACCTCCCGCTGTCTGAGACAGAATCAGAGGACGAAGCCATGGCGCAAGACGACGACGGCTTCACCGTCGTTGAGCGCAGGAGGAAGAGGAAATCCTCCAATTCAAGTCTGCATCCCCCAGAAGGGGCCGAAGAACCACCCTTACCCGAAAAGGGCCTTAAGATTCCGCCCATCATAGCGGACTCTTTTACAAATCACATAAGGATCATGAAACTTCTTGCGGCCAAATTGGTCAAGGGTTTCGAGGCACAAAGGAAGCCAAGAAAGGTTCATATCCGAACCTACACGTCCGAAGATTTCGAACGGGCGAAACAAGTACTAAGAGAGGAGCAGATTCATTTCTACTCCTACTCAATCCAGCGTCCTAACGTTGAAAGACGCATTATTAGGGGACTCTCCTCTGAGTGTACACCAGAGGAAATTACCCAGGCACTCCTAGAGGAGCATAACATCAAAATCTCAGCTGCAGCGCAACTGAGAAAAACTATTTGGACCGAGGAGGGGTCCAAAAAGGTACCTATGCCACTATACCTAGTGGTAGTAGATAAAGTCATGGACTTACAGGTACAACCCATAGACGCCATACGCACCTTGTTCCACACTGTGGTCAAGGTGGAGCGTTTCTATGGGCAAAATGGCCCTGCCCAATGCCGAAGGTGCATGGGCTTTCACCACTCCAGCCAAGCATGCGAACGAAAGCTCGCATGCTTACGCTGTGCTGGGGAGCACCTCGTCGCAAATTGCGACAAAGAGGAAAAGGAGTGTGCCAATTGCCACAAACCCCACGTAAGTGTTTACAAGGGGTGTGAAGTGCGGCAAAAAATTATAGACAGCCGCCGCCGCGGTCCCAAAAATGTGGCACCAGTCCGTGCTGGGGTGAGCTTTGCCGCCGCCCTTACAGAGGCTGAGCAAATTGTGCAGCAAGTAGAACATGCACAAACCACACCCGCACAGGCACAAACTGTGCAAACTACACAAGACCATAGTGAAAAGGAGAGTGTAGCTCCACCTCCCCGCCCCTCTCGCGAAAAGCGAGAGAGGAAGCAAAGAAAGGCTGAAAAACAACAATCAGCTCTTCTTGAACAAATGACTGCGTTAGACGCAGTCACCGCCACTGCCGAGGAACCCACCCCGGCCCCAACCCAACGAGCCCAACCGGCTCGCACCACTCCGGTGGCCCCATTGACCTCACTAGGAGGTGTTATATCCTCGGCTGACCTAGAGGAATTCAGGACCCTGTCCAATTGGTTCGGGGACATGATTAAGCGGACACTTCCCATTTTGAGGAAGTGTATGCAGACACTAACGGACACCAATGTTGACGTCCTACAAAAACACCAGATCCTGCTGCAAACACTAGAGCAGCTGTTCCCTAGATCCTCCCAGTAATGGCCTACAGAGTCGTGCGTAGACCATTACGAGCCGCTTTCTGGAATGCCAACGGCGTCAGGGAACAACGTCCAGGCATTCTAGAATTTGTACAGTCCTACGGGATCGACATCCTCATGGTGACCGAAACACACCTGCATGCTGGTATACACTTCTCGCTGCCAAGTTACGTCGCCCATCGGTCTGATCGGGTCGGCCGACAGGGCGGAGGTACAGCAATCTTCATCAAAAGCATCATCACCCATACACCCTTCCCTCTCCCTGCCCTTCAACATGTGGAAGCTACTGCCATTAGGCTTGCCATTGGTGGTGTGGACACTTTGTTGATTGCGGCTTACGACCCTCCAGATCATCGCTTCTATGAAGCAGATTACACCACACTCCTCAACCTACACCCAGTAGTCTGCATCGCTGGAGATCTCAACGCGAAGCATGGGCTCTGGCACAGCCGCATTAGCAACCAGAGGGGGCGAGGGCTCTACCGCCTCATCAGCGGAGACCCAAACCTCGTCGCGCACGGGCCGAGAGGTCCTACATTCCATCCGGCCCGCGGCAGGCCCGACGTTTTAGACATCATGATCACCAAGAACATGCCACTACATTTTGACCTCTCGGCAGTAAATGAGCTGGATTCTGACCATGACCCTGTTATGGTAGATTCCACAGTAGCCATGCCAGCTCTGTTAAACTCAGACTGGACATTTGAGACCGACTGGGATGCAGCAGTCCTAGAACTAAACCGTTCCGTCGACCCTCGACCTCGCATCGATGATATCGAGGCGCTGGAAGAGGCAGCGTCGGACTTTTCCCACCAGATCCTAAATGCGGTACGCGCACACACCCATCGCATTCCCACCAACACCCCAGACCCTAGAACCATACCAATAGAACTCCGACAGTTGATAAAAGCCAAGGCAACTGTTCGGAAGCTATGGCAGCGTTTCCGCCATCCCAGGATAGGAGCAGTCTACCAGAGGTTCAAATCCCTGGTAAGGCGACTGCTCCGTGCGCATAGAACATCAGCCTGGGAAAATACAATGCAAACTGTAAATCTACAGGAAAAGAAACCCTGGCGGATTATAAAGGCCTTGAGGAAGGACAAGGCCCTATACCAGCATCCTCTGCACGGCACTCGTGGGAGACTCGCTTTTGAGCCCGACGAGAAGGCCACTGTGTTCGCGGATCACCTTGAGGTACAGTTTGAACCCCGGGAGGACCCGCAAGACGAAGACTTTACCGAACTCGTGGATGCAACCGTGGATTACCTCTATGAGGAACCACGGCGGCTACATGAGAGGATCCATCTTCCTATAATCACCCCGAAAGCGGTGATTTCTGAAATCCTAAGTCTGAACCCAAACAAATCCCCTGGACATGACGGCGTCACGGCGCTCATGCTTCAGCACCTACCCAAAAAGGCTGTGGTTCGTTTGACTCGGATCTTCAATGCATGCCTCCGTCTCCGCTACTTTCCGGTTTTCTGGAAGGAAGCGAGGGTGGTATGTCTATTGAAGCCGACCAAAAACCCAGTCTTTCCTAACAACTACCGTTCCATCAGCATTCTCCCAATCGTCTCAAAAGTTTTTGAGCGGTTGCTCCACACCCGCCTATTACCTCTGTTTGAGGAGAGGCAACTCCTACCGGATCACCAGTTTGGTTTTCGTCGGGGTCATTCCACGTCCATGCAGTTGCTGCGTGTGGCCGAGATGGTATCCCTGGGATTCCAGGGAAACATCAAGACCGTAGCGGTGCTGCTGGATGTGGAAAAGGCTTTCGCCACAACTTGGCACCAGGGCCTTCTGTACAAACTTAAGCAGGCAAATATCCCTCCACCATATCTCACTATCCTTAGCAGTTTCCTTCAGGACCGCACTTTCAGAGTGAAAGTGGAAGGAAAACTGTCTACCAAAAGACAAATAGCGGCCGGAGTCCCAGAGGGCAGTGTACTCTCCCCGCTACTCTTCGCAGCTTACATGTCCGATTTCCCCACGGAACAACACACTGCGACATGCCAGTATGCGGACGACGTCCTCATCATGGCACAGAACAAAAATGTGAGATATTGCCTCCCTCCCCTTCAACGTCAACTCGACGCCGTCGACCGTTGGAGTGAAAAGTGGAGAATGGCTATTAGTCCGGGGAAAAGCTCCGCTCTCCTCCTTGGTAAGGTTCGCAATTGGCGACCGGATCGGTCACTTCGGCTCAGGCGGAGAAATATCCCATGGGTAACCTCTGCCAAATACTTAGGCGTCGTCCTCGATCGCGGGCTAACATACGCCCCACACGTCCGCGCCAAGGCCAAAGTTGGTCACGCTGCGCTCAGACAGCTCTACCCTATCCTCAAATCTACTATGCCAAACCACCTTAAATTAAGGATTTACCGGGCCATCATTCCGCCCATGATCCTTTATGGCTGCGAAGCCTGGGGATCAGCTGCACCTTCACACATCATCAAACTTCAGTCGGTGCAGAACAGGGCACTTAGACTGATCTTCAATACCGGACGTAGATTCCCGTCTCACATCCTACATACCCAAACAGGACTTCCCTACATCGAGGACTTGGTAAAGGAGCGATCCCGAACCATGTACTCGAAAATCAACTCCCACACCAATCAGCTGGTACGGGTATTAGGTCAATACGACCACTTAGCACCTAGAAGAAAGAAAAGCTACCGCTTACCCAAGGACGTCCTTGGATAAGGGTAACGCCACTCCCATCCTCCAACACATCATTACCCACCACCTATTCCTGCCCCCTTTCTGTATCCTGAATTAGGTATGCAGAAAGAAACCTTTGCCCAGAACAACACGCACGACAATACACGGACAACCTCCCATATCGCACAGATAAAGCCGCTGAAGCGGCTAGGTGCTGTGCGAAAAGACACACCGTACAGGAGTACCTGTACGACCTGATAATGGTTCTGGTTCTGGTTCTGCTGGTCTCTCCTGATTGGCTTACCTTGCTATCCTGCTTCTTATGATGTTCTATGACCGGATGCCAGTTGCTGTTTAATCTTAAGGCCTCTTCCTTCTTATTAAAGTTGTTAGGGTGCTTGTAAATTTCAATAGCCTCTCGCTGTAGTCGGGCATGGTAATGTATGGTAGATGCAAGGATGCGTGTATCCTGGAACTTAATACTGTGTTCACCGACTGCATTAATGGCATGTTCAGCAACCGCAGACTTGTCAGTTTGGCCCAGGCGGCAGCTTCTTTTGTGTTCCGTGAGTCTGGTCTTAACACTGCGCTGAGTAGTTCCAATGTATACTGAGCCACAACCACAAGGAATACTATACACTCCAGCCGATGACAAAGCTTCTCGGGGATCCTTGGGTGATCGTAGTAAACTGCTTAACTGTCTGGTGGGTTTGAAGATCGTCTTGACGTTATGTCGCTGTAATATGCGATCAATTCGGTCGGTGACATTTTTTAAATATGGTAGGAACACCATGCCCTTACTTTTGGGCTGATCTGGATTCCGGATGACAGGTTGAGTCTTAGGAGGCCGGCAAGCTCTTCTTACTTCTTGGATTGAATAGCCATTGGAAAGTAATGCTTGTTCTAAGTGGCCAAGTTCTTGTTTTAAGAAGTGCGGCTCACAGATGCGGGAAGCACGGGTTGCAAGCGTCTTGATCATTGCACGCTTCTGTCTGGGATGATGGTTGGACTGTTTGTTTAAGTAGCGGTCAGTATGGGTAGGCTTGCGGTAGACCGTGTGTCCAAGTGTCCCGTCGGCCTTCTTGCTAACCAAGACGTCCAGAAAAGCTAGTTGTCCATCCTTTTCTTTTTCCATTGTGAACTGAATGCGTCGATTGATGCTGTTCAGATGTTGAAGGAAGTCCTGGAGGGCGTTCTCTCCGTGGGGCCATATGACGAAAGTGTCGTCATTATTTAATTGAAAACAATGTAGTATTGCTAAATATTTTGAGAGATGCTTGGAAACTATAAGAGATAAGCAAAATAATGTGAACACCTGTACTTCGAAATCGTGCAGGAACTCATACATCTAATGTGTTGCACTCACATGAATTTCTCTACTCTTCTACTAACCATTCTTACAAAGTATTATTTCTGTATCTTCTTCGTGTTAGTTCAGTAAGCATTTGCAGAAATTATCTTATTGTTTATCTTCTTGCAGGTAGAAGGAGAATATGGGAATACAGTAGGCTTTGAGTGATAGTCAAATCAGCTTTCAAATGCTGTTCTCTTTGCACAGTTAACATATAAAAATTGAATAACGATGTTCCATTTGACATAAGCATAAGTTCTCCAAAACTCACACAAATAACAAGGAGTATCTCCGAAATAGTTCACTCTACAAAAAATTTATTTGTACATAAATTGTGTGCTTTTGCATAGTAAGAATTGATCTATCTCTTAGGGTTTAGCAGTTATGTAAAAGTTATCCAGAGTAAATAGGACTACATGGACTATAACCAAAAAATTCAAGATATACATTTAATTTGTCATAAAAATATCTTAAACATATGTCATTTAATCAAAATCGTTAGAGCCATTTTCAAGAAAATCAAAATTTCCGAAAAATTTTCCATGTAAACGGCAGTTTATTGTGGAGCAAATTTCTTTAAAATCTTTGTGTTGCATCATTGAAAGACATTAGACTGAAATACCAACTGTGGTTTTTAACCGACTTTTCGTTTTTGAGTTATACTGTCCACAGACACACAGACACATGTACACGGACCTTTTTCTAAAAATGATTTCCTCTACTTACTAGTAGAGAAAGTAAAAATAAACATTCATTTATATTGTTCTTTGTAGTGCTAGAACTGAAAATGCAACCTTCTGAGCTAGGACGAAATAACCGCACGACATTAAATTCTCCAACTCAGTCAGATACGTATCTGTTATTCTGATGTAGTGTTGTGGCATATATGTAGATTTGAAGCTTGCGGAACATCGGCAGACAGAACCTTGTCCACATGCGCCATTCCCAACCACAACCAACGGAAGGGTAACCCCTATGCTACCGCAATTAATGTTTCAAATTAGGTTACTATATCCGCCACGGTGTACCGAATCAAATATCTCTTAAAGCTGATACGACTTTAAAGCCAACACACACAACTGTTCATCAACTTGTAAGAGACTCAACTCTACTGAAGAAAAAAATTATATATATTATACACACCTGCATATAAGGCTTGTGTTTCTAAAATTCCCGATAAAAATAACTACTTTATTTAATTTTAACGAAATTAAACGAAGTATGCATTCCTTTTATATTGAAGGGAAGTCTGAAATTAGGGTTAATTATATTTTAAACTTAACCTGTTCATTCTTATCCAGTCCTCTTTCACAACACGTCCTGAATTATGATAGCGTATTCTTACTTTCTCTGCTACGTATATAGTAAGTAGAGGAAGTATTGCATTCCACCCAAAAATTCGATGTTGAGATTCACGGAAAATACATGTTTTGAGGCCCTTGAATAAAAGTGATGTGTGTGTGTCAGTGTGTGTCTGTCAGTGTGCCTGTGGGCAGCATAACTTAAAAACCTTAAACAGCTCTAACGATTTCGATCAAATTTTCTATTCAGATAGGGTTTTCCTTTTTAAGTTTATCTATATAGGTGTAATTACTGAAAAAACGCGATTTTACGCGTAACAGTCACAATTACTCTAAACCTTATTTTGGCCAATTTCAACAAACAAGCCAGGATATTAAAGGTCTCGTCAAGAGCTTTCAAAAAACCTAAAGAAAGATAATTTAGCTATCTTAGTCTACGCGTAACAGTCACAATAAGTCTAAACTTTATTTTGGCAATAGTTTTTGTGTTAATCGATTTCAGCAAACGAGTTAGCGTTTTAAAGTCCTCTTCCAGGGCTATTAGAGTACAGTAAGAAAGTTGACCTAGCTACTCTTATATTATGTAGTTTTGTGTTACAGCTCGTCTCGTCTATATGTTTGAAATAGAAATAGAAGTATTACATTCATACTATTTTCTCTACTTACTTTTGTTTTATGTAACAATTTCTATGTCATTCTCTATCGTTTATCAACTTCATACATATCAACGCCTATACATATTGTATGTTGAAGATTGAGTATACTCCAAAACCGGTTGTCATAAAAATTGGCGCATCTTAGTGTTTTTTTCATGGAGAAGGCTTCTATGCAACCCATTTTACCACATAAGGTATTACGTTCACATGGTTTTCTCTACTCCCTTTTCTTGTAGGTAAATGCCGTGCGAAGCACGGTCACCCATGTATTGTAGATTAATACCTTATTTATGCCAGAATTATGTTCAGTTATGTAGGATTTACCTTCACCACACTCCCAGCCGTCCTTTCATATTAGCTCCTAGCTATTTTATAAGAATTAATACTCTATGTTCTCACAATTGTGGTATTATTTAAAATAATAAGCTCATGGTCTTTAATGTACTTTTAAGAGGACAATATAAAACTTTTTAAATAAATTGGAAAAAAAATTGAAAGTTTATTTATACTATAGAAAGATTCTGAAAATAAATTTGCGAGAAAATAAGATTTAAAGTTGGACGTGCTTACTAGTTAGAGGCCCAATTAACTTCACAGTTAACTTCAATTAATCAGTAATTGAAAGACACCAAAATATGTTTACTTGAAGTTCAGAGTTAATATTATTTTATTAATATTGCTTTAATTCTTCACAACATTTGGTCAAATTTCACAGATGCATTACCTTAATGAAAAGAACTGCATGTTTTTTTCTAATAATGTAGTAAGCCACTTTGCTTTGTTCGTCGCAGAGAAATAGAGAGCTAGAATATATTACTTAAAATGAGGCAATTTATTCTGGTCCTGTGGCCATATTAATAATTCTGCATTATGTTTGGATGCGTTAAATTGATAAGTTCATGCTATTGTTCCCCGGAAATTTTATTATGTACACACATTTTAAATGGATGGGTGATAAATCCATAAAATGCATGTTACAGTTGCATACAAATATGATTTCCTAATTGCAAATATAAATAAGCGAACGCTAAAGTAAATGAAGCAAATTGCAAAGCAAATACTGCACGTGATGAAAGAGGAGAGCACCAGAAAGGTACGAGAGGGGGTAGGGGGTGTTGGGTGATGGACTAGTAATTACGGGGTAGCTGATGACCCTTCACCGCTTTTCCTGTGTAGCTGAAAAAGGAAAGAAAGAGAGAGAGAGGGGGGGGGGGAACGGAAATAATCTGCCAGCAAAACTTTACATTTACCATATATTTACAAAGCCCTGAGTGGCTCCCCGCGGATGTTTATTACTTTATATTTTCCCTCGTTTACAGAACGAACGACCACACTCTGGGAGACGAATATAGTTCCTAGCCACTTTTGTTTTTACAGACAGCCTATACATATTAATGCATGGGTTGTATGGTGCTCAATTGTAAATGCATGTCGGAACATTCAAACTCGGTCGTTGCCAGTGTAAAGCGAATTATTTCTTCGACTGAACGAATGCCGCGAAAACCAACTTCGATACTGATAACGGAATTATTGACGGGTAAGATTTGTAATATTGTAAAAAAGAAATGATAGGGAGATATATTATGGCAGTTAATAATTTTTCTTGTCAAAATCAAGTTACAAAAACGGGAAAGTTTACTGTTTAATATCCGGATTTCAATTTGCAAACATAAAACATTACAATATTAATCACTTTTAAGTCTTAGGGGAGTAACTCCTACATAAGGGGAGGGTAGTCAGATAGAGAAAAAGAAAATGTTTGTTTGGAAAGATACTGGGGGAGGGGAAGCCATTAAATTAACTTAAATCAGTGATAGATTTCGGTATTTGGAACACATTTTGTACCTTATGGTTTTGTCTCTGACCATTTCCTACGGAGATATTTTAGTTTTGTCGAAAACAACCTGGCAACACTGCAGATTGTGTGGGTGGTCACTTTCGCTAGCTCAATACATAAACAAATACCGTAACGGTGCATCTTGAAGACAAACTGATACCCTACCTTGTCCTTCCGTGTTTACTGTGCGAGTGTAGGTCAATCACAAGCGTTAGCTCCCACAACATTACACGAAAGCGAAAGCGCCCGACCTGTTTACACTCACAAACCAGGTGAATTCCTTGACCAATCCCAACGCAACGTTGTCGACTTACCTCCCATCTGAAAGAGCAACTCGGAGTATTACTTCTCGTCTTTTAAGTGATTAATTATTTCGAAACCCTGTGTGATGTCCCATAATTATTATCGAAGCTATGTCAGAAATAAGTTACTCTACGCATCTTACAAGTAACAAACTATCTTCGTACATTCTTGTGGAAGTTCGCATCCAATTTGGATAAAAAAATTATTTTTTCGAAATCAGCTGATCAAAACAACAAAATGCCATTCAACATTTTTGTTTGTAATACTTCCATGAAGCACATATTAAAAGGAATGTAATGACTTTCCTTCCCTCTGTAAAAATTATTACAAAGTATTGAAAATTCGAGTAATAAAAGTTCGAGATATCGATGTTCCACTGTTATTCCTCTACTTACTCTACGTTCGTAGTAGAGCAAGTAAAAATGTTTGAAGGAGGGCACTTGTGTTTCCTTTACAGAAATCATCCGAGCGCAGCACGTGCCAGAATCAGTGCAGTGAAGTCCGCTGGGAATGCTCAGATATCTCGTTAAGTGATAATTAGAATTTATTAACAAAGAGCCTGACGCAGTTCTCCCTTTATATGTTAATCCGTGGAAGGTGGAAGCCCTGACAGTCATTGGCGCCACACTTCGCGCCGTTAACCTTACGGGTCTCCCCCACGAGTAGCATAAAAGCGAACTAGTGGAAGAGAAACGCAATTTCTTGAGGCGATTTCTCCCGAGGCTTTCGTGTCTTTCGGAAAACGGTTTCTAACGCTCCCATAATAAACATGTCTATATTCCCTTACCGGAAAAAGTGCCCTCTCCATGCGAAACGTTTACGATCCCAAGTTATTATATCGAGAAGTGTGCTTGAAAAAATTACTTCAAAATGCTTGTGAAGGTCGCAGTTGGATTTTATGTTTTTGTTCAGACAGAAACGTAAAGGCAAATAGAAGTGGAGTTGCTTTCAACGGAATATCCTTATTTAATGACCAATGTTCTGATCGAGTATCTGACTGCGTAGTCTGAGAGGGAGTTATACATTTTATCCATGTTCGCTCACGCTTCTACTGTGAATAACAATTCCGTTTAACTCGTAATATCCCTGATGCAGTGTACAGTTTCGAGAACGGTTTTACACAGGCTTCTTCAAAGTTGCCTTTACACTGAAGTAGCCCACATCAACAGTTTTCTGCATAAATAGAGTCAGAGAAGAAGCGTTTCAGGCCCAGGACCTTAGTGACCACTGGAGGGTTAAGAACCTACCCACATTACCTGTACGTTAGGTGTGTTGCATACCTATCTGGCGTACCTCATACCAATCGCGTTCTTTATCTTTTTTATGTTTCACTAGATTCCTGTAGAAACCGGAAGCGCTTTAACCTTCTCGAAACTAAGAGACGGTATATATATATGGAGCGAAACAAACAAACAAACAAACAAACAAACTCCCATTTAATATTAGTAAATGTGTAAATATGTCCTTCAATAGAAGCAAAAATCCATATAAATATGTTTATAATATCAATATGACACCACCCGTTGAAGTGGTTGAAAAAAGGATATAGGAGTACATTTTACAATAGATCTTAGACACATTGACTTTATTGTATCAAAATCGCTAAAATGCCTAGGCTTTATTATTCGAAATTCCTATTCATTTAAAGAAAAAAACTTTAATTCAACTTTATAATTCATTTGTGAGACAAAAACTGGAATTTGCATCTATTATTTGGAATCCTAAGATGATAATGCATGTCACCGCAATAGAAAAAGTACAATCAAAATTTCTAAAATACATACTATTTAAAAGAACTGGATATTATCCTACTTTCACAAACTATGAAACCCTTTGGAAATATTTAAACTTAAAACTCTGAAATTTAAAAGAGATATTGCAGGGTTAATGTTTCCGTATAAGGTATTGCATCCGATTATTAATGATATAAATATTACAACAAATGTATCATTTTATGTACCCAATAAAATAAGCAGATTCAGGAGGCCTTTCTTCACCTCCAGAGCAAATACAGAAATCCATAAAAATTCACAACTACACACAATTATATATTTATATAACAAGCTTCATCATTTCGATATAGATATTTTCAACATGTCTGAAACTCAATTTAAAAATGCTATAACTAAATTGGTAATAGTAGTATCGTTGCTGTAATTAGGAATAGTAGAAAAAATTACTTACCATGCCACCTTCACTTTTTTTTCTTCCTTCTTCTCTTTTCATAATTGTTTCTATTCCTTATACCTATTTCCCTTTCTGTATTAGTTTATGTTCATTTATGTTTTTCTTGTATTTTATTTGAGTGTGTATATTATTATATGTAAACACTTATGTATGATGAACATTGTAATTTGGCTTACAAGCCTGTTATGTTCATAAGAATAATTAAATAAAAATAAATAAATATAAATGGCCGCTTAATCTAAACAACGTTATTTTCAAAAATATTTGGAAGCTCCTCTAAGTATCGAAGACGCTGATATGGAATGTGGGTCATGTTATTTTGAACCAAAATGTACAAGTTTTATTTTGATCACAGTGATCAAAGTTATGAGCACAGTTTTTGATGATCATTATGTTTGAATTTCTCTTTAAATCTCTTAATTCGGTATATTTTGTATTATGTTTCTTTCCTTACCAATGCCGCCAATAATACCGAAAATATTACCATTTACTCCATCATTTATATACTACCGAACCATAGATTTAGTAGACCGCAACTGTAATAAGCACAAGGAACTGAATGAAACAACTAAAGGCGCCGCGAAAACCCAAAACACACACATCTGATCTTTAGTCGAAGAGCTTCTACGGACAGTTTGGAATGGATTTTCTATTTCTATACAAGGTTATTGTAACTAATAGTTACAAAAGATCTGGTATGTCTACTTCTTATTATATATTGGCCTATTAAACTATGTCTAACTTCCCCAGAGAGAAATGATGACTAATGTTTCATTAACTATTCAACTTCCCTTGTTCTATGGACTTTTCCCAGGCTGTCTTCGTGTTATTCTTTCACGTATTAGTCTTGAGTACTTTTTCATGTCTTTCGTATTTGATCACAGTCCTTGTGCTTGAGCTGTCACTTTACTTTGGATATTATTGGATCCCTTGAGGGATAAACTTCTTCTGCGTGTGACTTTATTCTCAAGATTACTGTCTCTAGGGCAGCAGAAACCAAAGAATCAAACGGAGCAAAAGAACAATGTGAAGGGAAATGGACTGTGTTTGCAGATGAAGTATGAATCATTCCAACTTCCATATCTTTTCAGATGTTCTTATTTAGTTGCGGCTGAAATGAACCCAGTAAAGTGTTTTGGAGCTTTTTGAACCATAGTTGAAGTATTTTGAAATAGAATTGGGAAGCATACAATTTACTGAAACACATTAAGAATGTTCAATGCATCCCATAAGCATATTAACTCTTTACTCTTACGTGACATATATCCTAGAAAATTAACACTTCTTGTAATTTATTAAACTTATTCAAGGCATTTCTCAGCATCTTGCAAAGTATACATTATCAACTAAATATGGACGAACATCTGAAAAAACATCAAAATTACGGATAAGGTGGAAAAAAGAACTGTAGCAAAATAACAAGATTAGTCCAATTCCTTTTTTTCTCAGTTTATTTTTATTCTGAACTTTTGCACCAAAACACAGTTCTCTTCTGCTGATGCTAACACGTCTACGCTTTTCCGTGATATTACAACGCACAGCTGTTGTCTTCTTGTTGTCTTGACTCACTTCTTTCACCATCTCTCCTCAGCTTCTCTGTCTCTCAAACACTAACTCCGATTATACAACACATACACACACACACACACACACACACACACACACACACACACACACACACACACACAACGTTTCGCACTCTCCGACAAACTGACCGAGTCATGTGTGTAATCCTAACTCCTCTGCTGTTTCCTCGCCTCCTTATATCGCGTCCTTATATCGCGAGGATTACATGACATGGATCTTTCTGAATTTCCACAACCACGCTGGTCGCCGGATGCACCTCGAAGATTCTAGCAATCCGTTGTTATGCGCCACGCTCATTGTTAGTCACGTATACACAAACAGTTGTAAGAGGCCTTTTGTTTGCTCACCGGCGTGGTATGTGGCGTAAGTAGTTTAGCCCCCGCCGTCCTTTGTTGTGTGCCGCGCCTGGTGTCAGAACACAATCATTACTTTCCAATGTATTTAAAAGTACATAATACCCTAAGAAAACATAATATTCAGTTCGTTTCATTTTCTTTCTTAAGAAATGTAAAAAATAATATAGCAATAGTAATATTTTAAAATGAAAATCGTGCTTGACCTTCTCCTTCGTGATAATGTTTTACAAGTATAAATTAATGTGACAAATGACAAGTTTGATTACTTATTATTTAACTTTCTTTCTTCTAAAACTGATAACCAAGTGCTATTACACTAGTGACTTCTTGCATCTACAAAACCACTTTCACAGCTGCTCTGTTGCATCGTAACCTGAAACTCACGCTGTTTTTATGTCCTTGACACTGCTACGGTAACACAACTTTCAACTGCGCACAAATAGCTATAAGCTAATCAATGCACAAGCCAGTCTGCTTATATAGTTCCTTACTGTCCAATCATCTGGAATAGGGTTTCTCGGCTTGCTCCGTAAAGAAAGCCCCTGCATTTCGAAAATGTCTGGAAATTTATGCAACGGTGCTAGTTTTAAGGCCCCCATTGTCGAGTGATGTAGAGCAGCTGACTACAAAGACAGTGGTATGAGGTCATTAACATTTAATATCTATCTCTAAGTGTGTCCAACACTACGTCGAATGCTGTTAATATAGATAAGTTTATTTCTACATTTTCAATTCAGGGATACCCAAGACACAATGAAACAGATTGAAAATGCATGGCATTGTTTATTATATGATTTATACAGGCTTGAAGTGAAATAATTCTACAGACTTTAAGAGCGAGTTCAAATTCGTCTTATTGTGGATAAGGATAAGGTTTAATATAGAAAAGACGAAAAAAAAACTTTCATCCAAAACATTTATCACCACCTTGCTGAATTATTGCTGATAAAGATTCCTAATTTATGACTAAGATAGAAAATTGAATAAACAACTTTGGCATATTTCAATAGAAGAAACGGTTTTTGTGTAAAATGTTTTAAATTTATATAATTTTTTACCTTCATAAATTCTGTTAGAACTGGCCACATCGTATTATCTGTCTACTTTCTTCCAATATGGTGTAGAACGCAGGAAATGTCTAATTAAGCGCATGGAATTGCTTTTGCTAAAGCCGCCAAGGACGTGAAGTTTGCCAACAAGTAAATGGTGGACATTCGGAGCACTTCATCTAAGCTCTTGTTTGACATTTACATTTTGGAGACAAGTCCACACATTTTTAATTAATCCAAATATTGTTGCATACCTTTTAATGGCAAAGTGTTGTACCTTGAGTCACTTTTTAACATATTCGTTATAACCTTGGATTTAGTTAGCATATTTTGTTGTTTACTCTCTCTACTGGTAAGTAGGGACAGAATTGTATTCCACCCAAAAATTCGATGTCGAGATTTTACCGGAAATATATGCTTTGAGACCCCCTGAATCCACAAAAAGCATTTTTAGAAAACGGTCTGTGTGTGTCTGTGGACAGCATAACTCAAAAACGAAAAGTCGGTTATAAAACCAAAGTTGGTATTTAAGTTTAATGTCTTTCAAGGATGCAACAAGAAGATTTTGAAGAAAATAGCCCCACCCTAAACCACCCTTTACATCGAAAATTTTTCGAAAATTTTGATTTTTTGAAAATGGCTCTAATGATTTTGTTTAAATGACATATGATTAGGATACTTTTATGACAAATGAAATGTATATCTTGAATTTTTGGCTATAGCCCCTGTAGTCGTATTTACTCCGGACGACTTTTGCATAACTGGTAAACGTTAGAGATAGACCAAATCATACTACACAAAAAATGTAGATCTTGCTAAAATACACAATTTGTGTCTGAATACATTTTCTTGTAGGTTGAACAATTTCGGAGCCATTCCTTGTTTTGTGTGTCAGTTTTGGAAAACGAAGTGAATCATCGTTGTTCATTTTTTATATGTTACGCTTGAAAAGAGAACGGAATCTCTAAGCTTTAAAATATTTGATTATCGCATAAAGCCTACTGTATTGTAATATTCCCCTTGCACCTATAAGGAAATAAGCAATAAGCTAATTTGTACAAATGTTTATTTCAACTAACACGAAGGTGAGTGAGTGAATGTGTAGGGTTTAACGGCCCGTCGATAACGAGCTTCTTTGGGCCAACACGAAGAAGATATAGGAATAAGAGTTTGTAAGAATAGTTAGAACGAGAGTAGAGAAAGTCATGTGAGTGCAACACATATTTTTTAGATATATTGTCCACAGACACACACACACACACACACACACACACACACACACACACTCACTGGAACTCTAAAAATGCTATTTTAAGATTCAGGGGGCCTCAAAGCATATTTCAGGTGAAATCTGGAATCGAATTTTAGGGTAGAATACAATACTACAATACTATACGTAGTAGATAAAGCATAAATGAATATAAAACTCTGCATCTAAAATTAATATCGAAGTTGTATCTAAAAATAAATATAAACTCTGTATCAAAAAATTTGTTTAAATCTACAAAAAACTATATTTAAATCTATAATAAAAAATCAAGACCAAAATATATAGCAAAACATTAATGACAAAATCTGCATAAAAATCTACATCAACTCAATATCCCGAAGTAAAAACCGACGACGAAAATTCGGCACCAAAAATATGGCACCGAACAATCGACATCCAAGATTCGACATCCAAGATCCGACATCGAGAATCCGGATTCAGACATCCGAAATCCGCCATCATAAATCCGACATCGTAAATTCAACATTGAAAACTCGACATTGAAATCTCGACATCGCAAACTCGACTTCGTAAGTTCGACAAGAAAATACGGCATCGAAAATTCCACAACAAAAATTCCACATCGTAAATTCCACATCAGAAATTTCACATCGAAAATTCTACATCGAAAAATCAATGTAGAACATTAGATATACACAATTCAAGTTCAAAAATTCGATATGAATAACCGGACGTGGAAAAACCGACGTGAAAGATACGACGTTCAAAAATTCGACACCGAAAATTCATAACCGAAAATTCGACATTTAGTACTCTACCACCAAAGATATATATCGAAAACTCGACATCGAAAATAAGACAGCGAAAATACCACATCGAAGACTCAACACCAAAAATCGACTCAGAAGATTCGACACCGAAGATAAATCATCGAAGGCTCGACATAGTAAATTAAGAATCGTAAATTCGACATTGACAATTCCACATCGTATATTCGACATCGTAAACATACATAAAAAATTCGACTTCCAAAATTCGAAATCGAAAATTCGGCATCGAAAATTCGGCATCGAAAATTTGATCAATAAAATGCCTCATCGAAATTTCGCTATCTAAAATGCCTCATCGAAATTTCGCTATCGAAAATTCGACCACAAAAATTCGATATCGAAAATTTCAATTTGAAAATTCCTCATACAAAAATCAATGTAGAACATTCGATATACACTACTCAAATTCGAAAATTCTACATAAAAAATCGGACGTAGAAAAACCGACCTGAACGTCAGAATTTGACACCGAAAATTCAAAACCGAAAGTTTGACATTTAGTATTCTACTTCCAAAGCTGTATATCGAAAACTCGACATCGAAATTAGGACAGAGAAAATACGACACCGAAAATTCAACACCAAAGTCGACTCAGAAGAATCGACATCGAAGACGCGAAATCGAAGATTCGACATCGTAAATTAGGCTTGGTAAACGCAACATCAAAACATCCGACATCCAAGCATCCGACATCAAAACATGAGAACATCCGACATCCAAACATCCGAGATCCGAAAATCCGACATCAAAACATCAGATGTCAAAACAACCAAACATCCGACATCTGAACACCCGACATCCGACATCAAAACATCCTATATCTAAACATCCGACATGAAAACATCCGACATCCAAGCATCCGACATCCAAACACACGAACATCCGAACATCAACATCAAAACATTCGACATCAAAACATTCGACATCAAAACATACGACATGAAAACATCCGACACCCAAACATCCGACAAAAACATCCGACATCAAAACATCCGAACATTCGACATCCGAGCATCTGACATCAAAACATACGAACATCCGATATCCGAACATCCAAACTTCCGACATCAAAACATCCGACATCCAAGCATCCAACATCAAAACCTCCGAACATCCGACATCCGAACATCCAAACATCCGACGTCAAAACAATCGAACATCCGACATCAAAACATCCGAACATCCGACATCCGAATATCAAAACTTCCGAAAGGAAAACATCCGACATCAAAACATCCGAACATTCGACATCAAAACATCCGACATCAAAACATCCCGCATCCAAACATCCGACATCCAAACATCCGACATGCAAACATCCTACTTCCAAACATCCGACATCAAAACATCCGAACATCCGACATCAAAACATCCGACATCCAAACATCCGACATCAAAACATCAGATGATAAAACATCCAAACATCCGACATCTGAACACCCGACATCCGACATCAAAATATCCGACATCCAAACACACGAACATCCGAACATTAACATCAAAACCGACATCAAAACATCCGACATCCATACATTTGACTTCCGAACATCCAACATACGAACATCCAAACTTCTAACATCCGAACATACAATATCCGACATCAAGACATCCGTCATCCAAAAATCCGACTTCCGAACATCCGACCATCCGAACATCCGACCATCCGAACTTCCGTACATCCGAAAATTCCACATCCGACAGCTGATCATCCGAACAACTGACCTTCCGAAAATCCGACATCTGACCATCCGACATCTGACCATCCGACATCGGAACACCGAACATCTGACATCCGACGTTCGAACATCCAACATGCGAACGTCCGGCACCGAAAACTCTACACCGATAACTCGAATCCAATAACTCGACATCGAAAACACGACACCGAAAACTCGACACCGAAAACTCGGCACCAATTACTCGACATCGGAAACTCGACATCGAAAACGCGACATCCGAAATCCGACATCGGACACCCTAATTTCGACATCCAAAATTCGACACTAATAACTCGACATCGAAAGCTCGACATCAAAAACTCGACATCGAAAACGCGACACCGAAAACTCGGCACCCGAATATCAGAGACTCAAATCTCAGACACTCGAATATCCGACATCCGAACATCCCATACCCGAATATCCGACAGTCGAATATCCGAGATCCGAATATCCGACACCCGAATATCAAACACCCGAATATCAAACACCCGAATATCGGAAACCGGAATATCCGACATCCGAATATCAGACACCCGAATATCAGACGCCCGAATATCCGACATCCGAAAATCTGACACCGAAAACTCGACACCGAAAACCCGACACCGAAAATTCGACACGGAGAATTGGACACCCGAAATCCAACATCGAATATTCGACACTGAAAATCCCTCATCGGAAATTCGACGTCAAAAACTCGACATCGAAAACTTAACATTTAGTATTTTACTTCCAAAGCTTGATATCGAAAACTCGACATCGAAATAGGACAGCGAAAATATGACACCGAAAATTCAACACCAAACATCGACTCAGAAGATTCGACATCGAAGATTTAACATCGAAGATTCGATATAGTAAATTAGGCATCGTGAATTCGACACCGAAATTCCGACATTTTAATCTTTATCCGAAAATACTACACAGTAAATTTGACACCGAAAAGTCGCCGCCAAAGTTTCGACACCGAAAATTGGACATTTAGTATTCGAGTTTCAAAGCTTGATATCGAAAACTAGACATCGAAAACACGAAATACAGAATACGACAGCGAAAATACAACACCAAAAATCGACAACGAAGATTCGACATCGAATTTCGTTTATGAAAACCCGACATTGAAGATTCGACATAGAACATTCGAGATAAAAAATTAAGGATCGTAGTTAATTAATCTGAATTTGACTTCGAAAGAGCGACATCGAAAGGTTGATCCAAAAATACGACAGAAAAATTGCCACCGAACATTCAACTTCGAAAATTTCACATCGAAAATTCGACATCTAAATTCCTACATTGATATTTCGGCGTTTAAAACTGGACATAGGAAATTCGACATTCTAAATTCAACATCGAAAATTCGAAGTGTAAAATTCGACGTGGAAAATCCGTCGTCGAAAATATGACCTCGAAAATTCGCCATCGAAAATCAGACATCGAAATTTGCACGGCGAAAACCAGATATCAAAAATTGGAAGTTTAAACTTCGACCTCGAAAATCCGACGTGGGGAATTTGACGTGGAAAATCAGACGTGGGAAATTCGACACCGAAATTACGGTATCCAAAGTTCCACATCACAAATTCTACATCGAAAGCTCAATATTAAACATTGAACATCAAAAAGTTGACCTATAATTCGACATCGAAAATATGACATTGAACGATAGACAAGGAAAATTTGAAGTCGAAAATTCCGCATCGGGAATTCGACATCGAAACCCGACATTGGAAATCAGACAAGAATTTTACATCGGAAATTCGGCATCGAGAGATAAAGATTCAATATTCGATATCGAAAGTTCCACGTCGCAAACAGATATTGAATATTCGATGTTTAAATTGCGACATGGAAAATTCGACTTTGAAAATTCTTGATTGAAGTCCCACATCAAAAACTTGTCATCGGAAATTGGACGCGTAAAATTCAAGGTGGAAAATACGATCCCGAAAATTCGACATTGAAAGTTCCACGTCGAAAACCAGATGTCGAAAATTCGACGTTTGAATTTCGACGTGGAAAATCCGACGTGGGAAATTGGACAGGGAAAATTCGACGCCGAAGATTCGCCCCCGAAATTACGGAATCGAAAATTTGACAGAGAAAATTTTACATCAAGAATTCAACATAAAAAATTCTAAATCCTAAAACATGGCATAGAAAATTTGACATCGAATCGGAATTTTTCAACGTAATTTGCGCCACATGGTGTTGCCTGACTGGAACTATCATGCATATCGTCCTAGTGTCCGGATGAGAATTTTTAGGATAAAGACAGCTAAGTTTGTCAATACAACGTAATCTTTCTATGTAATTTTCACCAATTAGGGTGTTATATTCACTTGAAAATTTCCACATGTGTCTTGGGCAATAGCAAAAAACCAAAATCTATACAAAAATCAGTATCAAAAGTTAAAATCAATATCAAGATGTCAAAATCAAAAAGTTAATATCAATTGCATCTATATCAAACGCTAAAGTCAATATAAAAACCTATGCCAAAAGGTACAATCAATATCAAAATCTACGTAAAAATTAATATTAATATCTACATCAAAAAATCACTCTCAGTAAGTACATCTAAAATTAATATTGGTATCGACATCAAAAAATCGTTGTCCGTATCTACATAAAAAATCATCAAAAGATGAATATCAAAATCCACATCAAAAAATTAATTACAATATCTCGATCTACATAAAAAGCTTTTAGAAAAAGGTCCGTGTGTGTGTGTGTGTGTGTGTGTGTGTGTGTGTGTGTGTGTGTGTGTGTGTGTGTGTGTGTGTCTGTGTGTCTGTCAAAAACGAAAAGTCGGTTAAAAACCAAAGTTGGTATTTTAGTTTAATGTCTTTCAAGGATGCGACACGAAGATTTTGAAGAAAATAGCCCCACCCTATACTACCCTTTACATGGAACATTTTTTGAAAATTTTGATTTTGTTGAAAATGGCCCTAACGATTTTGATTAAAATGTCATATGTTTGAGATATTTTTATGACAAATGAAATGTATATCTTGAATTTTCTGGCTATAGCCCCTGTAGTCGTATTTACTCTGGATGACTTTTGCAGAACTGGTAAACCGTTACAGATAGACCAAATCATACTATACAAAAAATTTAGATCATGTTAAAATACACAATTTATGTCTCAATGAATTTTCTTGTAGGGTTAACTATTTCGGAGATATTGTTTGTTATGTGTGTGAGTTTCGGAAAACTTAAAAAACTTTCGTGAAATGGATCATTGTTCATTTTTTATATGTTAAGTGTGCAAAGAGAACGGGATCTTAAAGCTTTAAACGATTTGACAATCACACAAAGCCTACTGTATTCTAATATTCCCCTTGCACCTACAAGGAAATGAGCAATAAAATAATTTGTACAAATGTTTACCTCAACTAACACGAAGAAGATATAGGAATTATAATTCGTACAAATAGTTTGTATAAGAGTAAAGAAAGTCATGTGAGTGCAGCACAGCAGATTTTTTCTTATGTTATAATGAAATTTTGTACGCGTACTTTTCAGACATTTAATTGGAAAAAATCTGATGTGTTGCACTCACATGACTTTCTCTACTCTTGTACTAACCATTCTTACAAACTCTTATTCCTATATATTCTTCGTGTTAGTTGAGACAAACATTTGTACAAATTATCTTATTGCTTATTTCCTTGTAGGTGCAAGGGGAATGTTAGAATACAGTAGGTTTTGAGTGATAGTCAAATCTTTCAAAGCTTTAAGATCCCGTTCTCTTTGCACGCTTAGCATATAAAAAATGAACAAGCATGTTCCATTTCAGGAAAGTTTTTTAAGTTTTCCGAAACTGACACAAATAACAAAAATATCTCCGAAATGGTTCACTCTACCAAAACATTTATCAAGACATAAATTGTTTGTTTTAGTGCGATCTACATTTCTTGCACATTAAGAATTTGTCTATCTCTTACGGTTTAAGAAAATAGCCCCACGTGAAACTACATTTTGATTTTCTTAAAAATGACTAACAATTATGATTAAAGTGCCAAATGTTTAAGATATTTGTAGGAATTAATCAATTTAATGAGAAATTCAAACAGTGATAATCAAAATCTGTGACTTTCATCACTCCCAGCAAAATAAACATTGCACTTTTCGGTTCAAAATAACATTACTCCTGATTAATATCAGTGTCTTCGATGTGAACTGTGGTATATTTTCAACAGCTTCTGCATGTTTCTGAAAATCTCTTTATATACCTTCTCTGAGTTAGGAGAAGGTTCACAGCTCAACGCTTCCGGCTTCTAAAGAAATCTAGTGAAATATGATCAAGAAACGTAAACAACCCAGTCGATATGAGGTAACGCACAATACGTATGCAACACACTTGACATACGCGTAATGCGGGTAGGTTCTTAACTGACCAATTCTACTAGGAAAACTACCGTAGTCTACACTTACGCTTATGGGGACCTACGGTAGTTTTACAACCTTAGCCTCAGCTCCAACGAAACGAATGCGAAGTTTGTGAAACTACTGTTGAGTAATCTGAAAGGAGTGAATTGAAGGACCACTGGCTATATAAAAGCTTTAGACTAGAAAGGTGTGTCGACTTGGATTATTAAACTAATATAAAATATATTATATTAATTTTAATCAAATAAAAGTTACAGGACAATTAACAGAGGAATGCCCAATAAAAAGAGGGGTAAGAAGAGTCTTTTCTTTAAGTCCACTTCTATTCAGAGTCCAGGTGGATGCAATAATTAAAGAAATGAGAGAAGAATTAGGATACAGTATAGGGGACAAAAAGTTAGTATAGTATCTTATACAGATATCATTTTACTTGCGGCAGAAACGGAGGATAACCTGTAAAGGCTTTTGTACGAGTTTTATGGAAAATGTAAAAAGCTCAATGTAAATCAAAGTATTAAAGGTTATTAAAGAACCTTTCAGATGTAAGTTATAAATTGAAAACATTATCGAACGGGTAGTGCATTTTAATTACCTGGGTGCTAATATTACTAGTGGAGGATATCTAGCCCAAGAAATTAACAAATTGTTAAAGGAACAAGTATAAGTGGATGTATTAATGAGCTAGTATTGAGTAATAAATATATCAGAGAAGAAAAAAAAAAGACAATTTATAAATCAGTAATAACCTATGCATTAAAAAAAGAGCAGAGACTACAAGAACAGGATGAATTATAGAAACAACGGAAATGAAAGTGTTAAGGAAGATTTTTATCTGTTTATCCTCCCCTTATGTAGGACCTGCACCCCCTATGACTTACAAGCTAATGCCTGGGTCAGGCGAACGTATGGGTCGAACAGAGAGAAGACCTGGAAGCGGGTGGTCAGCCGAGCACCAGGTATGAGAGTGAGGAAGAGGCAGGCAAAATGGGTGATTGTAAAGGTGATAATGGAGCAATTAGTGGAATGAGTGGCGGGGAAAGCCGGAGAAAACCCACCCAGACGCCGCTTCATTCACCGCGAATACCACATGTGGGTCTCTGGGATCGAACCCGGGTTGCCTAGCTGGTAGGTGAACGCTTTAACCGCTCGGCCACGGCGCCGCCGGCTGAAAGACAATGTACGATAATGTAAGAAATGAAGAATATGTAAGATCCAACCGGTGACCTGAAAGAGGAATGGATTGCAAATATATCCAGGATGTCAGACGAACGATTAGTGGAAGTAACGAGAGGCAAAATTACGGGAGGAAGGAGTCCAGGAGGACCAAAACAGAAATGCAGAGATGGATTGATTCGTGTATAAAACAGGCGATTGCACCTAACATAAAGAGGAACAAAGACTAGAAAGATAGAAGAGTGAACACGAAGACGGGAATGTAAGGAAGGAAGTATCGGCTATCTCCCTTTTGATTATCAGCTATCTATGTGGGGAACTAGAAGCACTTAAGAGTAAACTGAATGCGTTAATTTGCGAGATGGCTTCTAACAACGCACTCAAAATTAATTAAAGCACAAGAAGAGGCCATTCAGTATTGTTTATAGTAACAATGTTCTATAATTGCCCTAAGCAATAATAATTTGCACTTATTAGCTATTGCAAAAACATTTTGCTAACAGGGGAAGGCAACAAACTTGGCGCCATTGTGGCTTCGTTATGTACTAGCATGTCTCTAGCGATTAGAGGGCGCTGGAATCGATTCTAGGGTGGGGACCAAGGGGTTTACTGTAACCACACTTTCCCAGGGTACCAGTAGCTTCTAGTAGAATATCCTGGGTTTGTCCCTGAGTGCTAATACCTACAAAGAGCCTGTAATCTCCTGTGGTCCATAGCTCTAACTTACAACAACCAAACAAACCCCAGAAGTAAGAGAATACTTGTTAATCTCTTATGGTATTAATCAATAGCTGCAGTTCATACTTCAACAATCCTATTATATTGTCTTTACAAAGATTAGTGTAGAAGCGTCATTTGTTTGCATACCGACAGAAAATAGTGATTTAAAAGCACTTTCCTTACTACTGGTGGTACAGGTTAGGATAGGGCTGCGTGTCTACCTTGAACATTTGTTGTACCTATGCCTCTTGGTGGCTAGGCAACCGGCCACCCACGGGGTTTCGAGGACCAAAGACCGTTCCGCCAAAGGACGAAGGGGACCAGAGAGCATTCTTTTTCCCTGCCATGTAACGCCAAGACCTCCGCCGACACTTACTACCCTGAAAGAGATCAGACAGAGAAGATCGAATGGAAACGAGAAGTTAAATGTAGGGACAGGAAATTTGGGGCATTTAATGAAAACGCTCCAAAACAAACCATGGGTCAGGTAGGCCCGCCACGGGGATTGAACCCGCGATCTACCTAATGTGCCAACTTTCTCGGTTCAACATTATTTTGCTGTTTTACTTAGCACTGAGGGCAATGATCATCAGACTTGGGAATTATAGATGAAAATGTTCCAAATATTAAAATGTGGTTTGGTTTATTCTTGCGAAGAGCTTGGGGCCCAAATGATCTCTATATCTCCAGGCCCTTAAACCCCACTTACTGAACTACTCACTTTTTCACGTGAGAAGAACTTGAATTTCTGTGATAAAGTTCAGAAATCATTAAGACTCATACACAATGTGATGATCATGTTAGAATTCACTCTAACCGCCATTCTATGCACATAAGTTGTATATAATCTATGGATACACTGAAAATGTAATGTCCACGATGAAAATGTAATGGATATTTCACGTGCATACCGTGAAATAAGTCGCATTTTAGCTTTCTCTACGATGCACCTAAATAAGTAGAGGAAGTATTCTAAATTGGATACCCAGATTTCGCTAGTTATATATATGTTGGTACCTCCTAGATAAAGAAAAGCAGTTTTAGGAAATCGTCCGTTTGAATTTGTTCATGAACAGTACAATTTAAAAACGAAATGCGTTTCAATACCAAACGTGGCATATATATTCATTATTTTTCAAAGATATGACAGGAACATTTAAAAAAAAAAAGAAAAGTCCCCCACGCCACACTACCCTATACCGGGAAAATGTTTTGAAGCATTAGATTTTCTCAAAATGGCTTTAACAATTTTGATTATAATACCATATCTGCAAAGAAAACGGAATCTCAAAGCTTTAAAGGATTTTATAATCCCTCAAAGCCTACTGTATTCTAATATTCCCATTTCACCTACAAGGAAATAGACAATAATTTCTGCAAATGTTTATCTCGACTAACACGAAGAAGATATAGCAATAAGAGTTTGTAAGAATGGTTGGTACAAGAGAGGAGAAAGTCATGTGAGTGTAACACATCAGATTTTTAGATTATGAAAGTCTGTAGAAGTATACCATGGGTAATGTTTATGTAAAATGCAGTAGTTCTCCTTCTTACTGTCGGTAGTTACTACAGTAAGTAATGATATAAATAATTACTTTGTGAATTTGCTCATGAAAGTGCAAAATTACTCTTTCCTACATGTCATACATGTTAACCTTCCTCTTCACCAGGATACGATTATGTGCTGAGCTGTATAGTCGCATATGGCAGCATTGAAATTCCCTTTGAGAGATATGTATGTAGGCAAGCATTTAAATCTCTTCCTTTTTATTGCTCCGTATACTAGCTGTTCATGAAGCCGTAATGTGCACTTCAGGTCTATTTCACGAGGTCGTTCGTATCATGCAAACCTAAGCCACACCTGTCCTTTTACGACATTTGGTGACAGGTTTCATAGCCCCCTACTACCACACCGAATTTATTGCTCGTATCCCCTTTTACGCACCCAGCATTTGCTGAAGTTATGAAGGAATGATGACGCAGAATATGAAATTTGCACTCGTCGATCATTGCGAAAATCTAAAATCAGGACACAGTAATGTTATCCCTATATGATAAGCATTTCGTTTTATTTTTCCTACTACCAATAGGATGCCAAGATTTCAGTGGAAATACATGTTTACAGACTCCCTGAATAAAATAAGGCATTTTATAAAAAAAGACCTGTTTGTGTGCGCGTGGGCCTGTCTGTGAACAGCTTAACTCAAAACCAAAAGGTCGGTTAGATGTCAAACTTCGTATTTAAGTTTGGCTTATTCTAAGGATGCGTCCATTCCAAACTACATTTTTCTCAAAAGTTTTGATTTTATAAAAAGTGGCTGTAACTATTTTCGTTAAATGCCATACATATAAAATACTGTGACGCTGGGCGCGGTGCACAGCAAAGAACGGTCTGGGCTAAGCTACTTCGCACCAAATGCCAGGCTGGGGAGCAAACAAAGGCGCTCAAGGTCAAGATTCCTCGCGCGACTGTGTATAAGTCACTAACGATAATGAGCGCGGCGCATAACAAAGGATTGCTAGAATCTTCGAGCGGCATCCAGCGGCCGGCGTGTTTATGGAAATCGAGAAAGGTCCATGTTACGTAATCCTCTTTATATAAAGAGGAGAGGAAACAACAGGGAACAAGCCCCGAGTTGGTCAATGTGTCAGTGAGTGTGAGACAGCTGTGTGTGTGTTAGTTACTGTCGTCGTGAAAGGTACGTCGCGTCGAAGAGAAGTTTTATCGAGCGTCGAGGATTGTATCGTCAGAATTAGTGTAGGAGAGACAGAGAAAGCGAAGAGAGTGAAAGGACTGAGTCAAGGCTACGAAAAGAAAACAGTTGGGAGTTTTAACATCTCGAAAGACTGTAGAGTGTGTTAATCAGTAGAAGAGAACTATGTTTTGTGCAAAATTTTAGGAGACAAATAAAGCGATAGAAAAGTAACTGGACTGGATTGCTCTTCTTTCACACACTAGTGGCAGGATGGGGTCCGCCAAATGTTCATATTTTCATGAGAAACACAATGAAGTCCTCTTTATTCTAAACTGCTGTCACAAAATTGGTAAACGTAAGAGGTAGGCAAAATCTTTTTACCCAAAAATGTGGATTACGATAATGCATACAACATATGAAAAATAATTTTATTTTCTGAGTTAACTACTTCGGAGATTTTGAGTGTTATTAGTCTGCAGTTTATTTGTGCTTTTCGGTTTTCTATCTCTCTCTCTTTTAGTCATGCAAACAGCAGAAAGTTTCAAAGTCATCACATTGTGACCAGATGTTATGTCATTATCGCTTAGAGCCTGCTTTATCCCCCAATCCTGTTGTACCAACAAGAAAGTATGGAGTAAGACAATTTCGCAAATATTTCTCATCAAGTGCATAGAGGTATAATCATCTGCAATAATAGTTTGTACAGGACTAAGGAAAGTCATGTGAGTGCAGCACATGGGATATTTTTATATTAAGAATTTAGTATTGTTTCACTTATTGCGAGTAACTGGGGCAGTAAATTAAAGCAACGGTCACACGTTCCGAGCAGCGCTCTACTGCAGAATGTCGGTCTTTATATGGATGATGATTTGTGGGAACATATTTCTGCCCCGTACTGTGTCACAACCCTCCCAGTGAAGTAGGAAGATCCGGCTGTTGCCCCCTGCTTGGAGCGTTGCCACAGTTTTGAATAGCATCATTAATCATCATTGTCATGACGCTGGGGTCAGCTTGATGACTAGGCGCTAAAGCCGAGCTTTTGTTTCCTTTTGTTGGTGGTACACGTTACGCCTCCTCGTTATCCGTTATGGAATTGCACATAATAGCCACAGCAGCAGCACCAGCGTCAAGATATCGGTTTAAAGCTTCCCTCGTCTTTAATGTGCTTCTTTGGCTCACAATTTCAAAAGAAAACTGCTTTTATGGTAATATGACAAAATTTAACAAAAACGGTGATCCGTTTGAGTATGGATAAAATAAAAACACTGTAAAAAATCTGACGTGTGGCACTCACACTACCTTCTCTACTCTTGTACTAACCATTCTTACAAACTCTTATTCCTATATCTTCTTCGTGTTAGTTGAGATAAACATTTCCAGAAATTATCTTATTGCTTCTGTCCTTGTAAGTACAAGGAGAATATGGCAATATGGCAATACAGTAGACTTTGAGCGATTGTCAAATCGTTTAAAGCTTTGAGATTCCGTTCTCTTTGGATGATTAACATAAAAAGTGAACAACGATGTTGCATTTGACGAAAGTTTGTTTTCCCAAACTCACACAAATAACACGGAATATTTCCAAAATGGTTCACTCTAAATATATATATTAGATTGTGATTGTGTGACATAGATTGTGTGTTTTAGCGATCTACATTTTTTTGCATAGTAAGATTTGGTCTCTCACGGTTTACGTGTTATTCAATAGTCATCCACAGTAAACAGCCTATATGGGCTATAGCGAAAAAATTCAAAATATGCGTTTCACTTGTCATAAAAATGTCTTAAATGTGTCATTTTAATCAAAAACGTTGCACCCCATTTTAAGAAAATCAAAATTGTCGAAAAATGTTCCATGTAAAGGGTAGTTTAGGCTGGAGAAACTTTCTTCAAAATCTTCGTGTTGCATCCTTGAAAGACCTTAAACTTAAATACCAACCTTGGTATTCAAGACAATCGCCTTTGTTTACCTCAAATGTGTTTACTTCAGGAGAAGCTAAAATTACGGAATGCTTATGGAAGCATGCTCTAAATAGCACAATAGGTGGAAGACCAAATAGACCACATTGGTCTGTGTCAGTGGCAATGTTAATTATTTTCTTATCACAAAAGCACGTGATATCGAGAGTGCTATGACATACGATGTAGAGCGACCACCGAAATACGAGAATTAGAGCTTTTGACATTGGTCAGGCTTACAGCTGTAATCCGCAGAAGTGTGTGGTTAAAATCATTTCCAACAGAAACCCTTGATTGTGAAGCTTAGTTATTGCGCCACGTATAGGCAATTTAAACCACCAGAAAGGCCATATAATCCTTTTGTGTATCTCGCAAACCGTAAGAGATAGACCAAATATGAAACATTTAGATTTCCTTAAAACACAATTAATGCCAAATGATCTTTTCTGTGGGGGGAATATTGTATTCGACCCAAAATTTTGATGTCGAGATTTGACCGAAAATATGTTTTGATACCCCTGAATCCAAAAAAGAGAATTTTTAGAAAATGGTATGTGCGTTTCCGTTTGTGTGTCCGTCTGTAGCAGCATAACTAAAATCGAAAAATTGGTTAAAAAGTTGGTATTGAAGTTCAATATCTTGAGGGATACGACACAAGAACTTTAAAGAAAATTTCTCTACCCTAAAATACCATTTACATGGAAAATTGTCGAAAATTTTGATTTTCACAAAAACGGCTAACGATTTTGAGTTTTCTGTCTATAGCCAGAAGTAGTGGTCATGTTTACTCTTGACGACTTTTGCTTAACTGGTAAGCCGTAAGAGATAGAGCAAATCTTACTGTACAACAAATGTAGATCTCGTTAAAATACAAAGTTATGGGCAAGTGCATTTTTTGTGGAGTGAAATACTTCGGGGATATTCCTTGTTGTTTGTGTGAGTCTTGGAATACTTAAACGTTTGTCTAATGGAACGTTATTCACTTTTTAATCCCTTGGCCGCTCAAAGAGATCGGAGTTCCAAAGCTTTAAATGATTTGACTATCGCTCAAGGCCTACTGTATCCCCGTATTCTCCTTGCGGCTACAAGAAGATCAACAATAAGCTACAAAACTAGATAAAGTCATGTAAGTGCAACTCATCAGATTTTTTCTGTAGTTTTATTTTTCGAAACACTGTTTTGAACCTTAATGCAGTGGTGTCTGACGTTTTATGTTTTTGTTTAAAGAGGAAAACTTATTAGTGTAATATAGCATGAAAGTAATATGTAAAACTTTTTGTTTTAACTTTACCCATTCATAGTGCGGGTATATGGAATGATAAATGAAACACAAGTTAAAGTTTTGCATCCAGTGCAGCCTTTCTGCTGAAGTACAGATATGTGTTTCTTCTGTATACCTTCATTACAATTAATTTCAGAATTCCATTTTCTATACGATTTTATTTTATTTGGCTTCTATGCAAGCAAATGTGCACTGTAAAGCACAACTTTTATGGTTTCCGTCATTTCGAAATGTTGAGCACCATTCCAGCGTACTTCGCTTCGCGCTTTAAGTCATAAAATACTAATATGAGAGCAGTAAAATTATTTTTATGCACGAGACCAAGCTCCATGGAAATATCTCTGAGTTCATCAGCACTTTTTTTTTACCATTTTATAACCTCTGTACCTGGTTTTACAGCAGGAAACAGGAAAGCGTATTACTAGATATACTTTTCTTATGTATTTACGTGGTGATATAATTGAGGAATCCAATGCCAGTATGAAAAAGCTTTCAGTTTTAGTTGACAGTTCTAATTTGTATGAAATTGAAAGATAAGCATATAGACTTCAAATTAAACAACAAAGAGTACATCGGGGTCTTTAAAGAGAGACCCCTTTAACTAATAGCAGTAATTTGAAGGAACACCAAGTTGAAGTATGTTGGAAAGCAACGATGTCCAACTTTTTCGAAAGAGTGAAGGTTGGATTTACCTCCTTTCTCTGTAACACTCTTTAACACTCAGACGTGCATTGTGTTGCAGTGGCGGTTTCGCTTTGCGCTGCGTTTGATTTACGAAAGCACTTTCAAATCTTATGCGATAAACATCTGCTAATTAGTGACTTCTTTGGTACGGCTTATGTTTAAGAATACAATCAATATTGGCGACGAAGTCGAAGTGCATAGCGTTAGAACAGGCTGTTCCAAATCCACGAGTTTGAGTTGAGTACACGCTAGTATGGAGCAGCGTTGCGCGGAGCACGGCTGTAGAGGGAGTGGTGGCGAAGGATGATAGCCCATACGTCACTGGACAAAGGTGATAACAGCCCCATCACTCCTCGTTGCAGGTCTCAACGCCGTGACGGCAGCTTATCCTAGTGTAGAGCTGTGCTGGTTAATGCAGTACACCATTGCTCATTAGTGAGCAGCTCAGCTGGAACACATTGATCCATCAAGTAATCGTCGTGTAAACTATTGCAATACAGACTTGGAGAAACTCTGCAAATATATGTAGAGCTATACTCACTCTACTAGATACAGTATTAATCAGGGCTTCTGAGCAGTGGTCTACTGGCCTCATTTTTCTTCTTCCCAGACGTTTCGACTGTGACTGCGACGGACATCTTCAGTGGTACCAGTCGTTGTTGAAATCTCCACCAGAGTACTTCGAACTCTCTATTACCACTGAAGATGTCTACCACAGTCTTAGACGAAGAATGAGCTCAGGGGACCAGGACGCACAAGATCGGATTATATTGTACCTATTTTTGACAGCGGCCGTGAAGCCTTACAATTTTGATATATTCGCTCTTAAACACGGTTATTTCTCTATATACCACATCTTAATGGAAATAAGCATTTTCAAAAATTACCTTACTGCGAATTCTGTGCCAGGGAAGTATGGGTATACAGTAGACTTTAAGCAATAGTGAAATGTTTTAAGAGCTAGGTGCTATGCGATGCCTTTGAAATTCCTTTACCCTTGTAAGGATAAGAAATATGTGACTTCAACTTGAGGTTTTGGTTTCAAAATGTGAAAATTTGTTCAGATTAAAAAAAATTAAATACACAAAAGAAAGTTTAAAAAAATTTTCAATATCCATCAAAGCAAATAAATTTTTAAAAACAGTTATTTTTCTTCCTGCCAGAGATTTATGGTGTTTTTTGGCTAATGTGTTTATAAGATAATATGATTATTGTGCATCTTATTTTCTAGTGCGCATGGAGTATTTTGAATATTTAGGTGTTTTCGCATTGTGAATAAATTTAATAATTAATTTCCTCAAAACTATAAAACAGATGGAACTGGAACTTTGTGTGGTAGTTTATATATTATAAACACTCTTGAGTGTGCAAGGTATTGATTTCGTAGCCATAAAAATATATAAAATTTAAATTTCAGTTCCAGGGCCCCTTGGTCCCAATTCTATTTCGCAACCATTTCATAATGGAATAGTTGTTTAGCATACAATTGCATTCTACACAGCCTATTGCAAGATGAAAACAGAGTTGCCCGAAGTAGCCAATGCCTATTTCAAATTTGAAGTGTTTACTTATTGGATTACCTGCAAAATTTTGGGCTGCTTATAATTTTGTCGATAATAATCCTTGACTATTTTTACTTTCCATACTACGTACTTACGATAAGTAAAATATTGTGCTGTCCTAAAAATTCGAAGCCAAGATTTCACCGGAAATACTTGCCTTGACACTTTCTGAATCCTCCCAAAATGCGTTATTAGAAAAATCTGATGTGTTGCACTCACAATACCTTTTCTACTCTTGTACTAAGTATTCTTACAAACTCTTATTCCCCTATGTTCTTCATGTTAGTTGAAATAAACATTTGCAGAAATTATGTTATTGCTAATTTTCTTGTAAATGCAAGGGGAATATGGGAATAGAGTAATCTTTGAGCGATAGTCAAATCTTTTTAAGACGGTCGCTATATGAAGGTTTCGAAATTCCGTTATCTTTGCATGGATAAAACAAAAAATGACCTTCCACTTGCGAAAGGTGTAAATACTACAAAACTCACACACAAATAATAAGGAATATCTATGAAATGATTCACTCCACAAAAAACATATTTTCCATGTAAAGGACAGATAAGTGTGGAAGAATTGTCTTCAAAATCTGCATCGTTGAAAGATGTTAAACTTAAATGCCAACTTTGGTGTCTATCCGACATTTCGTTTGTGAGTTATGCTGTTCATAGGTCCACACACACACACACACACACACACACACACACACACACACACACACACACACACACACACACACACACACACACACACATACATACACACACAGACACACACGTACTTTTTTCTAAAATGCCTTGGATTCAGGGGGCCTCAATACGTATATTACCGGTGAAATATCGACATCAAAATTGTGGGTCGAATACCATAGTTGCCCTACTTACTATACGTAGTAGAGAAAGTAAAAATGTATGTGTGCGCGTGCGTGTGTCATAAGTCAAAAACGAAGCGCTATTAAATCGAAAAGTTGATATTTAAATGTCTTCCAAAATGCGACTCAAAATTCATTTAAAAAATATCCCCATCCTAAGTTATTTTAATAAGAAAAGTTTTCGATGGCTTTGATTTTCACAAAAATTTCTAACAATTTTCATTAAGATGCCATAAATTTAAGATATTTTCATGACAGACAAAGCCTATATTTTGAATTTGATGGGAATAGCCTTGGAGGTCATTGTGGATGACTTTTGCACAGTACCTAAACCATAAGAGATGGAAAGTCCTACCATATATAAATGTAGATTGCGTTAAAGCACACAGTTTGTATCCCATATGTTTCTTGTGGACTTAACCATTTCCGAGATATTTATAACTACTGGTTTGACTTTAAAAATACTCAACACATTTCTCACGTAAGAAGTCCTTGGCCATGCAAAGTGATCTTGTCTTAAAACATGTAACAGTGTGTTAAAGTGTACTGTATTTTCTTCCTCCCATTGTAGCTACAATGAATGCATGCCGGAATAAATGTCTCTTTTGCTTGGGTTCCTGGCCACGTTGGCATACCAGGCAATGAAGCCTCTGATATCGCCGCAAGGAGTGCTATTTAACCCCAAGACGTTTTAGTTCAGTATCCGCGACTACTTTGAAAGCTGTTTTATGGAAGGCTATTCACTCGCGCTTGTTTTCTGAATGGTCTTTAATCCAGGGAAATAAGCTATGAGAAGTCAAACCGCTTCCCTGCGTTTGGAAAACGTCTTCCCGACCGTCCCACAGATAGGGGGTTATTTTGTGCCGTCTCCGCATTGGACATTTTTTTTTTTTTTTTTTTTTTTTTTTTTTTTTTTTTTTTTAAGTCACCGCCATTTGTTACGTGGTGAACTCCCACCATTTTGTCCTCACTGTCGTGCGACTGCAACAGTACGGCATGTTTTAGTTGATTGTTTGCATTTAACTCCTCTCCGTTGCCTTCTCAGTCTGGGTACTACATTGCCAGGCATTTTAGCAGATGACACGGCAACACTTGAACGCATTTTAACCTTTCTTCGTCGCAGCAACATGATTACTATGATATAACTGTTTTAACCGTTATCGGAGTGTAAAGTCCTTTGTACGCGGGGTAGATAGCGCCCATGCTTGCTCATAGAAAAGATTGCGATGACTAGATACTAGAGGGCTATTTGGTCTATTGGTCGTTCATCGGCCTCTATAGAAAGCTACAACAGTAGGACGGGCCTTCTAGCCTTGAGCTGTAAAGGACTTCCACGCTTCTTTCTGGCCTCTCTGCTTGCGACCTGTAACCTCATGTGGTTCCTTCACTTCATTCATTTTTCCTATAGTTATATAACCTATATCTCCGTACATCTTGTGACAAATTTAATCCATTGGTTATTATTTACTTGTTCTATTTACTTTAGGAATGCCCTCTTCACACAAATGCAATTGATTTACTCTTTTCTTGCGCAAATTAACGACCAGCACTCAAAACTAACAATAAGAATTCATTCAATTCTAGCAGCGTGACGTCAGCCATAGAATATCAAAGGGAATGAGTGCTTCCAGCACAAAAGCTTGACGTTTATCGTTGCACAGATGCTCCATGCCAACGCAACAATATGTTTTAGGAGTATGTATTAAACTGAGTTGTCTTTACTGAGGTATATGTCCTGTGCTCCATAGATGCCCAGTTTTTGTGGCAAAACCTGTGCGAGTTTACGCTGTGCTGATGCCCCAGCGTGTATAAGTCAATAGATTGAATGAAAACGAAGCTAAAGAAAGGAGATTTACTGTTGGAAAGGCCAGCACAGGAAGGGGAAATCTTTTAATTTGGTGGAGCTCCGTGTACCAGGGTAGAAGAGAAGTTACAGGCTGTAATTGGAATGTGAATAAGGGTGCGGTCACACCCCGAGTGATAAAGGAGTTTTTTCAATCTGTGCGTAGGACACACTCCGGGATCCCAGCTTAGAAACATTGTTCCTTGGTTTTGTTTTCACTGAACCCGCACCTAGCGGCTGCCTGTAGCACATACCAGAACTGGCCATACCCAATCTTCCACATCAACTGTGAAAATATGCGTACTTTTTCTTGTTTTAGATTGTTTACATAACCTATACTTTAAAAAAGGTAATCATCATCAACAAGGATTAGGCCTATTGACCTGTTCCGTTTTTGAAGGGATATCGTCCAGTCACCTTACTATTGGTCTGCCGATATTTCTGTCTTCTTGGTTCATAATCTAACGTTATTTTAGTTAGCTGGTCGTTGTTCATTTTTGTTATGTGTTGGTACCACTTATTCCTTTTTTGCTGTATTAATTCAAGTTGAAAGTATCTAGTTGTGCATTTTCACTTCTCTGATTATCTAAGATAGCGACACCAGCCACACTTTTCAGAAATTTCATTTAAATAGTTTCTCTTTTCTTTATAGTTGCTGGATTTATAAACCGATTTTCTGAATCATAAGTTAATTGTGGTGCAGCTAATGTTTTATAAAATGTTAACTATGTTGATAGTTGTGCTTTATATCTTAAATTTCTTCTTATTATTCCACAGATTTATTGAAATTTACTAATTGTATTTGTAGCATGTTCTTTTAGATATGATATTCTGCAGCCTTAATAGTTAACTATATGTTCTGCAGATTATTAATTCTTAAGTCCTATTAAGTTGCTCATTATTAACATTGTCACGTTGGTGTCGGTCTGGGAGGCTAAGTTGGTTAGACGCTGGCCTACTGGTCCCATGGTCGCGGGTTCATATCCGGCCCAGACCCATGGTTTTTAAAAACGACAGCTCCATGTCAGTAGATTTACTGGCATGTAAAAGAATTGCGGGACGAAATTCCAGCACACCAGCGACGCTGATGTGATCCTAGCAATTGACAGCGTCGTTAAACAACAAAATAATTTAACTTTAAAAGTCACGTTGGCTGCCGGCATAGAAGAGTTATGCAACGCTAAACGCCGTGCGACGGGGAATGCTGGATGCATTGATTAGTTTTATTGTTCTATGGTAGTTGTCACGATGTTAGGAGTTCTCGAATACATTTTAAGAAGAATTTTATTAGTTTTGTATGTAAAGAAGCGATCAAGAATTTTTGTGCTTGTGTTATTTGTTTTTTTGAGGTCAGTTTTGACGCAAAGGAAATAAAAAGAATAAGGTAAGGAATTTAGTGAGCTGTTTTGTCATAATATAGTTGTTTTCTTCTTCTTCATCACGGTTTAAACCTTTTATTGGATTGTTTCGGTTCCAAGTTACTGTTGCTGCTTCAATGTTTTCTTAGGTCTTCCTATGTTTCTTCTTCTTCGTGATGAATAGTTGTATGCTGCTTTTGGCTTTCTGTTTTCAGTCATCCTTATTAAGCATTATTTCCAGTTTGTTCTGTATTTTACTATTGTTGTATTTAGTCCCTCTACGTTTAATTGTTGTGTTATTTCTGTATTATGTTTTTTTGTCTGTATTTGATATCGTGCTGTAGATCTGAGGAATCTCATTTCTGCAGCTTAGTGTTGTACCGTTATAGTCCATGTTTTGGACCCATAAGTTTTTGAAGAACTGGTATAGCCTTGTATAATTTTATTTTGAGCGTTGTCTGGCTTTATTTTTTAAAGTTATATTTAATATTCCTGTTACATAATAAAACTGATGTAGTTTATTCTTTGTATATATTTCCATTCTACCTATATGATATTTCGCAGACTAGAAAGTTAAATGGTGTCACTTATTCTACCGGTTTATTTCTTAATATTATCTTTGACCGAACTGGATGAGAACCCTTGAAAACCATCATTTTTAATTTTTCAGATGATATTATATAGCATTCTCTGCCGTTCCTCTTCTGTTTCTGCTATTAAAATGTGGTCATCGTTACATCATTTGGTTGAACCCACGACCTCCAGAGTAAGAGGCACACGTTGCCGTGGCATTACTTCACTCAGTTCCCAATAATCGTATCTCACAGTTCATACTGAAGCATGTGGACATCTACGACCAATTTTGTCCAATCTTCAAAATACTTATTTTAATATTTTTTGTGACCGACTACATGAGGTGATGCCCAAGCTTTAAGCGTTTTACACCTTCACATGGAATACCAATATTGCAAAATAATTGACTGACCAAAGTTCATCACTTCTACTATTTCAATAGATAAACGTGGCTTAAATAGTTGAGGTCTTCTTCAAAGCCTACTGGTCTTTGTAAACGTAGTTAATTGCTCAGGTCAAAGCAGCCCTCTTTGAAATGATAGAACCATTTTAACACCATGCTTTCTCCAATAACATTCTCTCTATAACTGGCTAGATGACGATCATGCTTAGATCGAGGCTCTTCGGCTGCTTTTGCTGCCTTACTAAACTCAAAAGTAAGGATGATGTGACCCACTTCTTACTTTCTCTACAGCGTAAACTATTGTATTGTATTCCACCCAAAAATTCGATGTCGAGATTTTACCGGAAATATATAAGGCCTCCTAAACCCAAAAACAACATTTTTAGAAAAAGGTCCGCGCGTGCGGAGTTTCAAAGCCATCTCATAACAACCGCCCTTAAAACATTTTACTATCCCTTAAAACCTTTCCCACATTCACCTTGCTCCTACAAGAAAATGAGCAATAATGGGAACACAGTAGGCTTTGAGCGATAGTCAAGTCTTTTAAAGCTTTGAAATTTTGTTCTCTCTGTATGGCCAAGGGATAAAAAGTCAATGATTTGAAGATAACTTGCGTGTTTTAACGAGATCTACATTTTTTAAGAATAAGATTTGCTCTGTCTCTTACGGTTTACCTGTTATGCCAAAGTCATCAAGAGTAAATAGGCCTACATAAGTTATAGCGAGAAAATTCACAATACGCACTTTATTTGCCATAAACATATCTTATAGATAAACATATTTTGTCGTACAATTTAATCAAAATCATTTGAGCTTTTTCGAGAAAATAAGTGTTTGAAAAGTTTTCCATGTAAAGGGTAGTTCCGGTTAGTGGAATTTTCTTCATTATCTTCGTGTTGCAACATTGAAAGATATTAAACTGAAATACCAGTTTTTAAAGGACCGTTCTTTTATGAGTTATGTTGTTCACAGACAAATACACACAGACATACGTGCGAGCAGACCCTTTTCTAAAACTGCTAATTTTGGATTCAATATACTTCCGATAAAATCTGACATCGACATTTTTGGTCGAACAAAATACTTCCCAACCCTTACTGTAGGTAGTGGAGAAATTAAAAATATAAATACAAGCACGTTAACGCCTCCAATATTCCCCTTGAACCTGCAAAAAAATGTTAAATTTTATAAAAAAGAATCTGTGTTGCACTCACATGACTTTCTCTACTCTTATACTAACCATTCTTGCAAACTCTTATTTCTCTATCTTCTTAGTGTTATTTGAGATAAGCATTTCTAGAAATTATCGTATTGCTTATTTCCTTGTAGATGCAAGGGGAATATGGGAATAGCGTAGGCTTTCAGCGATAGTCAAATCTTTTAAAGCTTTGAGATTCCGTTCTCTTTACACGGCTGAGATATAAAAAAGGAATGACTATTCGATTTGACAAAAGTTTAATGAACATCTTTGAAATGATTCACTCCACAAAAAATTACATTTGGACATAAATTGTGTGTTTTACCAAGATCTATATTTTTATATAGTTGATTTGCTCTATCTCTTATGCAAAAGTCGTCAAGAGTAAACACAACTACTTGAACTCTAGCCAGAAAATTCAAAATATACATTTGATTTGGCATAAAAATATTTTAAACATGTGGCATTTTAATCAAAATAGTTAGCTATTTTTAAGAAGATCAGAATTTTCTAAAAATTTTCCATGTAAAGGTTAGTTTAGCGTTTTCTTCAAAATTCTCAGGTAGCGTCCTTGAAATATATTAAATACAAACTTCGGTTTTAACCAACTTTTCGTCTGTCTGTTCACAGACGGATAAAGGCACACAGACATACACACGAACCTTTTTCTAAAACTGCTTAAACTGCTCTTTTTTATTCAGGGAGCTCAAAACATTTATTTCCGGTGAAATCTCGACATCGAAATTTTGGGTCGAATACAATACTGCCCTATTTACTATACGTGGTGGTGAAAGTAAACATGTATATTCATTACGGTTAGTGCAGTTCGACTCACTGAGTACTGCTTATTGAGGAAAATGAAATTCAGGTGCTTGAAGTATGCTTTCGATTTTCTCTTGTTAAAGCACAAAACCAGCTGATAATCTTGACTTTAAGGCGTTGTTTTAATTGCATTATTTGGTACATCACCAAGGCGTCTTAAATTGTCCTCTATTTTGAATTTTGATTGTTAATTGATTGTAATGTGTAATGCATTTTTTTCGGCGATTTATGGGAATACGGTTGGCGACACTGATTATAAAAGGAATAGTGATAAATGGTACAAAACAAAATCATGACCAAGTAGTAAATCGCATACATCTGAAATGGTCCATAAGCGAATTTTGCAAATGTTTATGTGCTTTGATATGAAGTAATAGGATAATAAAAGTTTGTAAGCTCAATTGCGGACAGTCAAAGGCACCGTGCAAACCGGATGGAATCTTGTAGAGATAGCAGACGGGCAGAAGTCATCTTAACCTGCTTGGACACCTTTTGCGTGGTGACTGTTCCACCTGCGACGTTCAACTTTCTGTGGCACATGTTCTCCTTTTTTTTTTTTTTTTTTTTTCTATTTATTTAAATTAGATAAAAGAAGCAATACATTGCAATTACAATCGGGTGTACAATACTAAACCATTTCTGCATTTTGTAATGTTCTTTCATTTGGTAAAGCATATTGCTGTTCATTGTATGAGGTCAGTTACCTTTGCTGGTCCTCCATTTGGTTTCATCTGGCAACTGGGCGATGACACTTCCGAGATGGTGATACCTCCATCCAGCTGGCACACTCCTTTACACAGAAGTTCATTGCATGATGTAAGTTACCTTTGCTGGTCCTCCATTTGGTTTCATCTGGCCACTGGGCGATGCCACTTCCGAGATGGTGATATCTCCATCCAGCTGGCATAATCCTTTGCTGGTCCTCCATTTGGTTTCATCTGGCAACTGGGCGATGACACTTCCGAGATGGTGATATCTCCATCCAGCTGGCATAATCCTTTACACAGAAAGGACATCTATGTTAGGGTGAAGCATCAAGAGAAAGTCACGTTTTTTCCTTTTGAGGCGCGTCCTATGTTCTGTTAAAAATCTCTCCAGGCCACGGACACTAGGAGATGGATCCTGCAACATATAATGGATATAGCCCATGATAAGCCATATTTGGGCAAAGACGTGTTTTTTCACCTGGATATCTAGCTGCAGGATTGCCCTGCGAATGGTATTTGGGTTATCTGCCCTGGTAATGCAGCGGATTTTATTTTGTATCCACTGCCAAGTTTCGGGAATGCACGTTGTAAGACGGTGTTGAAGGGTGTCAAGGTTGTGGCATCGAGAACAATGCGGTGAATTGCAGATGTTGTGGCGATATTGTTTTTCTGCTGTGGGTACTATGGCATTGAGCATCTTGTAGGCAGAGGCCTTCCAGTCCGTCGGGATATCAGCGTAGCGAAAAACTCTCCAGACATTCTTCCAAGGAATATTGGGATATTTAACCTCTATTGTGGGAGTAGAAGGAATACGTAACAGCAGATGACGGTAGAGGATCTTTGTAGTTGGAATTGGATCCCCAGAGACGAAATTCGCAGGTAAAGTGGTAATACATTTCACCATCCGGCGATAAATGGCATGGTTCATTAATGTTCCAGTGCTGGAGTGAAGTTGTTTGTTGTCCTTGAATTGTCCCATCTGTAAAGAAGTTCTAATTAACAGTGCTGAACATTTTTCGGAGACCTTAATGAGTCCTAGGCCTCCATTCATGATGGGACGCCACAGCTGAGATTTTGCCACTTTATATACATGTCCATTCCACAAATAATATGACACTGCCAGCTCGATGCGCTGGGATATCTCTAACGGGATGGGCAGAATTTGGGCCAAATACCAAATCTTGGATAATCCCATGAGGTTAACATACCAAACTCTCTGGAGAATGTTAAGGTTTCTACTCAAGTTGCGCTGTAGGGAGTAACGGATGCGATTGAGTAAAGATGTCCAATTTATGTTTACCATTTCTATGACGTTCGTGGTGATTTGGAGGCCTAGAATAGTGACGTGGTCTTTAATGGGCACATCATCCACCGTTAACGTCCGAGGCCAGGTCCCAAAAGGTATCAATGAGGACTTCTGATAATTAATCTTCGCGCAAGATGCCTGTTCATGAAACTGTAATATGTGCGGCAGTAGGAAAACTTGATGATGGTAGCGGAGTAGCAGAGTCATGTCATCGGCATAAGTCTTTATGGTGAGCAGTTTTGTCGGCACTGTAGGTGAAAATAAGTGTTTCTTCATCAATCGCACCAGAGGTTCGGTGCAAACTGTAAACAATAACATTGATAATGGGCAACCTTGTCGTATACCACTCAAAATGGGTATTGGCCTAGTAAAATATCCATTGATATGGATTCTGGAGTATGCAGACTTGTACACTAGTTTAATGGTTTGTAGGATACGATCAGAAATACCCATGTGCTGCAAGACACCAAAAATGTAATTATGGTCAATATTGTCGAATGCTCTCTCGAGGTCCAATGACAACAAGGCCGCTTCTTCCTCAGGATGTTCCTCGAGATATACCACAGCATCCCTTAATTGTATCAAATTGTGCGAGATTTTCCTGTCTGGAAGTCCACAAGTTTGTTCCGGTCCAATCAAGGCTGGCAGTACTTTACGCAATCTGTTGGCTAAAATCTTTGTAAAAATTTTAAAATCAGTATTCAGTAGTGTTATCGGCCTAAAGCTGTTAAAATGGTGTGGTTTTATACATTTTGGAATTAAAATTACAATTCCTTCATTAAACCCTGACAAGTGGTCGCTCATGGCAAAAGTGGCGTTCATCAGTTGTAGCAGACGGTCTTTAATGATCGTCCAAAATACTTTGTAAAAAGTATAGCTAATACCATCTGGTCCTGGTGCAGAATTGTTGCTGGCTTTAAAAATCACGTCCCGAAGTTCATCCATGGTGATAGGTGCGTCCAATTCATCCTTATCAGTAGGATTCACAGTTTTATTGATAGCCTCAAAAAGTACTCTTTTTGAGGAATCAAGAGTAGGATGTTCACCATATTGCTGTCTGAAGTGTTCCTCTGCCCCTCGGAGAATTTCAGGCGTTGTGCGTAGGAGAGTAGCATTGGTAGTGGAAATATCACATATGAATTTACGTTGGTGTCGTTTCTTCTCCGAAGCTACATGGTACAAAGCAGCACGTTCATCATCAGTAATTGAGAGGGCACGAGAACGCACCCGTATACCATCTAAAATGGACTCCTGAATTTTACGAATTTTTAATTTTATCGCAGTTATCCTGCCACTGACGTCGTTGCCGGTGCTCTGTTGATTAGTTAAATCATGTAACAGGGCGTAATAATAGTGTTGGCTATTAGCTCGTTCGGCAGCCTTAGCCTTACCAACACATTTGAAGAAGGACTGTATCGCTGGTTTATAAATCAAAAGCCACTGTTGAAGCTCCTGGTAGCAAGACCTGGACGCTCGTACGTTAAGGCTTTCCCAAGTTTCACGAAACTGTTGTTGTACGTCCTCATAATATAATAGAGCATTATTTAATTTCCAGTAGCTTCTACCAAGGATGGGTAAAGGAGTGGATGCTGTCATCTTCACAATTACGGCATGATGGTCGCTTATTGCGGCAGGTACAACAAGGGCATTCCGGATGTTGGTTCGATGAAGGCCATTAACATACATCCTATCAATTCGTGAAGCGGAGGTAGCACGACAGAAAGTGTAGCGAACTTCATTTCCATGTAGATATTCCCAAGTGTCAGTTAACTGCAATTCCGAAGACAGGCGCTGTAGTGCTGGTGACGGATTATAAGTTCCTCGTTGGTCCTTGGCATGTAACACGCAGTTAAAGTCACCACCCAGCAACAAGTAATTATAGCTGTGACGAAAGAAATATGGCATATCATCTGCAATGAGAGATTCACGGTCTCGTCGTTTATTGGAGCCAGATGGCAAGTACACATTCACCACTAAGATGTCATTGTCTATTACCATAGCTAAAATGCGTCCACTAGGATGTTCCTCATGATGGGTAATTCTCAAAGTCGATCTGTATATTATTGCTGTGCCCCTATTGTCAATGCCTACATTGCAAATGTAGTTATACTGAGGACCAAGGAAGTTTAAATTATCGGTGTTCACCTCTTGCAGGAGTAGGATGTCAATATCATGGCTGAAAATGAAATTATTGAGAAGTTGTTGTTTAGCAGACCTTGATTGTCCGCAATACGTCTGTGAGCGCCGGTTCTCTGGCCTGAGTTCAACTCTAAAGTCAATCTCAGGCGACCACCTATAGCTGTAGTCACAGTGCTGCGGTTTGTCGCCAGTATTGGCTTTCCTGAGCAGGTTTAACTTGTATTTTATTTCGTGGTTTTATTCTGAACTTTTAGGATGTTCTATCTCATTTTCACGTTTTATCTGCTTATCTTTTAGATCAGTTTTTACGTTTTAACTGTTTTAACTTTTTTATTTAAACGCTTTAATTCTGTGAGTTAAGTGGTGTAGAGTTTCCCTGTTCTTTGTCTACTTGGGGTCCTAATGACCTAGCTGTCGATGAGCCCTTAAATCCTACTTACTCACTCATTCACTCGCGCTTTGTAAGAGAGTTTGTGCAAGAGTAGAGAAGATCATGCGAGTCAACACGCCAGATGTTTGTTACCTGTTGCAAACTTCATATATTTCATTGTAATTCAGTCCTTAGTAGGCAATGAGTTAACTCACTCGTAGTTGATATAAATTAAATTCCTAATGACAGTCAATCTTATTGTTCACTATACATCCCCTTAGATATGACTCAATCTCAGCACTTCCTCTTGTGTAAGTTTAATTAACGTTTTGGTGGAATGAATTCTGAGTGGTGGATTACTGCTGATAAAATTTCTAAAGCCCTTTGTTCCATCCTAAGGGATATGAAATGAACAGAAGTTCGAAGTTCGACCACATTAATCAGATAAAAGGTTTCCTTAAGGTCTTTTGCTTGTCTTTCACTTGTTCTTTCTTACAACTAAACGACAAAGGAAATCCCGACACTAAATACAGCTCCGGAATTAAATTAATCAAACGTTTTCACATTTATTTGTTAGTCATTAATTTAATAGTTAGTATGAAAAACATCTGATATGTTGCAATCACATGACTTTCTATACTATTCTTACAAACTCTTCTCTTTATTTTTCATATTAGTTGAGATAAACATTTGTAGTTATTGCATATTTGCTTGTAGGTATAAGGGGAATATGGGAATACAGTAAGTAAGCCTTGAGAGATAGTCAAATCTTTTGAAACTAATCGCCTAACGACCGTCTATTTAAGAAAAGTTATGTAGCGCAAATCGCACGAATAACAAGGAATATCTCTGAAATGGTTCACAATACAAAAAAAAAAAAAAAAAAAAAAAAAAAAAATGAATTTTGATCGTAACTTTATCAAGATCTACATTTGTTGTATAGTAAGACTTCGTCTGTCGCTTACGGTTTGCCAGTTATTCAAAAGTCATCGAGAGTAAACAGGACTACATAGACTATAGCCAGAAAATTCAAATATACATTCCATGTGCCATTAAAACATCTTAACATACGGCATTTTAATCATAATCGTTAGAGCCACAATAAGATTAAAATTCTCGAAAAATGTTCCGTGTAAAGGTTAGTTTAGGATGGAGGAATTTTCTTGAAAATCACTTGAAAGATATTAAGCTGAAATACCGACTTCTGTTTTTAACCGATATTTCTTTTTTGAGTTACGTGGTTGACAGGCATACACAACCACATACATATCCACAGATGGATCTGTTTTTAAATGATTTTCCTTTTTTGGGTCCAGGGGCCTCAAAGCATGCATTTCCGGTAAAATCTCGATATCGGAATTTTGGTTCGAATACAACACTTCCCTGCTTATTATACGTAGTAGAGAAAGTATAGTAAAATTGTGTACTCACTAGAATGCCTTGATAAACATTGTATTAAATGGTTTTCATGTTAACTGAAAATGCAAGTTTTTTGTGTATTTTTAATGTATCATTGCTGAAACTCACAAATACTGTAAAATAAAACTTTTAATATCTCTAATTATGCTTGAGGGTATACACCACATTTCGGGATAAATACAGGTTGTTTGAGATGCATACAACTCCAGTTATTTTGATAATTCGTACTTCAGCATGCATCCACTACGCTGTGTTAAGTGTTTTCTTCTCTTCGTGTAACAATTTTCCCTCAAACCAATTACAAAGTTTACAGTCTTCTGTTTTTGTATGGTTGTAACTGCCACGTGAGATGGATGACGCCTGCCATATATAGGTACTATCCACTTTCCTTAGGGACTTACTGGCCTAGGTAGCGCGCGGTATAGGGCCTTGCACAAAGCGTTGGAACTCGCCTCCGATACACCACTTGTTATCGCGTGACTGTCATGGCTTTGACACCACGACTGCTTGGAGGTACTTACCAATCTGAAAGCATACTACTCTTACTAACTAAAATTATAACTTTGCAAATAAAGTAAATATTAATGTAATGCTACTGATAAAAATATCTGCAACTGTATTCTTAATACCATATAAAACGCGAATGAATTTTGTAATGAGGGTAACGTGCGATTACAAAGTGTAGCATAGAAAAAAAAAAGCATTCCTTTTCACTTAAATAACCAAAGCCACGCAATGTTACCTAAAATTTCATGTCGCTAGGGATGCGTCAATGGATAATGTTTCACACAGGAAGTAATCTGTTGATGTCTATTTATTGATTTATTACCGCGTTGTTTTTGTTGTTTGTTACGTCCCGTGTGAAAAGTGTACGTGATGGAAATTTCTGGAATTACAGTCCCCAAAGAGCTTCAAAATATACGCCATGTAAAATCAGCTTATCATATTATTAGTTGCCTTATTCAGCATTTCGAGGCACAATTTTGCATTTCAAATACAAGGAACTGTAAAGCGGTAAAAAAAAGCTATCTGAACACTGAGTTAAAGAGAAAAAACAAAAGTAACGATTTTAATTTTGATGTTTTATTATGTACTTGAAGATATATCCCATTTCATCCGTCATTTTGGCAGTTTTGGTAAAACTATTTTCCACATTTTCCAAATCCTCATTTATATACACTTAATTTACAGCAAATACAATTTTGCTGGTACTCAAATATTTTAAAACAATCGCCTCACTTTTATTGTGGCAAATTTCATTTTCCATTCGCAATGAAAATCCTCATCTTGCCACTCATTTAAATTTTCTGAATCTGTAGCAGTTGCGCACACTAGCTATTGGACACAAGGCAAAAGCAGTAGCAATTGGGTACATGGATCAAGCACCCATCAAAACTGGTTGCAGGCACTGGATAATTACTTCTCAATGGCTAATTACTCTTTCAATTAAGCTCATTCAGCAATAATTTATCATGGAATTTAATTTTTACACATACAAGGCAAGAGGTTTGAGAACTTTCTTAGATCTTTCAAGCCGTACCAATAACCACTGTAATGTACATAAAGTTTCTGCGAGTTCCATGTCAGTAGCGGAAAGAAAATCAAACCTATCTCCCCGGGTTACAAACTGAAAGGGATCTTCAGAACGAAGCTGTAAAACCAACCCTCTCCGGTTCACTTACCTGAATAGGCGAACCGCCTGAAGTCCAGATAATTATGCGTGTGCCCAATTGCTAACGTGCCCAAATGCTACGCATCCAAATTTTCTAAGACCCCAGCTCATTAGGAGGGTTTACACATAAATTCCAAACTAATGAATACTTCAGGGTCGTTATTTTCAGAATAATCGAGAGCTAAACAAAAACATTTTGGGTGTACTCAACAGGCTATCAAAAACAGGCTTCAAGGAGTGGTTTGAACATTGGACTGAACGCTGGAATCGTTGTATTGTGTCCGAGAAGGATTACGTTGGAGGTATGGAATGGAATTTGAATAAAAACGAGCAATACTTTCTAGTTAAAAAACAGTTTACTTTTTGACACCCACTCGTAAAAATTAAATTTCTATAATATGACCAGGCTCGGAGGGACGATTTAGCACATAGACCCACAGAAGATCTTTCGTGCCTATTACCCTGAAGGGGCATCTCTCTGATGGAGGGGTGAGGTGATGGGATACGAAGACCTGGCCAAATCTGAGGAGAGACGACCGGGCAGAGTCCCTAACAGCTATGCATTTAAACTCGGCTACCCACCCCCTAGCGGGCTTGTGCATTTTCTTGTGGACCCAACACCCGGAGGCCTGCCCGATCCCTAGGACATTGATTTTCATTCATCCACACCGAATTTCCCGCCGATACTTATAACCCTGAAATGAGCAAGCAGGGCGAAAGGTGAAGTGAAATAAGATGTAAGGTGAAAATCGGGGAAGTAATTATCCTTTCCAGCACTCGCCTAACAACCTAATCTATGGTTCAGAAAGGTGTCGTCCTCCGTGGTGTAGCAGCAACATGCTAGTCACTGATTGCCGAGGTCGCGAGTTCAAACCCGGTGGAGGGTGATGTATTTTTTCAGGCGTAAAAACCCTTAGGATGGCTTCCTTTGAAAGGGAAGTGAAGAGGATAGTCCCATGTCATGGATTTACGGCACGTAAAATAACCTTAAGTCTGAAAAAGAGCAAAATTAAGTGGTCTCTCACGCCCAACATGTGGCCCATAGACACCATCACCTAAGCCATCACTCTCTGGCTCAGAGGTGTCCAACCTTGTCTCTTTAGAGACACTTACGCAATGAGTGACTATTCCCCACTCCACTTCTTCAGTGGGAGGGACAGTGACGAACGCAAAGAAGCGATTCCATGGTAGTTTCTAAGTCATACCTTGAATTTTCTGGGAATGTTCTCAGAAGACCTGTTCACTCTTGATGATTTTTGCATAAATGGAATAAGAGACAGACAAAAGCTTACACAATTTATGCCAAATATTTCTTTTTTTCTTTTAGTGAACCATTTTCGAGATATACTTTATTATTTGTTTGAATTTGACTGTTTACACAAATAGAAATATGTTATTCGTTTTTTTATCTCTTGGTCTTGCAAAGGGAACGAGATTTCAAAGGCATCCCTTAGCAATCAGCTCTTAGAAGATTTCACTGTCGCTTAAACCCTACTGCATCCCCTTGTACCCACAAGAAAATTAGCAATAAATTAAGTGTATAAAACTAAAATCTAGTACACATTGAAATAAGCATTTGCAAATTAAATTATATTACAAGTATGTATCCCAATATGTTACACGACGATCACTTGGTGTATCTTCTAAGACTATGCAGTTCAACTTTGTCGCTAAGTATTGATAGGCAGCTTAAACGTAAGCAGCACCAAAGAAATCATGAACGGATGTTAAGGTCATGATTTGAAAATTCTTTCTTAAATCAAACGCAATATACCTTAACCAAACCGCCACTGTAACACAATGCACGTCTGAGTGTTAAAGAGTGGCATAATCCGCGTATAGTGGTAGGAAGTATATCCAACCTACCCTCTTTCGCAAACTTTGGACATCGCTGCTATAACTAGTTTAAATAAAAGTAATAACTTTCCTACCACCCGGTATATCAACTAGCATGGCGTTGTAGAATTTCACATAGAACAAAAAACATTACGGTTTTGACAGCTTAATTCTTTGTTTTTCACTAATGCAAACGACGTGTGTTACACGTGCACATAAATCAAGCTTCCGTTACGAAGCAGTTGACATTTCACTCAAAACTACTGATGCATGCAGAAATGCATTTGCTTGTTTGATTTCCATCGAGGTAGTGGTTACACATCTCAAATTGGGGGGGGGGGGGGGTCGATGAAAGCAACACACCTGATGCTCTCCTCTGTGGTCTGCTATATCGGCATTAAATTAACTGAAATGGCTAGACCAATTAAATAAATAGGCTCACATTTTCATATTTTTTGCTGTACAGAGAGGATACAGAATGAAAGGGATAAAAGAATGTATTGGCATTCGCTAATTAGAAACGAAGGCCGCATCATATTCATTTATTTGTTATTTTGTCCTATTGGTTACAATGCGTTCGTAGCATAAAAATGCAGAGAGGTGACACTATAGTTTGCCCTTCCACCTCAGCGTTTTTACTTTCTCTACTACGTATAGTAAGTAGAGGAAGTACAGTATTCGATCCAACATTCTGATGTCGAGAATAAAAAAAAAGTATTTTTAGAAAAAGGTCTGCCCGGCTCTCTCTTTCTCTCTCTCTCTCTCTCTCTCTCTCTCTCTCTCTCTCTCTCTCTCTCTGTCTGGCTGTGAACAGCATTACTAAAAAATCTGATGTGTTGCACTCACATGACTTTCTCTACTCTTGTACTAACCATTCTTACAAACTCTTATTCCTATATCTTCTTCGTGTTAGTTAATATAAACATTTGTACAACTTATCTTATTACAAGGGGATATTACCATACAGTAGGCTTTGAGCGATAGTCAAATCTTTTAAAGCTTTGAGATTCCGTTCTCTTTGCACACTTAACATATAAAAAAATGAACAACGATGTTCCATTTAAGTTTTCCGAAACTCACACACATAACAAGGAATATCTCCGAAATGGTTCACCCTACAAGAAAATTTATTCGGACATAAATTGTGTATTTTAGCAAGATCTACATTTTTTGTATAGTATGATTTGGGCTATCCCTGACGGTTTACCAGTTATGTAAAAGTCGGCTAGAGTAAATACGACTACAGGGGCTATAGCCAGAAAATTCAAGATAAACATTTCATTTGTCATAAAAATATCTCAAATGTATGACATTTTAATCAAAATCGTTAGAGCCATTTTCAAGAAAATCAATATTTTCGAAAAATGTTCCATGTAAAGGGTAGTTTAGGGTGGGGCTATTTTCTTCAAAATCTTCGTGTCGCATCCTTGAAAGACATTACACTTAAATATGAAACTTGGTTTTTAACCGACTTTTCGTTTTGGATTTATGCTGTCCACAGTCTGACAGACACACAGACTGACACACACACACACACACACACACACACACACACACACACACACACACACACACAGACACACACAGACTGACACATACACACACAGACACACACACAGACTGACACATACACACACACACATACACGGGCCTTTTCTGAAAATGCTTTTTTTATTCAGGGGGTCTCTAAACATATTTCCGGTGAAATCTCGACATCGAATTTTTGGGTGGAATACAATACTTCATTCTACTTGTCAGTAGATAAACTAGAACGTCAGTCAAAAACCAACTCTCGTCCTTGAGTTTCATGTCTTTTAAGCATGCGACACAAAGAATTTTAAGAAAATTCCTAAACTACCTGTTACATGGTATATTTTGATTTTCTCAAAAATGACTATAGATTTTGATTAAAATGTCATATGTTTAAGATATTTTATTGCAAACAACATGTGTATTAGTTTTGATGACTTTTGCATAAATGGTAAACCATAAGTGATGGACCAAATCTTGCTGTAGAAGATGTAAATCTCTCTAGTAAAATATGATCAAAAGCGTAAACAACGTGATCGATATGAGGTAACACCCGATAAGTATGCGACATACGTAATGTATGGTAACGCGGGTAGGTTCCTGAGTGGGCACCAGGCCTGGGCATCGGCAAACACATTGGTGACCTGAAATGGATGCTTATTTCGTGGTAGCCAATCAGAATATTGTGCTTGTGTCTACTATCCACATGCCATTACATTATCAAGATTAATTTGTACGTTAGTAATGTTACACTTTTATAAGGTATTACACATATTTTAAATTTTAAATTCAGCTGCTAATATATGTGAACTTCTGAATTGCTTCTTCAAATGTGCAACGCAATGTTAATTTTGCACTGAATGTTTACTCAGTCTTATACCAATTAACTTACATATATTTGCAAATGTTGAATTAAAATGTTTCCTTTTCTAAGTATATTTATGCATAGGTACAGGGACAGGTTATACAACGGGAAGGAACACCTACGCGAATCTGTTGTAACTACCACCCGCCGTGAAGGGGATGAAGTGAAGGAACCACGGGGGCTATAGTTCACCGGCAGACAGACCACAGAACGCACGAAAATGCTAGTAGATGAAAAACACTTAAGAATTAGTCTACTGAACAGGGAAAAACACGAGAAACCTAAGTACGAGTAACCTGTTATCCAGAATATAATTCGAATACGAGCTCCAGACGTTATCTCCGGGCATCTCGCTTGGTAGATACGAGCTGAGAAATGCGATAATAGACTCAAATTATCTCTAATATGAATAATCTCGGTACTCTCGAATACGCTCATTTAAAAGTACGCAAGAAGTGCACCAATCTCACTAATCAGAAAACCGCAAATAATAGTTCGGAGCTGCGTATTCTACTATGGATGCTCTTCAGAATAAGTTAAAGGCTTCCATAAATAAAAACCCATTTTTGACCCATCTTCAGAACATTTTAGAATGTTCTGTGAAAATGCCTAGCGGCTATTACAGCGAGTGGTCTCGCGAATAAGCAAGATAATAAGGAAGTGAATTAGTGAGGGTGTTTCTATTGCGACACAAGGTACTTCTCTCCGAGCAGTTTGTGACGGTTGCTACAGCATCCAACGAGGACTGTCAATGCTGGATATTAGAGCTCTTGTGTTCCACTAACCAGCGAAAACAAATGGTATTACTCCCTTACGTTGCGAAGGTGTAGTGAGGAGAACTATTGAACTAGATCATATTGATGAAGTGACAGCTAAAAACTAGCCAAAGTCACATGGAAAATGGTAAAATAAGGAGCATTTTTATACTCTACAAGAATGCAGCTCTAAATGTTTCCGATGATCATCTTACTCTACAGTTGTCCCGATAGGAAAGAAATCTGTCGTTTGTCACCTTCTGTCTCCTGCCTTTTTTCCCTTTCTTTTTTCCTCGCGCAGATGGCCATAATGCCCTAGTGGACATTTACAGCCAGTAAAATGGGGCAGTAATATCGATTACATTTTATATAGAGCGGAAGGACCACGAAGGGAACTGAGGCCCTGTATCAAGTAAACGTCTCTGTTGCACGAACACAAGGTTGGTTTCCGACAAGCGATAAACACAGAGAAGACCCTCATGTCATCCGTTCCAGGAAATGGGACTACGGTGGTCGTAGACAGTTGATGATTACATATAAAGCTCCTTCAGAATCACAAATGAACCTTACCACAACCTGAGAGGCTGTAGATGCGGTAACTGTGGTTGCAGTTACGATTGTAAAACTTCTTCCTGAAACCCCAGTTCGCTGAGATGTCTCGTATAGTAATGGCGCTTACCATTTCACTATTGCTGTTTAAACGATCTATTAAGTAGTGCCCTTGCACCTAAAATCTCAATACAAATATTTATAATATATACTCATTTTAAATATGTACTTGGTTTAGACAGACTCTTCGCTGTATTTGTACAGGGACTTAGATATTAATGCACAGTTGCAACACGTAACTGCCTTGGCCACAAACTCAAACTTGCTAACTATATAACTTTGCTCAGCTCAAATTTGAATTATTGAATCCCATATGCTGTGCCTCAGATCGAACTCGAGCCACTTTGGTAAGAAGCGAATGGTTTTCCTGTATGTGATCTAGTTATTCAATAATGTGGTTAATACAGGAAAAGAGCTCATAATTCTCATATTCCTGCTGGTATCTTTATCTAAATTCTTTTCTTCTTCCCCTACTTCTTCTGCCTTTTTATCTTCACTTTTAATTTCCCTGATCATCGTTGCAGTTAATGTAACGATAATATCACATGCATAATTATCAGACTTCATACTTCGGAATAATTGCGTCCAGGAAGTCGGGATTTTATCCTCTGATTCACGGTAGTTGGTAAGGTTGATCATAAAAGCTATCTAGTCCCGTGGTTTGAGAAAAACTTTCAATTACGTCTTGATTACATTTTGACCCCAATAGATATACTGCTGCTGAACGTAGCTGACTCACATTGAAATATTTCAAGGTTCTGAAACGATTCCACGAGCTGTATTATTACTAGTACCGCATCATGTTTAGGAGTGTCAGTTATGCCGTGAGTGTTTTCGCGTGCCAGCCATCAGCACTGCAGGAAACAACCCCATGAACACGGTAAGGTGCCTAAGAATTGTGGCTTTAACTATCACTATACTGTCGAAAAAATTAATGGCAGCTGGCTCAAAATAAAATTAAATCATAGGCATGGTACGCCTTGCAGTATTATACTGTTAAACACGCTGTGAAATCAGGCTGTACAGCCGGTGATATAAATACAGATTGGAAAGGAAGTCATTGAATTCCTTTTAATATGTGCATCATAGGAGCATTAAAAACACAAAAGTCGAATGACATTTTGTTCTTTGATCAGCCGATTTCGAGAAAATAGTTTTTTATCCAAGTTGAATGCGTAATTCCACAACAATTGCAAAGATAATAGTTTATTACTTGTAAGATGCGTAGAGTAACTTATTTCTGACACAACTTCGGTAGTAATTATGAGACATCACACAGGGTATCGAAATAATCACTTACAAGTCGTGAAGGAATACTCTGAGCTGCTATTTCAGTGATGACGTAACTCGACAACGTTGCGTTGAGGTTGGTCAGGGAATTGACCTGGTTTGTGGATGTAAACAGCTTTCGCTTTCGATAATGTTTTGGGAGTTAGCGTTTGTGATTGGCCTACACTATCACAGTAAACACGGAAGGACAAGGCAGGGTATGAGTTTGTTTTTAAAACGCACTGTTACGCTGTTTGTTTATGTACGGAGCTAGGGAAAGTGACCATCCACACAATCTGCAGTGTTGCCAAGTTGTTTTTGATAAAACTAAAATATCTCCATAGGAAATGGTCGGAGGCAATAACGTAAGATACAAAATGTGTTCCAAATACCGAGATCTACCACTGGTTTAAATTAATGTAGTGACTTCCCTTCCACCCGGTATAATTTGCTCCCACAAAATGTATTTGTGCAACAGGAAAAAAATAGTAATATTAAACTATCAGCTGCCTTTAAATTTTGCGGCTACCATAGTCCTCATAAACACTGTAATTTCCATCAGAGCAAGCGGCTGGCTAGGTAGTTACTTCTACACCAGCTGATGTCATCAGCACGGAAGTCTGCGCATCCAGCTGGTATTACTCAACATACCCTTATAAGCACGAAATCTATATTTTGCACACTTACATATGTTTGTTATGAACCACCACACAAAGTTCCAGCACAATCTGTTTTATGGTTTTGAGGGAATTAATTATTCAATTTATTCATAATGCGAAACTACCTTTAATTTCAAAATATGTGATGCATGAAACATCAATCTTTTACAGGAAGAAACAGTAATTACTTTTAAAGTAATTAATAATTTCCTGCTTTGATGGACGCTGAAAATATTTAAGCTGTTTTGTATATTTAAAGTTTTTAAAATCAAAATAATGTACATATTTTGAAACCAAAGACTAAGGTTGAAGTTACATAAACGAGGCGCATGCTGAAAATATTCTAGGAGCATAGCACAAAGTTGCGTGCGGAGCAAAACTTGAAAAAAAAAAAACAATTCTTCTACACACATACACCATGATCTCTCCTCAGATTCATGTCTTTTATATATATTTATTTGTTCTTTCTTTCTTTCTATTTTTTTTTTTTTTTTTTTTTTTTTTTTTTTTTTTGCGGCGAGATACCACGTATACATTCCGTTCTGCTGAATCTGGTTGTTTTTAAGCCCTTTTTGGTCCATATTTTGTCCAAATACTGTCGAAAATTTAAGCAGAAAAGGGGCGTGTAAATATAGCGCAAATAGTCCTTAAGGCCTACGTTAGACCTTTAAAAATGGCGGATTCTAAACTATTTCACTACCAACCTATGACTGAAGGTTTGGGAAACATTAATACGCCTAAACCTAAAAATCATCAATTTGATAATTTATCGGTCGTTTTTTCAATTCCGGGTTACCTTGATATTGAAGCCTAAGTTAAAAAGCACTACTAGGAAGAATGTGTAGGATGTGGCTCTTCCACGTTGTTTCCAATGCAGCCCATCGATGCAGCTACAGTAATTCAAAAGACAAGCTTGGAATAATGATGTTGATAAGGTTGGTCGACTGTTTCTCCAATCCTCTTTAAACACCACGTGACCCATCTCAGTGAGCAGCTGCTGCTTTAGATGTTCGCCGTGTAGAACCACATTAAGTGTTTGCCCATTTTAAAAGCGTAACGAGTTTCCTTTATTGGTTTTCTGTGAACAAGGTGCAGTAGAATTGATATTACCCCTTCAACGTAAACAAACTATTAGTGACTCTCTTGTTTACCCGAATGTCCGTATTTGCTTTCCAACTGACACTAATGGGCAAGCTGGTTGGTATGGACCGAACAACTTTAAATTTTAAAGGCGTGTTTAAAACCCGTGCGCTCCACCAAAATGCGCGGGTCATTGCAGATGTGGTATTTTTCGAACACGTGTGCCATTACGTATGTGCGAGGACTGAAAAGAAATCAATGACAACACTGGTTTATCTGGGAGTAGGGAATTTTGTTCGATAAGTTGGCAACACGTGTAAAGGGTTAAACAGAGCTATGCAATTCGGGTGGCGGCGTTAGTGTAGATTCTGCAGTAATAGGAGTAAATGCAGGCAAATGTAAGTCGTCAAATCACACCGCCCTAAAGGAGACGTTTACCAAGTTCGAAATGGATAAAGATGGAAGAGGTCCATGAAACATGCTGACTACGAGAAGCTTTGGGGGATAGAGTATTGCCCTATAGCTTTGCAATCAGTGCGAATATGCTAGCGGCATATCGGCGACAAGTGGCACACATGGGTGATAATGCACCTTCTGTAGGTGCTCTGCGGAGATATTTTGAAGGATACCTGAAACAGTGCCTAATCGATTTATGTTCGTTCCATTTGTGCTTTACCCCATAAATTTACACAATAAATTGCGTGTTCTTCATTTCAAACTATGCCTTAGCTCCTGTCCACTATCCATATCGTCTGTTGGCATTAAGATCAACACTGTCCTCACAGTGCAATGCACAACTAGGATTTCCACTGTTGTCGCTATATCGCATACACGGCAATACTTATGGAATGACCTTAGTATTTTCAGAGCTACGGACACTGAAATACGCATAAGATGTAACTGGGAAAACAAACCATAGTGTGTACTAGCGATAAAATAAAGTATACCAATAAGCAAAAGGTGTTGACCGAATAAAAGTTGTTGCACTTAATTCTGCCAAAATACTCGTGGTTTAGATAATAATGATCAAGTGCAATAAAATTGTTTTTAGGGTATTGTAACAACTGACAAGCCAGTTACTATTAATGTCATTTTATTTGTGCTCTAAAACTGAATCCTCTTTTCATCGTTAAGACTATCTACAATTTGTTGTGACTTTGATATTCAATTTTTCTACTCTATTGTAACCTAGACACAAATACTGCTCACAGTTCTACTGTGTATTCTAACAAACAGCTGCTTCCAACAATACACTCGCTAAAGATTGCTCCACACAACAAACCGCTTCGACGTGACGTGTCTAAAACTGCCTCCGACGATGCTCAAAACTTTCTCAACAGTGGCTGTACACAACTCACACTTAAAACTAACAACTTTACTCGCGCTCTCGCTTTTTATGGTCTAAGCGAAGTGCTGGCGAATTCTCTGGAAAATTCACATTTTTTTTCGACAAGCTTCTGACAAACAAACTCGCCACTTGAACAGCTTATAGAATTGTGAATAGCTTTGCTCTGCCGCGCTCATAGTCGTCTTTCTTCTGAGCGCTCCATTGTCATCGGGCCGCATATTTACAAGCTGTGGTCTGTAATAGTTAACACAGAGTTTCCTTTTGAGCAGCGGCTCCCGGCCGGGGCTTCTTTGCGTATGACAGAATTCAATAAACATCTAGAAACAGCAACTGTTTTGATTTTAATACTGAAAAGTAATTGAGACATTTGTTAAAGCCAAAAATTTAATATTTGCATTCGGACGCTATTTTTAAATACCCTAGTGCAACTTTAAATTTTGTGTGCATTTTAGTGTGAACTATGCATTCAAATTTTTATGGCTGTTTTCTCGCCACTGATATTATCATCATTTTTCTTCCTGTAAGATGTTCCTTTTGGACTAGTTTTCTTATTACTTCAATGAAATTTCACAGAGATATAAAGGAAAATTGCGTTAGACTTTGTTGTGCGGTGTGTATAAGCATGCATTTTCAATTTTCAGACACAAAAATTAAAATTTTTAACCAAAACGCGTTTGTAAAGTTAAACATTTTTGGAAGTCTAAACTGAAGGAGTCATAGAGAAACCTAAGATCATTTTAAAAAGGAAATACTTTAAAGCTTTTTTGAAAAATGTGCACACGTTTACCTCGAATATGAAATAGATAGCAAGTTAAGCTTCCATATGAATAACTTGTGAAAGATATTCAAAAAGCAATGGTGTTGGTTGGAGGTAGTTGTAATATATATGCACAAGATGTTAGGAGTATGAGTGCACAGACTTTAACGGCGACTTCTTGATGTTAAGTTAAAGTGTAATTTCTTCTTTCATTTGGCTCTATAGTATATAGTTCCATAAATAAAAAATAGAATTTATCGAAAGTTTCATTGCCAATTTGTAACCACCCCTTTATCGTTTATTCCTATAATAATCAGCATACAGAGGTCGAACATTAAAATTTGGGTTATTCGTGTAGCTAAGTGAATTATTTAGCTACAAAATGACATTTAATAATTGGATTCCAGCGTATGTGTTAAAATAAATTCGTACACATACGTTTAGCAAGCGCGAAAAGTTAACAGTAAAATTTACCTGTTCAGGTCCTGTGAATACTGCTCAGAAAGCTTGAAAGAATACCACTGTACCCTCGTTATTCACAGTAGCTGTTACGAAACACAGGTACGTGGGAAAACCAGTTTTCTAGGGCTGGCCTAGTTTGGACTTCCACTTGTTGTAGGTCTGGGCACATGATTACCAGCGGTGGTCGAATTAGTAAACAAAACATTCGCTTCTTTAGTCCTAATCTGCTGCCAAACTATACAAATGTGTTCAATAATGTTCGATTATCTCCTTAGCATTCATGACAGATATATTTGTAATTAGAAGTTTTACTTTCTCTACGTACTAGGTCATGTATCGCATTTGAACCAAAATTTTGATGTCACCAGGAATATATGTTTTGAGGCTCTCTGTATCGAAAAAAGAAAAAAAAAATCAGTGTGTGTGTGTGTGTCTCTGAACAGCATAACTCAAAAATGAGAAGTCGGTTGAACACCAAAGTTGGTACTTAAGTTGAATATCTTTTAAGGACACGGCATTAAGATTATGAAGAAAATTTTTTCATCCTAAACTACCGTTTACATGGAAAAATTTACGAAAATTTTGATTTTCTCAAAAATGGCTCTAACGATATTGAATAAAATGCTATATGTTAAATATACTTTTATGGCAAATGAAAAGTATACTTTGAATTATATAGCCTATGTAGCCCTGTTTACTCTTGATGACTTTTGCATAACTGGTAAACTGTAAGAGATAGACCACATCTTACGTTACAAAAATGTAGATCTCCTTAAAACTCACTAGTTATGTCCATGTGCATTTTGTTCAGTGGAGCGGACCATTTTGGAGATATTCCTAGGGTGAGTTTTGCAGTAGTTAAACGTTTTTCAAATGAAAGGTCGTTATTCACTCTTTTGTCTGTTTAACCGTGCGAACAGTATGGAATTTAAAAAATTTGGCCGTCGCTGAAATCGTATCTACTGCGTTTACATATTGCCGTTGCATCTATAGGAAAATCCGCCGTAAGGTAATATCTATAAATGTTTATCTCAACTAACATGAAGAAGCTAAAGGAATAAGAATATGCAAGAATAGTTAATGCAAGAGTAAAGAAGTTATGTGAGTGCAACACATCAGATTTTTATTTCTCATGTTGAATCTACCGTCACATTCATATGTACTTCTAACATTCTATATGTGTAATGTTATGAACTTAGACAGAAATATTAAATTACATTTCTGCCTTGAAGTTATACTTCGCATCATCTAGGGTAATAGCTCCAGAAATCCTGGGCTATAATACAAAAATGGAGCATTCATTACTCTCGGCAAATTAAAACGCAGGAGCCCCTAGCTATGATATTCATACCGAATTGTAGCTTCATCAAGAAGGATAAAATAATCCGATTACAAAAGCTTTGAACATTTTTGTTGACATTGTGTTTATCAGATAGTCTATGTTTGATGGCTTTGGGAGAAGTTGCACGTAAACGGGACCAATCACATATTAAAACACGAGGACTGCAAACCTCGTCGTAAATCAAACATGGGTCATTGAGGCACAATAGCTTCTCATTTCACAATGATTATTCTGGTAACGATCAATCTCCATCTGCGTGTGTTCATTAAAGAGCTGCAGTAAAACATTAACAATTCTCCCTCGGTAACGCATTTTTTTCGTGTGTCCCGCCGGTAAAACGAACAATATTGCATCCATTTATTCACAAAGAGCATTGCAGCTCAAAACAGATAATGATAGATGTATCATTTAGGCTCTGAAATTACTCTAGAGGTGATAAATCATATCCTGAATCTGTACAAGTCTGTCTTAGGCACGTATTTACAACATAATTATCTTATTAATGCTTTGTTGTTTATTTATTAATTCTATTCAGCTGATTTTTTATCACAAAAGTATATGCTTCTCTAGGCAGCATATGAATAGCACAGTATTTCAAGTGGAAATCATTGTGGCATCTTTACAAGGCAGCCCTGATAGGATAGGGATGAGGCAAATGGACACTTCCTAAGATTTCAGATTTGTTTATTCAAGGGATATATAGCGTGGTGCCGGTAAATTGGACCGGGCTTACAGACTACAATCACACTTTTGTTTTCTTTTAGGTTTAAAAAATCCATATACACACTGGGTGGAAGGGAAGTCATTACATTAATTTAAACCAGTAGATTCCAGTGTTTGGAACGCATTTTGTATCTTTGTTTTTATCTCTGACCATTTCCTACGAAGATTATTTCATGAGCGATTTTTAAGAGATAATGAAACACTGTTGTAATTAGATTCCTTTATAATATTGTTATTGACATTACACGTTTTGTGTAATTTATCCAAGATTATGGTTTAAATATATCGGTAGAAAGTCAAAGATTGTGGCATTTATAGGAAAACAAATAATAGGTTCCAAAATAGTGGTAAATAATAACGTTTTAGAACAGGTGGGACAATTTGATTACTTGGTGAGTAATAGCTTAGAAATAAACACTGAAGAAATAAGTAATAAGGTGAGCAAATTCCAATATATTTGTGGAATAATAGCTCAAATCTTGAAAAGAAACACCCGAAAGTATGCAAGTCTAAAATTTCGTAACGAATGGCTGTTCCGGTTTTACTCTATTGACTCGAGACAAGGATACTTAAAAGTAAAGTTTGGAGCCAAATACAAGCGGAAGAAATTAATATCTCCTAGCAGTAAACGTATGTACAAGACAAGATCATATTAGAAATGAAGAAATAAGGAAGGCATTATATATATTTTTTCGTTAAAATAAAAATAAATATAGAAAAATGGAAAAGTCATTTGCAAAGAATGGATTAGTCTCATTCTATTACAGTAATACAAATATAAACTTTCTCGTTCTAATTATACAATAGAAAAAGCAATAAAATGTTAGGAACAAATAAGAGGCCAGAACAGAAGAATTGCCATAAACCATGAAGGGATATTGATGATGTGATATTTTCCGATCTTTTACAGTACATCATAAAGTTAGTCTATATGAATGTCTTCAGATTAAAAAATAGTTCTCCTAAAAACGCTATTGAAGAGAGTATAATAGAAATTTATAATAATGGCAAAGCATCAGCAACAAGCATTAACTGAAGTCGCAAATGACCGTCTTTAACACGTTGAAAGTACAGCTTTGTAACTATTCTTGAACTTGGGCACCGATGGCATCATTTATCTCAATGGTACTTTGATGGATATTTGATATTCCTCCAGTTTTCTGCAATGGTTAGGAATCACGGATTCGCTATCGCTCTTTGTTTGGTTGCGAACATCAATCTGGCTGCCCAATAACTGCGTCACATTTCGATCATTCATAATGGTATCACATTTATCGATAACACGTCTGAATATCCACAGAACGCACACTTTTTAACATGCAGAAAACGTGCCATAGAACGATTCTTGCATGTGCTGGGACGTTGTAACAAAGCTGCTGACGTAAATGGTCATCATTCCAACTGTCTATACAGGGCAGTAGCCAGAGGGTGGTAACGCCCGTACTGGAAAAAATTCGAAAATCCCCATTTTACCTTTCCTGTTTCGAAGTTTTAGAAATATTTGAATAATCAATCAAGAACAAATGGCCATGTATTGAAAACTATATTAATAGTAACAATGCTGTAATAGCTAGTTATCCACTGTCTTATTCCAGCGTGCCGAATATCCAAACCTCTTGGCAGTCAAGGCTACTCAGAAGCCGCTAAAACACAACCGAACTTACCTATACATAGAATGATTCGCGGTATTTGGAAATCATCTGCTTATGCACGTGCGGTTACTTCGTTCTCCCGCCCCACCTTACACAACAATGAATTCAAACATTGAAGAAGGAGCTTCCAGATCGTGGTGCATTGTTTTTATTTTAAACTACTGGAACGAAGGTCTGTGCGTGTTTTCTCCAGGCTCTCCAGTTTCCCTCACCATTGATTCCACAAATTGCTCCATTATCACCTCTCCATTAGTCGATTTTGTCTGAATTTCATATCATCCTCTTCCTCACTCTCATACCTGGTGCTGCTTCCAGGTCTTCACTCTGTCCGCTCCATAGGTTCCTCTGCTCCCCGACAGGCGTCTAACCCAAGGCACTGGCTTGTAAGTCATAGGGGTTTTAAGTTCTATATAAGGGTGGTTAATCAGAAAAACAAAAAAAGAAAGAAGAACTTAAGCAGTGGCAAGGACAGTGAGTGCATGCATTATGAACATAAGAGATTTCTTTAGCAAACGCAAATGAGAGGAGCAGCAAGAAAACCAAGTTGTCTCCAGCAACCGAGTCCACACCGATCAGGGGCAAGTGGAGTTGTCTACTTATTACTTAATACAAAGACGAGAGGCAATAAAGCAAGTTTATCTAAAGTATTACCCTATACAAAGAAATAGGTGTAGTTTTCGCTCTGAATGTTACAACTAGTTTGCTTGATTGTAATATGCAGTTCTCAAAGATGCTGCATTTTGTTACGCCCGCATGCAGTTTCAGCCTTATGGCACGAAGGAGAGAAGCTATACTGACAAAAATTTCAGAAGCTTGCTTGCCAACCGCGGGTTTCCCAAAGACGAAACGTCAGAAACTCATATCCTTGCTATATTATTGTGGAAGAAACGTGAAACTGGTATACAAACCTGTGCCTCGGTGTCAACATTGGTTAATGAAATCACACTCGAGAAACAAGTTACTATGTTAAATCATAAGTGGAATGCAGTTTTTGGTCGTACCAGAAGCTTTGTTTTCAGTTCCTGTACAAAATGAAAGTCCCAGGAAGACAAATGAAAACACTGACTATATTCGTTATACTCTGTTGCCATGGCATTCCAAAAGCAGTTCCGACCCACAACAGCTGAGGATCTTTAAACGAGGCCGTGGACTTAGTGCATTTAGATAAACGCTTAAGTGAGAATGAAGAGCTTTTACTGGCCATTGAAAATCTTCTAACCTCTTGAAAATTTGGGTGTAACTGTGCCAAGCAAAGAAGTATCAGGGGGTGTAGGCTTATTTGTCCTCAAAACCTAATGAAAATAAGATGGACCTTCTATATAAAAACCGTGATGTGTTCAAAAAGACCTATGTACTGTTTGCAACACTAGCAATTTTTGGATTCAGTACAGCAACTTGTGAATGTACATTTTCTACATTAAATGCCATAAATCGATCGCAGAGACTATCCATGACTCATCATCGATTGGCAAGCCCTCTTTATTCTGGATGACTTTTTGGTAACCAGTAAACCATCATAAACGGACAAAATCTTACTATACAAAGGCGTAGGTTCGTTAAAACACACAACGTATGTCGTATACATTTGTTTTTGTGCAGTTAGCCGTTTCCGAGGTATTAGTTGTTACTGGTTTGAATTTTAAAATAATTACTTTTCTCAAATGGGAAGTGATATTTTTTCTCTCTTGTATATGCAAAGAGGATGGAATTTCAATACCATCACATAGCGATCGGCCTTAGAACGTTTGATTATAACTTAAAGCTTACGGTAAACCCATTGTAATTACAAGGAAATATGCAATAAGAGAATTTTTGCAAATTAACGTGGAGTAAATAGAAGAATACACTTGTACACTTATATTGTTTCAGTCTTAGAGAAATCCTCATACATTGGAAGAACTAAAGCAGAATATTAGAAATGAAATCGGAAACATTACAGTTGCCCGAATCAATCGTGTGAATCAAAATATGTTCTCCAGGTATAATGCTTATTTAGCTGAGGGTAGACGACATTTCCAGCATCTTCTATAAGGTAAGAGTGTTATACATGCTTTACGCGCGGATTTTATATAGGAGAAAAGCGGTTGTGGCACACCTGATCGCGCAGAGACAAAATGCCGTGCGTCCGTTAGGTTTTAAATGAAGAAGCCTGTGCGTACAGTTTATTTCTTCTGACGCAATAATAAATATCAATTCTCGGAGATAAATACCACCGTGGCAGCCATTTTAATCACACAGGTTTGGTCTTAAAGTTACCAATTCATTTAATTAGAGCTTCAGTGAAAGAATAGCACTGTAAAGGGCAACTTTTAAGTATGAGGTTATGAAAAGTGTGGCCTAAGGTTTATGAACAACCACAACGACTCCATCGTGAGATAGGTCATAGATAGAGTGTGTTTCAACTGTATAAGATTCCCCGTTGTATTATAGGGTACAGTAATTCCCTCCCTTTTGGCTCTTAGTAAAATTTACAGAATTGCCTTTGCCCCCTTTACAATGCACCAGTCTGTCTTTATTCTACCCCCCCCCCCTCTTCTTCTTTCCCCTTCTTTTTCTCCCCTCCTCCTTCCTCCTCCTCTCTTTTACACAGGTTTCTTTTATAAATTAACTACTAATGAACGATACCTTTCAATCCTCTCCTAACATAAGATGTAACTTTTAGTCCTAAGAGATTGAAGAACTGCCTGTTTTACATACCTTCATGGAGTGACTGAATTAAATATTACACATTTTCATTTGGGTTCGTATTTTCTTAAGCCCTTGTTGCGTAACCCTTGGTCCGCCATTTTTCACCTTTTACCGCTCCACGTCTTGGTCTAATTGTGTCACGTAGCCGTATGCGAGCTTGCCAACCTCTGAATATTAATTAGCGCTAGCTGACGCACTGAACCCTGTTAAATGAGCTTGTAAGCAAATCTTGGGGACAAGCATGTAGGACCAACCACCAGTAGGTGTTTTCCTGGATGGTAATGACGGTTAAGGTGAATTATGAGCAAGGAAAGGGGAGGAGACTGGGGTTAGCAAATATTTGTAATGGAACCGCAAGTAGATTTGCTCCCCGCAGGCTCAAACTACGGCTAAGTATGCGGAAATTAATACCAGCATGTGCAAACAGGCTACGAACATAATTATTATTTGTGAGCTTATGACATAAGACATTTATGATAGTGCACCACCAGATCAGTTGCGTTCTGAATCGATGAGAGGATTTAGTGTGTGCTCATGTTAGCTCAAGCGGTAAGAGCATTAGCATTGAGAGTCAAGATCCCTGGTTCGAGGCCCGGCTGTAATCTTGTCTTTTTCAAGCGTTATTCAACTTTCCAACTTAATGCATAGATAAGCAGGATGTGAAAGGAGATTTATCGAAGGTTCTTATTAGCATTGCAATTCTTTCACTTTCTCTACTACGTAAAATAATTAGGGAAAGTAATGTATTCCATTCAAAAATTCGATATTGAAAAAAATATTACCGGAAACAAGTGCTTTATAAACCTCTGAATCTAATTCTTTTACGCTAAGATCCGCGCGCGCATGTGTGTGTGTGTGTGTTTGTGTGTGTTTGTCTGTTAGTGAGCAGCATAACTCGAAAACCAAATGTTATATATCAAACTTGGTATTTGAATTACGTAATTTTCAGGGATATGATAGAAAGATTTTCAAGAAAAACCCCAACCTTGGATAACCCTTTTCATAGAGCAGTAGATTATCTGATTATACTTCCCTTATGTAGGACTTACACCCCTTAGGACTTACAAGCCAGTGCCTAGGGTCAGATGTCGAGAAGCACAGGAACCTATGGACCGGACAGAGTGAAGACCTGGAAGCGGATGGTCAGCCAAGCACCAGGTATGATAGTGAGGAAGAGGATAATATGAAATGCAGGCGAAATGAATGATTGGAAAGGTGATAATGGAGCAATTTGTGAAATGAGTGGGGGAAACCGGAGAATCCGGAGAAAACCCACCCTGACGCCGCTTCGTCCATCACGAATACCACATGCGGTTCCATGGGATCGAACCCTAGCCGTGTAGGTGGTAGGCGAACGCTTTAACCCCTTGGTTACGGTACCACCCCGAACATTGCGTTTTCTTCCTCAAAAATAGGTCTAACGACTTTAATTAAAATACTATATGTGCAAGAAATTTTTGTGACGAATGAAATGTATATCTTGAATTCTCTAAGCATACCCTCAGAAGTCGCCTGAGGGACTTTTGCGTATCTTATAAAGCGTGAGAGATACACAAAATCTTAGAACACAAAAAATCTGGCGAAATGCACAAGCCATGCATTTTTTGAGGAGTGAACCATTTTAAAGATATTTCTTGCGATTGGTTTGACTTTGCAGTATTTATACTTTTCTCAGATATTGGAGTTCGTTATTAAGTTTTAATCTCTTGGCCATACAAAGACAGCGACATTTCATGGCCATCATGTCGCTTTAAAAGAGTAAATTATCGCTTAAGGCCTACTGTATTCCTTTGAACATACAAGAAAATTAGCAATAAGGTTATTTATACTAATATTTATTCAACTCAAACATCGAAATACTAGAACGTTTTCAAACCAAAACTCTGCGAACCATTGGTAAGATCCCCTGGTACATCGGCAATAAGTACATCTACAATGATTTTAAACTCCCAACAATCAAACAGGAAATCGCAGCATGCAGCCCAAATCATAAGCAAATTTATGGCCAATGGACCGTAGTTTATAAAAGTAATATGTTATCATTGTTTCTTATTGTTCAACTATTGAACAGATTGTAATTTTGCAAGTGTATAAAAAAAATTAAAAATTTTATTTAAAAAAAAAAACAACTAATATTTATCTCGAGTAATATGGAGTAGGACCGCCTCCGTAAGGAGTGTTGACTAAAAATACACCTTTTGAGGCGCCAAAAGAAAATAAAATTAGAAGAACATCTATATGTTTGTCTGCACAACATAACTAATAATCTGATGTGCTGCACTCACACGACTTTCTCTACTCTTGTACTAACTATTCTTACAAACTCTTATTCCTATATCTTCTTCTTGTTAGTTAAGATATACATTTGCAGAAATTACCTTATTGCTTATTTCCTTGTAGGTGCAAGGGGAATATGGGAATAGAATAGGATTTGGGCGGGAGTCAAATCTGTTGAAGCTTTGAGATTCTGTTCTCTTTGAACGGCTAATATGTAAAAAATGAATAACGACGTTCCATTTAACGAAAGTTCAAGTTTTTCGAAACTCACACAAATAACAAGGAATATCTCCGAAATGGTTCACTCTAAAAAAAATATTAGAACATAAATTGTGTGTTTGAGCGAGATACATTTTTGAATAATAAGATTTGGTGTATCTCTTACGGTCTACGAATTATTCAAAAGTCATCCAGAGTGAACAGGACTGCATAGACTATATCCAGAAAATTTAAAATATACATTTCATTTGTAATAAAATATCTTAAACACATGGTATTTTAATCAAAATCGTTAAAGCTAATTTCGAGAAAATGTTCGAAAAATTTTCCATGTAAACAGTAGGTGGAAGAATTTTCTTCAAAATCTTCGTGCCACATTCTAAAACATAAATATACCAACCTAAGTTTTTAGCCGACTTTTCGTTTTTGAATTGTGCTGCCCACAGACTAACATACCGACACTCATATATGGCTTTCTCTACTCTTGTACTAACTATTCTTACAAACTTTTACTCCCCTATCTACTTCAATTTTAAGCGAGATAAAAATTTGTAGAAATTATCTTATTGTTAATTTTCTTGTACACTCAAGGGGAACATGGAAATACAGTAGGCTTGGAGCGATAGTCAAATCTTGTAAAGCTTGTCAGTATATGAAGGCTCCATTCTAAGAGATAAAATGTGACTAACGACCTGCCACTTGAGAAAATTATAAGTATTGCAAAACTCACACAGATGACAAGGAATATCTCCGAAATGCTTTACTTCACAGAACAATTCATTTGGACATAAATTGTGTATTTTAACGAGATCAAAATTTTTTGTATTATACGATTTTGAGTATCTATTACGACTTACCAGTTATGCAATAGTCATAAAGAGTAAACAGGAATAAGTGGGCTATAGCGAAAGAATTCAAAATATACAGTTCACTTGCTATTAAAATTTCTTAATCATGTGACATTTTAAGGAAAATTGTTAGAGCCATTTTTGAGAGTATAAAAATGTTCCATGTAAAGGGTAGTTTAGGATGGAGGATTCAAAACCTTTGTGTCGTATGCATGAAATATATTAAACTTAAATACCAACTTTTGGTTTTTAACCGAAGTTTTGGTTTTGAGTTTGTTGTTCAAAGGCAGACATACAGACACACATACACCCACACACGGACCTTTTCTAAAAAGTTTTTTTTTTTTTTTTTTTTATTAGGCTGCCTCAAAACTTATACCTCCGGTGAAATGTCGACATCGAAATTTTGGGTCGTATACAATACTTACTATAATAGAGAAAATAAAAGAGCAGCGTCCTATTATATACAAGCATACTGAATTATTACGTTACGAAAGTACATAAAAGAACCAAGGACTTACACGTAGTTTCAACATGCCTCAGCACTCCTACAGCAGACTATACCCATTACATGTTGTTTACCTTATTTTCAAGTCAAGTCATGTAACGCGGGTGTATAATGTGAAGCAAGGCTGTATTGCTTTACGTCCATTATCTCTCTCATCAAGAAATGCTCACATCGGGGCTTATCCGTTTTTTGTTGCGGCCTAAAAGGGAGGCGCTGTGAAAGCTTCTTTAAGTGCAGAGTCTGAAACCGCTGCGCATCACACCCTGGTTCTATGACGTGGCTTCTAATAGAAGGGGTGTTAATCCCATCTCCTTCCGTCCTTCCGTACGACAGAGTGACTTTAAGAACTCCATTGAAGTGAGAAAGATGTAGGTGGGGTTTAGGAATTGAATCCCAGTATTGCAGAGAAAAGCATCCAAGTCAGAGAGATGATGACGACTCGCCTTCGTATATATAGTACATCCTCCGTCTTGAACACGTCCACGGAAAATTGGAAGTGACAAAATTCGAAATGGAGTTATCAAGCCTGGGTGAGCAGGACTGGATATACGTACCTGCCTCATGGAGTGAGGCAGATCAATTGTGACCTAGGAGGCGTCGTCCAGTGCGGAGAAAAGGGGATATTTCGTTATTGCAACGAGATAACTAGTGTTCCGACGTCCTTCTCCCAACAACGCAATAAACTGGTCTTTTGTCAATAGCAAGCGGCAAGAAAAACAAAACACAATAGCATATCACGGGTGTGCGCACTCACTCAAACACCATTTCCAGACTAACGTGGCTAGACTTTATTATTCGGAGATCTAAACTGAAAAAGGGCCAAAGAAATATGGCAATAAAAACAAATACCTAAAAAGACGAATAGATTTGGAGTATGGGCAGTTGTTTACGCTTTATAAACTAACATAAAATACTAGCATTTGAGTACAATCAGCGCACGTGTGTAACAAATATTGCTCATTTGATTTGAAGAAGGAAAAAATAGATATTTAGAGTACTAGTTACAAAAGTAGTGGTTTAGTAACCAGAGGCTCAAGATACAACACGACCGAAAGTAGTCGTCTACTGATCCAAAGGTCGTGGGTTCAAATCCCGCCCAGGTCGATGGTTTTTAGCTGTGCTTAAAAACGACAGCTCCATGTCAGAAGATATACTGGTATGTAAAATAACTCCTGGGGACAAAATCCCGGCACACTGGCGACGCTGTTGTGATTCTGGCAATTAACAGCGTCGTTAAACAACAAAATATTTATTTTACCGAAGGTAGTTACTAATCCTTATCCTTATTTTGTAGCTTGTCTATAATACTTTATCTACTTTAGGAATATTTTAGTATAGGATTTAAAGAAATTTATTTATTGCAGAAACAATATGTTTAGAGAAATAGTATTGTGGGATTTGGAAAAAACTATATATTAGCAAACGTTGTTATATTCTGCGATTTTGGATACACTAGTTTCAACTATGACTATAATAAAATGAACCAACAAGATGACTTTCACAGTTCTTTAGGAAACATTTTAAAAGTAGTTCCAGATGTAACTATTAATATGCCTCTATAAAAGTAACAAAATCTTATAAATATGATAAATAATAGTAATAATAATGATAAATAATAGTAATTATAACAATAACAACAAAAGTACTATTTCATACATAGAGGCGTTAAATTGTATGAATTATCACCTGGTGATTCTTTTGTTTGGCCAATGTGACCAACTATATCCCATAAATAACTGAAAAACAACTGATTGCAAACTACAATCGATGAACAGTCAAAACAGCACTCCATTTTAAGCTGAAAAGAGTGTTTTCCACAATAGCTCTTTCAACAACTAATGACTTTTTCCACAAGAAATTTTATGTGTTAATATTGAAAATAAGGAGAGATTTATTTGAAATTGAGAACAGGTATTCCATTATAACAACAAGGGTAGAGCGAAATATATGAAATTCTTGGGTTTCATTTTCTTTAGTTGGCAGTGCTGAGTAACTCGAACTACACTAATTCAATTGAATATATGTTAGGTTATTTTTAGAGACATTGAAATTATCTATGCGATGTAGTGTTTAAATTCATATTTTATCTGTGAAATATTCCAGATATATCAGTCGACGGTCTGAGCTTCCCAGATAAATCCTCTCGCGCTGATTGAGAATTCATCGGTTAGGTGGTCTTTTGATATTAAGTGATAAAATCAGTATTTGTCTAGATGCTTGTTTGAAAGCAGCACATACTGTGACAAAGTAACTTCTGAAAGTTTGATATAAATAGGTCACGTATTATGTATTTATGTCTAACTTGCATTTGTATATATTCTCATGGAGATAGCTTTAAAATATTGGAATAATATCTGACGCGTTGCATTTACATGCTTTTCTCTACCAGCTCTTCTACAAAATAGTGCTATAAAAACGTATTCTTCGTAACTCCATTAGCGATTTACAGACTTTGTTACACGCTTAGCAAAAATACGTAAACAGTGGGGTAATGGAATGTTTTCAAAGCCGGTCTAATGTGATCACTCTGAAATTCTGTTCACTTTGTATGAGCACGAAAAAGGAATTAAAAAATTACCACTGATGTGTTGCACTCACGTGACCTTTCACCTTTCTTGTGCACACTATTTTTACAAACGCTTTTTCTTCTGTCTACTTAATGTTAATTAAAATAAATTATATAAATAGTTACATATTACATATTTAGTTTTGGATGAAGTGGGAATGGATAACTGGGCTTATGTTACAGTAAAATCCTTTAAGCGTTGCTCGTTATGTGATAACTTTGAAATTCCATTCTCTTTGATGATCAGGAGGACAAAACAAAAGTCGGTATTCAGTAATTATGATAGTGTTATATGGAATGACCCTTTAATACACACAGGATGGAAAGTTATTACATTTATGTCCTTCATAGAAGTATTACAAACAAAAAAGTTGAATGGCATTTTGTTCTTTGATCAGCCGATTTTAAAATAAGTGGTTTTTGTTCCAAACTGGATGCGTAATTCCACAAGAATGTATGAAGGTAACACGTTGTTACTTGTAAGATGCGTAGAGTGATTCCGTAGTAATTATGCGACATCGACACAGGGCTACGAAACAATTAATCACTTAAAAGAATTGAGAGAATACTCCCAGCAGCTCTTTCAGACGTGAAGTAACTCGACAACGTTGTATTGAGGTGAGTCAGGGAATTTAACTGGCTTGTGGATGTAAACAGTGTGTCGCCTGTAGGGTCGTATAGTGTTTTGGGAGCTAACGATTGTGATTGGCCTACGCTCGCACAGTAAACACGGAAGGAGACGGCAGGTTATTTATTTACGTGGTAGCAGTAGTGAAGCGCCTTTGTTTATGTAGTGATCAAGTGAAAGTGACACCCACACAATCTTACTATACGCAGCAGACAAAGTAAAAAGAAATATGTTGTGCTGCACTCACATGATTTTCTCTACTCTTGTGCTAACCATTCTTACAAACTCTTATTCCTGCATCTTCTTCGTGTTAGTTAAGATAAACATTTGCATAAATTATCTTACTGCTTATTTCCTTGTAGGTGCAAGGGGTATATGGGAATACAGTAAGCTTTGTGCGATAGTCGGAACTTTTAAAGCTCTGAGATTCCGTTCTTTTTGCACATGTAACATATAAAAAATGAACAACGATGTTCCATTTCACGAAAGTTTTTGTTTTCCAAAACTCACACACATAACAAGGAATATCTCCAAAATGGTTCACCCTACAAGAGAGTTTATTTAGACATAAATCGTGTATTTTAGTAGGATCTACATTTTTTGTGCAGTATTGTTGTTGTTGTTGTAGTGTTTAACGCCCGCTTTTACTACTACGGCACCACAGGCGGTGACACTGATGATACATGAAGATGGAGCACCGGTGGAACGAGATGGCGGGGGAAACCGGAGTACCCGGAGAAAACCCGCCCTGACGCCGCTTCGTCCACCACGAATACCACATGCGGGTCCCTGGGATCGAACCCGGGCCGCCTAGGTGGTAGGCGAGCGCGCTAACCGCTCGGCCACGGCGCCGCCTTTGTGCAGTATGATTTAGTCTATTACCAGTTATGCTAAAGTCGTCCAGATTAAATGCGACTACAGGGGCTATAGCCAAAAAATTCAAAATATACAATTCGTTTGTCATAGAAATACCAACATTGTTAGTCATTTTCAAGGAAATCAAAATTTTCGAAAAATGTTCCATGTAAAGGGTAGTTTAGGGTGGGGCTATTTCCTTCAAAATCTTTGTGCTACATCCTTGAAAGGCATTAAACTTAAATACGAACCTTGGTTTTTAACCGACTGCTCGTTTTTAAGTTATGCTGTTTACAGACACACTTACGACCCTTTTTCTAAATTTTTTTTTTCTTTTTGTTTAGGGTACCTCAAAGCTTATACTTTCGGTGAACTTTTGGCGTCCAAATTTTGGGTGGAGTATTCGATGTAAAGATTAAGATATAGATATGAGAAATAGGAATTAAAATATTCAGTTATGGAGAGACCTGCAGGATTATTCAGGTTTATTATTGAAGTGATAAGTACGAGAGAACAGTATTTCCACCTTGATTTACGCGCACGCTTGCTGAAAGAAAGCGCTGGCTCGTGATTGTTGCCGTTTTAAAAAACAATAATAATTCATATCCGGCCTCACGGCGGCGAGATAACCGGATATTACGATCCCCATTGTATTTCACATTCAGCTGCGAGACTTTGGAGCGCAGAGCCTCGCTTCCATTTGCGAGGAGGACGTATTGTTCCAATTTGATACAGGGAACTGCATTTCCCAACTGAAATGTTTGCTTTGAATACGTTTATTTAACTACAGGATGTAAGCGGCCTAACCTAGAGTAGTGATGGAATCGTTCTGCAAACAAAAATATTGTAAATAGTGCTTATGTTCCTAAAATGTATTATTATTGTTATTAATTATGATATATTGTCATTGTTTTACCTTTGCCTTTGTATAGTGCATCACCAAAGATTGAAGTTTTATTAGTGTCTTTGCAATTCTTGCATGTGCTCAAGTAAGATTAGAAATACTAGAAAGGTATGCACGTATTTATCTTCTCTGATAGTCAAGCTGCACTTGAGATACCTGAGTTGCACCAATTCAAATAAAAATTGGTGTAAAACTGTCGTCAAACCCTACAGAGTCTATCCCAGCACAACATGAATGTGATAGATCTCAGGTCATCAAGAAATTGAAGGAAATAAAAAAGCAGATCAGTTAGCCAAGAAAGATGTAATCAACTTTTGCATTGAACCTCTTTGGTATAAGCAAGTTACTTGTAAGGACCGCAATACATAACGTTGAGCAGGCAAGAGCATAATAATGTCCTAGTCAAAGGACAGCTGAGAATCGAATCCGGTATCTCGGGGTTTATAAAAGAGCATTCCAATCACAAGACCATAATGGCAGTCTTGCTCGTTATTTTATTATGTCTCCTTAATGTAAATTTAATCTGGATGACTTTTGAATAACTCGTAAATAGTAAGAGATAGACAAAATCTTACTGTACAAAAAATGTAGATGTTACTAAACTACACAATTTATGTCCAAATAAACTTTTTGTAGAGTGAACCATTTCGGAGATATTTCTTGTTATTTATATACGTTTTGGAGAACATATTTCTGTCAAATGCAACATCGCTATTCATTTTTTATATGTTAGACGTGCAAAGAGAACGGAATCTCGAAGCTTTAAAAGATTTGACTATCGCTCAAACCCTACTGTACACCCATATTCCCGTTGCACGTGCAAGAAAACGATTAATAAGATAATTTATGCAAATTTTTATCTCAACTAACACGAAGATATAAGAATAAGAGTTTGTAAGAATGATTAGTACAAGAGTAGAAAAGGTCATGTGAGTGCAACACATCAGATTTTTTTTTTTTTTTTTTTTTTTTTGTAATTTTTCTTTAATCTGCTCTTTGTACTAAACCATCAGTTCGGACAGATAAAAGTCACTCTTTGTGTTAAGTATGGTGCAGATTTATTACACACCACACGCAAAATGACCTTATTTCAGTTGGTATGAATATTCACTATTTTCCTGACATTTAGCACAATAAAATATGCAACGGAATACATCTAATAATCCATTGAGTTTTTCAGAACTTTTTGACCTTTTTACCCAATAAATGAGAACATAAAACAGGTGGCTTATGTAACATTTTAACTAGATATGTAAAACAGTTCTTAAGGCATCGACCTTTTTTTCATAATTAATGTGTAATAGATAATATAAAATTCTCTTTGGATCGTACGGTTCATTGCAAGTTGAACTTAGTGTGCAAACTTAAATTACTTGAAGGTATTTTTTAACTTTACTTATTTTACGAAAAAATGGGTACACATCTTATTCAACTTTTTAACTTTTTCAGCTTGAGTTACAAAACCTAATTAGTTTCCACTGAACCTTTAAATATATTTATCAGGTGCAAAAAGGTTTAAATCGTAATTATTGAAGCTATCCTAATATTTTTAAGCCAGTAAGTTACATAATATGATCCGAGAAGAATTTTAATCAGAGAATATGCTGGAGAAGGAATTGAGAAAAATGGAGTTTAAAGTTTAAGGCGGTACTTTATCTGAATAATAATGGACTGATTAAATAGCCATTTGTGGTTCTTTATGTTGATGTTCATGACCCAAGTGGTGTTCACATGTTCTAACGAATTTCGCCAATGTGTCTTAATAAAGGGTTCGAGTCAGCTGCTCGTATCGACTTTATGAGCGTGACAGACTGTGTTTTCAGTCCTCCAATTTTTCGATATTATTTGCCTGTGTCTTTTATTATATTATACAGTGTTTGATTAGATTACTCGATATTAAAATTTATCTAAAATATCCCACCACTGATTGTGGTTCATACAACCGCAAGGCTATTTGATAACGCGAGCCAATCAGTTAGAGAAATAAAGTAAAATAAACCATGACCCTTTTAATTTTCCAACCGCAGGTACAGCTGTTTTTAACCACTCAAATAACCTGCTAGTTCTGTACTAACATCTCATACTACAAAAAAGCTAGAACATAACCATTTCAGCACCTTCTACATACATTCAAGAGAGAGGCTGTGGTTCAGTTACAGGTCAATTTTGAAAACCTTCGCGATATTTAGTACTTAGTTCGACATACAGCGGAACAACGATATTGGAACACAATAGTTTCTATGAAGGCTATGTATCTATGAAAATTAAAAAATGCATAGCTTTCTTCTCATTGCTTTGAATTTTACTTCCACACACACAGAACATAAAATATATGGCATACACAAAATTTCAATGTCCTATGTCACACTGCTTTTAAATTATTAGTATATTTATTAACAATCACTTTTTGATATGTTAATATGAAATAACCGTTGAACCCTATAGTTTATTGTATGTGTCTCTCCTAAATTTTTAATTTGAGCTCAGTATACATATATAAAAATTTGTCATACAGCCATTGCTTAAATTTAATTACTTTAAGAAAAATGATATTTCGTATACAACTTATTAAGTATTTTCGGTTTGAATTAAGAAAAATATTTAATTTCAACTCAATCATTTAATAGTTTTAACTAGTACATAAAAAATCTGATGCGTTGCACTCACATGACTTTCTCTACTCTTGTACTAACCATTCTTAGAAACTCTTATTCCTATATCTTCTTCGTGTTACTTAAAATAAACATTTGTACAAATTATCTTATTGCTTATTTCCTTGTAGGTGCAAGGGGAATATTGGAATACAGTAGGCTTTGTGCGATAGTCAAATCTTTTAAAGCTTTGAGATTCCGTTCTCTTTGTACACGTAACATATAAAAAAATGAACAACGATGACCCATTTCACGGAAGTTCTAAGTTTTCCGAAACTCACACACATAACGAGGTATATCTCCGAAATTGTTCACCCTACAAGAAAATGTATTGAGACATAAATTGTGTATTTTAGCAAGATCTACATTTTTTGTACAGTATAATTTGGTCTATCTCTAACGGTTTACCAGTTATGCAAAAGTCGTCCAGAGTAAATACGACTACAGGGGCTATAGCCAGAAAATTCAAGATATACATTTCACTTGTCATAAAAATATCTCAAACATATGACATTTTAATCAAAATCGTTAGAGCCATTTTCAAGAAAATAAAAATTTTCCATGTAAAGGGTAGTTTAGGGTGGAGCTATTTTCTTCGAAATCTTCGTGTTACATCCTTGAACGACATTAAACTTAAATACCAACTTTGGTTTTTAACCGACTTTTCGTTTTTGAGCTATGCTGTCCACAGACTGACAGATTGACAGACTGACAGACTGACAGACTGACTGACACACAGACACACAGACACACACACGGATCTTTTTCTAAAAATGCTTTTTTTTGGATTCAGGGGGCCTCAAAACATGTATTTCCGGTGAAATCTCGACATCGAATTTTTGGGTGGAATACAATACTTCCCCTACTTACCAGTAGAGAAAGTAAAAATTGTAATCTGCAAAGAAATTGCATATTGATGCTTATTTTCTCATCAGTTATGCTAAATTTGTGTATGAGAGGACATCTTTTTTTCACCAGTGTTTGTCCTAATTTCTTCCTATGATAATTGCGACATATACTTTGCTTACGAAAACAGTTTATTATTTAGGTAATCAAAGATATACGCATATGACTTTAATAGCTTCATGCCTATATTTCTAATGGACTGAAAAGAGGCTTAATAGCCGTTATTACATATAAGCTATGGAAAATATGTAAAACATTTCCGATGTGTTTTTGATCATAAAATCGATAGCGATGTACTGTTATTGACACTAAAGCGAATTATGTACTCGTAAAAAATTTGATAAGAAATCCGGGTATAATATACTATAATACTTGTTGCCACTGGTAAAATTAGTAGGATTTGTGACACAAGTGCTTATAACAATATAAACAAACACCTTTTTCGTATTGAAGAATGCTATTAATTTCATGATGTAAATAGTATTATAACCCTTTTATACATAGTCTTGAAGGGAACACAAATTCATTAGCTATTATATGTAATGAAATTACTTTTACATGTAGTAATATTATAAAATAAAAATTAAATTACCACTTATATTTCATGACAATGACTGGGGTTATAGAACTATTAAACATTCTTTCACAGTAGATTTCACCAAAACAGAATGAAAACTAGAATATTGTATATCGGCACTGTTGCATTTTTGTAAGAGCTGCAACAGCTCCTAGTATTAATCGATCTCTTCATCAGGCGATAATGGCGGTTCTTCTTTGTCAAACTTGAGAGGTGTCTCACATCCTGTTTAAAATGTATGTCCAGTAGATACTAAAATAGTGTCGAGGAATAGGAATTCCAGAAGGATGAGGGATTGTACGCTATCTACTATTTGCATATTCATCGCATCAGCTTCTAAATTCGTGTTCAATAGATTTATGTCATAAAGTACATCTTGTGGAACAATTTAAAGACCAAAAGGTGCCAACAAATGAAAACCCGAGGAAAAACAGCTTAAAAATATAAGCCTAAAATATGCCTGTTTCTTATTTTATCAGCTACATTAGTATTTGAAGTTTGTTGAATGTCTTGTTCACATTAATGATCACAAAATTTATCGTGTTTACTAAATTGGAAGGAATGCTAGTCTACTACTTTATACTTATAACGGTTAATTACTGATAAAAACTATTCATCAAATAACAATTACTGAACAGATAACATCCAATTTAAGATTCGCTTTTGGAGTGAAAATTGGCACCTTGCCTTCTTAAAATGTGCATGTCTTTGGCCTGAAACGTAACAATTATTGCTTCTTCCAATTCAAAAACAGCATTCTTCCAGAAATATAAGTATTAAAGCTTCGGATGGAGGTTAATTCTACCATTATCTTAGGATACTTACTTATAAAGATATTCCATCTTTTGTGAGAAGCATAGGGATATTGTTTGAATGCACTATTTCCTCTTCCGCAATAGTGTTGGCAGTTCTGAATTGATGAAAAGAACCGATACATAAAGTAAGGTTATGTTAACATGGTACACAACGCAACAAGTCAGTTAGTTCATATCATGTCTATTGATTCGAAATACAAATTCAACGTGGCCTTCAACGTCCATCAATGGCATTTCTGTGTTTATCAAACTAATGGCGTAGTTGTCTTTGTATGAGGATCTGCAAATGGTGATGGCACAATGGCCTTCGGTACAAACTCCCCATTGTAGTATGTTTGTGCGTATAAACACTGAAATAAGAGATAAAGGGAATGAAATGTTAAATCGGCTGGGATTTTTTTAGAGAATTGAGCAAAGAAAACCTGTGAACACAACTATATCAACTTCCTAATGTCTTGCTATTACATAAGTACTGTAATATATTTGTATAAATTAGCTTTTCGTGATACACAACAAACGCAAGCTTACACTCCATCTTGTTGGACATGGGATTACTTGTGCATGTGTGTGCATATAAGGTTCAAAACCAAGGAGTCAAATGTAATAATATTTAAATTTTTTGCTGGGGAGGGGGTTCATATAATGGTAAATATTTGTGCGATTCATATATTATTGCTTATTGATTGCACCTTTTTTAATTCTGTAGCATATGAGATGAAATATTAACGCCGAGGTTTAATAAAAATACACTTTCTTAAACACTTCTTACAAGTTTCCTGAGGTTATAAATAGTCTTGACAGAATCTGTTTCGATGTACTTAAACATGTATGTGTAGGTTATGCTCTTAAAGTAGTGAAAAACGATGTGGAACTTGTCCAATTCTGTTTGAACCTGTTCATATGAGTTGATATATTTAAAATATTTATCACAAAAATGCAAGGTTCAATATCTATAGCTTGAATAGATGCAAGAAAAGGAGGGGCAGAAAGAGACACGGAATAGATATGCTGTTACAACAAAACGAAAAGTGTTATTTTAGAAGAGAACTCATATCAAAACTAGTAGTAAATCTGTCACACAACTGATATTTCAATGAGGTATAAATCTCAGAATTCCATTATATGATTTCTGTATTCATCAAAATAAAAATAACAAAATAATACAACCCCAACATAACTAACATATGTTTGTAGGATATAAACTGTATACTGCTGATTTATGCATAGCGAAGAGATTGTCAAAAGTTTACTGTAACAGATAAGAACCTTGAAGAACATTTTCTTCAACATTTGCAATGTTTTGCCAAAAATAAACAGTGTACGAATCTTCTTCTTTACCTGAGCACCCTTTCGGTCAGAAACCAATCAGAACGTTCACTGTGGTCACGTGCTTACAGCCGCTACCAGCGTTTGTGTACCTTTAGTGGCTTTCTTATTTCGTCAGCACTATAGGTCAGAAGCCTGCCGGGCGGCGCCGTGGCCGAGCGGTTAGCGCGCTCGCCTGTCACCTAGGCGGCCCGGGTTCGATCCCAGGGACCCGCATGTGGTATTCGTGGTGGACGATGCGGCGTCAGGGCGGGTTTTCTCCGGGTGCTCCGGTTTCCCCCGCCATCTCATTCCACCGGTGCTCCATCTTCATTCCATGTATCATCAGTGTCACCGCCTGCGGTGCCGTAGTAGTAAAAGCGGGCGTTAAACACTACAACAACAACAGAAGCCTGCCGGACAGAATAAATACCTAGATGGAGGTGGTCAGCCAAGCACTAGGTATGCTAGTGAGAAAGGGTATATGAAATGTATGCGAATCGGGTGATTGGAAAGGTGATGGTGCAGTTGGTGGAGTGAGTGACGGGGAAAACCGGAAAACCCGGAGAAAACCCGCCCTGACGCCGTTTCGTCCACCACGAATACCACTGGGATCGAACTCCGGTAGCCTAGGTGGCAGGCGAACGGTCCAACTGCTCGACCATGGCGTTGCCTAATATATGAATCTTCCGGTTCTAAATTCTGAAAAACCCTAGCAAGATGGAAATATTCTATTGAATGTAGCAAACAATCGTGCCAAAGGAACCGTTCATTTGCAAATATTTTGAATGTAGAATGAATTAAAGGGTGCTTAAGAATATCCTTTCGAGCAAATGAAACTCACTGAGTTGACAATAGCGTTGAGAAAGGGAAAGTATACAAAATGTTTAAACGACCCAGTGTCGTCAGATTCACCACACTGCATTGTGGCATAGAGTAGCCGTCTTTTAATCAGGCTTCCTTGTATTCAGCGGAAATGTCATTCAAAAACAGCAATCTGCTATAAGCGCAATGGCAGCTGAGAATATTTGTACATTACCTCCAGCTGCTTTTTAATTAAGAAGAACATAAACTACACACCACCATTCATCGTTCTTGTCCCCAAAATCTTAAAACATAAAGAAGAAAACGAAATGAGAGAAAAGTGAAATGAGAGGAAATGAAGAATCCAAAAATTCAGATTACCAAGGTTTTATAGTTGTGTTCTAATAGGACCTCCCTCATAGTATCGTCCATATCTATGGATGTACCTTGGATCTCAAAATATGTGGTTCAGATGTTACCCTTAATACCCAGGTCGGATCTGACTTCTGTTAAATTGTGTCTCTTTCTTGGCTTTTTCAGGCACAAGGGTGAAATGATGGATTTGAATTTGACTGAATATATCATTTTCTCGGACATTCTTCAATGTAGAATACCCCCCCCCCCCGTAATCATAATAAATACATTGTTATGAAAACTATAGCCGGAATTAATCACGTAATGGAACTTGGTCACTGTCAAAGACAACAATCCATCATTTCTCTACTCTTTACTAACCATTCTTACAAACTCCTATTCCTATATCTTCGTGGTAGTTGAGATAAACATTTGCAGAAATGATGTTATTGCTTATTTTCTTGTAGGCGCAAGGGAAATATAGGAAGACAGTAGTCTTTGAGCGATAGTCAAATCTTTTAAAGCTTTGAGATTCCGTTCTCTTTGCACGGCTAAGATACAAAAAATAAATAAAGATCTTCCGTTTGACGAAAGTATTCCAAAACTCACACAAATAACAAGGAATATGTCCAAAATGGTTCACTTCACAGAAAGAAAAAAAAAATCATTTAAATGTTGCTTGTTTTTTTAACGAGATCTACATTTTTCTATATTAAGATTTGGTCTATCTCATATAGTTTACGAGTTATTCAAAAGTCATCAAGAGTAAATAGGACTACATAGAGTACAGCCAAAGAATCAAAATATACGTTTCATTTGTCATAAAAATATCTTAAACATATGACACTTTATTCAAACGCATTAGAGATATTTTCCAGAAAATAAAAATCTTTGCAAAATTTTCCATGTAAAGGGTAGTTTATGTGTAGAAATTTTCTTCAAAGTCTTCGCGTCACATCCTTAAAAAATATTAAACTTAAACAGGCACCAATTTTGGTATTGTGACCGACTTTTCGTTTTTGAGTTATGCTGTCCACAGCCTGACTGACAGACACACGCTGCCACACTGACCTTTTTCTAAAAATGCTTTTTTGGGGGTTTAGGGGGCCTCAAAACATATTTCCAGTGAAATTTCTACATCGAATTTTTGTATAATTTTGCAATACTTCTACTTACTATACGCAGTAGAGAAAGTAAAAATTACACACAGGTATTTATAAATGCTTCACCTGCTTGTGAAACAAATGAAATTGGTTTTTACTTTATTCTGAAAAGCATAGCAACTCATCAGATACATGCACGGAAACAGTTTAGTTGTGCTATTGATGTTATCACTCTCGGATGTTGTTCCTAATTATAAAAAATAAGTAAAAACATACAGAAAACAATACATGAATATGAAGACACTTCATACGTACCCCACATCCTGCCAACAACATCCTAATACGCCACCAACAACGCTTGTTTCGCAGTGGTTAAGCAGTGCCCGACCATGAGTTACGAGTATTGTGATATACTCGTATAAGTACAGTACTGCAGATATTGTAGATGTGCAAATATCTAGCTTACCTCTCTATGAATGTTTGTGTGTGTGTGTGTGTGTGTGTGTGTGTGTCTGTGTGTGTGTGTGTGTGTGTAATGTAGGGGAACACCTCGACCCACTGCGACCCCGACATGGATCTATTGCAGGCTACTAGTCAGCGAGGCCTAGAAGAGCACAGAAGTCCCCTACTGTTACAGAAATTGATACCTGGTGCACAACCGAAGCGACCCTTGCGGCCCGGCAGCAACTTCCAGGGAGGGCCAGGGGAGAGGTTCCAGAGCGCAAGCAACTATTCCATCTATCCGCAGTCGCCAGAACTGACCACGCTACCAGGCAAACCTAAAGGATGACAAGGGAGGGAAATGAGAAATGTAAGGCCACTAATCCTTGGAGAAAGATTAATACACTTCAGCATTCGCCTATGTGACATGAGAAAACCACGGAAAAAACCCATGTTAGGGGAATCCAACCCACGACCTCCCGAATGTGGGCCACAGACGTTACCGCCACGGTGTGCTATGGGTTATACGACATGTATGAATCTCAAGATTAATAATTCTTTCGTTGGGGATGCTTTATAGCATACTAAAAACAGCAGTACCCATATATTAGGTTAAACAATCTTTAGGGAGATTAATTTTGCAATTAAATGACAAGATTAATTACATTATTGAACAAATCTTGGGAAAGTCTTCATGATGCTGAAACTGAAACTTATACTCCAACTAAAGATCTAGAGCAATTAATTATTGTCGTATTCCTGAGGACAAAACTCAAGCATGGCTTCTTTATTCAACGGTTTTGGGACACTCTTGTTTTATAAGTTTGGAAACTTGGTGTTTTACTCTATCAACGGCTACATCACGAATGACAAACAAATGTGCTATTCAAGCATGACAATTTTTCTTTGGTAGTTACAAAGTTCCAAAGAATAATTAATTGCTCAAGTTGGAAAGAGTCAAATGCGGTTTCCTGTTAGCTGACTGCGGAGAGAAATAAATTTTTACAAACGTGGGCTTTTCTTGAGTAAAAATAATTACCTGGATTTAGACACATTAATTACACTAACAACTCAAGCTTTTGACACACACCCTAGACTCTCTCGCAGTAAATTTATTCTTATTCCTGAGAGCAAAGTTAAGATTGGAATGTAATCGGCTTAAAGTTTTCACTTCTCTAGTACACATAGTTAAGTATTGCATTTCACCCAAAAATTTGATATCGAGATTTCACCAGAAGTATATTTATTGAGCCTATCTGAATGCAAAAAGTATTTTTAGAAAACGGTCTCACTGTGTGTGTACGTGTGTGAGTGTGTATATCTGTTTAACTGTGAAACAGTGTAACTCAAAAACGAAGAGTCGGTTAAATTGCAAACATGGTAATACAGCTCTGCATTTTCCAAAGATGTAACAGGAAGTTGTGAAAATAATCCTCACATCCTAAACTATCCTTTACATGGCAAATTTTTAATTTCTCAAAAATGATCTAACGATTTTCATTAAAATACCACATGCTTAAGATGTTTTGATGACAAATGAAAATTAACCTTCTAGGAATAATCTCTAAAGTCCTCTTTTGCATAACTGCGAAACTGAAAGAGACAGACAAAAGCCTACTAAAACAATGTAGATCGTGTTCTAAGCGCACCATTTATCTCAATATATTCCGACGCCGGGTACGGCGCACATCAAAGGACGGTCGGGGCCAGGCTACTTCACACTACATTACAGGTCGGCGATCAACCAAAGGCGCAAGGCCAAGCTTCTCACGCCACTGGTGCGAGGAAACACTAATAACAATTAAGTGGCGACACAAAGGGTTTTGAGAGCATTCGAGAGGCATGCGGCCGGCGTGTTTGTCAAAATCGACAAAGGTCTCTGTAACGTTATCCTCGCTATATAAGGAGGCGAGGAAATAGCAGAAGGGAGAGTTAAAGACATGTCTCGGTCAGTGTTTCGGAGAGTGCAAGACAACTGTGTGTATATGGTACTGTCCTAATGAAGACACATCGCGCCGAAGTGAAGAAAATCTAACGTCGTCAAGGTTAGAGTATCAGAGACAAAGAAAGCCAAGGAAGACGTTGAAAGAACTCAGCCAAGGTTACGAGAGAAGAATAGTTAAGACTGGTAAACACGAAAAAGTGTAGATTGTGTAAATGTCAGTAGAAGAGAAGTGGGTTTTTGTGCAAAAGTTTAGAAGAAAAATAAAGTGATAGAAAAGTTACTGGACTGGATTTTGCCGTTTTGTCAAACTGGTGTCCGGAGTGGGATTCGTCGAATTGTCAAATTGTTACAATATTTTTGTGTAGTTCATCATTCATATTTTCAAATACATTGCGCACGGAGTGTGCAAGGTCTCCTTTCTATAATCCATAGGTTGTTTGATTTTAAATAACCACAAAATGTATGTCACAGTTGAAGCCATGTGTTTATTTTTAACATTTGGTATCGTTGACTTTTACGGGTTACTAGTAACCTTAACAAAAATCTCTTCTTTATTACAAACAGTAATTTCACAGACAAGTTTGGGTGGAAATTAAAATGGAATACTTTGAACATATGAATAACGTTATTGTTTCTAGGCAACCTCTATGGTGGGCAATGAAGCAATGACGGGATTATGAAAACCAGGCATAAACGATACCTGATAAGGGGTAATAAAAACATAGTATCGTGAAAAAATTAAAAACACGACAATGTGAAAATAGAATTTGAATGTCAAGAAAGATTATTTGGAGCTACAAAATGGTATAAAAACTCGGTGGTATAATGTAACATGTTTTGGAATGGGAATAGCCTGGCTTAGGTTGGGAGGGTCGAAAGCTCGAAGATCGCATACGATGCTGATAGGATTTGTCCATTCTGCGGGGAGCAGTAAGACGACGCATATTTTGGCAGCATGCCTGAAGACAAAGGGTGGTAAGAAGAAATCATTCAGGTGCTTGATTTCAAATAGCTAAAGCTGCCCATGCTTGGGCAAACTTGATTAAAGTATGCGTGGTAAGAGACCGGGTACTTGTGTTTATACATTGTGAATTACTCGAGCATATATAAGTGTTGGGTGCGTATGTGCGATATTTTTCACTGTATATGTATGGACAACCAAATCAAGCATTTTTCTAGAGCACCTAGGGGATTTTGACCTATAACACTGTGTTGCGCAATTAATGTAATATTAAGTACATAATAAATACTGCTATTACTCCTCCTATTGCTTCTATTACTATTGCTCCTGCTACTCCTATTTCTACTGCTCCTACTCCTCTCCTCCTATTACTACTACTACACACCCTGCTACTACTACGCCTCTACCTCTTCCTACCACGACCACGACCACGACCACGACCACGACCACGACCACGACCACGACCACGACCACGACCACGACCACGACCACGACCACGACCTCGACCACGACCACGACCACGACCACGACCACGACCACGACCACGACCTCGACCACGACCTCGACCTCGACCTCGACCACGACCTCGACCTCGACCTCGACCTCGACCTCGACCACGACCTCGACCACGACCACGACCACGACCACGACCACGACCACGACCACGACCACGACCACGACCACGACCACGACCACGACCACGACCTCGACCACGACCACGACCACGACCACGACCACGACCACGACCACGACCACGACCACGACCACGACCACGACCTCGACCACGACCTCGACCTCGACCTCGACCTCGACCACGACCTCGACCTCAACCACGCCACGTCCACTACCACGACCACGACGACGACCACGACCTCGACCACGACCACGACCACGACCTCGACCTCGACCTCGACCACGACCTCGACCACGACCACGTCCACTACCACGACCACGACGACGACCACGACCTCGACCACGACCACGACCACGACCTCGACCTCGACCTCGACCACGACCTCGACCTCAACCACGACCTCGACCTCAACCACGCCACGTCCACTACCACGACCACGACGACGACCACGACCTCGACCACGACCACGACGACGACCACGACCACGACCACGACCACGACCACGTCCACGACCACGACCACGACGACGACCACGACCTCGACCACGACCACGACCACGACCTCGACCTCGACCTCGACCTCGACCACGACCTCGACCTCGACCTCGACCACGACCTCGACCTTGACCTCGACCTCGACCACGACCTCGACCACGACCTCGACCACGACCTCGACCTCGACCACGACCTCGACCACGACCACGCCACGTCCACTACCACGACCACGACGACGACCACGACCTCGACCACGACCTCGACCTCGACCACGACCTCGACCACGACCACGACCACGTCCACGACCACGACCACGACGACGACCACGACCTCGACCACGACCACGACCACGACCTCGACCTCGACCTCGACCTCGACCACGACCTCGACCTCGACCTCGACCACGACCTCGACCTCGACCTCGACCTCGACCACGACCTCGACCACGACCTCGACCACGACCTCGACCTCGACCACGACCTCGACCTCGACCTCGACCTCGACCTCAACCACGCCACGTCCACTACCACGACCACGACGACGACCACGACCTCGACCACGACCACGACCACGACCTCGACCTCGACCTCGACCTCGACCACGACCACGTCCACTACCACGACCACGACGACGACCACGACCTCGACCACGACCACGACCACGACCACGACGACGACCACGACGACGACCACGACCTCGACCTCGACCACGACCACGTCCACGACCACGACCACGACCACGACCACGACCACGTCCACTACCACGACCACGTCCACGACCACGACCACGACCACGACCACGTCCACGACCACGACCGCGACGACGACGACGACGACGACCACCGCCACCACTGCCACCACCACCATCGCCACCACCACCGCCACCACTGCCACCACTATCATCGCCACCACCACCACCTCCACCACCACCACCAACAACAACAACACCACCACCACCACCATCTCTACCATCACCACCACCACCAACAACACCACCACCAACAACACCACCACCACCAACAACAACAACACCACCACCACCTCCACCACCACCACCACCACCACCAACAACACCACCACCACCAATACCACCACTACCAACACCACCACCACCACCAACAACACCACCACCAACAACACCACCACCACCAACAACAACAACACCACCACCACCTCCACCACCAACAACAACACCACCACCACCAATACCACCACCACCACCAACACCACCACCACCAATACCACCACCACCAACACCTCCACCACCAATACCACCACTACCAACACCACCACCACCAACAACAACAACAACACCACCACCAATACCACCACCACCAACACCACCACCACCAACAACACCACCACCAACAACAACACCACCAACACCACCACCAACACCACCACCACCAACACCAACACCACCACCACCAATACCACCACCACTACCACCACCACCACCACCACCACCAATACCACCACCACCACCAATACCACCACCGCTGCTGCTACTACTATACTTATCGTTGTGTAGAGGACCCGGCATTTTTAAACTTGTAAAAACGTTTTGTATGTTTTTTTTAAACCTTTGAATTTCACAGTTCCCCAATTCCACTATTCAGCAAATCTGCAAATAGTGAGTTACAATACTTGCACAGTGCTATTCGTTATTTGCATAGTACACATGGACTACAAAATTGAAACGCACACACCTTCTGTATAATTTTTCTGAAAGCGATTCGCAGTTGAAGGGTACCACGTGAGAGCCCAGCGAGAGAAATGTTTGTTTTAGTTATTGGAGATGGTGAAATTCAGCATCCCTTGCTAAGTAATCCGATTTATCAGACTGTACCACTCTTTCTCCGAGGCAAGAACGCTCGATGATAAGTTTGCCTGAATGGCAAAGCTTTTTTTCAGATTTCCATCATTGTTGCACAGCATAAAGCGATTTCGGCTTCACCGGTATAAAAATGTGTACAAGAATTTGTATGGCAAAAATAGTACCTACGCTTTTTAATTATTAGAAAAGAAACACTACTCCCTAATCGATGATATTGGTGTATCACCAGAATATAGTTTGAATTATTGTGATTCTCACTGTCACGGTTTGTCAAGAGATTGTACTTTGATAACGTACTTCTTGATTGGTATGAATAATAATGAGACAAACGACAACTGTACTTACTTTTAATGCCACTTTAATTCATTAAGCTGTTGTCTGTCGTTCACAACATTTAGAATTCGTCGTAACGTTGCAAATCAGAGTTGTTTTGCCTTTTCATGTACTTAACACATTCTCTTTGTGCTCTCTTACAATCTGTAATCCCTAGCAATTGTTAGAAAGCACCTGTACGGACCATGATTTTTTTATCTGTTTTATTTATTTGTATATAATTTTAGCTTTTGTACTTTATATCTGTTATACTTTATTAACTATTTTTTACTTTTGTATAAGCATTCTTTGTCTTTCTGGCGGCCTGTAACTGTAACAGGGAGATATTAAGAAAATAGTAATAATTAGGGCCCGGATTCTTAGTTTTTTAACTATTGTATTCCTTGATAGTTAACTGCAGTAGTTTAATTTACTTATCTGTTTCATGATCATCGAAGCCAAATGCTTGAATCTTATAAAACCTAAAAATGGCTAAATAAGACCTTAAAACCTAAAAGAGGCTAAATCTCCTATTTATTTTAAAATGAAAAAAATCTGCTATAATAAACACTTTATTTTAAAATGGTAAAATGAAATGTTTATGAAATTATGAATGGACTTTGATTGTTACACCTTTGCTACGTCTTTTCACTTATGCATGCTTAGAGGAGTAGCGACAACAATGCAAGAGGCAAATGACTTGTATTTAGCTGGGTGGGACCAAGGTCTCCATTGTTGCAAGCAAGCAATGTGGGGATTGTTGTCGAGGGGAAAGGGGTCATTAGGAGAACCCGTTGTAAACTCAAGTCAATCAGTTTAAAAACAGTATCCGTTGTGTTCAGTCGACTATTGTGTATTGTTAATGCATACAATTACTACATCGTTAGAAGTTAATTTTCCTTAGATTAGGCACGTAATTTAAGGAGCCAGTGTCATGCCTAAAGTCAGCTCATCTCGAAGATGGTTGATTCATCAGTGGATAGGTGACGATCCGAACTTCACCACAGATGGCAAAGTAATATTTTGCCAAATCTGCCAGAAGCGGGAGACACCATGCCCACACACACAAAAGCTTAAACAAATATTAACACCTATATTGCACAGATAAAGTCGCATTGAGTGGCTAGGTGCTGTGCAGATAAACATACCGTACAGGAGAACCTGTACTACCTGTTCTCGAATGCTGGAAAGCAAGTAAGGATTAAACACCTGTTATAATGCACATAGCGTATAAACTATAATTTTATTTACATATTTTCCAGATGCCCTCTGGCCAAAAATCGCATTTTGAACGCCACAAAAGATCTATAGGACATATAAGCAACATTGCTATAAAAAAGAGGACAATTAATAATAAAATTAATAAACAATAATAATATAAAAACTATTTCAGGAGATTAAAGAACTAAAAAAAACTTTTTTAAGATTTAAAAATAACTAAAATGTTAATTTTAAGAACCTAAAAATCCGGGTCCTAGTAATAATAGACAATGGCAACATATGCAAGAATGAGTTTATTCCCTGGAAAATAAAGTCCTTTAGATGAAGTGGAAAATTTTCTAAGACTGTTGTTTTCTATTATCAGGTGCAGCATTATATATTATATATAATAAAACCAATATAAAATTAATTAGTAGTACCCGCAAAAAAAAAAAGTAGAAGAAGAAAAATACGCCATGCGTTGAAACGAAAATTTGCCCAACTTGAAAATCTGTCAAGTTAACCTTACAAATGAAAGCTAGAAAAACGAACGCTTCCGAAAGAAATAGCGTAATTGCGTAACAAAGTTCACCTCTGACTGGATTTACCCCCGTGATTTCTGCAACTCTTTTAACGCACGAAGGGTTATCTAGTTACCCAATGTCGACTGGAGTGGGCCACCTGGTATATATAATATATATATACCATTATAACATTAATTAGTAATACCCCCGCAAAAAGAAAAAAGAAAAAAAAAAGAAAGAAAAAAGAAAAAACGCCATGCGTTGAAACGAAAATTTGCCTAACTTGAAAATCCATCAAGTTGTCGACCTTGCAAATGAAAGCTAGAAAAACGGACACCTCCGAACACTTCCGAAAGAAATTGCGTGATTGTTTCAGGTGTTATCACATTAACCTCAATTAAGTCATCGCTTCGATCAAAATAACCTTTAACGTTACGAGTGCGAAAACTCTATTTCCTCGCAACGGTGTAGATTATTAAGGATTATCCTAAATCCCCTAGGCGGCAGCTGAGCTACAAATATACAGAAATTGTTGAGCGCACGTGTCCATTTTCTGTCTTATTATATTTATTGCATTTCTCAATACTTGAACATAATATATTAAATAAAAATATTAAGGGAAAACGCAAACTTTCAATGTGTTTAAGCTTATTTTTTCCCGATAATTCTAGTTTATCATGTATATCAGATACAAAGCTTTAAACTGAAACAGCTGTTTGTAAGTGAGCCAACACGTATTTACATCGCGGTACATGCTTGTGTTTCAAAATAAACATTCTCTTGGTTATACTGATGGCAACTGTTCAGTTGTAAATCTTTTAAAATGTTATAAGCGGCTTTAGAGATTTTGTTATTTACATGTGTTTGTTTCGCAAATCAAACGAACACATTGGTGGAGCTCAACAGAATGTTTACAAAAATAATCTGAGAAAGCTTCTTTTTATAGGCTCAGTGGCATTAATCGTTGTTTTAAGCGTACTTTTTGTATGTGACTGATATTTGAATATTTGAAAAATCCAAAAACATTGGCACCACAAAACAGCATAACATGCAGTATGTGTATGTTTCTTTTGTAAATGTTGATATGTACGTTCTGAGTAGTGCACTGCAGAAGAATTTACTATCATCTAGCAGTGGCGTGGTGTGCACTTGGGTATGCTCTTTGAGCTCGTGTTAAGGGTACGCTTTGATGAAATTTCTAAATTCAACAGCTAATAGTGGATTTTGTTCAAACTCATACCATATATGTATAATACATGTAAGAAATAACGTGAATTAAAATGTTCATTGCAATAATGCTCGATATTATCTTTTCCAGTTTTTTTTTTCTGGCAGTATACCCGAAATTTGCCACACGATGAAGATTTCAAAATAATGGTAATTTTAAATGGTATTCTATTATAGATAAGTACTCTCAAAGAATGTTGCGAACACAAAGTGTTGTAATTCTTTGGTTTATCAAATAAAAATAATTAGTTTTGAAAAAATAATTTTTCAGCTTTTATAATTTTCATAGAACCTTATATTTCATCAATGGTAAATCTTAAAATTACAAGGAAAAGAACGTCCATAATTTGTTTCTGCATTTTCACTTTATTAATTATAAGGGTACGTCCTCCTTGTTTTAGGGGTCTGGTTCCCGAGGTCGCTTGTTCAAACACGGTGGAGGGCGATGGATTTTTCCTTAGTAAATCCTTAGCATGGCTTCCTTTGGAAGGGAAGTAAACCCGGTGGTCTCTGTCGTACATCCACGTCACACAAAAGAACTTCAAACTTGATAAAGGGGCCTATGAGCAAATTAAGCAGTATTTCACGCCCAATTTAGAATGGAACGCTTAAAACCATAGCAGTTACAAAGCGTCCATAAATAAAAACTCAATTTTAAATTGTGCACAGACGAATAGACACAGACACATACAGACTTTATCTAAGAGCGCTTTTTGGAAAGCTTAGTATAAAACGTCAAAATCGGCTGCAATAAAACACACGCTCCCCAAGTTTATTATTTTATGTTTGCCACCAATATACTTGAATATACAATAATCGACTTCTTGTCCACTAAGGCCCGCTTGTATAAATATCGAGTCTCAGGTCAAGCTTGACCTTAGTTCGTAATATGTTTGGCAACGTCGTAAAATAGCCTCCAGGCAGCAACAATCGCTTGTTTTTCATCTTCGGACCTATTCGACAGGGTGCAGGGCAGTAGGAAAATGGCGGAAAACAAGAAGAAAGGGAGATCGCGAGGAAAAAACTGGTGAATATTGTAATTAAAAAATATAAACATATAGTGGATTTTTTTAAAAAATAGGACCGGGGAAAAGAAACAGAAATAATTTCAATTTCCCAAAGAGAAACTGCACGGAAGCAAGTCGCTGGGGATTTTATTTCGAGAAAATAAAATGTGTTCACCTTATTAATCACTTTTATGTACATTTTCCTTGAATATCAAGTACACAATTGCAAATTGATTTCACTTTTTCGTGTTCCTAGAAGTAAGCCACAAACAAAATAAATTTACATCTTACTATTTGTGAAAAATTGTTCTAGGTTAGAAGTACTCAAAGTTCTGATCCTCCTGAAAAAAAATTGTATTTTGGGCATAATACAATTTTAAAACAATGCTTTTATTGTCCAAATGATTACAAGAAATGTATTACTTACAATTTATTTTATTTAAAATTGTGTTATTTCTTCCTTTGCAGTTCAATCAAGCTAACTGGAGAAAATTCACTTATAAAATTTTATCTTAGATCAAGATACTATGCATTTATATCAAGGTCTATACAACCAAAGTGTTAAGCTCAGTTTGACTGAAGATGATTTTCAAGTGGTTATACTCAGTTTAAGGTTTAACTAATCGGATCTAGGAGCACTGTTGTTTGTTTCCAAAATCTTAAAGTCTTCACATTGTAACAAATGCTTAAAACTTCCAAGAAGTATGAGATAAACCCCATCATAGAGAAGCATCCTCGATTAAAAGGCTGCTTCTAACGGTACAGAAAATGGTAGGGTAAGTCTATATAGAGAAAGTAGGGATACGAACGCAGGGTTTATTAATTTATCGAGAACACCACTATAATCTTGGAACCTCGCCGGTAATGCGTTAATGGAGCTTTTCTATTAGAGCCATCAAACGCTAGTTACTTTTGACGTCAGAGTGCATTAGGATTATCGACGAGGCTTTAATGTCACGGGGTATTTTCTGTGATGCACGACTTCGCATCTAATAAAGTTCCTCGAGTCTGGTCCGAAGAGGGTGTCACGGTAATGCTGGAGTTCCCTGAATGACAGATGCCTGTCATCCTTCCATCACATCTAATTCCAGGGAAAAGTAGGTATAAGGAGAAGCAATGGCGAACCAAGACTTTCAATTTGTTTATCATATCTCTTTTTTTTTAATTTTTATTTTATCTGCTTTTAAAGGTGCAAATCTCACCGGATAGATTGAACAGTATTTTAATATAGTAAGTCATGAAAGAGGTGAACTAAGTTGGGTAAAATATTTCATTTAAAAGTAAATAAATATTAAAGCTAAGAAATCCAACTAGGAAAAGTGGTGGAATACGCCTAACAATGATTTTTATTCACTGGAAGAATGCTACTTACACTGTACATTAACTTAACCCATAAAAGTTATATTTTGCAATTATCTATCTTATTATAATTTTTATACAACAATTAATCTTACCAATCTGTAATTCTGACACATCGAATGATATCTGCACACAATGTTTGTTTATAAACAAATGAACGTGTTTCTGTACTTTACAAAGTCTCGTGAATCATTAACAACATTTGTCTTCTTTGGTTCCTGAGAAATACTATTTGAAAGAATATATACATCAATTTGAGGCACTCCGTAAGTCCGTACTTGTAAAAGGTTATTGCAGCCAAATGTCGAATATGTTTTTCCATCTATTTATTTTATGTCGCTTTACGTTGTCAGTCTGGGTGGCTCGGTTAGACGCTGGCCTATTGATTCCAAGGTCGCGGGTTCAAATCCGGCCCAGACCGATGGTTTTTAAGTGTGCTTAAAAACGACAGTTCCATGTCAGTAGATTTACTGGCATGTAAAAGAAATCCTGCGGTATAAAATTCCGGCACACCAGCAACGCTGATGCGATCCTGACAATTGACAGCGTCGTTAAACAATAAAATATTATTGTTTAACTACGTAGTCATATCGTGACGGATCTGTTAGGAAATACTCGTACATAGATGTCTGGTGGGAGTTAGCCTTCAAGATCTCATCCGTATACGATACCATCCTACTTGTCACAAATCCACGCTGGACAACGTATCTCCACCTCTGAGACGGGCAGATGGCATTAGGGTGCCATCCAGTCTAACTGGTTTCATTATATATGGATAGATGGAATAGCATTCGCTACTGCCATCTATTTTTCATTTTTACCATTGTTTTAGACCTATTGGTCCTGGTATTCAGTATACAATAGGACATTTGCCTTAGCGACTGTGGGAAACCACGAGAAAAGACCCAAGACCCAAGGGATTTGAACCATAGACCTCTCGAATGCGGGTCACAGATGTTACCATCTGATTCAGCTCGATTGGTTAAATCTCGAATATTGTAATTACAGAAAAAGTAAACCTTTAACTCTTGCAGAAAGGAATAGGATTACCAAAAATCTCCTTTTCTTCAGCGATGGAATTAGATGTTTACCATGAGACACCAAAAGGAGTACCAGATTTGGATTCATGATGCAGTAACAGTTTTATGACTCCACTAGCGTTGGAAAAGAGGTGGGTTGGAATTGCGTCCTGGACGAACCACAGAAGATAATTTCACGGGGTTCCTTCTTTGCAGTATTCATTGCATTCCTCATGCAGGAAATTTGCGCATGCAATTAATGTGCTGGAAAGGAATGTGGCTGGGAATGGCAATAATCCTGTCAGGTGACACAAAATTCACTATCCCAACTCTGTAAAGGTTAAAGGAATAACCCCTGACCACAAAATGCAGTTACTTTATAAAGCAAGTACTACAGTATGAAACTGAAACAGTTGTTCCTGGTAATCTGTGACGTTCGCATTCGAGGGATCTCTGGCCATGGATTTTTTCGTAGTCTCTCCGAATAGGAGGCAAAGGCTAGAATGAGCTTTTTACTGTGGGATTTTTTGTTGGAATAATTTCCTTTTATCTGGTTCAGGTGTGTAGAACCTCCTTTTAAATATGAAATATAATCTTTATTCATTAATTATTTGCTTGTTTGAAGGAAGTGTGATTCCCAGGACCTGATTATTTTATTTATTTGACTTATTACAATGTTAAGTTATATTTTAGAATTACTGTTTTAATCCCAGGCGAAAAGGTTTGGTATATTGCACTTGCACATGTAAACAACACTGGTATTGTCACCGCGAAATTTCACCTTGTTCAGATAACCTGAATTTAACTACTCTCTTTGTTGTTACATCATACATTGCATTATTGAACATCTGAGAGTCATTGATTTTGCAGTAGTCACAAATATCACATTGTAAGAAATAATTCTTAGATCTCAGCTAAGGTAATATTTCACTTTTTTTTTTTTTTTTTTTTTTTTTCATGGTTTGTTTGGAATGCGCTCCGGTCTTATTGAACGGTAGGAGGCATTGTCCCTTGTTATAACGCTTTACCAGATCGTTTATAGCCATGATAGAATATTTCTCTGAAAACTATGGAATACATTCAATGTAATAACCTTTTCACCGATCCTTACAGGTTTTCCTCGCGCTTGTTTAAGAAAACTTTGTACCCGATCTTGTTTCCATTTTGCACGCCAAGATGGCGCTGAGTCAACACACAAACCTACTGTCGTATTCAAAACAGGAAAGATCAATGTTCTACGATTGGCGATAAGGTATAAAGTTTATTATTGCACATTACAACCTTATATTGTATATTGTAACAATAACTGGAGTCGTTTATTGAACGCAGGTAAAGCAAGAAGCTTAATAAGCCGTGGTACTATGTTGCGGAAGAATACGGGAGTGTTACAACGCACTAGCCAATGAAGTTCCTCTTTGTCACGTTTACATCTACCTTATGTTTACAGAAAACATATTATGATGTAGATGTAAGAAGTGCTAAAAAATTATACATTGTCGCATTTACTGCTGACGATGTAGGAGTCCTCTTAGACTGTGTTCAAATTAAAAACGCTACAGCGGAGAATCCTTTTTGTGTGTTGAAACGCTATCAAAGCCTGGTCTGTGTATTGAAAATATATATATTTTAAATTTATTTAGAGTCGCTTTAACAATTAAGTCATATCGCGACTATTCTATGAAATACAGCAGTACACAATAAATTTGGTACAATTATTTTACCAAAAACATGAGAATACAATCAAATCAGTACAACAAGTATCTTTCATATTATATTTTCGCATGCAAGTCCGTACCTTTGAGAAATGATAACACCCTTCTGCAGTTGGATGGCGTGTTCAGAGTGGTGGATAAGTCTCCAGTGATGTGATGAAGCTGTCGTTGTGTAGCGTATTGCTTACATTCTGTGAGGAGATGTTTTACTGTGAGGCGGGTGTTGCAGACTTCACATTGTGGTGGCTGGCCTTTGCTGAGGAGGTATGAGTGGGTTAACCTTGAATGACCAATGTGGAGACGTGAGATAATTACCTGCTCTTTCCTGCTAAGAGAATAGACAGGGGAAGAATTGATGTCTCCTTTCCTTTCCATGTGTAGTGTTTCTGGAGGCGATTGATTCCAGGCCTGTTTCCATCTTGTTTTTATTAGTTTGGAGAAGTACTTTGTAATATCACGATAAGGTACTGCTTGATGTTCATGTGTGTCTGTTAACCGACTTGCTTCTTTAGCAGCTTTGTCCGCTTCTTCATTGCCCTTAATGCCGCAGTGTGAAGGGACCCAAATGAAAGTAACTATTTTCTTTTTATTTAGAGCAATGGAATAAAGACTGTGTATATCTTGAAGCAGTTGGCGGTCAGTTGAACGATCTCTGAGACTTTGGAGAGAGCTTAATGAATCAGAAATTATAAGAAAGTTACTCTTACTAGATTGGATGATGTATGTTAAAGCTTGCTTAAGTGCAGAAAGTTCGCAGGAGAATATGGAATAATATTTAGGGAGTTTCAGCTGAAGTTTCTTATCTGGGGTAATTATGGCACATCCATTGTCGCTGTCCGTTTTGGAACCATCAGTGTAGATAAATGTATGGTTAGGGTAGGCATTTGTTATTGAAAATATTGTTTGCTATGACGATAATGCCAATGTGATGATATGCAAACACTTTGTGCCTCGTTTTATATAGGAAAGTGATGAAATTGTTATTGGTTGTATTTGCCATTCTCTTAATTTGGTTGCCAGTGCTGCGTCAGAATATCTTCGCAAGCTTTTGGGTCACGTACATCTATTTTTTTTTTCATATTTGTCAAGAAGTTCAAAATTACAAAGTGTTCTAGATGAATTAGTCTTACATAAAAGTAAGTCAATAAAAGTTAGGTTTTGTGAGCAGAAAAGATTTTTTTTTTTTTTTTGAGGGATTTTGAAGGCCTGTAGGGGGATTTCCTCTGCCAAAAACTTGCCAACACTGTTTGGATAGAAGCTTCTAGTTAATACACCCCGAAAAGTATTGTTTTGAACCGAATGATTCAAATTCGATATTCTTTATTTTAAAAAATATGCGATAGTGAGGGCGTGTCTGTGTATCACATTAACTATTCACAACCTGCTGGATAACGGCTCTCCCATCAGTGGCTTGTGTGTTTGAAATGCACATTTGGAACATTATTAAATTATTCAATGATATGACTGTAATTTCATGCCAATCTATGCAACATCGCTCAAATACTTGCAGTAGTATGTAACCTATGACCTGCACATTTGCCATGTAAATGCGATTAAATTACGACAGGCTTTTGTCTGTTTTACTGGGCAATTATTTAACGTACCAAAAATAGGCTTCAGGATGCTGCACTTTTGCAAGCCCAACTGGGATTATGGTATTTTAAGGGGAAAGCTTCCGAGTCCCGTGATATTGTCGTATTATCACTTATTTTCATATGGCTACAAAAGAGTTTCATACAATATCTTTTTCAGCATATAATCAACGGTTTGTGTTACAGGCTTTCAGATACAGCTTTGGTAGATACATATATCAGAACACACAAGAGTCTAAGACGATTGTCAAATTTTTCAGAAGATGAAGAAATATGTCGCTCTATACTGGTTTTCATATTATCATAAACTGTGTCTTAAACTGCTATAAAAAATTTGAATGTGAAGGCACCTCTAGAAAATATATAGTTATTTTCGTTGCTTAAAGTATTTAATGGCTTTGCCTCAGAGCTCTGAGGTGTAATCACATCCATTTTGATTTACTCACATTAAATGTGCTAATTTTCAAGTATATCATCTTAAAAATAACAAAAGCAAGTCACTTAAATGCCTTTAGTGAAGGTCAAAGTACACAATGATGATTGTTTTTACTTGCAATCTTAAAAAACACAGAAAGCAATAGCAAATCATAATGTGATATGCATATAGGTATTCCTTTGCTAAACTACGTGATTTTTCGGTCAAATAAAATCAGGGAAAAGAACTTCCATGTGAGAATTTTAAATATTTTGTTTGAAATCTTATTCCAATATTACATTTTAGTTACATCTTCCAAGCTGTGTATGGATGATAAACGTTTAGGCTTGTATTATCTTGTTGCACAAGGATAAACCTGTAACATATTACAGTTATGCAAACCATGTTTTATATATCTTTACATAAAAATCTGTGTGATGGATACATGCTTACTAAGTAAATTCAGTTAAATTTCTTACCTACTTAATAATATAGATCTGTCAGCTTCACTTACCTGAAACAGAAAATTATTTACACGTCAGATAACCATATAGTTATATATTATACTCATTGTGTAATACCATACGTTTCATATATCTGAATTTTTAAAGTCTGATTCTGTTTTGCAGCTTTGACCTACATAAATCCAGCGTGAAAGACTATAATAGGATCATTATGTCATATTATTACCGAAATTTTCACTTTTCAGTTATTTTACTGTCCTTATTTTACAAATAACTAGGTCTCACTCAATAGGAATTAACACTAAACCGTTTTCTGTACATTAACTCTCACAAATTGGCGTTTTTGAATCGTGAACTTACTCTCTGTCTCCTTGGCAATGTGACGTCAGTCCAAGGAGCGTTCAATTTTGGATTCCTTCACACGGAAGCTCGAAGCGATGTCACATTATTTCGTTTACATAATTCTTCCATGCAGGAAGTTGCAGAAGAAGCCCATGAGACACCTCTGCATAGAAGAATCATACAAACCTAATTTCTAAGGGCTTTGAACCTCCTTCTTGAACATTTAACACTACCAAAATATCTCAATCAGATCTACACATTTACGAGCAGTGCATGAAAAATCATACCATTTATTTTACATGTAACAGACATATATTTGCATTAGTTTCACACATATTAATGTTTTGTTTTGAATTTAATTTATTGAATTATGTTGCTTAATGACTCTCACATGCAGGTCCTTTTTACATGCTACTAAGGATTTTATTTTTCCTGTAACAGGCCACATTGGAGTTATTCTTACTTATAAAACCTAACTATGCTAGAAAGCGTTTTTCGATTTTATAAATATATAAAGCTGTTAGAATGTTTAATAAAATTTATGTAATTATAAAACAAAGAAGAGCTATGTGAATCTCCTAAGTGATCATTCACAAAGTTTCGAGTGAGTGAGTGAGTGGGGTTTAAGGACCCGTCGACAGCTAGATCATTTGGGCCCTACGTCAAAGTTTAAAATTTAAAAACACTCATTAACTTTTCTGGCTAAAAGTAACAAAGTTTCGATTAAAATTATAAGTTAATCAGTGACACATTTTGACAAGTGCACCATTTTAAGTAATGAAACATATCGCGAAGTTTTGAGGAAAACCACATTTAAAATTGGAACGTGCACTGCAGTAGGCTGTTCATGAGTGTCTCGAAAGCGCAGAGAGTGATAAATGTTGGTGATCGAGGGCACCAGGTCTAAATATATAAACAAGTGAATTTTCTCAGATTTTTATCCAATTTCACAGCACGTTTAATATATGACCGGTATCTTACCATCTTACCTTTGGGTAAGCTTGAGGAACTACAGATAGAGCCTATCAAACCCACCAAATGTATTAAATTGATAACCCAATTTATAGCAACCCTACGCTTCATCTCAAAAAGGACTGTGAAAAAGAAAAAACAGGTAATCTAGTATCACAACAAAACTTCGTTAAGGAGGAATGGAAACTCTGAATTCTCGAGAAAAGCACTGCAGTGTTCCTTCATTAGGATAGAACGTTCCTGCTCTTCACTTTCTGAAGAACAGCTTTTGGAGAGCACTAAAACACCTCTTGGAAACATCCTTTCAAGTGCAAATTGTCAACAACTTATTCAATGTACACCTGGAAACGTCTCCCATCAGTATCACTGCGGGAAACGCTATCATACTTGCGTCACATTTTGTCCTGCGTTTATTCACAGATGATCATGTCGTGTAGACTACGACTAGGTTAGTGTGTGTATGAACGGGATGACAGGGTCCTGTTTCATCGAAATTTAGTCCGTGTTAGATTACGACGCCTTGGTCTGTGTGTGTACATGAACGATGTAATCGAAATTTATCCCTGTTAGGTTAAGACGCCCCATTTATGTATATAATCTTTAGGACGTTTCCCCCTTTCTTGCCGTATTTTTATATATTTTATGCTTGACCATAACCAAATTTATTAACTATAAGTCTGACAGCGATCTGCTAATGGACCTCCTTAAGTTCAAACTTTCATTAAAGAAGTGGTCTTCATCCAATCTGACAATTCAATATTCATTAAAGGACAAGTGTTCCACCTATCAGAGAATTCCCATGCAGCAATGGAAAAGGGCACTATCGATTAATTCTCGAAACGCAACTAGTGCGAGTTTGGAAAACGCCAAAATGTCGAACGCTACTTTCAGTGAGATGCAACTTACTCTACCTAAGTAAGATACAACTTACACAACACACAAATTAACCTCAACACAGCATCAACTCCCAAGAATATTGCACTAAGCACAATTTCACTAATTGTACGATAAATAACTTACGTATGAAATAAAGATTCGCCTGAAAACTCATATATTCAATTTACCTTCTATGTTTCAATGTTACGTAGCATTATCATTTTCATCATGCAGCTGTGATGTGCTGGAAACGAATCGATCCTTTAGCGCTTGCGCAGAAATCCAAACATCAGCTGATACAATATGTATGTAGGTCATTGTCCCTGGTGAGTGTACAACAGTTTACAATATTTCAACTATAAAATTAGGCATATGGTGTGAGCATAAATTGTCGTATGGAACTTAACTAAATGGTAATTAAGACGCTCGCTTCGTTCGTTTCCTAATATAATATTACTTTAACTAACATACGTATATGTACATATATTTATTTTGACATTATTTGAACTATTATTGTTAGTAATTTTGTTATTTTCTTTTACTTATTACGTTTCTTATCAACTTTGCATATAATCATCCTACATAATTTTGTTCTTGTATACATACTTTGTCCTCGGGACAGTCTCCTTATGGGGGAAGTAGTTAAATAAATAATACAAGTATCAGTGCCCGCATTTTCTATCATCTGCCTCAAACTTGCGTGGTAGAAGCAACCTTCCTCTTTATGGCCCTCGAGGCAAGCTGAACCTCCGCAATTATAGCCTATTAAGTCTACGTTAGTCAATTTAGGCCAATTTAGACTACGATACCTAGGTTAATGTATTGTCAACGCGCCCGCCGCATCTGATTGCCGACACTGGGGTGGGGGGGACCAGCCAGTTGCCTGCCTGGCCTAACGACCTGCCGCCGACAACAATAGGAGCGTACGAGACAATAGCTATTACATGGCGGTGCGGTTTTTGGACCGTTCCGCCACAGGCCGCCGACAACAAGAGGAGCGTACGAGACAACAGCTATTACATGGCGGTGCGGTTTCTAGACCGTTCCGCCACAGGCACTCCCGAATATTCTACCTCCAGAACTTTCCCTCTGTCTAAGGACCTATATAAGTCGCTGCCAAGCACCGGGCAGGAGGAAAGAAAGACGCATACGAAGCGTTGAGGAGTCGTGCCGACTAGCAGTTTAATCTGACAGTTCTTATTTGTGATTCGGCAGTTGTTCTGTTGCTCTGAGCTTGGACAAAAGTAATCTGAGTGTAACGTTAGCACTACGCTGACTAAAAGGCAATAAAGTGTGAATAGCAGTAACTGGTGTTTTCTTCATTTGCTACAGTATGTATATAAACGGGATGACAAGGTCCTATTTATCAGAGAGGCAAGATCTACTGCCATCGATAAGCAGGTAATTTAAACACCATATCTTTCTTCGCCTTTGCAAATTGACGCAGGTGTAATTGCCTCAGTGCGTTATGCAACAATAATTTTTGGCAGAATTTCTGAGCAAAGTTGATATGTTTACGGAAAGCTTGCCACCGCTTCTGCTTCACTTAAATTTATTCCATGTGTGCCGCTCCTTTGAAAGTGGCGGAAAAACCATCCTTTCATTCTTCAAAGCTGCTTCGCTTGCCTCGGGAAAGGCGTAAAAAGAAAACTGTTACACTAAAGACGAGAAGCCGCGGGATGCCCTATATGAACTCGTATAGAGGAAAGAAAGGATAAAAGAGAAGGAAAAATATCGCAATGTTGGCTAGCTTGATACGACGCCGTCCGGTTCAATATCCGAGGTCCATATTTCGCTACAACAGAGCTGGGTTCATCCGTTTGACGGGCGGCAGCACTGAAATAAAACTCCCTCCTCAATTTCCCGCCCACAGTGATGGTTACTGTTATGATCCACCTCGCTTTGAGGGCAACAACTACACATCTGCCCTCTCGCGGATGAAAGGAGAATGAGTTTTGTTTACGGCTTCATATTCATGGGCTCGAAAAGTCAGCGAGAGAGGAAAAAAACGTGCGTCGTATTACCGCCATAAAGTTTCTGTTTTAGATTTAAGCCCAAATTGTGTTGTAAGATTTATTGTTGGAGGGGAAAATAAGGAGCGCGAACCGCTTTCTTTGTACGATTCAACACGCCGTTTTTCATGTGTCGTGGAATGTGGCAAAGCACACAAGTAGAAGATTCCAGTAGACATTCCAGGAGATGATGGAGGTCTTTGCATTTTCCCCATATGACTGCATTTACTGAATTCCTCTGCAGGTAGATAAATAATTTACTTTGTACATTGTTATAACTACAGAGTGTGGACTAAGAACCGAGTTAGATCGCTCCACGGTAACGTATGAGGTCCGCATTGGGGAGGTCGGGGGTTCTATTCCCCCAGCCGAACTTGCTGATTAATGATTTTTTTCGGGGGTTTCCCTAGATCACAGGGAAAGGATAATTTACCGTCTCCCCATTTCAGTTCACCTTCCTCTCAATCCAATCCTTCAGGGTCGAAAGCGTTGGCGATGGGCGAGTTAGCGTTGCCTTGTGGGGGGTTTGCGCACTGTAACTGCTGTTCTCGACAGATGCGTGGCCTTGCAGTTGCCAGGTCTGTTGGGAGAGGGGCCACTTTGAAAACCAGTGCGTCTGGTGGCTGCTTGGCGAACCCTGAAATCGAGGTGAATTTCCAACACACATTAGGGATCCTCACGTCGGCTCGCTGTTCGCCCTGTCGCCTGACGCCCGTGGGGCACTCTCATTCCGTCTCTTCCTCTCAGGGGTCTGACAAAAATAGCCTGCATAGGCTAGAGTGGAATCCCCTCCGTACATACTCTACCTCTAAGAGCGTATTATCGAATTAGTGATGGGAACTCTACATCACAGATAACTTAAGAAGCATTTTCGAGACTTGTTCGAGACTTCCAATGTTTAACTTGTTCATTTCTACTCGATACCTCTGATTGTTGCATTTGAGTTTATACTCAGAAGGATAGGGCGAAGTAGCATTGCATTGGAGTTTGAGCCATAGGCAAGCTATTGACGGGTCATATTTGGCCCGCGGGCCTAGGATTGGTCGTTTCTGGACTAGCTAATGCTTCTTTGGTGTTATGTGCCGGTATATGAAGTAGAGTTCCGTGACGTTACACCTGGGTCTTTCGCAATTGATCGTCTTCAAACAAAGGTATACAGGGTGGAAGGGAGGTCACTACATTCCTTCTAATATGTGCTTAATATAAGCATTACAAACAAAAAAGTAGAATGACATTTTGTTCTTTGATCAGACGGCTTTGAAAAAATAAATTATTTTATATCTAAATTGGATGGGTACTTCGACAAGAATTACCAAGATAACAGTTTGTTACTTGTAAGATGTGTGCAATAACTTATTTCTGACCTAGCTTCGGTAGTAATTATGGGACATCATACAGGTTTCGAATTAATTAACCACTTAAAAGACGTAAGGGAACACTCCGAGCAGCCCTTTCAGGTATGAAATAAGTCGACAACGTTGCGTTGAGCTTGGTCAGGGAACTTGCCTGGTTTGTGGATGTAAACAGGTTGGGCGCTTTAACTCTAGCGCTTGTGATTGGCCTACACTCGCACAGTAAATACGGGAGGACAAGGAAGGGTATGTGTTTATGCTATCAAGACGCACCGTTACGCTGTTTATGTACCAGCTTGTTTTCGAAAAACTAAAATATCTCCATAGGAAATGGCCAGAGACAAAAATAAAATATACAAAATGGGTTCGAAATACCAAGATTTACTACCGTTTAAATTAATGTAATGACTTCCCTTCCACTCGGTGTAGCAGTAAAAAAGGAAGCACTCTTATGCACACTTCAAGATTTTCTTTAATTTACTTAGCCTTTGTGCTGTTCACGTTTAAGAAGTATATATCATATTTAAATATATTATACATATTTTTGAACGCTAGCACGAAAATATCCGGACAAACATCTAATAACTGTCTATAATATTAATAATAGTTTCAACATAGAATCAATTTTAATTTGATTTAAATGTATATATGCATAAATGTATGTATGTATATATATATATATATATATATATATATATATATATAAATTTTAGTTGTATATTTTTGCACATGGAAAAGATTTTATCACAACATAGCATGTTATTACGGAAAGGTGCTATATGTTTAATAAATTATTTTAATGTGTTTGTAATGTTTCATTATGAAATGCACAAGTTCATCTTGTTTGTCCATAAACCTTTCAGGGATAGTGTATGCATAATCTGGATGTGTATGTAGTAGCTATGTCACATTTGAATCCTTACTGACGAAAGTTTCAGAACATCTGAGATGTCACTCTAATGATAATTGCTATTGCCTAAGGATAAACTTGGTTTGGAAGTTCGTAATGCATTACTCCGCTAGGAAATACCACGAACTAACCACGGAAAAGGTTTCACCATGACATAATGGTTGTTTTTACATTGGTTTGACATAACCTCACATGCCTTACTATCAGTAAAACAGAAATGAATCAAACTTCACGTGAAATAACTTAAATGATTGCTTTCTCCTCAGTTTGTGTCAACGTGACAAAATAAATTAGTTCACATTTTGTAGGTTGTGGAGTATGTTTTTGTTGTAAAGGAAAGTCTTCAGTCAGCATTATCATCAACATAATATTGATAATGATAATAATAGCAATAATAATAATAATAATAATAATAATAATAATAATAATAATAATAATAATAATAATAATAATAATAATAATAATAATAATAATAATAATAATAATAATAATAATAATAATAATAATAATAATAATAATAATAATAATAATAATAATAATAATTGTGAGGAGTAGTAACTTACTACCAATGACAAAGCAATATTGCGCAACTGACGACGGAAAACCAGAAACGCAGAGTTTAGTTGACCTCTGCGACACATAATTGTTGTTTAATCGTTCTTGGAGCTAAATAAATAAATAAATAAACAGATAAGGTCGCTCGAGCAAACAGTCAAGTAAGGTGTAACATTACATGTAATAGTCAGGCGGTTGCATATGTGCGTTCGTTAGAAAACCAGAACGTTTAGATAAAGGTAGGGACCTCCCGGGACCTTAGCGACCAACGCAGGACTAAGGATATATGTGATGGCAATTTCATGAAAATCAAGTCAAAAAATCTGTTATGTTGCACTCATATGACTTTCTCTACTATTATACTAATTATTCTTAAAACTCTTATTCCTCTATCTTCTTTATGATAGCCTAGATAAACATTTGCAGAAATTACTTTCTTCCTAATTTTCTTGTAGGTGTAAGGGCAATACGGGTATACAGTAGTCTTTGAGCGATTGTGATATCTTTTAAAGCTTTCAAATTACGTGTTCTTTGTACGGACAAGAGAAAAGTTCACTTGAGAAAAGTTAAAGTACACGAAACTCAGAAAAAATAACAAGGGAAACATTTCCGAAAAGATACATTAAAAAGATGCATTTGGATATAACTCGTATGTTTTAACGAGACATACATTTTTTCTATAGTAAGATTGGTCTATCTGTTACGGTATACCAGTTATACAAAATTCATCAAGAGTAAACAGGACTACATAGGTTATAGCCAGAAAATTCAAAATACACATTTAATTTGCCATAAAAGATCTTACACATATGACATTTGAGCCCTTATTTCACCTAGGATCCAAAAGCAGAGACAGCCATCAGTACAAGCTCACCAAATCAAAATTTAATGAGCGTCATGGTGCTTCAACAGTAAAGCAATAGAGGGAGCCTGCATACTTACCCGGCGAATTGGACGACCTCATACGGCTAATGGCCGAAACAGTGGCGCATGCGCAACGCTCTACATTGTCTTATTCCTACCAAGCCAGGTCCTTGGGATTTCAATGTCAGAGCAAGTTTCTGTGGAGCTGGGCAGAAATGGTGACTATATGGTACTAGGGCAGGGGAAGACAGATATCGCTGCTGTGACGTCAGTTCACTCAGCTCATACGCTCCCGTCCAAGGTCAGTTGAACGTGTGACGTCACAGCGGGAAAGAGGAAATCAGTGCCGGACATCACAATTTTAATGCTGACTGTTTCAATTACGGAATAGTCACAGATTATAAATAATTACATATATAGTGTCAATTCTAGTTTATGTGAACAGTCATGTTATAACACAAATAAAACAGGAATTATAACTATTTTGTCTGAGCTAGACGAGAGCTATACAGAACAATTAGGTGGACATTTTCCGACATTTGCCGTTTCGCTTTTCTTTAACTAGTTTGTCAATGTTAGGGCGTAATGTACGGCACATTTGTAACCGAAGACTGCATGTTAGATTGTGATCTCAGAATATGCATCGGGATTTTGACTTAGAAGGGTTCATAACAGAAAAAAAATTGTTTGCACACATACGTGGAACCAAACATACATAATACCCGTGCAACAAGGGTATACAACCTCAGAAATCTGTTTTGAGGAACATTCTTATAAAAATCAGCCAAGTCTTCCTTGTGTTTATATTAATTGTCCTTTAGCAAATTGTCGCACTGTAAATTTATCAATTCAAATTGCAACCTGCTAGAAACATTGTTAATATCCAGTGAATACGGGGTCGCAAAGACCTGAAACGTAGTTGACAATGTTTCTACATCTTGAAGCCTGGTCTCAAACTGGTGTGAAACACGGGGAACTGAACACATGCGCCGCTGATCTAGGCAGCCTAGCAATACTCTGCTCTCGCCTGACGTCACACGAACGTACAAGCTGGCTCTTCGTTTAAATACGTCACACGGCCCGAAGTTGTCTTCCCCTGTACTAGGGAGGCATCATGCTATCATACGCGAGAAGATCTCTTCTAAATTATCTTTCGGTTTGCATTTATATAATTAAAAGGTTTGGACGTGAGTAAAAATTTTATCAGCATGGCAGGAATTTTTGAAATATTAAAATATTAAAACAATAATCTCAAAATGTATTATCAAAAGTGATATTTTTCTAACTACATTAAAGTGGCGACAAGTATTTAAATTCTCTGTAACTCAAGGTGTTAAGTTTGTATGTTTGAAGTTGTTATAATAAAGAAAGTAAAAAAGAAAAAGAAAAAGAAAAAAAAAGAAGGAAGAAAAGAAAAAAGGAAGAAAAGAAACATTTGCGCATATTTCATAATTTTCTTTAACTTACTTTTGTGTTGTTCCCTTTTAATTTCTCCTCTCAGTTTGGAGGGAGGTGTAGATGTACCACATTTGTATCTTTGCTGAGGAAAGTCTGGGATAGAATATTGAAAAATCTGATGATAATTGTTATTGCCTTAGGACAAACTAGGTTTGGCAGTTCGCAATGCTAGGAAATAACGCTATTACCGGACATTGCAGAACGTCATAACGCCCATGTTAACAACATCCAGGACATTCATAACACATCACCCGCCCTGTATTTTTGGATCCCGGGAGCATGGGATGCTAATTATGTCTCATTAATTATTACTTCTCTCATGACATGGTGTTTTACCACGCTAATTGGTATCAGGTGCTTCAAAAACAGGGATCCGTTGGAAACCGCAGGGTCATTTTACACGCCTGCCATCACTACACTCCATATGACTATTGTTTGCTCGTTTGTTTCATTTTGTCCTCTAATCTCTTCCTGTAGTATAATGTTGTGGTTTGTTTTTCTTCCGACTTTCCTAGAAGAGACAGCCTGACAAACATAGATCAAGCAACAATCTAGAAGAATCTAATATCTTAAATTTTAGGTGTTCATTTAAAAGCTATTATTCTATACACTTGACTATCTCTCTATGACAAAATTCACAGAAGAAACTTAGCACGTCAACGGGATTAATTTCTAAACCTACTCATGCTCCTATTCCTGAATCAGACATAGCGAAATAATACACGAGTAACTGATGTTCTTAAAAAGAGGATTTTCGCCGGGAGGGAGGGGTGAGATCAGAAGACGCTGTAAAAAATTACAAAAATACAGTCCGGTTACTTTTCTACCACTTTATTATCCTCTAAAAGTTTACTACAAATACACAATTTTCTTCTCTTCGTCAACGCAGTCTACAGGCCCTTGTGCCATCACAACTTACATTTTATTTTACAGCTTGTAACCTTATTCAGTCCTTTTAGTGTCTTTCTTCACTTCCTCTGTCTCTTATACCCTAATTGCAACGTTACAGTCACTCGCAACGCTCGTTAAATCTTCTTATGACATACCAGGAGGGAAAGACACAGCTGTCTCACACTCACCGACACACTGACCGACTCATGTCCGTAACTCAACTCAAACTCGCTCACTGTGCTCTTATCAGGTCTTCTTCAATCTGGGAATGACTCACACGGAACATTCTCGAGTCCCCCACCCCCCCCCCATACGCGCGCATCGGAAATGACGTAGCTAGAAGTCTCGCGAACATTCTCGACACCTCTTGTTTCTGCCGCTTCACTTGTTTTTTTATTTTATTTATTTATTCTTATGAACATAACAGGCTTGGAAGCCCAATTACAATGTTCATCATACATAGATGTTTACATATAATAATATACACACTCAAATAAAAATACAAGAAAAACATAAATGAACATAAACTAATATAAGGAATAGAAACAATTATAAAAAAGAAGAAGAAAGAAAGAGAAAGAAAGAAAAAAAAAAGTGAAGGTGGTATGGTAAGTAATTTGTTCTACTATTCCTAATTACAGCAACGATACTACTATTACCAATTTAGTTGTAGCATTTTTAAATTGAGTTTCAGACATGTTGAAAATATCTACATCGAAATGATGAAGCTTGTTATATAAATCCATAATTCTGTGTAATGGTGAATTTTTATGGATTTCTGTATTTACTCTGGAGGTGAAGAAAAGCCTCCTGAATCTGCTTATTTTATTGGGTACATAAAATGATACATTTGTTGTAATATTAATATCATCAATAATCGAATGCAATACCTTATACAGAAATATTAACCCTGCAATATCTCTTCTAAATTTCAAAGTTTTAAGTTTAAATATTTCCAAAAGGGTTTCATAGTTTGTGTAAGTAGGATAATATCCAGTTCTTTTAAATAGTAAGTATTTTAGAAATTTTGATTGTACTTTTTCTATTGCGGTGACATGCATTACCATCTTAGGATTCCAAATAATAGATGCATATTCGAGTTTTTGTCTCACAGTGAAGCAATATAAATCAACAGATACTGATAAATATTAGCACTTATCTTTTGTAGTTACATATTAATTATAATTAATTATGTGTGATTAGTACATAACTAAGAAATATAAGTAAAGTTGTAGTCGTTAATATTAATTAATATTTGTTGAACATGCTGTACCTTACCTATAGTGTATTTATACTTAAAGACGTAACAGCATAAGAAATTACACATGACGTAGCCTCTTCTTCCGATGGCTCATAAGCTGAGTAGTCGAACATTCATTCTCTGTAGTAGCAGTTGATATTCATTGCACGCCACAATAGTCACACATTCACCTGGAGAAGGTACCGAATAGCCAGTGCTTCGTCGCGCCAGTATTGTACTTGCTAACTCCTTACTAACTCACCCTCAGACCAGCAAGAACGCCCGCTTACATAGCCGCTGGAAATTTCCCCAGAACATTACGCTACGCGAGAACGCTCCCGCGTCTACTTATCACTGCTTATTCTCCCCACCATCTGCCGATAAATAAAATCTAAGGCCAAAGCCGCTGCGTCATAATACCTTAAAGTTTGCTTTAAAAACCTTCTGCTTTATACAGCAAAAGTTTTTATAGTGACTATGCTCAGAAACGTTTAAAAATAGCTATGGCATAAAATATGCAATTAATATAATGGTAATAAAATACAATAAAGTGACACACAAAAAGCAAAGTTTACTAGAAAAAGCCTATCATGAGAGTGATCTGAGGACAAATGACGGGAGTGACCCCGGGTTAATTAGATTTGTCTTTTATGTTTTACCTTCTACAAACAATATGACAAAATGGAAAGTAAAAAGCATACATACGCAGAGATATAAACACATTTACGCTGGATGAATGCATAAACATTATCATGTATCGTCAAAATAAAGTAAATTAGTCAATGTTTTCATAATTTGATAGTTCATAATATTGTTAGAGCAGAACAAACTAGCTACATTAAATCTATTTGCAGAGGTTTTACCTCAGTGGATATTAATCGCTTGCAATTGTGGCGACCTTTGAACTCTATATGTGTGACTTTCACTACAAGTATCCCGCATTGTGGCCTGTTCGCCTAAATACAAATTGTTTAGGACAGTTGCTTATGAATTTATGTAGTACTATCCTATTAAGTATTTGTGTAATGTGAAATCTAGCATAGACGGCTAATCATAGCAGATGTTTTGATATCATTTATTGTTTACATAAGTGACCACTATGAGGTTAAATATAACTATAAACCTATGCACTGTCACATATTGACAATACAAGTCTTGATGTTTAGGCAATAAAACTGGAGCATTATCCTATCGTAATGACACTCCAGGAGGCATAAACGTCAGGAAATTCAGTATACTTTCTGAAATGTTGTAATATCCAATATTCCACAAATGATAAGCTCCAAGCTTCATAGTTGTGCTGGGGGAAATATTCATTGTACAGTTGCTTTAAAAAATCTCAACGTAATGCTGAATTTAATAATCATTTTCTACTAATTGTTATACCTAAGCAGCGAACCCTTGACACCGATGAAACAGGATAGGTGTACCTAACTAATACTATAGATCAGGTTTGTCCAATTCTCTCTTTGAATAACCTTACTCCTACGTAATGAACGGCAGTAGCCCACTTCACTCCTCCAGTCGAAGAAAGAGACAGTCAGTATCCAATGACGGACAAAACTGGCGATCCCATGGTCGTTTCTAAGTCATGCCTTGAATATTTTTGGAATGTCCTCGCTTCATTCTAGATAATTTTTGCATAAATGGTAAACAGTAAGAGACAGACAGAAGTGAACTAAATAAGAAACGTGGTTCTGGTTAAAACACAAAATTTGTGTCAAATACTTCGTTTTCATTTTGAGTGAGCTACTTCCGAGACATTCTTTCTTATTTGTTTGAATTGGCCAATACATATACTTTTTCAAATTGCAATATATTATTCGTTTTTTTTTTATTTTTTTTATTTTTTTTATTTCTTGGCCTTGCAAGAACGGAATTACAAAGGCATCACATAGCAAGCAGCTTTTAAAACATTTCCCTATCGCTTAAAGCCTACTGTATTTCCATATACCCCTGTGCCTCCTAAAGAATTAGCAATGATTAATGATTATATCGATTAAAATGAAGAAGATAGAGAAATAAGCACTTGTAAGAACGGTGTATAAGAGTGTGTATAACTCTACATATATTTGTAAACTGAGTTTCTCCAAATTGAGCTGTATTAAAAGTCTATATCGCAATAGGCTACGCGACGATCACTTGGTGTATCTTCTAAGGCTGCGCACTTCGACTTGCACCAAATACTGACTTCTTAAACGTAAGCAGTATCAAAGAAGTCACTAAGGAACATATGTTTATCACATAAGATTTAAAAGTGTTTTACTAAAACAAACGTAACGTAAATGTAACCAAACCGCCACTGCAACACAATGCAGGACTGGGGGTTAAAGAGAGGCAAAGTGGAAGGACGTAAACCCAAACTCCCCTCTTTCGCAGACGTTGGACATCGCTACTATAGATTGTCAGGGTCAGAAGTGCAGAGGGAGCATGCGTCAAGTTAAAACAGATTCCACGCAACGCTTTGAAATTTTTAAAAAAACAAATTGGTAATGTTTATGGCGCACGTATTTTGGATGAATATTTAGTTCGTCCAGAGAAAGTATTTACAACAGAAATACCGGACGTTCATTGCGAAGTACCGTATTTATGTTTATGTTTATCTTTTCTTCTTCTTCTTCTTCTTCTTCTTCTTCTACTTCACATGCCACACTTTCATGGTTGCAGAATTAGCATTACAATGCAGTGCTATATGTTTTTTTCTAAGAGTCTCAAACAAATTACATGAAGTGATATGAGCGTAGAGAATTGTTTTTAAAGTAAATACTGATAATTTTTTTTAAAAAAGCAGCGGAACATTATTTTTCAAATACTTCAGTACCATTAAATTTCTTACACCCTACTTCTCTATGTTTTCACCGCCATTCACGAGAAATGTTTTTAAAATAAGTACTGATGTTTTTTTTTTTAAATAATAAGAATAAGAAGCCCATCACATCCCTTAAGGGCAAGGGTCTCCTGCCTATCAGTAGGGTTAGTTCGGCATTGGTCATAGGGTGAGCTAATCCTGTTCTCTGTTGAACTGGCTATTATATTTGTCGTTTGCTTTTAGCCTTCCTATTGCTTATAGGTATAGTTTGCCTAGTTGTATTAAACTCTAATGTTGCATCGTGAGTAATACTTAATCGAAATAAACATTATTTGGAAAGATACACTTAGTAGTTTTACTAAATAATTTCCTGCCGTACACTTCGTTCAGTGTAAACATGCAGTATTAAAATAACAGATAATCTTCCGTTTACTTAATTTGAATTTGTATTACGGAATATTTAGATCAACAACTAATACTTTTAATTTTACTAAACGCTGTTCTTTTCCAAATATATACTTCAGATTTACCATGATGATGATGATGATGATCATCATCATCATCATCATCATTACCACCACCACCACCATTACCATCATCATCATTACTACTACTATTCCTTTAAATCTTGACATAATTTTTATTATGCAGAAAGTAAGCAATATTATGAAAAGTTAACACTCAGAGTGCAATGTATCAGAAACTGCATAAATATTGGGATAAATTTATACTAAGTGACAATTTATATAAAATGTTCAACTTATTTAGAATATGAAATTAATGTAAATTCCGCCTGTTTCAGCAGGCAACTGCAAATACAAAACTTAGTAAGTACAAATTTGTAAGGGTATTAATATTGATGCCTTAAGCATTAATTAAATATGTATGCTATGTAAAAGGATATATCTAACATAAATTTCGTATAATTTAAGATTAAAAGGAACGACCAAGGAATTAATGGATATAAAATATTCTTATACTTATAAACTCTAATACAGAGAGATCGAAATAGGATGGATTTATAGTTTTAATATTGACAAAAATATATTAATTAGTATAGGCTTGTAGTGCCAGTATATAAATGTGAATAATACCAGTTTGATTTTGACTCAACTGATTCGTCTCAACTGCATTTATGCTTAGGGCTATTTATCTGTAGCAGAGGTTTCATAGGACGGGAAAATATTTTACACATTCCTCGGTTTGCCTATCGTTCAAAGTGCATAGGAGTACTAGCAAAGTGCTTACGAAACTGAAGGAAGGAAATAGGAGAATCACACCAAAGTGTACAAAAACTATATAAATGGTAAAAAATAAATATTTTCCATAAAAACGCGTATTCAGTAAAAACTTGGGATGCGCAATAACATCACTCGTATACATTTGCAGGAAGAAAGCAGCAAACGTTTCACAAAAACTGAAAATGATAAATGGCCCTAATAGCTTGTAGTTTATAGCAAACGTATGATATGTGGACATGTCCAAGTCCTTTACCCCTATAGAGATAAGTTCTATTTTCCAATGTGCCTTCGTCATTAAGAATCGATGTTTACAAGCAGAAAAAAAATCAGAGCTTTCATAAATATCGCAAACCTACTTCATTCCTAAAATATAATCTTGTTTATGCCAGAAAATCTGAACAGTGTGTGCCTCAGTCAATTGACTGAAAACATTTAATCACGTGTTTTGACACGACATAAATTAATATAGTGGGGATCAATTTATTTCAAGCTAACTCTAAATATAAATAACTATATAAGCAAACTCGTAATACAACTATAATTATATAAATATAATTTATTTCAAGCTAAATCGGAATATAAATAACTATTCCTGAAAAGTTTATTTTCCTACTTCAGTTTAATCAATATGAACTACAAGTTTCGCTTGGATACATAGAGAATAACGATAGTCAATGCTTAAAGAAGATTCCATAAGGTTCCATACTCTATGCAGTTGCTAGAAACAACTAAATTCTGACGTGTTGCATTCACATAACTTTCTCTACTCTTGTACTAACCATTCTTACAAACTCCAATTTCTATATCTTTTTCGTGTTATTTGAGATAAAAATTTGCATAAATTATTTATTCTCTTCTTGTAGGTACAAAGAGAATACGGAAATACAGTAGACTTTTACCGATAGTCAAATTCCGTTCTCTTTGCAGGGTTAACATATAAAAAATGAATAACGAATTCGATTTGGCAGAAGTATAAATTGTTCAAAAGTCACTCAAATAACAAAAAAAATCTCCGAAATGGTTCACTCTACAACAAAATTTATTCAGACATAAATTGTGTGTTTTAGTAAGATCTACATTTTTGTGTTGTAAGATTTGGTCTATTTCTAACGGTTTACCAGTTATACAAAAGGCAACGAGAGTAACTATGACTACATGGGCTATAGCCAGGCACTTACGTTGAAGTTTACAGCTTATTGAATTTGATATTTTTCAAAATGACATTTGCAATTAAGAATTCAAATAGTAATGATAAATCCAATTATACGCTTGCTGATACGAACTTAGAGTAAACGTTTTATCTCACTCCAATTCGAATTATTGAATTGCTAAATAACAATTGTGTTTAAATAAAATACCATTTTAAATTTTAGCCACAAATTGTATTACATTAGAAAGGGTAGAACGAGACTGAAAAATTCAATGCCATAGCCGGGATATGAACCACGGATCTACCGGTTACCATCCGCTTGCCCTAACCGCTAAGCTACCATGGAATTTTTCCTGGTAAACCACACAAGGAAATGTCAATTAATATGAGATAACATACCATAATGACTTCAAGTCTAACCAACTGTAATGTCAATTAATGCAATTAGAGCAGCCGGACTGTAACCGGTAGATCCGTAGTTCAAATCCCGGCTATGGTATTGAATTTTTTAGTTTCATTCTACCGTTTCCAATCCTGTCCTAGACACGGCTATTGTGTGGAAGAGCAATCAATTCCAGTGTATTATAATAACTCATAAGGTTATTTTAACACGAAAAAATCAGCTCCTTGACAGCATTTATTGATCACCCTTCGAAACTGCTAGTGTAAGCATCCACATTAGATTTTCTTGGTATTTGTAGCTTCACATATTACAAAAGTTTGCTTTTGGAGACAATTCCTATTGATTTTTCTCGTTTTCGTGCTTTTCTATCAAAATTTCAAACAATTTCCGTTGGATCTTTATGACTCTGTTTTATTACCACCTGTCCAAGTATCTCGTATGCTTCTTGTATATGAACTTACCTAGTACTTCATAAATAGGCACTTACTCAGCCCGACGTGATGACGTCAATATGTTCCCAGCACCACTGTGTCGCATATTTGGTTATATCAGCCTTTATTACGTCTCCCACGCAGCGATGTGTGTAGGTACTTAAAAATATACTGCACGAATACATCATCATGCACTCTATTGTTCATAAATCTAACGTGAATAAATTATTTGTCCTAACATGTGTAAATAATTTGCAACGTCAAAATAGAAGGAAGAGGTAATTTGTCTTATTTTATTAAGCGGATGTAATTCCAGAAGGTTAGTGCTACTAGTGTGTTAGTGTGTGTGTGTATGTGTGTGTATGTATGTGTGTGTTTTACAGTTCGGGAAGTCATGGGCGATGCATTTTTTCGGGCGTAAACATCCTAGGTTATTTCTCCTTAAAACAAAAGTAAAACCAGTGGTTCCGTGTGCATTTTAAGCTATGTAAAACAACATGAAGCCTAATCAAGAGGCCTATGAGCAAACATTAAACAGCCTTTTGTGCTCAAATTTGGAAAAGGACGCGAAGAATCACAACAGTTAAAGAATGTCCACAAATACAACCTGCACTTAACAATTCTCTTTCACTCACTGTGTTTCTGTATATGAATAGCATAACCCAAAACGAAAATTCGGTTAAATACCAAACTTGGTGTTTAAGTTCAGCTTATTCTAAAGATGCAACACAAAGATTTGCAAAATTATCTCCCATCCTAAACTACTCTTACATGGATTTTTTCTCGAAAATTTTGATTTTTCAAAAATTGTTTTAACAAGTTGGATTAACTTATATTGTACTTAAGATATCTCCATATCAAATGAAATTAATATCTTGAATTTTCTGGCAATAGCCTCTGAAGTCGTCTTTATTCTGAAAACATTTGCATAACTGACAAACCTAAAAGAGACAAAAAATGTTGATTGTTTAATGCACCAACTTGCGCCAACGGGAGAGGTTGCCTAGACGAATAATTTGTATTTCCGATCTACACCCACGAAAAAAAAAAGAAGTTAGTTCGACATGTAACATACCAGGGGGTGCCTGTTTGTTTAGCCTGGCACCTATTTTATATGCCAGGCTTAATCCAATTAAAAATTTAGAGTTTACGTATCTGTTACAATTATACAATTTCAATATATAAATAAACAATAAGATTAACAATAAAACATAATCAATTAGGTACAACATATACGTAAAGAACATAATACAGTTGAGCAAAATTAATTAGTCCTTGAATTGCAATTAGAACACAAACATTGCATCATAAATGTAGGTCACAATTGGGTAAAATTGAATGATTGCTATGCAAGTCAATCACTGTGCACTATCAGGGTAATAATTTTAACAATAATTTTAACAAAAAGAAATATAAAATAAACAATGAACATTGATTAACAATAATTCAGTAACAATTAACAAAATCTTTATAACAAGTATAATATAAAATTTCATACAATAATCAACAAAGAAGAATAACAGATAAACATAATAAATAAACAATAAGAAAATAAATTTACAGTATGAATTGGTTTTTATGTTCCCTATAGCTATAATTTCAAATCAGGCCTCCATGCTTGTTTACAATCCATCATTTTTTCTTGTTTCTAATTAAATTGAACAGGCAACTGTTCCAAATGTGCCAATGGAAGTCAATAACCAAGTGATATCTCAACGGACATTCAAATAATGTGTGTTCAGGTGCTTCAATTAAACCACAAAGACATAATTTAGAGTTAGGCAAGCCAAAACGAAAGAGGTATTCACAATATGTGACAATGGACCCTTGTTAGGCAGGGAATGACTAGTAGCGGACAGGTAAATTGTGGCAAATGGGGCATGTATAACAGCATTTAGAGTACTCCTGACGGTCGAGTAGGCACACATGAGCAAAGCCTTGTATTAGAGGCTGCGACGGAAGGAAAGCGACGGTTGCAGTGAACCCTCATTTTATTTCCCTACTTTACTTTGTCACAATAGGGAAATGGTAGTTCCAGAGGTGCTGCTTTGTGCGGCAAGAGAAATGCCTCTTTATCAGAAAGTGATTTATGTGCAATAAAAGGCAATAATGCGGTGAAAGCTTCAATAAAAGCTGAAACAGTGTTAGCTTCAAAATGATATATCTTCTATCCCACGAGACTATGCCCAAAGGCACTCAGGGCAATAATTCTAAAGCTAATAAGTTGAAGCGGGTGCGGAGTAAATGGTGAAAAACGTATCGAAACAGACAAGACAAGGAAACTAAAAATGCGTGACAGGTAGAAATAAATAATAAGCGCCTAAAATAATGTGATAATTGACACTCTGAGTTACTTTTTCTGCCACTTGATTTCCCTTCTCTAAAACTGAATAAGTAACACATAACGCAAATTACAATCCCTCGTAATCTTACAATTCACAGCTGTTCTTCTGATGGTAACCTTGACACGTGCCTCACTCTCTCTTTGTCACAAACAGCTGGCTTCGGCGATACAGTCAAAAGTACTCAAACAGGCTTAACTAAAAACTGCTTCACACAGTAAACAACACTGACGCGACGATTAAATGTCTACAACTCTTTCTGGCGATGCTCAAACTCTCTCAACACTGACTGTACCAGCTGCTCACAGCAGTCTGTTTCAACAATTAGCAAGTGACTCTGTCCGAGCTCTCTCGCTTTTATGTCAGGTGAATTCTCTGGAAAATAAACCTTTTCTTGAAACTTACAAAGAGCCCGGCATGTGAATAGCTTCAATTGCCTGGAATTGCTTTGTTTAGCCGCACTCATTGTTGTCTTGTTTACACAAGGCTCAGTGGTGTAAGGTGGTCGAATTATTATTATTATTATTATTATTATTATTATTATTATTATTATTATTATTATTATTATTATTATTATTATTATTATTATTATTATTATTATTATTATTATTATTATTATTATTATTATTACTATTATTATTATTATTACTATTATTATTATTATTATTATTATTATTATTATTATATATATATATAATAATAATTAGTATTGTAATTATAATAGTATACATATAGAAGACAAAACAATAGTACCTTATATGTATGTGCAAAATAAAAATTTCAAACCACTGAATGACTGTTATCTAAAATTGATATGCCTATAGTAATAACTTCATATCGTTCCTATATGCATTTTAAGTGTCGACGTTAATTTAATTAATTCATTATAATTATATTTCGGAGCATTGCATTAGTTTATAGTTTATGATTAGTTGGAAAGTAGTTTGTTATTGAAACATGCATTTTGTACTTAGATTTATTTGCCCAATCGACTCCTGTGCAGCAGCTTTCCTTATTCTGAAGGGATTCTAGAATTTATGCATTTTTGCTGTAAATATTACTAATAAGTAACACGGCACTAATTATTAAAATACTGCAACATTTTATAGGGTAAAATACCATGATTGAGCTCACAGATAAGTGAAACTTCAGAGATAGTGAATGAACTGCAAGAAAACAAAATTGTAAACATAAAGATTATGATGTAAAGACGGAGAATAGCTAAAGAAACACAAAAAGAACAGAAAATGGGATTATATGGGTTGTTGAGAGACGTGAGCTCATAGATCTGAAGTAAAAGACAAAGCTGTCGTGAAGAGAGCTGATAAAGAACTGCTTGACTTTCTTGAACAAGTGGGGCATCCTTTTAGGGAGATTTGTTTGGCACTGAACGAAGGCAATAAGAACGTCATTCCTTTAAGCTTTCCTTTCTACTAAATCCTCTCGTATAAGACATTCTTTTGTAGAATAAAACAAAAATAAGAAGTAAATAAAGTCCAATTCTCGTTTTCTAGCTCTATGCTATCATAAGTAAACGAAGGTTAGAATTTTGGCGGCACAAAAGAAGCAAAAGCACTTGAGCTGACGACATCGCTGAGGCCTAGGACGGCGATAATGATGGCAAAAAGTCAAAGTGCTAGAAGGAAAAAGAACTGTCACAAAATAAACAGAAGCGTACGCCTTAGAAGAGGTAGAAAATAAGGGAAACTAAATAAAATAAAGTGGAAAGAAAAAGCGAATGTAAGAGACCAGAAGTGGAAGAAGATTGATGTAAAGAAGGGGACCCTAATGGCCTTTTTTCATTCCGAAAACTTTCCTTAGCCTCTGCCCAAACAAGACAAGAATTATCTCCCTTGAACTTCATGACCTCCGCTAGGCAATGTGCTGGAGACCAGGACAAACTAGACGTCCCAAATGTCTTTCCCCAACATCAAGAATCTAGATAATGTCTGCTAAGCGCATCTGAAGCTACTGAATGTCACTCCGAAAGAATTCCGAGTGTTTTCATAAGACATTCCTTGCAATGTATGCTGATATAAACAGGAAAGGGGTTATGAAAAGCACTGTAGAAATTATTTTCAGAAAATTCAATATATACCATTTATTTGTCATAAGGATGCGTTAAGCATATAGCATTTTAATCAAAATCAGTGCATTCATTTTTGAGAAAATCAACATTTGCAAATATTTATCTATGTAAAGGTATTTTATGGGGGGAGAGGGAGGGATTTACTTCAAAATTTTCGTATCAATACGTCTGGTATTTAAACGACTTTTCTGGTTTTAGCTATGCTGTTCAGAGACACAAGCGCGCGCGCGCGCGCACACACACACAAACACACACACACACACAAGGATCTTTTTCTAAAGGCTTATTTTTTATTCATGGGCCTAAAAACGTGCATCTGCAATCGCTGTATCGAACTTTTACTTCCTCTACTACTAAGTAGAGGAAGTATTGTATTCCACCCAAAAATTCGATGTCAAGATTTCGCCGGAAATATGTTTTGAGTCCTCCTGTATGCAAAAAAAGGATTTGTAGAAGCAGGTCCGCGCGCGCGCGTGTGTGTGTGTGTGACTATCTGTCAGTCTATGGACACCATAACTCAAAAACGAAAAGTCGGCTAAAAACCATTTTAGGTTAATGTCTTTCAAGGATGCGACTCGAAGATTTTGAAGAAAATTACTCCACTTTAAGCTACCTTATACATGGAAAATTTTTATTTTCTTGTAAATTGCTCTAACAATATTGATTAAAATGACACATGTTTAAGACATTTATATAGCCTATGTAGCACTGTTTACACTGGATGACTTTTTAATAACTCGTAAACTGTAAGAGGTAGACAAAATCTTACTCTACAAAAATGTAGATCTTGCTGAAACACACAATTCACGTCAGTAGTTAGGTTAGGACAGAGCTGGCGCACTTTTTTATGCGCAAGATGGCCGCCATGCGTAATCTAAGCATTAATACGTAAGGTGGCAGGGGAAGCAGGACGTTGTAGGTGTTTGAATGAATCTCTAGGGATAACTTTTAAAGCCTATAGCAGTGTATGTATGTTTATGAACGTTCATGGTAGCTGAGTATGTCCTTAACTATATTGCTGTATGTCTCCTAATGCAAGAGCTTTCTATCTTGATTGAATATATTACCCCAACATAATGTTACCTCACCCCACATTGCCTCAGTAACCTAACCTAACCTATCCTAATCTAACCTAACCTAACCTAACCTAACCTAACCTAACCTAACCTAACCTAACCTAACCTATCCTAATCTAACCTAACCTAAGCCTCATACTTCTACTCTTCTAACCTATCTTAACCTAACCTAAGCTCCATACTTCTACATGGCTAACCTAACCTAACCCAGCTCCCACTATTTACTCCCGTCTTTGATAATTTAACCTAAGCCCCATACTTCTACTCGTCTAACCTATCCTAACCTAACCTAACCTATCCTAATCTAACATGGACTAGCCTAACCTAAGATAGATCCTCGTATTATTATTTATTCTATTCTACTAACATGATACGTTTCTAGACATTCATTCTATCCTCTTATCATCTATCCTATTCCCTCCTCTGCGTATCTATTCTATCCTATCATACGCTACCCTGATCTCCCTCTAGAAATTTCATAAACATTTTGACACTATTTTGAGTCCTCTGATAGATCTTTTTAAGCACTTTTAGCATATTCTTGATGCTTTTACAACATATTTAACATCTTTTCAGACAATTTTCAGAGTTATTCAGTCATTTTCATACATTTTTAAGACGTTTCGCCCCATTTTGCTACAATTTTGCACCCTCTGTTAGATCTTTTAGACGCTTTTAGTATATTCAGGGTGCTTTTACAACATATTTAACAACTTTTCAGACAATTTTTCAGAGTTATTCAGTCATTTTCATACATTTTTAAGACGTTTCACCCCATTTTGTTGCAATTTTGCATCCTCTGCTAGATCTTTTAGACGCTTTTGGTATATTCATGCTGCTTTTACAACATATTTAACAACTTTTCAGACAATTTTTCAGAGTTATTCACTCATTTTCATACATTTTTAAGACGTTTCACCCCATTTTGTTGCAATTTTGCACCCTCTGCTAGATCTTTTAGACGCTTTTGGTATATTCATGCGGCTTTTTACAACATATTTAACAACTTTTCAGACAATTTTTCAGAGTTATTCAGTCATTTTCATACATTTTTAAGACGTTTCACCCCATTTTGCTGCAATTTTGCACCCTCTGTTAGATCTTTTAGACGCTTTTAGTATATTCAGGGCGCTTTTACAACATATTTAACAACTTTTCAGACAATTTTCAGAGTTATTCAGTCATTTTCATACATTTTTAAGACGTTTCACCCCATTTTGCTGCAATTTTGCACCCTCTGTTAGATCTTTTAGACGCTTTTAGTATATTCAGGGCGCTTTTACAACATATTTAACAACTTTTCAGACAATTTTTCAGAGTTATTCACTCATTTTCATACATTTTTAAGACGTTTCACCCCATTTTGTTGCAATTTTGCACCCTCTGCTAGATCTTTTAGACGCTTTTGGTATATTCATGCTGCTTTTACAACATATTTAACAACTTTTCAGACAATTTTCAGAGTTATTCAGTCATTTTCATACATTTTCAGCGTGTATTGAGACCCGTTTAGACTCGTCGATAGATATTTCAGCCTGTTTCCAGATATTCTGAAGACTTTTACGTCCAGTTTAAACATTTTTCAGAGTATTTTAGACGAATTTGACATTATTTAAGGTAATCCGAGAGTTATTCTGGACGCCCCTGTCCATTATTGTTTGCTTTAAGCACTTTGAAGGGTAATGGAAGATAATTTTCACGATATTAGGAATACTGAACCGTCTATTTCAAGGCTGTTAGACGTATCTCTACCAGTTAAATATCGTTTCAGCCATTTTAGAGACATTTTAAGCACTATAGGGATATTTTAGACTTTGTCACCAACATTTTGATTGGTTTTCAGAATTCTTTGAAACACTTTTATAGGCGTTAGACGCTTTTAATGGTATTTTTCGAGCGCTAATTAAGACATTTCAGCTCCTTCACAGATATTTTGAGGATTTTCAGGGCATCTTAAACTCGTGAGAAGCATTTTTTTTCGCCAGTTTGAAGATGTTTTAAGGCACTGAAGCAGGTATTTTTGAAGTTGCTAGGGGTATTTTACTAAGCTTTCTTCAGTAATCGCTTTGTTTTATAGTAGTTGAAGAGCAGTCTAACCTATTCAGTCATTTATTGCATTTCATCATCATTATCAATTACTCTATCTTATAGTCCATCTAACCTATCCTAACCTAACCTGACCTAATGAGGAAATAGGAATGTTAAGGCAAGCAATGAAATAAAACAAGAATAATCGCAATGAGATAATTTTATTTAATTTTTATAAGGATACATACACTAGCATTAACATTTAGAAAACAAGTATACACTGCTGAAAGGCGATAGCGCCCTCCTCAGTTCTTCTTATCATTCACATTATCATTCTTCTCTCAGGGTTAGATGAGCCATTGGCGCGCGAAGTTCATAGTTCAACAATCTTCATTTTTTTCTACAGACAAGCTTTAAGTATCCATGTCTAGGCACTATTCTCGACACTGTAATGTCCATACGCATACGTCGATATTCCATCCTCTTCAATCACTCTCTTGTCATCGTGAGGTGATAAGGCTATTTTATTAGCTTCAACCGTAGAAATATTATGATGTCGGGATAGGATTAAATTCATAGGAGTTCTAACAATTTTCAAAGTTTTAAGGCACTCTACATAGCTATTGAAGTTGATGTATTGCTTAATGGCGCTACGTTTTATACCTTTAACTTTTTTTATCACAGAACCATCAATATCGATAGCATACATTTTGGGCCTAAGACCAACGAACCGATGAATGATTTTTCCACAGGCTTCATCTTTAAACTTTCCCAACACTTTTTTGTTTTGTGTAGAATAGCATATATGGTTAGCAGGGTAATCAGATGTATCCAGATGTTCAAGCATGTGTAATTTATCCTGGTATATATCAGCTGTAGTCACTCGATGGACGAAAGAATCTGTATCTGTATACAACAGTTTAAGATTTTCAGCTCCATAATATGGAAGTAACACATCGTATTGATACGAATACATTAGCGTCTTGGAGATGTCTAGTACACTCATACCAATGTATATAGGCTTGTTGAACACTATTTTACGAGAAGCCATATGTACAGCAGCAAGATTAGGTCCATATATGGTTCGATCAATGAATGTAGGTTTGGCTATGAGTTTTTCTAACGTTTTGCTGTTTGTCACAAGCCGTATATCCATGCGATTACGAATATTTTCCATAGTTTTTCCAAACATAGCATTATTGAATAGTTTATAAAGATCCTTCTCAAAATCATTTCTAGCTTGTTGTCGCAGTCGGTTATTAAACTCGACATAAGGTTTTAGCCAACACGACTGATGAAACTGAAGTGCTCGATGAATCTTTACTAGTCGTAGACCATGACTAAGAGCTTGTTTCAAGGTCATGTAGTGTACCACATACTTCTTTCGGGATCCAAGATGAGCAATTAACTTCTCTGAAGACGATTTCCCCGGTTTCAGACTCTCAGGCAGGAAGGGCAAATCATTATGAAGATCGTGGAGCTCGACAGGATATTCGACATCGACTTCTAAGATGTATCCAAGGGGGTCATCTTCCTTCAATAAATCAAGGTCTATGTCTTCAGGAGAAACCCATTTAAACCCTCCATAAGGAAGGGCCTTACACATAGCCCAACCATATTCGTTGTTTGCATCTTCGTATGTAATAAACTGGGAAGGTTTACGAGGATCATACTGTTCCATATATATATTATTAGCTTCAGCATACCGATGAGAAACCTGGCATAACCCTCCTCTTATACCAGATTCAACCATGAGCAGCTGATCGTAGTCCAGCAGCAATTGCAGCTCAATTCCTGTGTACAGTAGCATAGCATCCCACGTAAGTCCTGGAGAAGTGAAATAATGCGCAGGATCCACTTTGTGTGTTTTCAGAGTTTGGTCTCTAAATGTTTCAAAGACATCCGCTAGGAGAAGAACATCAGAAGTTAAGTAAATATCACTGTATTCACCTAAGTTTCTCACATTAAACTGGTTCCATACATTTCTAGCATGCTCATAGTCATCGCCGGTAATTTCTTCTTCATTTAATTTATTGTAGAATGCTTCCCTTGGAGGCAGCTGAGTGTCGTTCAAAACGTCCCATGATGTGAGGTAATCGTAGGGGAACACTCCCTTACGAGTCATCAAGCCAATCTTCTCTTCTCCAAAGTACTTCTCTGTTTCGGGATACGTAGTGAGGTTTTTCACTAACTTATCCAAGCTTGTGCTCAGGAAACGGAAGGTATCCACAAACCTGAGTTTAATATCTCCAACATACTTTGAGAATGAGATGTAGCTTTCTTCAGAGCTTGGTATTACCTCCACTCTTTCGCTTGTGCATCCTAACTCCTTAACAATGAAATGAGAGTCATACCCACTCAGATTATGCATGAAGACAGGTATATAATTAGGTGTTTTACAAGCTAGGTTACATTTATTGTGTAAAGATCCTCTATACATCCCGGAAACATGATCGTGATCGCGAACCTTCCAATTATCTTCTGTAAATTCATACCCACACAGGTAGCATATTGTAGAAGCATCAAATGATTCTTGTTCTTCAGCTGTAAGATTAAGAGGTTTAGCAGATTTGTATAAGTCACTAATTTTATTTGCCAGATCCATCAGGCATTCCATAAACTTCTGTGCGGCGTCAGACCCTCGGTAAACATACGGATCAGCAGGAAGAGTTGTTTCTACTTGTTCAACACTAGACGACGGTTTCACATAAACACAAAAGCTCATGAGAGAATGACTTTGATAAGGTGTTGTATAGGAGGTTTCAGGATTAGAAGCGCAGGTATGGTAAGGAGTGAGAATGCTCTCAAAATCAGCATAGATGACATATGGCAGTTTCAGCATTCTTTCCATGTTTTTGAATCTGACGATAGAGTTTTCCTTTGTAGGCATAACGCATCTAGCAATAGCATGTTGCATGCACATTTCTCTATGCTCCTCCAATTTTTTCATTCCGCTTAGTCCATATCGGTCATCAAAATGGCTGAAGCAACGTTTACACGCATATATTTTTCCATCATGTTTAGTTTTCTGCTGACGAATAAGTCTCTCAAAATCCTTTATATACACATAGTGATGTCTGGCAGTAGCATCACTTAACAGAAGGAGATCGCGATGATCATCTAATTCTTCATCATTCACCTTTATCGGAAACACTTCATGTTTTTCATCCAGTCCAAACACATTTATGGACATATTGTTGAGCTTTTCAAATTTAGAGATTTCACCCAAGCTCGTAGGAAATGAGACGCATGAGAAATCGTATTTTTCTTGGAGATCCTTATACTTGCTAACACGCTGAGGATCCTTTCGAATGAACTTTGCAAGAACAGCGTACATAAAGCATTTCTCGTCACTATAATTTTGAGGGTTTATACAGGCTTTTCACCGACAAAGACAATCTTCGCATCCAAAGATGACGGTAGAGGAATATAGCTGCTCCCTCGAAGAAGATTATACACTCAGAAGAGCCCAATTACTGCCTTTCAACTTACTTTCCTCCATTTCAACACGAAGTTTCTCGAATTTTTTTTCCAAGATGGCATCCAAATCACTGTCTAAAAACACGGCATTATTACGCGTTTTGAAGGCTTTGTTAGCGATGTCCCCAACAGCATTCACAAACTTACATTCAGCCATAATGTTAATTTTCAAACTTTTATGAGCCCGCAGCTCCTTCTGAACAGCATTTATTATGCGCTGCTTAGCCTGCTGCAGGTATGAATTTAGATCCTGACTTGCAGGGCATTGGATGAAAAACGATTTCAGCCGATCCTGAAAAGCCGTTTCATATTCTACAACATCATCTTCATCAGGAGACATTAACAATAATTTATGCTTAGTAGGTTCGAATTTGACTTTCTTAGCATATAGAGCCCTATCACAGCGCCCTTCATGCACATCCCTTCGATTTTCAGTACCGTAAACATCACCACAATGTCTACACTCGAAAAACTCACCACATATCAGCTCATGCCTCTTCTTATGGTAGTTGCGTAGAAAACTCTTTTCACATTTGCTGCACCTATAATCTGGTATAGCATTCAGAACCGTTTCCATCATTTCACCGCTCCGGACTTTTATAATATGTAGTGGAACACTTGTAAATTATATAAATGAATAAATGCTTATAGCACTTTCCACTGACTCGCCTCGATAACTTATAAAAGCTATTGAACGGTAATCTCGCTAAGAGAAGCTGATGTGCTCGACTCGAAGGTTAATTACTGAATAACTATGTAAGCTCAAGCAAACCCTACTTATTCCACTAGCACGTACCTTATAAATTACTACGCGATTCAAGATTAAGTTTGTATTTTTAAAATATATATCATTAAACTACGTGAGTCAAGGATCAACTTGTTTCATTTTTATTTGCCAGTTCAACGTTAACATGCATTTCCCCTCATTTTTAAAGTTTAAACAAGGTAAATTATATTTCAACCACTGTATTTATAGAAATAAATGTTTATAATTTTAATACTTTCATGCCGAACACACACACACACACACACACACACACACACACACACGCGCGCGCGCGCGCGCAAAATTAAGACGTGAAACGGCGGTTATGTATCTTTAACTAACATTTCTTTAATCGATATCGGATGACAGTAACGGAACCATCTAAACAATATTTAAACGCTTAAAAAAACCAAATTTCTGCTATATTTCATCAAACCTTCCTATTTTTATGACTTTTTCTCGTCTTTTACGCACTTTGAAACGAATCCAACAGAAAAATTAAGACGCGAAACGGCGGTTATGTATCTTTAAGTAACATTACTTTTATCAATATCAGATGACTCACGATAATTCAGGATCACGATTGCAGCGCCTCATAGCGGCTTTAATCAGTACTAAAACGCACATTCGACAGATTTTATACTCTTTATGGCGGTAAATTATATATTAGCCCTCAAATTATCATTATTTTTATGGTTTTCCACCGTTTTTACGTACTTTGCAACGAATCCGACAGAAACATTAAGACGCGAAACGGTTGTTATGTATCGTTTAAGTAACAAACACATTCCTCTCAACTGAACCCACCTTATAAACGACTACGCATTCAAGATTAAGTTTTGTATTTAAATGTATATAATCAGGAAACTACGTGAGTCAAGATTAACTTGCTTCGTTTTTATTTGATAGTTCAACGTTAACATGCATTTCCCCCACATTTTTAAAGTTTAAACAAGGTAAATGTTTATAATTTTAATACTTTCACGCAGACACTCACATACGCAGACACACACAGACACACACACATACACACGCATGCACACACATACACACACATACGCAAAATTAAGAAGTGAAACGGATGTATAATATCTTTTAAGTAACAAACACATTCCTCTCAACTGAACCCCTCCCATCAATAGAAGACATAGCAGGTAAAAGTATCACATTGTCCTCACATTAACGGAAAAACCCTTAGCCTCACGCAAAGGCGTCGATTTATAACATTAGTGGAGAAATTGTAGCCTCGAAGAGTCCCGGCGACGTGCTGTCTACAAAAAACAAGTTCAGACAGGAAAAATTACAAATACTCATTCTTTCGTATTTCGGAAAGACCCTAAAGATGTTATCGGATTGTACAATTAGTAAGATGCTTTTAGCTGAAATATAAAATAAAATCTCTTCATCTTGTTCTGGTTCTTCTTCTTCTTCTTCTTCTTCTTCTTCTTCTTCATCTAGTCTCATTCTCCTTCATGCTAACAGGGAATATACGCGAACTGAAGGTTATTAGCTGAAATATAAAATAAAATCTCTTCTTCTTGTTCTGGTTCTTCTTCTTCTTCTTCTTGTTCTGGTTCTTCTTCTTCTGCTTCTTCTTCTTATTATTATTATATTCTCATTCTCCTTCGTGCTATCAAGAAATATACGCGTAATTTTGACGTTATTACCTTAAATATTAAATAAAATAACAGCATTCTCCGTCAATTATATCTAAACCGACTTTTTCCGTGTTATGCAACATTTAAGCTTCTAGAATCAACACAAGCAATGTTTCTCTCAATAACAGCATTTTATAATTGATTTTGTAAGTAATAACACCAATTTAAACTTTATTACAGATCTCTAAGACCCTAGTTTGCAAAGCATTTAAATGGACCCTTAGAGATTCGAACTAGACCCCACAGTACAAAAGCTACCATTTTTTATCAATAATTCAAGAGCAGATATTTAACTGAAGTGTTTAACTTTTTATTTCATCACGCTAACTTTATTGATTCGCGAATAAATCGACTTTGAAGTAATTGCCCCGTCCCGGTAATCGAACTATGAGTCGTAGGGATAAAATTGTCTAGTATATCATTTTATATGCCAAGTTACCCTAATTTGTCTTTGCATTACTATTCCAAGTGTAAAAATAGCGATATAGAGCAAATTTCAATAATTCTCCACAAGATAGGGATCGAACCTACGATACGTTAACTCTAGCATGTTATAAAATAATCGTCCTTAACAAGTATTATCATATAAAGTTTATTTCAGTCTTCCAACACAAGCGGTTCTCGAAATAATTAAATTTACCAAATCAGGATTGGAACCCAAGACTCCAGGATCCCGAGCATACCACAGAGGAAAGCTTATAACAATACCAATTTAATAAAATTTATTCGAAGATTTTATCACTAATAGTTTAGGAGTTATTCCAATAATAATTCATAATTTGCACGGGGATCGAACGCTAGGCCACCGACAATCTTCAAAATTAGACCAAGGATGCGTCGTGTTATTATAAGATAATTACCGTTTACCACATTTCGATATCTCATTTAGTTTAGGAGAAATCAAGCATAATAGAGTAGGTTAATAATAGTGTTTTAAAAACAATTAGCGGCATCCCTTTGAGTGATTTTTAAAAATATTGTCCTGGGTGTGACGTCATCGTTAAGAGGGTCGATTATGTGACGTCATTCATGTGACGTCATGTTTAAGGGGCTCGACTGTGACGTCATTCATGGTCGCGTGCCAGATGGGCGTGGCTTAGAGGTGTGAAAACACTTGTAATCCAATTAGCGCCCATTGTTAACCAATTAACCAATTAGCGGCATCCCTTTGAGTGATTTGAAAACGCCATTATTAACCTACTCTATTATGCTTGATTTCTCCTAAACTAAATGAGATATCGAAATGTGGTAAACGGTAATTATCTTATAATAAAACGACGCATCCTTGGTCTAATTTTGAAGATTGTCGGTGGCCTAGCGTTCGATCCCCGTGCAAATTATGAATTATTATTGGAATAACTCCTAAACTATTAGTGATAAAATCTTCGAATAAATTTTATTAAATTGGTATTGTTATAAGCTTTCCTCTGTGGTATGCTCGGGAAATTGAGTCTTGGGTTCCAATCCTGATTTGGTAAATTTAATTATTTCGAGAACCGCTTGTGTTGGAAGACTGAAATAAACTTTATATGATAATACTTGTTAAGGACGATTATTTTATAACATGCTAGAGTTAACGTATCGTAGGTTCGATCCCTATCTTGTGGAGAATTATTGAAATTTGCTCTATATCGCTATTTTTACACTTGGAATAGTAATGCAAAGACAAATTAGGGTAACTTGGCATATAAAATGATATACTAGACAATTTTATCCCTACGACTCATAGTTCGATTACCGGGACGGGGCAATTACTTCAAAGTCGATTTATTCGCGAATCAATAAAGTTAGCGTGATGAAATAAAAAGATAAACACTTCAGTTAAATATCTGCTCTTGAATTATTGATAAAAAATGGTAGCTTTTGTACTGTGGGGTCTAGTTCGAATCTCTAAGGGTCCATTTAAATGCTTTGCAAACTAGGGTCTTAGAGATCTGTAATAAAGTTTAAATTGGTGTTATTACTTACAAAATCAATTATAAAATGCTGTTATTGAGAGAAACATTGCTTGTGTTGATTCTAGAAGCTTAAATGTTGCATAACACGGAAAAAGTCGGTTTAGATATAATTGACGGAGAATGCTGTTATTTTATTTAATATTTAAGGTAATAACGTCAAAATTACGCGTATATTTCTTGATAGCACGAAGGAGAATGAGAATATAATAATAATAAGAAGAAGAAGCAGAAGAAGAAGAACCAGAACAAGAAGAAGAAGAAGAAGAAGAACCAGAACAAGAAGAAGAGATTTTATTTTATATTTCAGCTAATAACCTTCAGTTCGCGTATATTCCCTGTTAGCATGAAGGAGAATGAGACTAGATGAAGAAGAAGAAGAAGAAGAAGAAGAAGAAGAAGAAGAAGAAGAAGAACCAGAACAAGATGAAGAGATTTTATTTTATATTTCAGCTAAAAGCATCTTACTAATGGTACAATCCGATAACATCTTTAGGGTCTTTCCGAAATACGAAAGAATGAGTATTTGTAATTTTTCCTGTCTGAACTTGTTTTTTGTAGACAGCACGTCGCCGGGACTCTTCGAGGCTACAATTTCTCCACTAATGTTATAAATCGACGCCTTTGCGTGAGGCTAAGGGTTTTTCCGTTAATGTGAGGACAATGTGATACTTTTACCTGCTATGTCTTCTATTGATGGGAGGGGTTCAGTTGAGAGGAATGTGTTTGTTACTTAAAAGATATTATACATCCGTTTCACTTCTTAATTTTGCGTATGTGTGTGTATGTGTGTGCATGCGTGTGTATGTGTGTGTGTCTGTGTGTGTCTGCGTATGTGAGTGTCTGCGTGAAAGTATTAAAATTATAAACATTTACCTTGTTTAAACTTTAAAAATGTGGGGGAAATGCATGTTAACGTTGAACTATCAAATAAAAACGAAGCAAGTTAATCTTGACTCACGTAGTTTCCTGATTATATACATTTAAATACAAAACTTAATCTTGAATGCGTAGTCGTTTATAAGGTGGGTTCAGTTGAGAGGAATGTGTTTGTTACTTAAACGATACATAACAACCGTTTCGCGTCTTAATGTTTCTGTCGGATTCGTTGCAAAGTACGTAAAAACGGTGGAAAACCATAAAAATAATGATAATTTGAGGGCTAATATATAATTTACCGCCATAAAGAGTATAAAATCTGTCGAATGTGCGTTTTAGTACTGATTAAAGCCGCTATGAGGCGCTGCAATCGTGATCCTGAATTATCGTGAGTCATCTGATATTGATAAAAGTAATGTTACTTAAAGATACATAACCGCCGTTTCGCGTCTTAATTTTTCTGTTGGATTCGTTTCAAAGTGCGTAAAAGACGAGAAAAAGTCATAAAAATAGGAAGGTTTGATGAAATATAGCAGAAATTTGGTTTTTTTAAGCGTTTAAATATTGTTTAGATGGTTCCGTTACTGTCATCCGATATCGATTAAAGAAATGTTAGTTAAAGATACATAACCGCCGTTTCACGTCTTAATTTTGCGCGCGCGCGCGCGTGTGTGTGTGTGTGTGTGTGTGTGTGTGTGTGTGTGTGTGTGTGTGTTCGGCATGAAAGTATTAAAATTATAAACATTTATTTCTATAAATACAGTGGTTGAAATATAATTTACCTTGTTTAAACTTTAAAAATGAGGGGAAATGCATGTTAACGTTGAACTGGCAAATAAAAATGAAACAAGTTGATCCTTGACTCACGTAGTTTAATGATATATATTTTAAAAATACAAACTTAATCTTGAATCGCGTAGTAATTTATAAGGTACGTGCTAGTGGAATAAGTAGGGTTTGCTTGAGCTTACATAGTTATTCAGTAATTAACCTTCGAGTCGAGCACATCAGCTTCTCTTAGCGAGATTACCGTTCAATAGCTTTTATAAGTTATCGAGGCGAGTCAGTGGAAAGTGCTATAAGCATTTATTCATTTATATAATTTACAAGTGTTCCACTACATATTATAAAAGTCCGGAGCGGTGAAATGATGGAAACGGTTCTGAATGCTATACCAGATTATAGGTGCAGCAAATGTGAAAAGAGTTTTCTACGCAACTACCATAAGAAGAGGCATGAGCTGATATGTGGTGAGTTTTTCGAGTGTAGACATTGTGGTGATGTTTACGGTACTGAAAATCGAAGGGATGTGCATGAAGGGCGCTGTGATAGGGCTCTATATGCTAAGAAAGTCAAATTCGAACCTACTAAGCATAAATTATTGTTAATGTCTCCTGATGAAGATGATGTTGTAGAATATGAAACGGCTTTTCAGGATCGGCTGAAATCGTTTTTCATCCAATGCCCTGCAAGTCAGGATCTAAATTCATACCTGCAGCAGGCTAAGCAGCGCATAATAAATGCTGTTCAGAAGGAGCTGCGGGCTCATAAAAGTTTGAAAATTAACATTATGGCTGAATGTAAGTTTGTGAATGCTGTTGGGGACATCGCTAACAAAGCCTTCAAAACGCGTAATAATGCCGTGTTTTTAGACAGTGATTTGGATGCCATCTTGGAAAAAAAATTCGAGAAACTTCGTGTTGAAATGGAGGAAAGTAAGTTGAAAGGCAGTAATTGGGCTCTTCTGAGTGTATAATCTTCTTCGAGGGAGCAGCTATATTCCTCTACCGTCATCTTTGGATGCGAAGATTGTCTTTGTCGGTGAAAAGCCTGTATAAACCCTCAAAATTATAGTGACGAGAAATGCTTTATGTACGCTGTTCTTGCAAAGTTCATTCGAAAGGATCCTCAGCGTGTTAGCAAGTATAAGGATCTCCAAGAAAAATACGATTTCTCATGCGTCTCATTTCCTACGAGCTTGGGTGAAATCTCTAAATTTGAAAAGCTCAACAATATGTCCATAAATGTGTTTGGACTGGATGAAAAACATGAAGTGTTTCCGATAAAGGTGAATGATGAAGAATTAGATGATCATCGCGATCTCCTTCTGTTAAGTGATGCTACTGCCAGACATCACTATGTGTATATAAAGGATTTTGAGAGACTTATTCGTCAGCAGAAAACTAAACATGATGGAAAAATATATGCGTGTAAACGTTGCTTCAGCCATTTTGATGACCGATATGGACTAAGCGGAATGAAAAAATTGGAGGAGCATAGAGAAATGTGCATGCAACATGCTATTGCTAGATGCGTTATGCCTACAAAGGAAAACTCTATCGTCAGATTCAAAAACATGGAAAGAATGCTGAAACTGCCATATGTCATCTATGCTGATTTTGAGAGCATTCTCACTCCTTACCATACCTGCGCTTCTAATCCTGAAACCTCCTATACAACACCTTATCAAAGTCATTCTCTCATGAGCTTTTGTGTTTATGTGAAACCGTCGTCTAGTGTTGAACAAGTAGAAACAACTCTTCCTGCTGATCCGTATGTTTACCGAGGGTCTGACGCCGCACAGAAGTTTATGGAATGCCTGATGGATCTGGCAAATAAAATTAGTGACTTATACAAATCTGCTAAACCTCTTAATCTTACAGCTGAAGAACAAGAATCATTTGATGCTTCTACAATATGCTACCTGTGTGGGTATGAATTTACAGAAGATAATTGGAAGGTTCGCGATCACGATCATGTTTCCGGGATGTATAGAGGATCTTTACACAATAAATGTAACCTAGCTTGTAAAACACCTAATTATATACCTGTCTTCATGCATAATCTGAGTGGGTATGACTCTCATTTCATTGTTAAGGAGTTAGGATGCACAAGCGAAAGAGTGGAGGTAATACCAAGCTCTGAAGAAAGCTACATCTCATTCTCAAAGTATGTTGGAGATATTAAACTCAGGTTTGTGGATACCTTCCGTTTCCTGAGCACAAGCTTGGATAAGTTAGTGAAAAACCTCACTACGTATCCCGAAACAGAGAAGTACTTTGGAGAAGAGAAGATTGGCTTGATGACTCGTAAGGGAGTGTTCCCCTACGATTACCTCACATCATGGGACGTTTTGAACGACACTCAGCTGCCTCCAAGGGAAGCATTCTACAATAAATTAAATGAAGAAGAAATTACCGGCGATGACTATGAGCATGCTAGAAATGTATGGAACCAGTTTAATGTGAGAAACTTAGGTGAATACAGTGATATTTACTTAACTTCTGATGTTCTTCTCCTAGCGGATGTCTTTGAAACATTTAGAGACCAAACTCTGAAAACACACAAAGTGGATCCTGCGCATTATTTCACTTCTCCAGGACTTACGTGGGATGCTATGCTACTGTACACAGGAATTGAGCTGCAATTGCTGCTGGACTACGATCAGCTGCTCATGGTTGAATCTGGTATAAGAGGAGGGTTATGCCAGGTTTCTCATCGGTATGCTGAAGCTAATAATATATATATGGAACAGTATGATCCTCGTAAACCTTCCCAGTTTATTACATACGAAGATGCAAACAACGAATATGGTTGGGCTATGTGTAAGGCCCTTCCTTATGGAGGGTTTAAATGGGTTTCTCCTGAAGACATAGACCTTGATTTATTGAAGGAAGATGACCCCCTTGGATACATCTTAGAAGTCGATGTCGAATATCCTGTCGAGCTCCACGATCTTCATAATGATTTGCCCTTCCTGCCTGAGAGTCTGAAACCGGGGAAATCGTCTTCAGAGAAGTTAATTGCTCATCTTGGATCCCGAAAGAAGTATGTGGTACACTACATGACCTTGAAACAAGCTCTTAGTCATGGTCTACGACTAGTAAAGATTCATCGAGCACTTCAGTTTCATCAGTCGTGTTGGCTAAAACCTTATGTCGAGTTTAATAACCGACTGCGACAACAAGCTAGAAATGATTTTGAGAAGGATCTTTATAAACTATTCAATAATGCTATGTTTGGAAAAACTATGGAAAATATTCGTAATCGCATGGATATACGGCTTGTGACAAACAGCAAAACGTTAGAAAAACTCATAGCCAAACCTACATTCATTGATCGAACCATATATGGACCTAATCTTGCTGCTGTACATATGGCTTCTCGTAAAATAGTGTTCAACAAGCCTATATACATTGGTATGAGTGTACTAGACATCTCCAAGACGCTAATGTATTCGTATCAATACGATGTGTTACTTCCATATTATGGAGCTGAAAATCTTAAACTGTTGTATACAGATACAGATTCTTTCGTCCATCGAGTGACTACAGCTGATATATACCAGGATAAATTACACATGCTTGAACATCTGGATACATCTGATTACCCTGCTAACCATATATGCTATTCTACACAAAACAAAAAAGTGTTGGGAAAGTTTAAAGATGAAGCCTGTGGAAAAATCATTCATCGGTTCGTTGGTCTTAGGCCCAAAATGTATGCTATCGATATTGATGGTTCTGTGATAAAAAAAGTTAAAGGTATAAAACGTAGCGCCATTAAGCAATACATCAACTTCAATAGCTATGTAGAGTGCCTTAAAACTTTGAAAATTGTTAGAACTCCTATGAATTTAATCCTATCCCGACATCATAATATTTCTACGGTTGAAGCTAATAAAATAGCCTTATCACCTCACGATGACAAGAGAGTGATTGAAGAGGATGGAATATCGACGTATGCGTATGGACATTACAGTGTCGAGAATAGTGCCTAGACATGGATACTTAAAGCTTGTCTGTAGAAAAAAATGAAGATTGTTGAACTATGAACTTCGCGCGCCAATGGCTCATCTAACCCTGAGAGAAGAATGATAATGTGAATGATAAGAAGAACTGAGGAGGGCGCTATCGCCTTTCAGCAGTGTATACTTGTTTTCTAAATGTTAATGCTAGTGTATGTATCCTTATAAAAATTAAATAAAATTATCTCATTGCGATTATTCTTGTTTTATTTCATTGCTTGCCTTAACATTCCTATTTCCTCATTAGGTCAGGTTAGGTTAGGATAGGTTAGATGGACTATAAGATAGAGTAATTGATAATGATGATGAAATGCAATAAATGACTGAATAGGTTAGACTGCTCTTCAACTACTATAAAACAAAGCGATTACTGAAGAAAGCTTAGTAAAATACCCCTAGCAACTTCAAAAATACCTGCTTCAGTGCCTTAAAACATCTTCAAACTGGCGAAAAAAAATGCTTCTCACGAGTTTAAGATGCCCTGAAAATCCTCAAAATATCTGTGAAGGAGCTGAAATGTCTTAATTAGCGCTCGAAAAATACCATTAAAAGCGTCTAACGCCTATAAAAGTGTTTCAAAGAATTCTGAAAACCAATCAAAATGTTGGTGACAAAGTCTAAAATATCCCTATAGTGCTTAAAATGTCTCTAAAATGGCTGAAACGATATTTAACTGGTAGAGATACGTCTAACAGCCTTGAAATAGACGGTTCAGTATTCCTAATATCGTGAAAATTATCTTCCATTACCCTTCAAAGTGCTTAAAGCAAACAATAATGGACAGGGGCGTCCAGAATAACTCTCGGATTACCTTAAATAATGTCAAATTCGTCTAAAATACTCTGAAAAATGTTTAAACTGGACGTAAAAGTCTTCAGAATATCTGGAAACAGGCTGAAATATCTATCGACGAGTCTAAACGGGTCTCAATACACGCTGAAAATGTATGAAAATGACTGAATAACTCTGAAAATTGTCTGAAAAGTTGTTAAATATGTTGTAAAAGCAGCATGAATATACCAAAAGCGTCTAAAAGATCTAGCAGAGGGTGCAAAATTGCAACAAAATGGGGTGAAACGTCTTAAAAATGTATGAAAATGAGTGAATAACTCTGAAAAATTGTCTGAAAAGTTGTTAAATATGTTGTAAAAGCGCCCTGAATATACTAAAAGCGTCTAAAAGATCTAACAGAGGGTGCAAAATTGCAGCAAAATGGGGTGAAACGTCTTAAAAATGTATGAAAATGACTGAATAACTCTGAAAATTGTCTGAAAAGTTGTTAAATATGTTGTAAAAGCGCCCTGAATATACTAAAAGCGTCTAAAAGATCTAACAGAGGGTGCAAAATTGCAGCAAAATGGGGTGAAACGTCTTAAAAATGTATGAAAATGACTGAATAACTCTGAAAAATTGTCTGAAAAGTTGTTAAATATGTTGTAAAAAGCCGCATGAATATACCAAAAGCGTCTAAAAGATCTAGCAGAGGGTGCAAAATTGCAACAAAATGGGGTGAAACGTCTTAAAAATGTATGAAAATGAGTGAATAACTCTGAAAAATTGTCTGAAAAGTTGTTAAATATGTTGTAAAAGCAGCATGAATATACCAAAAGCGTCTAAAAGATCTAGCAGAGGATGCAAAATTGCAACAAAATGGGGTGAAACGTCTTAAAAATGTATGAAAATGACTGAATAACTCTGAAAAATTGTCTGAAAAGTTGTTAAATATGTTGTAAAAGCACCCTGAATATACTAAAAGCGTCTAAAAGATCTAACAGAGGGTGCAAAATTGTAGCAAAATGGGGCGAAACGTCTTAAAAATGTATGAAAATGACTGAATAACTCTGAAAATTGTCTGAAAAGATGTTAAATATGTTGTAAAAGCATCAAGAATATGCTAAAAGTGCTTAAAAAGATCTATCAGAGGACTCAAAATAGTGTCAAAATGTTTATGAAATTTCTAGAGGGAGATCAGGGTAGCGTATGATAGGATAGAATAGATACGCAGAGGAGGGAATAGGATAGATGATAAGAGGATAGAATGAATGTCTAGAAACGTATCATGTTAGTAGAATAGAATAAATAATAATACGAGGATCTATCTTAGGTTAGGCTAGTCCATGTTAGATTAGGATAGGTTAGGTTAGGTTAGGATAGGTTAGACGAGTAGAAGTATGGGGCTTAGGTTAAATTATCAAAGACGGGAGTAAATAGTGGGAGCTGGGTTAGGTTAGGTTAGCCATGTAGAAGTATGGAGCTTAGGTTAGGTTAAGATAGGTTAGAAGAGTAGAAGTATGAGGCTTAGGTTAGGTTAGATTAGGATAGGTTAGGTTAGGTTAGGTTAGGTTAGGTTAGGTTAGGTTAGGTTAGGTTAGGTTAGATTAGGATAGGTTAGGTTAGGTTACTGAGGCAATGTGGGGTGAGGTAACATTATGTTGGGGTAATATATTCAATCAAGATAGAAAGCTCTTGCATTAGGAGACATACAGCAATATAGTTAAGGACATACTCAGCTACCATGAACGTTCATAAACATACATACACTGCTATAGGCTTTAAAAGTTATCCCTAGAGATTCATTCAAACACCTACAACGTCCTGCTTCCCCTGCCACCTTACGTATTAATGCTTAGATTACGCATGGCGGCCATCTTGCGCATAAAAAAGTGCGCCAGCTCTGTCCTAACCTAACTACTCACGTCCGAATAAATTGTGTTGTAGAGTGAACCATTTCGGAGATATTCCTTGCTATTTGTGTCAGTTTCGGAAAACAAACTTTCGTGCAACATCGTTCTTCATTTTTATATGTTAATCGCGCAAAGAGAAAGGAATCTCAAAGCTTTAAAAGATTTGACTATCGCTCAAAGCCTACTGTATTCTCCTTGTATATACAGGAAAATAAGCAATAAGATAATTTCTGCAAATGTTTATCTCAACGAACACGAAGAAGATAGAGCAATAAGAATTTGTAAGAATAGTATAGGAGTAGGGAAAGTTATGTGAGTGTAACACATCAGATTTTTTAATTTATTGCAGTACGTTCTTTCCCTGCCATGTACATGGTGGGAAAAGTAATATTTGATTCCATTCCACTCTATTTTGCGTACTCCCAAACAGATCAGCTTGTGTTATCTACGAACTTCCTGCATTGTCGTTGTCATTCCTGTGGGTAAGAACATAGGAAGCAACTTCGGATGGCAGATGAAGAGGAGAAATCCGTTCACGAAGTCTTATACCTTGGCGAAGTAGCTCTGCGTAGAGCTGTTGGCATCCAGCCCACTATCGCCCGTCTGAAAGGTGCCACTGCTTGAGTTACAGCCGAGAAGGATGTCGTTCAGACCTTTGTCGCCCTTTAAGGAAAACTCTTTCATTCTAAACCTTCCTCTTACCGCGTTAGAAATATTCATTCAGCTTTTTTTGCCAATAAATGCTATGTTAATTAACTATAATACAAATAGACTAGCTTTATATTGCTAAACTTAATTAGCATGTGCTGGAAAGGTTAATATTTACGGACGAATGGAACATATTATTATATTATCAATCTTAAAATAAATAAATCGATCCTGATTTCACGTTAGAAATGGCATACAAAAATTTTAACGCCAAGGATTACACCAATTTAAGAAACTATATTGAACGACTTCCAAAACGTATTCAGAAAAGTTGAGAAACAAAGGGAACTCGGATTGTAATGCTTTTATCGATTATACAAACGCTTTTGATTGTGTTAAAAGAAACCTGCTAAGAAGAATGATGCTATAAGAGATTTTCTCATATCCCATAAAACAACATAAACACAAAATGATAAATATATAGAGACAACATTAAGAGTAAGAAATATTAAGCACGATAATAAATGTTAACACAATCGACAGCAATTGTTTTCATTGTGGTGGGGCTATGTAACTTTTCCGTTATTCATGTCTAAAGAAAGAACAATTAACCACTGGTTGATTGTCTCAGGAGTAACAGTACATTTAACAACGGAAAAGAGTACTTAGACATATATGTTCATTAATACGTTAGAAAATGACACTTTCTTTGTTTATCCGCCATTTTGGTGTTCATAATGTATCTAATGACTCGATTCATGCGTTTTAGCATATCTCGTGTGCATATAGAAAATTGTGGTTGCAAAGTGTGGTGCCTACATGTTATGTTCTTCTTGAATTATGCGGTTTAAAAGTAAATTTAAGTTGTTTTATTAAAAATGATACGATGTCATTTTCATAATGTGTAAGCCGGGATTTAAACCACAGACCCTCCGCTTTATGTGCAACTGCTCTAACCATTAAGCTACTGTGACAACTTGCCAGTATGACATTGAATTCTCCAGCCGATTCGTGTTTTTCCCAATAGACCACAAAGGCAATCTCACATCAGAGATAAATATCCCAAGGGCGACTTACAATTGTAAGTACTGTATGCACCGGGATTAAATAACTTTTAGATGGTAATTATGATTTATTTATGCCAACAAACTTAATGATGCATGAAGTTTGTTGGCATAAATAAATAACAATTACTAAGATATATTCTTTTAAATTAATTGACTTAAGCTTTCTTTCCTAGCAATGTGTAATTAGCAAGTAGTGAGTACACTATTTCCGTAGTTTTACTCTGATAACTAAAAAATTTCACTGTAAGGGGAATTTGAAATGCTGAAAAATATCCAAGATGTTCTGACAATGTATTTTTTTATAAAATACACTATTTAATTTTTACTTATAATACATAATTTTATCTACATAAATGTGCAGCAAATGTTGCAAAAATACTTCTAAAAAGTTTGGAAAAAATTGAGAAATATCAGAAAAAGTCTCGGAAACGCTGACATATGTTCTGCGTGGGGTTATTTAAATCTTCATTTAACTCCCTCATTTTCGCTTCAATAATAAAACATTTCTTGATATTTGAACTTTGTGGGTTAAAGCTTAATTAAAAGCCTTTGACAATATTTTTCAAATTCTTACCGATCTGTTTTTTTAAACTGGAGATACAAAATCCTAAAATCCCACATAATTATGTGTGTTAATTGTGGTAAATGACTGACGCTGTGGCAGAACTGCGTACCATCTAAATCAATTTTGGTGCTATCTTCCACAATGGTCAGCGGCCATCGCTTTTCGAGCTCTTTAAGTATCCTTACCGCTAGGAATTTTTTTTTTTTTTGTGCCGCAGGAAACCTTTTTCTCCTCACAAGAGGAACCCTCGTTGGCTCTTTCCGCTACATTTCCTTCTGGAACAAGGTTTCCGGGAACATCTTTGCTAACATTGGCAGCGTTGTGACCCAAAGTCTCGAAACCTTTAAGCTTGATAGATGACAAAAGCCGAAACAATGGTTCTCCTCCATTGCGACTTCCTTCTGTTATCAGCTGTTGCTGTGATAAAAACAGAAACTGTAATAGAGTGGATTGGAAAGTTCCCGTTGAAGCTACTGTACAAATATAATTGTAAAATTATAACAATTACAATTTACTGATAAAGGCTGTGCGGCGGAGCATTGGTAATTTTGCAGAATGCCATAGAACTAGAAGTTAGGCACACTATACAAGCTGTTAGGAGTGTAAGTGCAGATATTTTTATAAATGCTACCTGAATATGTCTCCGCTTAGGTGTATTAGTTATTTTTTCTTTTCGGTTAACTGTTTCCTCACAAACCAGTCAGTTTATTACCTCCTTTACTTTAAATTCAAGCGTGACCTACTGCTTTAGGTAGTGCGAAGTCATGTTACTTTCACATGTGCTTCCCCTTGATCTAGATAAACATTTTCATCACACATTTCAAAAAAATCGATAATCTGATTTTTAAGGTCCTTGTAGTTGATTATCTCGTACACCGAACTTTGTATTTATCAGTTATGTGTTTCAAAAGTTATTTAGATAGTGCGGATATTTTAGCTAATCCTGCATATGGAACTTGGTAGTTCAATATAATTGTCTATTTCCAGAATTTATACGCTGTAAAATTAGATCAATTCTAGAAATGAGATACAGATTAACAAGAAATAGGAATATCTGGTGTTTGGGAACAAATATTTAATAACACAATTCATTTTCTTCAATTCTTTTTATGCGCAAGAATTAGACGTGTATTGAACTATTCATAATTCAAACTTCAGAAGTTTGGGACCAAATGACCCAGTTATCCACGAGAGATACCTGAATAAAGAGATCTATGAATAAAGAATATGTTTCTCGGGCTGTAAATACACTTTCCATCAACTGCATTTTGCTACAGTTTTAATTATTTAATATAATTTTAGACACATATCATACGTTTAATTCATGTTGAACAGATGTCTTACATTTTAATGTCTGTCAGAGAGAAAAAATTTAATTCTACATGCTTCTATTTTGCAGGCCGAGTTTTTATGTTATCAAAAACAGGCTTTCACCAATACCTCTTTGTAGAGGTTCAAAGACAATAATTTTGTGGGAATTTAATTCTAAGACAGACTATATTAAATAGCTGACTGAAAATCCTGGAGGTTATAACTATCTCACATTAAAATTTTGAATTCGTAGCTTCTTCATAGCCTTTTATTCTGAATTCTCTCCCCGTTTTCCTGGATTCCTTTCTCTGTTACCATCACTGACTTCATTATCGATTTTATCGTCAGTAACACTAATTTCACATAGCTCAGAAACGATGTTTTACAAATTGTAGTCTTATATCATTCTGTGCTCCGACGATTACTGTGGCCTTAAGATGGTGAAGGAACAATAATGAAGATACGAGTTTAATTTATTTGAAAGTTTGAAGGGGTGTTCAATTTCCTGGCTTTTGCCTCATCAATAAATATAAATAAAACCAGCAAACATGTGCTAGAATTATCCATTTCTTGGCCTCGTTATTTTTAAGAAATATAACGACTGTATTTATCAGATATTTATGCATTTATATGTGTATTATTTCCTATTCATATAAATAATTTTATAAAGTGAGAATGGGAAAACCAATGACATTAATTCTTAAAAATTAAGAAATAATATTCCGTAATACAGTATTTAAGGCATGTAGATAATAGTAAGTTACCTCACTTTCAGAGCCACAACTTCTATATTTGCTTTCACATTTCACATCAGCATACTATTTAATGTCTACAGGAGAGTGCATTTACGTGCTAAAATATTTTCTATTGACAATGGACAGTAGTACAACCTGCATGCATTTAATGTAGGTATCTTTTTCATGTTATATGAACAAAATTTTGATTGACCAATAAAGATACTTTCCTCCGCTCTTAAAGTTATCATATCTAGTGATTGTGAGTGATAGAGTTTTGCCTCATATTATTCACTTAAATGACAGTTAAAATTAGCTTCTATTTAATTACCATTTCCTGGTTTATTTTCACTGACATTTTGGAAGCTGGTGATGTTATATTATACCACTCTTCAGGCACGAATTAAGTTTTCCTTGCGCTTACAAAATGACGGCATATTTTGAGAAGCATTCCTAAAGGAGAAAGTGTGCTCAAGAATTGACAAAATGCTTTTTACCTTTGAATTAAAATCTGAGTTTTCACCGGTCAACACTTTTTTCTGTTTTCAACCGTACTACTTATTCTGAGCCTGGACAGTGGGAACCGAACAAACTTTGACACAATTTTGCAATATACTGATGAAACACTACAATCTCTTCCTAAATTCTACTAGGTGCTAGTGAATTTCAACCACAGTTACGTGTTTTACCCATATAAAGCTAATAACTGAGCTGTTTTTCGCGAGAGTAGTTTTCCAAACCAGTCGGCACTTGTGTTTACTACAACTAGCGCTGTAGGTGGCAGGTGGCTGAAACTTTGCACAGTTGCCAACGGTATGCATTTGAATCAACACACACAACGGATAAAACTCCATGAATATCCCCCTTGTAATATTAGTCTCTGATCACACCTCCGACAATGAGAAACTAACCATCACATGCGTGTGCCCTAGTGCAGCCTTGGCACTGAACAAGACAAGCATTTCGTATTACCATAACACCGAGCAGGCTGCACAACACAAACGCAGCACCGAGCATAAGGACACGCCTAAAGATACTGCCAAATATTGCAAAAGATACGTCACAAACAAGTTTCTCAATCGGCGATTCCAACGGATTTAATGTTGGTGCTTGTTACAATCCTCAAATATTTATTTTCTTACCGCTTTTTTTCTACTGAATAACTTGCTGAACATGTATTTGCGTGCCCAGTTGTAAGCGGACACAAGCAATTTATTTTAATAGGATAACAGGAGCTATAAAAGCAAGGAAAATTTTCCCTGAAGATATATGCACATAAACTATCTTATATTTGTTCCTCTGTTATTGCGTGACGCTGCAATTCAATTATTATTAGAAGGAACGACAAACACAGAACCAAGACAGAGGAAATGAGATTTCTGAGAATTCTTGCTGCTATTCTGCGGAAGATAGAAGCCTGCAGGGAATACTGGTTAGCATAAAAGCTGGACTCAGCTATGAAATAGCATTAACGATAGGAACTGACGCAGAAGATGTTGAATGTCTAGATTATATCCTCTGAGACAAGAATAGATTCAAGAGAACTAAACTTCAGGGATGTTTGGAAATGAAACTAGCCTGTCAATACAAACAGCAACACGAACAAAGTGGGCTGGGAGAATACTGTTATGAGTGGTATCATAGCGATTATAAAATGTTTGTACGATAAGCCTAATCACAAAAGGGACTTTACCAACACGCATAAGGCGACATTGTTCACTTTTCACTGTCATTAAGTTCTCATTAACGAGATCTAGTTCAATTCTTCCTATGATTTTGCTCTTCTTCACGACTTAGCACCGCAGTCTGTTCTTCGATCGATTTCTCTCTTGAGGAATCGAACACAGGACGTCTCTAATCTCACTGCAATCGCACTATCTTTACAGACTCACTTGTAGCAAAGCACTTAATGTCGCATATGAGTCACCTCACTCAGAGGAACGTTTACTTACATAGCCGTTAGAAATCTCCAGAGCCTTCTAGAACGCTCGAGAGGCGGAGACAAATAACATTTCAGAGCAATCCTGTATTCTCTCAATGGTTTCACTTGCAGTGGTGAGAGCACTATCACGTCGGGTTAATTCTGCAGTCTATCGGTCGGTCGATGTCTTCCAGATATAGCCCCAGTTTTCATGTAATTTCATACCATGCAGCAAGTGCAGCAAAATCTGGTTCTGACACTTCCAGCATTGTAAGAAGAGGATCACTTAATTAAAAACTACTTAGTATGTCACGAACTGACTTGGCGTAAAAATCAACAAAGCGTAATTTGAAAACTTGTATATATTTGTCGGGCAGGGATGATTTAGTCAGATATATTTGAATTTTGGCACCAAAATACATGTTTTCCACAGGAAAAAATACTTTTGGATCCCTGTATTCAACTTTATCTATTTCAGTGGAATTCAAATTTTCGGCTTAATGTAGCAGTCAAGGATAGTTCACTATGCAGGAACAACAGATGTATTATACTGTGTATGTATACAGGTGATTACATTAATATTTTTATATTTATACACGAGGGAAATTCCTTGCCTGAAAATCTTTTTTGGAAGAGCGAATTATATGATCTAAAGGAAAAATAGTGTTTAAAAATGGAAAACACATAAAAAGCAGACGATTGTTAAGTGCGTTCAGTTTTAAGCAGTAGATCACTAGATTTGCAAATAGCAGATTTGCAAAATCAGTAGACCTGACAACGTTGCTTTCACGTGTTCCTAAGGTGATCTCATTATGAAAATATCTGCAACACCCCGTATATGGAAACAGATTGATAAAAATGCTTTCCCAACTATCGCAACCATAAATATTCCAGTAAAACTACGCCGCGTTGCATCATTTTTTATGTGTGTCATGAACTCACATATATAAGTAAGGCCTAAGCTTGGGTCACAGTCGTGTAGCAATATATTTAGGGATACAGAACTGAACTACAAATAAAATGCATGACTTTCACGGGTAAGTTGTTTTTTCTTGACAGGGAAACACACTGGATCATAATATCTGCTAATGAATGTTGGATTTAGCCAAAGTAAAAGCATTTGTAGCAACGTTGTCAAAAGGCGAATTTATTAACACCTCGAGGAAAAAGATGCTAAAGAAGGAACAAAATAACAAACTTCAACACTTCCAAAGTCGCTTAGCACTTTCATTTCATTCAAATCAAAATTAACTACCGCAAATCCAATAAGTGCTCATCAAGACCAGAGAAAATTCTGTTTACTAGTCGGGAAAGAACAATCAAGTTTTGAATTAACTTTATAGGAGCAAGGGAAGGAGAAGAGAAAATTGGATCGAAGATAGAGTAACGAAGTTCTGAGCTACCGACAAATGAATATTAACTTGGAGGGTCTCTCTAAGGCAAGTTCTGCTGTTACCTTAATTTACATGCTTATCTACTATAAAAAGCGTAATACAGCTATAGTAGTGGATCAAACAATAATGGTGTCCATACCTTAACGCCATAATCTATCATTTAGTATTTTATTTTTCATTTATACGCCGCCTTTAACATATAAGATCATACTGGCGACTTTTTACCTTTGGGACAGCTGGTAATCGCAATGATGTTCACTCCTTTACCGTGGTGTGAATCTTTAAGTTTCTATTACTGTTGTTGTTACATTAAATTCGCACACTCATTCACACACGCTCGTTCATATTTCCGGATTCTGGCAGGGATGCGGCATATTCCTGAATAAAGAAAAACTCCGATTTTATAGCCAGGAATAGAACCCGGGACCTCTGGATTTAAACGTTAATATATTTTAGTTGTATTTTATGAGCTTACGTTTTTGGATTATGCTGTTCCCAGACGCGCACGCCCGCACGCATACAAACACATACGCACACCAGAACCTCGTTGCCTAAAATCCTTTTTTGTGGTTCAAGGACCCCAAAAATATTGTGACAAAATGACAATGTTACGAGTGATACCAGTCACCAGTTCAGTTATTTCTTTCTTGTCACTTTATTTCTATTCTAAAACTGAAGCACAAAACACAGTTCTCTTTTTCTGGCCCTGTAGCTCAGTCGGTAGAACACCTGCCTGCTGTACAAGATGTTCCGGGTTCGATTCCCGGCTGGAGGGTGGATATTTTTCTTTAGCTACGATTATTCTTCATCCTACCTAGAGTGTGTGTGAAATTAATATAATAAATCCAAAGTACGAGTAATAGAAACCCAAAGATCAAAACCGCTCCTCAAGCATGTGTACATCATTGCAGTTGAGAAATTGTTCGCAGAGGTCAAAAGCCCCCGGCATGACCTTCGATGTTAAAGGTGGCGTATAAATGGAACATTAAAAAACAGTCCTCTTTTTTCATCGTTAATACAATCTACAACTGGTCGTCACCTTTCAACTCACAGCTGTTCTGTCGGATCGTAACCTTTACAGGTACGTCACTGTCTTTCTCTGTCTCACAAACTGCTTCCTACTAAAACTACTTCACACAACAAACAATTCCGACGCGACGATCAATTCTACAAATGTCTTTTGACGATACACACATTCTTTCAACACTGACTCTATACACACTAACTGCTAATAGCTTTCTCGTACAAGACTTAACGACTCCAACATAAATATGATTCACTCATGTAGATGAGAATGACGTAGCACGAATTTGTCTCGAAATTCACGTTTTCTCCAACTTTTTGTACATAAGCCGGCAGTAGAAAGTTTCTACTACAGTGTGGAACCGCTTTGTTCTGCTACATTTATAGTACTCTTTGTTCTAACGCCCCATTGTCATTGTTTACTCGCGCAGTGCTGTGAGTTACCTTGACTTTCAGAGTCTTTGATGCCACCTGTCATTACACTATATTTGCAATAAACCTTCGACAATAGTCCCCCTTCTTACTATATAGGGTATTGTGAGTATAAGTACAGATATTTTGATTAATGGTATCTTAATATACGTATATCCACTTCGGTGTATTAATTGTTTTTCTCTTTGTCTAACAGATTTCCCACAAACCTGTCACATAGTTTATTGCCTGATGGTTTTTGTATGGTCGTAACCGCTCCGCCAGTAAGGTAATCGTTTTTCTTAAAACCTCAATGCACGACCCACTTGCCTAGATATTGTGAGACCATTGGCCTTGCAGAAAACAATCTAACTCAGTTCTGATATGGCATTTGTTACCACGTTACAACATTGCGATGAAATGTTTCACTAATTTATTCAATATTCGTTTACTGAATGTCAGAAGTGTATTAAAAATAACCATATGCTTTTAAATAATTCTTCAATGTTGATAAATAAGCAATTAACTTTTAAAAATAAAATATGTAATAACGATATTATAACATAATACATCTTTATGTAAAATTCATTTGATGTAAAACCGCATACCATGCAATGTTGAATTGTTGTTGTAGTGTTTAACGCCCGCTTTTACTACTACGGCACCGCAGGCGGTGACACTGATGATACATGAAGATGGAGCACCGGTGGAATGAGATGGCGGGGGAAACCGGAGTACCCGGAGAAAACCCGCCCTGACGCGGCTTCGTCCACCACGAATACCACATGCGGGTCCCTGGGATTGCAATGTTGAATATGGCCAATTTTCGTCATCTGCATTATTTGAGTATATCACTGTTGGATTAGAACAAATTTCATATGATCAACTCTCGGTGATTTTATCGAACTGGAATATAGGTTTATTAGTTATTACAAGCTGCCATGTGGTCTCTTAAAATGCCACATCTGTTTACAATACAATATGATGTCCTTATTAACATTCAACTAATTAGCAGTTTGTATATATGTGCATTGTTTCAATATGTCGCTATACAAACTCAGGATTAAAACACACTATATAATTAATCGATCATTGCTAAATAATATAAACGCAACAAGTAGGGAATCAGATTGCCTGAAGTTGGTACTCCAACCATGAAAGCGTTTCAAAAAATTTACACGAAATCGTTTGATAGAGATTTCACGTGCTAGTGTAAAGTAAAATTAAAAATTATATGATTGTTATTTTGGTCTGAAAAGCAGATTAAACTCATTAGAATATATATAATATATGAAACACATTTCTCGCGACACGTTAAGCCTATTAAAATTGTAAGTGAGTGAGCGAGGTCATTTGGGCCCACTATTAAAATAAGGAGGCCTTCAATGTGAAAGAGTAATGCCACTGCTGAAATTTTAAGCCTCTAAGATAGATAGGTATAAGTTATTGATAGTGATCCCTGAATTAGAAAAGAGTTTCATAAGTAAAGTTTTACCAGGCATTATTGATTGTACCTATTCATTCAAACTACTGTATCTGTGAAAGTAAATGCGACAGGGGTCGCTATTTGAAAGTTCTCTTAGTACTTTGTCGCATAGACAATCCTTGAAGTTGTAAATTAAAACACTGTTCATGTACTCAAGAAGAGGAACTTTAGTTTGACATCATAATATAATATAGTCCTACTCGGTCTTTCAACATTTGCGCTGGCTGAAAAGTTAAAAGGTTAATTGGTCGTGGCGACAGTTTTCCATCGAAAAAGAATTTCTTTGCAGTTCTGCAATATTATTTCTATTGAAATATAAACATATATTACGAAACAGATTACATATGTTTACATATAAAACGTTCTTTTGACCGCTGCAAGGGAATTTGTTGTTTAGCTTTGGCACAGTAAACAACGTAGAGTTTTTGACGTCATCTTCGCTTTCTGATAAGGTTCAAGGTTGAACATGGCATGAAGACACCTTCACTGTGTGAGGTAGCGTGTCTGTGCTTACATCCAATAGGTTTCGAGTTAGTATCTCGGTTAGGACGTGTTACCTGGATAATTTTCTCTTTTTTTCTTTTTACTTCAGGATCCATTTTTCAGTCCTGATTTTTCTGACACACCGAAAAGATTTCAGACAAGGAAGAGGATCGAATATATTCTAAACCAGTTGAACTGCAGTCACTTTAGACGTTCTACTTCAAGGAGAAACCCCACCCTTGGCTATATTATTAACGCCCTGTGTTACTAAAATACTCACAATGGTGCCCCGCTGTAAGTATGCTTTCTTTATCATCAAAGTATGTGACGTAGAAACTACAAAGGTTAAATAAATGTGGTTCAGTTAGAGAGCAAACGAGATTCACAATGTTAATTTTTTTCAGTTTAGCGTTAATTTAAACACAGTGTGAGTAAAATGTCCTTATCGCGATCACTCACTGATTGATATATACCAATACATACATATATCATATTGTCTACGAAGGAACCACGTGTTAATTTCCAGGCTTAAGAATTCAATACGCCTTACGTGGCTACACAGGCGCATAGCTAGCGTGTCGGAGAAGTTGCCTGACGTTCGGGCTGAGCGTAAGCTTCCGCATCTTTACCGCATTTGCCCAACCAAAGCCTCTTTTGCATTGTCATTTGTTTGGTCGACATCGAAAGTCCATAAAAGCTGTGAGATCCGTCTTATCATCGATTGCGTAAGATTGTGTAAGATTGTCAACAGAGCCGTTCTGCAAATATAAACTCAAATATCTGTGCGGAAGAACGGACGTAGCTTTGGTGTGTACAACATTGCCAAATAAGTCATTTGGCTACGTTTTGTTACTGATGTTATTAGTCATTGCAGTATTCAGGTTGACACACACTGGTCTGTCACGACCGGAACGAAAAGTTGCAGCCTCCCTTCTTCCACGTAAGCTTAAACGCTCCCTGCTCGAAACATTGCGTAAATTTATCTGGTCAAGGCTACAACGCAAAACCTGCAGCTCCTCGGACAGGGAATATTATAATATTAGGTGTTTTAGCAATTGTAGAGGAGAGAAAAACGGGGTAAAAACGAGGAATTCACAACATCGGAAAATATATCATATGGTGTGTTTATTAGTAGTAATATTTTTTTCAGACTTGCAAGATCCTAGGTGAGTTTTTCATAGCGTAACTGGTTCTGATATATGACGTCTGCAACATAATACAATTTTTTATAGTTTTCCTCAGTCAATATTAATCACCATCCATTGTGGCAAGTGCCTGGCTTGTGCTTATGTGCGTGTGATAATGAAAGTATATAGATGGTACCGAATGCATACGTAGAGCGGAATACCAGCGGAAACTTCCAGAGAGTCGTGTGTGAGGCATCCATCTCGGAAAGAGCGGAAGCCAAGTGTGCGTTTGATCATTAAATAACACGAATCCGACCCTCGCGGAAATTTTATACTTCATTCTGTTCCGGCCGTGTGCCAGTGTGCATCAACCTTTAGTGATCTTCATGTTGTACGCCGTGCTAGCTAGGCAACTTCTTTGTCACACGTGTACTGCGTTATCTCCATTCAGTTAAAACTGATACTCGCGTCAATACATTGACTAAAAACACTAACGACATGAGACTTTAAAGTGAACTACAATTTTTGTGTGGTGAAGCTGCCATAAATGCAGCGTTAAATGCGTTGAGAGCAAAAAGATGAAATATTCAGTAGTTTATAGATGTAAGGAATTTGAGTGAAGGCACGTCAGTATCATTTTACAGATAAGATTAGGGGAAGAATAGAATATAATTATTTAGCATGTGCTTAACATGTGGAACAGAATAAAGAAAAATAATTATTTACTTTTACTTATATAATCCAAGCTGGAAACAAATGTTACTGGATCGCGTTAAACTTGAAATACAATACTAATTATTTCAAAAGAAATAAATGAACAAATAAATAACTAAATAAACATGTAAATAAATAAGATAAATAAACAAACTAATAGTAACTACACTAGAAACCATTAAGCTTTTTAAGTTTAAGTTTTTAAGTTTTTTAGGGTCTAGAAAACGGTTTAACAAAATAACATGCCCATAACGAGTTCAGGGCAAGCAGGGACAGGGCCAGAACTGTGGAATATGCAACCGCAAACAGATGTGTCTCTGATATTTTGTATGATCTTGTGGTTTATATACTGTTATACATTCTTATGCCCTGATGTTGAGTCTATGTCAGGACTGTAAGTCCACATATCTCCCTTTATTTGCATTCATTTTACAATAATCATTAACAAATTATTTCTGCAAATAAACAATCTACATAACATGAAATAATTGGTTTAATTATGCATTATGATATAAATAACACATTTATACTAGAGGTGATTGGCCTCAGGATGCCAAAACATGTATTGTCTAGCAGGTGTTTATTTCTACAGTTCCCTCTGAAATTTTAAAATCCATTTATTAGTGACAAACTCTTAAATACTTTTGGCCACCGTTCAAGCTATTGTATTCCACAATTACCATTGTACCTACGTAGAAATATGTAATGAAAGTATTTTTGAAAACGATTTTCTCAACTAACATGAAGCAGCTAGAATAGTAAGCATATCTAAGGATGTTTTGTGCGATAGTGAGTAGAGAAAGCCATGTGATTTTTCTGAACACATCTCTTACATTTTCTAGCACAGGTTATTTGAGGAATTTTTCTTTCGGCAGGTAGCTGCACAGAATTCTTTCTTACAACATTCGAGTTCTCCCATAGTACACTTTACATGCATTTACATCACTATTAGATAGCGTTGTGACACCAGGCGCGACACAAAACAAAGGATTGTTGGGGCTAAGCTTCTCATACCGCATACCAGGCCGGCGAGCAAACAAAGGCACAAGGTAAAGGTTCTCCACATAACTGAGCGAACACGTGACTAACAACAAAATGCCAACATAAAGGGTTTCCAGTGCCTTTGAATAAGATATGGCTACGTCAGCGCTAGCGCACTTATGGGAGTCGAGAAAGGTCAGTGTGACGTCATCTCCTCTAGATAAGGAGGCGAGGGAACACCAGAGCAGTTAGTTGTAGATTAGAGTCGGTCAGTGTGTCAGTGAGTGTGAGGCACGTGAGACACTGAAAGGACTGAGTCAAGGTTATGAGAAGCAAACCATTGAGATAGTACGAAAGACTGTAGACTGTGTTAACGACGAAAGGAAACAGCGTATCTGTGTTAAAGCTTAGAAGACAATAAAGTGAAAGAAAAGTAAATGGACACTACAAATGTCTCCACATTTTATCCTACGAACCATAATAATAAAATATACAAGATATAGTGCAGCATTACGTCCCATTTCCTACAATTTCATTTCTATTTCTGTATTACCACTTTCAGAAACCCGTCCCTGAATTTTTTTCGCCCTCTTTCTTCCCCAAGATATTTGGATTTTATCTGGTCTACTTTGTATTACTCATCAAGAGCACACATTTCTATTGGAAATTAGACTTATCTGATGCGATCTGGGTATGTTAGACAATAAAGGGTTAATATTCTTAGAAGCCATAAATGTATGAGTTACAAGACTTAGTCTTCTAATTATTCAAACGTTGGGTTGGACAGCAGGCTGGCCTGCAGAAGGAAGTAGGATGCGTGGTAATTTCAGATCTCATCGTCCACTTGATTGCATCAATCGCAGAAATCAGATTATGTATACGGAGAGGGAAATTTCTGATGGAAAATAAATTGGAATTTCCTGCTGCATACCAAATGAAAACTCCCCGCCTAGTCTAGTATATGATGGATATCATATTAAAGCTTAGTTGTACGCAGAAGCCCTGTATAATGGAACTAGACTAAATACAATGTATAAATACATTCACTTATTGTGTTTAGAAATCAGAACTGTGAGCTTTTCTTCAGAGATGAAGTCGAACAGTACAAAGTTTAATTCTCTTTAATAAGGATATAGTTAAACCATATAATTTAATTATTTTATATTCCTTTTTGTTTGTTAAAGTGCTCTAAATTACAGTCATATCAGCACCACCGGTGTGCCGGAATTTCGTTTCGCAGGAGTTATTTTACATACCAGTAAATCTACTGACCTGGAGCTGTCGTTTTTAAGCACACTTAAAAACCATAGGCCAGGACAGGATTTTAACCAGAGACTTTGGGATTAGTGGGCCAGCGTCCAACCAACTGAGCCACGCAGACCAACAGAGTAGAGAAAGTCATGTGAGTGCAACACATCAGAGTTTTACTTTCTCTAGCACGTGAAGTATTGTATTCCACCCAAAAATCTATGCCGGAAATATATGTTTTGAAGCCCCTTGGATCCAAAAAAAAAAAAAAAAAGCATTTTTAGAAAAAGGTTCGCGCGCGCGCATGTGTGTGTGTGTGTGTGTGTGTGTGTATGTGTGTGTGCGTCTGGTGTCTATCTGTGAAGACCAAAACGAAAAGTTGCTATTTAAGTTTAACGTCTTTTTGGGATGCGACACGATGATTTTAAAGAAAATTCCTCTGGCTAAACTACTCTTTACACGGAACATTTTTCGAAAATGTTGATTTTCTTGAAAATGACTATAACGATTTTAATTAAAACGCTATATATTTGAGATATTTTTTACGGCGAATGTAATGTATATCTTGAATTTTCTGGCTATAGCCAATATAGCCCATTTAGCCCCATACAGCCTTTAGCGTAACTGGGAAATCATAAGACATATGCCAAATTTTACTATACAAAATAATATGTTGTTAGCTAATGCTGGATTTCTGACAATTAAGTCATTAATCCTCTTGCTCTCCAATATTTTTCACTGATGCTATTGAAGAGAGCAATAGCAGTAATAGTAATAATAGTAACCGCTTTTTAAAGAGCACCATATTTTTGTTTTGGCGGTCACATCGCTCTCTCACAACCCCCAGAATGTCTGGAGGACCACACCTGTCGTTGGTTTACGGGTCTCACCGACCTGACCGGGAGACTTATCAGAATAAATTCACCGACCATATCCTCTGATCACCAATCAGAGGACGTACTACATGCCATGACAGGTCAGCATGTTAGGGGTTAAGATTTTATAGAGAAATGGAGGGGTTGGAAAAATAAAGACTCCCTAGCCTTCGGGAACCCTAATAGCATCGGGGTCGGAAGAGAACAAGAGATGACCAAGGTAAGGTCAGATAGAAAAGTTACAGTGAGGAGCAAAGCACCAGTAAGTGGAAGTAATGTTCTGCTCAGCTTGGGTATCTTGTGGTCGCCATTCACATATCCCCTAGACGGAGACCCCTGAGTAAATATATACACAAAATATATATATATATATATATAGATCTTGCTAAATCGCTCAATTCATTTCCGACTAATTTCTTTTCTAGAGTGAACCATTTGAGAGACATTCCTTGTTATTTGTGAGAGATTTGGAGAACTTATACTTCTGTCAAATGTAACTTCGTTATTCATTTTTATATGCTAACCGTGCAAAGAGAATGGAATTTGAAAGTTTTAAAAGGTTTGACTATCACTCAAAGTTTACTGTATTCCAATATTCTCCTTGTACCTACAAGAAGATAAACAATAAGTTCTGCAAATCTTTGTCTGAACCAACACGAACAAGATGTAGGCATAAGAATTTGTAAGAATGACTAGTACAAGAGTAGAGGAAGTCATGTGAGTGCAACACATCAGATTTTTTGTTTATGAGTTATGGTGTTCACAGACAGACAGGTAGACACACACACACACACACACACACACACACACACACACACACACACACACACACACACACACACAGAGAGAGAGAGAGAGAGAGAGAGAGATACACTGACAGATACGCATGCACACAGGCGTACTTTTTTCTAAAAATGCTTTTTTCTTGGATTTAAGGGGCCTCAAAACATATTTTTGGTGAAGTCTCCACATCGAATTCTATAGTTCTCCTACTTATTACACGTAGTAGGGAAAGCAAACAGTGTCGCTACCAGCCCTGTATTTCTAAACCACCACTCCAACGTGGACAAATCAAAGCCAGTAATGAATGACAGCTCGGCAGAAGCGCTTCACCATGTAATTTATCGATGCAAGCTTGCACGACTTTTATCAATAATAATGTCGGTGCAGAGAGGCACTCTGGGTAATTATTGGGTTCAAAGTGTACGCCACTTTGGCAAGAGGGTAATTAATTCCGGAAGCTGATCTTGGCGTGGCCAACTGAACACTGCATTTACATTCTTCAGGTGCCTTCAAGTACCCAAGCGCTCCGGGACATGCGAGCGGTAATTCATTGTCGCTCCATTCCTGTGGTAGTCAATACATCGTTTCAGTGCTGCTGCCACGCCTAAGGCCAATTTCGCACTAGGCAATTACAAACCTAATAGATTCCTCTACCGAATATATTCTTGAACATTCTGAGGTGCTGCACTCACATGACTTTTTCTATTCTTGTACTAACCTTTCCTACAAACTCCTATTGTTATATCTTCTTCCTGTTATTTGAGACAAGCATGTGCCTAAATTATATTGTTGCTTATTCTCCTATTACAAGGGGAATGTAGGAATACAGTAGGCTTTGAGCGATAGTCAAATATTTTAAAGCTTTGAGATCATGGCTAAGATATAAAGAATGAATAACGATCTTCTATTTGACAAAAGTTTAAGTATTGCAAAACACAAATAATAAGGATCTACTTTATTTGTACACTACACTTTGGTATGTCATGTGGTTTACCAACTATGCAAAAGTAGCCCAGAGTAAATACAACTACATAGGCTACAGCCAAAAAATTCAAAATGTACATTTCGTTTGCCATAAAAATATCTCACACATATGACATTTTAATTAAAATCTTTAGAGCCCTTTTCGATAAAAGCAAAATTTTCGAAATATTTTTCATGTAAAGGGTAGTTTTGGGTGGGGCTATTTTCTTCAGAATCTTCGTGTCGCATCCTTGAAAGATATTAAACTCAAATACCAACTTTGGTTTTTAACCGACTTTTCGTTTTTGAGTCATACTGTCCACAGACGGACAGACAGACAGACAGATATACACACATTCACAGGATTTTTTTCTCTTTTTAATGCCGGATCTGGTGTAATGGGCGTTAATATATTATCACGAAGAATCGAGATGGAATATTTACTATACCAGTATAAGCGATACGATTTTTAGAGGGTTTCTCTGGAATGTCGATCGCTAGGTGAATTCAGAGAAGTAAAATTACATCCACCGAATTTCCTAGCCCTCCACTTCAACTCACTTCTCATTTCATTTCACCTTTCATCTGTTTGTTTGTTTCAGAGTTCTAAGTGTCGGCGGGAGTTTCGGCGTGCATGGTGTTTACTGTAAGTTCTCGAGCTCCGGAACTGGAGATGTATCCGAGTCCCAGCTCCTCCTTAGGGATCTCCTCCCCAAGGGAGTGTAGGAGCCACCAACGGGGAGTTCAAATCTGTAGTCTTTAGGGACCCTGACCTCTGCTGTCGCCTCTCCCAAGGTCCTCTCACCTCACCCTCCCTCCCGGGTGGTGCTTCATTGATGGAATCGCTAATGAGATAAGGAACCTATGGGCGAAGGACAAAATAAATTTGTTCTGTATGGAATTATTCTTACAAGAACACGTGTCCTAAGTACTTCCCGGTGGCAGAGGAGCTGTGTATAAAAATGTAAAGCAATGTCGACAAATGGTGATTTCGAAACTGCTACCTGGCATCTCATTCAGCGGAGATTTTACTATAAATGTTGAATTGAGGCATGCGGCTGCCGGTGGAAGAAGGGTTAGAAAAAGTTTTCTCCTAGGAATAACAGAGGTAGAATTGGATTGCGACGAGCTATCCACGAACGAAGAAGTGCATACAGCATTTTCGGAACATGAAACGACATTTGACAGAGAAGACTGGAAGAAACTATGAAAGTTCTTAAGAAAATTGGTGTAGACTGAAGGGAGAGAAAACCAGTAAGTAATCCCTGTAGCATAATAAGAAGAAAGGATGCACCGAAGGAATATAGAGTGAAGAGGTGCACGATAGGGAAGCGCTGTCATATACTATTAGGTATGTATTTCAAGAATATGATACATGAGAGACTAGGAGAAGGAAGAAGCAAATATATACAGCTCATTGAAACATATCTCAACTATCAGAACAGCAGTAGTTGTAGTGGTGGTAGTGGTAGTTGGTAGTGACGTTAGTAACATTAAGTTAAAGTGCATTCGAATTAATATAAAAAATCTGATGTGTTGCACTCACATGACTTTCTATACTCTTGTACCAGCTATTCTTACAAACCCTTATTCCTGTATCTTCTTCATATCAGTCGAGATAAGCATTAGCAGAAGATATCTTATTACTCATTTTGTGTGACAATACAGTAGGCTTTGAATGATTGTCAAATCTTTTACAGATTTGGGATTCTGTTCTCTTTGCACGGTTAACATATAAAAAGATGAATAACGATGTTGCATTTGACGGAAGAATAAGTTCTCCAAAACTCACACAAATAACAGGAATATGTTCGAAGTGGTTCACACTAATAAAAAAAATAGACACAAATTGTGTGTTTTAGCGAGATCTATACCTTTTGTACAGTAAGAATTGGTCTATCTATTACGGTTTACCAGTTATACAAAAGTCATCCAGGGTAAATAGGACTGCATTAGTTATAGCCAGAAAATTCAAGAAATACATTTAATTTGCCATAACAATATCTCAAACATAGCATTTTAATAAAAATCGTTAGAGCCATTTTCAAGAAAACACTTTCGTAAAATTTTACTAGTAGAGTGTGGTTTAGGGTGGAGAAATTTTCATCAAAATCTTTTGCAGCATCCTTAAAAGATATTAAACTTAAATAGCAACTTTGTTTTTAACCAAATTTTCATTTTTGAGTTATGTAGTCCATATACAGACAATAATTTCTCTAAAACTGCTTTTTTGGATTCAGGGGGCCTCAAAATATATATTTCCTGTTAAATCTCGGCATTGAATTATTGTGTGGAATACTTTGTATTTTTTTCTACACGTATAGAGCAAGTAAAAATTGCTCACGCAAGTTTTGCGTGACGGTGAAATAATAATCCATTTATATGCATTCGCCAAGAAGTTAAGTGGCTCCAAATATTTGACAAAAATTGTGTTTTTTTTTTTTTTTTTTTTTTTTTTTTAATTTATTTAGAGTCGCTTTAACAATTAAGTCATATCGCGACTATTCTATGGAATACAGCGGTATACAATAAATTTAGTACAATTATTTTACCAAAAACATGAGAATACAATCAAATCAGTACAACAAGTATGTTTCATATTATATTTTCGCATGCAAGCCCGTACCTTTGAGAAATGATAACACCCTTCTGTAGTTGGATGGCGTGTTCAGAGTGGTGGATAAGTCTCCAGTGATGTGATGAAGCTGTCGTTGTGTAGCGTATTGCTTACATTCTGTGAGGAGATGTTTTACTGTGAGGCGGGTGTTGCAGACTTCACATTGTGGTGGCTGGCCTTTGCTGAGGAGGTATGAGTGGGTTAACCTTGTATGACCAATGCGGAGACGTGAGATAATCACCTGCTCTTTCCTGCTAAGAGAATAGACAGGGGAAGAATTGGTGTCTCCTTTCCTTACCATGTGTAGTTTTTCTGGAGGCGATTGATTCCAGGCCTGTTTCCATCTTGTTTTTATTAGTTTGGAGAAGTACTTTGTAATATCACGATAAGGTACTGCTTGGTGTTCATGTGTGTATGTTAGCCGACTTGCTTCTTTAGCAGCTTTGTCCGCTTCTTCATTGCCCTTAATGCCGCAGTGTGAAGGGACCCAAATGAAAGTAACTATTTTCTTTTTATTTAGAGCAATGGAATAAAGACTGTGGATATCTTGAAGCAGTTGGAGGTCAGTTGAACGATCTCTGAGACTTTGGAGAGAGCTTAATGAATCAGAAATTATAAGAAATTTACTCTCACTAGATTGGATGATGTATGTTAAAGCTTGCTTAAGTGCACAAAGTTCGCAGGAGAATATGGAATAATATTTAGGGAGTTTCAGCTGAAGTTTCTTATCTGGGGTAATTATGGCACATCCATTGTCGCTGTCCGTTTTGGAACCATCAGTGTAGATAAATGTATGGTTAGGGTAGGCATTTGTTATTTCTTGAAACAGCTGTTTATAGCAAGATGCATCTGTATGGGATTTATGGTAAGCTGTAATATTCAAATTTAGTTGAGCAGTTGGTATTCTCCAAGGTGGTAGACAATGAAACTTTCTGGACATTATGGCAGGAACTTCTATGTTATATTCTTCAATGCATTTGCTTATTTTAGATTTAAATGACATTTCTTTTTGTGAATTAGCCTGTAAACGTAGGTTGGACGTTTCTGGGAGGACGTACTGGTAGATCATTGATTCGGGTCTTGCTAAAGTTTTAAGGGCGAATTTTAGGCTCACATCTGTTCTGCGGACGTTCAATGGTGGTTCGTCGGTTTCCATTGTTAAGGCAGAAACAGGGCTGGTTCTGTAAGCTCCCAAGCATATTCTTAGAGCTGCTGTTTGAATTGTATCTAGTTTCTTTAAAACTGAAGATTTAGCTGTATTGTAGATCTGGGCTCCATAGTCGAGTTTACTTCTAATGAGAGCTTGATACGTTCGTTTGAGGGTACTGAGATCAAAACCCCAGTTTTTGCAGCTTAGGGTTTTTAGTACATTTAATCTTCTGAGGCATTCATTTCTCATATCATCAATGTGATGTTTCCAGCTTAGAGTTGCATCAAACGTTAAACCTAAAATTTTGATAGCCTTCACTGAGTCGATTAGCTTGTTATCCACGCAGATTGTGGGGTTTGGGACTTTACATGGTGATTTGGAGAAGCATATGCATTTCGATTTATGATATGACAAGTTAAGACCAGCATGATTAGTCCAAGTGTGCAGATTTTCCAGTGTTTCTTGAAGAAGTGTTGCAGTAGTAGAGGGGTTTTTCCCCTTACAAAAGATAGTTAGGTCATCTGCAAATAGTATACCTTTTACAGGTGGTGTAATACTGCTTACTATACTGTTGATAGCTATGAGAAATAGTGTGACACTGATTACTGATCCCTGTGGAACACCTCTATTAATGGATTCTTCTTTTGACATGGTTCCTTTGTAGCGAACTTTAATTTTCCATTCCTGAAGGAAGTTGTCAATAAAGTGATACAAATTACCACGGATACCGATGTTACGTATTGTTTTGAGTATGTAAGCTCGTGAAATTTTATCATACGCTTTTTCTATATCTAGGCTTATTGCCATGAGATGTTGTTTCTGTGTAAATGCAGCTTTTATTTCAGAATCAAGTATTAAAAGATGGTCAGTGGTGGATCGAAACTGGCGGAAACCATTTTGAAGTTCGGTGAAGAACTGCATTTTCTCTAGTTTCCAACGCAATCGGTTATTTATAATTTTTTCAAGTATTTTACACATAGAGCAGGTGAGGGCTATAGGTCTGAAACTTTCAGGTGAAGTAAGATCTTTGTTTGGTTTGGGGATGGGTACTATAGTTGCTGTGCGCCACTGTTTAGGAAAAGTTCTTGAGTTCCATATATAATTAAGGATTTCGTGAAAGTAAACCAGTCCATCTTGCGGTAAGGATTTTAACATTATGTAAGGAATGTTATCCGGCCCAGGGCTGGAGCATTTACTCTTTTCAAGTGCCTCCATGAATTCTGTGAAAGTAATGTTATCATTGTAGTTTTCTTGGTTATTTTCGTCAGGTTGGTAGCAGTGGGTCACCTTGCTTTCGCAAGCTTCTTCTCTTGAGGCCTCTGCAAAAGTATGCGCCAGTATGTTTGCTATGGTTTGGGGGTCAGTACTTGTAGTGTTTGTTGTATAATTGTGGAAAACTATATTATGTGTTCCATCGTAAGATCCCCGTATTTTGCGAATTTTTTGCCATACCACTCGTGACGGGGTTTTTCTGTTTACAGTGGACACGAATGTTAGCCAGGACTCTTTCTTGCTGTGCTTTACTACTTGACGTGCTTTAGCTCTGGCTTTTTGAAACTCGATTTTGTGTGTGGGGGTAGGTTGCCTTTTGTATTTATAATAGGCTTTATTTTTTAATGCTATCGCTGTTTTACATTCTTCGTTCCACCAACATACAGTCTTCCTAGAAACAGGGTATATCCTAAGAATAGTGACCTCGGCGGAATTGAAAATCACTTCTGCAAACGAGTTTACTAGTTTGTCAGTATCTGACTGACTGAAATTCATGGGGGATGTTAGATAGGATAAATTGTCAGAGACGTGTGCTCTGAACTTGTTCCAGTTTGCGCATTTTAAATTCCATCGTGGCTGACAGTTAAAACTTAAAGGAATGTTATTTGCATTAGTTAATAAAATTGGGAAATGGTCACTGCCATGTAATTGCTTGGCGACTGTCCATTCAAATTTATCTTGGATATCAGGAGTGATTAATGTTAAGTCGATTGCACTGGAAGTACCGTTGGCTGTACTGAAGTGAGTTTGTGAGGTATCGTTAAGCATATTGAGATTTTCGTTGTGCAAGAGCTGCTCCACTATTTTACCTCTTGCGTTGGTATGCTTACAACCCCATATAGTACTATGGCTATTAAAATCGCCCAGTATAATAAATGGTTTAGGAAGTTGTTGTGTTAACTCCTGCAGTGCATGTAAATCAAGTGGGCTTTTATTTGGTAGATATATGTTGCAAATGGAAATAGGTGTAGGAAGGTTTACTCTAGTGGCAATTGCTTCAAGTTCAGTTGTAAGCGGTATTGCCTGATGTTTGATGCTGTCTTTAACGTAGGTTACTACGCCGCCACTAGCATGGAGGCAGTCCTTGCGGTTTTTGTGATATTGAGTATAACCTCGTAATGATGCAACATAGTTTCCTTTGAAGTTAGTTTCTTGAATGCACATAATTGCAGGGTTATGTTTATTGATCAAGAGTTTAAGAAACTCGAAATTGCCATGGAAACCATTAATATTCCATTGAAGTAAGTTATTCATATGTTAATTTTGTTTATGGGATAAGGTGTTATATCTATGGCGATTAGTTTTCGGGACACATCGGTTTTGTTCGCTCAGAGGCATTGTTGACCTGATTAATGTATTCCAGCAGCTTTTTTTGAATTTTACTACTTCTGGTCTTTATACTACGCTCTGTATAATAGGGATAGACTTTTTGCATTGTGTTCACTAGAGATTCTAGATCTGAAGTGTATTCCAAAGCTATGGGAACAATGTTTGTTACTCCAACACTGTTTTCCATAAAGCTTTGGAACTGGCTGAAGTTTAGTGCATAATTGTGGGTGTCGGCGTCGATAATATGTTTAATTGGTCTGAGAGATTCAGCTATTGACGAAATAAGGTTTGCTTTCTTAATCTTCTTAGCCTGCTGTGAAGCGAGGAGGTGCCGCGCTTCTTTTCCATAAGCATTATCCTCTGAATCAGTTGTGCTGTTTGATATTGGTCGTTTAGGTCTTGTTTGTGTTTCCATTAGCATAGGTTCTGGGGAATTGTTGCGTTCGTCTTGAAATGGCAGGATGGGCTCAGGGGTAGAAGTGAGGTTAGGTGATTGCTGCTGTTCAGTATCTTTTCCTTTAGGAGGGGAAGGGGGACGGTCCTGGAGGTTTTTGGTAGCGGTAGGCAATTCAGGAAACATGTCTTTGTTTAAGACCTGAGGAGTAGTTTCTTGTATACCGTCAGCTTCACGGCAATGTTTTGCAAAGTGGCCTTCCTGCTTGCAGATGAAGCAGGTAGGGGTATCCGCTGTTAGGTATATCCAATATTTAGTGCCTTCATATAGGATCTGTATGCTTGGAGGTAATTTCTCCACATCATTGGGTGGAATATAAAACTGACGTCTGAAACTAAGGATATGGGAAAGTCCTGGCTCTGAAATGCCAGCTCTTAAGTAGGTAATGTTTGACATTAGTTTAATTCCATATGCATTTAGCTGAGTTTCTATGAGTGAGTTTGGTATAACTGGACACACATTTGAAAGAACGATTCTTTTGTTTGGAGTAATTAGAGGACGGACCTGAAGAGTAACATTGTTTATATTTATTTTAGGATGTTTGGTAACCAGTGATTCTGCTACTTTAGATGACGTTAGGTATATGCATATTCTGGAGTTCGAGATCCGTGAGATAAACTTTATGTTACTTGGTTCAGTTAATTTACTTACTGCGAGAGCGTAGTCTCTGATGGTAAGTCCGTCATGGGAGTCAATGATGATAGCTTCTTCTTTCTTAGGAGAAGTCTGAGTAACTGTAGCATAGCTGGAGTTTCTTGTAGCACTGTTGTTCATGGTGGTTGTGTCGACGTTGTGAGACGGTAGACTGCTGTACTCAGCAGCTGCCATTGCTTCTGATGGTGTACACTAGTTTGCTGTGTGAGGATTTTTAATAATGTCTTACTAACCCGCTTGTTATACTCGTTTAATTGTTAACATACGAGAAAGCATATTTAGTAGACTCGTTCTACTTATCCGTTATGTACGGTGAGCGTCTTTTGGATTCAGATTATTGATGTGTATCGGAGAACGTTTAAAAGTTGATTTCTTTGCTGTCACGGCCTCCTGTGATTGTGTGTTTTGTTTTCGGAAGAACGCATTATTGACAATAATGCATTGACACATATGTTATACCCTTCATGTAGATTTCCAGGCTAACGTATGGCCGCAGCTGTATCTTTCACCCTATATAGTTTGCATTAATATGGTAGCCAATCTGCCGAGTTATTCACATTAATGTGCGGAATGGGTAATGTTCCTCTAATATTAACTTTCCTCTTGAAACAGAGTAGCAAGTAACTTGTACTGAGTGGGTTTCGAAAAACATAGAGGTCTATTGTGTATCTTTCTCTACATGAGAGTTTCATGCCAAGCAACGCCAGCTGTAGATAATCAAGCTATTCCGATTCATGAATGTTTCAGTGACTTCTGAATGCAAAAGCCTCACATCTGCATGCAGTTCAGCCTTTGTGCACTAATGAACCACCGTGCCACTATATGCCATTTTCTCTCACTGCATACGACCATTATTGCTATCTACATAGGATCCTGGGTAGAATATCGTGGTTACAGAAACACAATGGAAAGACAGATTGTTAGACATTCATCTGACGCTTTCACACATACAGAACCTACTTAAGTTGTAGTTGTGTACTTACTTTCATTATTGCTGTCTCACTAACTGCAAGAAGTAAAGGCATCGTATTGTGTTTTCAGCCCCCATAGACACTAAATACGTAAATTATACGCAATATACAAAAACTAAAGGTTGATAAAAATGCAAATATAATGAATTAAAGGTTTACATGTTCACAACACAAAATACAAAGCTATAATCAGATTCAAAATTGTTGAATTCCTTGGTCGGATTACATAACAATTTCAACACTAAAAGTGCAGTATTTTTTCGGTTTTTTTCTTCTTGTTGTCCTTTGTACACTTTTGATTTAATTATAACAACTCTTATGGATTCTATAAGTTTGATTCACAAGATGACATACATTTTTATATACTTTTACCAAAATTAACTTACTAATTTGTTCTAATTAAGTGCAACTTATTCACAGTTATTTCTTAATTGTTTTTATAAATAATACCTATAAGGAGCTATTTTTTATTTTTAAGTAAACGTTTTGGGACCTACAAATTACATATTTTATACAACGGAATCTTGACAGTTCGTATAAATATACAAAGAGTAACTTAAATTTTAATTAAGAAAACCCCGAAGTGATATTTTAGCCTGTTTGGTCCAAAAACGGATTGCAAAAAGTGCACCATACCTTAAAGAATATATCTGCAAAGTTTTAATCCCCTAGGGAGGAGGGAAAACATATTTTCGATGCCATTTTTAAAGTGATGCGCCTCCATCTCTTCCTTTTAAATGGGCATGTCTGCACCTTTCATTTCAACTTTAAACTCATCTTCTCCCACAAAATTCTAGATAGAGATCTAAAAGATTTTTTCCAATATAGCTCAGAATATGGGTAATATGGAATTTTGATATTACTTATACATTTTTTTAAAATAATTAATGTGATAATGTGGTGTTTTATGACATTTTTACATTTTGCGGTATTAAAAATATTTTTTAAGAAAAAATATTCACTATATGAATATTTGCTTCCTTTAATTCGCTACAAAGCTAATAAGAGATATAATTTTAAAAATAAACTCTGTTGTTCAGCATCTTTTGGAGGAGATAGATTTTGATTATAGTCAATAAAATTTATATATATTAATTAATAAATCAGGAATGCTATTAGATATTGGAATGCAATTTGGTATACACATTTCTTTAGTTGCTAGTAATGCCTGGAAAAAAGTTTAACTTACATACTTTCGAAAATCATCTTTTTCACTTCGGTGTACCCTTAAGAGAGGGAATCTGCGTGCGGAGAGTTCCTAAAACCGGTAATGCTATTTCACAAATGGAAAATTGTTTCATCTCATTCATAATATATTGTGAGAAGGATTTTGATTTCAGCACATAAAAAAAACTAAAATGAAAAAGCCAAAGTGACTTAACATAATTCTCAATATTACGAAAAATATAACATCTCGAAGTAATAATAGAACATAATTACCTAAATAACTGAGTTTTCGTTGTTGTTGTTATGGCAGATCTCGGTTTGTGCCAAATAAAAGGTCCAGGAAAACCAGCCCATGGAGCAGCGTTTGTCCTTGAACCGAACCATTTTGGTGTCTTACAGGTCGGCGGTTATAAAGCCAGTGATGTCAATGGTGTCTGAGGCGCCTCTGACGCGACACTTATAGTGGTTTATTTTATTGGAATTTATCAAGTACTGCAGATATGTTTAGTGAAATCTGAGTAATATTTATTCCAATTCCACAATCACGTGAGTTTAAAAAGTGCGAAAGTACTGAACAAAGTATTGGACCACTAGTAACAGATATCTCGGCAAAAAATGATTGAAAAAAAAAAAAAAAAAAAGATTTTGTTGTTTAACAACGCTGTCAATTGCGAGGATCACATCAGTGTCGCCGGTGTGCCGGAATTTTGTCCCGCAGGAGTTCTTTTACATGCCAGTAAATCTACTGACATGGAGCTGTCGTTTTTAACCACACTTAAAAACCATCGGCCTGGGCCGGGTTTGAACCCGCGACCTTGGGATCTAACCAACTGAGCCACCCAGACCGACTGAGATATCTCGACAATGGCCAATGATACAAAAAGGTTGTTTTAAGTAAGTTGTGTTTTAAAGATATCTAAATAAGTATTTTGGTTTTGCGTTTACGCTTAAGTTCATCAACAACACGTTTTTTGAAAATGAGGTTATGCATTTTGATTTTGTCCAATCCGTGAATAATATGTGCACAGCATTTATCGTACACATTTGTTGATTTTTGTGGCATTTAATAATTATTGTAGAAATTTCCAGCGGTGTAAGTTGCCTCTCACAGCCACTCGTGCCCAACATCTTTGCTTTTTCTAAACTCGCACTAGTTGTTCTTCGATTGAACAGGCGTGATAGTTGCACTTTTTCTGATTCACCTACACTTTAATGAAGAGGTGCACTTTAATGAGGGACATTAAGGTATACCAGACGTATAATTACTAAATATACGTATGCTCAGCGTAAAGTAATTTATTTTTTATCCGTTGAATGGCATATAACATAACGGCTATTTCCATTATAGGATTAACGTTTCACGACTCAGATAAAGTCATGTAGCTGAAAGCTTATAACATGTGGAGTCTCAATAACCCATATCCCATATGCTGTTCGGAGAAATCATTAATGTCATTCCTCTTGTTTTTAAAATTCGTTTTGGCTAAAACCGATATTGGAATTTCTGGTGACGCACGCTGTTCAGGCCGTAATTATAAGCTAATGAAACTTTTTCCTTCCCTGAAGCAATGAAAGAATCGGGAAAAAATCGACAGGATAATGGATGTGTTCTTTGTACGTACCCACCTCCACCGCAAACCATTAGGCTTTTGCTAATACTCTAATATTCTCTCCACAAAAACAATATATTGATCGGTTGCGTAATGAACAACGCGTGCTTCTGCTTGTGCACGTGTGCGCGGTTGTGTTTTGGGTTAATCTCATTAACCGATCAAATGCATTTTATCGCTGCTGGTTCCTACCTTTGGTTGTAAATTGGAATTAGCTATTCTGTTAAATTGTGCTTACAACGTGCACTTGTGCATGATTTTAGCCCGGAGTTAACTTATCAGTGCAGCTCATTGGAGAAGTCTTGATCAATGCTCTTTGATCCCGGCTGGCGTTGTGCTGCAGATAAGCGGCATAGGTGCACTAATTATAGACAAACTGTAAATAGCCTTTATAGCAACAAAATATTGATAGCAGTTATGTCAACATACGTTACTGGTGGCAAGCGCGCCCCGATGCAGCTGGCAGTACAGCCATTTCCAAATGCTTTCCGCTGCACGTGGGACCCGACGAGGAGAGGTAAGGAGTAAAGGTTATCGAGTAGTCAGCCCAGGGCAGAGCCATCTGTCTCATCAGTTTGATAGTTATAAGCTAACGTTTTCCTGTTTAAACCGAAGTAACTATCACGGTGACTGGGTTCTTTGGGACTTTGCTGTAAAAAACAATGAATGTTATTAATTGGGTTCTAGATCACTGAAAATAGAAATGTGAGTTAAAAATATTTTCGGGAGTAGAGGCACAATAAACACTACACAATTGTATTATTGTAAACGATGTCTTAGACGATATTAACATTCCAACACACACACACGGGGTGGTACGGGGCGTACTCAGCCTCGTTAGGTCCCTGAGGGGCCAATTGAGGAGCTAGGCTGATAGAAAGGTAGCGTCCCTAAAAGGTCAAGTAGTCGCCTTACGGTCGGGGGAATCGGTCGGCGTGATGACCCCCGCCACCCCAACCTGCACTCCTAGGTAGACTTGACTGCGGCTGGAGGACGCAGCGGCCGGGCCATGAGGGTAACCTCTGCTTAGAGGGGGTGGGCTAGGGGGATATCTATTATGTCGTACCTATTAAGTGGTACCACTGAGTTCGAACTCTGGTACCGCGTGGGAATTTTCTCCCTCTAGGTCGGGGTGCACTCAGCCTCGTTAGGTCCTGAGGAGCTAATTGAGGAAGACCACCTAATCGGCCGAAAGAAACCGGGGCAATGTTCGCATCCCACATTCAGTACCGCACCCCACAACGAACAGAGGTGGGGGACAGCCGCCGGGCGGTATAGCTTGGTCCAGAAAGGGGAGTTGCGCCGCGGGTTAGTGGTGTTTACCTATAGGTTACATTATCCTTCTCTGTGAAATACAAATGTTGCCGATATCCATGTCTGTTATGGAAGATTCCCAAATTTTGTGTTGTGTTGTGTTCTTGTGACGGCGAAAGTTGTTTCTTCTTGCACTTGCTAGCTTGGCTGTAGAGCGGAAGACTTTTGTCGGGACAGTAGCGCTGTATAACGGCATTCTTCACAATGGTAGATTTATCAACTTGTATTAACCCTCACACATCCATACTGCAACCTTTGACTATACGGTTCTCCATTTTTCTTCTATGGAAAACTTGATGCTCAACTTTCTGTTTCATTGTCTCTTACAATCCCTTTTGTTACATTCTGACTTTATTCACTACTTTATTAGCACATAGGTACTACGCGCATTTAGTATTTGTGTTTTTCTTCTGGGGATATACGCGAAATAATAAACATAAATGGCTAAAGATCGAAAAAAATACAAACAAATAACATATCTAAATTGTAGTGCAATTGGAGACAAATTGTAAGCTTTTTAAGAGATTCAAATCCTTTGCTCTACATACAGTACGTTATGAAAATAAGCTTTCGTAAGAATAGTTTATAGAGAGAGTGATGAGTACGTTCATCGAGTTCTTTACCAGCCCTCAGTTGAGATAAAGAGCTTTGAATCTGTTCTTCTGACTAAAAGACATGTGTCAGCCTTGCAGGGGTTTCTGTTAAAATTCTATGCATTTGCAGCTGTTATAATTTATGGCGCGGGAAGGCTCAGTTGGAGCATTTATATTTTTGTAATTCCATTGGTATATAAATTAGCTCGGTCAAGTTTTTGTAGCAAACTCTACGAAAACAAATGCTGCTGGCGTCGAGTACTTTAAAGCTATATCTGGAGCAATGTGTGGTAGATAACAAGTGATTTATGAGTTTTGCTGGTCGCGGAAAAGAAATGAAGTGGTGAACATGGGCACCAGTTGCCCAGAGCACAGATATTAACCTTGCACTTTACAACAACACATTGCCTGGTCTTTGTGGTACCCTAATAAATCAATCTGGTGGGGGTAAAAGTCCCTGACGTCACTAGAGAGAAAGTTTCTTGTACCTCAGCTTGTTTGCTAATTGCTAGTTTAATCACGGGCTCAAAGTTGCAGGAAAAGAGGTGGGTGCTGCGACCCTCAAGGGGGTTAGCCCTTACCCGTGAGCTATGGCACCGGACGCTTTGATTTATTGTGGTTTCGTTTAGCTGATCTGACTGACCCTCCAGTCCAAAGTAACGGAATTAAGGCAACTTGGCAACTTTGCTCTGGAGAATTCTGACGAAGAACATATGAGAATAAGGAGATATTGGCAAACGGCGACTGGGACAATTTCAGGGTCTGAACAACCTCAAGTATTGATGATGCTGCTTCAATGGCTAAGTATCTAAGGTAAATGTTAACCGTTGTAATGTCAATAAAGGTACTGGCGTGGGAACTTTTCTTACTCTGGGAGATCTGACACGGGTGCGCTCAGCCTCGTCGGGTCCCAGAGAGGCCAATAAAGAGGCTACTTGATAAAGAAGTATGGTCGCGAAGGTCGCAAAACGGGCGGAGAGGGCAACGGGCACTGACCACGTCCCATCTTCCAGTTCTGCAGCCCACTCATGACGCCTTTGAGGGGTCAAAGGTGGGTGACGAAGCGGGTGGGTGCTAAACCTTATCGTGCGAACAGCTGTTGTGCTAAGGGTTATTATTGTTACTGCTACTGTTGTTGTTATTGTTATTGTTATTCTTCTTCTTCTTCTTCTTCCTCTTCTTCTCCACTTCATGGCGTAGGCAGTCAAGTGCCTGTTCCGCCTTGTTCTCCCACCTTTAGGTTGATAATGTATTATTTGCTTCGGAAATATGGTATCTGGCATTCTTTTGACATGATCCTTCCACTTTTGTTTGTAATCTTTTAGCCTGTCACTTATATTATAAATTCCTAACTCTTCTCTTATACTTTCATTCGTTATTAGGTCTCTTCTGGTACATCCCTTCACACTTCTTAAGAATTTCATTTCTGAGGCCTGTATTTTACTCTGTTGCTTTTTAGTTAATGTCCAAGCCTCACTTCCATATGCTAGTATAGGTGCAGCCATAACTTTGTAAAACTTTAATTTTGTTTCTTTGCGTACTTTGTTTCTGAATGTCCTATTTATTATTCCACACACTCTTTGAAATTTGGATACTTTATTGTCCACGTCATACTCCCTGTCATTATTATTATTATTATTATTGTTATTGTTATTGTTGTTGTTGTTATTATTATTATTATTATTATTATTATTATTATTATTATTATTATTATTATTATTATTATTATTATTATTATTATTATTATTATTATTATTATTATTATTATTATTATTATTATTATTATTATTATTATGTATTATTTATTAAGGACTTAGGAAAATCCTTACAAAAAGTTATGAAGGATGGTCCTGGCGGGATTTGGATCACAGACCTCCCGCATTGCTTGGTATATGCAGAGGAAGTATTGAATTTCACGCAAAAACTCGATATAATGTTTCACCCAAAGTACACTTTTAAAAAAAGGGTGCGTCAGCATGTGTATGTGTACAACATAACTAAGAAACACATAGTTCATTGTCAAACTTTTTATTTAAGTTCAGCAACTTCCAGGAATGCAACATACATTTTCAACAAAATCATTCACCGAAAATTACTATCAATTTCATATGTGTACGGTTTACTACCTCAGAATTCTTTTGCTTTTTACCAGTTATGACTAGATCATTTGTATGTTTAGTCAGTGTTGCCGAAAAGTAAGTAATTTACTAATATTATAATCGCCTAACATCAAAACTTAAAATGGAGGATAGCTCAAAATGGTTTGGTGATGTATCAAATGATGAAACTGAAACAATAATTCAGAATGTGTACCAATTAATATATTAAAATATAGAAAGAGAGTGTGGAATCAATTCAGTGACATTTGTAATGAACGGGGTTACGAACTCTTATTAGATATTTCAATTGAAATTTCTATTCTGAAATTTTGGGCGATCAACATGAGAAAAAGTAATGGACAAGAATACAAAGTATAGCTTGAAAACAGCGTGGTACGCAGTTATTAAAAAAGGTGACATTTATTATTGATTATCAACTGATTATCTGTTATCACAACATGAGATTTCGTCTTCCTCAGTTGGTAGTACTGAGTAAGTTAAACTGCACCAACCGTAACCAGAATATTTTCGTTTATGTTTCTTTTTTATATAATTTAGCATTTTCTGGTCAAATATTTGGAGTATAGTACTCAAATTGACTGTTTATTTGTGAAATAGTCCAGATAAATACATTGGACAGTCTGATCTACAAGGAATTTATTGGTTACGTCAGGGATGTTATTATTTGTGACAGTTTCTTGTTTTTTTCTCATTTTTGTTTGTGTGTGTGTGTGTGTGTGTGTGTGTGTGTGTGTGTGTGTGTGTGTGTGTGTGTGTGTGTGTGTGTGTGTGTGTGTGTGTGTTCATACTGGCTAACAATCATAGTTAAACCAACGAAGGTTTGATATATTTGCATGATAAAGAACTTATAGAGAAGGCCATGTAAATGCAGCACATCAGACGTTTTTCTCCAAAGCAATGGGTTAATTAAGTCAATGCGAAAACTTGTATGTCTTAATGCAGAGGTGAATAAGATTAAAAATATTAAAACAAAACCTGATCTACTGCAAACTGTGACAGTGAATAGAAATTAATCAGTCACGCTGTTCTGTAGGTCAATTGAGGCTCCCAGGAATGTCTTCATGATCCTTAGTCCTCAGTTTAGGATATATAGGAACAGAGAGACAGAGATGGAGCATATAACGCGGTAATGGAAATTGTGTTAAACTACAAGGATGAGACGAACATATTCAAGTGCCACCAAGTTTAATTTACGGCTATTCAAGCGAAAGCGAAAGCTGTTTGAAAGGACAAATCACTGTATCATTCTTAGGCGAAGTTCGGTTTTTAACGCATGAAAGGAACCTTAAAGCATTTATATACTCAGCGATTTCCACCCCCCAAGAAGTCAAAAGGAACCGAAAATGAGATAAGAGAGAACGGAAAAGGCATAAAATCTTATATATAGCACTCCATGAGTTTCTCTACGCATTATTCTTATAGTTCTTGTTAATATAAATTTATATTCATTACATATTTCATTCAATATTCGTTATATATATATATATAAGAATGAAGTAAGCTAAAGCCAAATTCAGATTTTTTCAAAACCACTATGTGACGACTTTGTAATTCCAAATAGCTGAGAGCAAAACAAACAAAATCGTTTAGTATTTGAGAAAATTCACGATAAGAGGGAGGTTTCGATTTTCAGCTGACGTGGTATGGGTGCTAGACCCTTTAGTAGTTGTGGTGCCATTGAAGTACGCCGGGTTGAAGATTCTAGCAGGAGGAATTTGATCGGATTGGGTTGGACTCGGCGTGACAGTGGTTACCGATACCCATGGGTGATTTGGTACGTCTGGGCGACGCTCATACGGGATTATGAGATACCTCTACGTTTTCTGGCACTCATCTGGAGAGTTAATAGACGTTGCTAGTTACAGTCGATACCACCGATGTCACGGTAGTCTTCCCTAATGAATTTATACGCATAAGTAACGCATCTACTTTCAACCTGGTGAGAGCAGGGGTATGGTATGTAAAAGAGACACTATCCCTGAAAGAAAAGCCCTACGGAGTCTTCAGTTCCCTGGGTGCCGAGGGGCGGGTTCCCACGCATAATTTATGGGTAAAAGGAAAGATTGATTGGAAACGTTCCAGTTCTAAGCGCCATTTAGAGGACGAAGGAATACATGGGAAGAATCTACAATCTTACCAGGGAGATAAGTTCTGGTGAGATTCCAACCTCGGAATTCCCTTTCACGAGTCCATGCTTTAACGACCTCGGTCACAAACTCTACCTCTCTATTCAGAAGGAGTGAAAAGAGAGGAAAATAGGGAATATCCTGATAGTGTAGCATAAAAAAATTAGGAATTATACAATAAGCTTCTGGTTACTGAGACGTTATGTATCCTTCTGGGGCTCGATTTCATAAAAGTCAACACCTGAGAATGATTTTCAGTCAAGCTGAACTTAGAATTTTGATTAAGTAAACCTTGATCTAAGTTCACGGGATATTGATCTAAGATCAAATCTCACTGGTGAATTAGTTAACTTGATTGAACTTAGATCAGCAGAACTGCAGAAGAAATAAATAAATGGTGCATCTTTAAATAAAATAATCAGATAGTAGGTAATGCATGTTGTAATTATTTGAATAATAGAAGCATTGTTTCACATTTGAGTTGGTATATCCACAAAAACAAAATTTTGCAAGAGAATAAAAAACTGATTACTTCCAACCTAGGACATTTTTCACAAATCGTAAAAAGTGAGACTTTCCTCTAGAAACATTAATAAATTTAATCAATTTGCAATTGTGTTCTTCAATTTAAGGAAAATGTCTTGGAATAAAATATGCTTTGATATAATAGTTGGTAAAAATATAAAAACACAAACGATTAATAAGGTAAATACATAATTAGCCTCAAATTAAAATCCCCAGCGACTTCCTTCCATCCAGTTTCTTTATGAGAAACTGAAAGGGTATTGGTCTCTCTTCCCCTTTATTTCACTATATGTTTGTGCATTTCAATTACAACATCCGCCACTACTTCTTTCCTTTGCCTGTGAAATTTTAGGACCTCTATTTAGTATTAGTTTTAGCCATTTTCCATGGTACTGCGACTTGTCCATCGCATCCGAAGCTGAAAAACAGGTGATTCTTGATGCCCGGTAACAGTGATTTTCAGCTGTTTTAGGACTTTACCAAATATTATATTGCGACCTACATTGAACCAGTGTTCTACAATGCGATTCTGCTTGATCTCAGTTCATGTATTAACTTTAGATTACATATGATCTCCAGTCAGCGACATCTATGCAACCGGGCCTAGATGTAAGAACTTTATAATAAAAACGATAAGTTCTTCTTGCCCCAAGGAAGAGTAGAAGGATTCTCTCCGACAACACCTTGAGTATTTTCTACGCCACTCTTGGAACTATATTGGTTTCGGATCCTGAAGGGAGGAGGGATATATCTGATTTCACCTGATATGAGATTCAGAGTGAAGAACTTATTCCACAGACCTTATTTCCCTGCAAGGGGAGAATGGAAAGACACAAATATCATATTGAAAAGTGAGGCAGAGAAGTTCATGTCTTATGACAGCTAATCAGAGGGTATCGGTTATAAAATCAGGTGTATACTCTCATTTTATATTTAAAAAATCTGATGTGTTGCACTCACATGACTTTCTCTACTCTTGTACTAACCATTCTAACAATCTCTTACTCCTATATCTTCTTCGTATTAGTTGAAATACACTTTTGCAGAAATTATCTTATTGCTTATTTCCTTCCAGGTGCAAGAGGAATATGGGAATGCAGAGGCTTTGAGCAATAGTCAAATCTTTTCAAGCTTACAAAGTCCGTTCTCTTTGCACGGTTAACATACAAAAAATGAATAGCGATGTTCCATTTGACAGAAGTACTCGTTCTTCAAAACTTCCACAAATAACGAGGAATATCTCCGAAATGGTTCACTACACAAAAAATTTATTGAGACATAAATTGTGTACTTTAGCAATATATACATTTTTATATAGTAAAAGTTGGTCCATCTCTTATGGTTTACCACTTATGCAAAAGTCATCCAGAGTGAATACGACTACAGGGGCTATAACCAGAAAATTCAAGATATACGCTTTATTTGTGATAAAAATATCTCAAAGTTTTGGCATTTTAATCAAAATCGTCAGAGCCATTTTCAGAAAATCAAAATTTTCAAAAAATTTTAAATGTAAGGGGTAGTTTAGATTAGAGCAATTTTCTTCAAAATGTACGTGTCGCATCCTTGAAAGACATTAACCTTAAATACCAAGTTTGGTTTTTAACCGGCATTTCGTTTTTGAGTTATGCTGTTCACAGACTGACAGACAGACAGACAGACAGACACACACACAGAGACATACATACACGGACATTTGTCTAAAAATGCTTTTTTTTGGGTTCAGGGGAGAAAAACACATATTTCCAGTAAAATTTTGACATCGAATTTTTGGGTGGAATACATTACTTCCCCTACTTACCAGTAGAGAAAGTAAAAAATGGGAAAGTTTAAATGAGTAACAAGGAACTTTTTGGAAGTCGTTATCTTCACAAAAATTACTTGATAAAAATAACTGTGCTTTAGCAAAATACACATACTGTTAATGTAGTAAGGGTTTCTCTATCTCTTCGGGTTTACCAATTATGCAAGAAGTCTTTCAGAATGGCTTCAAACGTATCCCCTTAAAATTCAATATATACATGAAAATATATGTATGAAAATATCTTTAATCAAAATTGCTAGAGTAATTCTTGAGAAAATGACAATTCTAATGTAAAATATAGTTTGGGATGTGGGATTCTTTTTAAATATTCGTATTTAATCTTTGGAATATCCTGGTGCCTTTCGTTTTTCATCTATGCGTTCACAGACATATTTTTTCCAAAAATGCTTTTTTTTTCAGGCAATCTGAAAACAATTATTTCTGCTGAAATATTGGTGTCATATTTTGTATGAAATTCAACACTTTCGGATTAGGCTTTTCTGAATGAATTGTCTGTTAAAGACCAGTACGATACAATTCTTACTTTCCCTAACAATCAATTCATATTTCTTAATCTTTTAGAAACTATTAGCAAGCTTTCTGTTAAACTTGGAGGAATTCTTTCGTTAAAAATTCTGTTTTATATATAATAAAACATAATTTATCTGGATCTCCGGATTATCCAGGATAGATTTGTAGATTTTTTTTTTTTTTTTAAATTTAATGATCATCTTAGATAATACATTTAGCCATGATAGCAAGAGGTACGCACAAATATTCGCTTTTTGGTTTGATTCAATGTACTGTTCCTACATAAATTGTACAATAAATTATGTAATTTGTACTGTACTGCACTGCAAAATGCTACCTGTTGAATTGTAGAAAGAGTCAGACTGCTGACGCGATGTGACTATAAATAGCGCCGCAAGAACGCATTGACCTTGATCACTACACCTTCCTCACCTCCTCAGTTTTCTTACTGTTTTCAAATTGCGCGAGTCATTAAGTTTATCGTGTGTGATTCAACTGGATTGTTTTCGTGTCTTATCAAAGTGTTGAAAGTGAAATACAGTGTATAATTTTAAAATGACATCAAAGCTAAAGTAGGTCGTGGTTTCAATGGATAAAATAGCTGGACACTATTAAAGGATAAGCATTGAAGAAAATAGCTGCGAAATTAGGAGCTGCTGACAAGCGTTATGGCGTACTTGGGGCTTCAGCCGACACCACTCTAGCTCAAGTATTAATGACAGTGACCCTGCTTCGCTCTTTGTTAAGATATGATCAGATCTTTTATGATTAAGACTTCTATATTTTTTAATGTCTTGTAAACAGTGCATATTATGTAACTACATATATTATTTTAAAAATAAAAAATGAGAAATGTTCAATATAAAGAATTCTGAGAATGGGACACTTCCTGTGTTCTAATTAAACACGTTTCTCGGTAATCATTAAAGTTTTTCTTTTATAACTATTCTCCTTCCCTAGCACTAATATCTATGTATTTTTGTGGGGCTCATGGAAGCCTGAAGCGTGTATTCTAATCTTTGATGAAATACGAGTATTATTTTATTATTCATCTATTAAAACAGACCATTGGAAGAAATAATAAGAAAAAAATTAAAACAATTCTGTTGAGAAACTGTATTTACAGAGCTAAAATCACTTTGTGATGATGCCGTATTTTCTTTTTTATTCTTTTTTGCGTTAGTATTACAATTAGAGGATTGTTTCCTTATCGCGTGGGTAGCGCTCCTGCTTACCAAGCGGCAGCTCCGCGTTTGATTCCCGGTACCGAAAGAAACAAAGAAAGAAGAAAAAAAGAAGGAAAGAAGGGGGAAGGCGGGAAGGGGGAAGGGAGAAGGAGGGAAGGAGAGAAGGAGTGAAGAAGTGAAGGAGAGAAAGAGATGAGAGAAGGAAAATACACGGTACCAGGAAAAAGTACGAATCAGTTGGGGAATTCAATGTCATACTGGCAAGTTGGCCATAGTAGCTTAGTGGTTAGAGCAACTGCACATGAAGCGGTAGATCCCTGGTTCAAATCCCGGCTATGGCATTGGATTTTTTAGTCGTGATTCCACCTCTTGAACATTCTTATATTCTGCAATTTTGGATGCTAGTTTTATATGTGAATTCAAAGTAAAAATGAGTGAGGAAGTGCTGATGCTCTTATCTTAAAAAGAGATGGAATACTGTCATAGAAGGATACCTAGAAGAAACTGTGTAGGGTAAGAAGAAAATTGCTGATCTAACACTTAGGGTAGAAATTTCAATTATCTAAAGGCAAAGTTGTAAAACACAATACTTCTGATGTTTGAGAAAATGTGTCTCCAGTAAGTATTACAAATTATACTGGTCTTAATATTATCATAACTATCAAATAGGGGAGAAATATTTTGTTTTAATGCATATTACTTTCAAGAAAAATAAGGTATAGAAAATGATCACTAAAGTGTATTTTACGTTGTATCGAACTGTATTTTATGTTCTGACAGCATATATTTAATTACCTAGCAGCTACAATTTAAAGCATTACTGATTTACATTGTAGTAGATTTAATGTTTTAGGTAGTTGGTTGCTTTCAGTTATATCATATTAATAGAACTCTTCTGAAGCGCAAGTTGTTACTTCTTTTCATCTCCTAGCACAGTAAACTTGCGAACACTTTGTATTCACAAGAAAGCGTGATCTAGATAGGAAAATCGAAGTAACGGCTGGAAATAGACTCACGTTGGCGCTCTAGCCACTGAGCTACCGACTTCTTCCTGAATGTGCTTCGAATTCTGAATTAGTTTCCATTGATTGCGCTAGTGTTTTATTCTGTAAAGGAAGGTTAACCCAGAATGCACGGACAGCTAGAGGAATCTTCATTTCAGCTTGAGAGGTAATAGTCGACCTAAAAAGGGAAAGAAAAATGAAAATGAAGAATGAAGCACTAGAGCAAACGACCCCTAAGATGCTCTTTATAATCAGTGTGGCTAAACAACTCACTTAAGAGCATTAATATACACGTAAGAGTATGTCAGTATTGTAGTGTAAACATAACCTAAACCATTACATCTATAGGTAACCATAATGTTTGCGCTGCACACTGTACAGCACTTGGGGTAGAACATACATGTGAAAATCAAGTTTGTGGGTCAAAAGTTGGATATGCGACATCCATGTAAATTAATACACAGAAATAATAATTTTGGTTTACTGATGTTCAGTTAGGTGCACTTATTTCGAAAACCGTCTGTTCTAATGAGTTTAAACTTATAGTAAGCCCAGAAAACAATATTTCTGGCAAAATTAGTAGATTAATTTTTAAAAATGTAAATTTTATAGTGCAAATTACTGTTTTGCAGCTCCGAAAAATTAAGCACCTTAGATGTAAAAGTTTTGGAGCAGATTGTGCCTATATGTAGAAAGTTATAAGCTACGAGGAAATGCAAAAAGCTAAAAGACTAGAAGAGACATGTCCGATGCAACATGTTATTTAAATCCAATTTTAATAGCTATAAAATGTACAGCAAAGTATGCGTTATGTAAGTATACGAAACAGAAGGGATTGCAACAGTGAAAAATCTGGTGTGTTGCTCTCAGACGACTTTCTCTATTCTTGTATTAACTATATTCTGTTCTCTTTGCACGGTTAATATGTAACAAATGAATAACGATGTCCCATTTGACGGAAGTATCAGTTTTCCAAAACTCACACAAATAACAAAGAATATCTCCGAAATGGTTCATTCGATAAAACACTTTTTTAAAGTAAGATTTGCTCTATCTCTTACGGTTAACTAATTATACGAAAGTCATCCAGAGTAAATAGGATCTCATGGGTCATATTCAGAAAATTCAAGATATAGGTTACATTTTTCATCAAAATATCTAAAAAAATATGGTCTTTTATTCAAAATAGAGCTATTTTCAAGAAAATGAACATTTTCGAAAAACTTTCTATGTAAAGGGTAGTTTAGAGTGGGGCAATTTTCTTTAAAATCTTCGTGTCACATCCTTGAAAGACATTAAACTTAGGTACCAACTTTGGTTTTTAACCGACTCTTCGTTTTTTAGTTTCGCTGTCCACAGACTGACAGACACACACAGACCTTTCTCTAAAGATGACTTTTTTGGATTCAGGTGGCCTAAGAACACATGTTTCCGGTGAAATCTCGACATCAAATTTTGGGGTGGAATACAATACTTCCCCTACTTACCAGTAGAGAAAGTAAAAATGATTCTTTTTGACCTCAGAAAAATACAATGTCCTTAGGTGTAGAATAAGTCCTATTATTTTTATGTCAACCTATACTTTCAAAGATGGCTGTTGCATTTTCGTTGAACTTACTTTAATTTACATTCTTAAACTATGTAAACCTGATTTGGAATGAACTATTCTCATGGATATTGTGAATCGGATGTGTTTCACTCACATAAATTTCTCCACTCTTGTACTATTCTTACAATCGTCGTCATCGTCATCATCGTCATGATCGTCAGCCTCATACTTCTTCCCATCTTTTTACTGCTCTTCATATTGGTTTGTAACCTATTTGTAAGACTGCAATGGAATGCGACAGCTATCCATTCTTTGCAAATGACCTTTCCATTTTTCTCTGTTTACTTGTATCTTTATATAGCTAATTCTTCCCTTATTTCTTCATTTCTAATGCAATCTAATCTTGTACATCCTGTTACTACTCGGAAATATTTCATTTCTGCCGCTTGTATTTGACTCCAATCTTTGCGTCCATGTCTCCGATCCATACAGTAAAACTGGAAAGGCCATTGTCTTATAGAATTTTAAATTTGTATCCTTTCGTTTTTTCAAGGCATGAGCTATTATTCCACAAATATATTTGACTTTACTCACTATAGTGCTTATTTCTTCGTTGTTTGTTCTAAATGCCACATTACAACACAAATAATTAAATTTTCCCACCTGCTCTAACAGAAAACACTTATTCCACTATTACCTAAGTTTGTGTTAATCGAGATAAGCATTACCTTATTGCTAATTTTCTTGGAGGCGTAAGGGGAATATCAGATACAGTAGGTTTTGGTTTAAACGATAGCCAAATACTTTGAGAGCTGGTTGCTTTGTGTCTATGAAATTCCGGTATCTTTGCATAGCGCAAGAGATTAAGAAAGAAAGAACAGGACAGAAAATAAAATAAACTAAATAACACATTCCTATTTACGAAGACTATAAGTATTGGCACAGCCAAACAAATAACAAGGAATATCTCTTATATGGTTCACTCTTCAAAAAAATTGTATTATATATTCTCGCCGTCCCTGGAGTACTAGCTGGTATTTCAAAACTCTCCTTTGTTTTGTCCATACGTTTGTCAGCAACTTTTTCTTGTTGTTTCATTTCCATAAAGTATGTGCCACACTGTTGCTTTATTACATCATCTTCAACAAAACAATATTAATGAGTTGAGGGAGAGAAGTGTCTCATGCGGTAACACACTTGGGAGATCCTGGGTTCGATTCCTGGTGACCACAAAATGTGAAGCTTTTTTTTTTCCTCGGTTTTCCTTGGTCCAGGCATGTCAAACAGCACTCGCCAAGTGTGAAAATTTCCCTCCCTTCAAATCGGAGAACGAGAAAAACAAAGCGAAAACCGGCTCTACTAGCGCGTGCTACTGCAGTTAGGGAGGGGTGGACTCCTCTCTTCACACCCTGGGAGTGATGTTTGACATGCCTGCCTTGGTCACTAGGAGAGTGTTGTCTTAGTTACTCTCCTTTCCACGATTTCCCGCCCCTCCATTCTTTCCGGATCTGTATTGCCGGCATGGGGACGGCACTGTGGCTGGCTGTCCTCGCGGGGAGGGGAATGAGGTGTTGAAACCCATGAGACTAGCGTGGCTGCTCAAAGAAACCTGGTGCCGAGATGAATATTGAGCACACATTAAGGACCCCACGCTGCCTCGCGCCCGTTGCTCTGGGTTCCGTAGCACCCACCTGGGTACACCCATCTCCTCGCTCTGTCTTAGGGTCTGACATACAACATGTGGTGCTCAGTGTGGAATCCAACAATGCCTGGAGGACTGCATGTCGCAGAGAATGAGTGGACAGTTGGAGCGGCAGATACAATGTGGATAGTGGAAGTGGCATATGGCCCTAATCGAGCGAGATAATTCGATTTTATCTGAGTAACACTAAAGTCCGGCGCAGTTCTCGCTGACAAGCTTTCGTTGCGTTACATCTACCTATCCACCTACCTATTAATGAGTGGATTCTATTTGATTAATAGTGCCTTGTACTTAAGTTATAAAAGGAAACAAACTAATATTATAATCTACTTAAGTTTAATGTATTCTTAAGAAGTTTCAGCATATGAATTACGCAGCTGTACCTTCCCTGGGTAAAATATAACACCCTTGGAGAGAACGCAATATAGGACAGGTTTATTCGTAATGGAGCTGTGACCCTTTTAGAATTGCATGGAATAAATGAGAGAGGACAGATTCCCCCTAATTGCAAAGAATTACCAAGCAAGAGGACCACGAGATGGATGTCCTGGGAATTATTGGGCTGAAGTTGTGTGAAGTACCGTGCACTTTTCTAGTGTAGTGAAGATTATGTTAATGTACATCAAATGCCACCAACCAGCTCCTAATAAAGAATGCAACTCATCCCACTTCCATACATGCAAAACAAAAGCGTAGCCAGAAGTATTCTTCTGTCATGACTCTACTAGCAGTTCACTTAAAACAGCAAGCTTAATATTTTCTCTTAGAATTTTTACCTTAAAGCTCCAGAAGGGAGAATTTATGCTTGTTAGGTAATAATGAGAACGAGTCCTCTCCTTGTGAGAAGGGGCACTTCTTGGCAAGAGGAGGGAATTCCTCCACTCTCCCCGGTTGGGTACAAATTTATTCTGAACTTAATTTTTTCAAGCACATGGCGTTCTGTACCTTATGCAACTTATACCATTACTTCATTATGTTTATTGAAGCAACTCAACTTCTCATATTTTGGATTACCAAATTTTACAAATGAAACAAATTAATAATAGTGTTACTAGACATTAGACAAAAATGTAAGTTTTAGTTTAACAATTTGAGGACAGGATATTCGTGACAGTATTAATATTACTATGGTTTCACACAATAAAAACATTCATATATAGATCATGAAAAAAAAATATCTTATTTGCAGTTTTAATGGTGAATTCTGTGATTTTTTTCATCCATTTGAATATTTCAGATATTTCGCTCATTTTGGTGTAAGGTTCTAAGAGATACGTTAATCGAAAATAGGCCAAAATTATTATTGAAAACAAAGCTGCATGTAGTTTTTAGGCTTCCTAATCTTGTTTAACTTCAATTTCTGAAGAATTAATAATTTTCTACGCATATGCCCCTTAAGTGTGAAAGTTATTGTATAATGTGCTGACATTTTTATCAAATATTTGCAACTAATTAAGCTTTATTTTAATGAAAATGATCTTGTATACCAGACATACTAATTATTTATTTTTAAATTTAAAGCTTATTATATTTTCAATTAAATTCTAGGTGTTTTATTAACAAATCATAACTTTCCTTGTGATGAAGTGTATGTTTGTTCATCAGTCAACTGTAAGAATACTGCTGAATATGCCTTAAAATTCAGCTAAATATCTTAAATAGTATTCTAGATAATGCGTTATTTATTAACATTGCAGAGATAAGGCATTTCGACCTTAATATCCAAATAAGGAGCATTAACATATAGGAGTATTAACAATTTTCCTTATGTTGGTAGTTGGATGTTTCAATTCTTTTCGAAAGCTTGCAAAAAGAGCTGTGTCTCGGGCACCTACCTTAAGACCAATAATTTCGATATCATACAACTGGTATTTATTTTTATAAAAGGTAGCTGCGCAGACTGTTTGACTTACATCGGTTGACTGTGCCTCATTTCTACGAAGTTACGGTCTGTTGGAAAATTTATGTTCTAAATATCACTAAACACTGCACTAAATCCACACTCGTTCCTGAAGTGTCACGTTTATTACACCCTATTCATTTTCAGACAGTTTTCATTAGTCCATGTCATTAATTCTTGCAGACCGTAGCAAAATATTTTATCCAAAAGTGCCGCTAAACGAAATAATTTTGTAATACCGATTTACAAATCGTCCCCTGGTACTTTGATCCACTCTTATTTCTTAAATTCTAATAGTATCTACACATAGCACTATATCGTTTATGATTCAGACTCCAGAAACAAGAATACTATTCAAAATTGTAAGAAAAATCTCTTGTGTTGCACTCACATGACTTTGCACTAACTATTCTTATAAACCCTTATTCCTCTATCTTCTTCATGTTACTCAATTGTATAAATTATCTTATTGTACATTTTCTTACAGATGAACATTGGAATACAGTAGGCTTTGAGCGATAGTCAAATTTTTAAAGCTGCTCACTAAATGAAGGATATGAAATACCCTTCCCTTTACACGTCAAATATATAAAAAGTGAATAACAACCTTCCATTTGAGAAAAGTATAGGCGTGTTGCAGAACTCAGACAAGTAACAAGGAATGTCTCCAAAATGGTTCACTTCATACACACAAAAATGCATTTGGAAATAAATTGTGTTTTAACGAGATATGCATTTTTTGTATACTAAGGTTAGATCTATTTCTTACGGTTTTCCAGTTGCGCAAAAGTCATCAAGAGTAAACAGACTAAAGGAGCTATAGCCAAAAAATTCAAATCATACACTTCATTTTCCATAAAAAATATCTCATATCTAGGCAATTTTAATCAAAATGGTTAGAGCCATTTTTGAGAAAAACAAAATTTTCGAAAAATGTTTTATGTGAAAGACAGGGTGGAGGAATTTTCTTCAAAATCTTCGTTTGCGTCCTTGAAAGATATGGAACTTAAATACGAACTTATTTTTAGCCGATTTTTCGTTTTTGAGTTACGCTATTCGGCGGCGCCGTGGCGAGCGGTTAGACCGTTTGCCTACCACCTAGACGGTTTGGGTTCGATCCCAACGACCCGCGTGTGGTATTGGTGGTGGACAAAGCGGCATATTGGTGGGTCAAAATGGGGACGTCTCATGTATGTATCGGCAGGCGTGAGAGATCATCCATTTGTGTTACATTACTGACTGTATACCAACTTACTAGTATTTCGTTTTTCTAGTTAACGCGATAAACGATCGCAGCGCTCGATAACCAAGGTCAATAAGCCTCATCGCTTTGCCAGGTAGTACATGTTGAGAACCCTAGGACTAAATTCTTAGGTAAAAATAACATTTTCAATTTTTGAATATCATATAAATATTCTATAGACACCTGTGAATCATTTTGACCAAACACTTTTCCTACTGTTATTTTTAAAAGTCCAGCGAGATGTTTTTAAGACATCTATGCACTTGTAAATTTGCATACATAATCTCAAACGTATTATCTAAATAATAAAATCTGCATTTGATGATTGCTTTGTTCTTTGGCTGACAAAAATAGTTCATACTGAAATGAAAACAAATTTTAACATTGACAGTTTCATAAGAGAAAAAATGTATTTCTCTGCAAGAAATATCAACTTCAATCAAATAATTTAATTTATTTGCAGTTTACTTAGTGTCAGAAAATGCCACTATTATACTTCGCTGAAAAATGTGAGGGCACTTTTAAAAACATTCATTTTTTCGATAGTTAAAAGTATGTAATTCAGTTATTTGAGAAACAGAGTTAGAACAGAGAGGTTTTGTACATTTCTTTCTTTATTCATATTCACATTGGCAGTTTTCAAGAAAACAGATGTAAAATTAAAAAAGTTAGAACATTCATTCCAATGTCCCTTAACTGTAGCTGACGCGATGTATGCAAATATTGTGGAGGTGCAACGTGGATTACTGTGGCGTGTGGGAAGCCAATTTTCCATTTGATGACCGTGCTCGAAGTTATACGGGGTGTTTAAGAAAGTGTCCGATATTGCTACGGAAGTTGGGATTGTTCACAACTAGAATAAACATTCCTATAAACATATGTCCGGAAACAAACATGTTGAGATATGAGACATTTTATAAAAATGTGCACTGTACCCACATTTTTATGGTTTTGGCATACACCAATGTGTTTAAATGTCTCCATAGCCAGAAAGCCAATGGGCTAAGGTCCGGCAAACGGGGAAGCCATGCTCCTGGACCTCCTCGACCATTCGATCGTCCATTAAATGTTTGGTTTACGTACCAGGATCGCTTTACTCCCAATGTGTGGGCAGGAATTGTGGGTGACAGACTCCTAGGATCATACATTATACCGAACAGATTAACAGGTTCTGTATATCATCGATTCCTGAGAGATGAGTTACCCGTGCTTTTGGAGGAGTTGTGGGAAGACGATGAATGTGGTTTGTGCATGACGGGGCATCGCTCCATTTTGTACGCACCGTGCTACAATACTTAAACCAAAATTTTAATGGACGGTGGATTGCTCAACGAGGTCCAGTAGCATGGCCTCCCCGTCGCAATACCTCAATCCATTAACTTTATAGCTATGGGGATATTTAAAGAGATTGATGTGTACCAAACCTATAAAAATGTAGGGAATGTAGGGAAATTTATTCTAGTTTTGAGCAATCCCAACTCCTGTTGCAATATCGGACCGTTTTGAAACACCCTGTATATTCATATATGAGTAATCTAGAACTGTGCATGTAAAATACAACTCCATTGCATACGCAAAAAGGTAAACATATACACCACCTCCTCCTTACTATTCAGACTCCGGCTATGAAGGCCAGTAGAATGTCTCCCAAAGCTGCGGGAACGGCATAAATGGAACTCAGTGTGCAACATGGTGTCGTAAAAGAATAATAAAATTTAAAAAAAAAAAAAGTAAGGAAACAACTTAGAGTTGATACAGAACTGCCTGCTCTCCAGCGTCAACAGTGACTAATCCATGAAGCTGTCCCAACTTTATAATTGTTTGTGAAGTTATTAATTACGGAAAGCTGATAATGAGATCAAATTACGATATGCCATTACTCAATTCCATCTCTAGGTATGCACCAATAAGCTCATGAATTAAAGGATTTGTTTTCATGACTAATTGCATTATGTACAGATCTTGCACAGCTGATGGTTAAATTCACATAATTAGATATACTATGCTTAATTCAAATCTGCAGCATTAAAGGTTTTTACACTATGGGGTTATTGTTGGCACGTTTACAGGTGAAAGCAGGTAATTAAACCGCAATAACAGTGGCATCAGCAGTGCACAGTCACATTAATCCTGGCTAAATACCTACGTATTTCCCAAAGAAACACCTGAGCTGTCATAAATATAGCTCTGCTATTGTGTTCACCAAGAGCTAATTTTAATCACTAAACACAGTGAAGCGAAACGAGATTATTCAACCATAGTTTTCCCTCCTCTTTCACGTTTCTGATTAGGCAACATAGCTAAAGATAAATGTTTTTGTTTACCACTTGAAATACCCGGCGTTGCCCGTGGTTTAACGATTTAATACTATTTTAAAATATATTAGTATACTTAAACAAAAAGCTAAAATCTTATGATACTATAAAGAACAAAAGATAAAGAGAATAAATAAATAAAAACTTGGAGAAGGCACTATACACTGTTAAACAATCAAAAATACTCCTGTTTGACTGGAGAAGGATTTAATATTTTGTGCTAAGAAACTTTTTAGAGGGATTAAGGGGAACGGTTCACTTTTGTGGCCCTCTTTAACTGCTATGGTCATATCGAGAGTTTTACTCTTTGAATTTTTAGGTTAGATTACCGTAAGTTTCCGTAGTTTTCAAAACTTATTTTTCACGTAAATTCACTCTAGCATGCACAATTCAGGAGATATATGTCTGCAGCTTTCATCAATCACTCCATAAATATCTCAATATTAAGTCAAACTACAAGATTAAGTCGTTTCAGAAAGGCCTCTTTAACATGCATTACGGTCTCGAGTTTTCATTTTGCATTCCATCTAGTTCTGACGTTTACGACCTTCTCTTAATACCTCCCTTTCCATAACTTCTTCAAGTAAGAAGAGGTCAGTCACTATCGAAACCATTAGGTGTGGATTTCATGTCATAATAATCTGAATTCCAACCTTTAAGAAACCAGCTTTTTTTTCCACTACCAATTAATTGAAGCTATAAACAGACAGGTGCATGCTTATTAGTTAACAGGCTTGCCCTTATTTAAACATTCTTTAATTACAAACCTTCCTACGACATTTTCCCTATTGAAAACAGTTCACAATGCAATTTTTTTGTTTCATAATTAGTTTAAACATATTTATAATGCATCTCTAAAGTACTGTAGCAAAATTTCAAGCTCAGTAACCTTTTATATTAATTAATGAATATCAATTTTATTGGGTATAATCAAAATCTACACCACCAAATGTTGAACAAGAGTTAATTTTTAAAACTGTATCCTTTATTACCTTTGCAACAAATTAAAGGAAGGAAATTTTGATATAGTGAATATTTTTTCTTAAACAAATTTTAGTACCGCAAAGTATAAAAGTGTCATAAAAACAGCGCATTATTATATTTTTTTAAAAAAAAGGTGTAAACAATTTCCAAATTCCAAACGGACATTTTATTACCCATATTTTAAGCTATATTGGAAAAAATTGTAGGCCTCTAGCTAGATTTTTGTGGGAGAAGATAGGCTTTGAATTTTGGAAAGTAGCAGAAGATCGTTTCCATGAAAAATGAGTTGGTGCAGAGGCGCACCACTTTAAAAATGGCGTACAAAATATGTGTTCCCCCCTCCCTAGGCGATTAAAACTTTGCAGATATATTCTCTAAGGTATGATGAACTTTTGTAATGAAAAACCAAAAACCTATTTTTCTTTTTTAACTAAACAGGTTAAAATATTATTTCAGTGTTACCCTAATTACAATGGGAAAAATAGCTTTAATATAACAAACGCAACTCTCACTTCACCGTTGTTACTGCGCTTACAACCATTTAGAAAAAATAATGGAAACAGTCATAAGCTCTGTCAACTCAGGTCATTTTTTACTAATTCACAGACACTTCTGGTGCCGGTTTGCTTAGCTTCAACGATTCCCGGTACATTTTCTAGAACAAAGTGCGTCACACGGCATTTTCCAAAGTCACTCTATCCGCATTGCATTGTCGACTTTTGCTCTTCTATGCCAATACGACAGTATAATAAAGAAAATGGCCATATATGGTTTTAAAACATTTCTCCAATTTTGAGAAATCGTTAATATAAAAAAACTCTCTCATTTACTGCAAAACTTTGATATGCCTATTTTTAAAAATGCATCGTATGGAGCATTTTCATTAGAAAATAAATTTACAGAATAAAAAATGCAAATTCAAGTAATGCTACAACATACAAAATTTAAAAAAATAGCGAGAAGGTTGCTTTTATTACTTTTACTACCTTGCTTGAATAGGAGCAATTAGGAAATAGAATAATAGGTGCAATCAGAGCTGCCAATTAGAGCTTTTGAACGAGAAAATCAACTTCTAAACATTTTGAGCCTTGCTGACCCTTTTGTATGTTCTCTGCGTGGAGACAGGAACATCAGTTCAGGTCTGTTAGCAACTATTCTCACCCAATTGTTAGCTGTTCGGGTTCTCACGTCATTATTTACCCTAACAGTATAAATAGTTTAGGATCCCTTGATGCGTTGCGAGAAGGTTGACGTCATCTGGCAAACGACCTGACCCTTGGAAACTTGTGAGAGTAACAGGAGTTTGTGACGCGACATGACCGCAAGTTGCCACCCTTGCTAATGGCTACACATTAGACTCCTTGACCCCCGTCTCTTTAATATACCACTGACCTTCCGTCCGTCTCGTGGCGTCTTGATAATGGGGTTCTGTATCATCGGCTTAGTTCACAGAATCATGCTCGCAATAATGCCAGTGGCTTACGACCGGCACCCTTCAGTGTCCAAAGCCTCAAACAGGCTCTGCTACTGTTTGACTGACAAACGTATAGTAGGCAAGCAGGGAACCTATGTCTTCTATTCAAACATTTGATTCAAGGTGTCATTGAAAATTCATGTTTTGAGGCCCCCTAAACCTCCAATCTTAAAAACACTTATACTTTATTTACGGACCCAAATGACCTAGCTGTCGACGGACCCTTAAAAACCACTCACTCATTCACTCACTCACTTCTATATAATTCATGTTAACTGAGTTAGTATATTTCTTGTGTATTTATTAATAGATACAATGGAAATAGGAGAATACGAGCTATCGCTATGATATCCATTCTCTTCGCACGCCGAAGACATTAACATAAGTATACCATAAAAAAACTGAGTTCCTTCTTTCTTCTTAATTAAGCTAGAAATTCTTCAAAATGTACCATTAAGCATGGTTTTGATTGGTATACCAGAACTACAAGTATCTAAAGTGTATATATTTAATACGCGGGCAAGAACGCATTTTTAATGCTTGTTTTCTTGACTGTTAGTTTTTCTTCACATAAAAGCCTTTTGTTCCAAAACGATCTGAAGGAGTTTCATGAAATTTGTTCCTAGTGCATCTATGCACCCTTGTTAATATGAACTATTAAGCTTTACTTCATACTTGTGAAGAAGTTAAGTCTATTTAATAAATAAAAAATAAAAATTAAAGTGAACTGTCCCCACAAAATTAAACATGTTTAATAGATTACACAAGTGAAATGTCCAATATGAGAAAGGTAATTAAAATGGCATATATAATTATGGAATAAATATAGCTGGTAATAGCAAAAAATGTAAAAATTAAACCATAACTGCTTCTTTGACCAATACTCATAGATGGGCTCCATATAATGTAAGTTAATTTTTATGGAGATTTCTTGAATAATTCAGAAGGTACACATTTTCGAAACAAGTGACGGAAAAGAGATTACTCCAGTGATTAAGATTCATAAGGTTCATGAGATAAAAAGGAATAAACGACTTATTTGTGAAAAGTGTAGGTGTCACAAAATTTAAATAAAAAACAAGACATGTCTTGAAAATTGTGAATTGCACGAAAACTGTATTATAAGGAGATCTACATTTTTTGTGTAGTAGAAGTTTATCAGTTATGTAAAACTTGTCCAGAATGAATAAGACCTAATAGGATATTCCAAGAAAATTCTAAATGTATATTTAATTTTTTATAAAACATGTTAACTATATGGTATTTTAATCAAAATCTTTAGAGCTATTTTCAGAAGACAAAAAAGTTCTAAAATGTAAGGGATACGTGTCACATCTTTGGAAGATAATGAACTTCATACTAAGTTTGGTTTTCAATAGACTCTTTGTGTTTTAGTTATGCTGTTCAAAAACAGACAGATGCACATTATGAGTGCGCATAATTTAATTTCGTGTTCTTGACATTAAGCTGAAACAAGTTCTTCTACTATTTTCCTCTATAGTGCATGGTCCTACATAGAAATAAACAATAAAATTAGTCGAACCTTTTACTGTCCATATTTCACCACTCCTTTAACATTTACTTCTGCAGGTAGAGCTCAAAAGATGAGACATTTGTGTATTCTCCATTTCTTGCTAAAATGAGGGGTTTGGAAACAAAATGATATTAAATAATTGGATTCCAGCATAAGTTTGTGCACATACACTTGGCAATTGCGCAACCTTGGCGTGTGTATATAGCGGAAGATCAGGAATGTTGAAAGTAAAATCTGCCTGCTCATCTCTCGTGATGACTGCTCGAAAAGGGCACCGCTCCCATTGTTACATACAACAGCCGACTTCATACACACAGCACGTGGCGAAACCAATTCTCAGCCCTGGCCTATTTTGGGCTTTCACTCGTCGTAGGTGTGAACGCTTGCATGAAGTAGTGGAAGCCGATTAGTAAACAGAACATTCGTCTGTTGTCTTACTCTGTTTCCATACTGTTTAGATAATGTAGTGAATAATGTTCAACTATATCCTTTACCTTCGGGATAGATTGTTTAGTTATTGAATTATTTTATTCGTCATATGTGAATCTGCCAACAAGAAATCGGCACACTCAAAACCCTAACACTATATTTGTGATGAAATCCCGAATACTAATTTTTGTGGGAATACAATACTTCACCTACATACTAGACATAACAGGGAAGATAAAATACATTTGCAGAAAACGCACTGTGTCTAAATAATTAAATAAATACGTGTTGACAATTTGTATGATAAATGAAATTCATATCTTGTACTTTTTGGTGGGAATAGCTCCTAAAATCCTCTTCACTCTGAATTACTGTTTGCTTGACATATTCTGTGCTTTAACATGTTTTAGGGTTGAATACAATACTTCCTCTACTGACTAATAACGTAGCAAATAAATACTTTCAGAGAACAGTTGCAAAGCAGCTATGAAAATCAGCTATAAATAGAGAACGTCACGAAAGAGGCAAATATAATAAGCATTTGAGCACTATGCAGATGATGCCTTAATTGTGTTGGCTGTGGCTGAGAAATGTGGTTGGAATAAGACAGACCGGATATTAATGTTACCTCCCGCTCATTAAACCTTAAGGTAACACAATACCACAAGATACAACTTTAATAGGATTATCAATTCATGGATAATTGGGGAAGGTTCCATTGTAGAAGGATTTCTACCACCTACAGATCTGTATATTAAGGTGAAACTGTATACCAAGTGGCTACAAGAGTATATTTTGAAGCTCAAAGTTCTTGTAAGCTGATGGGAATTCTTGTTCCCAAGAAATTTCGTTCTAAAATTTCTCTCTCCTCTTATTTGATCCTTGCTTATTCTATAGACATAATGATACGTATAATTTCACTTTGACTGCTTCTTGTATATTATAAAATATTTATAAAATAAATCACTCACTGTAGATGAAATTAAAAAATCTGATGTGTTGCACTCACATGACTTTCTCTACTCTTGTACTAACCATTCTAACAAACTCTTATTCCTATATCTCCATGTTAGTTAAGATAAACATTCGTACAAATTATCTTATTGCTTATTTCCTTGTAGGTGCAAGGGGAAAGTTAGAATACAGAAGGCTTTGTGCGACAGTCAAATCTTTTTGACCTTTGAGATTCCGTTCTCTTTGCACGATTAACATATAAAAAAATAAACAACGTTGTTGCATTTCGCTAAAGTTCTAAGTTTTCCGAAACTCACACACATAACAAGGAATATCTCCGAAATGGTTCACCCTACAAGAAAATTTATTGAGACATAAACTGTGTATTTTAGCAAGATCTACATTTTTTGTATAGTATAATTTTGTCTATCTCTAACGGTTTAGCAGTTATGCAATAGTCGTCTAAAGTAAATACGACTACAGGGGCTATAATCAAAAAATTCAAGATATACATTTCATTTGTCATAAAAATATCTCAAACATATGGCATTTTAATCAAAATCGTTAGAGCCATTTTCAAGAAAATCAAAATTTTCGAAAAATCTTCCATGTAAAGTGTAGTGTAGGGTGGGGCTATTTTCTTCAAAATCTTTGTGTCGCATCCTTGAAAGACATTAAACTTAAATACCAAGTCTGGCTTTTAACCGACTTGTCGTTTTTAAGTTATGCTGTCCACAGACTGACAGACACACAGATACAAAGACACACACACACACACACACACACACACACACACACACACACACACACACACACACACACACACAGGGACCTTTTTCTAAAATGCTTTTATGGATTCAGGGGGCCTCAAAACATATATTTTCGGTGAAATCTCGACATCGAATTTTTGAGTGAAATACAATACTTCCTCTACTTTACTATACATAGTAGAAAAAGTAAAAAAGAAAACATCCGTCAACAAATTACTGTCAATTCCTAGAGAGAAGTGCACCGTGTAATGGGCATAAGTAGGTGCCAGAAATCCTGGAACAAAGAAGGGAGGCAGTTTCAAATATCCTTGCTTGATACACATGAGCATGTTCTTTTTAGGTATTTGTATTGTTGTGTTAGAAATAACTCACACGACAAACCGTACTGTATTTGCTGGGAACCTCCTATCATAAAGCAACCAGCCTCGCTGCTGGACTGCACTTTGCTAAACCGGTCTCACACACACTTCAGGACGGTTAATTTTACACGATACCTCTTGAAATATAGAAACAGTGGAAGTCAATCATCTTATGAGAAAAGCTGCAAAAGGAATGTAATGCACCCGAAAAGTAAATTTTAACTTACCCATTGCATCTGTATTGCAAGAGTGTTATAAATACTTATAAATCGAAATAAAGAAGATAAAAAGTTTAGCGGCATATAAGGATTAGATGTTGGTATTGTATATAAGGTAACAGTAGCCTTTCCGTCGCTAGCTCTTGCAGGAAAGAGTTTCATACAAATTCAATTGAGTTAGAACAGGGAACAATCAGCAGTAACAAGGTAAGGAATTCAGATCTGCCTTAGCAATAAATATAAAAAAGCGAGAAATATCCTACCATATCTTACCACCTCCCTTGAAGGATAAATTTATGTGCTTCTTAATCATTGGTGCACCCAAGTTGAGTTATTATAACTATGTCATTTATATAAAGTGCAGTTCTACTGTTTTTACTTACTGTTACAATTGTTTGTCTTCATTATTGACTAATTTGTTTTAACAACTGCGAACTGTACCTTGTAACGCAAATCTATTTATTATCCATTTATATTTTCCTTATTTTTGTCATTTAAATCTTAAATCTACATGAAGTTATTTCAATAAAGAGTTAATAATACAGAATCATTCCACATGTTACTCACAATATGGAGTACAAAAGCTTATTTAATAATTATCTTCAAGAGGCAAGCCCACGACATGGCCAGAGTTATTACAGTCAGTTATATTAATGAAACCATTAAAACAGCAGTGTTTTTATTCAATTGTTTTCGTCATATATGTTACTGGAACCTCTTGATGTTCTTATCCAGAAATGATCAGATATCTTTGTTCCAAGTGCAATGATAGGCGGAAATTCACAATTAATTTCCTATGCGGAACAAAGAATCCTTTATCGAAAGGTTTCAATGGCACTTGCAATAAAACGAACTTTCTTAGTTTCCTTCCTGGAAAGGGAATTGAAGTAATCGTAGGAGAAAAGAATACCGTGCACGAATCCGTAGCAAGTAAATTACTTCAGCGCCATTTCGTCCGATTGGAACTAAACGTTTTGCTCGTTTTGGAACAAATGTGAAGTTCGGAGAAAGAGTGACTGAAGTTGCCAACATCTTGCCCGAGAGCATGCCTGCCAACCTTGCTCAGGAAACACTTCTTTTAATATTTGCTCTCTAAGGAAAGTAACTACTATTCTTAAAGAGAACCAAGCAGCAGGACCTTTTTACTTCCTCTTGATTGAGCAATGCTTTTTACCTTCTCCACCAGTAAGTAGAGGAAGTATTGTATTCCACCCAAATTTCCATGTCGCTATTTTACCGGAAACATATTTTTGAGGCCCGAACCCCAAAAAAGTATATTTAGAAAAAGGTCAGTGTGTGTGTGTGTGTGTGTGTGTGTGTGTGTGTGTGTGTGTGTGTGTGTGTGTGTGTGTGTGTGTGTGTGTGTGTGTGTGTGTGGGCACGCGCGCGTTGGTGTGTCTGTCAGTCTGTGGACAGCATAACTCAAAAACGAAAAGTCGGTCAAAAACCAAAGTTGGTATTTAACTTTAATGTTTTCAAGGATGATGCGACACGAAGATTTTGAAGAAAATTTCTCCAGTTTAAAGTACCCTTTTCAAGATTTTCATTTTCTTGAAAATGGCAATAACGATTTTGATTAAAATGACATGTGTAAGATATTTTTTATGACAAGTGAAATGTATATTTTGAATTTTCTGGCTACAGCCTATTTGAATAAGTCGTAAGCTGTAGAAGATAGGCCAAATCTTACTATACAAAAACGTAGACCTAGCTAAAACGCAATTTATGCCCCAATAAATTTTTTTGTAGCGTGAAGTTATGTGGCTGTAGTATTCTGCAACAGCAAACAGCACAGCTAGTTCACGCATCTAAACCGGCTTCCGGGAGTAAACAACTCAACTTCTCCTTTGTTTGAAGGGTGAGTAGCAGTTTTGTTTTCCACGCCTCTCTTGATGCAAACACAGCAAAGAGTGACTGTGTATGACTAAATAACAACATACTCTTTGCCTAAACTAACAATGTAGTTATTTTGTGTTTACGTATCAGAACAGTGGTTTGGTTGATTACATGACAACAATAGAAATTTGCAAAAGCATTTAAGTTTAATGTTAAACAAACTAAGAACATCTGTAGATTGCGAGTTTAGTTAAAAATGCGTCGTTATAAGATTCAAACGATGATTCACTATGGGATAACAAACACAAAAATTATTTTGTTTGTTACGATTATGAGACACACCAGTGTGAAAACGAAAGTGAAACCCCTCTACTTTAAATCAGCAACGTCTGCCTCAAAGGTACATAGTTTGGCTATGGTTGACATCTAAAGCAGTCAATATTTCCTCGTATCGTATTTTGTTACTATATTGGTGCTATATTCTATAGAGTTTAGATGTGGAAATGTTGGGAAATACCATAATTAATAAGACTTTAGACACTCAGTACGAAATAATGGTCTGTGAGCACAAAAACTAAATTTGAGTTAGATTAATTCTAGAATTATTCGCGCAAGTAGAAATTAAATCCAATAGTGCCTGAACGACCAAGCTTCGCTCGGCTTTTCTTTCGTTTTTTTTAATCGTGTTTTTTTTTTCTTTTGGGAGAAGATACTTACTTAGATAAACTTGAAAAGCAAAATGTTACCTAAATATACATGTTCATCGTATTTGTTGGAGCCGTTTCCCTGACGAGACATGTAGTATCCCGGTCTATTTGTTGAAATTGGCCCACTAACAGAAAAATTATGGGCAAAATAAGGTTTCGATTAATTGTGATTGTTACGCGTAGACTAAAATAGTAAGTCAATTATCTTTAGGTTTTCTAAAAGCTCATGACGAGACCTTTCATATAGTGACTTGTTTGTTGAAATTGGCCGATTAACAGAGAAATTATGGGCAAAATAAGGTTTAGACTATTTGTGACTGTTACGCGTAAAATCTCGTAATAGAGGGACACCTATATACTTAAACTTAATGAACAAAACCCTGTCTGAATACAAAGTTTGATCGAAATCGTTAGAGTCGTTTCCAAGTTGCGCGGAATATACACACATATAAACGAATTGCTCGTTTAAATATATAAGATAATGTCGTCTACCCTCGCCGAGTAGCTCCCCACGGAGTTGTATAAAAGAGCTCCCTGCTTGCAGGGGGTCTTTGCCCCTTGACGTGATACTTTAGGCTTCATTCATTCGTTTAACTGAATATCTATTGTAATATTTTTCAAATTTCTTCCAACATACCGTCTTTTATTTAATATTTACCACTGGTTTTAAACTGCAGGCAGCAGAGAGGAGGTTAAAATCACCTCCTGCCACCCGCTGGGACAGAATAGACGTATTTTTGCGTGGTTACCGAGTTCCAGTGGCGTCATTCTTACGTGCAGGAAATCAAAGGCGTATACATTCATAATCTTCTTCTGGTTAACCCGCATGATGTTTCTGAGGATTTCTTTTTGGCACGATTTGCATTTTAGAATGTCTTGAATATTTGCTGCAAAATATAACGTTTACAGTACAAGGCGATTGTGACATCATGTTTAATGTAATTCATTTTTCAAAATGTTCGCAGATATAAGTGGAGCCAAAGACTGACACAAACGTAATCTCGGATACTCACACAGGACAGAGACCTAAATAATTCCCACACTTCTCAGAGCATTATACGGGCGTGGAATTCTGCAATGCAAGTAGTATATTTGAAGCGCGTGTGGAGCCTCACTAAATGGAAAAGTGCAAAATAATTGAATTTTGATTTCAACTGCTGTTATGTGTTCAACTGTGAAGAAAATGTGTCGTACAATTGCTTCAGAAGAACGTTGTATTTTCTCAGGAGAATAACGTTTATTGTGATCACGGAACGTAATTGTATAAACCTGTAACTAGTAGTCTTATAAATCAAGCACTTAAATTTATCGTCTTCAACTGGAAAGCAAAAATGTTGGTCCTCCCATTCAGTTGTATGTACTACTACTGCGTGCAATCCGTCTCTGACTAGCAGGTCTGGCTCTCGTTGCCTTGGTCAGTGGTGGGGGGAAAATAACATGTTCAGGGGAAGCAAGCGTGAACTGCACTGTTGAACTACCCTGCTATTTTCTGGTCCTTAGAGTGGCCAATTTTATCTGCGCTATCTGTTGGAACCTTAGGAATAATAGAGGTACAAAGATGGTTCTGGACATTGTCCACAGGGGTAGCCTCTGATAAGAGTCACATCCAGGAGTCAAATTAGTCGCTTCGTAAGTTGCATCTAGTCCAGATATGCTACTTACTGTTGAGGGAGTAATTTTCTGTTATGTTAATCGATCAATTATGCATGTTAGTGTTACTTAATGGAGAATCTTAGGAATGTTCAGAATGCTCTCTCTTACTGACTTATTTTTCTCTTATAACTATCTACAATGACCATTTAATAGGTAAAGCACGCTTTTTCGATTCCCTGAATAAAAAAAAGCATTTTTAGACAAAGGTCTGTGTGTGCCTGGGCGTGTGCGTGCATGCGACTGTCTTGATCAGAATAACTCAAAACTGAAAAGTTTATTAAATACTAACTTTTCTTTTTCAAAATTCTAATTTTATAAAAATGGCTATAACTAGTTTGATTATATTATCTTATGTGTAAGATATTTTCATAACAAATGTTCAGTTTTCTGGAAACAGACTCTGATGCCATATTTATTCTCATTTTATTTATTTTACGTAACTGGTAAACTTTAGAAATACACAAAATTATAGGTCCTCTTAAAGCACATAATTTATGAACAATCAATTTTTTATGCAGTTGGCCATTTTTGATGTATTGCTTTTTATTGGGGTGAATTTTCCAATACGTTTTCTAAAATAGGAACTCGTTTTCATTATTTTATTGCTTGCCATGCAAAGAGAATGGTATTTAAAAGCCATGATATAGCGACCCGTTCTTAACAAGTTTAACTGTCCCTTAACCCTACTGTATTCCGCTACTTCTATCGCATCTACATGGAAATGTGTAATAAAATCATTTCTACAAATTGGTATCTCAACAAACGTCTAGGACAAGAAGAAAATATTGTTGACCAGGCAGAGAAACTCAGGTGCATGTAAGACTTTTTTTTTTAGTTTCCTAGAGTGCCTTTGTTGGCTGAGCTCATAAACGTACTCGTGTTGTGAGAAGTCATGATTACCTCCTAAGATACATTTTATTGACATTTCTCCGAACGAAAGAAAGGTCTGCTGCAAATATTGCTCTCCGTTCGTTTACACTTCATTTAACAACGGGGTAATGGAATCCACTCTTGGATTTGGAACAGCCGGCGCTCACTGTTCGATGCATGTTCTTCCGCCGCTCTATATAGGGCAGGCACTAGATTCAAATTTATGAAGCAAGTTCTTCCTGACATTCTTTTCAGAATCTACAGCAACCGATCTGAAGCGAAAACAGAAAGATGTGCTATTTTTGTGTTACTGAAGGTAGTTCTCAATACAGTTATTGTTGTTTAGAGGTATAAAGGAAGCTTGGGGTGTACATAAAGAAGGCAACGACCTTTCCATTTGTTTTTGTCTTCTATATGTGCATATTCTATGACAACGTTTTCATTTTCTATATTCGAAATTCTATACACATTGTACCACGTATCTATAGCAAGTAGAGGAAGTATAGCATTCCACCCAAAAGTTCTATGTCGACATTTCCCCAGAAATATATGTTTTGAGCTCCCCTGAATAAAAAAGAAAGCGTTTTTGGAAAAAAAAAAAAAAAAAAAAAAAAAAACGCTGTGTATGTGTGTTTGCGTGCGTGTGTGCATGCGCGCGCCTATGTGTCAGTTTGTGTGCAGCATAAGTCAAAAACGAAAAGTCGGTTAAAGACCAACGTTGTCCCTCCATTTTGTTAATAATTTCATTTCGTCCTTCATTCCACCAGATTTCTTTCAGGATTGGAAGCGTTGGTGAGCGTCGCGACAGCAGCATGGCTTGGAGAATAAATGCACTCTGGAAATCTCGTCCCCCGGATTGGAAGGCGAGCCCACTGGTCCCTCATGGGATGGTACATGCCCGAGGGATAGGGAAGCCCCCGCCCCCCCTTACAACCCCGAAGGGGTGTGAGAGGAACCGGACTGAGTCAGCCCCCGCCGGGGTGCTTCTAACTGGGAAAATGTAAGGACCCTGACCCTGCTCTGACGTAGTAACTTTCCGGCTGCCCTTAGGATCCATTCACCTCATCCATCCTCACGGGGAGTGCCCCGTCAGGGACAAAGGCATGGAAGATCACCCTTCGGTCGAGATGATAAGTATCCCTCCGCAAGTTGTCATTATGTCATTATTGAACTTATTCTTACCAATCTTAGTTCTTCGAGAGGATAATGACAGCGATTAAGATGCGACTATATTTTATCAAAATCGCAGTAACGAGTTTTGTGACATTCATACGAGCATCTTAAATGCCATTTTATTCAAGTTTCATACCACTACTTATATATAATAGACCTGTGTAGGTCGAAGTGACCGAGGTGTCCCCGTATGTGTCTGTATCCTTTACTTTTTTTCACCTTCAGTTGCGTGGGAATGTGTGCAGACAACAAAGTATTGATTGGTACCAGCGGATCTTTTGATTAGTGGTTAGCTATGTCGTTATGAACAGACGGAGCTTCGATTGGTGGATAGCAGCTTCGTTATGAAGAAGTGCTATAATGAGGCTCATTACAGTCGTGTATAAACGCTACATTATTGCATGGTCAGGCATAAATAGTCCTATGAAGCTTGAGGGCATTTTGGACACAGTAATCATTAACTTTAGAAAGCAAAAGTATTAAATTGGACACTAGAATCAATGAACGGTAGGCTTGATTTTTCATAATTCATGCAAAATTATTTTTCATGTCGCTCAATAGGAATTCCCCTTGTAAATTGAGGGCTATTGTATTATTCATTATTATTGTTATTATTATTTATTCATTATTATTATTATTATTATTATTATTATTATTATTATTATTATTATTATTATTATTATTATTATTATTATTATTATTATTATTATTATTATTATTATTATTATTATTATTATTATTATTATTATTATTACTACTACTATTACTGTTATTATTACTGTTATACACACAAGCTCAGTGATGCACCTCCGTATTTTCGTTTACTACCTTTTGCAAGCTGCAGGTCAGCAGTACCATAAATATCTTCCTTTTAATTTAACCGAACTCTACTTTATTACTCAATTTATACGCGCAGGGCACTATCAACCCAAATTTAATTAACAGAAAACAGAGAGAGCTTTGTGATCCGAGTAACTGGAGGTGTGCGAACTAGTCCATTCAAATACAAAGAAAGCACTTATCAAGGAGAAAAATACCAGAGATTACACAATTTATTGTTCTGGTATTTTAGTAAACGCCACATTTTTCTCCCCTCGAAGTGGCTAGAAATCGCAGACGAGGGACAAGTTCCGAAGTGTTAAATTTGTTAAGAGTCCATGGATTTAAACAATTAAGGGCACAACGTAATTAAGAACATTGATCTGCACAAGAAAAGTATATCAGTACTGTATACAAACTTCACCTAAACCATTACAGCTATAGTCATAACGTTTGCGTTACATATTCTACAGTTCTTAGGGTTGAAATATGTGAAACGTAAGTTTGTAGATCCAAGAAAAGGTACGTAAGACCCATTCATTCAATAGAAAGAATACAAATAATTACGATGTTCGCTTAGGTGCACTTCTTTGAAGAACTGATTGATTTAATGAGTTAAAGCAGGGGTATATTTATTATTTTATACTTTATTCCTTTAAATTTATTGATTTGAAAAAGAGATTTTGTATTAATTTGATTTTAATTTTACTTAAGTAGTTTAATAGAAAATTGTGAAATTTGAGTTAAATATTTATAATTAATTAAAGGTAATTCCATTTATTGTATCTTGTGTATCAGAGTATATTGAAATGAATTATGAATTTTTTTCTGTTATATTGCTGTTTATATTTGACAAAAGCAATAAAATAGACTTAAGATCAGTCCAATTACTTTTTTCTCACCTGATTTTCTTCCAAGATATGTTCATGAATACACAGTTCACTTTTGCCGCTATTAACACAGTCTATAGTCTTTCGTGATATTATAACTCACAACTGTTTTCTTCTCGTAACCTTGAGTAGTTCCTTTCTGTCTTTGTTCACTTTCTCTATCTCTCAGATTGCTGACTTTGAGGATACATGATATCATCATCATCATCATCTCCATCAAGCTTTAAGCCTCTAAGGGGGCTTGTTGCATTAAACACATCTTTTATATATCCTGTCAATGTGTGTGTATGCGTGTGTGTGTGTGTGTGTGTGTGTGTGTGTGTGTGTGTGTGTATGTGTGTGTCTGTGTGTGTGTGTGTGTGTGTGTGTGTGTGTGTGTGTGTGTGTGTGTGTGTGTGTGTGTGTGTGTGTGTGTTTTCTTGGCCTCTTGGTTTGTAGTCTAAAAGCAGTTTTGAAATTCAATATTCTTCCATTCTTTCCACCTAGCTCTGTACTGAAATATCTTCTTTGTTAAGTTAAGAATGCCTAGTTCCTTTCTGATGTCATCATTCCTCTCGTGTAGCCTGCTATATTCCTTAGGAATCTTCTTTCTGTAGCCTATATTTTTCTCTCTTCACTTTCTCTTAATGTCCAACACTCTGACCCATGTAGCAACATGCGCACTGCCATTAGTGTATAAAATTTTAATTTAGCTACCTAGTTTGTGTGAGTGTTCCACTTGTGTAGTTTAATTTATGTATGTTATTTATTATATCGCCATTTGCATATATTAAATATTGCAGCCTAAATAATTAAAATTATTTACTAATTCTAGCTTGGAATGCAAGAACCTTTGTTTTGGAATAAAATTCTGATGTGTTGCACCCTGTATACAGGCAATATGAGAAAACAAAACCAAAGCAGGGATGATTAAGAAAAAAAGTAAAATGTTCCCTGAAGCTATAAAATGAACATAATTTGTACAAATACAAATGAAGCGCTGTTTTAATCTTTCACTAGGTTTTTATTGCCAAGTTTCATCAGTTTATTTGATTAGCAATCCATTATATCTATTGTCAGTTCTTCAATACAAATATTTAACTAGCTCTCGAGCAGTCATCAGGCCTAGTTGACAATGATTTCACAGCCACGTTAGCGTTATTGTGATAATCTGTCTTTTAAATAATCTTGCACAGAATAAAATTATTTCTAGCATAGGTACTCTTTAGCAGAAATTTTAAAAACATGGAAAAAGTTAACTTTTCTCTTAAGACCATTAGCAACACCATTAAATATTTTATGGCTTCATAATATACACGTTTCCGGAATCAAGAACATTTTGCACTGGGATGATGGATGTGAGTCTTTTGTGTAGTGTTTACCTCATAAATTGCATTAATTGTTATAACTATAGCTCGAGTGCATAGAAAGAACTTTCTTTGCGTAAGATATGTATGTTTAACATTTCCAATGTGATACCACAACTGTATAGGACAGTATAAATGTATAAGGGTATAAATACGTACCTATAGCGCTTTGCGTTTCGCATGGACTTATGATTTCCCTGAAACAATTCATTCCTGTCGTTCTACAAGGTAATTTAACCGTAAATATTTCTGCGTAATGGTGTTTTTGCAGCACTGGCAAATGTAAAGGCAGTGAAGTATGATAGTTATGCGTTGCACGCGCAATCATCCATGCAAATAAAGGTGTGCAAAAAATTTTGCATTTTATGTCATGCCTTTGTTACTAGCGAACGGCACAAGCCCCGTTGGCTATGCATTCAAACGCCACATAGATCAATTAACAAAAATAATAGTCTATTGCAGTTGCTGCTCTAGGATAATATTTTACAAACATTTCAATTAATTAATGATTTCTGAGAGTCTCATTTACTGGTATTACTATTACCCCTTCGAAATAAGCAACATCGTGTGGTATGTTTCAGTATTATTCAACGTATGCTTTAACGGCGACTTCTAGAATTTAAGCTGAAACAGAAGAACACTATAGTGCTGGTTGCACAAATAATTGCATAAATAATACAAATATGATGTGCTGCGCACAGATTACTCTCTCTACTCTTGTATTAACCATTCTTAAAAATTCATATTCCTGTATCTTCTTCGTGTTTGAAGCCAAAATTGTGAACGCCATAATTATGGATATAATACTGCATCACATGGCGGAATTAGATAATCAGAAAATGTTAAAATTGTTACGTGTATAAATGTACGAGATCTGGGAATATTAGTTGTGACTAAAATTGTCAAAAGGCACGAAAAGGTACAGACAAGTCATTAGGGGCGAGTTTCAGGTAGTCGAGCGGGACCTGGTAAGACTAGTTTTCCTGGAAATCGCTTAGCGCAGGTGTGAGCCTGAAAAACAAGGGATGGTCGATTCTTCGAAACCCTGTTGCTAATTAGGAAGTGAAAGGTACAGAGAGCCTCATAACGCACATAGACTTGCCTGCGAGAACCCGGAGAGAAAGGGTCGTTGAGAGTTGCCCTCCCAGAATCCGACGGGGCCGCCCATACCATCTAGCGAGTATATCAGCTACGGGACTTGTATTCCGGATCCTCTAGTGTGAGGACACATTATAGTTAATATTATCAATCTTCTGTCTTAGTAAAGACACGGTAACGACTCAACTAATTTAATAACGATCGGCAAATCTCACGCTTTCTTATTTTGGTGAGAATAAAAGTGTTTCAACGAAGTTCTGGTTTTATTCGTAAACATCCACGCATACCCTGAGATTAAAGTCACATGCCAGAGCAGCCGGAGCAGAAGACCAGAAAGCAGCAGTCGGCGTAGGAGAGCATAGGAGGAGCGGCGAGTCGACATCATGTTAGATGAGGTAAACATTTACAGCAAGGAAAATATCGGAATACAGTAGACATTGAGCGATAGTAAAATTTTGTAAAGCTTTCAAATTCGGTTCTCTTTGCATGTTAATATATAAAAAATGAATAACGATGATCCATTTGACAGAACTATAAGTTATTCAAAACTCAAACAGATAATAAGGAATATCTATGAAATGGTTCACTCTGAAAAAAAAAAATATTTGGACATAAATTGTGTATTTTAGAATGATCTACATTTTTTTGTATAAAATCTTAACCCCTAACATGCTGACCTGTCATGGCATGTAATACGTCCTCTGATTGGTAATCAGAGGATATGGTCGGTGAGTTTATTTTGATAATTCTCCCAGTCAGGACGGTGAGACCTATAAACCAACGACAGGTGTGGTCCTCCAGACATTCTGGGGGTTGTGAGAGAACGATGTGACCGCCAAAACATAAAAATATGGTGCTCTCTAAAAAGCGGTTACTATTACTACTATTGCTCTGTACAATATCATCAGTGAAAAATATTGGAGAGCAAGAGGATTAATGACTTCATTGTCAGAAATCCAGCATTAGCTAACAACAACAGTTTTTGTATAGTAAGATTTAGTTTATATTTCATTTGAGATAAAAATATGTTAAATATATGGCTTTTAATCAAAATCCTTAGTCATTTTCAAGAAAACCAAAATTCTTGAAACATTTGCTATTTAAAGGGTAGTTAAGGGTGTCGTGCCGCATCCTTGAAAGACATTCAACTTAAATACCAACTTTGGTTTTGATCTGACTTTGCGTTTTTGAGCTATGCTGGCTCTTTCGGCGCAGTACAATTCTTTCGGCAGCTTCGTGAGAGCGAGGGAAACTGAGGGCATTAGGGTTGCCACATACATGAGAACCAAAGACTGTCTGCAACACTATTCTATACGTTTTGGGGGAATTGTGTACTGTAATCCAACTGTATGAAGAGACATACACTCTATAACACTACTAGTCGATGTTCACTGTCGTACAGAAGGAATCTTAGTACTGGATTTCCCACACTTCGTACAGATCTACATGCTCTTTTCTATGTGTCACTTCCTAAACTAGTGGGTTAATGTGCCACTTTAATGGTTAACATGCGCTTCATCAGTTATCACGCGCCGCATGTATTGTTTGTTCTCGGAAGTCGCTGATGATACACATTGCATCAGTGAGTGTGTCACTTCAGCCAATGAAATCAAATCACAACATACAGACAGTTATTAACCGAGCAGGTGGGATCCACGGCAACGTGTGTGGCTCGCATTCCAGAGGTTTCGGATTCGATCCCCGTTGATCGACCACTCTGACTTGAGTTTTCCATTGTTTCTCCTATTCAGGGGTGGATTCTCTTCTCCACAGAATTCCCTTACTTTCATTTCTGATTTCCCTCCCTGTTCGTGTTTCAGGATTGGTTAGTAACGTGGTACGTTCCGGCAGATGTGGACTGATTACACAGATGCTTGCGCTATGGAAACCCTTCCGTGGCCCCTCCCGGAAGTTACTGACCGGGCTATGGGCCACCTCGTCTCCCTGTTCCTTGGTAGAGGAAGCACTTCGGTTGTGTAACTCTTAGGAACTTCTGTGCGTCTCTGAGCTTCGCTGGCTGCGTTCTTTGACCAGCCTACGGTCTCACTTTGTCTCATCCCTTCTCCCTGAGGGGTGGTAGGCCGCAAAATATACATGTCGGGGTCGCGGTGAGTCGAGGGGTTCCACTTCCATTCCCACACACACACGGACACACGTGTTTGGTGTGCGAACGCTCAATTGGAGAAAATGTGACATTGTTGCCTTTCGTGACAGTGAATACTTAGTTCTTCTCACCCGGCTTTGACCCACCATTAGAGTATCACAAATACCTACAGGTACTTGTTCAACTCGACGCACGGAGCCTGCCACTCAAGTTTAGACTGGTGCCCTCAGAACACATGACCGCAATGACATCGTATTTACGAATCACAGAGAGGTGCCACCACCTGATCGCAGACGACTTACAGCATTGAAAAGCCAGATGAAAATAGCATGAAAAGAAACAAAAAGACTCGAAATTCACGATGTGCCTTTCCTAGCATTTGCCTAGTGATCTGAAAAATCTTCCGGAACACCATATGCGTCAGGAAGATTGACAGCCGGAATCGAACCCAAGAGTTTCTGAATCTAAGCCTCGCTCGATATATGTAAAGTATTTTCTCGTATAATACACCGATGCCTCTGTTTAATGTTGTCTTTTCTAATCTACTCGCACATTTTTGCAGTAAGACATACTCAACCTAAGATATATAAAACTGTTAATTTGTTCTAGAGTTGTACTATGCATAGTAACTTTCACCCAGATGACACAGGTTATAACAGTTGTGTGACCTTAGCCAATATTTGCTTACTTTATTTGCCTCCTCACATAAGTTAACAGGTTAAGTGATACTTAAAATATGCGTATATCTTTCCAAAAAGTTTCTCAGGGTTCTTTGACAGGAGTGATCACACCGGACGATGAAACGAAGCATGAAATTAATGTGCAAATGAGCTCAGAGATCTAAAGCGCTAAAACTAACTACTACCTATCCATCCCAGCGAATGAGGGAAAACGCCAAATAAAGTCAATGTGCAAGAACATCATCACAGTGACCGGAAATGTTATGCAACTGTCGTTCTCACCTTCGACTTCAACCCAAAGCTAGTCGCCTTAGCGTCATGGCGAATAATAATTTACAATTACCATAAAGTGAAATAGGTCTTCCTGTCTGGTTCTCTTTCTCTCTTTTCCTTCCTCTCTCTTTCTACCCTACCTTTGAAATATATTTTACTTCTATGTGTTAAAAGCATTGTTGCAAACAATGCAAGCTTCTCATTAAGAAGAGTAGTTTTTGACCTGAAAGCACTGACTGCAGTAGATATTACTGTGAGAGCACGAATTGCGTTACAGGTTACTTGTTTCTACTCTAAAGGCATCTACAGGGTTTCGCTGCCGTTTATTATCCTCACCATTAAGGTGAGGGATAGGCTACTGTGCCCGATAGCTTTGCAACTTTTCAAGTATTGCCGCACTAATGATTAACAATGGATCCATATTTTCATAAGCTTATGCTTTGGTTGCGATACTGTTGATGCCCTCTGCCCTCTTGGACTGGACTAGACTACAAGCGGAGGGGATTTCACACTGAGCGCACTCAGTGTGTTTCATGTGAGACCCTTGGGAGGAATGAATGAGATGACAGCACCCTAAGAGCATGTTAGAACCTGGTCGAGGGTCGAGAGCCGGTGTGAGTGTCCTTGGACATATGCTGGAGATTCTTGTGTGTGTGTGTGTGTGCGTGCGTGCGTGCGTGTGTGTGTGATTGTTGTCAGTCTGTCAGTCTACGGGAAGCATAACTCAAATACGAAAAGTCAGTTAAAAACCAAAGTTAGTATTTAAGTTAAATGTCCTTTAAGGATGCGACACTAAGACCTTGAACAATATTTCTCCACCCTAAAGCACCCTTTACATGAACATTACTCCAAACGAAATATATTTTGAATTTTCTAGCTATAGGTTATGTAGTCCTGTTCACTCTGGATGACTTTTGCATAACTGCTAAACCGCAAGGGACAGAAAAAAATCTTAGTCTACAAAAAAAAAAAAAAAAAAAAAAAAAAAAAAATAGATCTTGCTAAAACACAGTGCATCGTCAAATAATTTTTTCTAGAGTAAATCATTTCGGAGATATTCCTTGTTGTTTGTGTGAGTTTGGAAAATTTTATGTTAATCGTGCAAAGAAAATAGAATTTGAAAGCTTTAAAAGATTTGACTATCACTCAGTCTGCTGTATTACCATATTCCACTTGTACCTACAAGAAAATAAGCGGCAGTACAATGTTTATCTCAAAAAAAAAAAACACGAAAAATATATAGAAATAACAGCTTGTAAGAATGGTTTGTACAAGAGTACAGAAAGTCATGTGAGTGTAACGCATCAGATTTTTAAGAATAGTTTGTTCAGAGTGCGTAGAAATCTACACATATCAAATTTTCTTTCTGTTACGAAAGTATATTCGATGATGGCAACTTCTTTTGGAACTGGGTTTTAGCAGCGCTAATTTAATTCCTCTTTGAATAACACGGACTTTACGATTAAAATATAAAATTTATGAAACATTGCTGAAAGCTAATGCCAATTGTATGCCTTTTTAATTTTCTATAGTTAGGCCAATTAATCTAGAGTTATGTCATTTGCTGACATTTATCTTGCCTTTGTCTTTATTTAGCCAATCAGCTGACGAAATATAAAATATTATTTTATTTTGCAGGTAAGAAATTATATTTATGCCAATACTTATTTGCAGGGGTAACCTGGAAACTGACACCCACTCTTTGCAAATGACATGACGTCAATGAGTGGGTGGGAATCGATAATGCATGCGGCGTAATTTGGAAATCCGTGTGGATTATATTTTGGTTCTTATAATGTAGTGTCATTACGTTTTATGAACAGATGATCAGTATTTTGGCGTTCGATGAATCAGCTACCAGTTGCTCAGGTGCTGAGCTATGCTATCTTTTTCTCAGGGTGGGTGTATGAATGCACACTGCAGTTAAATTGGCTAATATAATGAAAGCTAATAATAGAGATAGTTGAAAACTGCTGCTGACTGTTTGTATAAATAGAGTGAAACACTTTCTTTTGTCGGTTCGCCACGTGCTGCTGGAGTGTTGTTCTCTAGCGTACCTTCGGGATTCTCTGCAGCTGCCTGCTAGACTTGCAGAGGTCCTAGCGGACGACAAAACAGCGGTTGATAGAGTTTTTAAGTTTTTAGCGGATTGTAATATCAATTTGAGGCTTTAAGATTTGTTTATTTTATGTATATTGTTTTATGTAAGGCTATTACCGCTGTTTTTACCTTTATGTGTATTTTTTCTTTGATACTAGTATTTTATTTTTGATTCAGGTTTATATCTGGCTATTGCCATGAATTTTAGAAGGGCGCTAATGACCCAGAAGTTGAGCGCCCTTAAACCCACAAATAATAATAATAATAGTTAAACACTTTCGTTATCTTAGAACGTAAACTGTAACTATTGAACTATATCTGCCAACGTCGACCTTAAGTTTAAAAATAACTATTTACATAACAACAAAAACAAGCGCTGTTTGCTACGAGTTACTGAAATATTAAGCGGAATATCTTTTTGCGGCGACCACAAAATCAGTAACCCTGAGGTCCTTAGGCTGAGGATTGCTATAAGTAAAACGCTTTTGTAAAATTGTAAAACACGAACAGTTAAAGTCCCGACACAGCAGCGCCAATCTCGCCCCTCGCCAACACTTCCAGGAATAGCAGATTGAGATGAAGCTGACATGTCATGGAAGGATAGGGAATTTTGGTGATTATACATTCGAGCCTGATGATTTGAAAAAGAACCCTTGGGTCAGTAAGGTCGGCCGCGGGAATTGAACCCACGTTCTCTCCAAGGCGTAGCCATCTAGGTCGCTAGCAAATGGACTAAAAATGGATCTCATTATCCCTGTGTGTTGTCATTGTTCGTTTCAGAAAACTCGATATTCAATCTTCTTTACACACAATACCTATTCAGCAGTTGCTCGCTAGACCAGGAAGACACAATATGGTGACACTTTGTGGGATAGTAAAGAGGCAAAACGAGACCACAAAAATGAGATAGCATTCTCTCTCTCTCTCTCTCTCTCTCTCTGTGTGTGTGTGTGTGTGTGTGTGTGTGGGTGTGTGTATGTGTGTGGGTGTGTGTGTGTATCAAAGTCAGCACCAAGTCCATTATTTAGACGAGTCTATAAAGTTACTTCCTTGTGCTCATAAAGTCACCCCTAAAACAGTAGTTCTTACGTATCTCCCCTCCATTATCCCCGAGATTTCCGTTTTATTCTTTATATAGAGCAGTGACTAGATACCTTTTAAACTAGCGCTTAAATATTTATGCTGCATACGTTTTTCTTCCTTTTGCCTTCTCTACTAGACAGAGCAGGTAGTGTAAGTCACCTAAACATTTGGTATGGAGATTTCAAGGGGAATGTGCATGTTTTGAGCACCATAAAGACAGGAAAAGCATATCAGAAACAGACTAGTCAATATGTGTGTGTGCGTGCGTGCGTGCGTGTATGTGTGTGTGTGTGTGTGTGTGTGTGTGTGTGTGTGTGTGTGTGTGTGTGTGTGTGTGTGTGTGTGTGTGTGTGTGTGTGAACACCAAATATGGCATCTAAGCTATGCATCTTCTAAGAATTAACACGAAAACTTCATGGTTATCGTTTGCATAGAATACTCCTATTTAATTCTATTTTTTCATAAATAAATATCGATTTCAATTAAAATGCCACTGTTTTAGATTTACACATGATATTCTTGAACTACCTGTAACAATAATCTTTATAATTAGTTTCCTTCTTTCTGACAGTAATTGGTATACTTTAGTATAAGTAGAAGCCCATCAGTTATGAACGAAAAACGTAATATAATCATCACTACACTTTATTAGGTTTTCCACTTATATTATTTTTTATCAAGATCTTTATAGTGTATTATAAATGATCAAACTTATTTTATTGAATAAGAAGTTGTTAGATTACGTTCTTCCGCAATTATTTTAAAAAGAATTCAGAACTCGTATGTCTTCAAACTCAGGCGCGAACATTTTCGATTATTTCATACTTTTAATTGAAAAAGCTTGCATCTATGCTTTCTGAGTTCATCCCTTCGTCCTTCGTATATTTATTTGAACGTTGGATCCTAAGGTTTCGTTTAGCTATGGGCTAATTGCTTAATTTAACATCACTTCTAGACAATGTTTCGTGGCTAATGTAACCTAGATGGAAGAATCCCTTTTTATTTCCTCCCCTACATATAGGAAGTACTCAGGAGAATTTTGTACTCCATCCAATAGTTCGATGCAGTTATATCACAGAAAGTAGCCCCCTGAATCTAAAACAAAACATTCCTAAAGAAAGGTGTCTCAAAAATGAAAAGTCTGGTGTGTAGCTCATCTTCCTAGGTTGAGACTAAGACTTATCAGAAAACCCCCACACTCCAAAATACCCCTTACATGAAATAATTTTTCGAAAAATTTTATTTTCTTAAAAATGGCTGTAGCAATTTTGATTCATATATCATGTATTGTATAGCTTTATGACAAATGAATTGTGCATCCTAAATTTCCTAGGAATAGCCTCTGAAGTGTTTTTCACTCTTAATTACTTTGGCATAACTGGTAAACCAAATGAGAAATACAATCTTACTACACAAAATACTGTAATGAGTGAGTACGGTCCCTGAACCATAATCAATCACTCACTCACTGAAACAACTAAGTCATGTGGGCCCCTAAGGGCTTAATAAAGCTGTGTATAAAGGCCAATTGTATTTACTTAATAATTAGCTTCTCTATAATAATATTTTCATAAAACTGCAAACATCGAACACATCAAAACTTGTTTTGTTGATTTATGTTACGGTAAACTCTTTATCCTGCGTCGGGGTGTACGACATTCTCAAATGTGACAAACGAGTGTCATAGGAACAAAAAAGAGTTGCGTTGCAATGACAGGGGTCGTAATTCTGAAGCAACTAACGTTGTAGTGAAGGTTACGAATATACGGGATGTCAGGAGAATGAATGCGCAGATTTCACGTGATGGTAGATTCACATATGATAAATAAACGAAACCCAATATAACAAATTCCTCTATATTGTGAAGGACAATGGTAATAATTCTACATTATTGAATACATTCTCTTCACAGTCTGGCAACAGAGGAGGACTGAAGAGGCGAACGTTTTGTTTATTAATTCGACTAAAATGCATATTTTCACACCTATGGGTGAAAGTCCAAAACAGGTGAGTCTAGGGAACCTGATTTTGCCACGTATCTGCAAGTAACGAAGGCTGGAACTGTTTTCTTTCAAGCTTTCCAAGCAACTTTCACGAAACTTAAGGAAGTAGTCAACAATCCCGAAGTGAAGTCACTGGCTCTCCCAAGGTCTGAGCTAACCTCGCAGTTTTCCCCTCTTTTACCCCTCACGCTTTCGCGCCTAAATGCGCTTCATGATGCCATCGGTACACATGCACTGACGGCGTGGCTTGCCTAAAGTACATGTGCCCTTACCGTCTCTTCCTAGTTGGATACGTGATCTTTTAGCACATTTCCAGGAAAAACTCGTTTCTCATGTTCCTAGCTGTTACCTGGCGACTGCTCCTAATTACCTTGAGCATAGCCCTCTGACTTAACTGACGAATCTAGCAGTGAATAATCTCCCATGTCTGTACCTTTTATACAAGTGATGAATATTAAATATTTCTTTATCTTTATTCTACTACTTTTCTTATATCGTTTGTACTAATTCTTGACTTTATAATTTCAGCTTCAAATTGTATTAACACTAAAATTGCTGCTAACATCACCTCCATCCTGTGATATTCTCAATAGTCTAGGGGGAAACTTTCACTGTGCATTATAATGATCATACCACATGGCAACATCACAAGTTGTTAAAATCATTCATGGATTAGCGAAAACACTGTTGCAGATGAAGCAACTCGAAAGATAAATGTGCAGTGAAAAGCAAAGCTTATCTGGTTTATCACACTTGTGTCTATCTAGAAGATGTAAAGTCAATAGTTGAAAGTATATAACATAGGAATAATAAAAGCTTGGGAAATCGGCTGTGGAAACCCAACCAGAATTAACAAGGGTGCAAAAAACCCAAATGGAATAAATGAAGATTTATTTGCTTCATTGGCTTCCAGGTCGATATTTCTCGCTTGAGCGTGTCGATTTAATTACTGTCATTCCTTAATTTCCCAGCATTCCATATTATGCACATTCCACTCCTATTAATATAAAAATTCTTTTTTCTCACCTTACTAAACTAGTTTTAAGCTTCTTTAAGCTATATTAATTTCTGCAAATTTAAACACACCGGTTAGGTTTCATGAAATAACACATAACTGCATAAACAGTGAGAGAAATAATAATAAAATTTACATTTTCTCTAAATTAATTTTAAGATAAAGTGTAGTAAACGTGTTAATTATAAGAAAATTGTCAAATATTATATTTTATTACACTGAGCATGTTAATGGTGATAGACAATTTAGTGGAGGTTTGTTTATCTGGATTAGTAAACAGTTTAGGTGAAATTCTAGTGTTGTTCTTCAGTTTTCGATGAAAAAATATAATGCACACAAAACATACATTTGCATATAAAGGATCGAAATTAAGTATGGAAGATACTTTTGGAGAGTGTAATCGTTTACATTTTGCTGCATACTGTATTGCAAATGGCCATGCAGTACATTAGTAGCTTTCAACAGGTTTATCTAAGTACAAAGAAAATAAAAATAAAAATAAAAATCTGCATACTGGGCCCCGGCACATAATTTCTTAAACCGGGGTCAATATTCAGATCTTCATTATTTTATTACAAATATAAAACAAATATACAAATAATTTAAATCACAAAATTTTAACATTCTAAAACCACACCTCTTCTAAATAAAATTAAAAGGAAAAAATTATCAAAATAAATTACAAAACCTTCCATCTCATCCCTAATCATACCTACTCAAAACTTTTATACATTTAATAAAAAATCTATAAAAATTTTAAAAACTCACCTCTTTAAACAGAAGTTCTTATAATTTATAAAATAACTTATAAGAATTCTATCTTTCAAAATCAAAATTTATGAAAAACAAAAAATTTTAAATAAAACTATTACTGGTACTCAGTGATAAAATAAATAACTGGTAACCAGTTACCACTAAAACTACAAATATCAAAAATCCATAACAAAAGAAAATATGAGTGCCACACAGTGGTGTACAGTGAGAGATAACTAATGTGAGTGGTGGATTTAGAATCCAGATTAAGCATTAAGTGCATTATCTGAAGGATGTATTTTATACGCACGCTGTCCTTCCTGGAAGTTAGTTAATCCCGGACACCACAGGTGCCGAAAGGTTTGCCTAAGCACAACAGTAAAGGGGACTCCACTCCAACAAAGAGGATACCTTGGTTAACGTGAGACCAGTGCTTGAAAACGAAAACACTGGTGCTATAGCTAGTCGCTAGAAAACTTCCTTGCTGTAGGAGGGTTGCCGGGTTCGATTCTTGGGCTTGAGTTGTTGTGTAAAAGAATGATAGTCCCTGACCAACAGAATACACACAAGCGCCAAAGCATATTATCTGTTTCAACGCATACCAACATTTGACAGCTAATTTATAATCACATAAGGCTACAGTTTGTATGTTGCATTTATTTTTACTGAGGATTAATAGTTTTAAAGAAATAGGCTACTCATATACTGCATGATTTTTCGGCATTAATATTTGCGAGTTATGATTCCGTGTGTTCATACTGCCCAGTGAGGAAGGTGACCAGGCTCTGAGGTGTGTCAGGGGGCTTGAAGTGTTAATCTCCTCGCGTCGTTCATTTGTTTGCTACAAAACGTGACAGCATTGGCATCTGTGGTGACGTAGCTTGATCTAGTCTTTTGAAGTGATAGCGTCGGAATTCCAAACTTAGTGACTAATGACTTTTCTGACGATTTTGGGGGACACTTAGGGTTAGTTCTGGAGGAAATAGATTTTGGCCTCATATATTTGGGTTTAAATATCAAATAAAATAAATATATTATACAATTAATTTTTTTCAGAAGGGGCTACAGGTAAACTGAAACCATGAACATCGCAGTCATGGGTGTAATAACAAATCTTATTTGAAAATAGACATTACAGATATATACACGTGTATTGAAAAGAAATATAAACATTTGGATATGGTATTACCTTCTGATTCGTCTGCTTGTTTGTCAAATACTTTAGTAGTATGCTTCATAATGAAGGTTTTAAACTCAGGATAGTGAATTTGTAAAGTAATATATTGATACGTATCATTTTACACAGATCTTCAGAGAACTTCGATTGTAGTAGTGCAATTTCTTGTTCTTCTGCCTTCTTACCACCTGACGATGCAGTAAGTGATTTATGTTGCTTTTTTGGTTTGTTTGTAGTGATATTTCAAAACTTTTTCAGGCTAGTATTTATTAATTGACAACTGCAATGTGTGTTTTCTCCATTTACGGTGAAATTATTTGCACTAAATTCTTCCATTAATGTTTTCAATGTGGTAGCACGTGATTATTGTGACATATTGAACTTTGATTAGCGCAGAACAGAACAAACACAGAGCTCACAGCGACTAAGTCTACACTGCCAGTACTGCAGTCGAACTACAGACTGTCAATGGGAATTCTTGTAGCTTTGGTCATATGGCCTAAGAGGAGCATTGTATTGGCTCAAAAAGAGAAAATATGGTCCGATAGGGGACATCATAGATAGAGATTATACTACAAACCGCCATATTAAGAACACGCTTCAAACAGAATAGCAAGAACAATGGCCAAACATCGCACAAGGACGAAGGATGTATGATATCTATCCAGACATAGAGGAAAGTTTGAAGTTATACCTTAAACCTATAAGACATGGCTTCCCGCCACCTCATAATGTATAGAAGTTCCTTTGAGTCAGCCCTTTTGCCGTCGATAGAAGCTATAAGATCTCTTTCTGGGTATGCGTAAGTGGTTTCAGAACATGGACCATTTAACACCTACTTTATAAAATAAGACGTCAAGAAAGTGATAAATGTGATTTGTGTAAGATGCAGATTTTTTTTAAATTTTCTTTTTTAACCCTGGATCCGTTTATTAAGTATTACGTAACTCTACGTAAGGTAGAGTGGTAGATACGTTGATTCGTAGCTCAGTGGATGTTTCTCCTAACTCTGTTGATCAGATCCTGTCCTACTCTCACAAGTTTGCTAAAATGAGGCAATCATTAAATGGCAGACATAGATATTCTATATTTTATATTTAAATTAAGGAACACATTTCACAAATGGCAATGTCCTATTTGCATTGTTTTACTTTTACCCGTTATGTTTTGATTTCTGGAAAAACCTGGATGTTATTTCAAGCAATTGTTTTTCCGCTTTATGACACAATCAACATGGATTTTATATTTGTTTTCCAACTGAAATGAACGTCCTCTTTAATTACGACAATTTAGTTTCTTTGGACTAATATATCGCTCCTCTCGCAACGTATTTTACGGTTAATCCACTGCTCCTTTAGTGATTAATATTCACGCAGTATGAACTTTCTACCGCAGACAAATCGCTGTTTCGGGCAGAAGTTTCCTTGTCATTAATTTCCCGACTTTTTGCCTTTATGCTTTAGCGGGTGGGAAAGTTTTCGAGGAATATCGCAAATGCGATACATCGATCTTGTCCACAGCTTTACGCTAGCTCCATGTTGCAGCTGAGCGCCATTTTGCTGAAAATCGAAATTAATGATAGCTATAAAGTGGAAACAAACTGCGCAACTTATAAAACACTACATGCGGCGAACAAATGCCAGTCTCACATTTTTCTGATAATGGAATTCGTGAAGCTTTCATTGCCACTATATTTTTTGAAAGTTTTATTTTTAAAACTCTGTTACAAGGAATTTTATACAAACAATATTTCTCACTTTTTTTTATTTCTGTGTCTAAAAGTCCGCAAGAAGCATTGGTTCTAGCAGAGAGAGAGAGAGAGAAGGAGAAGAAGAGAGAGGGTTGGAGAAAAAGGGAGGGAGAAAAAGGAGGAGAGAAGGGATGTCTCAAAGATCCCCATGAGTTTCAAACAAGTATGGTACAAGGCTGCGGCGTATTATGGTTCGGTTTGCGAATATTAATTTATTGTTAGTTAAATATAGCACCTAGAATTTATATTATGGTTGTATACTGGGTTCGATTTCTGTGTTTAATTTGCCTACTTTAAGTTAAAGAATCTAGTTGATTTTTACGAAAAGTCTTGGACACAAGAGTAAAAGAATAGTAGGAACATCTGAAAACAGCGTTATAACAAATATTAATAAACACAAATTTAATTAAAATCAAACAGCCTTATGTATTTGGTTGAATGTTACTGAATATAACCAAAAATGTCAGAGTTATAACTTGCGAAAACCGCATTCAAATGTTTCCATAGTGATAACAAGCGCTAACGATGAAAGGAGAAACGGGGGATGGGGAGGGGGGAGAATAACGATTGCAATTAAAGAGCTTCAAACTTGAAAGTAATAACAGACAATATCTCGGATATGGTAAACTACAAAGAAAATGAATATGAATTGAATTCTTAGTTTTAACGAGATCTAGATTTCTGTATAGTAAGATTTGGTCTGCTTCTTACGGTTTACCAGTTATGCAAACGTAATCAAGAGTATAGAATATACGTGGGGTATAGCCAAAAAATTCAAAATATGCATTTCATTTGTCATAAAAATATCTTAAACACATAACATTTCAAAACCGTTGTGGCCGTTTTTGAGAAAATCAACATTTTCCAAACATTTTCCATGAAGAGGGTAGTTAAGGTTCGTTTTTGAGTTATGCTGTTTGCACACACACACACACACACACACACACACACACACACACACATACACACACACACACAAACACACACACACACACACACACACACATATCCACACGATCTTTTTTCGAAAAATGCTTTGATTGTTTTTTATTTTGGATTCATGGAATCTAACAGCATATCCTGTGAAACCTTGGTTGGAATCTTTGAGTGCAATACAATACTTCCTCTGTTTGCTGTAAGTACGTAGAAGAAAAAGAGAACAAATATGACAAAAAGAAAAGAAAAAGAAAAGGGTATATTAAACATATGACACCTAAGGTTTACTTAAAAGTGCTACATTTTTTTCCTATTGCAGACACTGCTTAGGTGTTCGTATCTCCCCTGAGAAAAGAAAATGCCGGATTTATTAACAACTGAGCTATCTGCGCCTTGAAGCAATGAATTTTACTTGCTTCACGTTACATATTGTTATCACTCAAATGTGGTTAACTGTTTGAAGCGACAATGCTTGCTGCCGCCTAATAATGTGAAGTTACTTTGAATCAGCCCTTTGCCGTCGATAGAAGCCATGAGATTTCTCTTCCTCTGGGTATGCGTGAGTGGTTTCAAAAGGGTGACAAAAGTTCTGAATGTAACCTCTTTTAATAATGCATTAATTTTTCACTCTTTTCACTTAAGACGTTGTCGACCAGTATACGTCTATTATCATATAATTCACCAACCAATTAGCACTATTTGCATACGCAAATAAGCTTTACGACGATACCTTATATCTGTTGGTTTTCGCGTACTTCTACATGAAAACAAATTTTAAGTCAGTTCGACAGACCAACTAGAAGTGACGTCACGCTATGAAAAACCGTTGAAAATTACTTCACCGTTCAAACCCGCAAGGCCACCCCCTTTTTGTTCACTTTCTCTTTATATTTATTATTTATTTTAAATTATTACAATAATTATTTTAAATGCTTCATTTTTTAAAATGATTAACGCTCCGTTTTAAAGTTTCTTATAATTTCGATATCAGTTTTAATAATAAGTATCGTAACGACAGAAATTAACAATAATTAATTAACCTTCATTAACAAAAATTCAAGCCATGAACCATTTGTAGCACAGTGAACTCATTGTAGACCACAGTTACTTTCACCCTGTATTTGCTTACATGCCAGATTCACTGCTGCACATTACATGAGATACAGAGCACGTAGGTTGCGGGTGAAGTTACATGCTGGTAGCCATAATAATCACAGATCCAATTTGAAAACTTCAAAAGATGAGTGCACATAGGAAATAGCATATAGAAAACGGACATCACAAAGCAATGGGACATTTTTTTACTGATGAAAGAGCCATCCTGGACGGGCGGTTTGCTTTAAGCTGTCAGTCAAAATGTCCAGAAGTAGGACAGTAATATCCCTCTGCAGGGCATTCCTCTCTCTCTGTCTCTCTTCTGGCTCTGTCAAAGCTTTATCTGTTAATTCTAGACGCACCCCTTCAGGGATCCATCGAATTTCTCTGAACAAACACGTCCTGCCCGGAGCAATATTGGGACAGGGGAAAGCTCAAGGACACCGTATATCCAAAGGAAGTTCTGCGATATTCTCATTTACAGACTTCAGTATTTAGCTTCCTAGACCAACAGTTAACTAGCTTTATTCGTAGAGATATGATTGTGATAATGCTAGGCTTACCGGATTATTTTATGGAAATGTAGGACACAATGGTAAAAATCTGATGTGTTGCACTCACATGACTTTGTCTACTCCTGTACCACCCATTCTTATAAACTCTTATTCCTATATCTTCTTCGTGTTAGCTGAGATAAATATTTGTACAAATTGTCTTATTGCTTATTTCCTTATAGGTGCAAGGGGAATATTAGAATAGTCAAATTAGTCTAATATCTCATTTTTTCAGTGTTTTAGATATGCACTATTACTATTGGGTAGTGATCCAAGGATAGCAGACAGTTTAAAAATTCAAAAAGGCATTATTAGAATATTGACAAATTCAAACATTGTATACCATTATTAGTTGCATTGGGAATTCCAACGATAGTAAATGTATACATATATACGATTTTTTGATTAGTATAAAAGAAAATGTACATAATTTTAACTTACAGAATTAAGTACATGAAGATGGGACACGACATATGAATAGAATTGATAAGCCATATCATGGATTACAGAAAACATCTAGATACTATAAGGTAATACAACATTGTAGGAATAAAGCTTTTCAATACACTCCCAAAAAACACACTTTAGTATATCAATTGTTGTAATGTTAGTATATCACTAATGTTTTTAAGACAGTACTTTGTTAATATTCCACTGTATTGTAAACTCCCAAAAAATGTGATAAATATTTAGCTTTTAAGACTTAACGAACATTATAACTAAATGTATTATTGTATTAAGACAGTGATTTTGTAAATACATGGTGCACAGTCGCAATATGACCATGTGATTAGCCGACTATAAACAAGGATGAAATTAAAAAATGAAGAAAAGAAAGGAAACAAGAAAGCTCAATGATTAAACATTTAAGAATAGATTGCATAAATGGCTTATAGAAGATCCCTTTTATTTTGTGCAATAATTTTATGAAAAAAATAAGGCTGGATTGTAAACTTATATAAATCTTAGTTTGTAAATACAGTGAGTGTAAACTTAACAATATATGTGTGCATGTATTTATAGAATTAGTATAGTGAGTTGCTTTGATAAAGTCTGTTGTGATTAATGTAATTACTAAGAGAACAATAAAGATTACTATTATTATTATCATTATCATTATTATTATTAGTAGTAGTAGTACACATTCTGTATATGTGCTTTTTAAGAATGATGGATAAATGTTTAGGAAAGAAAAGTGTATGACGTCCCAGAGAAACTAAAAGAAACGAAATCTGTTTATAAAATAGGCATACCAAATAAACAATTAGTGGAAAAGTACACAGTGTTATATAAGTGTTGCAAAGTACACTAATGAAATTCCATCACTTTTGTATACCTAGTTTGTGCGAGAACACGAAAAAGTAGAACTGCTTGGGTATCATCGGTAAAATGTAGTATCAACATTCACAACAAACGCGAAAGTTTAGCAGTTAAAACAATGTTTTAATGTAAAAAACAACGAAAACTATGATCACAAAACTTTCCTTTAAAAGTTGATTTAAAAAAATAAAATTTAATTTAGTAGGTTACTGCTGGCTGCAATTGAATATACACATACTTCACTTTAAAACCCTCAATAAAGCTATAATTTATTACATTTTCTACTAGCAGAACTTGGCACAAACTTATTTTTTTCACCAATATAAATTTTGATTTGTTCATTTTTACGACACTCTGTAGCAAATTACAGACATTCAGCGTTGCCTAGTCAGAACTAGCTTCGTCTGGCTCAGTAATTACTGGATTAACACTCGAATATTAATAGCTTTTGCGAGCTTAAAACTTATGTCGGACATAAAGAAAATGATCGAGGGAGCCTATACGAAATAAGAGTGTAATTTTAGCTTCAGTCGTTCGGTATTATACGTAATTATATTTTACGTTCATTTTGTGATCTACCTGCTCATGAAAAATAATATATCACAACTAATATCATAAGACGTCTGACCAAACCAATAAATTCTCGAGCGGAGCGCGAGAATTTATCCGGGAAGGTCAGAACATCGAATAATATTTATCTCAATTACATCATAAATAAAATATGAATTTAAACACTATTCGGCAAAACTATGAGAGGAAAATGTTAAATCCTATAGAAATAAGCTAAAATACATTTACTTCGATTAGAGTAGTTCCATTTAGTCATCACTGTCAACTGAGGAAAACGAAATCAGAGAATTACATGCATTTTGATCTTTTGTTGATATAACTGAAAATAAATTTCCCTTTATTTTTAGCATTACCAAATAAGCTTTCTTCTGGAAAAAATACATCAAATATTAAAAGAAAAATTGTTAAAAACACGGTTGTCAAACTGCAATATAGTGCTATTTTGATTTTTAATTGATTGTAATGTGTGCTAAATCGTTTTTCAACGATTTATGGGATGCAGTTGGCGACATTGACTAAACAAAGGAATGGCCTTGGGATAATTTGTACAAAACAAAAGAATGACCAGTTGATAATTAGTACAGGATAATTTAACGCTTCAAGGTATGAAATAGTCACTGCTAGTACAATCAAGTTGAGCATGGGTGCTCTCAAGGAACACGTCAACAACACATAATATAAAATTGTTGAGATGAAAAGTGAGTGAGTGACTGGTATTTAAGGGCCCGTCGACAGCTAGGTCATTTGGACCTGGAGATGAAAAGACCTGTCACTGAAGAACTTGACAGGTTAACAAGATAACAATGGACCGCCTGTCTTTAACATGCAGGAGAACTATAGAGAAGTGATGTTATTAATTAAATAAGTGAAGAAGAAATTTTAGACCCAATTGTGATAAATTTAAGGACGAAATTAGTGTGGCAAGTAATGGTGTTATGAGAACGTTTGCTGCACTGACGACGAGTCCCTGGTTATCCCTCTAGAATAATCAAGTACATTAATTTCTATTGTCACTTATTTAGTTTTACAGAATACCCAAAGTTTACTTAGACTACGTTGTAGCACGCTTCTATTGGCTACTGCTATACAAGCAGGAGATTTGACGTAGATAATAACCTCATATTACATTCAGAGTCAGGCTAACAACTACAAGGAAAGAAGCGGTACCAAATACGCTCCCAAGTATTGTGTTTATAGACGTTAACTCCCGAAACTGTTTTATTTCATAAACAGTTTTGTTGCGTACGAGCTGTTAAGCTACATTTTCAGTTATTTTATTTTACCATATACGATGATCTAATTTGAGATGAAATAAAAAATAGTCTAGAGGGAGATGGGATGATGAACCGTGTCAGTTTTACAGGATATAATGTAATGAACAATGGGATAAAAGCATCCTCCCCAAGGACTAAGTTATTGTATAATCTCTTTTACATTAAATCTGGGAAACCACATGATATTTGATGCTGAATTACTGGAATAAATTATGATAATTCTCTTTACCCATGGAACAAGCTTAGGTTGTACAGAAAGAATGTTAGTGTACTATTTGTGTCACAAATCGTAGACAAATAGAACAAAGTCGTATTTCATTCATAAATTATTAGAGCATGTAAAATGCACTACTGGGAAGCAGGAAGTTTTTTACCACATATAATCATTATGTTCAGAGACTGTAACAGATGTGAGTTAATGGATTACGTGAATAACGTACATACAGGAGTCAGTTTGACTGTTTTTATGCTCAACAATGCCATAATGTAGTGCTTGTACGACTTACACCAAACGTGCTGGAAGGTCAAATATTGGTTTTAATGTCAGTGGCACTTACCATTATGTTCCCCCGAGCAGCAGGTATGTGCAATCGAATTACTGTTTTCGAGTTTAGAAAGCAAAAAGATGTCGTACACCAGTGAAATTGATACGCAGTTTATATAACCGGAAATTTCCTCAAAGGCATACGATGTCATGAACAACTTATTGCCACAAAAATCAAGAAATAATATGAAAAGTTCATATTCTCGTATGTACTAGGTGGCCCACTGCAGCCGGCAAATACAACAAATAAGAGTAATAATAGTGATAAACACAGTAATGCTAATAAACACACTAATAAAATCATAACAAACATAATCATAATACTGGTAATAGTAAGAGAAACAATAACAAAAGTAAAAACAATGTGATACTAACAATAGCAATAATTAATAACTACAAAATGCAACAATAACATTCTGAAGAAACGAAGAAATGCCAATGAAACATTACGTGCCCTCATGTTTGCCCTTTACAATCTGCAATTCAGATGTTAGACAGGCGCGGCTCCTCAGGGTAGGCAGGGTAGGCATTGCCTACCCTATCGTAATACATCAACAAATAATGTTTAACTATGATTCTGCATTTTATCATTTGAACCGTCATTTTCCCTTAAATTGCAGTTCAAGAAAAGTTTTCTCGGTTATAATGACCAGCGCATGATCAAATCCTTTAATCTCAATTCCGATTCATCAAAACTGCGCTGCATGTTTGAAACGCGCGGCAGAAATGATACTCATGGAATCTGGGTAGTGGAGAGCAGGCTAGCTTAACCTCTGCCTGCCCGGCCCCATTTCCTCAGCACGAGGCCCTTGAACAGGGATAAGGAAACATTCGGTCTGTATATGCACTCCGAGCATGCGTAGACGCGTCTGCCAGCAGTCCGAACACTTGCCTGCCCAAATCCGAATTTATGCGACATTTTCCGAACAGCCATACTCCACGAACGAAGATCTCAGAGATGTGAATCTGTCGTTATCTCTGTGTAATACCGGTATGACAGACTTAAATAGTGAACTATTACAAATTTCGCTTTCGCGGCGCACTGACAATGAAAAGAGGAGTGTTTTAGCTATTTAACACAAAGCTGCAGTCAGACAATTTTTCAATTTCTTAATCTATTTTAGTCATGGGCGTCGCGAAACGGGGGCAAGGGGTGCCACGGCCCCCCCTTGGAAGTTGGTGAACTTAATGTGCAGTCAGTTACTGACTTTTAAACTATTATTTTAATTTTGATGTAAAGAACAATTTTTGTTTAGCACAAATTAATACGGTTATCTGCAACAAATACTATAAATTTTGACAGTAAAATAATGATTTAATATTATATGATTGCAAATTTCCAACATGTGGTCCCCCCCCCCCTGGAAAAAAGTCTGCCGACACTCGTGATTTTAGTTTTGGCGGTAATTCGTCCGTAAGTCACACTCATTCACTCTGCTCTTATTAAACAACCAAACAATATATTGTTTGCGTTATCCGCAATGACTTCGCCCCCTATATTTCGGATAAACGGGGTTTATTATTATTATTATTATTATTATTATTATTATTATTATTATTATTATTATTATTATTATTATTATTATTATTATTATTATTATTATTATTATTATTATTATTATTATTATTATTATTATTATTATTATTATCATCATCATCATCATCATCATCCTTATCATTATCATCATCATTATTATTACTATTATTATTGTTGTTGTTGTTTGTTACACTTTGCCTACCCTAAAATTTTGACTGCGAGCCGCCACTGATGTTAGACAATAGCAGCAAACAGAGGAGTGAGTTCTGGAAAATAAAGATACGTGAAATCTTTTTGGTTGTTTATACCGTGATTCTCTATTATCACTAGGGCCCGGATTCTTAGTTTTTTAACTATTTTATTCCTTGATAGTTAATTGCAGTGATTTAATTTAATTATCTGTTTCATGATCATCGAAGCCGAATACTTGAATCTTATAAAACCTAAAAATGTCTAAATGAGACTTTAACACCTAAAAGAGGCTAAATCTCCTATTTATTTTAATATGAAAAAGAAAACTATTTTAAAATGGGAAAATGAAATGTTTATGAAATTATGAATGGACTTTGAGTGTTACATCTTTGCTACGTCTTTTCGTTTATGTATGCTTAGAGGAGTACTCAAAACAATGCAAGAGGCAAGTGACTTGCATTTAGCTGTGAGACCAAGCTCTGTATTGTTGCAAGCAAGGAATGTGGGGATTGTTGTCGAGGGGAAAAGAGTCATTAGAAGAACCCGCCATAAACTCAAACCAATCAGTTTAAAAACAGTATCCGTTGTGTCCAGTCGACTATCGTGTATTGTTAATGCATACAATTACTACATCGTTAGAAGTCAATTTTCCTTAGACTAGGCAGGTAATTTAAGGAGCCAGTGCCATGCCTAAAGTCAGCTTATCTCGAAGGGGGTTGATTCGTCAGTGGATAGGTAACGATCCGAACTTCACCACAGATGGCAAAGTAATATTTTGCCAAATCTGCCAAAAGCGAAAGAAACCATACCCACAGACATAAAAGTTTGAACGAATATGAACACCTTCAATACTGCACAGATAAAGTCGCATTAAACGGCTAGGTGCTGTGCAGATAAACATACCGTACAGGAGAACCTGTACGACCTGTTCTCGAATGCTGGAATGCAGGTAAGGATTAAACACCTGCTATAATTCACATAGCGTATAAACTATAATCTTATTTACGTATTTTCCAGGTGCACTCTGGCTCAAAAATCGCATTTTGAGCAGCACAAAGGTTCGACAGGACATATGAGCAACATTGCTATAAAAAAGAGGACAATTAATAATAAAATTAATAAACAATAATAGTATAAAAACTATTTCAGGAGGTTAAAGAACTAAAAAAAACTTTTTTAAGATACAAAAATAATTAAAACGTTAATTTTAAGAAACTAAAAATCCGGGCCCTAATTATCACACGCCAGTTCAACTGTTTCTCACCGCACGTATCGCTAAGATGCAGAAACGCCACTGGCCTCTCTTGCGCCGTGGAATGCAGCAAGTGTTTTAACAAACGAAGGGTTATCTACTTACGGCGATGCCGGCTATAGGGAACCACCTGGTACAATCGAATAACAAGTACATGGTTAAACTGTAGGACACCTGTGACAATGAAATTCAGCGTAAAAGATTAAAAATACTTTACCTACCCACGTGGTCTAAATTAATAGTCGCATGAAACTTGAATCTAATGGAAGCTATGCTCTCGTCACATAATATGCTATAATCGAGTAAGTGGAGGAAGTAGTAAAGGTACATACAACGGATGGGCTCCCGCAACAGGGGCAGAGCACCGCATGTAGGGCTCTAACGTTTGAGTCCCTAACGTTTCCAGCGTGAACGCCGGCCTCTAACTCCCAGTGGTCACTTGACTTGGAATCGATGGTAACAAAGCAAATATTGAGTACAGGTAATGAGGGATAGTAAGGTCGTGATAAAAGAGGAAACACCACAACATTCCCCTAACGACCGGGGAAACCACGAAAAACCCATGGATCAGAGTGGTTGGTTGCCGGGGACCGAACCCGGGACCTCCAGAACCTAGTGACACACGCTACCGCGCGGTTAGGAAAAGTATTACTTTCCAACCAAAAATTCGATGGCGAGATTTCTTACACGCTGAAATTAGACATTAGTAGCCTCGCAGTCATAAAATGTGCTTATGAAACAGCAGGGTACTGCAAGATAATTACCAGGGTAGGCCTTGATTAATTACTCTTTGCACCTTACTTCTGAGTCTCATAAGCGTTTAAAAAATACTATACACATTAAACTTCTACAAGGAAGTAATTTAACGTGTGGTTATTAAGGTGTTAAAATTTAGCTTAATAATAAGTACAACAATATTGTAGTGTAAGTTTATGTCCCTTCTTCCTACTGTGCAATGCTAAAAATCCTAAATCGATCAACTTCATGATTCAAGCTTTTGTTAATTTTTACCTTCTCTATTACGTATAATTCTAATCCCAGTGAAAATAAAAGTGGACATACAAAAGAAACAACATCTGGTACTAAAATAGGCACACCTAAAAAATAATCAGTGGAAAAGTATGAGGTACTGTACTCGAGGCACTATTCTGGAGAAACTTTATTATTGGCGTGTAATTTGTGCTAGAACACGAAAAAGAAGAACTTTTTGAGGTTATATTTAGGCAAGCTGTAGTATTAACAAAAGCGAGAACTTAATAGTTCAATAACTGTGTTAATATAGACAGCAACGCAAATGATGATTATGAAATCATTCTTAAAGGTTAATTTAAAAGCGAATGAAATTTATTTATTACGTTTCTGTTGGCTTCAGTTCAATATGCACACATTTTACGTTTAAAAATCTCATTATTGCAATATTTATAAGGTTTTCTGATACACCTTTGCCGGTCTTACTTTAAACTGCAATTTAAACAAAGTGCAAAATTGTATTCCTCCGCAGGCATTTCGTATCGCTGTTAATAATAGTGTATTTGCATATTAATGTATTCCATGTATTCTTACTATAAGATTTACAGACTGTTTTAGTAAATAATTCTTATAGTTATTTTAATTTTAATGGTGTTTTGCATGTTAGTTAATGGACTATATTTTTATTCGCGCCTGCTGACATGAAGTTGTACGGTTCCCTCAATCGATGAAGTGTTACTCAGAGTGTAGTGTTGTTTACATTGCAGTTTAAAGTAAGGGCGGTGAAGGTATAGAAAAATGTTGTACCAATGTAAATTTTAGTTTGTGATTTCACTGTTTTATCTTCTTATTAAACCCTGGCTGGCAGTCCACAATTGTATATTGCCAAAATATAACCACACTTCTCATGCTGTTTGTTTCAAGAAGATTAATATGAATAGTTATGAAAACATAAAGACACAAATAGGAAGTATATATTTCGAAACCTAATTTTACCACTCAAACTTGTAAACATTTTGAAAACTATTAGGTAAATGCACTAAGTGTGTACTCCTATTACACATCGGGTGGCAATAATGATGTTCTCCATGGGAACCCCGTATCTTCGTTTAACTTCAGGAAATTACACGTTACGTATTCCCCGTTTGCCCATTAATACCTATTAGAAGATACATGCCCAGAGTCCGCAGAGTTGGCGATGCCATATTTCCATCTTACTTAGTGCACAAGGGAACTTCTGCTACTTAGCCAAAGCGATTATTACTTTTGTTTAGCGTTGTATAGTTACCATTTACTGCTGAACAATAAAAGAAACTGAATCACGAAGAGAATAGTGGGAAGATTTAAGATTTACAAGTGGAAAGGAGAATCCGTTTTAAAACACAAAGTTTACATGTTCTTAAGAAAGGTATAAAATTAGCCTTTACTGCCGCGTTAGTTAGATTGCTAAGAGTGATTTAAGTCAATGCAATGATAAAATTTGGTAAAAACTATGAAAATGGTTTGTTTATTTCTGCCTCCATGTTACACAATAGTTTAATATAAAAACTGAAGCTAAAAACCGTTAATTAATTGTTTCTCTACCATTTAGGTAAAGTTTATGTTGAACTTAAAAACACCATTTTTCTCAAAGTTTTTCAGTATTTTTCACTTACATAAATACTCGTTGCGCCATAGTTTATAACTTATTAGCTTCAGAAATTATGGATTTTTAAATTGTGCACTAACTAAAAATATGAAATATTTCAGTTAAAATTATTGTCCATAACTGAATTTGAAAATTCAGTAACATGAACAAAATATTGTTTTGACTTAAACTATACTGCACAATTTCTGTTTTTCTTTTACATTAAGCTCAAATTAAAATTGTGTGTGACAAAACATAGCATCCAAAAACAATTTCATGATATGTCAAAAAATTAACAATGTGATTATGTAAAGAAAACGGAACACTTGCTGCATAAAAAGTGACAATGTTGCTTTTTGTGACACTGAATGCCTTCATCGTCTCAGCCGTCTTTGATCGAATTGTCTTTAAACACCAATACATTTTCTGTGAATCGTATCAGCACCTCAGACGTCAATTATAAGAAGTTGTGGTCTATGTATTATAAAAAATCTTCATTATCAACTACATCTTTTGGAAAGAACATCGCCAGAAAAGATAAAATATCTGTTCAAATTTCGGAATATAGCGAAGTCCAATATGACTCTGCATCGACTGATATTTTAACAGTGTCCAAGTAGAACACCAATCTCCCGGGAATGGCAAACAAGTTCGCTCTTTCAAAATATGCTGGTCTTCGTCTCACTTTACCTACTTTTAATAACTTCGGAACTTATGGCGGAAGACTCCGATTAACAGCAAGATTAACGACATTGCTACAGTATATAAGTGATAAACACATCAGTTTCTACCATAGCATGGTCAACACGTGGTCAACTACTGAGAAGGAAGCACAGCCAGAAGAAGCATTCTGATTATTTTAAAGTGAAGTTATCTGAAGTTTTCCTTCATTTAATTAAACAAACGTGTCAGTGATTATAACAGATCCATTATTATGATTTTACGTTTGAGAAAATGACTATTTTTATAATGGTAGTGTAAAACATTTAATGAAAACTCTTTCTGGTTTTCTTTTCTAAACGAATTAGTTCAATGTGTTGGGGCATCCAATTAATCTGAGAACTTTTAAAGTGAAAATACAGTTTACAAACATTAATAAAAGTGCTGAGATGTGCAATGTTTGTATAATGTATAAGAACCATCAGTTCCCTTGGAAAAGGACACAATTCCATAACACAGTTGTTTATTTTCTGCCCTTTAGGGAGGGAATCTAAAAACCTAAATTATATGAACAAAAGGCCCTTTGCTTAGTACAGGTAATATCAAACTAGAACTTTGATGGGTTCATTCATTTTCTATCAATTCAGCTTTTTGTCTCTCCTGTAAACTTTGCTTTTCAGAATATGTGCCCTTTTCCAAATGACCTATTCATTTATGAAGTTGTACCCATACTCGCGATAAGTGCGTCACATGCCATTACAATTATTTTGTTGCTGCGTCATTCTTCGATATTTCGGTGCTTATTCACTTATTATATCACTTTAAAAGGAATTTTAAATCTTATTTGAAAGTGTAATACGACAAAAGTAGTATAGTTGAGTAGTGTGGAGACTCCAGTAAGGTTAGAAACGAGGCCAGGAGCAGCTAGAACTCAGAAGTTTGCTCGAAGCACAATACGAAGATAACATGAAAATAGCACTTAGGAAGCAAGATAGCTAAGGCCGTAAAACTCTTGATGCAACGAAATGGCTCAACGCAGAGTTAGGGATTCTCAAAAACTGAAGATAGCATTTATCACTGAAAATAGTTCTAAACGTACAGCCTCACGTGTTGCACTCACGTTATTTTCTCTACTTACTCCTCTATGGAATATTCATACGAAGGCATTCTTGTTAATAGAGTTAAATCCACATTTGCGCATTTCTTTGTAAACACAAGAAGAAAACACTTAAAGTGCAGCAGTCAAACATTCTAAAAGTTTTTCTCTATCCTGCACAAACTATTCTTGCAAACTCTTATTCCCCTAGTTGTGTTGATTGAGGTAAACATTAATTGTAGAAATTCTTTGTAGTTGCAAGGGGGATATGGGAATACATTAGAGTATAAGCCATAGTCACAACTTTTACGAAGTAATCACTATGTACTTTATGACATTCAAATTTCGTTCTCTTAGCACGACAAGAAAAATCTGATGTGTTGCACTCACATGACTTTCTCTACTCTTGTACTAACCATTCTTACAAACTCTTATTCCTATATCTTCCTCGTGTTAGTTAAGATAAACATTTGTACAACTTATTGCTTATTTCCTTGTAGGTGCAAGGGGAATGTTAGAATACAGTAGGCTTTGTGCGATAGTCAAATGTTTGAGATTCTGTTGTCTTTGCAAACTTAACATAAAAAAATGAACAACGATGATCCATTTCGCGAAAGTTCTAAGTTTTCCGAAACTCACACACATAACAAGGAATATCTCCGAAATGGTTCACCCTACAAGAAAATTTATTGAGACATAAATTGTGTATTTTAGCAACATCTACAGTTATGTATAGTATAATTTCGTCTATCTCTAACGGTTTACCAGTTATGCAAAAGTCGTCCAGAGTAAATACGACTACAGGGGCTATAGCCATAAAATTCAAGATATACATTTCATTTGTCATCAAAATATCTCAAACATATGACATTTTAATAAAAATCGTTAGAGCCATTTTCAAGAAAAACAAAATTTTCAAAAAATTTTCCATATAAAGGGTAGTTTAGGGTGGGGCTATTTTCTTCAAAATCTTCGTGTCACATCTTTGAAAGACATTAAATTTAAATACCAACTTTGGTTTTTAACCGACTTTTCGTTTTTGAGCTATGCTGTCCACAGACTGACAGACTGAGACACAGACACACACACACACACACGGACCTTTTTCTAAAAATGCTTTTTTTCGATTCAGGGGGTCTCAAAACATATATTTCCGGTGAAATCTCGACAACGAATTTTTGGGTGGAATACAATACTTCCCCTACTTACCAGTAGAGAAAGTGAAAAGAAGGAATAACGAATTCTCATTTCAGGAAGGTATTGGAAAAGACAACAAATAAGCAGGAATATCTCAGAAATTGTACACTCCAGACAAAAAATTGTATTTGACATAAATTGTGTTTTGACGAGATTTACATTTTCTTTGTCCAATAAGAGATGTCTATCTCTTATAATTTGCAGTTATTCAAAAGTCATCCAGGTATAGAGAGGACTTCAGAGGACATTTACAGGAAATTCAAGATATATACATGTCACTTTGGCAGGATCGTATCTTAAAGATAACATGTTTTAACCAAAATCGTTAAAGGACTTTTTAGCAAACTCAAAATGTTAAAAAAATGTTTCATATAAAGGAAAACTTGCCGTCTTTTGGAGCCGAAATAACCTAGCTGTCGACAGGCGCTTAAATCTCAGTCACTCACTCCGACCTTTGTTTTCGAGTGCTGTTCACAGGCACGTACACAAACACAAGCACATACACAGAGACACAGATAGGCCTTTATCAAAAAGAGTTTATTATTATTATTATTATTATTATTATTATTATTATTATTATTATTATTATTATTATTATTATTATTATTATTATTATTATTATTATTATTATTATTATTATTATTATTATTATTATTATTATTATTATTATTATTATTATTATTATTATTATTATTATTATTATTATTATTATTCACAGTGTCGATGTGTATCACGTAACACAGCAGTTCACATGTTATATGATAAAAAGCAAATGTACGAAGTCATATTGAAATTCATAAACAACGAATTTTACACATTTAATATTTATTTTATAAAAAAAAACATGTATATTATTTTAATCTACAGACTTTTCTGTCACTTTCCAATATGACTTTCATTTCTTTACTTACATTTTCTGAAAGTTTGGCAAGTCCTTATGGTAGAACTCCGTTCCATGCGATGCCATTGTACCTACCAGCTGGAATTAGCTTTCATCTGCTAACACAGTACTCGTCAGAAACTCATCACCATTTTCAAATCTGTGAAGCAGCTTTGGATGATGGTTGTTCTCTGAAGTTTGTGGTCTTTGGTCAATAAACGTGGGACCCAATGGGCACAATAACTTAAGCTTTCGACCATATCTTGCACAATATTGTTTTACTGCAAATTTTGCAGAGATTTCAGCCACAGTGACACGCCTGTATTTTCTGAAGGACTTCTGCAGAGGAAATTTGAGGGTGACCTCTCCGATACTCGCATTCCTATCTTCGAAATATTTCACTTATTTTCTAACACTACTGGGGCCCATCTCCATAGTTGAAGTCTTTCGTGAATTTAAACACTTAAGTTTTTCCTCTTTAGTAATGCAGGCTGTCGAAACGAAACATTTATGTACTTATTTTGGAAATATCGCCTATGGTCACGTGATAGAAGCTCTTGACGTCACATATTTCAAGATGTTGCGAAAAGTCTGCAGGTTTCAGGCTACAGTTATTTATGTTGCTTTGTTGAAGTTTGAATTTTAAAAAGGGGTTGCGCATAACTTTAAGTGATACCTTCGTGTTTCCATGTTTACATGTTCCGAAGTTTTAAAGGTAAGTTCTTTAAGTTTGTAATAACACGACCTGTGTAATGTTCCTGCAAAGGAACTTGAGTGAAACAGTAATAATAATAATAATAATAATAATAATAATAATAATAATAATAATAATAATAATAATAATAATAATAATAATAATAATAATAATAATAATAATAATAATAATAATAATAATAATAATAATAATAATAATAATAATAATAATAATAATAATAATAATAATAATAATAATAATAATAATAAAATAATAAAATAATAATAATAATAATAACAATAACAATGTAATGTTGGAAACTGGAAACAAATGAATTCTTCATTCTCTCCCGTCACGATTTCAAACCCAACTAATTCAGTGAGAAAATGTTGGGTCGTAACGGATAAGAGTCGAGACGTACGAAAGGTGATTTATTTAACCAGAAAAAAAATCATGGGAACGAATGGTTTCTGTAGCAGTTCTTTCTTCAACATTTATAATTCACAGGAGACTGCAGCGTGGGAAGATGGGTACCACAACTCAACGGCACTTCATCCCAACCCATAAACATTTGCCCGTAAACAGAACAAACATTAGCACAGTAACTGAACAAGGATGTCCAAAGTTCCGGTGGAGTTGGTGGGTAGAAGACAAACATGCTCATAAATAAATCACTAAAGTTTAACTTCAGCTTCCCATATTGCATTAATGCAAGCTCTCGGAAACAGCAGATAGTTGTCGAATAAAGAGGGTTGGTTGTGGTGGAAAGAACATCTTTGCTTCACGGACTTCATCGTAAGCCACTAGATACCAGTGGTACTGTCACCTTTTTGGCCAAAATAACCTCTTTTGATTTTTTTAGTGGCACAAGTTGACATTTTCCAGTTATCATTGTTTCTTTACTCTCTGAACAAACTATTAAAGCGTATAAAGCAATTACTATTAGAACTGTAACTTAACCTTTAGTCAATAACAGCTGGCAATATAGTTGCCATTGGTGATATATACTACTTAAAGAAAAGAGGTACCTGACGATCTTCAGTTGTTTGCATATTCCGACACCGCTATGAGCCTCAACTATTGCACAGAAGTAGCCGACCGACCAACTGACTAATTGAAGACAGCCAAAGTATTTTTTGTAGTGTTTAAGACCCGCTTTTACTACTACGGCACCACAGACGATGACACTGATGATACATGGAATGAAGATGGAGCACCGGTGAAATGAGATGGCGGGGGAAACCGGAGAAACCAGAGGAAATCCGCCCCAGCGCCGCTTCGTCCACCACGAATCCCACATGCGGTTGCCTGTGATCGAATCCGGGCCGCTTTGGTGAGAAGCGAATGGTCCAACCACTCGGCTACGGCGCGGCCTCAGGCTGTTTTTTTGTTGATTTAAAAGACATAGATGATACATTCTTAAAATTACACTGAGTTCTATGCTTAATTTTCAGAAAGAGGAGTCGAGTCACAGCCGCCGCAGAGACAACATGGCAGGAAGAAGGAAGAAGAGAGCCACCGCAGCAGTCCAAGAATCCTCCGAAGTACCTTCTGAGGAAACTGAAAACGCCAGCGCCGCCCCTGCCTCACAGCCAGCCTCCTCGTCAACTCCATCTCCATCTACGCCGCCCGAACACGGTATCTCAGCCTGCGACACCACGCCGAAACCAGTCACCCACCGCACACAGACGACACAGCCAGAGGTTGAATACCGAACGTCCACAGAGAGTCATCCTAACCTCACGAGGCTGCAGAGCTACAGCGCAGTTGAGCGCGGAGTACATCGGCAGCTTCCGGACTCTCTCCTCCTCAGCGCAGCCCGATGTCGTTGGCCTTCTCTTATGAAAGCGACGCGCATCGTCACAGCCAGAGGACCGTCGCCGCTGGTGCACCTGGAGTTCTGGGATGGGGCGGATTACCGTGCTGCTTTGACGGACGGGCTTCCTGCCCTTAGGCAGGTGCTCCCAGTTGAGGCTAGCCGTGGTTTCCGCCCTATTCCCTGCCGACGCTGTTGCCAGTACGGTCACACCGCCGACGCCTGCGCCGACGCCCCACGCTGCCACTATTGTGGCGCTGGCACCTTCACCACATTCTGCACCAGCCATGTCCTGACACGTCGCCCCGTGTATTCTGCCACGTGCAATTGAACTGGTCACTTCACGGGTCAGGCGGCGTGCCCCAGGAACCCACGCCGTCAGCCGCCTGCAGCTCACAAGAGGCCCACGCAACAACCACTCTCCGCCTCCCAGACCATCACCGTCACACACCAAGAGCATGTCAACACCAACCGCCAAACCGCCGACCAACAAGACGCCGCAGACAACCAACTTTACACCGCTGTACTCCACAACACCGCCGCACTGCAGAAACTACAAGAAACACTCCAGACTCTCACCGACCGGGTTGCAGCATGGGAGACAGCCCTGACTCGTGCTCTCGAGGACGTTCAGGATACCACCCATAACCTGCAAACAACGCTACCTGCCACAGTCCATCAAGACAACAATAGCCTCCGTGACCACTTCAACAAGCAGCTGGAGAAAGTAGTCGCCTACATCAACGACTCACGCATAAACAAGGTCCATAAGACGTTAGAAGAGATACTACAAGGACACACAACAACACTAGAGACTAAACTCAATCAGATTCACGAGATTCTGACATTCCCCAGATTTCCCATCGGTCCTCCAGTACGACCCATGTTTCCCCCAAATCGCAGGTCAGTGTCAGGACACCCGCCATGATACTTGACCTGCCTAAGCCAATGATCCACTTTTAATATGCACCCACAATTATCCGGCTTTCTTCGGCGGTACCGGACACACACCACCACTGTTCAAATAAATTGAGTCACCCCAGAAATAACATTAGTAAAGTAGTCAAAAAAAACTCAGGCAGCGTTAACGCTAGAAGCCATATCGAGAGGTGACAGCTTTATTCTAAAGCCTTCTTTCTCCCCGCCTCGCGAACATCCTATAACTCTCCCAAAACCGCAGCGTCTATTTTCAGAGAGTTTGCAACGCTTCTCGTTCTCATAGTTATAGTTACAATTATTATGACAACCAGCACACGTTCGACATATTGCCCGCCTCTACCCAAATAGGTCTGGGCATCTCAGTTAGGTGCGGACCTACTAATCCCAACTTACGGGTTCAAATCCGGCACAGAACTGCGGTTTTTAAGCGGACTTAAAAGCGAAAGTCCCATGATAGTACATTTACCAGTATGTTAAACAACTCCTGCGGGACAAAATTGCATCACACGATGGTGCTGATACAATCTGGCATCTTCTTGGGAGATATGTAATCACACTCGAGGGCTCAATATCCAGATTGAGTTTCTCACCTTATATTTTCTTATAGTTCTCTCAATTTATGGGGATTTGTTGCACACACATTACTTTCAAGCTCTCTAGATATAAATCAGGGGACTGCGAGGGTCCAAGGGTTTCCTGAACACGTCTGGAGGAATGGAACTAAATAATATTAGTAAAGTCACAGTGAAAACTACAAAAGGTCACGAGGCTCTTTATATAGTCTGTTGGAAGTATAAGTAAGATATTTTAATTAGTAATTGAGGACAACGTAATCAACAATATTACATCATTTGCTTTATTTAAAGACAAATGGATGAAGGAACACTTCTTATAAAATTGCGTTATGAGCACAAAGTACAATTAGAATGCATGTTCCATCTACTGGTGTGGAAGTGGTATTAAGGACTTCATGCAGAATACGCTAGATGGCTCTGTACATGGGCATTCATTCTAGCAATGTGACAGGATGTTCAAACTTATTGATAAATTAAAGAGAATACCTACAAGATTGGTGCCGCATGGAAATCTGAAGCTGTAATTGTAACTCAAGGTGTCATTAAAGTATTCAAAATTCATTTGGCACATTTTTAAGAAGGATATAAAAATATTAACCAATCATTTAAAATATCAACTTGTATTTCTGTGACTGCATACACAATATGTTTTATTTGATAAATTTGTCCCTATTAAGAAAGTACAGACAATTTATGTAAATACATTATTTCTGTGGAGTGAACTATTTGGGAGGTATGTTTGTTATATCTCTACACTTTCCAATACTTATGCTTTTCTCAAATACGATTACCTCATTCGTATTTTTATCTTTTTGCCATGAAAGGGAACGAAATTTCAAAGCCTTTACATAGCGACGAATTCTTGCAAAATTTGACTACTGTATTCTCACATTCCCCTTGCACCTACAAGTACGTACATTAGCGATAAGACAATTTCTGTAAATGTTAATCCCGATTACATGAAGCAGATAGCAGAGTAAGAGCTTGTCAGAATAGTTTGCAAAAGAGTAGAAAAACTCATCTGAGTGCAACACATCAGAATTGTTTCTAACTCCTTTAGCTTTACTTTTTACGAGGCTTCAAAGTGTGTACTTACAGTGGATACGTGTTATCAAAACGTTTTATCCAATGGAGGAATATTTTCTATACCTTATGCATGCGGTAGATAGAATGAGAAAGGAAAGCTCTAAATAAAGAAAGGAAACTTGCGCAAGCGGATGAAACTTCATGGCTCTTCTGCTTTAAAACCTCTTTTACGAGTTCATGTTACCGCTCTAGGCGAAATTCCTATGTCGTAAAAAGAAGTCAGACATTCAACCTCGGGACCCTTTGATGTTGCTTTTAAAACTGTGAGCAGAAGCTCGGTTTCCGAATACTCAAATGTACCGGCTCTGATGGCGTTAGCAGCTAGCCTTGCTTCAATGTAGCATTCAAAATTAAAACCGTTATATATTTTATCCCATTAAAGCCCGGCTGCACAAATATCACTGACTGGAGACCAGATTTGATCTAAGGTCAGAACATGAGCTGAGATCACAGTGCAGTCGCATTGTACAAAATTAATCTAGGATTGGTTTAATTTTGATCGTAGTTTGTAAAATAGTATTTAGCAAATTCGTAAAACAGATGAAAATCGCTGTTTCCAGGCAGCAGCAATCACTTGTTTTTCAGCCTCGGACGAATTGGACAAGGCAAAAATGGTGGAAAATAGGAGATATGAGGAAGCATTATACAGGGTGATTTATTAAGAACTGACACATTTATCTATTTGTTTCAAAACGAGTTATGCTAGCACAACTTATATCTGAACTGCAAAGGAATTTTTGGAGATTACTTCTATAGAGAACGTTGAAAATGTCCTGCATGCTGCATAAGGCAGAAGTTTATACGTCGTTCCATGTCACTGGCCACTTGTTGGAGGACTCTGCTGTCAATAGCTTGAATATCCTGTGTAATGTTGTGCTTCAGATCGTCCAATATCTGAGGATGTGTGGCATAAACCTTGTCTTTTAAGTAATCCTATAGAAAGAGGTCCGGCGATGTCAAATCCGGAGATCTCGGTGGCCACAAGTTCCTGAAAATTATCCCGTCGTCAAATAAACTTGCAATTAGTGCCATGTATTCATTTAATGTATGGCATAGCGCCATCCTGCTGAAAATATCCTTGACTCAGCTCTACAACGTCTAGTTGCTCAGAAAACTGCATGAAAATTCGTCGGTACTCCTCAGTGTTTACATTGTTTTTTAAGAAAATTGGTCCCACTATTCTCTGTGCAGATATTGCGCACCAAACTCCGATTTTAACTGCGTGTATAGGTGGTTCATGAATAACACATGGACTTTCGCTAGCTCAATAGTGTGAGCTGAATTCGCATAGGATTCCGAACACCAAATTCTCTCTGGTATACCCTTTGAGTAGCTGTAATCCACTATTGCTTTACAAACAGAAGTCGTTCATTTAAGTGTACTCCATTTTCACGTTGATTAGAACAAAATCTCAAAAACAGTTGCCGACAATAAAGCTAACAATAACGAATAAAACATGAACATCTGCAGATTAGTGAGAGGCAATCGAAACTCTAAAACATTCTGCTTAATTTTGTGCTAAAATTGGGTCATTGAGTGAATTTCGAACAGAAAGTTAAAGAAAGAAATGTGTTAGTTCTTTATAAATCATTCTGCATTTTACACGCGAAAAAATGTTACTAGCTAGAAGTACAAACATACAGTGGGAAAAAAGAAAGAAAAACGCCGACGCACCTTCAGTTTCTCTGGCTAACAAACCAACCACACGTAGAAAGGTTAAAATTATCGGAGTAAAACATTCCTGTGTGTTAGAAATGAGGTCTGAGGTATGATATTTTATTACGTTGGTTCTACAACTATGCACAGAAAATTATCTGTTTAGTGTTAAGGTTAAGAACATTTCTACTTTCTAGTAACTTAACTTTCATAAGTACACTCAAACACACTAACTTTACATTTTACAATTTGTGAAAATTTTCCAGGCTAGGAGTAATGAGTATTTGTTTCTTGGATACGAGATGCTCTATTCTGTGGCTGACCTTTCTTTGGTGCGAGTATTAATGGTTATTCTGGATTCAGGGGATTTCTTTGTTTTGTTTTGATTGTTGTCAAAGCAGAGAAACCCTGCTGTTACAAATAAGTAGTGGTCAATGGCACAAGGCGGTGACACTAAATTCGATGTACTCTCTGCGTGCATACAACAGAAATCGCAAATTGAGATGCTTTTGTTTTTTATTTTCAGCGAACTTTGAACGGGCATTTCCAAAATGCGTTCCTTTATTCTTATGAGATCAAAGGAAGTTATTATTGTCTTTCTCAATTTTTAGAAAGAGTTTTATAAACTGTAACATCAGATTTTGTGACTGGAAATTGATTATATCCAAAATTCTATCAGCAATACTAACTTTTAACGTCAAAATACCGAACATATATAAGTATCTCAGTACCATCAGACACACTCTCTGATTCATTGATCTGAATTGCAAATATTTCTACTATTTGGGTAACAATATATTGTGTCATATCATGAATTTTAGGCCCTAAACTTCTGTTAGAATTCGGAAATGCTTTGATTACAACAAAAGCTAAAAGATATAGTCCACCACCACAACAATAAAAGAAATTAAAAAATTATAATTAGAAAATAATTTCACAAATATAAAGAATGAATTGCTTAATTTTCAGTAAAGAAAACGAACCTACACACAACGGTCAAAAATATACTTACCGCTGAAATATTGCAAATAAGTCGGTAACGTACATTCACACACACGTATCATTGTTGGGTAGATTGATATAGGAAGAAAAATGGACTCTAGAACTGAGGCTAATTCGGATCTCTCTTGCTGATACATTTTTCGCTATTTGAGATAGTTCAGGACACATGTTTAAATGCTACATAGCCCTAAGAAGTCATCCCGTACCCTGGGGTACCCCAGGTTGAATATGCCTGGTGTAGCAGATACATAATGAACTTTGGCTCACTGTAGATGAAAACACCGGTGTTGCCGGTAGCTATATAGGGAACGTGATTAATAATGTACTTCTGATATTCTAAAATTACAAGAAACTAATAAAATATGTTTACATATTACAGATATGGTCTAATCGTCTCCCATCATGATTTGAAATGTACATACCTATGGCTTTTACTTTGTGACATTTTGAAGGAAGCCAAGAATGCTGAAAGTTTATTAATTCCAGAAAAATCAAAAGTTAGTTACGAAAAAGAATATGAAAACCTTTGTGGATGGAGAAGCGCAAAATATAATACAAATAAATTTGATGAGCAAAGTCATTTGCGAGTGACGATTTCAGGTTTTCTTACCGCCACATTGGAGGAAATTGGTTTGTGGCGGTGGTGACGTCATTGCGTTTTGTTACCATGGTAATTACGTCATTAATTTTCTGGCACTGGTATCAGAAGTAGAGCATTTTCTTACGATTTATGCCGTCATAATAAGCCGTTTTAATGCTAGAATTGCATAACAGTCTTTTGTGCACTTTTTAATATTCAGCTAACACAACATTCACCGAAAACAACAGGATACATGTTATATAACTAAGTTAAGTACCTACTAATCTAGGTACTTGTAAATTTAAATTAGATTATAGTTGAGCGTAGCGTAAAGAAAAATATATTAGATTAGATTACTTTACCAGTTTTGAATAATACAGCACTTCTTTACAAGGAATAGATACACACTTACCTGGAAACAAAGGAAAATCAAAGTTAGAAACAGTTTAACTTTCTCTTGCGTCGACACCTCCCCCACTCCTTTTTGTTTTTACTGCCCAAACTTGTCTGCTACTGACAGAAACGCAGGTCCAGATATGAGGATAACAAATTAGTGAAGTGACTCACAAACAGCTTTATATAGAGTTGTACGTACAAATTGGAGCAAGTCCAACAATTACAAATAAAACTGCTTTAAAATAAATAAGTATAACTTGATAGTCTGAGGACGCGCGCGCGCGCGCACACACACACACACACACACACACACACACACACACACACACACACACACACACACACACACACACACACACACACACACAATCAAGAGCAAAAATAATGATTAACAAATTTTACAAAAGTATAACTATTGCTATAAAAGAAAAAGAAATTACTTTAATGATTATTGAGGTAAGACCAAGAATTTGAATTATTGGATTATTAAAATTTAAATAATAGATGAAACTAAAGACTTAACCGTGAGAAGTGATTTCTACTGCTTTAACAGTATCCTATTCTTTTCGTTTTTGTAAAAAAAGTTATGTGATGAGATTTAGCGTCAAACCCACATTCAAAAGAGAACCTTTTTCTCGATCTTCAATTTTCTTTGATACGAAATCAGTTAATAAGATCACAATAAACAAATGATTGTCATGATTATTGGCATTAGCTCAATAGCTTTAATCATTTATTCTAAAAGCAATACCAAAGTAAAAGTTAACCCGGGAAAGTATGTTATTTGACAAATTACTTCCTCAAAGAAATTGCCTTTTCTGTACAGCAATACTTTATCTTTTACGGTTTATCTGTTATACAAAAGTGGTTCAGAACGAAGAGGCCTATCAAGGCGAATCCTAAAAACTCCAAGCTATGCATTTAATTTCTCATGAAAATATCTTTAACGTATGGTATTTTAATCAAACGCGATACAGATATTTTTGAGAAAATCAAAAATATTTCTTGAAAACTTTTCTGTCGTATCCCTAGTCAACGCTGAACTTAAAATACTAGACTTCGGTATTCAACCTACTATTCGCTTTAGAGTTACTCTTACACACGCACGCGCGCGCGCGCGCGCACACACACACACACACACACACACACACGCGCGCGCGCGCGCACACACACACACACATTTTACTTTCTCTATTACGTATAGTAAGTAGACGTAGTATTATATTCCACTCAAAAACTCTATGTCGAGATATGCTTTGAGGCCACCTGAATCCAAAAATAGCATTTTTAGAAAAAGGTCCTTGTGTGTGTGTGTGTCAGTCTGTGGACAGCATAGCTCAAAAATGAAAATTCACTTAAGAAACAAAGTTTCTATTTAAGTTTGAGATCTTTTAAGGATGCGACACGAATATTTTGAAGAAAATTCCTCCAGCCTAAACTACCTTTACACGAACAATTTTTCGAAAATTTTGATTTTCTCGAAAATTGCTCTAACGATTTTGATTAAAATGCCATATGTTTAAGATATTTTTATGACAAATGAAATGTATATCTTGAATTTTCTAGCTATAGCCCCTGTAATCGTATTTACTCTGGACAACTTTTGCATAACTGGTAGACCGTTAAGGATAGACCAAATCATACTATACAACAAATGTAGATCGTGCTAAAATACACAATTTATGTTCAAATAAATTTTCGTGTAGGGTGAACCATTTCGGAGATATTCATTTTATTTTTTAGTGTGAATTTTGGAATACTTAAACTTTGTCAAATGAAATATAGTTATTAACTTTTTAAAGCTTTAAAAGATTTGACTATTGCTCAAAGCCTACTGTATTCTCATATTCCCCTTGTACCTACAAGGAAATAAGCAATAAGATAATTTGTACAAGTCTTTATCTCAACTAACATGAAGATGTAGGAATAAAAGTTTGTAAGAATATCTAGCACAATAGTAGAGAAAGTCATGTGAGTGCAACACATCAGATTTTTCTAAGTTGATTCTTAGTACACGAACCTCAAAACATGTATCTGCAGTGAAATCAGTGTAGCGAAACTTCCGGAGTTATGCTATACCTTCTATAATTATTATGGAAATAATAAACTTGCCGTAGAATAGGTTGTGCAATATATATATATATATATATATATATATATATATATATATATATATATATAGTATTTTTAAAATTTTCTGAGAAAGTGTTCAAGTATTGGACCGCTTTAACATCGGAGGTATAGGGCTTTTAATCTTGCTATAATTTTAGATTTCAATAAATATGAAGTTTGTTCCCGAAATGTTAGTACCAAACCCTCCTGATGTGGTCGCTAATTCAAGTAATTATCAGCGACATCTTCCATTATGTTGCAGCGGTAAATACCTAGTATAGGAAGCTAGCAGAACAGTAGGTAATTGGGGTTCGATGTCAAGGGTTACAGTAAACCACCTTGTTTCATTACTTGTAGACAACCAAGGATGTTTACAAAATCACGATTTACGTTTAGTTGATAATCGTTTCACGGACGATCAGATGAGTAAAACCTCCCAACCTTTCAACCATGAAAGCCTTAGCCCTTCTCTATAGAAGGTGCGTCGCTGAGTGACAGCTTCAAGAGATATCTTTTCTCCCTTGTAGAAAGGGAGAATTCTCCACGTTAAAGCCGCTTTTTGACATGCCCACTACATGCATTCTTTTCTAAAGTAGGTTTACAGCTTGAATGCGAACGCGTATTGAATTATGGAAAATAAGCATATAACTGTCTCAATATCGACATGTACAGTCTGTACCAAAAGTTTTCATATACTAGGAAAGTTCTAAATGTTTCTGGCTTGATTCAGAGACGTTATAATGCTGCGTACTTTGTTTTTGGGGACGGTGTAAACAAATTGGTCTTTACAATTTGTAGAAAATGCTTAAAACTATAATTGTTCCACCTTTAGATCCGCACTTGGTGTAAACACAAACCGTCAACAACTAACCCGTGATACACCGAAACCAAAGCACACCATAAAATGTAGTACCCTAAATATCGGCGATTATCTGTGAGTTTTCAAGGTGTATGTTAACCCTCGTAAAGACTACTTGAATATAACACGGCAGCAGCAATATTCCTAAAACTCCTGAGTAAATATCGTTCTGTTGCAACATAAACACGAAGCATGAATCCACGTGGTGTTTGTTTTGTTTTACATTAGTCGCAGGTTATCGCGGAGGGATACAAGGGGCGGATCTAAGGCTGGATGGAGTATAAAATACGAGCTGTGAAAAAGGACTAGTTTTGAAAGATTTAACCACAGCAAAAATACATCAATTTCAAGGGGCATTAACCTCCGTTAGGCGCGAGCCTGATAGAACACTGTTAGTTGTGCGGGGCCTAGTAAGACCTCACTATATTTCTGTGCTTATATACTTGTATTTATTTTTTAAATTTTATTGTTTCTTCATTCACGTGTTTCGCTTCATTAACCTCAAATATAGACGATTTTTATCAGCATTATCCTACCAGATTGATCAAAGATAGATAAAATGTAGTATGAATACAGTATACATTATAATTTGTACTGCAAAAATCAGGACTTTTGCAACTGGTGCTCGCTGAGTGGAGTCTGCTGACGGCCTTTTACTGACAGCTTTATGTTTAGCAGGTAAGAAAGTGAAGCTTACTTAAACTATGTCACGAGTCGCCCATGTTGGCATTACATAGAAGATAATTGCGATACCAATTGTAATTTGAAATGTACTGTCAACAACAATAATAATAGCAATAATAATAATGATGATGATGATGGTGATGGTGATGATGATGGTGATGGTGATGGTGATGGTGGTAATGGTGATGGTGATGGTGATGGTGATGGTGATGGTGATGGTGACGGTGACGGTGACGGTGACGGTGACGGTGACGGTGACGGTGACGGTGACGGTGACGGTGACGGTGACGGTGACGGTGGCGGTGGCGGTGGCGGTGGCGGTGGCGGTGACGGTGACGGTGACGGTGGCGGTGACGGTGGCGGTGGCGGTGGCGGTGGCGGTGGCGGTGGCGGTGGCGGTGGCGGTGACGGTGACGGCGACGGTGACGGTGACGGTGACAATGACAAATAATAATAATAATAATAATAATAATAATAATAATAATAATAATAATAATAATAATAATAATAATAATAATAATAATAATAATAATAATAATAATAATAATAATAATAATAATAATAATAATAATAATAATAATAATAATAATAATAATAATAATAATAATAATAATAATAATAATAATAATAATAATAATAATAATAATAGCTTTGATAGGCATACGATGTTACCCATAAATCACAAGATAGCTGATGCTAAACAAAAGATATGACGTGTTGAACTCACATGACTTTCTGTACTCTTGTACTAACCATTCTTACAAACCGTTATTCCTTCATCTTCTTCATATTGGATGAGATAAACATTTGCAGAAATTATTGTATTGCTTATTTCCTTGTAGGTACAAGAGGAATATGGGAATGCAGTAGAATAACGATGTGGCATTCAGTGTCTACATAGACAGACACACACATGGACCTTTTTCTAAAAATACTGTTTTTTGGATTATAGGAATCTCAAAACATGTTTCCTCTCAAATCTTACCATCGAATTTTCGGTGGAATACAATACTTTTTCAACTTTGCTATACGTAGTTGAGAAACTAAAACTGCTTCTGTTGGATTCAGAGGGCCTCCAAACAAACATTTCTGGCGAAATCTGGACATCGAATTTAATACTTCCTCCACTTACTATACCTAGTAGAGAAAGTAAAAATTCATACAGTGCGAAACACCAGCAGGTAGCCAATGTTTTTTGTTTTTCCACAATTCATTTAATGTGTCCGCCATGAAAACACACCGTGATTATATCGAACAAACCTTAGAATACTAAAACCAGCGGAAAGTACAGAATTTGTGCAGAGGTTAACACAGGAAATGATAAAACCTTTAGTAGGGACCTGCTGTCCCTCAAATTCCTATTAAATTACGGCGCCGTGCACGTGTTCTACAGGGCATAAATTTAACAGTTTCAGCACAAGGCAATTCCAGAGGAGGTTTCAAAGGACGTTCGCCTGCTTGTGAGAGTGGGTGTAGCATGTACACCTCAGATTAAAGAGGTACTGAGGTCGACTCTGGCATAGGCTGAATATCTCGATAAGTTTTTTCACATCTCGAGAAGATGTAGTCGGGTAAGTTTAAATCTCTAAATGCATAATGCTCCATTTGGCAACGAAGACTTTGGTTGAAGTTTAAAACATTGCAACAATGTTTTGTTATGTAGATATTATATTGACATTTAACAATGAATTATTTGCTTCATAAGTCGACTTATAATTTTACTTATTAAAGATATCTTTTTATGTTTTAATACCTTACGCCGGATTAGCTCAGTTTTGCGATGAAACCCTTAGGTTCAGCTTTCGAAACTGTGCATTGGTACTAAGAAATAAATATTGAGCACGTTTTTGAACACAAATTAAATATTTATTTAATTTATACTGATTTATAGCTTTTAGATTTCTGCCTCAGGCCATCTTGCCTTCTTTATGAAAGAGCTTTTCAGCCACACCTCTCCGCATCACCCAGTACTGCAAACATCGTTAATAAGGTTTCGCTTCTCACTGGAGTTTTCATATTCTGTTTGTATATACTCCTCCTGATTATATTTCAAGCTTTACTACTTGAATCTTTGAAGTGCTTTAGCCATAAATTATTTCTCTTCTTAATTTATACAGACTTAAATAATGCGACAAATATACGTCACAACTGTCTAACTTAATTTATTGGATGCTTTTTCCTTTTGTAAAAATGTATTTTTAATTCCAACCTAATGCTTTTAAATGTAAAAGATATTAGGAACTTTATTTGGTAAGCTTTGCTTAGAGTAATTAAAAACAATTGAATGGGAGTGACTCATGCGTCTAACAAAGTAAAGATACAGCACGTGCCTGTTGGAGGGACTAGGGAAGAATAATGCCGAAACTTTAAAGGAGAAGGAATTGGCTGATGGATGAGAGAATCTGTTGCTAAGAGCTGAACTAACAACTGGAAGGAATGGTGAATGAGAAAAGTTTCGAGAGAGAAGATAGACAATATCAAGTGGAAGTAGTATATACGACCCTTTAAATTGGTATGGTGCAGCTCAATGTATTTGTAGATAGGATAGACAAGGTCCCGTGGGAAGATTTAGCACCTCGACCAATGAAGTCTATGCCTGTCCCTATGGAGGAATAGGAAATTCAGGGGATGTAATTATCCATCCCAAAAATTCGCCTATCGACCCGGGTAAACCCGAAAAGCCTCCTAGGTCAAGATGCTTGGCCACGGATATCGAACCCGCGACCTTCGGAGTACAAGCCTTAAACGTTATCGCGTTGTGGGATTAAGTGTGCGAAACTACTTAGTCATTAGCCCCCGTATATAACAAGTCATGGCAAAAGTCAGATAAATTTGAATATAAAATAAAAATATTAGCAAGAAAGGAACTATACATATTGCAAACAGAGAAGTGAAAGCCAGAATTAAAACAAAATTATAAAAAGGTCGATAAACTATGAAACTTCGATATCCAAAGTTTTAAATCCTTAGGTAAAAGGTTCAAAACTTTTAGGACTGCTCGTTTATCATCCACTAGGATCTCTGCAAGTCTGACAGGCAGTTGCAGAGAGTCTCGAAAATGTACTAGGGAAACAGTCTAGCAGCACGTGATGACAAAAGGTCGCACAGCGGACAAAGAGGATCAGCGTCCCGTTTAAAAAAGGAACCATGCATACAATTGTTACCGCGAACAATCTCGCTCGGTGATGTATACATAGAAAACATGTATGATACTTATGTTCCTAAATTTCACAGATCGGCAAAAACACTTTGATAAGCAGATGTTTAATGCACTACCTTTCACAAAAGCAAATACCCAACTCCAGTGTGACCTGCGCGAAGGGTCACCTAATTCTCAGTTAGTAGTTCTGAATTTCACAGTCAATGACGAAGCGCTCTTGGCTATTCTTCACTGGGACATTCGTGCTGTATTATATGAAATTAATCTTGTTGCCACTGGCTTGGCAGGTAATTTTACTGCAAGGCGCATAGTTCGTTAGCACCTTTAGAAATGGTTTAAAATCGCTTTTTTCCCTGTAACGGATTAATTGGTGGAGGCACGAACGGCAGTTCGAAGAGCCAAAAGAGAGGTGGCCGGCAAAAGATGGAACAGCTTAAAATGACGTCAGAGACAAAAGCCGGTTGCCTGTGGGTTTATACTGCGTGGAGTATGTGTGGTTAGATGTCTACCGTGAGATGTGACCAGAGGTGGGTCAGCTCTCGGCAAGGGGAAGTAGAACCCGGGCACCAGTGCAAGTGGTTGGCACGGCGATCAGCCGTGGTGAATGCAGGACAGGCACATAAGCCTAATCCTGCGAGTTACATGTAATTCAACCTGGTGCATGTGGTTCCTTTGGGAAAGGAGCGGTATGGACTTCTGAGGTGATTGTGCCAGTTAAGTCTGGTAAGAGACGTCGCCTATATGGAAAGGAGGCTTCGATGAGTGGCTGTGAAACCAGAGGACACAGTTGTACACTGTCGACCAGGGCGTGGCTATTCCAGGCTGAAAGTTCTTCGGACATCCTATATCTTCGAGTGCCGACATCGGGATGAGTATCAGTTTAGTTAATAACACTTTGTAGGAGTGGGAAAACTCCAGAGGGACAGTTAATAAAGGGGGATTGATCTGTATGAGGCCCTTTATCAGTAAACCGGAGAGCAACTCGGTATAGGTGGAGATTGTCACAGACTGTAAGCAAAATTTCCAGTTAGATAGTATTTTCTCTGTAATTTTCTTGATTTCAAATATAGGAAAAGTTCTTGTTTTCATCTTAGAATTTTCATGTTAATATTTAACAGAGTCCATTATCAAATTTGTTGTTTCATTTTAACATTTATAGGTTACTATGTAAGGGAATCTATTTCCAAATTTATTGTTGTCTTTAATAATTGCTTGTTAATGCTTAACACTGTTCACTATAATAAATGTTACGTTATGTTGTAGTTTGTGGTGTTACTTGGTAGTATCCTGTCTCGATCCTGCGGAATAAGTTATTAAGGAAAGGGAAAGGGAAAGGTAGTAAGTGTAAGTAAAATGTAAGAAGGAGGCGTAACATCCCTTAGGTATTCGTTTACACTTATTTAGAGGAATAAGAAAAGAGAACATTTCTGTAACAAGTGCGATTATCGCAGCCTCTTCTCTAAATATGAGGCGAATGAACAAACGGAGTAAAAAGTCTCGGGGTCTGGTAAATTTGACATACAACATACCAGGGCAGTCTTGAGGTAACCGATTAGTACTGACTTCAAATTTTGCACACACATACAGCGAAGCACATGCATGAAAGTGACATGCACACTTTAACTTTCTTTACTCTGTATAGCAAGGAAAGTATTTTATTTCAACCAAAATTTCGATGTCAAGATTTCACGGAAAATATACTTGTTTTGAGTTCTCCTGTATCCAAAAGAGAAATTTTCAGAAAACGGTCTATGTGTGTATAGCCTCTCTCTCTCTCTCTCTCGGTGTGTGTGTGTGTGTGTGTGTGTGTGTGTGTGTGTGTCTGTGCTTGTGCACGCGTGCGTGTTTGCGAACAGCATAACTCAGAAAGCGAAAAGTCACTTAGAAACCAAAGTTCGTATTTAATATCTTTCCACCACGCGAGACGAAGGTTTTGAAGAAAAATCCCCCACCCTAAACTGCCGTTTATATGGAAAATTTTTCGATAATTTTATATTTTACAAAAATGGCTGTATTTTGATTAAAATGTCATATCTTTAAGATAAGTGTATGGGAAATGAAATTTATATTTTGAATTTTCTGGCTATAAACCCTAAGAGATACACCAAATCTTACTATGCAAAAATGTAGATCCCGTTAAAACACACAAGTTATGTCCAAATACACATATTCGTTGTTATTTGGGTGAGTTTTGCAGTTCTTAAATGTTTCTCAAACGGAAAGTCGATATCCACCTTTTATCTCTTCGCTGTGCAAAGAAAACGGAATTTCAAAGCTTTAAAAGATTTCACTATCACTCAAAGTCTACTGTATTCCCATATTCCCCGTTGTATTTGTAACAAAATTAGCCATAAGATAATGTGTGCAAATGTTTATTTCGACTAACAAAGAATATAGAGGAATAAGGGTTTGTAAGAATAGTTAGTACAAAGTAGAGAAATTCATGTGAGTGCAACACGTCCATTTTTCTGAGGTAAGAATTATTTATGTCACTTGTAATAATAGGAATAATAATTATTAATATTTTAACAATTTTTTTTAAATCAACGTCCTCCAACATTGTGTCATATCGGACGAGTTTTGCCACAATATTGTGTCATCTCCAACATTGTGGCAAAACTCGTCCGATATGACACAATGTTGGAGGACGTTAATTAAAAAAAAATTAACAAACATTTAACACGAGGAATGATCAAAGTTTAGAGATGCCTCGATTTAAACATAGCAGTGTAGATCGTATATTAATTTTTGATGGACTTATTGCGATGGTAAATCTAAAAATTTAAAACCTTATATTCTATAGAATTTATTTGGTGCTGCTGAAATTACTAATTACATGGCTATGTCTGGATCGATTCTGGTCAGAACGGATTGCAACCAGCGTGAGATGACCTGATCTTGCTAACAAGGTTGGATGAACGTGGCACGTTCAAGGGCCGTGATTGCACGCAGGTCACGGTTTATCTTGTTTATGCCATGGTCTGTACTACCCCAAACGGACAGTAATACACAGCCCAGTGGGTATGACAAACCACGTTGGGATACCGTGAAGCACTCCAGCAAACCGCTGAGCAACCAGCCCTAACTGCTGCATGCATTCCGATCACATCTCTATTCAAATTATACATTTGTGCAATACGTCTCGGAAACATCGAAACATTCAATTTATTTTTGAAGGATTACAAAACGCACCGATACGCTGCAATTTGGAGGATGCTTATTCGTGTTAGAAGCCCAAAAGTTGACACAATTCATAAACATTTTAGTGCTATTAAACCTACCAATCTATTTCACTTCCATGTAACTTCTACTTTGTCTAAACAGTAGGTGCAGAAGGTACTGCATTCGACCCCAAAATGCCACTGAAATTGCACCTTAGATACACGTTTTGAAGTACCTGGAAGTGTGTGTGTGAACAGAACAACTCAAAAACCAAAAGTCTGTTAAAAACCAAAGCTGGTATTTAAGTTTAATATCCTTTAAGGATGCGTGGTGAAGATTTTGAAAAGAATACCTCCACCCTACTGCCCTTTACATGGAAAAGTTTTTCTCAAAAATGACTAACGATTTTGAATGAAATGCCATATGTTCAAGATACTTTTATGGCAAACGAAATGTATATTTTGAATTTTCTCAGCCCATGTAAACTGTTTACTCTTGATGACTGTTGCGACAGGGGTAAACCGTAAGACGCAGATCAAATCTTACTGTACAAAAATATAGATCTAGTAAAAACACACAATTTATGTCCAAATGTCTTTTTTTGTGGAGTGAACAATTTCGGAGATATTCCTTGTTATTTGTGTGAATGTGATGTATTTAGAAATAAATTGTGTTTTAGCAAGATATACATTGTTGTATAGTAGGATTTGGTCTATCTCTTACGGTTTACAGTTATGCAAAAGTCATTCAGACTACATTGGGTATAGCCTGAAAATTCAGGATATACATTTCCTTTGCCATAAAAATATCTCAAGTATATGGCATTTTAACCAAAATCGTTAGAGTAAATTTAGAGAAAATTAATATTTTCCTATAAATTTTCAATGTAAAGGTAATTTAGGGTGAAGGAATTTTCTTCAAAATCTTTGTGTCACATCATTAAAAGACATTAAACTTAAATACCAACTTTGGTTTTTAACTGACTTTTGTTTGAGTTATGCTGCCCATAGACTGAAAGCTTTTTCTAAAAATGCTTCTTTTTTATTCAGAAGTCTCAAATATATATTTGCGGTGAAATCTGAACATCGAATTTTTCGATTGAATGCAATACTTCCTCTACTGACTGCACGTAGTGAAGAAACTAATAAACTGCCCGGGCAGATTGACCCACTTCCAGTCAGTCTGGTGAGTACCACGAGCGTTGAGAAAGTTATCATTGTAAACTTTTTGGATGGCAGTCCCAAAGCTGTGGAATTGTTGGTCTTTTTCGGTGTTTATCTATTTTTACTTCATAATTTCTAGTGACGCTTTTTGATTTACTGATGTTGGCAATAGTTATTACTCTGCGTAGTATTTTTCATCATTTATAATGCTCCAGGCCTCAAAATGCGTGACCAATTTCTTCCATTTTGCAGAAAAGTTTTATGAAACGTTTCCTTTGACGTTCATAAAACCAAACAATGCCAAAATGTAAAGAACTTATTTTCTCTGCTAGGATAGACACATCTGAATTTAAAAAAAAACATTCAATGTGCAGTTCCCTTTAGTGGTCTCCTATTGGTAAAATAAAATTTGAATGAACACAATTGGGTTAAATATATCTAGAACAAAAGCATTGCTGTTCTGAACCAAATGTAGATATCTGACTGAAGTGTGATAAGAAATTTAGGTTCCTCAAATGAAAATTGTAAATGTTTAGCCTTTTCACATGGCTGAAGGAATGTTCGGACGAAAGGGCCTTGAATGTTGACTAGACATATACATAATATTCTCCATGACAAAACCAGGCAAGATACGGCCCATTTGAGTTAAACAGCACTGGCCAACATGCCAGTCCTTACATTCCAGATTTAGCCCCCAACTGTTTCCACTTGTTTGGCCTCGGAAGCACATTTGGGCGGGACGCACGGATAAGGAGATCAAGAACTCTGGCCTACAGTGTTTACGACAGACACTTATGTCTGCACTAAAAGTTCCCACACTGACATAAGTTGGTGCTTTCTATGCTCTTACATCTCCTGAGTAAAAGTAAGTCTTGGTGGACATAGAACGATGTTAATTATTTTTACAAATAAGAAGACCAGACGACTAAAACAGTTCTCTGTGATATTCTTAACACAATCTATAATTCGTCGTGACCTTGCAACTCACAGCTGTTCTGTTCTATCGTAACCTTGTCACACACCTCTCTATCTCATAAACAACTGCTTCCGACGATACACTCACTAAAACTGCCTTACCTCGGTACTTAAAAAACAAACTGCTTCTCTTTTCGTGCTCTCTCACTATTATAGTCCACACAAAATCTCTGGAAAATAGACATTTTCTAGATACTTCTCGTAAACAAGGTGTCAACCGAAAGGTTCTCGAACCATCTAGAGTCGATCTTTGTTCTGCCCACTCCATTGTTACTTTTTAACTCGTCACACAGTGGGGTCGATTTCGACGTCACAATATGCATGTGTGTTGTTACCAAGTAATTTAAGAAAGACTGAAGCGATTGCTATGCAATTTTCCATAGAATAAACTTTATGGCCCACTTAGGTCTTACGCTTGCTGTCTTGAATTACTAAAGAAGTGTATAAATGCACATCTTATTATTGGGTTTCATGAAAACATCAAGCAACATTATGATTTTAAAGTCATAATGTTTATACAAGTTCAACCATTAGATTTATTAATTTTAGACGAAATTTTGTGCTAGTTTCGCTTTAGTTTTACTTAGATTATTCTCAACAAGCATAAAAAGATTAGAACATTATATTAAATATTAAGTCCGGTTACTTTTGTCACTTTATGTTCTAACAATGAACCACAAAACATACTCTCTAGAGGTGCACCTATATTGGTGTCGTATATTTGCTCAACCCAGGACTCTTCTGTTTTCCTGTCCCTTACTACAAGTGCTGAACATAGGACTCGTCAGATAGACATCTTACCACCCTCGATGTGACCGAGTATTCGTTGATAATCATAAGAGATAGCAATAGAAAGTTATGATAAGGGAGGGGGAGACCTAGAAGTATCATACGCTCTGGAGAATAGGGTCTTGACCATTGCTGGGGTGGTTGGTGAAGTATATTTCTTTGCTTTCAATAAATGTTATATTCCGTTATGCCTGCCCTTTCTATTAGTAGACATTCCTACCATTTACATTTATTTTACAAAATGTAAACTTATCTTAGAGTATATATGTTGGGTACGTTTAGTTTTATAATTATAAACGAGGGAAATATTTCCGGTGAAAAATAAAGTGGCTTTAGTAAGTATATCACAGTTTAAAATGTATCCCAAAGGCATACATTTTAGGCCGAATGCTTTTTCTCTAAAACGGCTGCATTTATTCTATTTATACATTATTTACAGGTTGTGAAGATTAAAAAAATATAATATATTGCATGAACGTATCGATGAATATGATATAAAAACACCAAATTTATGCTGGGTGATTCCTTTTTACTAAAAAATTAATTTATTGCTCGTTAAAGCATAGTTGACAAATGAGAAATACTAACTCTATTGTGGGCCCTTGCAATGTGGGTAGACACTGCTTCATACAACCCGAAATGAAACAGGAAGCACCCCAGAATAATTGATTAATGGGCTCTTTTATAACCAAAGTAAACCAAGAGAGTTTCATTCCTTCCTTTGTATTTTATTTTATATTCAATTATGTTGCCGTGTTTGTGAGTTTCAGTGTAAAACAAAACACTATATGCTGGAGAGAAAACTATTTACAGAGAAAACACTGCATAGGCCGGGCTCAGTCCTTTGCACAATCACAAAACGTTGAGTTTATTCTAACCTAATGATGTTGCTTTTGTTTCTGTGTTTTTATAGTTCTTGTCATGTTTTGTGAGCTCCCCTACGAGCAAGTTTTACTGTTTGTTTTGTGTGACGCTAGCGGAATGATTGGCCAAACATTCGAAAATAATTTGGTACAAAGTGATAAAAAGTGTAATTAATTTTACTTGCTTCTCTAAAATATATGATACATTACTTACATATGACTTTGTCATGCTTTGTCATGATTTAATTTTACGTTCTGTTATTGGTAAAAGAGTAGGGTACACGGTACATTGAACAATACGTAGTCAAATGTTTAAAATGTAAACAACAAACAAAGTAATGGTACCTTAAAACTTAAAACAATCATGCTTCGAAATAGCTAATAACTTGTGTTTTCTTAGGATAATATTTGTATGTCTTATTTTTTACCAGTACAAAATTTAGTAAGAATTATCAGGCTCCTCTTATAAGCTTCCGATGGAAAACTAAACCATTATTTGCAGTTTGGCATACAAATATCTTGATCACAGGATATTGCAAACAAAATCATTACAAGGATTCCCACAATAATAAAAACTAACGAAATATTTCATATGCAAACCGTAGTATAATTGAGGATTTTCTTGTAAACCTGAATATTGTAAGGAATTTTCCGTCTTATACCTTATTAACAATAACATGCATGACAAATATCATGGATAAATTGACTTTTTCTATGTAAATAGTCATTGCCCAGCAAAAGACGGCCTTAGTCATCACTTTAACATTATTTCGCAAAACAAAACTTATCTTTGTTTATAATACAGGATCTCAGTTCTTACCTTTTTGCTGCTGGTTGTTCCCGGTTCTAATTCAGTCGATACTTGCACGAAAACTTCTTCAGGCATTGGAGATGGATAAGCTAGGCTTAGCCTTCATATATTATTTACTTTTTATCTTCTTTATTCTAATTTACAATAATTTATAGCACTGGATATTCTATAATTTACTTTTCTCCACTGTATTTCAGATACACTTATTCTTTTTGCACTTTTTCAACGCGTTGTTATTTTTCTCTAACATAAGACTGTCGCCTTCCCAAAGCCTCTATACTTTAGATTTTCATATGGGGGCTTATAAAGAAAACTTGTCTCAGGCCAATGACTACAACAATGTAAGACAACAATGAAACCCAAGCTTTTATCTGAGAATTGTAACTTGGAGGATTGAAAATTTCCGGAAAAGGTCGAGTATCTTTCTTCAGTTGCTTTGGTATTGAATATTTGACAGAAGCTTACTTGAAGAACGGTGAATATGTCGAACTTTACTGATATCCAGTTGGTTAGAATAACTGGAAAATACGTGGCTCAAATCCTGTCTATATTATAGGAGTTTTGAGTCTGTTCTGCCATTCCAACCCCTTCACATAAGGCTTGTGTGAAAGAATAATTAACTTCAATTAAATCACCTTACTCTCTAACGTACTAATAAGGCTGTAATTTCTTTTGTGGTCTTTTTCGCCTTAAAATCCGTAAATCAGTTGGGATTTTGTAAACATGACGTATTCATATTCTAATTAACATGGAAATTGTAAATATATGCACCTATCTGTATGTCGGGAAACGTGTTTATATATACAAATGGAAATACATTTTTTGTGAAAGGTATTTTTATAAACTAAACCTGTGCGGGAACAGATAAACATCAGCAAAACGCAATTCACATATAAATATGCGATGTTGAATGGCTGGTCTTTGAATTGCAAACGATGTGCATTTTCAATGGAAGAGTTGGAAATCATAAAATAAAAAGTGAGATCCACCGCTGATATTTTTCGTTATCTAAAATTAAAACCTGGAAGAGAATTTGATAAATTAGTGCAATAACTGATATATTGCAATGAAAGATTCTGCCTGTGGTTTAACAAACCATGTTTGTGGTTTAGACATATATACGCCAGGAAGCCTGTTCTTGAGTTTTAATGTAATTTTATAATTAATCGCTGACCACGTTAAGTAAACGTTCTACAGGAGAGAATTGTTATTATATTATTGAACCTCTTCAGATGGCTGCCATAGTAGTTGTAAACAACGACTTGCCGAGGTGCGAAGTACATGAGTATATATACTAATCAATCTTATAGTCTTTTATACTAACATTTAATTTGATAACTCCAGCATTATTTGTAGTATATTTCTTGCCCTTAGAAAAGGTTAAGGTGAAACGCTAAACTTTGGGTCGATTCCAGGAGAGATATCTAAGATGTTAATTTCCTTTTAGATAGACAAGTTATATTATTCCTGTAAAATTGTTACAGGGATCAGAATAGAACGTAACGTAAAATTAATATGGAAACTGTAAAAAAGTATCATACATAAAGAAAACCAAAATGAGAATGTTACTAAACGTAACAAAGAAAAAATGAGAACCATAAACAACACAAAACTTAATGCAAGTTATAAAAACTACGCCATATTTTATAGATGATTAAGAATAATACATAAACTTTTCTCAGAATGTTTAAGACTATTATATTAATGCGTTCACCTATAAATTGTACTTAATGTGTATATCATAAGACAATCGCAGAAAATCTGAGATTCTAAAGCTTTCATGTAATGTATCTGATAGCTTACTTTCATTGTTAAATTATTTAAACATAAGATGACTTTAAATTTCAATGAGATGTTTTATTTTCCAAACATTTAAAAGCTTAATTGCATTTATTTACTCAATTATCTATTTACTTATTTATTTACTTACTTATTTACTTATTTAATTATTTATAGATTTACTTATTTACTGGTTTATTTGTTCATTTCTTTATTTCTTTATTTTGGGTTCTTTATGGTTTCCAACGTCTAAAAGTTGTAGGGATAAAATCGTCAAACGACGGACAACGCCGGGTATTTCAACCAATGGGCAATATAAACTTCAATAATTATGTTCGGTAGAAAAAGTCCTGTGTACAATGTAACGCATTAAATTGTCCTTCCAGTTATGCTGGTGTACTCCACAATATTTCTATCCGTCGGTTTTATTTCTTGTATTTTATTCTGAGTGTGCTGCGGTTTGGGTCCATTCGGCTTCTACCGCTGAGTTTTTTGTTTATTTTACTTTTTTACGTTTTGTCTCGTGTGGCGATGATATGTTAGAGACAAGGTATATGCAACCCCAGTAACAAACATCCAGGAGCTGTGCGAGTGCGTTCACAATATCAACGCATCAGTCACGCTTGAAATGTTCCAGCGCACGAGAGGAAATCGACTATCGACCGGACATCCTTGGTGCACCCGATGGGAAAGGGATCTGCCCCCCCCCCCTCACTCTTTTTCTTTCTTCCTTTTCTGTGATCCAAGTTTGACAAAAGAAACTTTAATTGCTACTGTAATTTTACGGCAGTATAACTAGATATCTGAACTTTATTTTAAAGAAGTAGATCATTTGAAATCAATGCATTCTTTTCATGGTTATAACATAAAATAGTTTCATTACAAATGTTGGAGCAGTTTTTTGAGAAAATAAAAAGTTGATTATTTCTACTTTCTCTACTACATATAGTAAAGTAGCGGTAGTATTATATTCCACCCAAAAATTCGATATCGAGATTTCACAGACATATTTGTTTTGAGGCCTCCTGAAGCCAAAAAAAGGTTCGTGTGTGTCTGTCAGTCTGTAGACAGCATAACTCAAAAACGAAAAGTCGGTTAAAAACCAAAGATGGTATAAATTTAACATCTTTTAAGGATGCGACGCGAATATTTTGAAGAAAATAGCCCCACCCTAAACTACATGAAAAGTTTTTTGAAAATTCTGATTTTCTTGAAAATTACTAACGATTTTGATTAAAATGCCACATATTTGAGATATTTTGATGACAAATGAAATGTATATCTTGAATTTTCTGGCTATAGCCCCTGTAGTCGTATCTACTCTGGACAACGTTTGCATGCGTAAACACGATAAGCCCTATCGCTAGAGAACTGGACCTTTTTGGAAATTTGGATATCGCAAATTTTCTGGAAATGTTCTACGGTTATATAAGAGAGTCTCCTCGCACAGCGAGTCAGTGTTACTGTCTTGCGAGTCCGGGATACCCCCTCACACTTTCACTTCCTTTACTAGTGTAGACCTCCATAATGTCTACAGCTTTGCACATTCTCTAGCAGAAGTATTACATCCTCAAGACGTATTTTATATTCCAGATTATATATACATTCATAAAGCAGGGAAATAAAAGAATATTACCGAGCGTCTGTGGTTGCTTTCAACAAATTCCACAGTGAAATTTCCCATATCAGAGCAACTGCAGTATTTGGCTTCTGCCGCGAGGTAAATATTGATTTAGTTACTTCAATATCATGATGCAGTTTTGCATAATTTCGATAAATAAATCGAAATAAAGTAGATGGTACATAGCTAAATAATCCGATATCCAATTACCGCTATCTGAGAATATATTTATAAAACTCTGACTGTTGCACTCGCATGACTTTCTCTACCCTTGCACTAACTATTCTTACAAACTCTTATTCCTCTATCCTCTTCATGTTAGTCCAGATAAATAGTGTACATTGCACTTGGAACATTGTTATCTTCAGATGACCTAAACTGTTTGCAATACAACCGCAGTTTACGGTAAGTTCAAATAAAAGGAATTATTACTGTATCAAAATACATATTAACTCATTTTTTTAAGTTTGTCATTTAGAACCTTGTCATTCCAAAGCAACGATATTTGGTGTTGTTTATTCTCATACACACCAACGTCTACCATGAGGAATTATTGCAAATATTTTACTATTTAAACACATTCCTTCATACGAAAGAAAGTCAATAAATACTTCTTAAAAATGTAGTACTTACATACAAACTAGATAATGTTTGCAAGCTCATACTATGATCATGCCTTCCACGTATAGTAAGAGCATGTCTTCATATTATACTATATTCAAAAGTACAACCCCTGCGTCACCGCGAGTCAGGGGGCCTACACCCCTCCCCTAACCGCTTGCAGTTTGCAACACTCTACCAGTCGTTTAACTCTGTGGTGTAACACTGCTGTATGCATTCCACAAGAGTCGGTCAGACATTCAGGGAATCATTAGTTCTTTCATATTTTGTAGTATATTGTGACAAAAACGACAACAGTCTAGTTCACTTACTTTCTTCTCACTTTATTTTCCTCCAAAATGTTTGCACAAATACACAGAATTGATATTAACACAGTATAAGATCTTTCATGATGTTACAACTGACAACTGTTTTCTTCTCGTAAACTTGACTCACTCTACTCCTTTCTATCTTTCTTTACCTTCTCTGTCTCTGAAACAGGTGACTTCGAAGATACAAGCAACCGACACTCTTTAACCGCTTCGCTGTCTTTCTTTCGATGCGACCGCAAACGCAGCTGACACGCACGCACGCACGCACACACGCACACACACACACACACACACACACACACACAGACACTAAAATAAAAACTGACTCAGTCCCGTCGCATCACCTCCTTATATAGTGAGGGTGATGTAACACGGTTCTTTCTCGAACTTCTACACATACGCCGGTCACCGGACACTTCTTGAATGATCTACAAAACCCCTTTTTGGTTCATCCTTTTTAATTGTCACGTGTTCACACCAGACGCGAGCGGCCGCGTGACCTAGAGTGACCTTGATGCATGTACCACCAGTGGGGTGGGGCTGCCTGGCCCCAACCATCCTTTATTGTGCGCCGTGGCTGGCGTCACAATACGAATGTGCAGTGTCTGAGTACTGTAAGTAATGTACGTGATATATTTATTTCCTCAATTTAACAAAAGGTATCAATATTTGGAGCTTTAAACCTTTATTGTATTAATGCTATTGAAATACACTTGATTTCAGTTTATAATCCAAAACTTGCATTTTAACAAGTAGGCATTTCCAACCTTAGAAATTAAAATCAGAATTACGCTACTATTACAAACCACTATAATCCTCCACATGGTATGACACGCGGCTCGCCCATTTTGATACAGAAGATAACTGTTAAGAGCATAATGTTCCCTCAGAAATCACTGCCCCAGTATAAGGTTGCGTGAAATTAAAAGAAACAACATTGCATTAAGTACTTAGAAAAACGTATAGGCTAAAATTATGCAAAATTTCGGCATATTGTGTATGATCTAGTCTAAAAAATATCTAAGGTGGTACGGACTATAAACTTTAAAGGATTGAAAAAAGCACTTAAGATAGCACGTTCTACAAATCATCACTTTAACAGAACGATGACAACGTGAATATTTGCGAAAATCGAAAATAAATGCACCTCATCTTCCTTGGTTCAACAGCGTCCTCAGGCCAGCCCGCCGCAATGATTCCCTACCTATGTCTATTTTTTTTTCTATTATTTTTTTCCTTCTCAGTAGAAGATGTGGTAGATTTGTCTTTCTTCCGGGAATAAAGGACCTGATTTTGCAGGCGATGTTGATTCAGAAATCCTGAATAATGTGCACAGAAGCACTAAAGTTCGCAGCCACACGCTACGTGCCTGTCTCCGTCGCAAAATTTAGAGCCAAAGCGTTGGTAGCACTGCTTGTATCCCTTTTCCTCCAAGACACGTTTCTTATTCATGGACCTGCTACTCCTTTATGCCGAATGGTATCCTTCCTTACCGCAGAGAGGACTTCGTCATGAATAACAGATGAATAATTCAAGTGATGTTTCAACTCCTGAACCATTTAAAACACGGAAAGTGACGTTAGTGCCCGAACGTACTAAAGAATGAATGCTCTACATCTCACTACAAGTTTTTTGTGACTTGTTTTGTTCCTTAAGAAACCTTCACCTGAAGTCTAAAAATTAAGAAAGTTTGGATGTGAGTTTGGTGACAACATACAGTACCCGGACAAACTGACAGAATATAAAACCATCAAGTAAGCATGCCAAAATGTGATGAGCTCATTAAAATAAGGTGAACTCACTTCTTGTTTAGATATTGTAACAAAACAGCAAAACTTGAAGTCCGTTTACTTTTCTAACATCATTTTCCTCTAAATCTTGCTACAAATGCACAATTTCCTTCTCGTTGCTCAAACAGTTTATAAACTTCACTACTATTGCAATTTACAGTTGTTCTTCCAATAATCTTCCTTAGCCTTTCAATGTGTTTCTCCAGTTTCACTGTATCTTCTATATTTACTATTTGCGATACCATAACTGGACGACACATACGTACTCCCTTACAGGCTGGTCAACTCTCTTTTGTTACTTCATAACTAAACAATAGCCCAACTCAACACAAAAACTGACTGATCTCCAGAGGCTCCAGAGGCAGTTCGAGTCGAGTGGGGAAACTTATTCCCCCACCCGAAGTGTCTTTACCGCAGTACCTAGCCGTTATACGGCTTTACCTGCGCGATAGTATGGTGTTTTGGTCTACAGGGATTTAAACTCTGGGAATGTTTGGGATCAGGGGTATCTTAGGGACAAGATGGATGATGGTAGGGATAGGTCCATGTACGGGCACTGCCCATACATGCTGATTGGCTGGTTAGTCAATCAGGTGACGCGCTAATCTCCTCCTGGTTCTGGCCGTCAGTCACACACTGAGAGGTGATCTGAGTTAGGCGATTTACTCTGTTTTAAGTACAGATATTCATTTTGCCTTTCCCATCTGCGAAAATTAGACCGTTGGACTTAAGATGTCCTTCGGCAATTTTTTAGATGGTAGTCGGCGAGGCTCTCTCTGGTCATATTGTCCCAGAGTATTCACCAGTGGGTTAGGGTGGTTCTGGAGTTTGTTGTACATTGTTCGAGCGCGGGTTTTAATCACGTCGACAATGTACGGGATACCGGAATGTTCGTGAAGGATGTGGGCAGGAAATCTCCAACCAGTGTCGTAGATCATCCTTAATGCCCGGTTCTGCAACGTCTGGAGTCTGATGAAGGTGGACTTTGCCACCACTCCCCAGATCTCACATCCGTACAGGACCAGAGGCGGGATGATCGCACGATACAGTTGGAGTTTCAGGCGAATGCTCACTGTCTGCCCTTTTTATACTGGAGTGGCGTGACGTAACCTCCTTCGAGTTCTCTCCAGGCTCACGTGTAAAGTGACTCAGCAAAGAAGCTTCTAAAGCTTACCGGACACTCATGCTGTTCGATCTCACACACATAGTCGCTGTAGCCTAGAACCTCCTTAATGTTTTACAGTCATTATTGAGGTCACGCGCACACACAACCACTCACCGTATCCATGGTCATCCGGCCTCCTCTTGTCCGTGTATTGTTGAACGACCCAATGCCACAGTATAATCCTAATTAGGAACCCTAAGAATGACTTCTATCCAAATATGAAGCCATAAATTGAATACAAGTCTACATCTACACCTAAATCTATATCCAAATTTTGCAAGGTAACATTTGAGTGAATTTGGAATTTCATATTCCACCCCACAGTGTCTTCCCTACTTCCCCCTCCCCTCTCTCTCTCTCTCTTTCTCTATACGTACTAAGAAGATATACGCAATTACCTCTAATTCTTCTATGAAGTACGAAAAAAGAAATAATTTTTCACTCATACGTTACCTGATTGAAATCAATCAGTCATGTATGTATATAGCAATTCCAATTTACAGCCAATGACAGCTTTCATGCGCGAAAAATGTATCAAATTTCCTTATCACCTACTCTGAAATTTAATTATCATTTTCTCTACTTTTCTCACGTTGTGATCAGGTTAGAGGACATAGCTGCACTGTCCCACAGATGTAGAACATCTTACGTAATTTGTCGTAACAGAGTCGCTAGGTTTAAATGTTCAAAATGGCTGACTCTCGATTCAGTGAAGCACATAATGCTGAAACAGATCAAACAATTCGAAGAGGGAAATCTCAAAACACAGAATACAACAGTAAATATATTTTTGTATCAGTTTGACAAGCTTTGTATGGAACGAAATTACAATTTAACAGTAGTTACTCCAACTACTAACATTGCCAACATCAATATGAGAATCCTGTAGGTCGTGCCAATGGATGGTAATCTATGCCTGCTTCATTTTTGTTCTTCGCGATTCAGGAATTTATTGATGACTTGACAATCACTCGAGGTATTACTTATGATAACCGATAGGTATTAAACCAATAATTTTAATTATTTATTCTATAAGAGCATAATCATTCAAAAGGAAATACAACAGGACAACTTGGTTTAATTTGACTACATCTCATACTTTCCCTATAAACTTTTTATAACTAAAATTAATACATATCACTATGTGTATGGTACACCAAGCGAGATCCCTCCACGATAACGAATGAGGCTAGCATTCAGAAGGTCTCGGGCTCGATTCCCGTCAGTGCCTCTGACCTTGGTTTTTCCTGTATGTTTCTGAATTGCACGTTGCCTCTTGTTTCTGAACTAGAGCAATTTGCTTTCCATAATTGTAAACTAATAGTTTTATTAGCAGTTAAAGATATAAAGCACTCTTTTGGTAAAAGTTCATGCAAAAGTGAATTTTAACCTTAAGTCCATTTGTCTCGAGGCAGTTGGTGCTTAGGAAGCCTATATAAAAGCTGCAAAATCCAAATATTCTGTCTCCGGAGCTTCCGGTACGCAATAGGGACACCGTTTGTGCGGGAGGAGCAACCCTGTCTGCGGAGAAGAGTAGTTTGCTGAAGGCCCCGTGACACAGTTTGTATCGAGTTTAAGTTAGAGCAACAGGTGAAATGAGATTAGTGGCAAATAATATTCCTAATTATTCTATTCCAGATATAATTATTTATGACTCTATTTCCATACAGAATCTGTTCCTGCAGTTACAAAATTATTTTAAGATTGTGGCTGTATCTTCGGTGGTCATTAGAAATATATAAAACGAATTCATATACTTTGAACATTTACTAAGAGACAAATTCGGTCTGAAAGAGAACTAAGAAATGTAATGGGCAATTTCATAAAAAGACGACAGATGTGTGTTGAAAACGAAGGCAGGCAATTCCAGCGTTCTCTTTAGTATCATAGGTGAATACATGACTTTAAAATATTTTTGAATTTATTAGGCAGTCACTCTGCTTTGCTAAACGATGGCCACTCGTATTCAGGCGGGAAGCGATAGCTTATCAGCCGAGTGGGACGTCACCTCAGCCACGGATACACGATATAATGTGTAAATTCCAACAATGTATTGATCAGAAGCGGTAGTTTCAAATATTTTACTTCAGGGAGCAAATATGAGAGAAAATAGAGAATACTACTATATTCTTCTAAAGTAACCTACCTGGTTAATAAGTTAGAAAAGTAGTGTAAATTTAAAGCATGAATTGAATTTGAGTAAAGTGTCAGCACAAAAAAGGGATCTCAGAAAGTTATGGATTCTGAACAATGGCAAAGGGTAGCTAACCCGAGAGTTTGCCCTACATTGTCTTTTCGAGACATCACAACAATGAACAACAATAAACTTAACACTCTAGAACTTAACAATCTAAAATCCTAGACTGGAGCCTTCTGTTAGGATGTTTATAATTCTTTAGCAAAGAAATTAAACTGATTGAAGAAATAATGAAAACAAATAATGTTTAAGAATGTGGGCTTTAGACTAACATGCGAGTATAGAGATTGAACACCATAAAAATACTTTTTACTCTTCACTTCCTTTTCGTCTTGGAAAAGAACAAACGCAATCTGATTGCGATACTTTAACAGCAACTGAAATTGTGTGATAATACACAGCACAAAGGAAGAAATTTTATCAGTGTGTTTAAATAAAGTGAAAACATGAAATGAATATTCACGTTTGTTTTTCTTTAACTCTGACGACATAGCCCTGAGATATTTAGCACACATACTCTGCAGAGTTCAGCCGGAAGCAACAATTCAGCTGATGAAAAACATTTTTCTAATAAAAGGGAAAACACAGTTCCAATCAATACTAAGGTATTTACTGCTGCTACCTAAGGTATATTTCCGTTATATGTTGGTAAAAATTCCACACAAATTACGACCTTTAAAGTAAAGCTCCTCTGAGGCAGTTGCAAATTGAATTTCACCTTCTTTGGCGTGAAAATAAATTCTTTACTGACTGTTCCCTATCAGTAAAACTTTATTATCTTTTAAAATTTTACCACAAATACACAGCTTTCTTCTCGTCCTTAACACAGTCTGCTGCTTTCGGGCTATCACAACTCACAAGTGTTAGTTCTCACTGCCTTGTTCAATCCTTTTAGTGTCTTTCTTCACTTCCGCCGTCTCTCATGCGCTAATTACGATGTAATCAGTCCCGACGCTCGTTGACTCTTATTGCGACGTACTAACACGACGACAGATACACGCACACAGCTGTCTAGCACTCACTGACACATGTCCGTAACAGTAATTCTACAAATTCACCGCTCTGCTCTTCTCTGGTCTCCTTATACGCAGGGGATGACGTCACATGGCCCTTCTCGGGTTCCTCCACACACACACAGGCACCCAAAATGACGCAGCTAGAAGTCTTGTAAACTTTCTCGAAACCACTTTTGTTTTTGCTGCTTCGATCGCTGACTGTCACGTACACACAACAGTAGTGCGAGGCAGCCTGACTTTGAAGCTCTTTGCCCACTCGCCGGCCCGGCAAGTGGTGTGAAGTACATTACCCCGTCCGTCCATGGGCACCATTTAGTCATTTTTGAGAGAGTCAAAATTTTACAAATGATCTGAGCAAGGATAGTTTGGAATGCATCCTTGGACGAAACTGATGTTAAATACCAGTTTGATATATATTTAACAAACTATTCACTTTGGGGTTATAGCTTTTACACACACTCACACATGTATACACACGCACAAGTGTGCACATTTTTTCTAAAAATGCTCTTTTTGGATTCTGGGAGTTTCAAGATGTGTATTTGTGGTGAAATATTGATACAGAATGTTTGGGTGGAATACAAAAACTTCACTAACATGACCTCCTTTAATAGCTGTTAAAACTTAGATAATTGCATAGAGAGTGTTGGCAAATCGTGTCCACTTCTTGAAGTCATACGTAATGGTGTGCATGACCCACTGTTATAGCTCACTGCATGTTAAGTGATTTAACGAGTGTAAGTATACAAAGTATACTAGTCCTCCATCTTCTTTGTGTTAGTTGAGATAAACATTTGCAGACATATCTAATTGTTTATCTTCTTGAAGACACAAAGGGAATATGGGAACAAAGTAGGCTTTGAGCGATAGTCAAATCTTTTAAAGCTTTCAAATTCCGTTCTCTTTGCATGTTTAACATATAAACAAATAATGAATAACCATGTTCTACTTGATAGAAGCACAAGTTTGCCAAAACACACGCAAATAACAAGAAATATATCCAAAATAGTTCACTTTACAAAAGAAAACAAAAAAGAATATTATGCATAAATTGTGTGTTTTAGCAAGATCTACATTTTTGTGCAATAACCTATTTTGAAACGCTTTGTGTTAGAAATTTCTCAGACTTTTGTGCGCCCCTTCGTTGATAATTTAGGTTTAGGAATAAGGCTTGTAAATGCCAGGGTTAAACGAATATAAATTACCTAGATGATGATAGAAACTAAATTAAGCAAACAGTACAGTAAGGTTATAACAGCGTTTCCTTAAGACTGCAAAACTCACAAGGAATTCAATTCCACATCCTTGGAGTTAAAAGCAGTTACATAGCGTAAGGTACTCATCTGAAAGTTACTCAGACTTCTAGCTCAAAGAGATGGTACAGGAACCTACTGTACAAATAATTCGTCTGTCTGTTGTAGACCAAGTCATATGTAGCAAAGAACCTACAGAAAGAAACGTAACACTTAACCTCACATTTGGAGCATCACTAAATAAGTGGGATGTGTCAAGGATTCCATGGACATTTCCCTAGTTTAACAAGGTTAGAGTTCAAAGCTCTAAGTTTAGAAGAGTCCAACATTACAAGTAAATCTAGTATCCTTCACTATTACTCCGAGACAAAATTGTGTTGTTACATTCACATATTTTCTCAAATTGTACTGTTCAGAAGTACGCATACAAACCATTCTTAGGAAAGCTTGTTCTCTGTCCACTTTATGTTATTTTGGATAAACATTTGCAGAAATAGTTATACACACAAAGGACACAGAGATAGTCACATCTTAAGATCTGGTCGCCATATGCTACGGTTAAAATTACATATTCTTTCCATGCAATCGCGAGAAAAAGAAAAGGGGAGTAAAGGATATACACGGAGGGGATACCTCGGGCACTGCAACCTACACAGATCTATTGTGGCAACACCCCCAGGAGACAGGGGTGAAGTGAGGAAACCTCAAGTGCCACAAGGCCGCAGCCAAACGGGCCACAGAGACGCACGGAAGTCCATAACAATTACTGAGATCTCTTCATTCCGGCACAAGGCCCCACCGGGCAGCCACCACACTCCGGGTGTGGTGCCGCAAAGCGCCCCCACCCACGGAGGAGAGGGGTCGCCCAACGCCGCCTAGCTTCGACAACAGCAAGCATCCCCGCCATTTGTATAGTACTGTCAAACACCAAACAGCTAAAAGATTATAAGGACCTGGAATAAAGGGAAATTATGGAAACGAAAGCGTGGTGTGAAATTGTGCACCCCAGCGTTCGCGAGAAACAATTGAACACCGAAAGGACTTGAGGCATTGCATAATCCGAACCATTACTAACAGGTATATCGGAAATAGCTTATGGCACAAATAAATTGGGTGGTTTGAAGAAATATGTATTTTTTGCGTGGTGCGTTTCATGTATACCAGTTATACAGTATGACACAGAATTTCTTCCAAATGAAGGATACTTCCAGAAAAGTTAGTATTACACATCTTTAACACATGGCATTTTAATCAAAATGGTATAGTGATTCCTTAGTAAATCTGATAGCTTGAAGTGGGGGGGGGGGATGTATTGAAATGCTGCTGAACGTAATATCAAGTTTGGTTTTTGACATAATTTTGATGTTTTAGTTTGTTATTTACGAAATTAACGAAGAAACACACATACAGGTGAATCTTTTTTCCTAAAATTGATCTTTAGGTATCAGGAAGCCTCAAAATTCATATTTCTGATGAAATATCGGTATCAAATTTTTGGGTAGAATACGATATTTCCTGTACTATAAGTTCTCAATAGAGAAAGTAAAACAAATTCCAGAAGGTACTTTGGTTTAATGAAATATTTTTGTTTATATACCGGTTGAAAACGCATAATTTTATAACAAACTATATGACTCGGTGAACTTCGTAGCACCTAAAATTGATTTGATTGTCATTCTTCTATCAATTTTAATCAACCTTCCAAATCCAATTCATTGAGATCGATAATATTAGACGCATTTTGTACAGTTTTAATGTTGTTATTAAATGAAACCCATTTGTAATTCAAATCAATTTAATATATTTTATTTACATGAAAGACAAATTCCTCGAGTTTTCGCTAAAACACATTTTGTAGTTATCTCTAAGCCTGGCCTAATTCCTCGAGTCCTGCTAAAACAAAATTGAGTGACTTTTTTGTTTATTTCTCAGCCTGCAGAGTCAATTAATCAAAATGCGTGTTAGCAAAATGCAATTTAATTCGATTTAACAAAATCTATTCTCAAAATCCACGACACTTAAAAAAAAAAAAAAAGATTTTAAATGTAACAGATGCATTTGTCAAATGGTAGGTTCGCCACAAACGCTGTATATTGAAAGGAATGCCAGGTGGCAACTCCGATGCAAAAGCACCGTTGAACGACCACAAATACCCAGGAAGAAATGTGAGCAGAGAAAGATGTGTGAATATAAGACATATTTATATGTAAATCATATAGAAAACTGCATGAAGTTTTTGTAGAGCAGTGAGTAGAGAAGGAAATGTGACTATGTTTCATAAAAGAAACATCAGTAACGATAACCATGTGAATGTAATTTCAAACAATTGTATCAATTGTTTCTAGAATAGGAAATACAGAAAGAAGTGTGATTGTGTTTCATAAAAGAAAATTGTGTAGAGAATATCCATAATGTGTTTCTTTTCTATTTCAGTCATAGAAAATTGTATGTTGAAGGGCGATTAGGGCGATCAGGGAAGCACATGTGAATTTAATACATAAAAGAAAAACGAGTACAAATAACCCCGTGAGTTCTGCTGTATGGTAAAATTGATAGTATAAAAAACTTCTCCATGAAAAAGCAAATATGTGCCGAATTTCTTCGTGATCAGTTTGGGTGCATAGAGGACAAATATCCGAAGTGGCAATTCTCATACAACAAATTACCAATTTCAATTTTTCTTCGATTCTTTGTTCGATTTTTTTTTTGAGACAAACAAAACAAAAAGGAGATTATTTATCTATAAAAGACATTGAGAGGATGTAATGCCAATTGGTATGATGAACTGCTTTCTAGTGTATCTTATTTTTCACATTGGTTACTGAGGAGTGAACTTTACAATCCCATGTCACGTGACCAGTAGCAATAGCAGCAGCAGCAACAGCTGGGAATGCAGGCCTGAGATAATACTAACCATGGGATGGGGATGTTATTGATTGGTTCGACTGTGTTTAAGAAAGGTGGACACTAGAATTTGGCTCTTGTACACCAGTGAGCCCTGTAATTCTTTCCTCTATAAACACCATGCTTTTGTTGCTCAGTTTTGTGGCATAAAATATGCTTATTTTTAAACTTTATTTATATTTGCATAGTTGCAAAGTCACCTTGAATTTTCTAGGAATGTCCTCAGAAGACCTCTTCATTGTGACTGATTTTTGCATAAATAGCAAGCAGTAAGACAGACAAAAGCTTCCTAATTAAACATGTGGTTCTCGTTAAACACACAGTTTGTTAGATACTTCGTTTTTATTTTGAGTGAGTCACTTGGTGGATCTTCCAAGTTTATGCACTTCGCCAAATATGTATTGATAGGCTTCATAAAAGTAAACAGTACCAAAGAAGTCACTAATGAACAAATATTTATCCCATAAGATTTAAAAGTGTTTTCGTAAATTGAACGCAACGTATATATATATAACCAAACCTCCACTGCAAGTCAATTGAATGTTAAGAGTGGCACATTCCGCATAAAGTGGCAGGAGGTAAATCCAACCTCTTCTCTTTCGCAAACATTGGACATCGCTGAATTAGACGTTTATTAGTGATGGAGAACGACAAGAATAACTATAAAATATAGCAGTTTTTCCCATACGAACATTTTAATTTAAAAATCTCGCCTTCTAAAACAACGAGTGAAATAAATTGGGTTTCTATTTGCGGACGTTCTTTAACTGCTATGGTTCTCAGCATCTTATTTCATAGTAGGCTTGAAAGACCACCACATGTTGTTCTGTTTTACGTAAATCTACAAAACGGGACCACCGGCTTTACTCCCCTTCAGATGGAAGTCGCGCTAACGATTTTTAAATCGCAAAAAATACATAGCGCCCCGCTGGGTTTGAACCTGTGACCTGGGAAATAGAGGCTAGCAATTTACCCCTTGACCACACAGGTCGACCAAATTCATCGGCAATAAAAGGAAGGAATAAAACCTTTTCTGTTCTAGTAGTTTGAAATAGAAATATTTATAAAGAAGGAAGCAAGTTTCAAAAACCACATCCGAGATACAGTAAATAATTCATGGGGTTAGAATTACCCATTCACTTTTCAGAAATATTCTTAAAAGTCCTCAACTTTTGCGCTGACAGCATCAATTCAGTGGAGTCAAGGTTATGTCTCTCTTTTAAGAACTGGGAGGTCATAAAGTTAATATTTCCCTTCTTTGCACTTTCCTTGAAATCTGGAGGAAGAGAAGTAAGGCTTGTTTGTCTACCCAGTGGTGGGAAATGACTTAGGTAAACAAAAAGCGAGGAAAGAAAGAGAATGAGAAGAATTTCATTACTTTGAGTCCTCTGTCATCTCTGAAGTGACAAATACTGTCAGAGGAGAAGCGTGCTTTAGGGAAAGAGGAGAGTCGCAAAAATATACATGACTATTTTGATGTTTTGCTGCTAGTACTTCTTGAACTTCATTTCCTTATTGGTATTATTATTAATTCATAATACTGAGCCTTTGTTCTCAAGTGGTAATTAAAGATTAATAACGAAAGCATCTTACCATAAAACCAGTGCACACTGAATGAAAGAGTTGTGAACCCAAATGTTTTGGTATTCGCTATTTACAAGTAAATGAAACACAAATTCCTACATACTTTTTGGAGAGGAACCCGCTGACTAGTAATATCAGTTTTTTGTTTAGGTAGACCCTACTTCTTTGTGGATCGTCGGAGCATCTAGGCACTTTTGTAGCTTGGAACCGATTTCCATTGTTTCTGTGTGAGGCGTAGAACTGAGTTGGATTACTTACTGAAATAACCAGCGCAATTTACGATGCCGTAGGAGACTGTATACTGGATGTCCCCAAACAGACGAACAACGTATGTTGTGCGGTTTTTAAATAGCAACCCCTGTCCGGAAATGTACATTTGTAAGTTTGTAAGTTTGAGAAAGAAGGGTCGTGACAGTTTCTTAACATTCCTTTTGGTGTCTTCATATGGAAGGTATGTAACTTGTGTATTGCGATAAACGATCTGAACATAACATTCTGAACATGCATTAAATTCCTCCATAGAGTCCTTGGTGCGCATCTTACTGCGTTACTTGTGTAGTTTCCAATACAGTAACGTTTTTAACAGCAGTGCGACACGGTGCACTGCACAGCTACTGAAATAAATGGCCAACATGAGCTTCAGTACACTTTGATGTAAATGTGCGGAATCACCTTAACGTGACATATCGAAATCGATGGATTGGTAGAGGTGGACCAGTTCCATGGACAGAAGGGTCGCCAGATCTGACACCTCTCGACTATTTGCTCTGGAGCTGAAGAATTTGGTGCATGGTACTCCTGTAATGTCAGCGGAGGACCTTATGGTTCGAGTCCACGAAGGGATTGAAAATCTTCAAAGACAACCCCATGTATTGGACCATGTTCATGAGGCTCAGCACCACAAATGAAGGCTCTGTAATGACGTAGAATGTACACAGCAGTAAGCCTGTTTGTAAAAAGACAGCTCAATGTTGGGTTTATTGACGAAATGTGAACGTCCACCCATCTTGCACTTCGAATCGCTACAGCCCTGTATTTCTGGACAGGGGTTCATATTTGAAAACTGAGCAGTTCGTCATCGCACACAACATACTAAGCGTTGTCGGTTTTTTTTTTTTTTTTGAGACAACCTATAAAGTACCTAAGTCAGAGTTTTTCATCGGTCGGCAGCATCTCGCTTTTAATTGCTTGAAACTCTTATTAAAAGACTTTACAGCAAGAATAGTGCCATACTTTATGAAAACCATACCCACGCATACCCTGGGATATAAATTTGAGTGCTCGAGATACACCCAGAAAAAGGAATCAGCTGAGGGCCTTGAGACAATCTTCAGCGGCACCCAAAGAAGTCATCACTGTATCATCAACGTGCGGCTTAGATAACAACAGTTTGACACCAATGAAGATACATCATTCTTCAATGATGTGTCGAAATGGCCATCTGGTTCACGAAGGGCATTAGAATGCTAATATTTTACAGTAGTGTAGCAAATAGTACGACTTTTGCTGGAGAACTAAATAGACTTTTAATACTGCGGGTTATATTTTTACTATTTGGTACCTATTTTGTGAAAGCACATATCATATTTCATTAATGTATCAGTTTCCTCCGAATATAATGGGGAGAGCGATATTACAGAGCCAACGTTTTGGAAGTTTGTGCGGTACAGTTGATCACAGGGCAAGGGGTGGCAGATTTATTAGAGAAGGCGGGTCGCATACCGTGCAGCTGATTGCTATTCTCCCCATTGCCAAGCCTAATGCTACAAAGGAGTGGTCTCTCGCAGAGAATATCGATATCTCGGAGCATCCTAGCTGGAATGAAGCAAAGCCACCTAACTACGTGAGGCTCGTTGTGTAAGTCCGGTATACATATTTAATAATGTAAAACATTTCATCACCGATACCCACAAAAGCACACTTAGGTATAAAGTATAAGCACTATCCCGCAAGTAGAACCCGTAGCTTCACTCGAATTGTCATTCAAAACATCGATTGTTCGTAGAATGACATTGCTGTTACATTACCCCGGTTTTAAACAATGCAAATTGATACTTGTTTATTCACATGCGACATTCTTTTGTGATATTATTTACTTTAAGCGACACGTGCAAGCAAAAACATTAGTCAGACCTAAGTGTTGCACCTATTATTACGCCCACCAACGAGACTCTCAAGATCAAGATACCTCACACCGCTAGGCGGCCGCGAAGTTCGGTGTTAGCTACTTCACAATTAACAAATGGTAATGTATGGGTCGGGTATTGGGAAACCCAGGGGTATTAAACTATATTGTGACAAATGGTAATTCTGGTTACTTTCTCTGTCACATTATTTCTCTTTTAATGCTGAATCATAAATGCATTTTCTGGTTTAATTAGAAGGGAATTGTCACATTTTCATACCATCTCGTGATATCTTTTCTTGCATGTGACACCTTTTAAACACTTTTTAATATCCTTTTTAGTTATTGAATCTCTTGTCGGCTGCTTCAGTGATGCACTATGGGATATCTTTCTCAGGGTATGCGTGGGTGGATGTGACAATTGACAACAACTGATATGTTGTCCGATAAATTTAATGGGAGCTAATAGGTAAGCTATTAAAACCATTTGTCGTCTCTTTGAGGAAGTAGAATTAAACTGTTTCTACAAATTGTATCTATTGAAGTATTATATTTGCTAACTTCTGATAAATGTACGGTTTAAAATAACGATTATATAATAACAATGGTAAGAGTAAGTTGTCGTGAAGCGGGGAATCCCTTGTGCTTGATGTCAAATTTAAATGTTAAGCCGGTGCGCTGTTCAAGTGCTAAGGACTGTCGATAATCAATTATAATAAAAGAGTTCTGTAATATAAACAATTGTAAGGCACCAAAGACGGAAAATACACCTTCTTTTTCATAACTACCTCACCAAAGTTCCTGCATTACACACATATTTTATCAATTTATTGCCACAAAAAGGCAACTAATTGGGGTTCTTTTATATTTAATTTACACAAAAGCCGTCGAATCTATTGAAATACGCCAAAGGAAAAAGTTGTCATTTATTCAATTTTCTATTAATATAGCCATAAATCAAGAACCTTCAATCAATAATAATTCAGCCAGGTGATGTTAAACCTTTTTGATAAAAATATTTTTTTCTAGTAAACTATAAAGTTTTCAACATTTTGGTATTATACTTTTTGTTATTCACAACATGAGAAATTCGTTGTTAAAGTCTGGCGGATCATTTCACTTCCAACCTGTGTACAAATGAATACTTTAAAAGTATCAACTTTTAAACAGAATAGCACTGCAAACATTGTTACTGTCTGTGGGTATGATGAAGGGCTGTTGTGTATCACACAAAAGCTGATAAAGTACCACTGGTAAGTAATTCGGGTGCTAGTCGGCCACGATATGAACACAAGTTGACAATCTGCAACACCAACACATGATACCGCATTAAAGACGGCAAGATACAAATACTGAACTAAAGAAACTTTAGAAAGATATAAAGTAATTTCAATGAATAATGCATATTCTAACAGTAGTCACGTTTCTCTATTCCTTTATTTCTTTACAGCTATGACCTCACTTACACAAATTCACCAATCACATTTCCTAAACCTTTTCCTGTACATCAACTTTCATACCTAGGCTTTATAAACTCTCTGTCTCTCTTTGACAACGTTAATGTCGGCCAAGGAACATGTAACTTATGGGAAGCATTCTATAAGGAAACTCAAAGCAATATCACAGTATATTATATATTAAGTTACTGCATAACATAAGAACCCCGAGCTAAAGCATTTGTCCAGAGAAATACGTCATTAGCAGTTTATGGTACCAGCCAGGTAGCGAACACATTAATTTAAAGCGTAGTTCAGTACGCTTGCAAAGTGACGTGGACTAATTCTTAAGATAGGAAAGGAAATTAAATCTGCTAGAATCTATCTAGGCGCAACGGAGAATATGTTTAAGACGCCTAAACGTGGTGATTTATGATAGCATGAAACTACGAGCCCCGAACTTAAGTACTTATAAGTTTGTAAGTCGCCATTAAGGTATGTTTTCTCAATTAAATTGACCCCTTGTGTGGTTTATCGGGAGAATTGCGAGTGAGTTGGAGAATTTAACGTCCTGTCGACATATTGGCCATGATAGCTTAGTGGTTAGAGCAGCCGGACGGTAACTGGTATACTCGTGGTTCAAACCCCGAGCTTGACATTGAATTTTTCGGTCTCATTATGAGCTGTGTTTGTGTCAGACAGAGCAGCTGAGTTGCAAGGTAAGTTGTGTTAAAAAATAAATCTGAAATCTCGGTATGGAATTGTCTGGTGGAGTATAATATTTCCTCCACTTTCTGGAATTATATTTGGCCGTAGTTGACAATTTAACTAATTCCGAAAGTAAATTGAGATTTGTTTGTAATAATTGCAACTAGGCATTAACTTCACGATTAGCTAACATAGTTTAATGGAACCCTAAAGACATACTCAGAACAGGTTTAAAGATAATGTTTTTGTAATTGAATTTGGATTCTCAGGATCATAACTAAAAATCAAAATTATTAGGATCCCTCATAATTCTGCTGGTTACAACAGAATTAGGAACACCTATTATGCTAATGAAGATAAGCTAGACACAAGAAAGAATTATTCGCCTGGTCTGCTTGTTAGCTGCTTGGTAAATTCATAGAATTAATTAACTCGTAATATCTTGCTTGCCTAATGAGTATTTATGAGAAGCTTCTTGCATAAACAGGAACCCTTCAGGGATGCGCAGCGCTGCTAATTTATGCACGCAAAGCGGTAACTAGGATTATATAAAATTAGGTATAAAATTAGCCCGCATGTGCTCAGAAATATAATTAAAACTTTACAAATCTGCCTAACTATGTGTTCATTAATTAAGAAAAGTTCAATGTTCATCATAGATTAAGAATTGCAACCAGAAGGGTAGTTGGATGAGATAAACATAATGCCCCCTCTATGATGTAGGGACAATGTGTCTGCCTCTTATTCAAGAAGTCCTGAGTTTGAAACTCCGTTGGGGTGAGTTATCCGTATGAGGGTATTTTTTTCCGGTGTTTTCCCTTATCCTGGGAAGACAAATGTTGGGTAAACTCTAAGAACCCGGGCCCAATTGAGCATTATTTCACCCCTTTCATCGTTCGAAATTGCCTACCAGGTTAAAGGGCCTTGAATTTAAAGTTCTAACCAGAAGGGTACTTGGGTAAGGTGAAAATAATAAAAAGCAACGATGATCTTATTGTCAGTGAGCGTTAGGAACTATCTTGATAAATATACTACACACTTTTATTTGATCTATTTAAATTTGCATTAATTATTTATGTTAAACACTACATCGAGATAACGTGATGGTCGTTAATATACGAGTAAGCAGGGATTATCTTGGTAGTCTCAGCATGAAATACAGTAAGATCATACCGACACTTTAGTAACAGTAAAGTATGTTAATAAATGTACTACATAACTGTATTTAATCTACTTCAATTTTTAATAAACGTTACGTTAAATGCCGTGCCTGATATCATGTACTAAAACAGACACAAAATTTAATGGCGGCTGATAGCTGATCACTGCTATTCTCTTTCCTGTTGTGCAAATACATTTTGTGGATAAAGAGAATAGACTATGAGCATCTTTTTATAACATCCAAAATATCTGAGTATGTGGATTTAGTGCTAGAATTAAATATATGATCTACATGGTTAGCCCAGGATAACTGTATATCAACTATTATTCCAAGAAAGCTGTATGGTTTTACTTCTGCAACAGTATTATTATTATTATTATTATTATTATTATTATTATTATTATTATTATTATTATTATTATTATTATTATTATTATTATTATTATTATTATTATTATTATTATTATTATTTATTTATTTATTTATTTTTATGTCTATATTAGAGGATATTTTATTTGGTGTACTGGACCACATTGCAATACAAACAACAAATAGTTACTAAAATTGCCTCCTTTGAAGGCCACATAATATGCTTTCAAACAGTGCCACCATTCATTTATGGCACCACGTGTGACACTGATGTCCTCATTCTATACTGTTTGATTCTGATCTCGCTTTAGGGCCGCCAGATTATTGTGTCGTGTCGAGCAAACTTTACTCTGGATGATGACCTATAGTTGGCAATCTAGCGGATTTAGATCTCGACTACCAGTTGGCCAATATTGGTGCAACATTGTCTTTAGGCCATTGTTGCAAAGTGTTTAGCCTTATGTAGAGTCCTTTCTGAAAAACCCAGTGTTATATTCGTATGTCACAAGACTCATACAGTTCTCAACCACTTTGTAAATAAATGGCTTGAAAATGTTTTCGAGTGTCGAGTGGGCTGCCCACGTCTAAAATTATAAAATCCAAACTAAATAAGACAAATCTTGAAAACCGTTAAGTACTCGTATAATGAAAAGTTTATTTCATATAAATGTTGTGCCTTTACGATACATATAGGGTGTCCCAAAAACACAAACAACGCTTAGTATGTTGTGTGGGCAGCAAACTGTTCGATTTTCAAATGGGAACCCCTGTCCGGAAATGCACTATTTGCATAGCCTACACCGGCGGTGCTGAGCCTCATACACAAGACCCGAAACGTGCGGTTGTCTTTGAAGACTTCCAATCGCTCCGGGGACTCGAAGTATAACATCCTCCGCTGACGTCACAGGAGTGCCATACTACATACCCTTGATAGAACTCCACAGAAAATAGTCGAGAGGTGTCAGATCAGACAACTGTGCTCACCATGGAACTGGTCCACCTCTACCAATCCATCGATTTGAATACGCACAATTGAGGTGATTACGCACATTTACATCAAAGTGTGCTGGTGCTTTGTCGGCCAATTTATTTTTATTGTATTTTTATCAAGGGACCTGCTAACAAAAATAGAGAAGTTTGATTATAATTTCTAAACTTCATATTAAGGGACACTGGGAGTGAAATTTGAAAGTTCCACATTTCTTGATAGATTTCTTTTTTTAAATTAGTGCTGTATTTGTATTTATACGAGAATAAGATGTACACCAAATTTCATTAAAATTGGATAACTCGTTTATGATATATACATTATTTTATGAATTTAATAGGCACATTTTCAAAATGTGACCCGCGTCTACTGACTTTTAAAAATTGTTTATATTGGAAGAACTGGTACTCTAAACCATGAGTAACAACGGTATGAAGAGATATTTCAAATACGTTTGCTGATTATGCTGTACATGTTTTTTAATAACAGAAAATTTAATCTTAAAAATCATTTATTTTTTCATACAAAAAAAAAATGTTTTTGGAATTCATGTTAATGATAACATCAATATTGAATCATAGAATTGTTCAGCTGCTATTTATGAATGCTTTTGGAAATTTGCATTGAATTTGAAGCAAAACTCAGGCGCTACCTACTTTTGGAATATTTGAAATATAAGTTTGAGAAAAACAGTTTTGTATAGGAACATGTTGTTTACGTTAAGAGGAGAGCACTGGACCGTAATGGCCACATGGGGTGGGACATATGAAAAAAGTTAGTATTAAAATTTGAGTCAAATCGAACTGAAATAGGTTTTAGACATTTCAATATGGGTAACCTTAAAATGTCTAACTTCCTAAGTATTACTTTGTACACAAGGTTAGACTGAATGCAAATATATAATTCATTACTAGTAAACTGAGGTGACTCTTGGACTAATTAAAATAGAGGATAACCCTGTACAATTAACACTTCGGCGTTAAACCCTTTCGCCAGTAAACCATCTAACCCTTGAGTTATAACTCCCCGATGTCTGCAAAGTTGTGTGCGAAGAGGCACCCCAGGGATCCGGGGACAGAACTGAGGTCAGAGATGAAAGTTTACCGAGCAAACCGGAAGCCGGAATGACGAACTCATGGGAGCACTTACGTCACGATTATACATTCGTTTCACGAACTGGGGTAAACGTATGTGGTAAAACACCACTCCCCTCTTTAGTAACGTAGGTAACGCGAGCAACACGAAGGGTGCTTCAAAGACACTAGTGGCTATGTGTACACCCGCAGAACAGCGACCTTTTGTCCTCTGCAGATACAGTTTCATCTTTTTGGAAGACTGAAGATATTAACCTTACCCCGCATGTAATTCTCTATGCTAAAATTCTTTATATGCAATTGAGCCACACTTATAACAAACAATGAAAGTCATGAGATAAACACTAGAATGAATATTAACATCTATCATCCCAGTGCAAAAATCTTCTTGCTTCCAGAAGGGTGTATACTATGAACCATAAAATTTTAATGCTATTATTAATAATCTTAAGGAAAAAGTTGACAATTTCAATGCTTTGAAAATTGTTGCTAAGGAGTACCTATGCTCAAACTCATTTTATTCTCTACAAGTTTATCTCAATGACAAATTATCCTGAAAATGATTTTATGCTCGATCATAACCAAATGTATTAATTATAAGTCTGATGGCGATCCTTTAATGGACCTCCTTAAGTTCAAATTTTCAATAAAGGACAGGTGTTCCACCAATCAGAAAATTCCCATGCAGCAATAGCAAAGCGCAAATACGATTAATTCTTGAAACGCAACTAGCACGAGTTTACAAAACGCTAAAATGTCGGACATTACTGACAGTGACATGCAACTTACACAAAACACACAAATTAACCTTAATACTGCATCAATTTCCAAAAATATTCCACTAAGCACAGTCCCGCAAATTAATTTCACTAATTGTGCAATAAATAACTTACAGATGAAATAAAGTTTCGTCTGAAAACGAATATACTCAATTTACCTTCTATTTTTCAATGTTACGTAGCATTCCAAGGTTATGATTTTCATTATGCAGCTGTGACGTGCTGAAAACGAATAGATTGTTTAGCGCCTGCGCAGAACTCCAAGTATGTAGCTCATTGTCCCTGGCGAGTGTACAACATTTTACAATATATCAACTATAAAATTAGGTATATGGTCCAGCATAAATTAACTATAATGGTAATTAAGGCACTTGATTGAAAACATCTACTCGTGTCTTAATTACTACCTTTATATTCTCGTTGCAGAATATACTAATGCAGTTCTGGAAGCAGTATCTGGCTGCTTTAATCTTAAATCATTGTCAATTACACTTGATGCCTGCTCGAAAACTACTTAAATGTATGCGTATTGAAAACTGACAAGAGATGCCATGCATTCCTAACCAAATATCAAAATGGTGAGATATAGTGAAAGTATAAAGCAAATAGTCAATGTAAGAGTTAACTTCTAATGTAAACTCATAGATCTACAAACAGATCTAGTGATACAAGTAAGTGCAGAGATTTAGTCGGCACAGACGTGTTCAAAGAACTGTGCAAGGTATATGTTGGTTTCAGGGATCCTGCATCGATCCGCCACAGTAAACAGTTTGAAGCGAAGGAATACAACTCCTCCAACTAGCAAGAATGTTACGCTGGTTGCGTGCACGGTGGATTTGAAGCAGGCGCTATTCTGTCCGCCCCTGGCTTATGGCAATGCTATTCACTCGTTTACTGTTGCTGTTAATATTTGGGTTGTCTTTATATTCACACACACACAGACACACACACACAGACACACACACACACACACACACACACACACACACACACACACACATTCCCATATCTACCCAAGAATCAACCCGGAACCTCTGGGTTTGGAAGCTAGCTTTAATGTCTTAACACCAAAAGAATCAGTAAGATACAAACATCAACGTGTGATATAAAAGCAAGACTTGTTTTCCTTCCATAACTTTTGTTATTTAAATCCTAAAGAATCGCTTCAACACTTGAAGAATTGGATTTAGTAAAAGTACGTTGCATAAGAGTTGAGGTGCAATATATTGTCCCGAGCACTCTGCTAATTTTCATTAACTTAATGACTAAACTATATTTAAAAGTTTCACGCTTGGCATGGTCTATTATCTCTTGGAATAACCTTTTACTCAGTGAAAGGTTATCCAACTTCGCAGGATGTAACTAAGCCTGTTACGAACTTTGCAATTTCCTCTGACGTTATTAAACCCTTTTAGTTGCAAGTCTTTTACGCCGTTCAGAATGTAATTATTGATTTTGTTCATGCTACTACAGGATTTTGTCAAAACTCCATTAAGCTTTGACTGGATCATTTCCGCAACTTTTCTTTTAGCATCACTAATACGTTCCACTGCTCTAGTAGCAGTTTCAGAACACACTTTACTAAGAGAGTTATGAATGGTAGTAAAATTATTCACAAATGCTTCATATTTCTGCACTTTAAGTGTCATAAAAGCACGTCCATAATTATGGTGATAAAATAAGGAAATCCAATGTGTTACATTCACATTACATTCTCTAAACACTCTTCTCACAAATGCTACCCTTATGTTTTAATGTCCATTAATGGAGATAAACGTTTCCAGAAAATATGGAAAGGTTTAATGAGGTTGAAACATACAATGCTGTAGTGGGATTTGAACCACTGGTCTTTCGGTCTCCGTACGGTTGCTCTAATCACTGATTTACCATGACAATGTGCCAACAGAAAATTAACCGTCTATTGGACAATATTTTCTTACGTAAACCGATATGTAAAGTCAAGATTTCAGAATACTTTAGTAGTATTTTTATTAGTTTCCTGTTCTTCTAGCCTTTAACAATCAAATACAAGTAGTTTAGTAATGTTAGATCAATACACTATTAATGTGTTTGAGGAACCATTGTAATATTTTTGTTCTTTTGTTCAATTGCAGTGAAATGCATCCATAATCACCATCACTATGTTTGCGTGCCATTACACCATTTACTTTATGTGGGCTCTCCCCATCCGTCACCAAAGGCACATTTGGCTTCAGCCGCTGGGATTCAATTTAGCAAAATAATTCATGCAAAAGAGGGTTAAATTCTCCAACTGCCTCACATTTTTCCCAGTAAACCGCAAGGAGATCTCAAATTCATATGATATAACATACCCTAATGGTGAGTTACAATGCTGTAAATACTGTCGCGGAGGCCGTGCCTGGAGAGATATATTAAGTGTTAGTCAGCACTTGCTTCTGTAATCTTCGCTACGCAGCACACCACAATGGATGGTTCAGAACAAAAGCAGTTTCACATTTCAGAAGTTTTCGACGTGCACGGTTTTGTTGACGATAAAACCCGGTAACATCGATTTTCAGAAACGTCGCCGGTAATTCAAAGACTATATAAGTAGAGTAACTTGTGTAATTAGTGATTTAATCGTCACTGCAAACAGGGGAGAAGTTATTTGTGAGAGGTATGTTACCACAGCAGTGTCAAGGACAGTTAAACAGAACAATCGCAGGTTTGCAAGGTCTCAAATAGTATAAGAGCTTCGGTAATAGTTTTAGAAGAAATAGTGACATAAAAAGTAACTGGACCTATAATTTGCAACAGTATTTTAAGTCTCGGGCTTCAAAATTTAACCAACTATTGGTTCATTGAAAAATTGCATTCCATAGCTCGTATTTTAAAACCATTTATCTTCCGGTCCTTAACATTTTGTTGGGGATATCACCATCATTATCTGCATTAAGTAGGGATAGTCGCAATGACAGCGTTTGAAAGCACATTCCTTAAAATACACAAGTATTCAAAAGAAAAACTAACAATATCTCTACAAAACCTTGCTTGAAAAGTTCACATTTTAACGAAATCGGCATTTGTCTAAAGTAAGGCTTTGTTCATCTCTTATGTGTTGTTTCTTATATGAAACTGTATAACTACCTTAAAATGAAGAGGGGTTCACAGACCATTTACAAAAGATATACATTCATTTCCTCGTGTTAATATGACCAACCTAAGACATTACATCAAAGAAAATGGTTATCCGTTTTTAAAAAAGAAAAACGAAGTAAAACGTATTCATGTAAAGGGTAGTTTGAAGTGCAAAGGTTTTTGATGATCTTCAACGACCATTCTGCTCGTCACTGCGTCATGAAATAAACGATACCTGCGGTATAGACAAACAGTTTTGCTTCACACCTCAATGCGTGAAATTTCCGACTCCTCTGCGGGCGTGCTCGATTTTCTTGAAACTTAATTTATTTTATTCTAATTCGAATAGAGCCAAAGATTTTAATAATTTTTGGCGCTACTGTCAAGGTATTCGTGCTCAACTTATAGCCATTGCCTGTTTTTGAATTTTGGTGGTGATTGTCATTAGAGATATTTGCAATATTGTATATTTGTGATTTTTTGTTTGTTCATGGAACCAAAGTATGTTACTTTTGAGATGCATATAAGAGTGTTCTTTATTTTTATATAGCTGTTTGATATCACTTAGGACTAAAGTTCCAGTTAAATTGGGAACGGCGTTATACGCAGATTCGCGGAGGTGTCGTGAAAATCACTTGTGTTCCTTATATAATCAGTACCATTAACATTTTAATTTGTAAAGCTTACGCAGCTACCAACTCAATGGGCCATTCTGTGATTGCAGAAATCATTTGTTTGTTGCACAAATAAAGAAAGTTAAATAATTTCCGTTGTTTTTTATACATACAAGCCGTTTGTGGGCAATGTTTAAGAGGTGGAATCAGGACTGAAAAATTCAATGCCACAGTCCGGATTTGAACCACGGATTTTCCGCTTATCGAGCGGCTGCCACCATGGCCAACTTGCCAGTAAGACACTTAGCCATATACAGTTTATAATCTGCATCATATTCCTTCTGAAGTTGTCTCCAAAATTCACTTGTAGATGTCGCTATACAAAGACGGTATAAGGCTAAATTTGTGCTCTCTGTTGTATTTCATCGTGACATAATATAGGAGAGAACTGTTGAATCCGTGTGAGGGTTAACACGCGCAGAAGGTTCTCTGTGATTAAATTATTTGTGCTCACCTCACACGCTTATGAAGTCCCACTTGGTTGACTCGTTCACTTTGTAGGCAAGGGCAGGCATGGAAAATCGGGTGCACATGCTTGATCCCCACAAACCCCAAGGAGGGATTCTTGCTGCTAGTGCATTCTACATTTCACTTTCACATTTCAGATAATCGGGCATTTCTGATTTGTTTTCTCAATGATGATTTCTGATAGGGATATTACTGAACATTGCTGTATGAACCCTCATTAATTTTTCTATTCACTCTAGTACAAACTACTCTTTGGTCTTATTACATAGGTACAAAGGAAATAGGAAAATTTAGTAAGCTATAGCTGTAGTCAAGTCCTTTAAGAACTGGTCGCTATGTGATAGTTTCGGCATTCCACTCTCTTTGCATGAGTAGCACACATACAACAAATCTGATGTGTTGCACTCACATGACTTTCTCTACTCTTGTACTAACTATTCCTACTAACTCCTCTTCTATCTTCTCCCTCTTAGTTAAGATAAATATAAGCAGAAATTATCTTGTTGCTTGTATTCTTACCCGTGCAACGGCAATATGGGTATACAGTAGCCTTTGAGTGATAGTCAAATCTTTTAGTTTTCAAATTCGATTCCCTTTGCACGCCTTACATAAAAAATGAATAGCGATGCTCCATTTGAGAAAAGTATGTTCTCTAAAACTTATACAAATAACAAGAAATATCTCTGAAATGATTCACTCTACAAATAAATTTACTGGGACTTTGATTTTGTGTTTTAGCGAGATCTGCATTATTTGTACAGTAAGATTTTGTCTATCTCTTACGGTTTACGAGTTATTCGAAAGTCATCCAGAGTAATCAAAACTGCATAGACTATAGCCAGAAACATCAAGATATACATTTCATTTATCATCAAAATATCTCAAGCATATGGCATTTTAATCAAAATCGTTAGACATTTTCAAGAAAATCAAAATTTTCGAAAAATTGTCCATGTAAAGGGTGGTTTAGGGTGGGGATATTTTCTTCAAAATGTTCATGTTGCATTCTTGAAGGACATTAAACTGAAAAGCCAACTTTGGTTTTTAACCAACTTTTCGTTTTTGAGTTATGCTGTCCACAGACTGACAGCCACAGAGAGACACACAGACGAACCTTTTTCTAAAGATGCCTTTTTTTATTCAGGGGGCCTCAAAACATACGTTTCTGATGAAATCTCTACATCGAATTTTTGGATGGAATACAATATTTCCTCTACTTAGTAGTAGATAAAGTAAAAAGGTGTATTTTTTGAGAATGCGCAACCACTATAAAATCGAGTTGGAACGGCGAAAGAATCCAGTTTTGGTAGTTATTTTTAAGTGTGTACTGTGTACAGACATTGTAGAGGGAGTTTGTATACCATTAAAGACAGTTTTACATATTTAATCGTCACGTCGGAGTTGTTTTTTGCGTGAAGTAGTATTTTAGTGAGTGCATATTCGGAGCCAGTTGTTTGTTAAACAGAGGCAGTAGAACTGTGAGCAATATTGTATCAAGGTTACCATGGAACAGAACAGCTGTGAATTGCAAGGTCACGGTGAATTGTAATTATATTATAACTGTGGTTCTGTTTTTCAGTTTTAGAACAAAAAACAGGGGCAGAAAAAATAACGGGACTTGTCCAATTGTCGCAGTATTATCTAGCCATGTAGATCTACTTTTTTCAACAGTAGCCATAAGAAGAACGAAGCGTGCATACATTCTTTGTATAAGAGAAGAGCGCTTTCTTGCTCCGTAACAAGCTTATCCCGGACAAGAATTACCGATGCCACAGTCCAGCGACTTCAAGTAATTTCATTTTGGAGTTAGTAGCATCGTTCCAAAGATCAACCAACGTAATTAGTTCTACCCACTCCCACTAGCCCAGTAGCGACAGTGAAAACAATTTTACTTTATTGTTACTACTGGACTAAGGCTTGTATAATAATAGTTCCCCATTAGATAATTCTTTTTAGAGTTGAAAAATACTATTGCTCTGAATAAAAAAAAAAAAAAAAAAAAAAAAAACGTAATGGAAGTGCTCTAATTTGCCTTCTATTACTTACATACTTTTTTTATCTACATGATAGCTGTCATACTTAAGAACGTGGCGTATATTATAATCATGTAATTGTAAGTATAACGTATGTAAATTTAACACACAATTGGTATAATTTATATTATTTTACGTAAAACAATTCCTTTCACACTTTTTATTAGCATGAGTAGCAGGGGCGTAACGTCAACGGATGTGGGTGATATGTTGCATACCCTGCCAGCTTTCCTTAGTTAAACGTTCCTGTCAAACAATGTGCACGCGCACTGGATGTGACTCAGAGAACCGCATCTCGCTTGTTAATGTTAATGAGGTTTAAAGCTAATTTTTCACTATTTTGTTTGACACTGAAGATTCATTTCATATTTGTAACATCGTCTGCACCTATCAGAGTACAGCAAGCAGCATATTGAACAGTAATTGGCGTAAACATGTAAGAGAGAAATACGCCAAGAAACCGAAGGCAGGGTATGCACCTTGCTGATCTGCTTCCGTGTGGTGCAATACGAGGAAAACACATGTTGTAGAGAACGTGCTGTATTTCTGGAGACCTACTGCTCCGAGTGCTTGTAATCAACAAACAGAGAATACAGAAATAACTAATGTGAGTGAATTTTCTGTAATTTTAATATTTAGTAGTACCGCAGGTGAATTATAAACATCTATGAAAATTATAAAAATTGTGAAATTTTTTTTTTTTTCAAAGTTAGGAATTTTTATTTATAAAATCAAGGCCTTAAAATGTTTCTGTTGCCAACATTCTTTTCAGAGTACTTATCTATAACAGAATATTTAAAATTATCAAAATTCTTAAAACTTTCATCTTGTGGAGCATTTCAGGTACGGCGCTAAAAATTAATTAATTAATTAATAATATTAACACTAAATTTAAGTGTTGGAGATATTGGAATGAAAATTTGCATGTACAATGTTCCTTACATGTGTTATGTGTGGTATGAATTTGAACAAAATCCACTAATAATTGTAGAATTTAGAAACATTAGGTTAGGTCAGTGCACTCTGGAACTGGTTGAAGATCGTTTATCTATTCTAGCGCAGGTAATGGATTTAATTTTGGTGATAATCTGAAGTACTCCACGAACTCTTGTCCTTCAGGTTCCTCATAACCAAAATCGCATAGGCACCTTCTGAACTACGATTAGCCAACATGGGATGTAACTCAGAGATTTTCCACTACTTTGCTCACTATCAATATTATCTGTTAATTCATCACCAAAATAAACAAAAACATCAAAGTATCCAACTACAAATCACTTTCTTCACTGCCATGCAGCTTTCTCAACCACAGTTCAGCTATTTTACTGAATGGTATGGTGTTTTCAGTTCAGTTTTAATTTTGCAGTCCGATTTCCCAGTAAAGCATAACTGAAAACTGAACTGAAAGCATATTAACTTTTGAGCTTTCAGCTCAGTTCAGTTTTCCGCCTGGAGGAAAGCAAGACTTTTAAGTTCAGCTTGTTATATGCTTACATAAAAATAAGTATGTATGTATAAAGAACAACTACGCTTCTATAAAATAACACTTTATATAACATTCACTTGCTACAAAACAAAAGTAATAGAAAATTCCACAGTGGCACGCTAAAAAGGAACAGAACAAAATGTTTTACAATTAAATATAAAAGCAGAATAGAATGGTGTGGAGGATGTAAGCACTAAAAATATGCTTTGAAGCCGTTTGTAGTGATAATGAATGTAAAAAGGAAAAAGTCGCTCTCCTTGTAATAGAAAATTAACATAACGCTAAAAAGCAGAATCTCTGAGAGAGATAAGTTCAAAATTATCTTATGAAAAGCTTATTTAACTGTCAGGAAAAGTAAATCCGGGGATTGGGAACATTAGTAAAGAGTAATAATAACAATAGTGTTAGTCTTAGTGTTAGCGTTAGCGGTCGTGGCCGTGGCCTTGGTCGTGATAGTGATAACAATAATAACAATAATAACAATAATAATAACAATAATAACAACAACAACAATAATAATAATAATAATAGTAATAATAATAATAGTAATAATAATAATAGTAATAATAATAATAATAATAATAATAATAATAATAATAATAATAATAATAATAATAATAATAATAATAATAATAATAATAATAATAATAATAATAATAATAATAATAATAATAATAATAATAATAATAATAATAATAATAATAATAATAATAATAATAATAATAATAATAATAATAATAATAATAATAATAATAATAATAATAATAATAATAATAATAATAATAATAATAATAATAATAATAATAATAATAATAATAATAATAATAATAATAATAATAATAATAATAATAATAATAATAATAATAATAATAATAATAATAATAATAATAATAATAATAATAATAATAATAATAATAATAATAACGGAAACGTATAGGCACACAACCCAAAAGTTTAAAGAGTAAAATCAACCTCAAATGTTTGAGTCAAACCCCCAAAATTACCATAGGAGCTAGAAATGAAGAAAAAAATATTTTAAGACTATTGGCTAGTGGTTCTGCAAAAATAAGTGCGTATGGAACGTATGAATGTATTACGATTTACAAATTTCAATAGTAAATCAATACAAGAGTAAGGAATCTGGGGTTCATAAAAATATAAAAGAACATAAACATATTTCTGATGATACTAAATTAAGGTTTTTACAGATGACGAAATATGTTTTGAAAAACGTTTAAGTTTTGGAGAGAACCGTAAACATTTCTAACCACAGAAAACTTAATTGTTATGCAAACACCCAAATTTCTCTATTGTAATTCATTTTCATGACAATTTCTCAAATTAGACATATAAAGAGTGCTGTTTGTCCCTTCTTCTTGTTAAGTTTCATGATAAACGCCTGCTAGCTTAGTGATTTCAGCACACATTTAGCTATAGGTACCAATGGACATTCAGAAAGCTACAGCGACGAATTGTTTAAAAAATCTAATATGTTGCATTTGTATGACTTATCTACTCATTCTTGCGCAAACTATTCTTACACTCGGTTGTTCATTTTTCTACTTCATGCTAATCGAAACAGATGACGGTAGAAACCGTGTTAAAACAGGAGAATTCAATAGGCAATTCCAGTACTACGATGATATTCACTAAATTTGACTTATCTTGAGGCTTAGGAAACCACAGGAGGCTAAAGGCCACAGCCATGTAACCCAGAGAGACTCACGGAGGTCCCTAACACTCGTCTTACAGTATTTAAAGACGGCGATAAATGCTCTGTAAACCAAGTATCCCTCTAGTAATCCTCTGAGCAAATTACTGTGCCAACTGCCTGACACACCATATACCATGAAACCTAACACAGAAGAATCCTTGAAGGCTGAAAGAAAGAAAGGGTGTCTCGTAAAGACGCAGGAAGCAAGTGAAACTTTTGTATTATAGGGAAACATTTTATTTATTCATCAGTCATCTTTGAATAGCATAAATTGAGTTTATGATTCATTCATTTACATAAAAATGGTTAACCATTGTATTTACACTGACTGGAACATTGATCACCTGCCCTAAAATTCCAAATTGTTCTTACCATGACGCAACCGGTGAATTTGTATGACTGTAATTGGAGGAGAGTTGTTGTAGTGTTTAACGCCCGCTTTTACTACTACGGCACCGCAGGCGGTGACACTGATGACACATGGAATGAAGATGGAGCACCGGTGGAATGAGATGGCGGGGGAAACCGGAGCACCCGGAGAAAACCCGCCCTGACGCCGCTTCGTCCACCACGAATATCACATGCGGGTCCCTGGGATCGAACCCGGGCCGCCTAGGTGGTAGGCGAGCGCGCTAACCGCTCGGCCACGGCGCCGCCAATTGGAGGAGAGATAAGCCTGTCAGACACCAAATCTAATTTTGGTAAATGAGCAAGGGATTGATGGATATTTAAAGCCACTGAATGCTGCTAATTGTGGAATGGTGTTTCTCCTGAGAGCCTGGCACCAAGTTTTACATGGCAGGTAATTATGGCCTTCGAACTCTGGAAATTTCTGTTGTAGGAATTCTTCTTCTTGAAGGTTTCAAATCATTTTTTAAAGCCACAATGTGTCACGCACACAACACTTCAAAACCAAATGGATTATTAACAAAATCTCGATTGAAAACATGTGCAGTCCTGAAATTGTTAGAACCAGAATACTGTAAATTATCACTGATAGCTGTAAGAGGTGGTGGGTCAGCCAAGATGCTAGTTGCTGGTTCATTGTCTTCATTATTTACACCGTCCAAACTAACACGTATTCTACTTCTTTCTCTACTATCTCGCTCAATTTCATATCTGCTTTTTTCTTTTTTTCACATTCTGAACTGTCACTTCACCCGAACGTTTTCTCTCACGCCACGATCTTGTTCTTTCTGCGCCTAACTTAGGCATATTCTCAACAAAATTGTATGATTTAATGAAGAAAATAGATTATAAACAACGATAACACTACACAATACTCGAAATGCGTTGGTTGTACATGTGTTTCAATGGATACTCTGTTGACAACGAAGAGCTGTACCCAGTGATCGCCACGCCGCCTGAACACAGTACACGCAATCACGGACAAGGACAATGAAAAAGGCGAGAGGAGCGTATGTCTCACTCTTCACCGATACTCGAAGGCAAGCGAGACACTGCTCCCACTCTACCTGACAGTGTTTACCCCCACCACTTTTCATCACACAAGAAAGTCCGAATATTCACTTCAGATAGTAATGGAATGTGGTAGCTGAGAACCATCCCAGTATTCGTCTACTGACCAAGAAAAGCTACCGAAAGTACAAGGTTAACTTGTACGCTTGACAGGAATCGAACGCGGGACCTGTGGTTTGCAAGTCTACGGATCAACTAGTTTCGGTCACTATACAGAGTGTTACGGTAAAGTGCTGATATTTTATTGATAATTGACGGCAGTGTAATAAAACGTGGCATAGAAGGCATAGCATAGCATGGGTTGTCTCGTGATAACGAATGATGTACCGGAAACAAGGCTATCTGCAAGGCCAATGACCTCACAATACCTAGGTCACTAGGTCAAGCATCACGATGTGAAGCAAAAGGATAGTCTGTACGACAGGCGTTGTTTATTTCCCAGAGCAGTTACGACCACGCAAAAAAAAAAAAAAAAAAAAACATCAGGTATAAACTTCGTGATTGATTTGTATGAAAACTGTTAGACGAAGAGAAAAGCCACAAACAGACAAGACGTGGATACATACTATCGGCACTTATACCACTAACAGTCTGTATTCATACTCCATAGCTTGATGTCAAATGTGCTTAGTATCAATTTTGAGGAATCAGTGTTGTGTGGAATTCAGGTAGACATTTATGCTGTTAGTTTCAAGAGTCGGGCCGAGGTAACTGACCTACATAGGTTTGCTGAACTTTACGACATTCAAACTGAAACCCAAATCAAGCGTAGGAGACCTTTCTCTTTCTCAAAATCTTAGGAATGAATGTGGAACGGTTGCCCAGTAACCCTTCGACTTCAGTTTAATACATGGAAACAGAAAGTTTAAAGTTGGGTCCTTACCGGAAACTTGGCGTGAAATACCGAACTCTCGTGAATATTCCGTAATCCGAATGGAATACCATTCCCCTAGTCAGAGGAATTATTCATGAGAGAGCAGAATCACGTAATCATTTTGAGTGTATCTCAAATTGCTAGGAGTGACGGACGGTTGGGTTCCCGCAGGACCGGCTTGCCATATGGGAGAGAGACGATGTTTATGAAATTCTCTCCCACAGCTGTGTGCCAAGGAAATTTATCGGAATGGCGATAGCCCTAGGGGTCTTGAGCCAGGCAATTTATGGAGAGGAGGGTGCGGATGTCCCTTCTGCCCAGCCTGCAACATTCTTACTGTTATTTCACCCCGTCTCCTTGGATACGTCCTACACGCCCCCTGTTCTCTTTATATCACATGTTCAAAAAATAGTGGGTTGCATTCACTTACGGCTTGTGCTCCTATCTCTCAGTATGCTTTCTACTTTTGCTTCACCAAGTACAGAAAACGAGGCTTTTGTAGTTGTCCTTTCTTTCCCTCTCTTTAAACCCCTCTCCAATGACAGCACTATTCATGCTACAAGCTAGTTGTAACCAATGACACGTCGGCATGAAAGGAAAGTATTGATTTTTTCTGGTCACTCAGCAAATCTTTACTCATTAAACTGAACTGTTGTTTCGTTTACAGCAAACCCTACACATCAGAAGCTACACATGGTCAGATTATTGGTCTATGGGAAGCTGGTAACACAGCTCGACAAATTTCAGAAACTGTAAAAATGTACAGAGATGTAATTAAATTTTAATACAATCCAAGTGAGGCAGTTTATTGAATAGATATTAGTAGACAACCTTACATTCATAAGCAGAAGCTGCGTTATCATATAACATAATAGACAAACATGTAATTTTAATTCCAGTTTGAATATCAGGAGAATTTCTGTTAAACTGTTTTGTATTTTTCGGTGCAATGTTGTTCGGTGCAGAGTCGGTTAATTCAATAAATGCTGCTTATTTCAAGCAATAAATGTAAAGAAAGTTAAAATGTGCTTTTACGAGGTCAGGTGAATCCAATCTTTCCCCTCCCCCCATCTTTCCTTGTTCTTATTATAGCGCCAGCCTATAGCCCTGTATTGCAACAGGCATTGGTCACTAGTTATGCCTCATCCCTAGTGAGACTCCGCAAGATAATATACTGAGAGGTGATCCCAAACAGTGCTTATTACTAAATTCGTTTTGTGTACACTTGGTTCCATTTGTGCTGTCTCTCCAGCTTCAAATTACATTTCACCAATCTTCTTAGCGGGCGCTTACTTAGCAGCGACGTGCGCGCGCGCGCGTGTGTGTGTATGTAGCGCTCTAATTTATTATTCGACGAAGCAGTGATCCTGGGACTACGTTTTTGAATGAAAATAACATAATTTAAAGCTTTTGTAAAAACTACATAAACATTCCATAACACTTTTGAATTTTGCCAAATACTTTTCTAACTCCTCCAATTTAAATGCCCAGTGACATATTTTAGTCACTGTGTGCTCGCTTTTAACCGCACTAGACGCATCTACTTCCCCTTTCTGGGAAGAATCAACCAAGAATCTGTTTTCCTTTCTTAGTTCCTTTCTTTTGTTGCATTCTTTAGTACGACAGTAATCCTTACATTTCAGTTTTACTCTGATTTTTACGGAAATGGGTATACATAACCTAATATGTGTTATCTAAAATACATTTTATGATTGCCTTATTCATTGGCTCCCAAAAACTAAATTTATACTGAAGAAAGGCATTCTACTATCAAAAATTTCATAAAAACAAAAATTATATTCTCTGCAACTAACATCAACTGCTATCAAACACATTTATTTTCACTTTACTGAAGTACCAGAAAATGTTACCATTATACTTTTCTGAAAAATATGGAGGAGCACTTTAAAACGAATTCACTAACTAAAATAGGTAATTGTGCTATCTGAGAAACTCAGCAGTTATATTTTTATTTGATCGTATTAAGAATACCACATTTTAAGTGAATGGCTTTAAAATTACTGTTTCTTAACTATAACTGGTGCGATGTAAGTAAACATTGTGGAAGTACATAGGGGAAGAATTGTGGGTATGTGGGAAGCAAAAAGTCAATTTTCCCTTTGAAGACATTGTTCAGAGGTGTCCACTCAGATGTGAATAATATGGAGTTGTGCACACAAATTACGACGCTGCTGTATGCTCAGAAAGGTAAACAAGTACACACGCCTCCTACCTACAAATACTCCAGCTAGTTTATTACTGTCCCTACGGCAGGAAGCTCACTAAGCTTCGCCACGATTAGTGCAGCTAATGACCAGTCTCCCCCAGAATAATAGGTCCTGCAGATCAATAGACACCCGGCTCCCGAAGATTCCTTTTGGCATTTTCCAATAGGTTCCTTTTCTAGAACGTTCCCTTTGTACAAGGAGCCAGTATAAGCAGCTGACGAGCGACCGGTGGTTAAATAAGTTCAATTGGGAGTAGCCAGTGGACACTTGGGAGTGACAGTTGAAGGTAATAGAGCTCGGGTGAAGCAGACACCGTTGAGTGCAATTCAATTGCGACTTATGAGTCAGCAGTTTAGTTTGATTTGATTCCAAGGATCAGTTGTGTTTGTTAAACGTTTAACAGCAACGGGGTTGTTACAATACTGTGACGCCAAACGGCATCTGTCATCAAGACGCTTAAGGTCAAGCCACCTCAGACTACTGTTTGTAAATACATGGCCCGATGATAATGGATCAGTCAGAACAAAGACGACTGTGAATGAGACAGAACAAAGTGTTTACAGGCTGTTCCACAAATTTTCAACTGCCGGCTTATTTAGGAGAAGTTCGAGAAAAGGTGAATTTACAGACAAATCCGTGCTTTCTCATTCTTGCCTACATAAGGTAACGAGGCGGAGAGAGAGAAGAGCTCTTGGAAATGTTAAGTACTGAACGAGCACTTAGCAGTTAGTTCTAAGTGTGCGTGCGTGCGTGTGTGTGTGTGTGTGTGTGTGTGTGTGTGTGTGTGTGTGTGTGTGTGTGTGTGTGTAGGCAATGTTGAGAAAAATTAGAGTATCATTAGAGACAGTTTTAGATATTTAATCGTCAAGTCGGGGTTGCTTGTGTGAACAGTTGAGCAGTATTAGCATTTTTTTATTAAGCTCAGGACGAGTTGTAAAGTGTGTATACAATACAAGAGGATTGTGTTTTTGTGCTTCAATTTTAAAGACAAATAAAATGACAAGAAAAAAGCTACTGGAAGATATTTGTTACAGCACTATTTCGAACGCACTAAGAATTTCAAATTTTTTGTAGCAAGAAATTGTCTTCATACAAAACATAATTATGTATATCGAACTCATGAATCTTGGAACAGTACCTGAAGTGGTTGCATAGGGCATAAAGCTAATAAACCATTAATATCTATATTTCATAGAAAGGAGAAACAAGTATATAAATCCAGTAATCATCCCAGGCGCGAATTCATTAGCTTCCCCTATGTTTTGTGCTACTTTGATGTATCAATTTTACAAATGCGCGGGTTTATCGGTTAATACGGAGAATGTATATTACTTAGCGTCATTGTACTATATAGCTCATTGATGGATTATACTGCTTAGCGTATAAATCCTGTTTACACTAGCGGACTAAAGCCAAGCATCATATATCCTCTTGCTTCACGTGGAATTAATCATTATTAGTTTCGGGTGATGTAAGCAAATACAGCGACAAGCTGTTTGATTAAAACGCTCAAAATGGTATAGCGAAGCGCACAAAAGTCTTCCTCTCTGTTGTCCTCTATTCTAGTGAAGATAATAAAGTTTTTGTAAGCGGGGTGTTATTAATTTTTGCCCGGCGGTGTAAACCCAGCGCAACCTTAGATGCCTCCTTTGTTTTCATTTAGAACGCTTCTTTCTATAGAAACCAACTTCTTATTTTGCATTGTTTGGAATCACTAGAGAGAAAAATGCAATTCAATAAGGGTCTATAGAAATACTTGTGTGTGTTTTACAATTTACATCCGACAGTCCTACATTAATCCATGTTTTCACTCAATTAATGGTAATATATTCTTACATTCCAAATGTTTTCGTAGAGTTTGTTTACTATCTTAAAAAAACTGATGTGTTGCTCTCATATTACTTTCTCTACTCTTTTACTAACCATCTCTTATTCCTATATCTTCTTTATGTTAATTGAGATAAACATTCTGCTTATTTTCTTGTAGGTACAAGGGGAATATGAGAAAACAGTAGACTTTGAGCGATAGTCGAATCGTTTAAAGCTTTCAAATTCCGTTCTCTTTGCAGGGCTAACACGAAAAAAAATCTGCTGTGTTGCACTCACATGACTGCTCTTGTACTAACCATTCTTACAATCTTCCTTTCCTATATCTTCTTCGTGTTAGTTGAGATAAACATTTGCAGAAATTATCTGATTGCTTACTTCCTTGTTGGTGTAAGAGGAATATGAGGGTACAGTAGGCTTTGAGCGATAGTCAGTTCCTTTAAAGCTTTGAGATACCGTTCTCTTTGCACGGTTAACATATAAAAAATGAATTACGATGTTCCATTTGACGGAACTATAAGTTCTACAAAACTCACACAAAAATAACCAGGAATGGTCCACTCTACAAGAAAGAAATGTTCTTAGACATAAATTGTGTGTTTTAGCAGCATTTGCATTTTATGTATAGTAAGATTCGGTCTATCTCTTACAGTTTACCAGTTATGCAGAAGTCATCTAGAGCAAATAGGACTTCATGAGCTATAGCCAGAAAATTCAAGATCTACATTTCATTTGTTATAAAATAGCTCAAACATATGACACTTTAATAAAACTCATTAGAGTCAGTTTCAACAAAATCAATTTTATGAATAATTTTCTATGTAAAGGGTAGTTCAGTGTGGAGGAATTTTCTACAAAATATTGTGGCATTTTTTAAACACGTTAAACTTAAGCACCAATTTAGGTTTTTAAACGACTTTGCGTTTTTGAGTTATGCTGTTCACAGACTGAGACACAGACAGACACACAGACACACACACACACACACACACATAAACACACACACTCACTCACTCACACACGCGCGCGCACCTTTTTCTAAAAATGCCTTTTTTGATTTCAGGGATCTCAATAAAATATCGACATCGAATTATTGGGTGGAATACAATACTTCCTCGACGTAGTAGAGAAAGTAAAAAGATAGCAATACATGTTTAAAGCTATTTATTTTATTTTTTTTCGTTATGTGTATTAAATTTTAGGTTGTCAGGTTTTACTGAGCTTTTAGCATGTTTCAATAATCTGTTCACAACCCATTCAATTAATTATTGCTAAATGCGTTTTTAATAGAATCTTCTGTAGCAAATTATGCACTCCGGTACAATCAATTACCTTTTGTAACATTATAAATGTTTGAATACATTGTCACATGCTGGGTCAACGAGCGGGCAAAGGCGTTCAAGGGCAATCAACAATAGAGGCGGCTACACGAAGGGAGCTTTCTCAGGCGCCTTCGAGAGAAATTCAGCCGAATAAGCTGCGTCACCGGCGGCACGTTTGTGGAGTTCGAGAAAGATCCGTGTGAAATCACCCCCACTGTATAAGGAGGCCAGGGACACTGGTGAAGGAGTTTACGGTTACAGGTTGAGTCGGTTAGTGTGTAAGTGAGTGTGAAACAGTTGTGCGTGTGCGTGTCTTCGGGAAAGTTACGTGGGTTGAAGAGTTAACGAGCTTCGAGTAATCGTATTGACGTAGCTAACGTATGAGAGACCGAGAAAGTAAAGAAATGCACTGAAAGGACCGATCAAGGTTATGAGAAATAAAAGTTGTGAATTTTGATAGCCCAAAAGACAGTAGACTATGTTAACGACGGGAAGAAAACTGTGTATTTGTGGTAAAACATTAGGAGACAATAAAGTGATACGAAAGTAACCGGACGGTTTTTGTCACAATATTAACATGACAGACGAAACGACATTTTTAATTTTATACGAATAGTATTGAATTGTTATAGAATTTTATACACTTTTATGTAATATAAGAAATAGATACAATTTAATTTGGCACACAATTTCGGTAAAAGAAGCTTTTTCCTATTCTTAAACATTTCTGAAATATTTTCCTTGGCTCATTTGAAACTTAGTGCATTTTAAGCAATACACAGATATACATATACTTATTTAATTTATCCTGAGTTCATTAAAAGTTCGTATAATATCTAGGATGCGCAAACAAAATATTTGACCACTGTATCAGTCAAGTAGCCTTTGTTCTACTGCCTTATGGAATGAAAGCTCTTCAGCTGATACCAAAATTGTTATAGACATATAAGATTAATCATTTAAAAATAAGTTAAAATAATATTTAGAGTAATAATTTTTTGAATTAAAAATCAATAGAGAAAATGAACGCAAAAAAGGGGTAGCCTCGGAATTTAACAAGCAACGGGCTTTTTGTAGTATCGCTTCTTCCGAGCGAACGGTCACTCTCAGCTCTTCTGCTCAAGTGAACAGAACTGATTGTTGTGGAGCGTATAAGGACGTGAAAACCAATATATTTTAGATGTATAATATTGAGCGCAGTTTTATATGGCTGAGAATTATTTTAGAACAGACGTACATTGGTCGGTCGACTCAATGAAAATAGTGAAAAGATTGAAGCTTTATTAAAAGTCGTTATCATCAGAGTTGGTTTCATCCTTTCAAAACACGACTCACGCATACCCAGGGAGAGGAATCTCATAGCTTTATCGGTGGTAAAGGACTGATTCGAAGGGACTTTGAGGCATTATTGGGCGGCGTGAGGCATTGTTACTTTAAACAGCATTAACAACCTGTGACCGAAGAAATACTATGGGGATAGGCAAAATAATATGAACACCTGTACTATGACTTTGAGATGCTTTATTAATATAGGGTTGGACCCTAATTTGCCCGTAATACAACTGAAATTCTTTTTGGAATACTGAAATACAATGATTTTATAGTCTCAAGTGGAATGTTATGCTTTCTATCAGAACCTCCTCTAACTCCTGTAGTGACGAGGGAGGTGGAAATCTGCTATTGTTCTCCAATACCGCCCAAACTGGTTCGATAATGTTCAAGTCCGGGGATTGTCCTGGCCAGGGAAGATGCTGCAGTTCGTTTCCATGCTCCCCAAATAACGATTTTACAGTCCTGGCTGTGTGAATGCGTGTATTATCGTCTTGAAATATGGCATCATGGTGAACAACATTTGAATCATGGGGTACACCTAATCATCTAAAATGTTCAAATACACTGTGGCCTGATGTTGGAAATAATGTAAACGTTGACTCGGCAGACCACGTGACTTATTTCCAGTGATTATCCATCCAAAACTGATGCTCCTGACACAATTTTTGCGCTTCCTTGCGTTGGTTTTAATCACTAATGGTTTTTGTATAACAACTGGTCCATGAATATCTGCTTTATGGAGATCTCAGCGGGCAGTGTCGATAGATACAGGATCTAGAAAATCACTATTGAGCTCTGCAGTTACTTTACCCGCAGTAGTTTTGTGTTGTTTTGACACAGTTCTTGTTAGTATACGATGATATGTCATTTAGTTCTGATGTTCTCCCACTATTACTTTTACATGATGATGTCTTTCCATGTTTTGTGCAGGCTTTAATGACTGTTGAAACAGTTGCTCTTGAAAAATTAAATAAGTTGATGTCTTGGTTAGTTGTTCAGCTAACCAAGCCCCCACAATCTGCCCTCTTTGGAACTCTGTTAAGACTGCATTCCAGGTGTACCTGTGTCTCTGAATGTAAGTTGAAAACAACTCGAAAACAACCTGTACTGATGCCCAGTGAGTAATAAACGCGCGCAATCAAGCGCGACATACGCCTCACCTGACTTGTTGACTGCCAATTGAATCATTCCGTTACTACCACTGTTCACTTTGTTTTGCCTATCCTCTTTATATAATCCTGCATCAAGTCACATCAACTTCAGGAAACGTAAATAATTACTCTATAACGTTTATAACCCTTGAAGAGGTAAAACAGAAGCTTTAATATGAAAATTGTTTTAACTATATAGCGTTTCACTCTTAGAAGACAGTATGGAGTTAAATGGGACATCTCTGTCTCTATCTAGCGCATACAAGTTGCCATTAGCCGCGTCCTTTTCTACCCTCGCTCTGTTGCCACATTCCTAATAGCATGGTATAAATATTCATTTGTTATAAATTTCAGGTTTGAACACATTATCCTATGCAGAATTTTTTTCTCTATCAGGTTATATCCTTTTCAGAGTCATTATACAGTTCTATAGGTCCAAATTTCTTCAGAAAACGTTTTTTTTCAATAGAAGTCCGATATTTGCTGTTTCTACACTCATCACGCACTAACTAACAAACTAACTGCTAGAATGCATCTATATTTTTTTCTTAGGTAGAGTAAACTATAGTGCTACTACCTGCCTACTTTGAATTCTCTATGTTTACCCAGTTAAGGGTTATAATTTTTTAAATTAAATGTTTTCGGAAAATTTTATATCTGTGCACTGCAAAAGTTACGCAGTGTGAAACTTTTTTGTTATTGAGTTTACATCAGGGAACCAGCAAGAACAAATGTTGAGGAAGGTTGGAGAAAGTTTTTAAAATAAACCAAAAGGCAATAACCTCTTTCTTTTATCCAAGAAGGCAAACAAAAGGTATTCATCTATTCAGCGTCAGGCCTGACACAGAAGATAGTATAAGGAGCAGCACTAACATTAGTTCGAAAGAAGCCGTGTGTGTAACTGTGAGCTGTTATTGAGTTATTTGTTTAATATTTTTGTAAATATTTGTAGTTATGGAGGGGGAAGCTAGGAAGAGACGATATGTTGGTAAATTAAGAAGTAAGGAACGCCAAATAATTATGAATGTGTTAGATTATTTTTGAAGCAAAATGCTTGGCAGTAAAGGCAGTAAAAGAAACAGCTAAGGCTATCGGGTGTTCAGAAGCAGTAGTGTGTATGATTAAAAAGGAACTAATGAAAGGACCTCTAAGAACGCCATCGAAAAAGAAAGCAAAAGGGGCGGGACTACACAAAACGCTAGGTTAACGCAATATGATTGAATAGTGCAAGGTGGAGTGCGGCGAATTGTTCATTCTTTACAGTTTGCAAATATTCCACCCATGCTGAATATAATTTTGTCACAGTTCAACAGTGATGAGACCCTACCAAATTTCTCAAGGGCCACTCTGACTTGGGGTTCGAATATGAAAGAAAGGGTAACAAGTGCATATTAATAGAAAGAGACGATATCGATATCATCAGATGGCGACATAAATATCTAAAAGACGTAAAAGGTTTAGGGACCAGGGGAAATCAATTATTTATACAGACGAGTCATTTGTAAATTTAGGTCATACAGTAACAAAGGCGTGGAGGGATACCAAAGTTAAAAATGTCCGTCTCAGGCCACCTCGAGTCGCTCGCGGACAAAGATTCGCAACTAGTACATGTTACAACACTGCGCTCCATTTAACGTGTACTGTCTTTTAAGGGTGAGACGCGCTTTAGAACGAAAATTACAGATTATGGTAATCATAGCACTCATGTTTTTATTCTTTTGCGATAATCTCAGTATTTAACCGTAACTTACGATAAAAATATCTTAAACAACAACCAAATAAACATACCATGAATATAAGTTTTATAGTTCACCTTGAAAGTCCTGTTTATGGGTTTATAACAGGCAATTAATTTAATAACAGCAGCGCTGCTTTAAAGTGATTAAATAATCCGGAAATGGGATTGTTTCATTTAATGGCGGGGAGAGCACCAAAAAAGAGTGATTACATAAATGGCAAAATGGGATTAAAAGTAATCGTTATACCTCAAGCACTACAAAAAGTAAAAAGATAGCACAGAATAAAGCAATGGACTCTACATACTTTACGGAACTGCTAATTAATTAAATAGTCCTGGTAAGCAAAATTAGACAAAACTATATATTCAATGGAGTACTTTGATAATAATCTAATATACTACGATATTCACAAAGAACAATTGTGTCGTTTGGAAGGCGTCATAGAAACGGATTATATAGGTAAAAGTGAAATAATCGTAATGGTTTTAATAGCAAATTCATCTTATTGTGAAGAACAAGAAAATACAATTTCAAAAAGTTCTCTATTAAAAATACTTTTATTCAAAAATTTTATCATTACCCTGGTCGATTAAATTTGTTAAATGTTCTTCATTTATGACTATATTAACACAAAATTTAATAAAAGCAGTTTCTTCTCTGCCGTATATCAAAAGCACGAGCCGTTTTTGTGGAAACTAAATTTAAAAATTTGATAATTCTTTACCTCCTTAATTCTGTTAGAACTGGCAACATCGCATCAGCTGCCTTTACTTTCTTCCGATATTGCTATAGAACGAAAAAAATGATAACTTTAATCTAATGCAATGTTTTTTTTGTTGTTTTTTGGGGGGGTCAAAGCCACAACTTAAGACCAGAGATTAAAGGAGACATGAGTAGAAAGGGGGGCGGGGACAGAAAATGTCGTGACAGAGAAATTTCCACAGTGCCAAGGTTTTAAATTTCGAATATCTGGATATGATCTTAATTTTTTGATATTTCTGGTGTCTCGCCCGCCAGAGGCAAAACATCCGAGGTGGCCAACATTACAGTTTGTCCAGATCGTCCTGACACTCCATATACGCAAGAGAGGAGAAATTAGAAGTGGCAGGGAACAAGCCTGGCTAGCTGCGGCGAAAACTGCAGTAATGTAATTCTCCTAGTCTGATCATCGCCGTAAAACCACAATCGCCAATATTTTAAACAAGCAAAAAGAACTGCTAGTTGAGCTCATGCAAGAGATACAGTTTTATCACATAGCATACAATGTTAGTCATATATCAAACTAGGTAACTCCGATTCGCGCCGCAGCCTGTCTTTTGCGCTAGCCACGGGAACAAGCGAATGACGTCAGAGCTCAGGCAGTCCCATACACAAGCAGCGTATGTTTACGTACTGTAAAAAATTATTGCGTTGCACAGTCAGAGCAAGTGATATACTAATCCGCAGCTCTCCTGATGCAAGTAAGCATCTATGTTTCAAGAGTGGCGGAGTGCCAGGACGATCTGGACGGGCTGGACGAGTGTTAGAATAATATAATCAGACTACTCAACAAGTTGGCACACGTTCTTCTTTTAAACGCTATTATCTAGTTAATGGCGTATTTAATTGCAAAAATATATTAGAGGTATTTGTATATTTACATCCATTCTCTGACCTCACGCTGTCTGCAGGATCATTTCATTTCCACCGGGTGTTTTATAGAGTATGAACTAAAGTTAAATTTGATTTAGTTTTGTCAAAAATTAAAAATGGTAAATGTCTATTTATCCCATCCCTACAAACAACAAGCTTTTCGTGAACATAATTTCATCCTGTTTGTGATATCTTTGGTCCGTAACTATCGAACTAGCAACTTCTAACAAAGACGGGTCTGCATGAATTACAGGAACACTAGCAGTGTACTACTGTTTGTGATCAACGAAAAACAGCCAATCCTAGGGCTTCGTCCCAATACTGTGGTTCATAGCGTCATAACCCCACCGTTTGTAGGGTGTGGTACCCCGTGCAAGACACATTTCTGATCTTAAATTTTTGGATGTCCGTCTGCTGAAGGCAGCTGTGGGATATTTTCCTCAGGATATGCGTGGATGAGTGTGAGAATAGACAGCACTTGTTAAGTTAGCAAATAAATATAGTTGAGTTTAATAGAGAAGGAGTTGCTGACTGATACAGAATTAATCTGTTTTTAATGTCAGCACGAGAAACTGTAATCATTAGAGTACTATATAATTTAATTCCTGATGTATCAATACTTAACGGATTAAAAGAACGGTTTCCGTAATAACGTGTAGGATAAGTTGCTGCGAGTCCCTGATACGCTAGTTGGAGAATCCTCTTGCGGCAACCGCCAAATATGTATAATCAGAGTGCAGTATTACCCATCCGAGAGTCGAACTCGGAACCCCTTGTAAAAAAAAAGAAAGGCAACTGAACTGACCACCGCGCGACAACTGCGCTGTGTATGAACTCAGCACCACAAGGTCGAACGTATACTCCATCTAGCCTTAGATCCAGACCTTGTATCCCTCCGCGACAACAAACGCCACGTGGGCTCATGTTCGTGTTTATGATGCAACAAAACGACATTTACTCTGCAGTTTTAAGAATACCGTTGCATTCAAGTTGTCTTCGCCATAGTTATCACACATCTTGAGAACTCTCAGATAATCACCGATATTTAAGGTAATATATTTTATGGTATGCTTTGGTTTCGGCACATCGCTGATGAGTTGGTGACGACTTGTTTACATCATTGTGAATGGCCTATAAAATTGCCACACCAAGACTTAAAACAGATATACCTACACTGACATCATATAACGCCACTCTGATAAGAAACAACATTTGTCACCCAAGAACAGCGAAATTGGCAATTTCCTTAAAAGCGTTTTTAGTTTATCTCTGTTGCATCCAGAAGAAATAAGTAACAGTTTTGCTGAAGATGTTTGTTCCCGAAAGTCAAATGACAAACGAGTTGAAGCTTTCTGTGATTACATGTTACAATATTAGGGACAAGGATGGAGACAGTACCTTCATTCGAGAAATCTCCAAAAGTTTCGTCCACGCTACAAATAATTGCAAAGCGTATCATCCTAAATTAAATTGACCATGTTATCATCAGCACCCACATATTTTTCAATTTGGGTGAACTTTTAAAGAAGATTCACAATGACACGTATATTTTAATGAGATCAAAGGAAAAGGCAAACAAAAAATGACGTTTATTTTACATAAAATAGAGTACAAAACGCATTCCATAATAAGATGTGACTATCAGAAATAGTGTTCATATTTTTGCCTGTTTAGATTTTAACATTTGACGAAGAGGCTCTGCACTAAGTACGCATTGGTAAAATTTTAACCATACTATGAGCAATAGTCCTGGTACTCCCAGGTGTATGTAAAATGGTAAGGAAAATATTTTTGCACACCAGGGGCTAGTTAACGTGCCTAAGGAGATGTAATAGAGCTCATGTATAAAACGGGTCCTTGATACCGAGTGTTTCCACAACGGGCAAGTAGTTTACCAACTGAGCTACTGGAGCAGTCAACTTTTTTTACTTTCCCCAAGTATAGTAAACTAGAGGAATTATTGTATTCCACCAAAAAATTCGATATCCAGATTTCACCGGAAATATGTGTTTTGAGGCCCCTGAAGCCAGAAAAGAAGCATTTTTAGAAAAAGGTCAGTGTGTGTGTGTGTCTGTGTGTCAGTCCGTGGACACCATAGCTCAAAAACGAAAAGTGAGTCAAAAACCAAAGTTTCTACTTAATTTTAATGTCTTTCAAAGATGCGACACGAAGATTTTGAACAAACTTCCTTCACCCTAAACTTCCCTTTACATGGAACATTTGTCGAACATTCTGATTTTCTTGAAAAAGGCTCTAACAGTTTCGATTAAAATGCCATATGTCTGGAAAATTTTGGTATACTGTAAGGGATAGACTAAATCTTACTACACAAAAATGTAGATCTTGCAAAAACACACAATTTATGTATAAATAATGTTTTTGTAGGGTGAACCATTTCGCAGATATTCCTTGTTATTTCTGTGTTTTGGAGAACTTATGCTTTTTTAAATGTTTTCATATGTTAACCGTACGAAGAGAACGAAATATGAAAGCTTTAAAAGATTTTACTATCGCTCAAAGTCTACTGTATTCCCATATTCTCCTTGTACCTACAAGAAGATAATCAAATAAGATAATTTTGCAAATGTTTATCTCAACTAACAGGGAGAACACATAGGAATAAGAGTTTGTAAGAATGGTTAGTACAAGAGTAGACAATCAATGGAGTGCAAAATGTCAAAATTTTTTCTAACATTTTCCAGTACACAAAGTGTCAAGCTTTTTATTTTGCTTAGTGAAACTTGCATAGAACCATTATATACAAGGGAAACTTACATGCCCCTTTTCTTATTAATGCTCATGTTTTAAAAATTATATAATTTTAAAATGTGAAAACGTCCCAGTTTTTCAGATAACAAAAACTTACAACAAATGTTAAAAAGAATATTACAAAAAATAGAAATGTAGGTCTCTCTATAGTGCTTTGTGCAAGCAAAAAATAGTAATTAAGTTTTAAAATCTTAAATCTTTGTGCCGTAAAGCATTTTATCTAGCAAGTAATTTATACAATGTTTTCGAAAATGATTAATAACAGATATAATAATTGATGCAGTGACATGATAATTTGCATAGAAGTTTGGAATTATATAATTATGTGGGTAAAGTGTTATGCTAATGGGTTTTTATTGAAGAAGTTGAAATTGTCAATGTAGCCTTGCCTTAATTTTAAATGCCATAATCAAATTAGTATAATTTTTAACAATTCTTCACACACGTAGAAGGCATTTAAGTAGTATAGGAGGGTAACTCAAGTTTTAGGAAAGCAATGGAATTTTTGTTTCAGATGTATTTAATTTAATTCATCTCCGAAGTGAATGAACATAATGGCCTCGAGCACATCCGGAAACACGACAGTAGGCTTAGGTCTACATTCACCTAGTTTAAAAGCTGCTGTAATGGAAACAATGAATCTTTCAGTGGAGGACATTTAAAGGACCCAACCAGACGTAATTAGTTCCTGGAAGCTGATTTATAACAACGCTGGAAATGGAAACAACATGTTACAGTACAGGGATGTATTTCAAAAGAGCTATTTTTATGGAGGTGAGTACCGCATGTGAATTAAATTAAATACTTTTAAATGTTTATTACAACTATACTTACGATTCTATAACTTATACTTTACCTGAAAGCAAAATAGGTACTAAATTTAGCAGCAATGGTCCACAGTTTCAAACACGAGCTATTTTATGCGTAGTTGTATATAATGCACCCTTTGGCCTTTTAGAGAATAGTTATGTCTTATGAAAATTTTATGAAAGGTTTAATATTTCTTCAGAACATTTAGGCCTGGTTGCATGAAAGTTAATCTGAGTTCAACCACCTCAAAATGATCTTCAGCCGAGCTTCAGCTGAACTTAGAATTTTGGTTGTATAAACATTGATCCAAGTTCAAAGCAACTTGATCTAAGATCAAATGTGATTGGTGAATTTTCTCCAGATGACCTAACTGAACTTGCATCAGCACTACTGTAGAAGGAAGAAATAAGTAATGTAGCTTTAAATAAAATAACTAAATGTTAAGTAATGCACTTTTTGCGGTTACTTGTTTAGGAGGAGCATTATTTTAAATTATATTGCCTCCAAAAGCAACTTTTTACAGGAAAACCAAAAAACCTGATTACTCCTAACGTAAAAAATATTTCACACACTATAAAGTGTGAAATTATTGCATTTTAGGCTTATTTCTAGAAACATTAACAAGTAATATAAATTTGTAATTGAGTTTTTCAAACTTAAGGAAAATGTGTTGCACTTAAATATGCTTTCATCCAGTAACTGGCAGAATATACAAATGAAAACAATTAATACAGTAAATACATAATTAACCTCGAATTAACATCCGCAGCGACTTCCTTCCATGCAGTTTGCGTCTGAGAAAGAGAAACTCCATTCGATTTTGAAGAAAATTCTTCTACACTAAACTACCCTTACATTAAAAATGTTTCGAAAATTGCTGTAATGATTTTTATTAAAATATGATATGTTTAAGATATATTTATGACAAATGAAATGTATATTTTTAATTTTCTGGCTATAGACCATGTAGTCCTGTTTACTCTGGACGACTTTTGCAGAAATAGTATACCGCAAGAGATAGACCAAATCTTATTATACAGAAATGTTGGTCTCACTAAAACACAATTTATGTCCAAATATTTTTTTTTTTTTTTTTTTTTTTTTTTTTTTTTTTTTAGAGTGTAAAATTTCGGAGATATTCCTTGTTATTGGAGTGAGTTTTGGAAAACTTAAACTTTCATCAAATGGAACATCGTTATTCATTCTTTTTGTATGTTAGCCGTGCAACATACGGAATTTGAAAGCTTTAAAAGTTCAAAGTCATAGTCCCATAGTCCCCTTGCACTTACGATATTTCCAGGAAATGCTTATTTCAACTAACATGGAAAAGACACAGGAATAAGGGTGTGTAAGAATGATTAGTAGATCCTACAAGAGTAGAGAAAGTCATATGAGTGCAACACATAACATTTTTTATTCTTCTATAGGTGTATATTTCCGCTTACAGTATCCCCATTGTGTTTCTTTCTGCGCGTGTGAAATTTGAGGATTTCGTTTGTTTGTTGTTTTTCCCATCATACTGCGCCCTGTCGAAAGGGTCCGAAGCTGATAAGCAAGTGACTGTTGCTGTCTGGAAGCAGTAATTTTCAGCTAGTTTAAGACGTTGCCAAACGTTATATTACGAACTAAGATTAAAGTTAGGAGGTATTCTTCAATAAGGTTTATACAATGTGATTCTACTCTGACCCAGTTCGTGTTCTTACCTTCGGATTAATCTGACTTTTTAAAATTTATTTATTTACTGTATTATAGTTATTCTGGGGTGACCAATTTATTTGAACAGGGGCAGTGTGGTGTCCGGATGATACATGTTAAGATGGGTCATTGGGCAGGTCAAGTATCATGGCGGATGCCCTGACACTGACCTGCGATTTGGGGAGAACATGTGTGCAACTGTAGGAGGAAGGGGAAGTCTGGGGAGTGTCAGAATGTCCTGAATCTGGTTGAGTCTGGTCTCCAGTGCTGATGTGTGTCCTTATAGAATGTCTTCCAGCGTCTTGTGGACCTTGTGTATGCGTAAGTGACCACTTTCTTCAGCTGCTTGCTGAAGTGGTCACGGAGACTATTGTTGTCTTGGTGAACTGTGGCTGGTAACGCTGTTCGCAGGTTGTGGCTGGTGTCCTGGACGTCCTCGTCACAGACATCGTTATACGAACATGGCATCACAATTGTTAGACCATAGAATACATCTATAAAGCAAATAGTTGCAGCAAAAAAGTGAGACATGCTTAATGAGTAAGTCTGCAAGTCGAAAAGTGGGCTTTTTACTTTATATTATTACGTAAATGGTAGGTAACAAAGGTATTACATTCCATCAAAATATTAGATATCGATATTTCAGAGAAAATACGCGTTTCAATTTCACCTGAGCCCAAAAATCATTTTCAGAAGAAGCTTTTTTTTTATTATTTTTTTTTTTTATGTGTGTTTATCTATGTGTAATTATGTCCCTGTGTCGGTGAACAACATTATTAAAATCGAAAATTCTGATAAATACCAAACTTGATATTCAAGTTCAGCGACTTCCAAGGATGCAACACCAAGCATGGAAAAAGTCCCTCCATCCCAGACTACCCTTTAGATAGAAACGTTTTCGAAAATGTTGATTTTATTAGCCACGGTTCGAACAATTTTGATTAAAATACTACGCGTTCATTATATTTTCATAACAAATGGAATGTACCTATCTTGAATTTTGTAGCACTGTCTTCAGAAACCCCCTTCAGTCTAGATGATTTTTGCATAACTGGTAAACCGTAAGAAATACATAAGATCTCCATACAATTTTCTTATCTATACTTTTCTTATATGTAAAACCCTCATTTATGTTGTACCCCTTGGTCATGCAAAGACAACGAAACTTCAAAGCCGTTATATAGCAACCAGATTTTAAAGATATGAGTCGCGTAAAGCCTACAGTATTCCCCATATTCCCCTTCTGTCTACAAGAACATTAGCAATTATGAGTTCTGCAATGTTTTTTTTTTTTTTTTTTTTTTTTTTAAATTAACACGAAGAATATAGAGGACTAAACGTTTGTAAGAATGGTTCATACAAGAGTAGAGGAAGGCATGTGCCATTTTATTTCCCTTAAAGCTCTATCACAATTCACAACTCGTAAACTTTCAAGTCACGGATGTTCTTTTCTATCGTAACCTTGACACAAACATTGCTCAGCTCTTCACATCTCGCTCTCACAATTCTACTCACTCACTAACTCATTAGAAACTGGCAATGATAATAAACTCACTAAAACCGATTTCCTATCCATACCGATTCGCTTATATATCCAAGAATTAGGTACCGGCAATGTCTCTGGAAATCGACGCTTCTCAAAGCTTCTCGTAACAAACTGGCGGTCGAAGCTTCTCGAACTGTCTTGAAACGGGTGTTGTTTTTATCCGACAGTGTCACGCGTTGCCTAGCAGCGTAGTGGAGTGAGATGGCTAACCTTGAGCCTGCTTTGATATATGGCCGGGGCCACAATGTTGAATATCCTATTTTGCAGAAAAAATCCTGTATAGTATTTTGATTTAAACTGCTTTAGTATACTTATCGATTTTTTGAAGAAAAGTATTGTTACAAATGAAGAGCTCACAACATTCGTTTGCGCCAAGCATTCTTGATTATGCTCTTTACCTTCTTTCTTTCCTTTTTAAACTCTGCCATTACTTAATGAGGTCGCAAACCGTTATGTTCAATTCTTGCTTCTATGTGGCTGGTCCTTTACACTCTGGTACCAATATTGGAATAGAAACAACGAGGCACCTGCCTCGGAATAAAGGGAAACAACCATCTCTGTTAACACAACACAAACAGTTCTCTTACGACTGTCCACACACACAAACACACACACACGCACCCACGCACGCGGACACACTGCTAACAGCTGTCTCGTTCAACATTCACAACTGCTTCAGAAAAACTACTCACTCCCTTCGTCATCTCACCTCCTTTAATGGACGAGAATGACGTAGCACGGACCTTTCTCGAAGTCAATGTTTTTTCTAGAAGCTGTAACGAATAAGCGGACGGTGGAGGGTTCACGAGTACAACATTTCACAAGTCCCTTTTGCAGTAATGAATGAATCGAGCATGTAAAAAGTGGTTAAGTCAATTTTGAGCTGGGAATTTCTCTCTAAAACAGAAAGTTTGGCAACCATTCTGTCGCAGCTTTGCTGCGGGTGAGGTGTATTCTCAGGCGTGCTTAGTGATTGAAACATGCGGAGAAACGAACTTATGAGACAACCATATAAGTCTCCTATTAATAATACAAAACAGGATATTATAACACGACAATCTTGCTTTGAATTGAAGTTCTTTTACCTTAATCACTTCTACCTTTCACTTTAACGAATGTTGCGGGGAAAATCGTGGTCGGTATTTACACCAGTTCATTATAACTGAGGCAGAACGTGTTCCGTGAACTCTGCACTTGAAACTAGGTTTATAAAATGATTGACCTATTTTTCCTGTCGAGTTTTTGAAAGCTTCATGGGCCACATAGCAAAGACCCACCTCTTACAAAAGGGTTCTGCTGCGTCCTTTGATATCTCGGTCATTAATATTCATAACCTGGGCTGCAGCATGCAACAGAACGTGTGCTTAACAAATTACGCCTGTTATTTTATATTACTCACATGGTACGATTTCTATCTCCAAGCTACTACAAGGAAATCTTTTGTTAAAAGAGTCCATCAAGGAAATTTTATCACCGGATTTGTTGGACATAATTAGGTTTAATGGAATTTGATTGAAAATCTATTTTCTTGTATTTGGTATATAAATTTAATTGCTATTTAAGACAGCCTGTGACTGAAAAATGACCAAAAAATTACTATCTGTTTTAGTATTTTTAGGTTTACATAAACATATACATAAATGTTCCTAAACCTTCAGTCATCGCCTGGCAATGAAACTTTTAGTTTCCGCCTTTTTAAAGGCCTAACGCATAGTTTAAGGGGAGAGACTACTAGACAAAAGAGAGAAGGTGTGACAAATAGGTAGTCTGACTCATGATCATTTTACATTGTGTACAAACATTCTTTTGTTTCTCGACTTTACAATTTTCATATACTGTCTGCTCCATACGCGTTGAATTTTGTGCTATGCTCCTAGAACTTTTCCAGCATGTGCTGGGTTTGTGTGAGTTGAACTTCAGTCTTTGGTTTCAAAATCTGAAAATTGGTTTAGCCTTTAAAGTTTTAAAAATATTCTCAATATCCGTCAAAGAAAAAAAAATGCTTTAAAGCTAATTATTTTTCTTCCTGCTGGAGATGATGGTGTTTGTTGAGAAATTAGAGTTTATCAAATAATAAAACTGTTGCGATATTTTAGTTAGATACACATGGACTGTTTTGAATATAAGGCTATTTGACATTATGAATAACATTAGTAAACTATTGTGCTAGAACTTTGTGGTGTAGTTTATAAGATAAACATCTTAATCTGCAGAGTACTGATTTCATACCTATAACAATGTAGAGAATTTAAATTTAAGTTCCCGGGTTCCTTAAGGGCACATCGAGGCTAAACACACCGATCTACACATTAAAAATTTCAGTATTGTAATGTGAACATTACCTAAACCAATATAGCCATAATCATAATTTCTTCACTGCAAATTCCTTAGTACTTGGGATACAATATAGATGAAAAACTAATTTTGGTATACTAATGTTCACTTAGGTGCACTTATAGGTTTAAAATTATGATACAGCCAGAAAATAATATTTCCTACAAAATAAATGAATTTATTTTTAAAAATTCTAATTTTATAGCAAAAATTGCTCTTTATGTGTAATTTTAAAACTTTAGTTCGATTGTTCTAATAAATATCATTGTAGCTTCTAAATTGTATGTAAAATAGTGAAAACTGATTCACTGATTTTAAAGTTTATATGACGTTTTAGCAGATCAGAACAAATTAATGTGTACCAATTTAGTTTCAGACCGTTTTGTATTGATATATTCTCTAGTATTACATATTCAAAAGTTCGCTGAAGTTCTGCCAGTAGAGCCAATACTCTGAAGCAAGCACTGCAGGAGACAGATAAATACTGCAATGAATGGAACCGAACTGTAAATCAGCAGTAAACGGAAATAATGGTATTTAAGGAGGGAGCAAAATTGAGTAATTGTGAAAAGTTGAAAAATGGGAATAAGGAGTATAAAATAGTACGAGAATGCATCTACTTCGGAGTAAAATTAAATGTAAGTAGGGGGTGGGAAAAACAAAAGAGATTAGCTCTGACAAAGCGGAAAGGAGCTATGTCAGTAATAAGAAGTTGTAAGCATAGAGTGTAGAGTACCAGAAAAAGAGTCTTAGGAAATCTGGATGGACGAGTAGTATTCGAAAGAACCTAGAAATAAATGGGATGGGGGATTACTGGAGGAATAATCATAACAGATTCCGGAAAATAATGAGAAAGAGGTTTGAAGGCATAGAAATCCAAAAACTGTTTAGTGGTATAATGGAAAAAAGGTCTCTGGTAGATTACAAATCAATGAAGGAAACATATTTTGATAAGGTAAACAATGAACAAAGGGGTCCAATAGCATGGCCAAGAACTGGTGTTTGGAGGTTGAGAGGACCAAGAAAGGGTATCCCTCCGAGTCAGTGTCTTATTTGCGGGGGGAAGGAAGATCTGGAGCACATAGTCTTTGAGTGCCAAGGAACGAACGTACGGAGGAAAGAATCTCTGGGGCAGAAATGGGAGAAGGGAGATAGGTAAACAGCATTTAAGAGGATTTTTAGAAAGGAGGTCAGGAACTTAGGTCAGTTTTTAAGTAGAGTAAAGAAAAAATGGAACTGGTCTGTACAAAGAGAAGAGACTTAACAATATTTGGTACTACATGTTAAATACCTATAGAGAAGCAAAATGTTTGTGACTGGGTGGAATTAAATTAGGTGTTAGCTCAAGCTATGACGATTACTTTGTGCAGAGGATCTACAAAAATTGTTTTGAGTTTGAAACAAGAAACCAGATTGGGCTGTCCCCAAGAATGTTTGCCAACCTCGGCAACTTTCCAACTCTATCAGAATGTTCTTTTTCTCCAATAAATCTTGTACAATTTAGAGATTTGTCCAACAAATGTACTCCATGAGCTTAAAGAAACGAATGCAGTGTATTTAATCCATGAAATATTTTTATTGGCCACAGTTAGTGAGCTATTGACTGGCACAGTGATATTTATTGTCGACATACATTCCAGTTTTGTTGAAAGTTTCCGCAAATCTTTAATGTAAGATGACCAAAAGTCCACTTCATTATAACTTCACCACGACTTCTAAACCTGAAATCGGATTATCCAATTGAATATCTTGTCGTTTCATACGGAGTCTAGCACTAGAATTCATTTACTTATCTATATAACATCAGAACGAAAAATTTGATGTGCTCCATTCACATAACTTTCTCTACTCTTGTACCAACTATTCTTCCAAGCTCTTATTTATTTCCTTCGTGTTAGTTTAGATAAAAATTGTCAGAAATTATTTAACTGCTAATCTTCTTATAGATACAAGGGAAATATGGAAATACAGAAGGCTTCGAGCAAAAGTTTAATCCTTTAAAAGCTTTAGAATTCCGTTCTCTTTGCATGATCAAACAGATAAAAATGAACAACACCTTTCATTTGAGAAAAGTTCAAGTACTGTAAAATTCACACAAATAAGGAATATCTCCGAAATGGTTCACTCCACAACACATATATGCATTATGCATTTTGGTGTAGTAGGTTTTGGTCTCTCTTACGGTTCACCAGTATGCAAAAGTCATAGAGTAAAGAGTACCACATAGGCTATAGCCAGAAAGTTCAAAATATAAATTTCATTTACCATAAAATTATCTTTAAAAGATGGTATTTTAATCAAAACTGTTAGAGCCATTTTTTGAGAAAATCAAACTTTTGAAAAATTTTCCAATAAGGGTGGTTTAGGGTGGAGGAATTTTCATCAAAGTTTTCGTGTAGCATCCCAACTTTGATTTTCTGCCACGCTTATAGTCATCCTTGTTCTGACCACTGCATTACCACTGGGCCACATATTTACAAGCAATGGTGTTGACCTTGAGCGTGTCTTTGACAGGCGGTCCTGCGTAAAGTGCAGATATAAACGGGCACTGAATAAATTGGTTGTAAACATCTGTTATTTTGTGTAAGAGAAGTGGTCAGAGGTTTTCCTTTGTTTGTAAAGCTTACGCTACCGAGAAATTTAGGTAGTTGCAATCGGAGGACACACATCTGAGGATCACCAATTTCAGTCTACTGTGTAAATGATGATTCACAATCATCAGGTAGTGGTAACCAGAATGGAAACGACCGCGGGAAGCAAGGTAGCACTCAACATTGCGGTTCACAACAGTCCGGTAATGACAAAGGGGATGCATACAATCGATCATCATATCGAGAGTGAAGTAAAGGTCGATATTGCCATTGGAAATTCATTCTTTCTGTAACTTACCAAAGATATCTTTTTAAGCTTGCAGTCAGCGAGAGCTCTATGATGGACGAAAACGAGTGAGTTAAAACCCGGTCAAGTTTTCTTTCCCGTTCCTGGGAACCGGAGAAGGTTCCCGTCACCATCATTCGTCCCATTTGAGTATATTGTGATGCTGGTTACCGACGTCAGTCAAAAAGTCAAGCTACCTCACACCACTACGTTGCAACGCTTGGTTGATAAAGAAGGACGATGGATGGGCTTGAATAAATACCGATTCTGGGCTGTTAAAGAAATTTTTGTCTTCCAGCTTGTTTAGAAGTAGTTTCATAAGAGAAAGTATATTTCCCAGAGAATTCCCCGGAATTTTTCCTGCACTATAAAAGCGAGTTAGCGAACCAGTGTTGGAGCCGTTTTCAGCTCCACAGTGTTCAGTGAGTGTATTTTGAAGCTAGTTGTTTGTGAGACAGAGGGGGTTAGAAAGTCAGTAAAGTGTGCGTCAAGATTACGAGTGGACAGAACAGCTGGATCATGACGAATTGTTGATTATACTAAAGATATGGTTTTGTGATTCTGACGTACAAGAGAAACAAAATTACATTAAAAGTAACTGAAAGTATCCCTATTACATGTATTTTAATTTTCTCGTTCTGGTTATCGTTACCACTGTTATTGGTCGTGAACCAGCCTTAAACATAGGGCAGTCTGACAGAAAAAGAAAACTTTTTGTGTGCTGTCGATTTATGCAAACAAATGTCGAAACCAGATATGTACAATTATCTCGCCAGCGGCTTATTTGCAGACCCAACACTTCCGACGGTTTCATTTTTGTTATCGATTACAATACAGTGTAAAATATGTAGGCTTTGTAGGATACATCTATACCATCTGAATGGATATTTTAGAAGGAGAAGGAAATTTTGTGTATTCGTTATTAAAACTGATTAAATCTAATTTTTTTAAATATGCGTAACTTTCAAGAGTAGGATGGGCATTTATTTAAAACCGAACTTCCTTCAATTTTTTTTCTTGCCAGTTCTTTCATTATGTCATTAGCTTTATAGGAATTAGTCAGACTTTTAGGTGCATAGAAATGAACTAACCAGATAAGCAGAGAGGGAGACAGACTGACAGACAGTTTGATGCCGACTGAACGAGCATTTGGAGAGATAAAATAACTAGACTACAACCAGTAAGATAAAGAAACTACTAGATAACAAGGTCACAGAAAAAGTAACACACATTACATATCTAGGTTGCGAATACACTCTAGTCAAGAAACACAGAGGTACTTATACAAAATCGACGAAATTTCAACATATATGCGGTAGAGTTCACAGAAAATTAAAACGAAAGAGAAGGAAACAAGAATGAAATTATACTAAACAATGGCTGTTCCCTTTTATGTGGGAGTGAAACTTGGATAATAAATAAGAAAATAACAAACAGAATTCACAATGCAGAAATAACCAAAGGTTGCACAAGATTAGGTAAAATACGCAGTGAAATATTAGAAATGAACTCCATATATTTTCTGTACGCGATAAAATCTGCGGCCGAGTGGTTAGACCGCTCTCCTACCACCTAGGTGGCCCATATGTGGTATTCGTGGTGGGCGAAGCGGCGTTTGGGCGGGGTTTTCTCCGAGTTCTCCAGTTTCTCCCACAATTCATTCCACCGATTGCTCCATAAACACCTTTCCATTTATTGATTTCGACTGCATTTAACTTCATCCTCTTCCTCACTCTCATATATGGTGCTGGGCTGACCACCCGCTTCCAGGTCTTCACTCTGTCCGGTTCTATGAATCCTGTGCTCCCCAACAGGCGCTAGCTTGTGAGTCCTAGGGCGTGTAAGTCCTACATAAGGGGATGGTAATCAAAGGGAGGAAGGAAAGAAACAAGATAAAATTCAACAGTACAAACATAACTGGAAACAACATTTTTCCAGACTGGGTCAAACAAGGCTTCCTAAATTGGTCTATCAGTACAGAATATCAGGATTCAGAGACATAGGAAAACCAAGAAAAGATGGTAAGTGATGCTTTGAATCTGATCAGGTGATTTGCCTAAACAATGAAATGTGAACAACAAGAAGATATGCAGTAAAATATCCTCTGCCATGGACAACGCGCACGGCATAAACTCATTAATATTGTTCATTACACTTTTCTCAATTAAATTACCAATCAAAACGTCCTTTACTGACATATTTACACCTATTACGTATTTACTGCATTTATTTTTATTTGTTTATTACGATTATTACGCAATTACCGCTACACTGAATCATTAATTTTATAGACATTCTGACATCTATAAATGACACTTTTGGCAGATGTTGTACGTGATAATTCAGTTCTTCAGTAGATATAGTCATTAACTATTTTTCTAGTCGGCTCGTCGGTATTTAATTATTTTCTTACATCTTCAGCTTCCTCCCCTTTTCGATAAATTCTACTTCCATCTCGTTCCAGGATCTGTGAAGCTGGTATTCGGCACTTACCCACTTAAGACTGCCGGGGCATTAAAATCCTCCAAAAGTCCATTATTTTAAAAAGAACTCCATCTTCCTTTCCTCACTCTCCCAGCTCTTCATTTTAGTGGTACAGTGATTATAACTGGTGGAATGTACATAAACTGATAATGGATTCTACGTTGTCTAAAAGGTTTCTAAGGAAACTGACACACAAGGCAAAGTCAGTTCTTGCTTTAAATACACACTTCAGTGACTTAACTGTTTATAAACGGGAAATAACACTACAGCTTCAACACCACTAGAACATTGTAGTTTCTTCCTCGTGAATTTTATTTGTCTAGTGTAAAGATTTCCATCCTTCATTTTAATGTATCATAAAGACGATATCTAGTATTCAGTTTTTATTGCATTTATTTATGAACTTGAGTGCGTAAAAGGAGAATTTTATTGCTGTAGAACCACCTATTTGGAAATAAAGGCTGTGTAACACGAATAAGGATAGGAAACTTCGGTTTTATTAATTAATCTCCACTTTCCGTTTGAAAATATCCTTAAAGTGTACCTAAATATGCCCAACTAAAAGGTATTTAGGAATTATATTGCCATAAAATAAGTATTTGAGCATGTTTATCTAATATATCCTGAACAAATATTGTGACATCGGGCTCGGCGCACAACAAAGAACGGACGGGTCTAAGCTGCATGTCGGGCTTCCTCACACCACTCACGCGAGTGAACACTTGACTAACAGCAATCGAAGTGGCTACACAAAAGGGGTTTTCTCAATTGCCTTCGAGAAAGATTTGCTTATGACACCGTCGGCGTGTTTGAAGGAGATCGCTAAAGGTCCATCTGACGTCATCCTCACTATATAACGAGGCGAGCGACAGTTACAGACACGAGTCGGTGAGTATGTCAACTATGCATGTGCATTGTAAAGAATATTTTATGAGCATCGAGTGATTCCATTGTGTACGAGAGACAGAGAAAGTGAAGAACACTGAAAGAACTGAGAAAAGGGTACAAGAAATAAAATGTGTGAATTTTGATATCACCAACGACTATATTAACGACGAGAAGAAAACTGTATTTTGTGATACAACTTTTTGTGATATGATCCTGGCAATTGACAGCGTCCTTAAACATTAAAAGTAATTTAATTAAATGTAGAAAGGGCTATTTTGTTGAAACTATAGCAGCAAGAGGTCGGATGTATATTTGTTTTAAAGTACTAACACCGGCTCTGGAACGAACAGATAAATGATGTTTCAAGTGGGGTCAGTAAGTGTTTACGCTATGTAGAAAATAAAAAATGACATTCATTGTTTCCCCTGTGTGTCAACATTCACAACAGGACGCACAAGCAATACAAGCTACAGCTATATAGACACTGTGTTCAAAGCAGTTCATTTCAACCACCGACAAACCGTGCTACTGATAATGTGCGTGGAGGTAATGGACTGCGTTCATCTATACAGACATAATTCAAAAGAGGAGAAATATTGGACCTATGCTTTTTCACTTTCGAGAACCAGTCCAGGAATATGAACACCCTAATTCTAATTTTGCCCTAAATTTTGAAGCAGTTATTTGCCAAAAATATCTTGTGTACACTCACATGGCTTTCTCTGCACACTCCTGTACTAACAATTCTTAAAACGCTTATTCATTCATCTACTTTATGTTAATTGAGATAGATGTCCATAGAATTGGTTTTATTACACAACTCCTAATAGTTACAATAGACGTAAGAGCTGGTTAGTATGTGATGACTTTGGCCATGAGATAGCCACCTCCTATCTGAAACAAGTGTATGTTTTTGACAATTTAAATCAGTAACAAGAATATCTCGAAAGTGGTTATTGCCACAAAAGTTTTCACCTAAATTGCGTAGTTTTATCACATATCTACATCTTTGAGTAGTAACATTTTTCTTATCTCTTAACAGAACGAAGAGGCTTTCATAGACTATTCCCAGAAAGCACCAAGAGAGAGATTCTGTCCCAAAGAAGGGTTTACTATGCTGAATAGCGGACGGAGTGTTTGTGCGGGTCATTGCTTATTAGCAGGGCAAAACATTTCAGCTCGTGCCTCTTCAAGTTTAGTGCACACATATGCAGCCCACAAAATGCCGGGCAGCGACAATGTAAATAAAGCTGTTTCTTATCGCACTCAAATGACATACAGTCGCGTACAAAATGACCATGTATCTGATGAGCAGCTAATTTGGAATTATAAGTAGGGTGAACCAAGATGCAGGGTGGCCATTAAGTTGCACATTGAAGTATGTAAAAGGCCCAGTGCAATAGAAGCTTCAATTATATGCGACAGATAATTCTTTGTTATTCACAAATTTCTAAACAAAACATTGTTATTTTTTAACCTGCTGCGGTGTGAGACCATATATATTTTCAGTATCTCAAAAACAAAACTTTTGTAACAGACATTTCATGTATGCTTTTATGGTCAGTAGAGAAAGCGTTTTGCATCTAACTCTTCCACAATTGTATTCATGAATTTATAACTTTAGTAGTTGAGGCATTCTTAAAGATTTATTCCCATTGTAAATTAATCCTGAGTTAGGTTTTCTATTCGCAATCACCTCACCGCACTGTGTTATGCATTCTGGAGCGGCTGTTTATAACACAGCTAATGTCTGATCTTGCCCTAATGTTCGTGTGATTGTAACCCGTTTTTTTTTCTACCACGTGAGGGAGAAGATCAAGAATTTGTTTAATAAAATTAAGTATCTTGAGTCAGTTTGTATGTGCCCTAGACAAGGACGAGGAGTGTGAGCTGAAAGCAGATGGACAGAACAGGAAATTAATGAGTGATATCAATTTTGATGATACAATGAGCAAAACAGAAAAGCAAGCCTGACATAATTACAAATATATGTAAAAAGCTTCTTAGGAAACAGAAGAAGCCCAACTTACAAAATCATTGTGAACATTGAAATATTTTATAAAACTAAGTTCTGACACGAGTTTGAAGTTACACTTCCTACTTGCACATCCACTGTTTTCCAGATTGTTGTCTTGGATTTTGCAGCGAGGAGCACGTGAAAATTTTCATCAAGATTTGAAAGAAGACACCACCCTAGTTGAACAGTTAACATGAATGCAGAGTACCGTTGGTAACAGAAAAGGGAAAATACTTCTCATGCTTATCGAAGAAGTGCGAAAAAAACAATACATGTATCAATTGTTGGTAGTTTATCTGGAATATACCTACGTTATATACATATATAAAATTCCATAATTCTAATATATACCAATTTCTTAAATAAGACAATTATCTGTAACGGGTATACATATACCTTAATGTGTTAATATGAAAGTTTTGTTCATTGTTACTTTCTCTACTGCGTTTAAAAAGTAGAGGAAGTATCGTATTCCACCCAAAAATTCGATCTCGAGATTTCACCGGAAATATGTTTTGAGGTCCCCTGAATCCCAAGAAAAGCATTTTTAGAAAAAGGACCGTCTGAGTGTGTGTGTGCGTGCGCGTGTATGTGCGTGTGTGTATGTGTGTGTGTCTGGACAGCTTAACTCATAAACGAAAAACGATAAAAAACCGAAGAATATATTTAAATTTAATATGTTTAAGGATGCGATACGAAGATTTTGGAAAAAATCCTCCACCCTGAACTACACTTAGAATGGAAAATGTTTCGAAAAGTTTGAGTATGTTTAAGATATTTTCATTACAAATGAAATGCATATTTTGAATTTTCTGTCTATAGGCTATGTAGTCCTGTTTACTCTGGATGTCTTTTAAATAACTCATAAACCGTAAGAGATTGACCAAATCTTACTACACAAAAAATGTGGATCTCGCTAAAACACACAATTTATGCCCAAATAATAGTTTTGTAGAGTGAACTATTTCGGAGATATTCCTTGTTATTTGTGTGAGTTTCGAAAAACAACCTTCGTTAAATGAAACATCGTTATTAAGTTTTTTAAGTTAGCCGTGCAAAGAGAACGGAATTTAAAAACTTTAAAAGATTTGACTATGTCTCAAAGCCTACTGTATTCCCATATTCCGCTTGTACCTACAAGGAAATAAACAATGAGATAATTTCTGCAAATGTTTATCTCAATCAACACGAAGCAGATATAAGAATAAGATTTTTTCTTAAGTCTGAACGTGATAGAAGAAAATTGATGACATATTTGGAATCAGCACCGAAACATTGTGGGAAATCAGCATTGAAAGCTAAAACTTTTTTTTGTTTGGCAAAGTATTCTTTTCTTTCACTGCTCTTGGGGTATTATGGTATTGATTTTTTACTTCAATGCGTACTTATGGTTTCGGCCCCAATGTGTACCATAAGTATGCCTATTCATCCAATAAAAATGTAGCGAAAGAAAATTTGAGGACAGAAGTTAAGCGTCAGGGTGCAATAAAGCCCTAACGATGCTTGTGTGGTTGATGGTGACATTCACTTTCTTGAGTGACGGCTGGTTTGTTAGGTGTCAGCTGAATGGACGCCGCGGCCGTGAATAATAGCACGTATATTAGCTGTTGATGATGGCAGACATTTGCATACTAATGAGAACCGGTAGCACGCTATTGTGGAAAATGGAGCGCGCATAGTGCGTGGAAAAACTCAGCTTTTGATCAGAGAAGCGCCCCCCGTTGTCGACAAGGAAAACAAAGAATTCTAATTAGCTGTGCGTTTAGGGTTATAAATTGCTCTGAGAGCATAGGATAGCTAAGCGGTTAGACAGCCCTTCGCTACCAGGGGAATAAACAAGTGGCAGATGTAACTCTACGCTCGGGAGGTGCTGAAATGATGGAATTATAGATTGGTAAGATAAATCTACATATACAAACTTCAATTGCCGTGCGTTAGTCTCTCAAGAACTCGGAAATGGCTCACTGATTTAAATAATTTCTGTTTTGTTTTGTTCAACTCAATACTGGGATTACTTAGAAAAAATATGTGTTGCACTCACATAACTTTCTCTACTCCTGTACTAACCATTCTTACAAACTCTTATTGCCATCTCTTATTCGTGTTAAATGAGATAAACATTTGTACAAACGATCTTATTCCTTATTCCCTTGTAAGCGCGTTTCAATGTCCGCGTAAAATTTGATGAGCTGTGGCGATTTCACTTTACTTAACGAATTGCCCTCCTATAGGAATTTTGGTGGGTAGTCATGAAGTATGCGGGACTTACGTTGATAAAGAGCGTGTATTTTTAAAATTTGTGTCTTACAGAATTGTTTTACTTGGGTATCAAGGTTTTGATGGTCGTCTCCTTAGCGTGGTTTCGAATTCTGGTACCGGAATGGAAATTTTCTCCCGGGGAGACCTGGTCTGAGCCTGGTTCAGCCTCGTTAGGTCCCTGAGGGGACAACTGAACTATTTCATTGAAAAGAGGCAGCCTCTGGTCGAGAAGACAGCATAACCAGCCGGAGCTACCGGAGCGCTGACCACGTCCCACCTCCAGTACTGCACCTTACTCATGCCGCCTGTATAGACAGAGGTGGTGGACGCAGTGGTCGGGTGGTAGGCCTTGACCCGGATGGGCTGCTGTGCCAGGGGGTTACGTTTATCAGCCTTTTGGACAGAAAGCAAATATTCGTGCACACAGTGGAGAAAGTTCAATGATGAAGTGTTTATTAACAATTGTTAAACTACTTATATGAAGCACTGTTAACTTTTAACAGGATAGCTTGCTTAGGTTGTTGCATCATGTGTTTGAAAGACAGGTTTTTCGCTCATCCTTCAAAGGGATTTGCAGTGAGCGCTTTGCCAGAACTTATCCCTGCAAATCCTTGTTTCGTCACAGTTTACTTCCCTTTTTTTCATCTCCATTCCAAAACAAAAATTTAATTCCGGTCTTGAACAAGCGGAAACAGAGAGAGAACAACATTAGTGGAATTTCCTGTGAGAGGGAGCTGCCCTTCCAGCGGCATTCTTTGGTGTGTTCACGGCCTTCATAAAGTGAGATGGATTACTTGAAGCGATAAGGAAGAAAGAAACCCTTTTAACTTTGTGTCTTAATCCCTTCAATCTTTGCATGTTGCATGTAATTACGTACCTTTAGAGCATAGGAATTTAGTAAACCAAATTAAGGTACACGTGTGAAGTTCATTCAACATTTACAACTCGCAAGGGTCAGTAGGACATTAAATCGGCAAACACGTGCCATCGTAACGCACGCGTGCAGGTATTTCAATCAATGTTACACATGTAAGTAGTGTTCACCCAATTGCCTAGGGCTCGATTTTGTATGCGGGATACAGAGAAGGTTATGTCAGGGTTTCGCTTTATGTTCCAGATATAGGTTATACAGTCCAATGCATAAAATCGTGACGATATAATGCGTGAGGTAGAGGCACCTCCTAAAGCTGTCACAACTCGGAGGTCCTGAGTTGAAATCCCGTGGGTCGTCCAATCTGACTGGGACTTTTTGTGGTTTCCGTCAGACGCCAACGTAAATACCGTATAAATATCATCGGCTGCATAGATTTTGCGGCACGGAAAATTTTACATCGTAATGGTCAATTTGGAGTTCGGATATCGAAAATAATTATTGTTTTTGCATATCACGTACAGTTTTTGAACAGTCCTAATTCAACACAAAATTGAAAGTTCGGTACGCTCCGATTAATACCATTACATATAGCATTGTTGATTAAAACATGCAAACATGCTAAATCATACAACGTCATATTGAACCAACGTGTACCTGTGTTTACATGGTGTCTTTTGAAGCCGTGTTGTGTTGTGAAGGTTATATGCGAAAAAATGGCTAGCTCAAGTGGTGAATGTACGAGGGGATATGTGAACAATCCTAACAATGTTTGTTATGTCTATGGTTGTTATGTGATAAAGCAACAGAAAATAAATATTACCGCATTTATCAAGAGTTGCTATAAGGCCTAGCTTAAAATGAAATTAGGAAAGCAACACAAGAATTTTGTTCCTCATATCGTGTGTAGAAGTTGTGTGGATAGTCTAAGACAATGGTACAATGGAGTTCGTTCATCAAATACTCTTTGGTATTGGTATAGTGTGAACAAAAACATAATACCAATGACTGCCATTTTTATCTGTGTAATATATCTGGATTCAATACTGTAATGTATAGCACTGGATGTAAAGAACGCTTTTTAAAGATAACTAATTAAATTAGAATTATGTGACTCATTTTGGTGTACAACAGAGATATTGTAAGTTTTTTGTGTAAAGGCCAAGGTCAGGGTACCGTTCTCAGTCCAGAGGGACAAATAACCTTTAGACTATTGCGTAACATCGGTCCAGTACTGGGTTCGAAGGACTTAATACTTTGAACCCTTTACTCATTACGCATTGCGTTATACGCGTAATCAGTCATTACTAGGTACCCCCTACTCTAAATTTACACACGATGTGTGCTGAGCTAACAGCTACACACGGCACTTGACATGCGCAGTGACTTGATGCACACTGACATTGGCCTGATATAAATATTGATGTAAACTGTACTCTTGCTAGGAAAACTGGCTTTTGTTAGCCTAAATACATCTTTATCTACTGGACTCGTCGGATTTCTCTGTGTTGCTAGCCACCTCAGGTTCTCTGTGAGGAAGACTTAGCTCTTTCTCCTTACTTACTCCTATCCCAGAAAGAATACCTCTCTTAAATTCCTAACCAGAAGCGAACTTCAAGTATTCCTAAATCCTATCCTTAGAAGAAGAAAACTAACCACATCACCTGGTGAACACGTTACAATAGGAAAAAGAAGGTGGGTATTATATATCCAAAGTTGCCATCAGCGATTAGGTCTGCAACTCATGAACCTGATGAACCTATCCCATCACCACCTACCGCATTGCCAGGAAGTATGTAGTACTGATGCTTCAAGTGTAGAAGATGAAGTCGCCATACTTAGCAATCCAATTCCATTGAGTCTGTCTTAGGTCTTGCCAAAGAAAAAAGTGAACTTTTAGATTCAAGACTGAAAGAAAACAATCATATTTTACCACCTGAAACCACTTTCTATTGGTTCAGACTACGAGGAAAAGAGTTCAACAACTACTATGTAAAAGGAGAACTAGTGTATTGTGATATTCCTAACTTGATAAGCCGTCTTGTAATAGCTTACTAAGCAAAATATTGGCGCCTGTTTATTGACTTCAGCAAGAGAAGTGTGAAAGTTGTTCTGCTGCACAACAGCAATGTTTGCTTCGGTTCCAATAGCTCACACTCATCCCTTAAAGAAACGTACCAAAATGTGTATACTATCCTTGAAAAAGTGGTTCGTGTGCTGCGATCTTAAAGTTTGTGGTATTTTATTGGGTCAGCAAGCAGGGTGCACGAAGTTTCCGTAATTTTTGTGAATAGGACTCCAGATGCAGAGAAAGACATTGGGGTGAAACTAATTAGTCAAAAAGAAAATATTGCTATGGACAAAAAAACATAATAAATCGCCCGCTGATTGAGTCACAGAAGGTTTTGCAACTCCCGTTGAATAGCAACTGTCTCTGACGGTACACAAACTCTGTCAACACTAACTGTACAAACACACACTTAAAACCAACGTACTGTAACAGCTGCCTTGTTGAAGGTCTAACGACTCGACTCTCTCAACACTGGATCCACTTATGTAGTCGGGAATCACGTACCACGGATTTTTCTCAAAATTCACCTTTTCGTAAACAAGACTGGCAACAGTTTCTCATATAGTCTGCACTCGCTTTGTTCTATCACGCCATTATCGGTGGGCCACATATTTACAAGCAGTAGTATGAGAAGGCTTGACCTTGAGCGTCTCTTTGCCGGCCGGCGACACAATATAACTGCCTTACGTCCAAGTGGTCGTGAGTTCGAATCTCGCTTAGGGTGAGTTATCCGGATAAGGTTATTACCGAGGTTTTCCCTTATCCTGAGAAGACGAATGTCGGCTCTATGGACCTCGGGCTCATTTGGGCATCATTACACCATTTCATTCATTCGCCGTGCGATATAACACTACGTTGGAGGACGTTAACCAAAAAAAAAAAAAAAAAAAATAATTAAATATAAACACGCGCACATGCATGGACGCCTGTAAACACACATATGCATAAGAGGGGTGGGTTTTTAAGGTGAATAACACCTAAGAAGATACACACTTAAAATACCGAAACGGGTTGGATAAACGTATGAACTTCCGATTTTAAGAGTATTAATTACATGGTGTAAGTTACAAGTATTGACTCCATGGCTGGCTAATACGTTTCCCGATATCGTCTAAGTGCAGGAAGGAGTTTAGTATTGATGTGGAAGTAGTAAAGTAAGCCTGAAGCAAGCATTGCCTCAGTGTCGCTACGTAGCTCAATTAAGTTGCTCATACTGATATTGATGTGTGTGTGCGTGCGTGTGTGGATGCATGTGTGATACAGGCAACTCTTGATCCTCTATGCTTCGCTGATCGCAGGTAGTTGGAGCTGCCACCTTGGAGTGGCAAATGTGTGTTACTCGTGTATGGTGAACGGCGGGAAAAGGCAAGAATTGAGTAGTTTCTTTTCTTTGTTGTTGCGTTAGATCTGGCTAATGCTGCTCATGAACGGCACGTCCTCGGTTCAAGTTCTGCTACGAGCGTCGTCCGTTTTAGAAGCTTTTTCCAGTTTTCCTCACCCTTTATAAATCGCAAAGGCTCCAGATTCATCTACGATAAACTAGAACACCTCTAGTATCAGATAATATCAGAGAAGAATTGCACATTTACAGTATGAATGAAAGAATAAAGGAACATCGAGAAGTATTTTATTGTTTCAGCATATCAATAGAATGGAGGACACGAAACTACTGAAGCTTGCATTAAATTATAAGTCGATTGGAAGAAGAAGCGTAGGAAGGCCTAAAGGACATTGGATTCACAGTATGTTGAGTAATACGGTAGGTATCACGTGCAGGTTTCCCTGTAGCACACGCTCTCCATGACGTCATGTGGTGTATGTGTATTTGTAGCTACTCTCAGCTGTGGCCATCGCTATCGCGGTTGCCTGAAGTTACAGATGCAGATTTTCCATATTAAATCAAATGCTTCCTCAGCTCAAATCACTAGATTTAAATTATTCAAGGTAAAGGAACTATTGTTTAGAATATGAAATCTAAGTATTAAATAATACAAGAGTTGAAAGCGACGAAAGCCACGGTTTCTCTGCAGGAAAGCAGCTTGTTTATGTCCCATAGAACTAAGTAATTTCATCTGGTTTTGATTTTATTAATCTATATGCTACATAGCCTGCCAGCATTTCTAAAAGTTGCACATTTTCTTCCCCTACTTCTTTTGCTTCTTTATTATCACTTTCAATTTCGCTGAGCATCGGTGCACTTAATGTAACGTTAATATCCCATGCATAATTCTCGGAAAAATTGTTTCCAAGTAGCTAGGATTTTATTCTCTGATTTACGAAAATGGGTAAGGTATAATCATGAATTCTGTCATGAGAAAGACAGCTCAAATTACGTCTTGATTACATTTTAATTCTGAAAGATATACTGCTACTGAACATAGGTGACCCACATCAAAGACTTCATGTAAATGTTTCAGTGTTCTAAAGCTAGCTATACTATCAATCAGAGCAAGCGCCAGCCGGCTACACCAGCTGACGTCACTAGTACGAAAGTCTACTGCGCATCTAGCTAGTGATATCTGCCGTATTACTCAGTATACCGTTGGTTGGAGTGAGTGTGAAGCAGGAGCAGGTAATACTGCCTACTCCCCGTGGTGGTGGTGGTGATGGAGGCGGTGGCGGTGGTGGAACTGGCAGCGGTGGCGGTGGTGGCGACGACGATGCCATCTATGCCAATTTCGTTCCCCTAGCTATTCCACATGTGACTATGTAGCACGTGGATTAGCTCCCGCTAGAGCTCAGGACTCTTCAGCACGTACAAATTGAAGAGTGGGAAGTTACAATAAATTTAGATCTAAGTTACTGCATTTATTCTCAATTGCTTAACAATTTGAAGGAGCTTAACTGCTTAAATAGTAATCCTTATAGTCTGGTTAAGCCGGATTACTTTATGGAATTGGTTTTGCATTTGTTATTCGGCGAGAAGTTCTACAATGAAGGCTCCAGTGACTTGTTTTTCCTTGTTTTGAGCTAAATAAGAATATGGTTTCGAAGTATGATACTATGCCTTAATTACAAAAGTTTTGCGGTAAGATATATCTCATTTAATTAGGCACGTTTTAATGAGACAAACTTTGTAGCAAAACAACTTCATACGCAGTTTTGTGGTTTTCTGTTTTGGCTTTGTGTAACAGTTTCAACTTTCCGTTGTGTTGATCATCTTGTTACTTCAAAATATCTTTTCGGTATTGTGTTCAGGAATGTATTATTCTCCCTAAATATTAAACGTGTTACTATCATCATTATTTACCTTTTCTGACTTACAGGTTCAGCATCAGGCTAAGGACATGTTCAAAGTGAATTATTGTAAAACCACAAATTGTGTTTAACAGAAGCACTGAACATTAATTCAAACAAATATAAAGTTGATTATTTTGAAGTGAGTAAGACGAACAGAAAAAAAATCAATTAGTTTAAGTATGCTATTTTGCACTGTCAATTTCGGTCTTTACGCACTTAACATGATACCATTTTGCAGAATTGAGGCACAGCACCCAGTTCTCTACAAGTTTCTTCTAACTTTCCGGGCCTTCGCTGCTACTGCCTTTTCCTTTTTGCGTGGCTAGTTTTCTGAGGAACTTCTTGCGTTCCATTATTTTGATCTGTCTTCTGAAGGTTCTCAGAAGAGCGCCTTTCTGAGATTCAAGAATTTAATTTTCAACACAAAGTTCTCCATTTTTATGTACAAATTAACATGGAACTACATTTATCTTCAATAAATATGATGTAAATAATTATTTTGTAATGATTTACAATTATAGATGTTTAAAAAGTTATTGAATTAATTACGAGACGAGAAGTGCTCCGTCAATTTGCCCCATCCAAGCCGTGCCCGTCTACCCCATAGTGCGGTCAAACAGAATATAACTCGGAAGATTGGCTGGAAACATTTAGTCTAGTACGCTTCTTCACCGACGGATGGATCCCTGATGTCACCATGTGTGTATCTAGAACCTTTTTTAGGCCTTCGTTTTGTATAGAAACCTTATGTACAACGGACGTAATCTTACAATTCAAGTAACTTGGTGACAAATGTTGCTTCTGCACTGGGTAATACGTTTCCTTTGAGATAATCATAGATACTGTTAATAACATATAGAGACAACTTTAGCGTATGTTACCAACACAGGAAAGAAAATTTCACTCAATTTTCTTGACAAGTGTCCGTCTATCCCCATGCCCGTTTGCCCCATTCTTACGTACCGTTAGATAAGTAGTGGAATATGGCAGGTGGTGAGGTTAACATATTTTAACTTATCAAAATTATTTATTGCAATTATCTATCGATGTCTATAATTTCTTTATAAAATTATTAAAGCTACAGGTTTTTATTTCCGGTAACAAGCACATGAATTCAAGATAGTTCAGGTTGTTCTTAAGCTAAAGGTTTAATTTACAATGAAGTAACTTTTGATCTGATTATAAGATATTTTTTATGGTTAACATTTTCCCGATCTTTTTTGATTAATTTCATACATGAATCTTATTTTTGAAACTAATAAATTAGTAATAAAGACAATAAACCCACCCAAGTTTGTTAGGTTAGCTATATTCTTAAAGTTCGTTTACAGCTTGCACTTTTTAAAGAAAAGTATTTTTTATCTTTTTTTTCTTTATGACTATCAAGTTTAAAACCCTACTAGCTTGATCGTATTAAATAAGCATTTTAACATGGTCTTTTTAAAATATTTAATATGAATAAAAGGTTTATAGGATGATCAACTAGATATTTATGTTAAAACTGATTAGTTTTTAACAATAGGTGGTTTCAAAATAGGAACCATGTTAAATAAAGTCTTAGAAAGGTGTATTTTAAGTGCGGCCCAAGTTTTGTTGTGAAATATTGTCTCATAATTACATATTTAAATTTCATCATTTGGATATTGCCGGTGTATAGCCTACTGGTTCTCCTTTAACATTTGGACATTAGTAAAACTGTATTATTTAGGAAATAATAAACTTATAAGTAAGACAATAAAGAAGAGATACCCTTAACTTATTCCACAACTTATCATAGGCTCAAAAATGGTATCATTCTGCTGTGCAGGTATTACTGGTAGGTTAACTAACCATTCATCTTAAGTTGGGAAGCCAATTATGAATATAATACAAAAATATGTAAACAATATCTTGGTTGTTGTATATCGCCAAAGATAAAATCAGTCAAGCGAGTAGTAGTCCTTCTGTGAATAAAAAACACACGAGATAAGAGAACATAAGAGTTACTTAAAATACAGAATTCCGTAGTAGTGTGTGGTTTGAACTCAGAGACTAATTAGCTAATAATCCATTGGCATTGAGTTTGGGGCTTTTCCTAAGACGGATTAGCATTCCTCAGCCTTATTTACGTAAGGGTTGTACTAGCTGAGCTAGGGGTTACACTACCACAAAAGCAACGGTTAGCTTTTCGACAACTGCTCTTCTTATGTTTGCTACATAAAATTACAATTTTCAAACAAATTAGGTTTCCAGATCTAAACTGTATAAGCACTTTTTGTATTATTTAACAGAATTACAGACGGATGAGTTTAATAATGCTATAAAAATAACAGGGAAATAGATGAGCCAATGGTTGTCACTATTGACCCCGGGAGAAACGGGTGAAGTTAGAGCGCTCTGTTGACATCTTGGAACCCGGGCAAGTAGCACGAGCCAGCGTGAGGGTCTCTAACGTGTGCTGGAGATTTGAACTTTGCTGTCGTATTTGTCACAATATACATTATTTTCTTGTGTGCTACAAAATCTGTTAATTACCTCGTACAATGTGTGATTGCTTTTCTTATATATCTTATGAGTACATTAGAAAAATGCCTATTTGTAACCTCAGACTTTAGCATACTTCTTATGTGAGACGAAAATAAAATTACGAGTTAGCTTGAAATGTTCTGAAATGTTTGATTATACAACTTTTTTCAAAATAAATGAGCACACATTTTATTATTGTGACACCTCACAGAGAAGCACTACGTTAGCTACGTCACCCCACTACGTCGACGAGTAAACAAGGCAACAATGAGTGCGCATAACAAAGCGTTTTCCGAGAGTTCAAGAAGCTACAACCTGCCAAAGCGATCAGGCGTATTGACTTTGGTTGTTGAATGCTGTTATTTTGTTTACTAGATTAGCGAAATACTAGCAGCTTGGCGTACAGTCAGTAATACAATGTTAATTTATGATCTCTGGCGCTTGCCCGTATACGAGACGCTGCTGTCCTGAAGATATGATTGCGTTTAAGTAGAATTTACATACACTGTCTCGCTAACTTTCTGTAATAAGCTCGGGTAAACAACTGGGCATTCCGATACTGTTCACGGCTTTGCCAAGTAGTACTAACTCTCTGAAGAAAAGATGCAGACGGCCACCAGTGGAAGCTTGTGTAAACACACACACAGATACGTGGTATTACGTCACTATTCCCGGTGCTTGCTGTATACTGTTCGGCAATACAGGAATGCAACAGTTGAGTCGCTTACTCATTGTAGACGGGTTTAACCTGTTGTGTATCGTTTAGTTTATTCGTGCTTAAGTACCCTGTGCTGCTGTTTTGATTAGTTTAGTTTTAAGTTTAAGGGAGCTCAAATGCTAGGTCATCAGTGCCCTCTGACGTTTTGATGGTCAGACTGTACTAAACTATATTCCCGCCTTCTCTGACCTCTTTAAACCGTACCATGCTACACCAGCGACTTCCCCTAACAACTGCACTCTTTCGCCAGTCAGGTAGTATTTAAGGGCTTATTTACGAGAAGTTTCGAGAAAATAGGTATTTTCCAGAGAATTTGCCGGTACCTTGTCTGGACTATAAAAACGAGAGAGCACGGACAGAAAGGCCGTTAGTTATCAAGTGTGTGCTGCGTAAGTCAGTGTTGCGAGAATTTGAGTGTGTGATTCTTCAGAGACAATTACAGAAACTTAATTATCACAATTGTTAGAGTAGTAGAAGTGTGAGCAGTAATTGTATCAAGGTTACGTAGGACAGAAAACTGAGTTCTAAGGTCACGATTAATACATAACTTATAAATTGTTAACGATAAAACAAGCAACTGTGTTTTTATTTCAGTTTTAGAAGGGCAATAAGGTAACAGAAAATGTTATTTGTCACATTATTAAAATGGTAACAGTATAGTCAAGCTTTCTATTCACAACCCCATAAATGTTCATTTTATCTTACGTAGTTTACATGCAGTGACCAGCATCCCTGGTTAGGATAGGTAATTTAAAATCAGAGGGTGGGATGGGATGAATCTCCTATCCCACCTGGAAATAACACACTGCAGTATTTGAACCTACAAGTACAGTTATTAAGCCTTTATTTCCGCATTAAATTGCCTTGCAACAAACTGACAAAATGTTAATTGGGACAAAATCATTTTTCCTTCTCCCCAGCGATTAACACCGTCTTAAACAAAACTCTGCCATTAAGAATAGGCATGGTACTGCATATTGCATTTCTGCAGTATACAACAGAGATGCCTCTTGTGATCACTCCTGGATGTGTGGAGGTTTTACTACCAGTGTCTGCCGGTTCTTCCTCAAAAGCAAACTCTCTCAGAATGGCGATTTCTCTGTCCTTGTTTCTCCTTATTTTGTTTCAACTTTTACATCCGTTTTCATTGTCTCTTCGTTCCAATTCCACTAGGCTATAAATTACATGAAAGTTTTACCTCCTTGTGCTTTCTGTTCTCACAAATCTTCTTAGTTTCTCTGGCGCTGCCTTCAAACGTTGATCGATCTCAGTCCCGCATTGTTAAGTATGATTAAGGAGATGGTGTGCCCAAAAGGACGAATACCTTCAGATAATACCACTTCAGGTCTCGATTGTCTTTTCGTTCATAAGTCACGATGAGTCTTAAAGCTGTTTTGTCGAAAGCTTAGAATGTTAACATGTACGTATAAATGAAATTAAACATCCTGTATTGCAAAATTTCACAAAAGGGACGAGCTTTCTGTGACGTATTCCTACTTTACCAAAACTCCAAACCACCATCAAGGCATAATAATGATAATGATAATAATAATAATAATAATAATAATAATAATAATAATAATAATAATAATAATAATAATAATAATAATAATAATAATAATAATAATAATAATAATAATAATAATAATAATAATAATAATAATAATAATAATAATAATAATAATAATAATAATAATAATAATAATAATAATAATAATAATAATAATAATAATAGTAATAATAATAATAGAATACAACAGTAACAGTAACAAACAAAGAAACACAATGAAACATTACATTGCGGCAGTTTAAAATCTGTAACCGTTACTGTTAGACAATAGCAGCACACAAAGAAATAAATTTATTCCCTGGAAAATAAAGTTAAGTGGAAAATATTCTAAGATTGTTCTTGTCTACTATCACGCGCTGCACACGCTTGTTGAAGCCTGCGCAATTCCTTTCCCGCTCGCTTCTCTTACAAGCAGGACAACGTTCACTCACCCACTGAGTGGGTGCGTTCTGCAACTCTTTAAACGCACGAAGGGTTAGCTATTTACCTCAATGTCGGCTGAAGTCGTACCTGGTATAACAGATAGAGACTTCAATTTATCGAAGCTACTCATGTTTTACTTATTGTAAAGCTGTTTGACCAAATAAGAATCTTTTGCGGGAACATGTGCAACTTACTAAAATTTCACCGCAATTGGACAAATGGCATAGGAACCAAAGAAGTAAAACTGGTGAAATATTAAGAGCGATGTTCACACCAGAGCACGCGATTGGTAAAAGTTGTGGTGCTAAGAGTAGTGAAAGTAACTTTCTATACAGGCAAGAAGAGAAGATGAGAAAAGATGAAGAAAAGAAGATGGGTGGATGATATATAACCTCAGGATAAAAACAGCTGTTTCATGAAAGTTACTTTGAGATATACACAAAATGTGTTGTTTATATATTAAACACCAATGTAGATGTACATAAAATCTGTTGAGCATATATGCATAATTTAAGAGACATTTGTGTTTCAGTAAATGGATACACTTTAGCATATTTCAGTCATGTATCTCCCATTAAAGTATTTATAATCCCCTTTCTGTGGCTGGTGAAAACGGAATAACAATTGTAATTAAATTATACTAACAGTATGTTGATCTTGTCTTAATATCATCATCATCACCATCATCATCATCATCATTATCACCATCATCATCATCATCATCATCATCACGGTATAAGCCTTGTGGCTCGTTCCGACTTTAAGAAAATTGATCGGACCATCTCATTCGTGGCCTGCCAACATTTATTCTACCTACAGGTTTATACTTGTGCACTATTTGTGGTGTACGGTCTTCGGTCATTCTCTGCATATGATCTTGCCATTTTTGCCTGTAAGCAATGATTGTTTCATTTATACTCTGAATTTCCAATTCTCTTCTAATATTTTAAGCAATATTAAAAACATGTTATCTATACCTGCATTAGTGTATTTTAACTGAGAACATTGTAATATCACTTATATAATGCCAGCTGTGAGGCATGTGACGTGAAAAATGTGTTCTCTTAAAGAGGGTGGACTTAAATATAGAGCAGATAAAAATGTGACTATGAAGGTTCGTGAAATCTGTAGTAGTTTAAGCGTTGCTGGTGCATGAGCTATCAGTTTTTTGTTCCAGGGTTCATACGTAGAGGTAACAGATAAGGACCTACAAAATTACGTGGGGAAATTTTCTTTTGAAATAAACTCCAGATTTCGCCGACGATTCATTTTATTTATTTTAGGGTGAATTATTTAACGAAGTAATTCCTTTTAACGGGTTTTTGTAACTAATGTTTGACACTAATAGCACTTTTTCATCGCGAAAATTTTTTTCAAATGCTTTCTCGCCCGAAGCTTTCTTACGCGTATTTTTCACTGAAAATCATTAAACTCACTTTTTCAGGCGATCTAATGTACATGGAAATCCATTATGCATCACGTTTTATACTTTCCATCACTAGAATATTTTTCGTTCTTCTTAATTCTTATTTCAAAATGTGACTTGCTTCTTTCTCATGCGACGCCATCACTTTTGAAGATTGAGTATTGATTCCTGTTGGCTACAAAGCTTAGCAACAATTTTTTTCATTTGTTCTTTCTTCACAACTTCATATAATTAATGGTGGCTATGCATTCATGCTTATGGGCCAAATACTTTAGGACGTACCGCAGAACGGGTTAACTTAGACCGTTTTTTAAACGTTTTTGACAACTTTGGTATGAAGCTATTGACTAAAATTCCTAATTAAATTTGCGAAGATTTCATGATGTCTATTGTACCTTTATCATTAAAAAGATAATTGCTACGTGCGTTGTTGTTTATTGTACAAAATATAGAAATGTGGCCGAAGTATCCTAGAAAACAGATCAGCTTCGTCCAGGAAAAAAAAATATACAACGAAGTTACACTAGCCTGGATTTAATTCGGCCACCAGAAATTTATTGTTTAATGCTCTACTTGTTTAACAATGAAAGTTGCGTTAAAATTAGAGAAATTGAGTACTGAGTACTGCATTTGCTTTTCTTTAAAACTTCATTATATATGGAAATAGTTTTACGCCAAAATTGTTGCTAAAATAAACTTATTTATTAGACCTGCCCATTGGTTGCTTCAAAAGATGTAATTGTAATATTTCTGAGCTTCCATGTCTTGTACGAAGGGACGGTTGCAGTTCCCTCACATACTGATTCTTCTACACGTTCTACACATATTGGTTGTCTGGAAACACAAGGCAAAATTGTTTACTCGAATTTTTTTTCAAGCACTTTATTTCATGTGTTTCCAGAATTCAAAATTTCTGCAGCATAGAATCTCCGATTCTTCTCATTGAAAAACTGCATAAGAACAAAGTCTCCTGCATTGTGTCGTCAACAACCGATGGGGAATATGTTAAACCACTTGTGCTGGAACCTATAAAAGAAGAAGAATCAATGGTTTGCTTCTTTTAACATAAAACGGGGTTTTTCGGGTTCCAGTTTTCTTGAAATAATGTTCCCTAGTGATACACTAGAGTTTATATTCAACCTCTTTGGTTATTCTATTATTTATCTCTCCTCTAATTCACTCTGTGAGTACGATTGAGCTAACCCTACCATAAGTGGTAGGAAGCCCTTGGCCGGCAGCGATCTTAGGAGCTTGTTTATTTATTTATTTATTTAGATGGCAGAATAAAAAGTAAAGTTCAACAACTTAATGACCGAAGTTACATAAGGCGGCAGAAAGTAGCGTGTTTTATGGTAATATTTAGTAAACGAAACTCTATATATTTAACACTAATTAACACAAAATTAGAAAACATTAAATGTAAATAATAAATATCAGCATGAATCAATAGCTGTCAATTTCTCAAGAATTATATGGATATTCTAGGCATACAATTTCCAGATTGTACAAGAATCGTTGCTGAGTTAAAGTGATAGTTTGCAAAAGCAGAAACTGACCGCTGGCTATGTAACGCAAGCAGCTTGCTAAGATAAATTACAAACGAAACACTGGCTGGCAAAGGCGAAGTCCTTAACAAGGATATCGATTGCTGGGGCAGAGCCTTGAGGTGTTTTGCGTAACACACAAAGGTCCGCGCTGGAGAATGTTCCACCATAGTATGCCGACAATGTCACCACAAGCATGCACACAACCTGCCTTGTTTTTATGTTTCAGCACATGCGGAGAATATCACGGCACACTGATAACCTCCGGGCTGTCTACGCTATAAAACAATACATCATGAGACGAGCGAGTAGATATAAAACTGATCTAGAAAACGCTAAAGCAACGGATTTAATTTCTGCATTCCAAATTATTTGAGTATACTGATATAAAACATAAAAATCTGATGTCTTACATTTAAGTTCGTGAAGTTAGCAGAACCATTTTTACTTTCTCTACTACGTATAGTAAAGTAGAGGTAGTATTATATTCCATCCAAAAATTCGACGACGATATTTCACTGGAAATATGTTTTGAGGACTCCTAAATCCAAAACAAGTGTTTTTAAAAAACGTCCGTGTATGTATGTCTCTCTCTCTTTCTCTCTCTCTCTCTCTCTCTCTCTCTGTGTGTGTGTGTGTGTGTGTGTGTGTGTGTGTCTGTGTGTATCTGTGTGTCAGTCTGTGGACACCATAACTCAACGATAAGTGAGTTAAAAACCAAAGTTGGTATTTAAGTTGGTATTTTCAAGGATGCGACACAAAAATTTTGAAGAAAATTCCTCCACCCTAAACTACCCTTTACATGGAACATTTTTCGGAAATTTTCAATTCTTGAAAATGGCTCTAAGGATTTTAATTAAAATGCCATATGTTTGAGATATTTTTATGATAAATGAAATGTATATCATGAGCTTTCTGACTATAGCCCATGAAGTCCTATATGCTCAGGATGACTTTTGCATAACTGGTAAACCGTAAGAGGTAGACCAAATCTTACTATACAAAAATTTAGATCTTGGTAAAACTCACAATTTATGTCTAAATAAAGTTTTTTTTTTTTTTTTTTTACAGTGAACCGTGAAAACGTAATTTCAAAGTTTTAAAAGATTTGACTCTTGCTCAAAGCTTACTGTATTCACATATTCTCCTAGCCCCTACAAGGATATAAGCAATACGATAATTTCTGCAAATGTTTATCTCAACCAACACGGAGAATATAGAGGAATAAGAGATTGTGAGAATGGTTAGTACAAGAGTAGAGAAAGTCGTGTGAGTGCAACACATCAGAGTTTTAGAAAAGTGTCTGTGATTAGCACAACTCGGAAACGAAAATTCGGTTAGATACCAAAGTTGGTACTTAAATTCAGGGTTTTGAAGACTGCAATATTAGGACTTTTAAAGAGCTCCTTCTATTTCAAGTTACTGTTTACAAGAAAACCTTTTCTAAAATTTTGATTTTCTCAAAAATGTCTCGCAATAAGTATTTCGTTTAGGTTACTGTGTCTAGAAATACGAGCACTTTAATGATAAATGGAACATATATCCTTACTTCTTCCAGTATTGGTCTCTGAACACCTCTTCATCCTGAGTGATATTTTGCGGTAAATGTAGAAGGCATACAAGAATGTAGATCTTGTTAAACCACACGATCTATTTCAATGTTTTGTGGTGTTAACTATTTAACCAACATATTCCTTGTTGTTTTTTGGCACTTTTAAATACCAATAATTTTATCAAATAGGTGGCTATTCATTTCTCTCTCTCTCTCTCTCTCTCTCTCTCTCTCTCTCTCTCTCTCTCTGTCTCTGTCTGTCCCTCTCTCTCTCGGTCATGCTAGTAAACGGCATGAATATTCTTCAAATCTACAGTATATCCTTAACCTCGTGTGTCCACAAGGAAACTACAATAAGGGAATTTCTGCAACGTTTATGTTGATTAAAGTGAAGAAGAAAGAAGAATAAGTCTTAGTCGGAAAGAGTAGTTTTATAACGTAAGCGTTGTACACCAAATGCTTATTTCTTCCCAAAATGTTGATGCTGGTAATCGTGCTGTATACAAATGAATGCTGTTTTCTTTTGTTGCGAATGCTGATTACCAGAGCTAGGACAAATATCCTCCTGCTTGCTACGTGCGCGCGCTGCGAGTATGTATGATAGTGTAGAGAAGGCAGCTAACCTGGAACTATAAACATCACAGTCAGGATTGTAACAAAAATATAATTTAAAAAATCTGATGTGTTGCACTCACATGACTTTCTCTACTCTTGAACTAACCATTCTTACAAACTCTTATTCCTATATCTTCTTTCTTGTTAGTTGAGATAAACACTTGTACAAATTATCTTATTGCTTATTTCCTTGTAGGTGTAAGGGGAATGTTAGAATACAGTAGGCTTTGTGCGATAGTCAAATGTTTGAGATTCCGTTGTCTTTGCACACTTAACATATAAAAAAATGAACAGCGATGACCCATTTCACGAAAGTTCTAAGTTTTCCGAAACTCACACACATAACAAGGAATATCTCTGAAATGGTTCACCCTACAAGAAAATTTATTGAGACATAAATTGTGTATTTTAGCAAGATCTACATTTTTTGTATAATATAATTTGGTCTATCTCTAACGGTTTACCAGTTATGCAAAAGTCGTCCAGAGTAAATACGACTACAGGGGCTATAGCCAGAAAATTCGAGATATACTTTCATTTGTCATAAAAATATCTCAAACATATGACATTTTAATCAAAATCGTTAGTCATTTTCAAGAAAATCAAAATTTTCTAAAAATTTTCCTTGTAAAGGGTAGTTTAGCGTGAGGCTATTTTCTTCAAAATCTTTGTGTCGCATCCTTGAAAGACATTAAACTTAAATACCAACTTTGGTTTTTAACCAACTTTTCGTTTTTGAGTTATGCTGTTCATAGACTGACACACAGAATGACACACATACACGGACCTTTTTCTAAAAATGCTTTTTTTGGGTTCAGAGGGCCTCAAAACATGTATTTCCGGTGAAATCTCTACATCGAATTTTTGGGTGGAATACAATAATTCCCCTACTTACCAGTAGAGAAAGTAAAAATAGACATTACGGATGAGCCATGTGTTAGTTTCCACTTTAACTACACGCTTGACTTGGGTTTGAGTCACGTTTCTTGTATATGCTGTTCGCCGCCAGGGGCGTGGCGTTCAATGCGAGCTTTCCTAGCTATAATACTGGCTTGTCCGAAGAAAGCCAGTGTCATGGTCCTACCTGAACGGACTACTTGACAGGTAAGTTCTCTTTCTTGGCACTGCACACTGTTACTTTCATTAAAATTATCTGGGCTTTTCTTACTTCTCTGCGGACGTGCTCGTTTGTGTTGGGATTTAATAGTTTCTTTCTCTAAGCTACCGAGTTTTTCAAGGTTTAATATTTGCGTATTCTCAGTTGGGGGTTGGAGGAGGTTTAGTGTCCCGGTTGAATTGGACACCGGAGCATTTCCATTTGTAATGGTGTCGTGAGAAACCAATGCCCGCTTGGTAATCATTTGTGTTTGTTCAGATTAATATTATTAATAACCACCACAGTTTCACATCATTGTGGCTTCATATATGTGACCATATATTGTTTTCGCTTGAATGAAGCTGCTTAAAGTTATCCCCATGTAATCATTATAGGAGGACACCCTCTCTCCTTGTGCCAGGTTTGCCCAATACCCTTTACCCGCATAATCCGAGCTCCTACCTCGTATTGGCTTCCTCATCTTGATGTGGTACGTAACTAAGACACTACGAGCAAAAGGCAGTGATTTAGATTATATATATATATATATATATATATATATATATATATATATATATATATCTGTGTATGTGTGTGTGTGTGTGTGTGTGTGTGTGTGTGTGTGTGTGTGTGTGTGTGTGTGTGTGTGTGTGTGTGTGTGTGTGTTGCCAGAAGTATAAACATTTATGTGTTATACTAGCTTCTCATTCGTGTGATTGCCAAATAATTAAGATACTTCTTAATGAAGCTTTTAAACTCAGGATGGTGTAGCTTGTAAAATGGTATATTGCTGCACATCATCAGTTTACACAGTTCTTCAAAGAACTCCCAAGCTCCGACTGTAGTGGTGAAATTTCTGACTGCACAGAAGTCGGAGAGATACTAACTTGATACCCCTACGGTCCTATAAATACAAAATCGAAGTCGACCATAAACCATTGCGCAACCTTCCTTCATTCACCACGTCTAAAAATACCTCTGTACGCTGATTCGCCAATCAGTGGATATTTCTCCTAGCTCTGCTGGTCAGTCATTACATTTTAAATAAATGGCATAAATAAATTAATAGTTGATGGTATAAACCGGAATGAACAACTAAATGTTTACATAAATGATGTAAGATATTAAGGATATATGCAAATTTGAAAGGGATAGAAAAAGTCGTGAGCTGTAATGATAAGCGGCAGTTGTGCCGGTTGGTGCTGAACGTTGTCATTTGTCGTCTGTCTCAGGCTAACTAGTCTCCTGGGTGTAGTTACCACAGCGATTTTGAAATAATGAAAGTTTCATTAGCCTTTACCACTACAATGTTTATTTTCCGCAGTCAGGTGTCAAATACGCCGTACAATAAAGTGTTCGTGTTATTTTCGCGGATAAATTGCAATGTGCAATGCAATGTGTAACTTTTTGGGTTGGTGTGTAAAGTAAAGTACGACAGATGTAGTCGAGATAAACACTTTTATCTCCGTAAACAGTAACTTTGTACACTCGTTGCAACAACAAGAAAGTCTTTTCCGATTCTCCAACAGCACGGCTCCGAACTCGTAACACAAAGAACTAACTCTTCTCCGTCGGCACAACTCTCCACATCGTCTGTCCGTCTCCGTCGGCACAACTACTCAGCCTTCACATACGTCTGACTGACTCTTCTCACACTTTACCGCTATTTATATCTCCCCGGCACTATTCTGGAAGCTTCAGGAACGTTCACTTATTGCGGCGAGATACAAAGTAAGAAGACTCCAGAAGAATCTATCCTTTTCTCTCTTTCGGCAAGCGCCCCAACAATGCGGCCATTCTCTGTCTCTTTCCTTCGGCTCCTTTGCGGTAGTGCCGACAATAATGCGATGGGTGACACTGCGGTTGTCGGCAATTAGATGCGGCGGCGCGCGGTGACAGTATTGTCGACATAGAACACGAGGAAAGGTCAACAAAATTAACTTATTTACAAGTAACTGTCCCATCTCTATGTAGTACTATACTACAACAGGCTCGGAATGCGGTGGGTGTCAGAGACCATTTCATTGAAATGCAGAACCTGATTAGCAGGAAAAAATTAAACCAAGATACTGTCACCGCGCCCGCCGCATCTAATTGCCGACAACAGCAGTGTCACCCATCGCATTATTGACGGCACTACCGCAAAGGAGCCGAAGGAAAGAGACAGAGAATGGCTGCATTGTTGGGGCACTTGCTGAAAGAGAGAAAAGGATAGAGACTTCTGGAATCTTCTACTTTGTATTTCACCGCAATAACTGAACTTTCCAGAATAGTGCCTGGGAGATATAAATAGCGGAAAAGTGCGACAGACAGTGGACAGACGTATGTGAAGCGTTGAGTAGTCGTGCCGACGGAAAGGACAGACGTGTGCGAAGCGTTGAGGAGTCGTGCCGACGGAGAAGAGACAGTTTTGTGACGAATTTGGAGCCGTGCTGTTGGTGAATGGGAAAAGACTTTCTTGCTGTTGCAACGAGTGTAAAAAGTTACTGTTTACGGAAATAAAAGTGTTTCTTTATCTCGACTCCATCTGTCTTCTTTACTTTACGCCCACCAAAAAGTCACACTGGTGTCAGAAGCGGGATTAGACGATGGAGGCTACATTGGTGAGCTTTTTACAAGAGCTGAAAGCAGAGATGAAGACGGCAAATAACAACCTTGCTGCCAAGCTGAAAGAGATGAAGACGGAGCTATTGGCGAAGATTGACGGGGGACTCGTCGTCGTGACGGAAGGCGCGAAAGTACTCGGCGAACTGGTTGATGTGAGGGAAGACGTGAAACAACTCGGCGAACTGACTGGCGTGACGGAAGACGTGGAAGAACTCGGCGAAAAGGTGGAAGACCCGTGCCAGCATGTGGACGTCGTGGAGGACGACGAGGAACGTCTTGGCGCCCTGGTAGTAAGAGTTGACGAGAGTGTCAAAGTACTGGACGCCAGGGGCAGACGGAATAGCGCGGACCCGGGGAGGGAGCACCTAGTGGCCGAGGCGACAGTTCCGCCCGTTTCAGATAACGAAAGAGTACGTCTCGGGGAAGACAAAGGGGCAGTTCAGGGACGTCGTCGGGGATCCCCTGGAGGAGTGTGTCGGGTACGTAACCAACCAGGATATGAAGTGGAGGACGATCAGCAGGGAAGCGCACAAGCAAACGAGCAACACGCGAGAACCGACTAGGCAGGATATAGGAGAGGCCGTGCCGAGCACGAGTGAACACGAGAGCAGCGGTGTTTACGGAAATAAAAGTGTTTCTTTATCTCGACTCCATCTGTCTTCTTTACTTTACGCCCACCAAAAAGTCACAATACCCTATGTTACGAGCGAGGTTACTCCACGGTCGCAAGGCTTACATTCGGGAGATCGTGGGTTCAATTCCCTTGGCCGACCTTTCTGATCCTGGGATTTTTGGGGGTTTTCCTGCGTCGCTATGAGAATGCGGAGAATAATAGCTACATACCCGAATTTCCTACCCTTCCATTTCACCCCATTAATCATTTCAGTCATTCTTCATCCGTTGGATCTTTCAGGGTCGTGTCAGTAAAGGCGTAATACCTCTAGGTGGACACAAAAGACACCATGGAATCGTCAAACTACATCTGAGGGATCTCTGCCAATGTCTGTGCCCCTGTGGATCTAACTGCCCGGTGTCTCCTCTCACCTCAGCTTTCCTCCCGGGAGTGCCCCCTTGGGGGCATACATAGGTACTATTTCAGTGCCGAACCCTCTCCGTAACACTTCTGTTCCTATTACTCTATGTTGGCCCTGAAACCACGGTTAAAATAAGTATATGTATTGTCAAAACCTCAGTAAAACAGCTGTGATCTTAGGGTCATAAACGTGAATTTTGATTGAATTTCAGAAGAAACTAGCTGAAATACACAACATAGTCCGCGGCTTGACTATTTCCCTATTTGTCTTCTGTTTCTTTACAGAAATTTAAAAAATACATTTCTTAAGACATAACAAAGAATTGATTAAAACTCTTATAGTACTATAAAGGGCAAAAACTAAACAAAAATAATTAAACCCTTCCGTAAACACTTCGTAAAAGAAAATTGAGTAGAGTAAATCATATGAATGTAATACGTTGCAGAGTAAAATGAGTAGCATAAAAATCATCCCCTTAAAAATACTTAGATGTGCCAATTTTTGTTATGATCAGTCAACAGGTGTTGGAGTTTAGCAACTTCACAATACCAATGTCCATTTCTATGCATACGAGGGTCGGCTGATAAGTCACAACTCCAGAGATCATTGAAAAAATTCTTCGTTTAGTACTGGAGGACTGCGGATTAAAGTTGTTTGAGATAGCAGGGGCTGTAAACATATAAAAAGATCGTGCAGGTAATATTTTAAGTAATGTTTTGGGCTTTGACAAGGTCTGTGCACGATGGGTGCTACGTTTGTTGACACTTGATCAACAGTTTCAAAGAAAAACTGTTTCTCTTAAGAATTTAGAGCTCTATCGTAAAAATTCCAGTTAATTTTCAAGATGGCTTATTACCACGGATGAAACAGAAAGTAAATCACAGCCAAAACAGTGGATTGCGCCAGGGGAAACAACTCCAAAAAAAGCAAAGTCAATTTTGTCAGCTAACAAGGTTATGGCGAGTTTTTTCATGGATGCACAGGGAATTATTTTTATTGATTACTTGGAAAAAGTAAAAGTATCACTGGCGACTATCACGCAAGCTTACTGCAACGCTTGAGTGATGAGGTGAAAAGAAAAAGTCCTCATTACCAAAGAAAAAAAATCATGTTTCTTCACGACAATGCTCCGGCCACTCGCTCAGTCATTGCAATGGAAAAAATGTGCGAATTAAAGTACGAATTGCTTGTACGTCCACCCTATACACCAGATTCACCAGTGACTACCACCTGCTTCCGAACCTCAAAAGGTTTCTTGGAGGACGAAGATTTCACAGAAACGAGGAGGTCATTGATGCGGTAAACAGCTATTTTGGGGAATATGATAAATCGCACTGCAGAGATGGTTTAATTAAATTAGAACACCTATATGACAAATGTGTTAGCCTTTCCAGAGATTATATTGAGAAATAAAGAAAAACACTTTAAATTTTATGTTTATTTTGAGGCCTGGGACTTATCAGCCGACCTAGGTTTATATAAAGTGACATTAAAACTACGGGACTGTAATTTTTTCACAATATGTAGAATGTCGAAAGAGGATGAGGAAGCTGCCTAGCTTATTCTCTTTGACTGCCCATTACCGGCAAGAAAGACTTCCTCTTTCGACTAACAAGACCTCAGAAACAATGGTGATATTGGAACCAAAACAACTTGCTCAGGGAATCTATCAATGAAAGCATCCTTTCCAATTGGGTTGCACAGTTAGCCTTCTAGCCTGATCTGCGGGAGGTCAACAAATCTGCAGCTTAAAGCCTCCGTTATCTAATCTATCGAACTGTCCCCATATCTGCACATTTTGCAGAATTTAACCATACAATTATTTGCAAAAGCTGTTGTAATAGGTATTTATCTTGATGTTTTGGGGTCAATAATGTAATTAAATGTCTTTTAGCATATTGAAAAGTTTGATAGTTTGATATGTGACCATTACACTCACACCTTAAACACAACAAGGGTAATATGTAAGCTCGTAACAGCTCGTTTAGCTAAATATAAATATCTGTCCTATTTATACTAACGGAGTGATTTCACTTAGGACGGCTATCATTAAAAGTGACATCGCAGCGACGAATCAGAATTTACAAACGGACATTGTCCGATTATATTACTACATAATTGAACAACAGCCTGCAGAATCCAGGGTGGAATTAGCATCAATCAAACTAAACAGGTACTGTTAAAACTTAAGTAGTCTCCTTAAAATCTACTCCCAAATAACAACTATAAAATTGGAAAACAACCCTAGTTCTTCACTCAAGTTTCATAACAAAGATATTGAAGAAATTCAGAGAGAAAAATAACGAAAAGTAAAACTGCACCTCAGTACTTCAGATGTCATCGTTCAATCACCCCTTGCTCGAATCAGGGCGTAACCACAGACTGTTCACACCCCGGCAACTTTGACCTACCTGATGCAGATCTAGAAAAAAGTGAGGTTAGCTAGAAACCCCGTAGTTCACGAACATGCCCATAAAAATGATACGCATACAGCTGAAAGAGGACTGACACTACAACTACCATATACGGGTCCCTGAGATCAAACCCGGGCTGCCTTGGTCTAACCTTCGGCCACGGCGCCGCTAAACTAATTATTCATTTAGTAAAGACAGTTTTATATGTATAGTGGAGTCATACCTAAACTTATAGTTTTAATAAGTCCATTACGTCACTAGTTTCCAGCCAAGCTTTGGAAGAAAAATAGTAATATTGTCCCTTGGATTTTGTAACAGCTATTTTATTGTTATACGATTGCAGAAAACTATTGTTAACAAGTTTTCTGCCCTTTAATAGCGGTGCTATACAAGAAATAAGGCCCATAAATGTGCTTTGCCTTTTTCTGATATCTCTTGTTATGTAAATGTAGTGTGTGGAAGAAACAAGCAAGAAAGGTTTCTTCCCATCTTATATTCCGTCTGACATCTCCACAACATCAAAAAACGCAGAGGAAAAAGAAAAGAGCAAGAAGCAAATTTGGCCTATTTCAAGTAACTACCTTGTGCATTTCTGTTCGTGAAAGAAGTCGTAAAATCGTCAATAAAACCACGGCTCCAGCAGTAATCGTATACATTCGTGTGACAGCTTCTGCACCATGCAAGAACTCCACTCATGTACCGCAAGACACCAGAAAATAGATTCAGTGTGAACCTTTCCTCTGCCACGTACACGATAGCTAGAGAGGGCATTGTACTCCATTCAAAAATTCGATACCGAGATTTCACTGGAAATACACGTTTGGAGGTTCCAGAAACAATAGTCACAGAAGCACTAATAGGGATGGCTCAGGCGGCAAGTCTGTGGCCCGCAGTCGGGGGGTCGCGTGTTCGATCCCAGTGGCCGAACTTTCTGCCCACGGGTTTTTTCGGAGGTTCCTCGGGTTTCCAGGCGAATGGTAGGAAGAATGCCCATATCTTCCAAATTTCTTGTCCCCCCATTTCGTTACATTAATAATTTCATTCCACTTTCTATTCCGTTAGGTTTCTTTCAGGGTTGGAAGCGTCGGTGAGCGTGGCAGCAGTAGCACAGAAGGGGGAAAGAATGCGTTCTGGAACTCTCGTCCTCCGTATTGGAAGACGAGTCTACTGTTTCCGGGTCCTCATGGGATGGTACAGGCCTGAGTACGAGCCCGAAAGGGTGGGAGAGGAATCGGGCTGAGCCAGCCTTCGCCGGGATGATTCTAACTGGGAAAATGTAGGGACCCTGACCTCTGCTCTGTCGTGGCAACGTTTCGGACGCCCTTAGGATCCATTCGTCTCATTCACCTCCCGGGATTGCCCCGTCAGGGACATAGGCACAAAGGATGAACTTTCCGTCCAAGTGCCAAGCCCCTCCTCCACAAGTTGTCATAGAGTCAACATGTCCATTGCCTTAGCTACTCTGACTTATATCAAATTGCCTCTTCTCCAAACACTTCTTTCGTGCTAGTGAAATCTTATTCCCTGAGAAAACTGCAACTTGTGCCTCTTAAATTATGTCCTTATTTTAACATACGTTAGTTAGTTTTTGCAAGTATTCATTATCATTTCCTTATAAAATGATCAATCTTAGCAGTCAGTAATTCCGCTATCAAGTCTATACGAGAAACTCAGGCCTTTCATCGCTCCGCATGCAGAGGCTTTTGTTTAGTGATGAAATGATCACTCAGACACTGTTTTAGGAATTCTTTGCAAAAGGAATTTTTATTCTGTTAGGATTTTCTCTTATACTAGGTGGTCCAACTTGTCCATCTTTGGTATAGGTTGATATCTCTTCGTATGTCACAACAGTTGCAGAACGCAACAACGCAACTCCTATGAAGCGGATGCCAGTAGCGTGTTTATAAGCGAAGACGAGTGATGAGAGGTAGTTCCCAGACTTCAATTAGCACGTGTAATCCATGATAATAGAGAATAACAGCATAACAAAGGAAAAGATCATAGATGTTTTGCACTTTACTTACAGGATCTTTATTTTCCAGGGAATAAACTTACTGCTACACATATACTGCTACTGTCCAACACAGACATGGGAAAGAGGGGTGATAGGAATGCAATAGAGTATTTATTCTCTCCATTTAACAAATGTTCGCCACGTCTTTTTCCGATTGCTTGTTTACGTATCCACACAGCTTTACTAACAAGGCAAGTTTCCGCAACTGCGGAAGCGAATAGATGTGATTATTATGTGATTACGCTATGTACATTTCCTTTGAGCATAGCAAACACAAACATTAATTACTTTCTCTACTACGTATAGGAAGTAGGGGAAGTAGTGCATTCGAGCCAAAATTCCGATCGAGATTTCGCCGGAAATATGTTTTGAGACCCCCTGGATCAAAAAGGATTTTGAGAGAAAGGTCCGTGTGTGTGTTTGTGTGTGTACATTTCTGTGAGCCTGTGAACAGTATAAGTTAAAAACCAAAAGTCAGTTAAAAGCCAAAGTTGGTATGTAGGTATAATATATTTCAACGATGCGGCACGAAGATTTTGAAGAAAATTCTCTACTCTAAACTACCATTTACATGAAAAATTTCTCGAAAATTTTAATTTTCTCAAAAATGACTAACCATTTTGATTTCAGTTCCATGTGTTTAAGGTATTTATATGGAAAATAAACTGTACAATTTTTATTGAACAGCCACCTTTTAATTTTCTTTATATTTACCTCCAAATTCTTAATGTCTATTAGGGAAAACGTTGCAAATGTTGCTTGAAATAATCAGCATTTATTGAGTTAAACGATTCTGTGTTGTAAGAGAATCACAATACAGTTTCTGCTTTTGAATGAAAGTTTTTGTCCTAATATGTATTCAATAAATCACCTTTCTTTGGTGGCTTTATAATTTAGTTACATTTCTGTGCATGTGCAGTTTCTGAAATTTGTAGAATTCTTTTACCAGTTTGCCATAAACCAATAATTTGGGCACGTACAGCTTCTGATATGTATTATTATTATTATTATTATTATTATTATTATTATTATTATTATTATTATTATTATTATTATTATTATTATTATTATTATTATTATTATTATTATTATTATTATTATTATTATTATTATTATTATTATTACTATTTATATTACTATTATTATTACTATTATTATTACTATTATTATTACTATTATTATTATTATTATTATTATTATTATTATTATTATTACTATTATTATTACTATTATTATTATTATTATTATTATTGTTGTTGTTGTTATTAGCTTAGTAGCCTGGGTTCTATTTTACATCCCAGGCTGTATTTGCCTTTATTGAGTATTTTAACTTGTTTACATATTTATCGTTTGTTACAAGATTGTACACAATTACTGTCTTAATTCTACTGTTTTAGTTTTAAAATTAGCTTCTGATCTATACGGCATGCTGTGAATCAAGCAGCTGAGCTTAATAGTAACGATTTATTGAACGACCAGAAAAAAAATATTTCCTTTCTGACTGGCGAGTCATTAGGTATAACTATCATGTAGCATAAATAGTTCTATCATTGGAAAGGTGTAAAGAAAGGGTAAAGATTTATGGAACAACAAAAAACAACAATACTTTCCTTTTAGGCCGACGTGTCATTGGTTATAACTATGTCCAGCTAGTAGAATGAATAGTGCTGTCACTGGAGAGGGGTAAAGAGAGGAAAAGAAGGAGAAGCTAAAAAGGCATGTTTAAACAATCATCCTTGCATTCTACTAAATTCGTTTTTTGTACGTACAAGGAAATATGTAATAAAACAGTTTACGCATATTATACTACTGATTGCAAGAAATTGAAGAAAACGCTTGTTTGTTACAGGATGGGTAGCGAAAGTCATGTGATGGGGTTGTTTCCCGCACACTGTAGTGTGTTCACAATACACTCCTGCATTGCGGTATCCGATACTAAGCAAAAAGCAAGATCAGATCACATGTTGCTGTCTCTCTCTCTCACTCTTCTTCCCATGGCAGCCTAAGGGCAATAAAAGCTGATACGACTCTGGGACTATAGGGGAAGGCTTATCGTCTCTAGGCACGTTCTAGAGTTGTACCGAACAAACTCTAGCCAACCATAACCCGCACACTCTCTCCACGGCAATTTAAAACTAGGTTTGGGAAGTCTTCCCTAGAGTGGCGGGCGGGCAAGAAAAACTTCTGGACAGGAATAGAACTTCTGTGTGAGCATCAGCCCGGAATAATCCCGAAGTAGACTTCCGTGTTTCGGATGGTAAAAGAGGCTTGCTGTAATCCCACCACTAAGATTTATTTCAGGCCTTAGTATGTAGCATTGCGAGCGTTGCCTCGCCTGTATTGGGAATGGTTAGCACCTCCTCTGTAATATAGTGCTGAGGCGACACTCGAGTAATTACTCCACAATATACAGCCCGCCAACTGAGCCTTCCGTAACAGTAAATAAACACGGAAAATATCTTAAGATAACGTGCGCCACTGTATTTTCATGGTCTGGGAAATTGCGGCTTTGGTAGATACAAGATTTACGGCGCTTCTAATCTGTGCTGCACACTCCATGCTGTGACACCGAGTCCTTTACCAGAAGTTAAGTAGCCCCCCCCCCTCTCCCCCTACCTTTGAAATAAAACCCATTCCAGATACAACTCAAACAACAGCAGCTATATTATGCGACAAATTAGATCATTGGACTTTGATATTCCAACGTTAAGAGAAGAGGACAACCACAGACATTTCATATATAAATTAATTGTTCTTCCACACAATAGCCGCGTGTAGGACAAGGATGGAAAGAGTAGAACGAGACCGAACAATTCAATGACGTACTCGGAATTTCAATCACGAATCTTGTGGTCTCGTCCGGCTGCTCTAATACTGAGCTACCATGGCAACGTACCGACACGACATTAAATTCTGCAACTCACATTTGGTTATCTCTTGTAGCTATAGTCTGATATTATACTCTGAAGTTTATTTATTATGAACATAACAGGTATAAGCTCAATTACCTTCTTCATTATAAATATATAATCATTTCCAAATCTAACTTATAAACATGAAACTAACACATATATATGTGAGCAGACAACAAGCAAACAAATTAACGGTATTATAAATGGATTTTCGGAGGCCGTCAGCACCAAAATCCAGGAAAGATAGAGTCGGAATAATATAATAAAGGAAACTATGCAAGTTTGCAAAAACATTTTGGAAATTGTAGAAGAAAGACGCCTAAAATTGTATGGACACGTACTAAGTATGTCAGAGGACCAAATACTCAATAAAATTCTAAATTGGAAAGTAGAAGGAAAAAGAAGAAGAGGAAAACCTAGGGAATGCTGGATGGATAGGGTGAAAAGAAGTATGGAGATAGGAGGGTTAAAGGCGGAAGATGCCATGGACAGAGACTTAAGGGGGAAGAAGATCGTTTTGGGATGAAGAAAAATCATTGTATTGTGGAATATTTCTTAATAAAAATAATCAAAGTTATAAAGGACAAAAGAAAAAGAGGAAAGAAGCAACAATGAAAGAGATTGTATTATACAATCAATTCTAATTTTAAAATATTTATATAAATCAATGTAAATGTAAATTATTTACTTTGGGATTTTTGAACCAACTTTGTCATATTGCATGTATCTATATCAAAATAGTAAAGACTGTTATATACATATAAAGTTCTGTTTAGCGATAAATGTATTGTATGTATTGCTTAAGATATGTAAGGAAACGCACGACGCTCTCTAAGCAGTTCCAGTCCGCATCTGGAACTGTTTTGGACACCCGCGCGTCTCTATTGTCTGTCTACCTGCACTCTGATGCCTCCTTCACTTCATCTCTTCTTCTTGGGTTGTGGTAGATCTCCCCTAGATTGCAGTGAATGAGAAATTCTACTACTTTGCCTACCTTATACTCTAATGACAACTATGGACGTGAGAAAACGTTAAGCTGGTATCCCACGATCCAACGTTTGAGACAAAAGAATTGTGTAGAGCAAAAGTGCATCGTGAGGCATCAAGCGTTGGATACAATTTTGTCGCATACAATTTAAAGCTTACTTTTTGTATCCAACCTGTTGGTTTCCAACGCAATTGAGTTGTTTCTAATTTTTTCATCCAACAATATGAAAGCCATACAGCGTCAGTAGTTCACCAATGTGGTCGATTGCGCATGCTGTTAATTATGTAGGAGCTTGAGAAATAAATATTCGTCATTCATAAAAATTCGCAATAGTTTTCCGGATCCTCTAATCTTAATTTGTTTTGTGGTAGACCCAATTTACCTCGACCTGTGCCCTGTTCTCTTCTTTGTAACCATGGCAACGTATTTTACTCCCACTACATCCTTTATCCCCACCAAAAGTGTGGAAATATACTCCAAACTTATACTTAGTATAACAGCCGCTATATTAATATTTGCGTCCACCATGTCTGTTTCTTAACCTTGTTCAATTGTTCATTTTTGGACCAAAATGTACCAAAATGTGACAGACACTCTTTAGTGTTGAATTTCATTGAATACAAACAAATTTGGTTAAAAATGTTGGACTGTGAGAGACCGACTTTAGTTTCTCAAAAGTTATAACCGTTATAGTTTCCCTTAATGATTATATAACAATTGCTTAAAAACGTCTTAGTTTCTAGGTACATGTTGTGGCCATCAATAAATGCTATCTGTTGCAAAAACGATTACTCTACAACATATTTCACTACATTGGCACACCATAACCTCAAAATAGATTGTGAGCATTATGTACAAATATTTCGTATTAACACTTAAAGGAAATACAATTCTGACTGAAAGAAAAGCTGGAACGGAATCCAAAGTCACCACAGATCAACCAACTCTTAAAATAAATGGTAAGTAATGTAGTTTGCAGTTATTTGGATAACAGGAGTATTGTTTCAAATTGTATTATACCCTAAAACAAAATTTTGCAAGAGAAGCAACAACTGGATACTCCCAGCCTAGGAATGTTTTCACCAATGAAGTTGTGACGAGGCTTGCTTTTAGAGACATTAAAAAGTGTAATAAATTTGAAATTTTGTTCTTCTAATTTAAGGTAAATGTTTTGGTTTTAAATATGCTTTGGTCCAGTAATTGGCAAAATATACAAATAAAAACTATTAATAAGGGAAATATATAATTAACCACTAATTATAATTCCCTGTGACTTCCTTTAATGAAGTGTTTTAGAAACTCAAACTGGGTCGGTTGTTTTAATTCCACAATATTGTAACTTTTGTTGGTGGGTGTGAAGTAAATACGACAGATGTAGTCGAGATAAAGAAACACTTTTATTTCCGTAAACAGTAACTTTGTACACTCGTTGCAACAGCAAGAAAGTCTTTTTCGATTCTCCAACAGCACGGCTCCGAACTCGTAACACAAAGAACTGTTCCTTCTCCCTGGTGTGACTCCTAGACGCTTCGCATACGTCTTTTCTTTCCGTTCCGCCGGTCTTGACGGTCCCTCGTCCAGTTGCCCTTCTTCCTGGTGTGTTGACGGGCCATCCTGCGCACTTGGAAACGGCTCACTAGGTACCATGTCCGCCGACCTCTCTGGCGCACCTTCGCAGCCACCTTGCTTCCGATGGGTCCGGCAACAAACCCCACCACATCCGCGTGAGTCGCGTCCACCGCTGCACTCGTGTTCACTCGTGCTCGGCACGGTCTCTCCTGTATCCTGCCGTCCAAGACGATGTCCACCATTCTTCCGTTCACGGCACTATGTGTCAGGTGATTGGATGGCTCTGACGGTCCCCCCATGTTACACGCCAAGTCGGTTCTCGCGTGTTGCTCGTTTGCTTGTGCGCTTCCCTGCTGATCGTCTTCCACGTCATATCCTGTTTGGTTACGTACCCGACACACTCCTCCAGAGGATCCTCGATGACGTCCCTGAACTGCCCCTTTGTCTTCCCCGAGACGTACACTTTCGTTATCTGAAACGGGCGCAACTGTCGCCTCGGCCACTAGGTGCTCCCTCCCCGGGTCTGTGCTATTCCGTCTGCCCCTGGCATCCAGTACTTTGACGCTCTCGTCAACTCTTACTACTAGGGCGCCAAGACGTTCCCCGTCGTCCTCCACGACGTCCACATGCTGGCAGAGGTCTTCCACCTTTTCGCCGAGTTCTTCCACGCCTTCCGTCACGCCAATCAGTTCGCCGAGTTGTTCCACGTCTTCCGTCATGCCAATCAGTTCGCCGAGTGGTTCCACGTCTTCCGTCACGCCAATCAGTTCGCCGAGTTGTTCCACGTCTTCCATCACGCCAATCAGTTCGCCGAGTTGTTTCACGTCTTCCCTCACATCATCTGAAACGGGCGCAACTGTCGCCTCGGCCACTAGGTGCTCCCTCCCCGGCTCCGCGCTATTCCGTCTGCCCCTGGCATCCAGTACTTTGACGCTCTTGTCAACTCTTACTACCAGGGCGCCAAGACGTTCCCCGTCGTCCTCCACGACGTCCACGTGCTGGCAGAGGTCTACCACCTTTTCGCCGAGTTCTTCCACGTCTTCCGTCACGCCAATCAGTTCGCCATCAATTTTCGCCGATAGCTCCGTCTTCATCTCTTTCAGCTCGGCAGCGAGGTTGTTGTTTGACGTTTCCATTTTGGCAGCGAGGTTGTCGTTTGCCGTCTTCATCTCTTTCAGCTCGGCAACGAGGTTGTCGTTTCTCGTTTTCATTTTGGCAGCGAGGTTGTCGTTTGACGTTTCCATTTTGGCAGCGAAGTTGTCGTTTGCCGTCTTCATCTCTTTCAGCTCGGCAGCGAGGTTGTTGGTTGCCGTCTTCATCTTGGACATTTCTGTCTTCATTTCGGCGAATAATTCTTTCATCATTGCCATCATCCTGGTTTCCGAATCTCCCTCCATCTTGGTTCTAACGTTGCAACTTCTAACGACGATGTAACGAAACTAGAAGCAATTCGACGGATCCCACTTCTGACACCAGTGTGACTTTTTGGTGTGTGTGTAAAGTAAATACGACAGATGTAGTCGAGATAAAGAAACACTTTTATTTCCGTAAACAGTAACTTTGTACACTCGTTGCAACAGCAAGAAAGTCTTTTTCGATTCTCCAACAGCACGGCTCCGAACTCGTAACACAAAGAACTGTTCCTTCTCCCTGGTGTGACTCCTCGACGCTTCGCATACGTCTCTTCTTTCCGTCGGCACGACTACTCAACCTTCACATACGTCTGACTGACTCCTGTCGCACTTTACCGCTATTTATATCTCCCAGGCACTATTCTGGAAAGTTCAGTTATTCGGTGGAATACAAAGAGGAAGATTCCAGAAGCTTCCTTTTCTCTCTTTCGGCAAGCGCCCCAACAATGCGGCCATTCTCTGTCTCTTTCCTTCGGCTCCTTTGCGGTAGTGCCGACAATAATGCGATGGGTGACACTGCGGTTGTCGGCAATTAGATGCGGCGGGCGCGGTGACAATATGTTTATATTCTGCAATTACAGCATCCACCAATGTTTGTCTTTCTTCGCGATGAAATTTGACGATTTCTCTAGTTTCTTCTTTTGTGCCACTTCCCTAGTGCACTGTGGCCCGTAGAATGCGTCCGATGCTGAAAAACAGTAATTTTACGACGTTACCAAACGTTATATCACAAACTAAGGTCTAAATTTGAACTGAGACTCATAATCTTAGATAAGATTTATACAGTGCGATTCTAGACTGTTCATGTTTTCACCTTAGATTAAACCTGGTCCTAAGTTATATTTGTGTAATCGGGAATTAAGGAATTAAAATAATATTGTTTTCTCAATGTTCGGGAAATTTCAGTAATACATATTATTAAGTTGAAAGAACTGTGGAAATAAGCATTACAGTCATTTAGATATGTAGAGATTTTTTTATTATTTCCCGATCCATTGGAATTCTTTTTTGTAATGTTCCATTTATATGCCACCTTTAACATCAAAGATGATATTGACGGCTTTTAACCACTTGGGGCAATTGTTGTACAGCAATGGTGTTCACTCGCTCAACGATGTTTTTAAACTTTGGGTTTATATTGTTTTGGATTAATTTTTACGTTAAATTTACATTCACACCTCCATTCATACTTCCAGACAGAGATAGTCCTAATTAAAGAAAAATTCCCACCACTCAGCCGGGAATCGAACTCCGGACCCCTTGCTTAGAGGGCAGTTACTATACCAACTGAAATATGGGATCAGTCAATATTTTGTCAAGAGCTTAACATCACATATCTTTTGTTTCTATTCAAAGAAGGTCAAAATTATTCATAGAGAATTCTTACTTAGTGGGGGGAAGGTTTAAAATGTGACCTTTGGAAGGTACGTAGACCTCTATTATTATTTAATCAAGAATTTTGCATGTTTGTTTAATTCTAGGACCAAAAATCCCTCTAGAGAATAGCTGGAGTCTTTGGTAGGTCGCAACAACGTGACTTCTTAACGACTCCTGGCATTTGAGGATTCAGAAGACGTCTTAAGCCTCATCCTTCTCTGCTCCCTTCACGCACAAAGCCGGGGAAAACTCTCGGAGGATCCCGACAGCCCCAAGTCCAATCCATCACCGCGTATTATCTCGTCAACAGTGATGAAGAAACACGAGTCGTGCTGCGGAGTAATGATTCGGACCGACGCAGATGATGAATTTTATTCAAGACCTTGCTAATGCTCAACGTGGAGGAGATGCGACCTGAATAAATGTTATAAGAAACGTGCTGTTAGCTTTGTGACTTTTCATCAGCACCGCATTCATCATCGTGTATTTAAATAGATTTACTTTACACAGGTTCTTTCAAAGTCTCGCACTACCAAATAAAGCTTCTACCTGACTAAAACTAAAACTCAACGGCGAGTATTTCATACGTACAGGCTTTCAACTATCATATACGAATTATCATTAGTCTTTTGTTTTGTACAAATGCTCACTAGTTTATTCTTTTGTTTAGTAAGTATCGCCAATTGTATCCCATAAATCCCTGAAAAACAATTTATTACGCCTTACAATCGATTAAAACTCAAAATAGCATTACGCTTCAATCTGACAACACTGTTTTTAACAATTTTTCTTTTAATAATTGATATATTTTCACAGAGGAAAGTTATATGTTAATTTTAAAAATCTGATGTGTTGCACTCACATGATTTTCTATGGGAATACATTATTTGAGTAATAGTCAAATCTTTTGAAGCTTTCAAATTCCGTTCTCTTTGCACCATTAACATATAAAAATGAATAACGATGTTCCATTGGACGAAAGATATATCTCCGAAATGGTTCACTCTACAAACAAGGTATTTGGACATAAATTGTGCTTTAGCAAGATCTATATTTTTGTTTAGTAAGATTTGGTCATCTCTTACGGTTTACCAGTTATGCAAAAGTCATCCAGAGTAAACAGGACTACATGGGCTATAGCCAGGAAATACAAAATATACCTAAATTTCATTTGTCATAGAAATATCTTAATCATATGTCATTTTAATCAAAATCATTAGAGCCATTTTCAAGAAAATCAAAATTTTCGAAAAATTTTCCATGTAAAGGGTACTTTAGGGGGGAGGAATTTTATACAAAATCTTGATGACACATCCTTGAAAAACTTTAAACTTAAATACCAACTTTAGTTTTTAACCTACTATTCGTTTTTGGGTTATGCTGTCCACAGACTGGCACACAGGCGCGCGCGCGCACACACACACACGCGCACACACACACGCGCGCGCGCGCACGCACACACATACACACACACAATCTTTTTCTAAATTTTTTTCAGGGGGCCGCAAAACTTCCCCTGAAATCTCGACATCGAGTTTTTGGGTGTAATAGAATACTTCCTCTACTTTACTAGAAGTAGTAGAGAAAGTAAAAATAAAGATATTTATTGGAGATAATAGACCGGTTTTCTCTTAAAACAAAAACAGAATATCGAAGTACATATGCATAATTCTTGGGTTTCGTTTTCCTTAGTTGGCAGTGCTGAGTAACTGGATCTACGCTAATCGAAATGAATATATTTTAGGTTATATGTTATAGAAATTGGAATATTCTGGTCAAATCTTTGCGATATAGTATTAAAATTAATTTTTATTTGTGAGATAGTAGAGATAAAGGTAAATGACGGTCTCACCCTGCCAAATAAATTCTCTCGCTCAGTTCGAGAATTTTTATCAGACATCTTATGAAATTATTGTGTTAGCCATGTACAGGGAACTGAAACAAGTATTAATCCGGTTTAACTGGAAGTTAATACAACTTTCTTATTTTTAGGATGGAATCTACCAAATGTCTACAAAAACAGTAAAAGATTCGAAATTTGGATTCTGTCGTGGAATCATTTCCCAACCTTTCCCAAACTGGTGATATAATTATTTTTGATCTGCTGTCATTTTTAAACGTCCTACACAGGCGCTCTACACCAATAAGTTAAGCTCGCTCACTGTAGATAGACAATATAAATATTTTTTTCCGATTTTTACGTTCGAATTTCACTCCTGTCACCGAATGAAAAGACATTGACATGCTGCCATGTTTTGTGTGTATGATTTTGATAAATTCTAATCCTACTCTCTGTTTAAAAATGCTTTTTCTCAAAACAGCACATTTTACCATTCAAAATGCTCCATGGTTTGTAATTTAATTCATATCTTTTTTTAAACGTTGTGTATATCTACAGTGTGCTAACATTTGCTGTAGTAATAAACTCGGTTCATTATTTAAACAAAAAGGGTTGTGTGAAACTGAAAAAATATTGAATTTTTTAAAATGCTGAGAACGTTTTTTCTATCCTTACCACAGCGTACAGAACGCCATCATTAGCAACTTTTCTTTGTGTATGTATAATGTGTGCATTGACAGCATTTCAGAGAAATTATTTAATATTTTATAGCCAAGGAGTTTTAAATATTACTGAATTTAATTTAATAAATTAGTAAACTAATTAAAACTGTGGATCTAATGACTTGAAATTCAGTACACATCTTAATTTTGATCACACTAATAATCTCTGAAAATATGGTGTAAAATTGGATTAAAAAAAGTATTTGCCAAACTCTCCCCTGTTTCCCTTTATATCTTCTACATCTTCCACAATTCTGTGCTCAAAATGGTCGTCATAAGCTGCTTGACAATATGACAATCGATTATGGAAAACATTTAAGAGGCGACTTAGGCAGGATTTAAGAACGTCTCCCATCGCTTCCATTATTCGAAGCTCCAAGCTGTTATGTCTCTCTGGATGTACCACTGACTTTAAATGTTTCAATGAAAGAAAAAACTCCAAAGGCGAAAGTATTACTGTATGTATGTGATATACAAGTAACTACAAGAATAAAATACAAGAATGTTAAATGAAATTTGTGAGAAAACTAAAGGATGTAATAGATTAGATCAAATAATAATAATAATAATAATAATAATAATAATAATAATAATAATAATAATAATAATAATAATAATAATAATAATAATAATAATAATAATAATAATAATAATAATAATAATAATAATAATAATAATAATAATAATAATAATAATAATAATAATAATAATAATAATAATAATAATAATAATAATAATAATAATAATAATAATAATAATAATAATAATAATAATAATAATAATAATAATAATAATAATAATAATAATAATAATAATAATAATAATAATAATAATAATAAAAACAACTGAGCTTGGTGTAAATTAAAAAAAAAACGAATTACAAGCTACAAGAAAAAGCTGACTCTCACGTGTTGAAACAATGTATAAACAGAGACTTCCAAAGTTGAAGAAAAAGTCATTCATTAAGTTATTAACAAAAGTAACTGTAGATAGCTAAACAATATCTTCGCTGTAAATCCTTGAAGCCAAGAGAAATGAAAATAACGTCTTCCTATTTGAGCAAAGTATATTAAAATGACAATCAATAAGAAGAAATATCTGGGAAATGGTTAACTGCAAAGAATGACACATTTTGTGTTTAATGAGATCTATACTTTGGTGTAGTAAATGTGCAGAATTCATCCAGAATAAACAAGATTTCAGATGCTGTTCCCAGGAAATTCAAGATATTAGTTTAGACGTAGAAGGATAACTGGTTTACGGAATGAAAACAGAGTAAACCAGTTATCCTTCTACGTCTAAACTAATATCTTGAATTTCCTGGGAACAGCATCTGAAATCGTGTTTATTCTGGATGAATTTTGCACATTTACTACACCAAAGTATAGATCTCGTTAAACACAAAATGTGTCATTCTTTGCAGTTAACCATTTCCCAGATATTTCTTGTTTTTGATTGTCATTTTAATATAGTTTGCTCAAATAGGAAGACGCTATTTTATTTCTCTTGGCTGTGCAAAGGGTACGTAATTTAAAGTGATAACATCAGTGGCTTCGGAAATATTTTATTATTGCTTTAATTTATCATATTCTTCTAATAAATGTAATGAAATGTGTAAATAATATTTATCTGTATTAACAAGAAACAGAAGAATAAGCCGTTGTGAGAACAGTAGCTAGAGAAAATCATGTGAGTCTACATAACGCTTTTTTTTTCCTTTTAATTTAAATAAAAAGCAATAAACCCTCAGGAGAATGAATTATACTACAGTTTTTAATTTAAGGGATATTCATGTAATATTTTATAATGCATCTAGGTCCACGTAGCGGTTAGCTTCCGAACCCAGAGATCCTGGGTTCAATTCCTTGCTAGAAGCTGAGAGGTTTTCTTTAGCCAGGATTGGATTCTCTAGAGTGTGGAAGTATGAAAGAGAGGGTGAATGTGTGTGAATATAAGGACAATCCAAAGATAAACGCCAACCGAAAAGAAATCAACATCATTGCTATAATCAGTTTTTCCGAAAGACAAAGCTGGCGATATAACGATGTTAAATGCATATTAAAGGCATATGCATATAGATGGCAAAAATTATATTTATGCAGAGTAGTAGTTTACAAAAGTCAATGTTTAGTAACTAGAGGGTCAAGTTAGAACAGGAGTTACTAATCTTAATTGTGTAACGTGTTGCTTACAATACTTTAAGTTAGGAGTATTTTAGTATATGTTGTACATTTAGTATATTTAACGACATTCATTTATTGCGGAAACGATATTTTTAGGGAAAGAGTAGCGTGGGCTTTGGAAAAACAAGAAAGATTCGATACATCAGCAAACATTGTTACATTCTGCTAGTTTCATATGTGGATTCAAAGTAAAAGTTAGTGAAGAAGGTGCAACTATTAATATATTTCCAGAAAAATCAATGCAAGCTTATTTATGTGGTTATACGAAATTCAAGGGCTAGTGTTTGGGTAATGAAGCAGAAGTAATGGTGCCTCCAACCATCAATTAGGGGAGTAAGTTTTTGTTTTAATGCACATTTTCAAGAAAAACTCAGATGTAGATAATTCATTAAAGTGTATTTTATATTTTGTTTAACCTATATTTTATGTGGTTTATGTTTTGCTTCAATATAAGGCCTAGCTTTTGTTTCCTAGTAACTAAGAATTAGGGCATCACTAATTTATATAGTAGCAGATAAAATAAATAACCTATGAATTTTGTTACATTTATATAAAAGAGAAACGTGGCTACTGGCATTATGGGTTGGAAAGGCTGCAGACTCTCTGAAGTCGAACAATTACTTTCGAGAGCATCGGACACAAGCCGAAAACTTCGCGTTTTCGTTACACATGTTTGGATTGCACTTGAAAGAAACCTAGGGACGACAACGCTCATAGCAGAATCATTATTTCACAGCACATAGAGAGGATATTGAAAGCTTCAATAACCAACCGCAATGGTTTACAGCTCCAGTGAGTAAAATTCTCCGCCAAGGTAAAATATTGGTCGTAGTGCGTGTTATATGTGGCACGCCGCTGTTTTTTTATATAGTGGCATGTTTAAATATTGCAATGCACTCGGTGTTAACGTACGTGCCGTTGATTTGCAGTACTAAAATAAGAGAAACGGATTGTACTATCAGGATTGGCAATTCAACATCTAAAAATGATCTAAATACATAAAGGAGGGTATGTAAACACAAAGTATTGATTTCAGGTAAATTATGACCAAATAATGTTTCACTGTAGTGTAGTTTACTGTCACAGTTGTGTTGGAAAGGAATTTCAAACTCGCAATTTTTGAAAAGTTCTTCACGTTACATGAACTTGATTTTACATCTCGAAATGTGTCGAATAATCTTCTGCAAAAGTATATACGATGTGGTGCAAAACTTTTGGCAATTTTGTTTTTACTAATATATTTTACTAAATTATTATTTATTTATGCCAAAAAACCTACTGCTGGTGTTTTTAAACACACAAGTAATGTTCAAGAGGTGAAATCAGGACTGAAAAATTAAATGTCATAGCACAGTATCTATGAATGTTAAAATGTCTTAAACATGTGATCGACTTAAAGGCGATTTGTTCATTTTATGGGCTAACAAACAGGCAGACACAAAAATGGATGCGCACACAAATAGCTTTTTTAACTGTTTCTATAGCACAGTAGTCTTACAACTGAATTTTGTATACAGTCGTAGTATAGAATATTTAGCTTGAATGCAATCCTCTCATTGGTTAAGACAGGTGGAATAAAAAGGCACAAATATCAAGTGGAAAAATAAACATAGATTGGACTAGATACTGTGTATACCCCTAAGTCGAGGGTCCACGACAGAATGCATCTTAATCACTAGAACTGTAATGATGTTCGATTCAGAATTGAGGTTGTAAAGCTAGACTAATGTTTGAGGATCCTCTTCTAGGTACTCTCATTAGCCATCGTTTTTACAACTTTAACTAAGCCAGCGGAATCATTTACCATGAACGTGTATCTTTGTAAGCAGCTTAAAGTACATTTATCCTAGATTAGCTGCTCCACTATTAAAGCAGGGGAGAGCGCAGGTACCCAATATTGGCTGTTGTAACTGACCTGTCCACCCAAAGCTCATATTCATAGGATAACCACTCTACGTTTACGTTCCACGTCATCTGTGCAAGCTCTTCGCTCCCTTTCCTTCATGTTTCTTTATCAGGAAAACAAAAAGAAGTCAACATTCGCACATTTCGGTTTCTCTCACCCCAGGATACAGAAAGTGAGGTATTCCATTTGGAATTGCATTCCAAAATAATGCAAAACAAATAAAGCCAGTGTATTTAAATCGTTTGTAAACATCACAAGTGATGAATTATCTACACAACAAATTCCCGAGTGGAGCGAGAAATTTTATCTGGAAAACGAGGCCATAAAATGTTAGCTGGACTATTTCATAAATAAAATATGAATTTAAATATATCGCGAAGATTTGACTAGAAGTTGTTAAATTCTATAAAAATACAACCAAGTATATTCATTAAGATTAGTGTAGTTCAACTTACTCAAAGCTGCCAATTGAGGAAAAAGAATTCCACGAATTATATTGATTTTTATTTTCTCTTGCTGTTATAATAAAACACTAGTTTATCTCAGATAAATCTCCCTTTATTTTGAACATTAACGAATAACCTTTCTTCCTGGTCAATACAATAATCACTAAAGGAACAATAACTAAAAACCCAATTTGACTTGTACTTGTTAATCGATTGTAATGTGCAATAAATTGTTTATCAGCGATCCATAATACATATTACAATAATTTTGGAAATGTTTATTTACATAATTTTTTGTGAAAAATATATTAAGTGAAATTATATTTCGAATGTTACTTGTGAACTCTCAATCGGGATAATAAACTTTTTTTTAGGACTGTACTTCTTAGGAAAAACAAGATGTTATTACATGGAAATCCCGGCCCAGCTGATTAAACTCTACTGGGAGATACAAAACAATATCGGGAACGCTTAGTATATTCTGCAAGATGGTGAACTGATTATTTTTCAAATGGACGCGCTCTTCTGTAAACAAAAAAAGTTTTCTTGAAAAGGAACTTCAGAGTTTTATAACGCTTCGGACACCATGTTGAGTATGCGTTACATTTTCTTATCATCTAACCTAGAAGTAGACATTTTTATGTACGCGTTGAATTTTAGCTTTTGTTCGTCCCTCTTTCGCGAGCGCTTTTGTGGAATATGTGGGTCTTTGTATTGTGATGCCGGACTCGGTGCACAACAAAGGACAGACAAGGCCAAGCTACTTCACACCACACTGGCGAGGGGTCAAAGACATTCAAGGTCAGGCACATCACGCGTCTGCTTTTTCCATTGTCTTCGAGAAAGACACTGCGTCCCGGCGGCACGTTTGTGGGATCGAGAAAGGTCCGTGTAACGTGCTACTCACTGTATAAGGAGGCCAGGAAACATCAGCAATGAGTGAGTTTAAGGTTATAGACATGAGTCGGTGAGTGGGAGACAGCTGTGCGTGTGTGTGTCGTCACGAAAGTTACGCGTGCGTTGTAAAGAAGATTCAACGAGCGTCGAGTGAGTGCAACTGTATGAGAGACAGAAAGTGAAGAAAGGCACTGAAAGAGCTAGACAAGTTACGAAAAGTAAAAGTTGTGAGTTGTCATAGCACGAAAGGCTTAACGACGAGAATACTGTGTGTTTGTGGTAAAATTTTAGAAGACAAAGTGCAAGAAAATTAATAGCACCGATTTTCTAATTTTGTCACAGTATTAACATTTAATGTGCCTTTGTCTCGTGAAGATTTGGCTTCTGTCTTAGTTTTTGACCCTTGTGGCACCAAATTACTCAAGTAAATCATATTCATGTTCTATTTATTAATGACGATTAAATAAATCTTCTAGTAAATGCGATTAGGTTCTTGTTCTTTTAACACATAAATTTGCATAACAATAATGTATCTGGTTTACATAGTTAACGTAACAATTAAAATAAACAGATTCCGGATTATAAAATTTATATTACTGCACTTGCTTTGTTTTATTTTATTCTAGTAACAAAATCTTGGTAAACAACGAATATTATTTTATAGAAGAAATAACAGTATAAAGAATAGTGGATAAGTTGCACAGTATATGTGCAACTTGTAAACAACATTAAACATGAAATTCCAATAGTAGAATACATCAACGGTGTATAGCGTTCATATTAGTGTGTGGATCAAAGCCACTAGGGAAAAATATTGATCTAAAATCATAATCAAACAAGCTGAGTTTATAGTAACAATTAAATAGGTGTAAATTAATAGATCGTCAAGAGAAAAGGGTTTCAATTACTTCTACAGATATCAGAACTGGAAAAACATTTGAGAAGGTGACCAAAATTGGACACGTAGGAAACTATCTGCAGGCCCAATAAGCAACCAGACATTATGCTACAACATGTCCGCCTTTAATAAACTTTGAAAAACACCCGGCATATATATTATTATGTGCAAAGCAGATGCTGAGAGAATTTTTGGTTTTATTTTATGCACAACACAACACGCATAGTGCCCACGGGTCGATGTCTCTTCTACGATATCGTATTCCACATGCGTTCATCCACCACCGTCCCTTAACCCAATCTCTGGACCTGCGCCAAAACACGACAGAAATATGTTCCTTGTGGCCAGGGAGGGAGAAAAAACGCCCTACAAGAAAGCCATTGTGAAATTCTTACTGCCAGGTACATGTTCTGCTGCTCTGCTGCGGAACAAGGCTTTGAAATCTGCCTCCCAATCTAAAGTATATTTTATCTACTACTATAATAATCAGTAATATTCTAGTTCGTAGTTACTAGACAACAAAGGCTATACTTTATACTCTAACAAGACAAAAAACACGCTATCAAAACATAAAATAAAGGTTCAACAAAACGAAATATACACTTTGATGATGCTCATCTATATCTTGATAATAATATGCAGTGAAACAAAAGCTTTCTCCCCTAATGTATAGTTACTGTACTATTACAACCATTACAGTTTGTAATACTTATAGAAGGC